>JAZGLO010000933.1:6460000-7940000 GCA_036873155.1 Biomphalaria sudanica | reverse complement strand
CAACTAGGTAAACACACTAGGACAGTGTGGAATATAACTATAGGGAGTAAAGATGAAACTGTGCTTTCTGTTGACACACGCTTTTAAATCTTTTCATCATATGATAATTATATTGATATCAGAAAAGTATGTGAAATACAAACAGAATACATTAATGTCAGTCAGTCTTGTGATATCTAACTGTGCAACCCTTTTCACGTGATAGCGGCCCTTGTTTTAACCTACATTACAAGCTGTCTGCCTTTGTCTTCTTTAAATACATATATTTGGCGTTAATGTGTAGGACCCTTGAATAAAATGTTCTTGTGTTTAAAGTCGTCGGCAACATATGGTTGCTTGTGACTCTTGTTTTGAGAAGGTAGTACTAATCGGCCATTCCCTATTGCAAACTTGCAATGTAGCAGTGCCTGTAATACTTTGATTAAATTACAGGCAAAATATGTAGGTCACAGCTGGGGCTGCGTAGCCAAGGGAAATACTGCATTCCTCATTAATCTTCGAACTCTCCAAGACAGGCCTTACTATACCAAAATATTTTAAGTTTGCAAAGTTATAAAATATATACAACCTTTGTGATGTAAGGCTACACTTGCCTTGTAGGCCTACGTGTAGCGCTGTAGCAGCGCTGTCGCGGCTGTGGGTCTAAAAGCAGCTATATTTACAGATTGTGGGTCTAAAAGCAGCTATATTTACAGATTGTGGGTCTAAACACAGCTATATTTACAGATTGTGGGTCTAAACGCAGCTATACATATTGTGGGTCTAAAAGCAGCTATATTTACAGATTGTGGTTCTAAAGGCAGCTATATTTACAGATTGTGGGTCTAAAAGTAGCTATATTTACAGATTGTGGGTCTAAACGCAGCTATATTTACAGATTGAGCTAATTGCCTGATAATGCCTGCTTAGTATGGGAGATTCTCAACCGTGGCGAAAAAAAACTATTAATAGCTATCTTTTTTTTTGTATCATGTGCTGAAAATAAAAGAAAGGATACGCTTTTTTAAAAAACTGTTTCTTGTAAATCCCTGGCCTTTACTTGTATCGCTTTAAACATCAATAAACATCATTATATATCACTGGTACTTTGATGTTGTATCCATGCAATATAAGTTAGCACTATATGTGCAAAGGGAAAAGATCGTCTCACGAGACGTAAAATGCTGCATGGCAGAACGTTGTAAGTTTTTAGGATAACTTCACAAATATGGCAATTTAACAAGCATACATTTTGTTTGTGTATAAACACCTGTTATAAAAATATATTATAGGGTTTCGTTTATCGCTGAAGGTTTAGTCGTAAAACGTAGTAACGTTTCAAAAAATCTAGACCGGGTTAAGAAGTTCTAAAAGCCCAAGCTACTTGAGATATATGGGGCAGCATGTAGTAAACATTGCCACCCAACTGTAATGGATAAATGACTTAAGCTGGAGCAAGTAAAAGCGGTTGGTCGTTGTGCTGGCCACATGACATTCTGCTCGTTAACCGTTGGCCCCAAACAAACAGAGGACCTTAACATCATCTGCCCAATAGATCGCAAGGTCTGAAAGGGGAAGTTTTACTTTTTATGAAATAAGCATAAAGTATTTTTTCTCCTTTGCTGTTACGGAAAATAGCCCTTGAAACCTTTTAAAGTTTTTATCTACTTTATTGAATTTTTTATTTTTTATTACAAAGATTATATCAAATCACTTTGTCTGTCTGTCAGGTTAAAATTGTGCACAGGTTTTTTCTTTCACAGCCCATTTCGGATCAAGCTGAAATTTTGCGCAATGATTTCTTCAACCTGACAACACAAAAAATCAATAAAGAAAATTAACCAATTAGTTAATTAATTGTTGGTAATTATTATTTTTTTCGGTATCTCAATCAATGGAAAGAATTAGTACTTTGCTTATGTGGTGGTATAAGTTGATTAGCCCCCTTTACACTTTGTACTTTAAGTTTGAAGCTATAAAACCTTCTATGTTCATATGCGTTTCGCGGAAAGAGTGGTTAGTGTATTGGCTTGAGGAGGCGGAGGAGGCCTTACCTCTCGAGTACGAGAGTCTTTCACCTTTTATTTCTCTTATATTTATCTCATACAAAACTAATTAAATACCACTAATCATTTATTTATATATTCATCGTTGGTTAGAGACAATAAGTTGAAATGCAAAGTTTAAGCTTGATTGAAGATTGATTTGAGAATTTGAAGTGGGAGAAATAACGTGTACACACTTTGTACCAGACAGACAGTTAAAGTGAGTTGATCTAAGCTTTGTCAAACAAAATGTAAGTTAAAGTATAATGTGTGGGTGAGGTAGTTTTTAAGTAAAAATGGTCGATAAATGCTGTTTCATCTTTAAAAAAAAAACTTTCATAAGTCGGTCACTGGTTTTTAACAAAGGCTCTCTGTACTTAGCAACCGGGAGATAGTACCGTGTTATTTAGACTACTGTTTGAATGTGTTATCTAAATATATGTCCATGTACACACACAAGTCATTTCACTATCAGTAGTTCTGGATGATAACGGCTGCTTGAACAGACGTTGTTCTTCTTTCAGTGTGCCGCCAGTGTCGTGTAGGCTACTAATTGAGGATATAGGCACGATGGTTTTTTACAACATAACTGCGCATGGTTCTTGACCTATTGACCCCGAATACAGATTAAATGAGTTTGTAAGTTATGTAAGATTACTCTAGGCCAGATCAAATTATATTCGTTAATTTGATGGTTCTGGATCTGCACAGTTGCGCCTCTAGGAGAGAAAGTCTTGCTGCGAAATATCCTCTGACAATAGAACACTTTTGATTTTCTTTGGACTAAGTTGTATTCTTTGATTATTTTCTTTTAACGTTGAATTACATTTGAAACTGACTTATAAGTGCATAGCAGCTTTAAAACAACAACAACAGCAATAAAAGCAAAGAATAAATCATCAGCATCACAACACCAGCAAATAGAACAACATCTGCAATATCAACAGAAAAACAAACAGCAAAGGCAACAACAATAGCAACAACAACAATAGCGAAATCAAAAGCAAAAACTGCAGCTACAACATTATCAAAAAAGCTCTATTACACAATCAAATACAACAACAAAAACAGATTAGTTTTCTTTAACCAACCTGCCCCCGTCTTTCGTGTATCTTTCTCACCCTAAAGATTTTTTTCACTGCAAAAAAAAAAAAAATCCATAAAAATTTATCTAATCGAAAAGACTCCGTCCTTACATTTTTGTCAATAATTTAGAAAGTTGTTTCCCTTATTTGACATCAAACAAAATAATTAATTACCCACAATTAATTGACTAATTGTTGAATTTTTTGATTGGTTCATGTTATTGTTAGGTATAATAAATAATAATTTAAGGTATCAACTTGATCGGAGAATACGTGTAACAATTATTTAAGGGGATTAAACCCTACACATTTATCCATATTTGTGAATGCTGAAGGATCAATTTCCTTTGTTGGTATCTAACAAAAAAAAGTTAATTAATTAATGGACTGATCTGTTCAATTTTTGTATTGATTCATGTCTTGTCTATGCCAATGAAACATGCAAAGTTTCAACATGATCCGAAAATAGGTAATGGAGAAATAACATACACGCACACACTTTTTACCAGACAGACAGACATATAGACAGACAGACAGAGTAAGTTGATATAAAATTGACCAAAATAAGTGTGCCGCTCCATTAAAAGGAGGTCTTATACATCTGATAGTTACAGGAACCAGGCACGGATAGGATCAAATGTCAGTCGCATCCAATCCAGTGTGCCATTTATTCATTTCAATATTTGTCCCCGGCTTAAGCAGGACGTCACTACGAAGTCGCCATAAGGTTGACAATGAATCCATATTTTACCTTGTGCAATAACTGGCTTAGCAGCAAGTGCTCTAGCCTGCTGATTCAAACATGTTGGGATTGATAGTGAATTCGTGATATCTACCCTTCCCGTTACATATAAATAAAATCAAAGCACATTCCTCGTCCCATATGCTAGGACAAATTTGTACAAATTATCTTTCTTCCCTAGTGCTAGTAGAGCATGGAATGGGTTGCCTGAGCTAGCCAGGAGAACCAGTCACTTGGCAGAATTCAAGTCATTGGTTAATATGCATGACTGAATGCATGATGCGTAGGACGTAATCATCTTTTTTTGAAGTAACATCTGTATTATATAAGATAAGAAGATAAGATATACACAATTTCCTAGAAGATAATTTTAACAATTAGTTTCAATGCCATTTAGGTTTCTCCATCTTTGTGATGTTGGAGTGAAAAATGTTAGCCAGGCAAACTCAGCTGTATCTGAGTATTGAAAACTCTGGGTACAGAAACATATTAACCGTATAAAAGTAATGTACGATTTGATTTAGCTTCTTTTGCTTTCTGTATTTTGTTGAATTTATTTTAAAATTCGTTCTGGATGCCTTTTACCTTTACTTATCCCTTAGTCTATTAGACCGTTGGGGCACCATGCAAGACTCGTCGACCGTCTTTCTCCATTCCTCTCTGCCTTAGTTAGAACCTCTTTCAATGGCATGACCGTCCATTCTTTTATGTTGTCCTCCCATCGCTTTCTGTCTGCCTCATCTTTCTCCTGGTACTGTTCCCAGAAGGAAGGTTTTTCCAACCCCGAGATATTGTAATATGGCCATAGATTTTAAGCTTTCGTTTTTTTACGATAGTTAGCTGGTCATCGTGGGGTCGAATCGCTGCAGTAACCCCGTCTCTAATCTCTTGGTTTGTGATAAATGTGATACCTAGAAACCTTCTGTAGCATCTCAATTCCATTGCTAGCTCTACAGTAAGCGTCCAAGACTCAAGCAAATAATCTAATATCTTGAACATATGATCACACTCTGATTATTTTCCTATAAGCCTTCAACTAAAATGCACAACTAACAGTTAGAAGAGATGTTGAGACTTCAGCCATATTTGTTCACGATTAGTACGAAACAGAAAAAACAACAAAAATCCTTGCTTATAATTTATAGGTTGTTGTTGTTGTTGTTTTTGATACAGTGATAAAAAATCGTATTTGATTTTGATTCATAAAACTAATGATCACTAAATTTCTGTTACGAAATAGCGAATTCACAGATTTATTTTTACGATCGTTGTATTTTTCATTACAAGTAAAGATAATTTTAATAAAATGGGCGAATAAAAACAAAACGACAACCAATATATTACATTTTTTTCTAGCTTTAAAATTTACAAAATAATTAATTAATTAAATAACATTGTTAAAAACAACAACAACAACATTTTGTTAAAATCAGTCCTTGAGTTTTGAACTGAAGCGAAATATTTTGTACTTTCATCCAGGGAATTAAATAAAAGATCTCGCTTTCATTCAATAATTCATTTGATTCCAATGTGAATAATGAATTGTAGACACGTTGGTTTGATTAATGAGACACAACTTCGCTTATATTGTACACCCTCCCTCTCCAATAACCATGACAACAGGTTCATAGTATAAACTCTTGTGGTCTCAATTTTATACTTCACCTTTGTGTACTTAGAGCAGACACAGGCCGTGTCTTACGTTACCACGTGACGACATCTACAACTCCTAGAAACTTCCTGTAATTAGAATCATATGCTGTGATATTTGTTTTATTAATGTGGGATATTGTTGTGACTTTAAAGCCCCAATCGTCCCATCAAACAGAACGAGCCCTACTCCTTAATCCTTTGTCCCAATCCAGGGACAAGCAGAGGAAAACTGTGACATTACTTTTTATTTGATCTCTAGCGAGTTAGTTTGTGTTTTGCATAGCTTCTAACGAGCACGAATACAACAAACTCGTGCGCCTTCATTTGTTGGTAATCGCCCTTCCCCCTTTTTATTTCCATATATTTTTGGGGCCTATATTTGATGTGGAGGTGTGTGTATGAGTGACATACTAAGGCTTGTCTTCGAGTCCGAATATTAATGAAGAATGCAGTATTTCCCGTGGCTACGCAGCCCCAGCTGTGAACTACATATTTTGCCACATCCAGGGCAAGCATAACCACCGGTAGACAATGAGTGACATAGACTTTGATTTACTTACTTAGACTTCGATCCTCCCGCGCCGTTTGGCGCATTCAGCTGCAAGCTGTCTCCACAAACATTTGTCACTGGAAATGTCTGAAGCCTCTTCTTACCTGGTGTCCACTGCTCTAACGTCCTCCTTGAAAGCGAGGCGCCAAGTTATACGAGGACGTTCCTGTTTGCGCTTTCCTCGTATTCGCCTCCATGTCATCGCAACTCTTGGTGTACGTAATTCATTTTGTCGGAGGACATGTCTCGCAAACCTCATGCGAAACTCTTGTCACAACCTCACTCAGTGTTCGATTCCAACTACTTCAAGTTCGGCATAGGAAATCCTTCTTTGAGACCCGATCTCTATAGTCGACTCCTAAAATCTGTCTCAGCCATAATTTGTTGAGCCACATTTAGTATTTTCTTAATTTTGACAGATGACTTCCAGGTCTCGCATGCATATGTTGCTGTTGGGATGACAATTTTGTTTCTTATAGTTATAATGTTTTTTGTTTGGTGTAATGCACAAATGGTAAGACAAATTTCCATTCGGACAATAAAGATTATTATTATATTGTTGTTTTTTTTTGGTCTCAAGTCCAATAGCTTGACTAGTGTGTAAAGGCCGCAGCCTTTGAAAAATGCCCTCTTCCTTTCCTATTCGGTATTGACATAGACTGCTTGGTAAACAGAAGGTCTTTGGTTTAAACCTTTTAAAACCTATTTTAATCCTAATATGCCTATAGGTTGTATAGAGTCTATAGACCCCTGCTCTATACACTCCTTGCTCACACATGTCAATACATATCAGCAATACCAATGTATTGTTATTGAAATGTGCTTTATTAAAAAAAATATTAATAATAACGATTCATGATATAATATACATTGTTTTGTGCACCTCCCTCATGCCACGCCTTTGATTATATCACTAGCCTCACATGCTAATTCATTAGTAACGAAATGTGTTTTATTAAAAAATTCAAATAATAATAATAAGGATTCATTGGACAATCTGTAACGTTTTGTGCACCTCCCTCTTGCGACACCTTTGATTGTATCACTAGCCTCCCATTTTACTCTCAATGACACGCACATCTCTAATTGACTTTGATTCGACGCTAACGCCGTGAATGCATTGTACACGAAGCCATTTTCTAAGAGTGCTTCAGGGCTGTTCAAGATCAAATGTCAGTACAATTGTCCGTATGCGTGCAGCGATCTGCTGGTAGCGGAGAGCTTTTGTTTACTGTGTGGATGCTCATCAATCGTGAATTGTGGAGTTTTTTTGTTTTTTTTTTCACAGGAAAGTTTAAATTACGTTAGAAACAAAAGAACTTAAAATTTAAAGAAAAGAGTGTAATGCTTCTCAATATCTTTATCTAATGGAGACAATTAGTGGATTTAAGTTAATAGTTCATTCATATTTAATGTGGTCTTGCATGTTTGCATCCTTCGTTATTTTCTTTGTCCACATGATTTTTTCACCCCACTTTACATTTACACTATAGATTTATTATAGCGAGTATTTCGTTCTGCAGCATTCTCATTGTGCTCTGGTCCTTTCTTTCTTGTAGGCATGTGTGTGTTATGGAGTGTGTGTGTGTGTTTCTACAGTGACGGTGGGAAGAGGTTAGCCAAGCAGCGTGAATGATGCAAAATAAGTGGCAATGTCGTTAGTGGTCTTAGCTAAGACTGACGACTCCAGATTACCAGACTGAAAAGACGCGTTATTGTAGTGAGTTACATTTTGTTCTCAATACTATTTTATATAATTTCTAAAGTCTACTATAATTATTGCTTTTTCTCTCAAGTTGATTGTGTCCGTATTGTAATAAAAGTTATATTTAGTATTATTCAGAAAAGAAGTTATTCAAGTTATTTTAATGTGTACAAGTTAATACATAATACACCTACAGCGGTTTAGTTGTCTACCAGAAGTTTGGTGCTACAGGCTAACGACCGTTAACACTGTGCCTGCATGTATGAGTAGAGCTAGACTTTCATAACTTGCGATCTATTGAATCTGTTTCTGTAAGCCACGGTTTACGAGGGTGTTGTGTGGTAAGCACAACAACCATTAGGGCTTGGTTTTGCTCTCTAAGGATCCTGAAATTGAAAATTCCAGTCTTCACCACCCGCTTCGGAAGCCAAACGCTTTACCACTCGGCCGCAGCGCCTCCTTAGTACATCTAAATTGTTTTTATTTACAGACTTTACGTCATTGTCTAGATCGGTCAAAGCATGAACATAAACCAAGTCAATATCGATAGTATGAAGGCTACTTAATAAATAACTATGATCAAGCAGTCCGTCGCCCTCGACTAGACCTTCTAAAAACATCACGAGACATTTTACATAGTAAGTAAATCGCAAGAAGCGCTATTTGCTGATTACCAGGAAGGGGACGCATACTTATAAGACTGAATACTTTCAATTAAATCAGTAGTCAATTGATTTGAAAGACAATTATTAAGATGCTTGGCCATCATGTCTCTTTATTAACCGTAAAGGGCTACTTGAAAGATCAAAGTATAACATAAACACTCATTAATAAAGCCTCATTTTATTTCTGATGTGTTTATTCAAAGTATCATGTAGCAAACGTCGATAGAATTTTTCCTATCACTTATTCAAAATATGCATTGAAACACTGTTAATGGTAACATAATTGAGTAGCTGTACGACAAACATATCAACTAGCTTTCTATGCAAAGTGTTTGCTCGTGATGTATTGTGTTCTATTGTAGATCCGTACGTTGAATGGATATTACTTTATGTCTTGATGTTTTAGACGAGGCAGAATAAGGAAATACCTATCCATCGACTTAGTTCTTAAGGTAATTGTTCATTGTCGCGCGCGCGTGTGTGTGTGTGTGCGTGTGTGTGTCTGTGTGTGACAAAGAAAGGGAGACAATCAAATGATGGGATTTTGGAATACTGATGTATCTCAGTGACAGTTATTTGAAGACCTTAGTTATGATTTTAAAATCTTCAACTTGGGTCTATGTGTAATGGATCAAATGCCGACTTGTCACTTGTATGGAGGCGCGATGGCTGACAGGTAAAGCGCTTGGCGTCCAGGGCCCCCGGGTTTGAATCCTGGTGAAGCCTGAGATTTTAAATTTGGGATCTTTAGGGCCCACCCAGCTCTGACATCATTATTTGGTGAAAAGAGAATGCGGTTGGTCGTTGTACTGTCCACATGACACCATCGTTAAATGTGGGCCTTAGAAACAGATGACTTATTCATCATCTGCCCTATAGATCGCAAGGTCTGGAAGGGGAAAATTGTCACTTGTATTATATTGTCAGACCTTATTTCTGAATCTAACCCTTTCGCCCTAACAACATTTTTATACATACAATGGGGCGGGAGAGGAGGCTGGGGAAAAAAGTAATTAACAATTAACTTTGTAAAACTATTACAATGTTCCAGTTAGCGAGAAGCAAAAAGAAAAAACCCATTTCTTTTCGTTCAGGTATTTGTAAAAAAAAAATAAAAAAAATAAAATTGTCGTACATTATTTCAAATATTTTCAAACCCAGTTTAGTCTATATTTTTTTTATTTATTAATTGGACAAAATCACTTGCATTGTACACTAGCATGAATGGTTGCCTGGTCATGTGGTATACCCTTCGACCTGCCACCACTGTGATACTGAGTTCGAGCCGTATTCTGCAACTTTGGGATATAATATTGTGGTTATCATTTTATAATTAAAATGGGAATGCAATAAGTATGACAATTACAGTGTAACGTCTGTATTATATAAGATAAGAAGATAAGATCAGTAGGTATTGCTTTCTAATTTATATAGGATTAACTAGGTAAAATAAGGTCTCAGTTAGACTAGGTAATAATTTATTTAATCTTATTATTGAAATAATGTTTCACAATGTAGTAGTAGTTCCTAAAAAAAAAATCAGTTAAACCCTTAGTCTTTAATATTAATGTATTTTCGGATACTTTTTATTTATCTGCATATAATGATTCGTATCCCCTGATACTATGCTTGCAGAAAACAAAACCAAATGTGAAATGTCCTGAGATGTGGGTCGGTAATTACATCGGAAAGTTTTTAATGTCAGGCGTCAGTGTATGAATATCTTCACTGACTAACTAGCTCAGTGACGTCAGATCACGCGACACGTGGCGTAAAAATAACCGAAAACAGAAAACAGCTCTACGAATGAATGTTTACACAGCGTGCCAGAGTTTGTCAGAGCGTTACGTCACAATTCTGTTTGTTGACTCCATTTCATAGGCAATTGACTTGGGAAACAAAATTTTGCCTCGTTATACAACTGGTCGAAATGATCAGTTAGCCCCTGAAATGATCCTAAATTAAACCGCGCGTCACAGCTTAATTTTTCCGTACATTATCCCTTTAAATCTGTTTCTCTCTGTTGACACACATAGATAGAATATGTCCTTGTATTCAACGTTCACAGTCAAGGAACAGTGCATTATTTCACTTATTTTTATCATATTTTGTTGCATTTAAGGCTACACCATTGTTAACAATTTTGCAATTTTCTGCGACAAAGCACAAGAGATACAAAGGCGAGTCATTACAAATAATATACAAATAACAGAACGTACAAAAATCAGAATAAAATCAAAGAAAAAGTAATAATGATGTAGCTGGTACATTACATTAGAAATAATAACGGCCATCTGGCTTCATGAATATTTGTATGTGTCTAGCTCTAGATCTAGTTACACTATTGAATGATTCATTTTGAGATTTAAAACAACAACAACAACTTGTATAACTCTTGAATATGAACGTAATTATTGTCCATCTTATTCCTCCCGTAAGAATACATCAATATTCTCTAGGGTTCTTTTCTTTCAATCTTTTGTGACTATTTTTAATAGCATGTTTTGTTATGGCAGTATTCATAGCAATGGTGTAGGTTTTACTATGTAGTTTTAATCTTTAATAGGGATTCTGTAGTTTAAAAAAAAAAACAAACGAAGTCTAATTTTGTCTTCCTGGGTGGCTTCCTGTTCATGTGGTATGCGTTCTGGACTGACAATAAGAGGGACCGGAGTTCGAACCCTAACCACCAACATCCACCGCCCTCCTGTGGTAGGTTTGGGCTTGGTGTTTAATAACCTTGACCTGTGAAGGAAGATGCGAAACATGTAAAACATTTACCTAGTTCAATAAAGCATTTTTTTTTGCGTGAAAGTATTTACCAATATTTCTTAAAAGTGAAGCGCATTTGACATTTTTTTTATATCATCATGTTTCCTGTGTGTTTCTCACGAAACATAGATCCTCAGTAAAAACACGTCACTCTCCATGGTCTCTTACTAGTTTTTAATGGCTTTAGTGCTGTTTCCTGTTTTATTTACTTCTTCGATTTTTTTAAATTTGGAATTTATGTATTCTTAATTAATATGGAGAAATATTGACTCAAAAAATGTTGGTTTTTTTTTGTATTGACCATATGAGATACTTCAGTTTCTTGGTCAAGTGCTTTCCATATCTATTTATCTCTAATTCGGTATCCGGAAACGATTTGGTTCCTATATGATGCACTTTTACTTACCACATGAGCTTGTAATGTTTCTGTGAGACCGTTAGGAGTGGGAAGCGATGGGTGAGGTCGATCTGTTTTCAATCATCTATTTGTCTTACTCTCCAAGCTGTAACTGTATACTGTAGAACGTCATTTATCCGGACGACAGTTATCCAGGGCGTCAAATATCTGCCTAGTTTTTTTTCTGTTTTACAGTATGGTATCTAAGTAGTCTAGCAGATGTGCAGCGAAAGATGAACGGTTATTTCTCTCAATAATTGGATGCCACCGTGTTAAATGCTTTGTTTTATTTGTAAAATGTTTGTTTGTTTGTTTGCAAAATGTTTTTCATGTTTCGGCTGTTCCTTCAGAGTTGAAGATAATCTACTTCCTGGTCCAAACTTTCCGCAGAAAGATGGGGGATTGCAGCGGGCAGGGTATGAATCCGGCACCATCGAGAAGTCAGAACGACAGTCCAGAGCGCATACCGCACGACCAGGAAACCATCCAATGAATAGAATTTTATGTTAACGTATGGCGCAATACCCCCATATGAATTGTTTTTATTGCTGGCGAAATGAACCGTTTATAAACTTCTGCATTCAGTTATTCGATTATTCGGACACTAGGACTGAGCCCGTTCCCACAATTCCTATTGTATTACGTTTACTCTTCAACATTGTTACATTTCCATTTAACCTTTTTATAGTCGATTGTGAATAGAACTTTACATTACTTCCTCAGTCATATGATTTAAATGCTGCTCTTCCCCATAAGGTGACTATTCCTGATCAACTTTTTATCATGGACTGTTACCATAAACATACACAGTAGTCATACTGCCACAACTCATATCAATAAATCATTTCACTCTTGTATAGAAACTGTTTCTAAAGCAAACAAAACATTGTTTCCATAGGAGCGAACCGTGTTTAATGTCATCATTTCCATTCATACGTTATTCTGTTGAAAACTATTCAAGTATCTCCCTAAGTAAATATAGGATATTTAGGCTCTTGAGATTTAAGCACCGGTAATTTAGGCAAAGGACATTTAGGCACCGTGAAATATAGGCACCGGTAAATTGGGCATTTTTTAAAACAAGGCCAGTACTTAAAATTTCAGTGCATAAATTTCCAGACACCTCCTGAGTTAAGTCCCCCCTGTCTTAATGAATATTCGCTGATGATGAAAGGGAACTTGTTTAATGTAAAGACTTTACATTTTTACAATTCATAGAATTGTCCTTCTTTCTATATTTGGTATGCTTATTTTTTTTTAAATCTTGTAGTTTGTGGTGACCTGCCTTGGGGGGCCGCTGCACTGTTTGCACTGACGTAAATCTGGCCTTAGTGCATAAACTGTCAATTATATATACGCATGTGGCTATGTCAGTAGTCTAGTAACTTTGACCCGAGACTTAGAAAGTCACTGTACTTCTTCGTGATAACCTTGTGTGGATAGATTAGAGTCGGTGAATGTGAGTGTGCTTTGTGCAGTACGAGAGTGAGAGAGAGGGGAGGGGGAGAGGGGGGAAAGTGAGACAAAAATAAAAGCCACCTGTTACATGTGAATAATCTCACACCAGCTAATATAACATTGATGGAAACCCGGCTGGATGCTTATCGGCTGACGTTGACTTTATACTCTGCGAAATTGGGTTTGAGGTTATTTATATAACATTAAAAACATCTTATTCACGAGAAGTGTTGAATATCAATTTATCTTTCATAACTAAACAGCGATCATCTTGTTGGCGTACTGGGGTGGTGAAATATTGAAAATAACTTTCCGTTACATCAAAATATATGTTTGCAGGGCATCTTGTATCTCTGTTTCTGTACCATGACCTAAACTAGCTGCCACGTCGTAACTTGTCAATGCTTATTGGCTTAGGCTCGTTTATTTCTCTGTTATTATGTGAATGTTTCTGTTGTGTTGTCTTTGTATGAGAAAAGAGTCCTTGTAATCACAACACATTTCTATATGGATCAATAAAGCAGTCTTAGTCTTAATTCAACTGGCTTTAAAGTGCGTCTAACTTCATCTGAGTAAGTTGCCCGAGCTATTTTATTTCCATGACGAGATGCCACGTGATCTGTCGTAATATGTAAATGCGGTGCACTGCTCTACTTACGAGGTCCTGGTTTCTCGTCTGTCTTACGGGGTGTGGTGGCTGAGTGCTAAACACTCGGCTTCAGAACCGAGGGAACTCGAGTTCGAGTCTCGATAAAGATTGGGATTTTGAATTGCAAGATTTTAGGACGCACCTCAACTAAAGGTTATCTGACATTAGTTGCGGAAAAGTAAAGATGGTTGGTCGTTGTGATGGCCACATGACACCCTGGTAGACTTTCGGCCCAAGAAAGAGATGATCTATCTGCAATATCGCAAGGTCTAATAGGGGTACCTTACAACTTACTCTTCTGCCGTATGGCTGCCTAGCTGTGTGGTAATTGCTTCTTAATGTCGTTACGCTGGTCACGGGTTCGAAACCTGCCCTCTGCTCCTCCCTGCATGACATTTGGGCGAGGATATAATAACTGTCTTTCAGAAAGACCGTACACTAGTTATTTATGAAATTTATCACATGAAAGCTTTAAACAAACATGTGTATATTATATTAATTAAAAATCCTATTTATTTACAAAGCTTATATCAAGTGACTGTCTGATCAAACGTGTATACACATCTCGCACACCCTATCTCGGGTGAAGTTGAAATTTTGCACAATTATTTCTTAAACCTGAAAAAAACAAAAAAACAAGAATCAATTTAAAAAAATAACATATTAGTTAATTGACTTTTGGTAATTAATTATTTTCTTTGGCATCAAACAAAGGAAAACTAATGTTTTTGTATAATTTGAATTAGTCCACTTGAGGAGACTGAGTTTAAGTAATACAATTTTTTTTAGGCTTTTAAAAAGCAATCACGGTAACATTCACCCAGATACCTGATTCTTCCCCCTTCCCTTTTCCAACTGGTCTAAGCAAGTGATAGGATCATAGCGAATTGAGAAAGCTAAACGCATTAAATTGCACTAAACAAAAACAATTGGTAACAAGCAATAGAAAACAAAGGATACTTTTTATAAACATTTCTTAGTTAAGGGAAAGAACTGCTAATTACTGCCATTTATCTAAAAAATACAGGGTTTTGCTCCCTTTCTAGACTATATATATATATATGTATATATATATATATATATATATATATATAAATATATATATATATATATATATATATATATATATATATATATATATAACAAAAATAATAACTTTGTACTAAATCATGAACTAATTGTTAAATTTTTAAGTTGATTCGTGTATTATAATAGACTATGAATAATTAGGAAGTAGGAGAAAAACCGTATCAAAACGTAATAAAAGGATTAAATCTATACATACATCCACAGCTCATTAAGAAAAATTTATTCCCATTATTTCCATCAAACAAAATTATTAATCACAAAATTTACTAATTAACTAATTGGTTGTTTTTGTTTTTTTTATTGATTCGTGTCTTGTCAGGTTTATGAATAATTGTGCAAAGTTTGAACTTGTTCCAAGAATGGGAAATGGGAGATAAAAACATATTCAAACTTTTTACCACAGTTGATATAAGCTTTGTACAAAATATTTCTAATCTCACAGATTTATTATTATAAGGTTATTATTGTAACATCTATTAAAAATTTAATTATATGACTGATTCAAACAAATTGATACACTTACACTTAATATAAGCTTTGTTCTTTTTTTTTGTTTTTTAAAAATTGTTTTGTTGTTGTAATTAAACAATAAAATAAAAACAGAATTAAAATTGTCCATAAACCATAAATTGACAATTTTTGTTACTATATCGCTAATATGTAAAACAGACTTCGTTCATCACGGGTAACAAATAGGTACGAACTAAAAATAGTGAGCAATTAGATAAGTACGATTTGCTTGAAACCCTGACAATGCTGAGCTTAAAATATACAACAAATCGATACGCTTAAAAAAACAACTGATGATTTAAGAAAAAGTTTAACTACAGTTCGTGATAGGAATTAGAAAGCTGGATCTCAAATTCACCATTTCTTGTGTATTTGACAATATTGTTGTGTAAATTTTATAATGTAGGGAATGAATCGTTATCTCAATCACTATCCAAGCATTTTTGTAGAAAAATTCGGTCGTGACTCATTTACATAAAACCTCACTTAGCGGGATATTTGATTGCACTGTGTAGCTACGGTCATGAGCTGAAGTAAATCGACTTTGAAGACAAACGTCAAGGATTTTGTCCCCAACCTTGAGACGAACGGCACAGTTTGTGTATGGAGGTGTTGTGTTGTTATAAAATGTAAAATTACAGACCAGCTGTAAGTGTTGGTTAGGAATAGAAAACGTGGGCTAGTCTGATAGCATTGTTTGGAATTTGTTCAACTCACTCTGTCAGTCAGTCTGTCAGTCAGTCTGTCAGTCTGTCTAGTAAAAATTTTGAAAATGTTTTTTTCTGCCACTTCCCATTCTCGGATCAAGTTGAAACTTTGTAAAATTATTCATAGTACCTGACAAAACGAATCAATAAAAAAAAAAAAAACAGTTAGGTAAATTATTATTGGTTTTTAATAAATTTGTTTGAATTTTTATTGTTAAGTAACAGCAAAAAAAAATGTACCCTGGGATCCGTTGAATAGAATGCACAAAGCGGAAATTCAATGTAGAATATTGATACATTCATTATAATACATATCACAGTATATTTAAGTACCAGATGATAACAATGTCTTGATTGATGTTACGACGAGATTGTCTTGATCAAACAATGCGTTTCTGATGTTTCAATTTCGTGTTATGTTTGCTGTTCTAATCTAACAATTTCAGAACACTCAAACAATAGCAGGAGATACTCCTTTAATGTATAAACTCAAAACTTAAATTCTTTTAAAATAATAATTTTAATTAAAACTTTTATGTAGCGTTACTTTCATGCTTATTGCATGCTCAGAGCGCTATGGTCCAATCTCATTTGTGGACATGGGGGGCTATCATGAAGAAGGTTTTTCCGTGCTGCCTTTAGGCGCTCAGTTTTGAACCTCGTGCACCCTTCATAGGTAGCCAAGACAAGCCAAGTTCAATCGTATTTAGCCTCTCGACCTCTTGACCATATAAAGCATTTATTCTAGAACTTGGAATTACTATGTTGATATATACACTTCATAAATGTAAAATATAATCTATTGGAAGTACATTTCCACCGGACCCGATTTTTTGACATGCATAAGTAATGCAAAGTTTCGACAGGTTTTCAGAGGTCTGAGACGCATGCCTTTTATAGGTAGTGCTTATATTAACTACCACTTCCGGCAATAAGAACTATATGAAACCACTTCAGATATGATACATATATAGTTCAGTTATAAAGACACATTATACAGATAAAAATACACGTTGGTAGTATTATAGAAATATAGCGTAATATGCAATAGACTGCATAATGGGACATCTGTTTATTTGTAAAGCTTTTATAAGCTATTTTTAGCTCTACCACAAAATTTCACTATTTAACAGCACTGTTACAAAGTTTGATGGCTGAGTGGTAAAGCGCTTGGCTTCCGAACTAAGGGATCTCGGGTTCAATCTCGGTAAACACTGGAACTCTTGAATTTCGGGATATTTAGGATGCCAGAGTCCACCCAACTCCAATGGGTACTTGACATTAGCTGGGAAAAGTAAAGACGGTTGGTCGTTGTGCTGGTCACATGACACTCTCTTTCCCGTTGGCCATTCGAAACAAATGACCTTTCAAAAAATCTACCCTAGAGACCAGATCGCAAAACAATTTACGATTGACGCGTTTTACTTGTTGACACTGCCATTTGAATGTCGGCAAAAAAATAGTTGAATTGTATACAGCGCAAGAAATGTGATATTTGATGGATAAATACTAATTACTTTGCGTCGTCTTGAAGTCCTGAGTATTACAATTACACAAAGCAGCATTATTGTTTATTATTAACCATTTTACTCTCCCCCCCCCCAGTCCCTTTCATAACACATTTCTCATGTCCCCATAGCAAGGCGCATAACTCTTCAAACCTGACTGACGACAAAAAACGTAAATAGACCCCCTCAACATTACATATGTCTGAGAAACAACAGCCAAATAGTTTTAAAAACATTTTATTTTGTTGTAAGCCAAACGTCTCTCAACATTACGTACTACTGCCAACAAATGCCCACGTTTTCAACAACAAAACACACAAGAGCCTTCATCCTATAAAAACACATTAAAAGGCAATTTCCGGCATTTTCTTAAAAATGTACTCTTAAACAAATCTGCATTCCGTGGTCTGCCATGAACTTCTCTTGTTACAAGCTATCCCGCGGCCTACAGGGTCATCTCCTTACTGTAGGAACAAATAACAACAGTTTGAGAAGCGCTCTAAGGTGCACGTTTAATTAGCCTATACATTGAACAGCTAACCCGCTGTTGTTTTTCCCACTAGACTATTAAGAGTCCAAGTTTTTCTACGCATTGACCGCAAGTTGTACATTTCCTTTAACAGATAATAAATGACCTTGTACGGTGTATGGTTTTAAAAAGATTGTTTTTTTTTTTAATTTCTCTTAAACTTTGTTTTCACTATCAGCGAATCATTATCGTATTTAATAAAAAAAAGTCTTGTCAATATTAAACAGCAGGCCTGCTTATAACTCTGCATCATTTTTGTTTTTAGGTCGCATATAAAAGTAAGTCCCAATATTTGAGTAGAACCTTTCATAAAGTCTTACTTTTCTTAACCTAGCCTTTAGCCATGATACCAGATCTGTGGTGCGATATTTTTTTTCTTCTCTTGTTGAAAGTTATATAATAGACAGTGGCGTAGCTAGAAACTTTTCATCATTTGGGCTCCCGGGGGGGGGGGGAGGTCTTGACCACTTTGCGGGCCCCTGCATTTTGCGGAATATTTAATGTAAAAAAAACAATTATTTTGTTTGTGGAGGCCGGGGGAATTTCCAAATTCTCCCCTTCCTTCCCCCCCCCCCACCCTAGCCACGCCTCTCATAATAGAGATGACTTCGTTTCCTCCAATCCCATTAACATAAATGTCTCAATTTAAAGAAAAAAAAAATTAAATCTGTTATTGTAATTACATATGCTAAAATAATTTAAAGAAAAGCATTTCTGACACGACCTTAACCCCCCCCCCCCACGCCTTTTTTTTATTGAAGTTTTTTTTTTTTTACAAAACTTATATCAACTCGCTCTGTCTGTCTGGTAAAATGTGTGAACACGTTATTTCTCCCACACCCATTCTTGGATCAACTTGAAACTTAATGCAATTATTCCTCGACATAGACAAGACATAAATCAATAAAAAAAAGTAACCAATTAGACAATTAATTCCTGTTAATTCATCATTTGTTTAATAGCAATAAGGGAAACTATTACTTCAGTATTCACACATTACTAGATTTGTTGGGTTTAGTCCCCTTAAATAATTGTTCACGCTTTTTCTCCCTTACGCATTATCCTATCAAGTTGATACTTTAAACAATTATTAATTGTAACTAATAAAACTTGAATCAATAAACAAAAATACTCAATTAGTCAATTAATTATTGGTAATTAATTATTTTGTTGGATATCGAATAATAGAAATTACTTGCACGTTATTGGTTGATATACTTTTAAGGGCTAAGTTCTTCCCCTTTAGATGAGCTTTGCTTTTTTTTAAAAAAGGATTTTTTTATATTTTGTTTGTTTTTAGCTTATGTTCTTAGAGAACTTAAAAGAAACTAACAAAGAAGTGCTAATTAAGTAGCGCCATATTTCAGTATTTCAGGTCTATGCTATTGATAAGACTTGTTTGTACATAGTTCGGTTCTGATATTGTTACACTGACTTTAGTTTCTGATCGCAGAACGTTATACTTGTAAGATTCATCAAGCTTTTATAAGTCTTTTAAATTAATTTTTTAAAGTAATATTCCAAAAGCTGAGTCATTTTGCATTTGGACCATTTTTTTTCTACCCAAAAAGCCCCAAAAGTTCCGTTAATCTGATTATAAAGCACATTGCAATCTGTCTGTCTCAATCTGTAGGTTATTTCTAGAAATTGACTCTGTTTGACCACTGTGGTTGTAATTAGGAAGGAAGATGTCCTAGATTCTAGATCGTTGGGGAGGTCGCAGGATAAGTTAGAACCCACCACCCACAACTGAGGGCGCTAAATTAAAATAGTTTTATTGGCTCTGTTTCATATTTTAGAAAGCATACAAGCATCACGTTTTATTTCTGCAAGTCGTTGAACGTGCAGTGTCAGTGAGCAATAGTCCCAATCAATTTTGTGGACATTATGTGAAGAGGGAGTATCTAGGAAAAGGTTTCCGAACTCCCTTTAGGCGCTCAGCAGCTCTTGAAGGATTCGAACTCGAGCCCACTAGTATTTACGCGGTTAATACCAAAATAGGGCTCTACAGCCACATGAGGAAGTGTACTCTGAGATAAACCATAGTCGTTCTACGACTGAAGGAGGCCAATGACGATGATGAATACCACTCAACCACCCATTATGTTGTTTTTTTTGTTCTTTCATGGCAATGTTTTATTTAGACGTACGGATAAAGCTAGTGTCATGTAGATGCTTATCTTTGACTCTAGTCTGATTCCATTTTTTTTTTCTTCTTGACTTTATTCACAGACATGAACTATGGCGCAGATAGTCAGCCTCGTCTGTTGATCTGTTTGGAATAAAGACAAGACAAAACATCCTTCTAATTCTATAGAAACATGAAGATCTCTGAAGCTCCAAACATGTTGTACATTGTGCAATTCAAGAGGAGACCCAAGCATTACTCTGTCACGTAAATGAAATATTGCATCTAATGGTTAGAAACATTTTTAAAGAAGTTCTATTCTTTCTCTGTTGGAATTATCCGAAAGTCTAACCTGTTACAAAGTCTTGTGTTGTTGTTTTTTTCACTAGGATATATTAGTGTTCCACATTCTTATTGAATTCATTGGATGTACTTTATAAATGTGTCAGAATCTATTTCTCAATTTGTTAATGAAACACAAATCAAATCAGTAGAGGAAGTGGAAATATAGATGACATAATCATTACATTGTTCAATAAAATCTATGGAAAGAAAAAAAAAAAGGAACAAATACATACTGTATTCATCAATTAACCCATCTCGAATTATCATTCAATTTTATGTGGTATTATATTGTTAGATATGAAAGCATACATTTACTCAATGTGAAATCAATTTGTATACCGTAAGTTTGTTTTCTGATTTGGATTACTCCGAGCCACAACATGCTGTTCTAAAGAGAAAACAAACAACCAACAAATAGAGTGTACTTCTTAAAGATGGCGTCACCATGTATATGTTTGCTTGGGTAATTAGAAGCATGATGCTCTAAGTCAACAGAGTGTGGCGTAAAATGATAAAAAACAATGCCACGTCGCAGCCTCATCTACCGCACCATCCGAGGCGTCACTTCCACGAGACAATGAAAAGCGATAGCGTTTTCGTTGATCGGCGCACAACTTTATCCGATCATCTGGATGTCTTCGTTTCAAACCAGCTGATTCCGTATGACAACCCTTCCCCTCACTCTGTGGATCACGCCCAGGAAGGGGTGTATCAACACGAGGTCTTAGCGGATAATGACCACTGTCGGGCTTCAAATATCCTTCAGTTACCCAACCTGTCTGCTCAAGAGAATCAGGAAACGGATGCGTCCCCAAATGGCGGCACATCATCAAGCTGGTACAATGCCGTGTCAAGCTTGATCTCGTCTCCGTCGCATTATCATTCACCTGGCGGCGAGTCGGTATATTCCAGGGCTAACAGTGACCCTTACGGGTCACACGCCGACCGTAGCTTTTCTTACGCTGAGGTCAGTGTCCATGACATTAAGAATCCAGACTCTTTGAAACAATATAAAACTAGCCAAAATAATAGTGTCTTTGTTGAGGATCATAAAGAATTAACCAACGGATTTTCTCTCATATCGAGATCCGTTAGAGAGCCTTATGATGACACGAGGAGAAACTCAGAAACTTTTGAGACAGACTCTGTTGTCTATTCTAACGGCAGGCAACACACACTGACTCTGGAAGTCAGCAATAATAATAGAAATGAGCCTGAACGTTACCTCAGAGAAACGTCGCTAGAGAGTCCCGGATACAATGCGGATCTTATAAAATACGAAGATGATTCTGACTATAGCGACCCCAACGGTGAACAGAGTGCAGACAAGCAATTTTCAGGGACATGTGCTCAAAAAAATAGTAAACACAGAAACTTTGATCTAAGGAATAGCAGAGAGGGCGGTCGCCGATCAGCTTCTGTTTCGTCTGTTGCGAGCATACAAGGATATGATACAGACGAGGTGAGACAGAAACAGGCTGTGAATGACCACTGCTTTAGCGAAGACGACACGTCTCAAAGCGCGTCAGAAAAAGGAGCCGGCGACAAAACGGATAAGTCGAAGTGCCAGAAACAATCTCGCGGCGCCCAGAATTTGCCCCCTTGCAGGGTGTGCGGCAATAAAGCGTCGGGTCTTCACTTCGGCGTAAACACCTGCGAGGCGTGCAATGAGTTTTTCAGGCGGAGTTTGAAGCGGGGGGCGTCCTACTACTGCACCAAGAACAGGGAGTGCCAGGTGTACGGCAAGAAGCGCAACGCCTGCAGCTACTGTCGTTATCGACGATGCGTTGAGATGGGCATGTCCCGCGACGCCATTAAGACGGGACGCTACTCGCATAAAACCCGAACGGAGTACGCCATGGAGGTGGAAGAGTTCAAGCAGAAGGAAGTCAACAAAGCCGAAAAAGAAAAGTTTGAAGTGCTCCTGAAGGACCTCGTCATGTACCATGACAAGTATGTGAAGAACACCACCCGCGTGCCTTCGGAAGAGCTGTACAAGAACCAGTCGGAGTATTTGCATCTGTATAACACGCAAAGAGACCTAGAGATGAGGCATCCTCCTCTAAGCACTCCAATCATGAATAAAAAACTGCTCACTGACTTCAGCCCAGAGAGGGAAGATCTGTCTCTGACAATGCACGACGTGGAAATGACGGAGAAATGGCTCCGAAACTACATCAACTACGCCAAGAACGTTCCAGGATTCAAAGAACTCGCCTTATCCGACCAAGCCTCTCTAGTCAGGGGAACTTGGTTTGAGTTCTGGTTCCTCGGGGCCTACAGGGGCTACAACTCAGATCTTCGGGTTGTCTTTTACCCAAACGGGCGGACGTTCCACGAGGAGGAAATCATCAAAGTCTTTGGCAAGGAGTACACGGACTTTTCCTTCAGCCTCGCTGACCGGATGGCCTCGTTGAGGGTCACTCCGGAGGAAATGGTCCTCATCAAGACTGTGTGCCTAACTTTCCCGGATAGGACACCGCTGCAAGACCGAGACGCCGTGGAGAGCATGCATTGGCAGATGGTGTCTTGTCTGCTGCACACATTGGAAAAAAACAGACCTGGTGACTCCACAGTGTTTCCTATGGTTGTCAGCAAGCTTGTTGAGCTAAGGTAAAGCTAGCATAGAAGACAGTAGTACATGAGTAGCCTGTTTGCATAAAAAAAAGGGCTTAAAATACACAAGGGCTTAGAATATTTGATTCTGAATTGTAAAAAAGTACCAAAAAATTATCCTATAAATTCAGAACACATAGCTTATCAATACTTTCTTAACTCTGTGCACCGTATACACTAAAAGAACTCCCTATTTATCCTTTTTTTTCCAGCCATAAATGAAAATCTCTTGTGGCTCTCTATAGGTTGATTTTTAAACGTGCCCTTTATCACTTATTTTATAGTCAATGCACTCTAGTGTTTACCTTCTGTGGACCTCTGGTATAAGAAAAAAAATGTGGGAGGGAGTATCTCAGAGGTAATTTTTGTTTCGCCACTCAGCAAAACTAACCCAAATGTTAAATCTTTATGTAAATGTAATAATTTGTAATTAGTTTTGAACTCTTGATTTTCTGTTAGCCAATTAAGAAAGTTACGTCACTGGTCCAACAGAATGTAGCTAAAGTATGTTGTAACCTGTTGCCTATTATTCTATGTCGAAGAGCTCTTTTTCCTTCACATACATGTAGGCCTACTGGGTAGTAAAATATAGCACCTCTTTCAAACCTAGCAATCTATAGGGTAGATGATGTAAAGGTCAGCAGTTTCTGTTTTCTATGGCCGACGGTAAACAAGCACAATGACCAGCCAGCTTTGCTTTCCCCAACTAATGTCAGGCACCCATTAGAGCTGGGTGGATTCAGGGGCTTCCTAAAAATCACGTATTCAAAAACTTTTTTCCACTTTGATTCGGACCCGAGACCCCACTGTTTGGATGCCAATTGCTGTATCACTTCATTTTAGCACTTCGCCTTTAAAACTTGCGTGTAGCTAACGACACTTCTGTCTTTAATTCAGTTGTGTTGAATATACCTAGATGTACTATTAGTATTTCGGTCTAGCACAATTTGAATAAGTTATCTCCATTCGTTAACCTTGCTGTAGACTCTTTGTCATTTAAAAGATTTCTTCGACAATGTCAGGACTGACGTCAAGTCCGATAACTGTGCCGTGAATTAAAGGCAACGTGTATGACTGTATTCTTTCCCTTGGCGGAAACAGCTCGCTAAAAAAAAAATGCACGTATTAGTCGTCAAACATGGGAAGCACACACTCGACAAGGTCAACGGATCGAACTATTTTCAGCCACACCCACTGTTCAATTCAACGATATCTGTGTGTAAAAAAAAAGGGGTGGGGTAGAGATGGGGGAGTAGGATATACTGAAAGGGAAAAATATATAGCTATATATACTTAACATGAAAATTACAAAGTTGTGGAATGTTTTAAGTTGAATGAAAACAATGATTAAATGTAGGCTAGAGGGACAACTGAGCAGAACACACAACAGAAAATAGATTATAAAAGAGGAGAGACGATATTGAGTGAAAAATGTAATTGTGTGTGTGTGTGTGAGAGAGAGGGAGGATTAAAAGTGACTAAATTTTAGCGATTGTAGCTAAAATATGTGCCGCTACTGTTGCTAAAACCTGCGTGTTGAGTGTTCCCTGACGTGCAAATACAGCCCGAAGTACTCAGTAGATGTAAACACTGTAGCCCCAGATGTCATGGGGATCTTTGTGAGATCGAACACTTAACAACTACCACTTTGTGTGCTAGTCAAATTTGCTGACATTTGCTCTTTGGATAGTTTGGGACGATTGACTGGTCACAAAATATTTGCAGAAATCTTTTAAAATTAACCAACACTCCAGGGAGCTGGTCAAATACAATTCACTTGTCACTGCAGTCAGCGTGCAAGGATGGTCATATTTTTACATGCCAAATAATTCTATTCTCAAATCAAAAGCGTTCTGAAATCTTTAAAAACTGTTTTAGCACTTTGACCATGATTTGACTACAATATTTAAATATAAAATCACGTCGGAGTTTTTTTTTGTTTTTTTTTATCTAGAAAGACTTGCAGTTAAAGATTAAAATTAATGTTCTCTCAGAGGCTGTAAAATAACCTGTGATTAAAATTAATGTTCTCTCAGAGGCTGTAAAATAACCTACGATTAAAATTAATGTTCTCTCAGAGGCTGTAAAATAACTCACATGTCCTCTGTAAAGACATGGACAAAAACATCCGGGGGCAGGTAATAGTTGCGTGGAAACACGAGCGAACAGAGAGAATAGCATTACAGAGTAACACCTATAGTAAAATCACTAAATTTAGAAAGCCTTCAGGACAGAAGACTCAAAAGTAAAGTAGCAATTACACATAAAACACTGAACCATAATCTTCAAATACAAAAACAAAATTTAATAAAATACTCAGAAAGACACAAAGATAAAGGCACATTCCTCATCCCATATGCTAGGACAAATTTGTACAAATACTCTTTCTTCCCTAGTGCTATTAGAGCATGGAATGGGTTGCTGAGCTAGCCAGGAAAACCAGTGACTTGGCAGAATTTAAGTCATTGGTTAATATGCATGACTAAATGCATGACGCATAGGACGTAATCATCTTCTTTTTTGAAGTAACGTCTGTATTATATAAGATAAGAAGATAAGATAAAATACTTATACTGATAATCTACACTCATTATTCACCTTTACCTATCTCTTAGTCTGTTTAACCATTGGGTACCATACAAGATCTGTTGACCATCTTTTTCCATTCCTCTCCGCTTAGAATTTAATTCTTTAATGTTGTCTTCCCATCACTTTCTCTGCCTGCCTCTTCTTCTTTTTCCTCGTACTTTTCCCTGAAGGAAGGTCTTTGCGAGCCCTGAGAACCTTTTGATGTGGTCACAGAGTTCAATGTGCGTTTTATGACAGAGGTTACCACGTTATCGTGGGGTCCTATTGCTGTATTAATCCTGTTTTTAATCTCTTCACTTCTGAAGCATCACTCATAACAATTTTAAAATAATATTGAAAATTTCAGCAGTTCCTTAAAGCTTTGATTCAGTTTTGACTATCAAACTTTTGATTCAGTTTTGATTATCAATCTCACAGCTTAAAGTAGATCTAGTCCAATTACAATAATAATATTCATAAAATTCAAAAACACAATCTAATAAAAAACTCAAAGATTAAAAACAAATCCAAATGTTGGGATAAAAACTCATGAGAGCTCTAAATTACTTCAAGCTGTTATGAGAGTATATCTGAATTAACCTAGTTTACTAATGACTTACTACAGCTGAAATCTAGTAAAGAAAAGTAAATTTCCCCTTTCAGACTTTTTCGTCTATAGGGCAGATGAGATAAGGGTCAATTGATAATGTGGCCTACGTTTAACGAGAGTGTCATGTGGCTAGCACAACGACCAACTGCCTTTACTTTTCCCCAACTAATGTCAGGTACAAATTATAAATGGGTGGACTCAGAGGTGCCCAAAGTTCCCGAAATTAAAAATCCCAGTCTTCACCAGGATTTGAACCCAGGACCCCCGTTCCGAAGCTTTACCGCTCATCCACCACCATGCCTTCTTCAGTTGAAATCTAGTTCAGATAAATGACAATGGTATAATTTTGGCTTTCATCTTTTTAAGAAGCATCAGTATATTCATTACAAGACAATGGTGCTTGTTTTGACTTTTAGACACCAATCTGTACCTTTCATTTCAACACCAATAAGTTTAATCATCAACAATGTTTATTAACAATTAACATTTTTGATCACCAATATTTAAACAATCAATATTTTGAACAACAACATTTTGAATCATTAACATTTAAATCATTGACATTTTGAATCATTTAGTTTGTTAACATTTTGTGTCTGAATCTTTCAGAACTCTCACTGATATAGCCATGAGGGCACACAAGAGCGCCATCTACCAAGATGTGCTGAAGGAGAGCCCCCTGCTGTCTGAGATGGTGGACACTAAGACCATCTACATCAATGCTGATGCCCAGGGCAAGACTGTGTCCAGAATGCCAGTCTCTCCCTCCCCTTTATGACACAAGACACCTTTAGCTAGAGGCTACCATCTCAGTTTCTTAAAGTTGGACTTTGTGTGCTACCCTCATCTTGTTGACATTTGTCATTTTGTAGCTGGCATTTAGTTGAAATTTTCTCCATTCAAATCGTGCCAAGTAGATATAATAGGATCAACAAAGCAACAACAGCGTTGGTGTCCCTGAGAAGCAGCTACGAGTCAAATGTTTATGAAAGTGTTAATGTGTTTTTCATTCAGTATACATGTACTTACCACAGTCTACTTTTCCAAAAAGGTCAGATATTTATATAACATTTGAAGTACTAAAACAAATGTCAATAAACCATTTAAATTCCACTTTTCAATCATTGGTCAAGTGTCCAGTTCTGTCCAGCTAAGGTTTCTCACCCTTCACTCTCCTCCCTCCCTCCAACAAAAAAAAATTGTTTCAGATAAAAAAAAGGTAGAATTTTCCAGAATCTTGAGGATTGAAACATTTAAGTTTTAATCATTTGTGATATTATGTGAAAACTGACTTAGTGGTAATTCTGAAATGTCCATTCTTACTGTTTCAGCTGTTTTATACCCTTCTATTTGCATTTTTTTTTAAGTTGTTGAAAAAGAAATGTGAATGAATTATTTTGATCTAATAATTTTAGTCACAACTAAAAAACATTATTTGTTTTTTTGATTAAAAAGAAAATCCATATTGCATGGTAAAATTTGTTATCATCGAGATACTGGAGATGTCCCAGAGAAGCTAATGTCAATATTGATATTGATTAAATCTGTGAAAGACGCCATTTGTTTCTGATGTCATATGGTTGTGGCCAATACTGATTTTTTTTAACCCTGGTGTAAAGTCTGCCTGGTACCGTGTTTTCCTTCACTCGATAACATCTTTGCTTTAAATTTCTTCTTTCAATGTAATTATTTTTTTCTTCTATTTTTTAATTGTGTTTATATTTTCCTTCAATTTTTTTTCAGTAATTAATATTTCGAGTTGTTGCTTATGTAAGAAAAAAACATGTTTATAGCAAGCTACACAAAAATAATTCTTAGAAATAATATTATTGAACTGCCTGCTTTGGTTGGAGGATTTTTGGTCTCGATAGTATAAGGAAGGGCAAATCTTTTTATAGAAACAGTTTTGTTATTTTATTTTTTGTCGGCAGGGAGGATCATTATAATTTTAATTCTATTAATTCTCTTTTGTTTTCTTTGAAATGTTATTTTTTTAAATTACAAAATAGTATATATGATCTTAACACTTTTTCCAATTATTATCAGTAGGCAGTCTTAGTCTTACTTGTATTCATTATGGGAAATTGAAAAAGTAAAAAGGAAAAGCAAAATAAAAATAACTTAAAAGCTTTTAAAATGAGCTTTGACAATTATTTATTATTGTAAATTGTTTTTCTTTCTTTTTTTTTCAAAGCAATATTATTCCCTTTCTGTGTGTTAAAATAGACTATTGAAAAAAAAATGACAACAATAAAATCTTATGGAGCTGTATATGTACACTTAGCTGTCAAACTCTGTTCACAGGTTTAAATCTTTGTGGGAATTGAAATTCTTTCTCAGGGACTATCACAACAAAACAGACATTAAAATCTTGTTGTGCTTAGTAAGGATTTAAGCTTGCATGATTCAAATTAGAATATTGGACTTATAAATATTTCTTTTGATATTAAAAGTATTTTTTCCCCAGTATAGTAATCTATAATTTACAATATATATATTAGTAGTGTAATAAAAGTACTTACCTTCAATATTCCCACCTTAGATTTTTTTTATAGAATATTTATTCTTCTAAGCAAGATTTAAATTGGTATCACTGGGTTTTCTACAGCCAGTTAATAATTTCTTTTTACTGTAGTTTATAATATTGTTACGTAATTCTGAATCTTCTGGCTAAATGTATTAGTAGGCACACAAATAAAAACACTGCAAAGAACTTGACGACTAAACTTTCAGTTTCATATAACTTTAATGACTATTAACTCTAACAATTCGTCACTGTAACATGTAGCGTAGAAGACTGTACAATATCTGTCAGTTTACAGTGAACTATACTTCGTTGCAATTCATCTCTTCACTTCGTTGCTATTCATCTCTTCTCAAATTGCATCGAGCCGTATTCCACAGAACAGACCAACGACACACTTCCCAGGGTCGCTCCAGGTCTCCCAAAGCTGAACCAAGTCGTACTCAAGTCTACCGAATCAGAGCCGCAAACGTCTTACATTGACTGTATCGACTGTAACGGCTCAAGTCCACTGTAGTTCGCTGTATAGACTTTAAGGACAGTAGTCCACTCCAGTTAACTCTTCCCTAGTTAACTTGTATCGAGTCGTACACATTTCTCTTCCACTAGAGCCGCACACGTCTTACATCGTCTGTAACGGCTCACTCACAACTGACTTTCACATTAACTCTCTGGCTTAAATAGAGTCCCTAATCACTCCTCCAAAGTTGCACAAACACTGCTAGTAGCTTCTGGAATAACATGTGAAGAAACGTCACATCCTGTCTTTGTTTATACATGTAGATTCCAGAAAACATGGGCTGCAGTGTCATCTTGCCAGGGTCACAAGTTGTGACCTCTATCTGTCACTGGACATTGCTAGTACCTTCTGGAATAACACGTAAGGACGCGTCACATCCTGTCTTTGTTTATACATGTACATTCCAGAGAACACCCGCTGCTGTTTTCTCGCTGGGGTCACACGTTTACCTCTACCTATCACTGTTCATTTGTAACACTATTGTAAAATAATACTTTTAAAAGTAATAGTTACTATTTGTATCAAATTAATACTTATTGAGAAATTCATAAAAGGCAGCTTCTGTGTTGCAGCTATGTACTTTTGATTTTCTGTTCACATTGGTTTAAAAATATTTTACAAGTCGGAAAATAAAATGATTACAGGATTTTATGTCATTTAAAGACCTTACTCTGATTGACACATTTTTAGAATGTAGACTTTGCTGGGGATGAATTTGTACATTTTCTTTTTTAAAAGGCTGTTCTTTTAAAGTGTATGAACATTGTTATTGACTGTAGCAAAATGGCATTTCAAAAGAATGTTTTAAAACTTTTTGAAAAAAATTCTTCTTTTAATGAAATTTGTGTATTTCAAATTGAGATTTGTTTCCCCACACCCAGACGTATGGTAACTGACATTAAGATTGGATACACTTAAATGTTTTCATTGCAATTGGTTCTTCTTAAATATTTAGGCTCTGTTTCTTAGTAGATTAATTACAATTATAGAATGACACTAAGCAAACTAGATTACTCTGTGCAAAAAAAAAGAAACATTTTTAAAGATTCTAGGATTTTTTTTTTAAAATGGTTTTTCCTTTTCAATTTGATAACATAAATATTTAGTTCTGTTTGGTTTGTAAGTGAATGAACATTTCTGTTAAATATTCTTTTTTTTTCTGATTGTGATTAGTTTAATTTCAAAATGTTTATTTATTTATTTTTTTGCTGCATTCATCTGTTACCTATGCACTACATAATGTCAGGAGTATATTTAATTTGGCTTTCTATCACATCTTGAGACACATAAATCAGAAAATTTGACCATCATTCAAGGTATTGAGTAATTATTGCTCTGTTGTCCAAACTTACACACCACTACCAGAAAGATAAGTTTGCTTATGTAGTTTAGTTTGTGGCTTTGTAATCTTAAGCCCAATAATTCACTTTTTAAAAATTCTTTAGGTACTTATGTTCAGTATCGTTACATTATCACTAAAGATTTTATGGATTTTAAATTAAATCTAGATTCAGTGCTATAATTAAGGTATAGCATAGTATTTTTTTTCTTCTAATCATTTTTTTTTGCACTTACAGAAAATAAAAATGTAAGATTATCTTTTCTCAGTGAGAACTATGTGTCACTATTTGGAATGAGTTGTAAGAGAGGTTGAGGAAGCTCTTGATTGAAATGTTCATTGCTCTAGTATCACCATCATTTTATTGTATAAATACTTGCCATTTTTAAGAGAAATATTTAAAAAGAAATTTAGAATCTTAAATTCATAGGCACACAAACAGACTTTGTTTTTTTTTAATCTGACATTTATTTAGATGTTAGGAGAAAAACAATCGCTCTATAAAGGAGATCATGTCATTAAAAAAAGTGTTTTTGATGTTTTTTTCTTGATTTTTTAGTTAACATAAAAAAAAAATTTAGGCCTAAAACTTTTTCTCCATGATCCTTGTATTTTGATGTTTTGCATTGTTACAGCATCCGGTGTTTTTTTTTCTAGTATTTGTTTTTGTTTTATCATTTAATTTTGTTTTATGTGCCATACTATAGTAATCATAATGCTGTATTCAAAACAAGTCTTTCCTAAAAAATGTTTGTAATTTTTATATTGTTTGTTCTGACAGGTGGTCATTTAATTGAAACATTTACACATAAAAATATAAAAATATTTGTAAACAAAAATACAATTTAAAGAAAAAAAACAGCAATAACAATGATAGCTACAATTATAAACAAACTGATATTTGTTTTGCATTTTCTGTCAGCCAATGTTTTTTATAATTTATTGTCCCAAAAACATTTAATCAGTCCTAACATAAATATTCAAATGACTTAACATTTAATTAAATAGAAGCAAAATAATAATAACTTGTTGCCTACTTTCAAAACAAAAACAATAACTATGAAATAAATTGATTTTATTTGAACTTATGTAAATGCTGACATTATTTTGTTTTGAGAAGTAATTGAATATTTTTGCCTTGTAAGCTGTATAAGCTATCGACATATAAGCTATGGACTGTATAAGCTATGGACTGTCATCAGTTCAGTGGATTTGGCAACTGTTGAGCATGTCAACATTTTCTATTTAGGCTAGATTGTAATAATCATATCTGAGGAAACCTTTAAAATGTACAATTCTAAATAATATTAAATACTTTATTCAACAGTAACATAAAGATTAATCAATTAGACTTTGAAATCTAAAAATGTATGTAAGCAATATTCAATCAGAGAATATGTCGAATGTCTTTCAAGTCTAGCACCCAAAATATTAGTATCTGCATAGGATCTCTATTAATCAAGTAAAACCTCAGATATCTCAGATATCAATGTAATATGTTAAGACACCTCATTCAAATATGTTAAGTCAATACATTTTTAAAAATCTTTCTTTCCATATTATAAAATTGTCTAAAATAACTAAATATTTACCTAATGACTTGTATGTGTAAATTAAATTCTATGAGCTTGAATATCCATAATTCATTATAATATTTAGACCTAGTCTTCTATATTATTGTAATTATCAATAGCTAAAGTTGTTTTAAAAAATAAATACTAAACACATGTTTAAAAAATGTTTATCTTCATAACAGAAATAAAATGTAAATGGGTTTGTATTTATTGTTCTGAAGTTATTTTTCTATAATGTAATTATAAATTAACCCATTCTACAGTCTACCTGATAAAGAAGCTTCACCCCCTAAGCAACCAAATAATATGTTTTTACTAAATATCCATGTGAAATTTATGTTTTTAATTGATATTGAAATAACTTTTTTCCACAGCTTAATATTTCTATATAAATTGTTAACTACCAATTAAAATTTTTTCATGTTAGACATATTATAATGTTTCATGTTAAACATACTGTATACTGTGTCTTTGTTTTCAAGTAAAATTCATTGGTTACTTCTGCTTCTCACTGCCTTACCTATTGTATTCATGTTTTTCAGTTAACCGAACCCTTTCATCAGTGATAAATACATTAAATCTGTGTCAAGTTTCCCACGTTAGTGATACAAATTTTTAATACACAGTTATGCTGGCCCTGGCATGAAATTAAGGGTTGTCAGTTGTAGTGGTTTTTGTGGGGTTTTTTTTATAGTCACCACTATTTGCATAATTATCTTTTATTTTCCACTGCTTCTCTGTGATAGTTTTTCATCTTTGATTCCAGTTGTCATAAGAATTAATGTGATTTAGTTTCATTCGAAATATTCATTTCATTTCCCTAGACATGGTTGATTAAAGCTCTTATAAATGGATGTAGAATAAAGGGGGGAGGAAGAGATTGAGAATTGATTTCATGTTCCATGGTATTATTTCGTATTAGTAAGAAGTCTAACTTGATGTGATGGTTCTTCCTTGTGTAGTTGAAATCTGTTTTAATAAAGACAAAAATCCACCTCGAAAGGCAACAAGGTGTCCGGATTGAATTTCGGGAATAAAAATGTTTCAAACAGTTGGCATCATTTATTTTCACATATCCTAGATATAATGCTGTTATTATTACTATAAAAATGAATAATTTTCATTCTTTGGAACAGCTAGGGTCGAGCTTTTTTAAATGGAAACAAAATTCTTTGTAGTAGCCCCCTTATTTGCATTTCAACACCATAGAATGATATTGTTTAGGTTCTGTGAGGATTTGTTTCAGTACATTTAGTAGACATCTTGAAAGCCGCGTCAGAATCCCCCCTGGCGTAAAGTCTGTCTGGTACCGTGTTTTTCTTCACTCCATAACATCTATATATTTTTTAGACCCTCCTCCCCTGATTCTCTCTACCTACTCGAGAGTTTGTTTCCTTTGATCGCACATCTCAGGTTCCGTAATTTGCTCATTCCCCCAACTCTGGAGTTTTTAAATACATATTTTTGACAAAGTGATATAACTGCAATATTTTTTTTTTAATTAATTCATTTTTTTAAATGGAATATTGAAAGATAATCTTCTCTTATTGTCTGCTACACTGTGAATTTTATCATTAGATTTCCTGTCATGTTTGTATTATGGATTTGGTTTGTATTCAATCTGTCTACGGGAGCATCGTCACTTACTGTAGCAGTTTTGTTTTGTCATGATTTTAAATACGTTCTTTATTAAGATCGCTCTCTATTTTTTTTTTCTTGTTTTTTTTTTTTTTCCTTGTTTTATTTTTTTTTTTGTCACCCATTTTATAGTTTTTTTTATTGGAGAGGTGGGGTGAGGAAGGGAAAAGAATTGAGACAAGATGGCCGCTCATTGTATCCACCAGAAGGCCTCCTCGTTATAATATACAATGTGAATCCTTTTAGATTTTGTCCATTCAAAATGAAGCTTCGAAAGGGTAAAAGACCCCACACAAAATTCTACCCACTTTCAAAAATCGGCCCTGGGTGAAGCTTTTATTTTCTTTGTGCTATATTGGATATAGACCATACATGAAATGATTGCATACGACAGTGATAACCAAACTTAATCGGGCAAGCTGCCTTATACATTTCAGACACTCGAATCACGGGCTTGATTTCTTAATTTCATTTCCCTTTCGTCTTTAAGAGGCTGACCCACAGGGTCCGCCCGTGAATTTGTGTAACTCTTCGACTCTGAAGATTAATGTGGAATGCAGTATTTCCAGTGGCTACCCAGCCCCAGCTGTGACCTTCATATTTTACCTCATCCAGGGCAAGCATAGCCATATAGCCTATATAAATGTGTGTGTATGTATATATACATTTCATATAAAATAGAATGGGTCACAATGAAGAATGTAAGTTCTATGTTATTAGTATTAGTATGCAAAATAAAAGGGAAAAAGGAGTGAAAGAGAGACTGCTTATATTGCCTTATATTATACAGAAAACTCGCTCCTGGATGTTTTTGTCCCAATTAGATATGCTCTCATCATATGTTCTTTTTTTGTGTGTTTGTTAACGACATTTACTTACATGTTCTCGTGTGTGTGTTCATCTTGTGGAATCAAAATACATCTATTCTCAAACCACGCTGAAATGGCCACTGTATGAAATGATTGTTTATTGTTAACAGAAACTATATAACTATTCATGTGAGAATTACATTTTTCAAGTGAAACGTTTATTGAGTGGAAGTGATGTTCAAATGAAATAAAATCTAATGCTGTTTATTGGAACAAAATGTCTTTTGTATTCGCTATTTGCTAATGTATTGTTTGCACTAACCTACATATTCAAAATTGATTCTAGCTCACTGTAACTCTTCCTTGTTCCTTTATAAAATTGCGATAACTTTAAAAAAAATCTGAAATGGAAATCGCAAGGGACACATAAATCAGGCATTTCTCAATCATCGACAATCATCAAACTTCATGTGAGAGAGAGAGCTTGATGGGGCTAAAAAGGAGATAAACATCTTTCATGTTGCCTAATAATAATTTAAGTTGGTGTGCCCAAACATGGAGATTGAAATCAAACGAGCCAACGAATAATACTGTTAGTTAAGTGATGTATAGAAATGGCATCAAAGTCGCATGCCATGGAAGCAAAGAATTACTTTCTAAACGCACAAGCAAAACCTTCCTTGGATAATTAGAGGGCATAGGCGATGTGAATTCGGTGGACCCATATGAAATAGAAACATAAAATAAAGTGAAAAAAACATATTGCACAATTTGTTTTTAATGTGCTCCAATAATAACATGGTGACAAGTTTCTCAGGATCTTCGGAAAAAAATAAATTTTAAGTGTTGTTTAAAGGGTTCCGCCAATCGGGGACCTTTAAGGCTACCTAATTTGTCTATGCCTAAGGCCGGCCCTGGTCCAACGCTCGATAAAGTTTAATATATATCCTGTAGTGCCTGTTGCGTAGGTGAAGATCAGAAGATTGCATGCGTCTGTCCTTGCCTATTATCACTGGTGCTGAGTTAGATTTAATGGAACAGACGAACAAGACATACACAAGATTTGATGAACGTCAACTGAGTGAATGAACTTCATATACAGAGTTCTATCAGTTGAATACAAAACGGGAACATTCAGTCCCAGTCGCTATGTTTTATATATTCATAATAAATAAAACAATGTCAAGGACGCTATTTTGAACCTGTTGGCAGCTAACTGAAAATTGATCTATAATTTGATTTTCCATTTGATTTGTGACGTCATTTTTTGTCGCGTTCACAGTTGGTCGCCGAAAGTGCGTCGCATCGTTATAGAAGGCCTGAACACTTGATTGACCTGCTATGTCACAATCTGTGGGTAGTTTAGACCAATAGCTCGTTGCTACGTCGTACAGGTCAGTGTTGAGGCCTTCTTTAACGATTGGGCTCGGGAAGCGTGGTCGAGAGGCCAAGTGAGCTTGAACTTGGCTACCTAGAAGGGGGCTCGAGGTTCGACACCCGACTCGAGCAGAGTTGTGTTTACTGAGCGCCTAAAGGCAGCACGGAAAACCAACTCCTAGATACCCCCTCCCCCCCCCTTCCACTGGTCCACAAATGAGATAGGACCAAAGCGCTCTGAGCATGCTATAAGCATGAAAGTAGCGCTATATAAAAGCTATAATAATAATACAATAGGAAGCAACGTGAAGAGATATATAGACACTGTTTAATACTGAAATCAATTATGCGAATACGAATGGTGAATTGATTATGAAAATAATGAACTATTTAAATTTTTAAACTGTTTAGGCAGCTTGGCATGATCAGTGTCTCTCGTGACGTCAACTTGGCATTTTCTTTTCGACACCGGCCCCCATGAAGTGGTATAATCCAGGAAAGAAGAGCCCATAAAGCCCAGAGAGAAAGTTTCGGAGCTGACGTCATTTTCTGTTGGCGTGTCTTTGGCATGCGCATGCGCGCTACTTTGATATGACGTATTATATCCGTCCATTTTATTAGCAGGACCTGGCACGTGAGCTTCAGGGATTTGATGAAATGGCCGAGCTGTTTGCAGATCTGAGCTGATGAAGTGATAAAAACATTAAGTGAATCAGACGAACAATTAAACATGAAAGCAATACTTGAAACATTATCTTATAGATCAGTTGATTTAGAAATGTTATTCGGAACTCTGAAAAATGATACGAACACTGGCTCTTTCGACTAGCCTGCTGCAGGAATATACATGTTTCAAAACTAATTATTAATTTAAGTTGAATTTATGTTATTCTTCTTAGAAATATAAGAACAAATAAGAAAAATATTTTAAATTGAAAACATTTAAAAATGTTTAATTTAGCAAAAATTAATCCTACATATTTATGTAAAATTATCTCATTATATTCGTTGGTATTAGCAAATGCTGATTTTTTTTCCTGTATTGATTTGTTTGACAACAGCAAACATTGGTAAAATAAAAATGAGACTGAAATGATCGAACCTGTTTGTATTGAAAACAGAGCCTGTTCTAGAGCGCTCATTTGAACAAGGAAACAGGAAGTGGCTATTGTTGTTCAAAGTGCTCGGCACGGGCCTAATGTTGTGGCAGCCTGGGGAAAGCTTTGCAAGATAGAACAGAAGAGCATTGAATGGTGGAAATTACATGCAGAATCATGCTTTACAAAGAATAACTAATCAATATATGGTCGTTTTTTTTTAAACAAGAGTATATTTGAATTGACGCCATATTGAACTAAACTGCTTATAATTATAGGAAATAATGGAGTAATGTATAGACAGGCGTTCGTCCACTAAAAGGCTACGTGTGAACGAAATTGAAAGAATAATGGGTTTTCAATTGTTTCATGTTATGTTAACCTGACATTGTTTTTTTAGATTAAACCAAATTACACACACACGCATATACGAGCGCGCATTCAGACAAAACTTATTATGTTTGCAATTTAAAACAAGAATATGGAGTTACACAAACTCGCAGGCGGCCCATGAGGTTCATCTGTACTCAAACAGCTCATTTCATTCAAACTTTAACCACTATACCACACTCAATGGGCAAGGGCGCACGCAGGATTTTTTTGCAGGGGGCGCAAGCTGCCATCTATGGCTCACACTCTTTTTTATTACAGAGAATATTAAAGAAAAGAACTGGTGCCCCCCCCCCCCACCCCATACCTATGCGACATTAAGTTCACTGTAAATACTTGTTTCATGAAATTAATAAAACTAACATGTGAACAAACTATTTACTGTACACGTTGGTCAGTTTATCCGTGCGGCCCGTGCATCCCAACGGTCGATCAAACAAAAAATGCAAGCGTTGCCAAAACTGTCATTAATATTACTACTGAATTGCTTCTCGTCGCGATGGACAAGCCGGCGATTAACGCTTATCTGGCAGTTCTGATATTCTTCTTTACGTTGCAATTCTTGCATCGTTTTAGGATGTAAACAAAACAGCTTGAAAGGAGCAGTGTTATTGCTTGAAAAGCGAGACGTTCATGAAGAAACTAACGAATCAAGATACCAAAGTAAACCGTGTTCTTTTATTATCACAAAATCCAAACATCTGTTTTTTTCTCGGTGTGTCTGTCGACTGCAAATTTTCGGCAGCACCAACTCAATACCAAGTTTGTCAGCCAGCAGTGTCGCCTTACTCAGCATGCCATCCCTGAAGTGTTCCTCAGAATGGTCAAGTTGGTTTTTGATTATGTTATTAATGTGACTGCCGATGTGCTGTTAAGCGGCTACTTATGCTACGATGGACAGACTGCAACATCACGGAAACTTGTTCAAGAACAGGTGAATAGTTGACGACAATTAAAAGGCAAATGAGAAACTTACGAGAAGCAGACACTAATTACGCATCTGCAGTCTGTACACCAAGCAGTCAAACATCTTCTCAAAGTTGTGACTTAAAGCGCGAATGAATTCGTATTTCTAAGTCTATTTGTCTCACACAAACGAGGTAAATTTAGCACCAACGCTCTCGCTTGACACCAACAGCATTACGGATATCTGAAACGTCATTTAGGTCATTAATAACAAGGTTAGGTCTGTGAGATACGCAATAGACTAAGGCTGCTTTTGGATATTTTTAATGAATCCTTGCCTGAATACAGTACTGAAATGCTAGAAATAGAGAATCTTCTTGATGACACCAAGAACATTACATATATCTGAAACGTCATTCAGATCAATGATAACAAGTTTAAGTCTGTGGGACGCGCAACGAACAAGGTCTGCTTTTGGACATTTTTTCTTTAATCCTTGTCTGAACACAGTGAATGCTAGCCATCATGGGACAGCCATCGTAGGCTTGGCCGAGAAGTTTGTCCATGTGTAAAATGCACAAAATGTATTCGCTGACAATGACGTTGGACACAGGCAGTGAGTCTATCTTAACACCAGGGACGAAAAACCAATGAGTTCTTGTCGCGTACAATAGTCATCAACAAATCCTAAGCTCAAACACATCTGTTCAGTGCCAGAGATATCTACATTTTCATTACCGAAATACCAAGAAAACGCAGTCAATTCATGCTGCTGCTGCTCGTATATTTTTGTTTCTGCTGCCGGTGCTTCGTCGACACAAATCAACGATTTGACTCAGATGGCATTGGAAGAACTTTTATATTTCTTCTATTGTAAACTGGTGGACGTGTTTCACCGGCTATTTTATCGAGCGCTAACAATGACCGCAACTCTGCAAGACGTAAATACATGTACCAAGAGGACTGCACTCTTCAATCTTGTTCAAAGAAACTTTCAGATATATTAAATTGAAAGAAATTTGGCAAGGATTTTTCCTCCAAGACAAAAAACAACAACAAAAAAACAAATTTTTATCATATTCTGGGCCTTTACTAAATATAATTATAACTATAATTATGTGCAAATGAAAACAAATCGTTATGACTAATGTGCTATAGAATATTGAATTGCAAGCCTATAATAAAGCGCACATTTTTTAAAATCGTTTTCGAATGTTGGACTTATGAGCGATTTTTTAAAATACTATAAATACCAAGAAAAAATATAAAAAAAAAAGTCAATAGTAAAATAGAATTAAACGAAGCAAAAGAAAGTAGGTCTATATCTCTAAATAAATTCAACCAGTCTGATTTAGATTGTTTTACCTGCTGTAAGCTGAGACATCCTGGATATGGTTCGCTATAGCAGACTTGCTGGGGAATCTGATGCTGAGGTTCCACGTGTGGAAGGGGGTAGTGGTTCTTCTGCATGGGCTGATGCGTCTGTTGGTTTTCCTGTTGATGTGAACGTGCCTGGTAAGCGCAGCTGCTGCTGTCTCTGCTATAAGTTACAGACAATGTACTATTATTAAATGATATATTCACCAAGGCTAATTGAAAAACATGAATTGTAAGTTCAGCAAAACATCAGAGTTGCTCTTGTATGCAAAGTAGGATATCTGCCTATTTTAACGTCGATTGTAAATGAAAGTTATATGCAAATATTAAATTATAATTAGACCGCCAAGAAAACACATTGTTTAGCGTGGAATATTTCAAAATTACTGTACTTCAAATGATTGTGTACGTCTGAAAGGGAGGTAATGAGACATTTTACTTGTTTATACTTGTAGTTGAAGTCACGGACTTACGTCCCTTAAGTTTATCTTTTTTAAAAAAAAAAAAAAAAAAAAAGATGAACAAGGTCAGTAAAGGTAAGAGGTCATAGTAATGGCCATATCGCAACGGGCCCAGACTTTGCAATGCTGATCTTTTTTACCGACTGAGAGGGCTTCATACGTTTCTACCTCTTTCAGCTAAGTCAAGCGTTTCCATGTGTTTATCTACTTTTCGATTTGTAGTAGAAACTTTGGACTTATCAAAGTCACTCCATTTCCCGGTTAATTCTGACAACATGCTTCATGTTCTGATGTCACTAAGAAGCAAGGAGCTCTTATACGAATTTGTCCTAGCATATGGAATGAGAAATGGGCTTTTCGTTTCCTTTCTCATAACCATCAAAGTGGAGTAGCTAGGGTGGGGTGGGGGGAGGTCCAATTAGAGAGGACCCACTTGAGGGGTTCCCTAAAATTAATGTCCTCATTTCATTTACAATTAAATATTACGCCACTGCTATGTCATCTTGCTATTCACGTGGAGTCAAAAATACTAGACAGCATTGATCTAGAGGATGTAACAGATGCTTTATTTTGCTGCACAGAAAGCACGGCGTGAGGGGATATGACTTTGTCACTTGTGAATTATCTCGCCAATAAACAACGTATTATTCTATAAAAGAGTCTTAATGATTATTTTTTTGTTAATCTTAATAATATACTGCACTAATTTGAATTTAGAAAAATATTTGTTAAGTACATTATCTCATGTCATGATGTGAATGTCTAAATGCAGGGGCTCCTATAAAGGTCAAGCCCATTAGGGCCCCCAAATCCCTAGCTACGCCACTGCATGCTGAACGTTAGTAATCTGTAACAAGCTAGGTATATGTTATATATCATGCTAACTGTGATTCCTTTCTGTTTGTAATTCAATGACGATCTTAAACAGAACACATGAAAGGGAACTTCACTTACATCACTGTCCTGTAGACACACGAGTCTAGGAAAGAACTACTTGATTGAACTGGTGACTGCTCTAATGACTCTTCATCGCTGTTACAGCTTTCACTTCTGCTGTCGTAATCTAAGAGGTGGATTCAATATACAAATACTTATATACAAACATTGAATAGGATCAAAAATTTGTGTCATCGTTTTTGAAAGTGTTTGTTTCAGCGGCGTATAGAAGGGTTTAGTGTGAGAAGAAGTGAACTTGATTTGTTTACCTGAGTCTGTAAAACTGTTCCAGCTACTTTCTGAGCACAGGGCGCCTCGGTCTGAGTGTAAGGTTTTATTGAAACAAGTGGAGTCCATATATGAGCATCTTACTAAGGACGGGTCTGGCAGGGCACCTTGTTCGTACACATCACCTGACATGTATCAGCAGAGTTAGGGTAGAAAATAATAGTATTTATTTATTTATTGCTAGAGAGAACAAAAACCTCCCGCTATTTTTTTTTTATTGTTGTAATGCTCTTTTTTTTTAAAAAAGATTTTCACACTTGTACTTAAAACGAATGTCCAAACTAGTGAGCAACTAACTGGCGGTAATCAGGAAGATACAATAAGAATATAAACCACTACTTATTATTGTTGAAAGTTTAGTTAATTCTTTTTGTCTTTTGTTGTCAAAAGTTACTTTAAATTTAGTGCTTCATGAATAGAATAGTTACATAGTGCATCGTGAAAATATACATGATATAGTCATAATGATTAACAGAGCATGGACACACTAACAAGTATATATCCTCTAATATATGTGTATATTTATTGTGGGATACCTTTTGTTTCTGAAATGTTTGGCATATTTCTTATATAGTATTTGATGTGGATGACGTGCATGTTTCTTATAGTTGGTGAAAATAATATTTTTTACTTTAGTTACTCTATTCTGGTCTATACTCTATAGTGACAACTGAAACTATACTGGTCTATACTCTCTAGTGACAACTGAAACTATACTGGTCTATACTCTTTAGTGACAACTGAAACTATACTGGTCTATACTCTCTAGTGACAACTGAAACTATACTGGTCTATACTCTTTGGTGACAACTGAAACTATACTGGTCTATACTCTCTAGTGACAACTGAAACTATACTGGTCTATACTCTTTAGTGACAACTGAAACTATACTGGTCTATACTCTTTAGTGACAACTGAAACTATACTGGTCTATACTCTTTAGTGACAACTGAAACTATACTGGTCTATACTCTTTAGTGACAACTGAAACTATACTGGTCTATACTCTTTGGTGACAACTGAAACTATACTGGTCTATACTCTATAGTGACAACTGAAACTATACTGGTCTATACTCTCTAGTGACAACTGAAACTATACTGGCCTATACTCTCTAGTGACAACTGAAACTATACTGGTCTATACTCTTTAGTGACAACTAAAACTATACTGGTCTATACTCTTTAGTGACAACTGAAACTATACTGGTCTATACTCTTTGGTGACAACTGAAACTATACTGGTCTATACTCTTTAGTGACAACTGAAACTATACTGGTCTATACTCTTTAGTGACAACTGAAACTATACTGGTCTATACTCTTTAGTGACAACTGAAACTATACTGATAAAAAATTTAAAAAGTACCTCTTATCTCCCCTTTCAAATCCTGCATAAATCTATTGACTTTTTCCTCCTGGTGAAGAGTCTCAATCTTATATAAGACATAATCGTTGAAAGTCAGATGAATAAGATGAAATGATCCTTTAGAATAAAACAAAACATAAACTTGTATTAATCTGGATTTGGAGGTCACTAGGTGGACTACTATTTTGGCTATCATCCAGGGGTGTAGCTAGGAATTTTCGTTGGGGCCCCTGCATTTTGCGTAATATTTAATTTAAAAAAAACCCTCTCATTTGGGGTCCGGGGGGAACTTCAAATTCTTTCCCCTCCTGAATCAGATGTCTTTTATGGTTCGAGATGACCGCATCCCTTTTTTGAACCAAGGCTTTTATCCAAGGGCCAGGATGAGAAATTGGCTCTTCACCAACTCCTCTGTTAGGATTCCCCCGGCAACTAGGTAGTCACACCCAGCTTGCCATGTTGCACGGTCCTCTCATGCGAGACCGGAGGCCCAAGCCCCACGTGGGGGCCCTCCTTATGCCTATACTGTCCCATCGCACCCGTGAGGGGACCGTCCCCACTCGTATGGGCCCCGTTGGGGAACGGGGCGATGGGGGTTTCCGACTGGTTAGCAAGCACATCCCCACCACGTGCAGGTACACTCGCTAGTGCATACAGTGGTAGCTCACTGGGAGCCCTGTTAGCTCTCTCCCCTCCTCCCCCCCCCGACCCTAGCTACGCCACTGCTATCATCATTTAAACTCCAATAAATATTGTGCTATTTATAACATAATCTTTTTCTTTCTCTCTTTCCTTCTCTCTCCCTCTGTCTCTCTCCGTCTTACTCTCTCCATCGTTCTCTCTCTCTCTCTCTCTCACTCTCTCTCTCTATTTCTCCTTCTCAGAGTAGTAACCAGGACAAGACTCACCAAAACTAGGAGCGCTATGTAATGTCATGTCACGGATCACTCTGGTGCCAAAACACGACCACATAAGTAAAAATTGTCTTGAGAGAGGACTAAAAGATCCAGGTTTTCTTTGACATACCTGTGCAGCAATTGAAAATGTAAAACTAAAAGCGATGTATTAATATAATGACAACGAAACAAATAGAAGTAGACCTAATGACCTATGTTGAAAATATTAGCAAAATACAATTAAAAAACAAGGTTACAAAGACAGTTTAAGTTGAAACACAAACTCAAAATGGTTTCAATATTTTCAGAACGAATATCAGAATGAAATTCCATCAAAGGCAAATGACAGAGAAGAATGGAGAAAGAAGGATGACAGATCTTGTGTGGTGTCCCAAAGGTCTAGCAGACCAAGTGATAGGTGAAAGTGAAGGTGAAGTTAGATGAGAACCTGGCCTAACTGATGTCATAAAAGGATTATCTTATTGATCTAATTGTTTTGTATAGGGTCAATCTCTTGTTCAAAGCCTCAAGAAAAAAACATTTCCGTAAAAAAAAGTTTCCTTTAGTTTTGTGTTTAGTACATTGTCGGTGTGTGCATTTCACATGATAATATGAAAAACTACTTATTGATTGTTGTTTTAAATTATGGCCAACCTATTTGCATAGTAAATAGATTTTTTTCTCTTTAAAAAAAAGTTAACATTTTTGTGTAAAAGTAGTATTTAGTATGACAGAACTTATATAACTTGGCAATACAATTGTAAAAAAAATAAATATTTTTTATAAAAAATCTAAAACCATTTGCATAAATGTGTTGAAAAGATGGTAAATTGTCTCTCCCCTACTAGAAAGCCTACAGTGCTTGTTACTATAATAGTGAATAGTTGTAAAAGTGGTGTATTTTTATGAAAATTGATTTAAAAAATTGTTTTTTTTCGCTTTCAGAATATCTTGATGTCGGATTTTCAATATCTTTTCCAGTTTACGAGATCTAAACAGGACGGACGGACGGACATCGGTATATTTTCTTACATACAATGCATATGTCATTATGTATTGATTGAATGAGTGCACTCTTTCTAAGCAATATGGAGACCAACTGACCTTCACAACACATGTATCAACCATAGTGTCCAACCAATGAATGTAAGCCTCAATAGATGCTTGGTCTTCTAATAACTTTTTAAATTGGTAGCACACTGTGGACATAATCATTTTAAAAAAACTTAGACGTTTAACAAGTCAAACTCTTAGTAGCTAATACTTGTATTTGACAGAATAAAAATTAGGATCATAACTAAATTCTTATGTTTTTTTTTAAATATACGAGTATACCATGTCAAACTTTCATAAATTATATGGCTTATATAAGTTTTGTGTAAAAGATAACCTAAGGTATGCCTAACAAATCAAGAATCAAAATTGTGAACGCCGAAATGATGCTGCTAAGCGCTATGACTGAGCGCTAAAGCGGAGGTTCCGGGTTAGAATCCTAGTGAAGAATGGGGTTTCTAATTTTGGGATCTTTAGGGGCCTCTGAGTCCAACCTCCAATGGGTACCTGACATTAGTTGGGGAAGAGTAAAGGCAGTTAGTCGTTGTGCTGGTCACATGACACCCTTGTTGACCTTTGCAGCATCTGACCCATAGATCGCAAGGTCTGAAAGGAGAACTTTACTTTACTCTTAAGTCGAATATCCTTCCAAAGATTAGGAAACTTATACGAAATAGAATCAGACACTTAAAACGTTTGGAACAAGATTGTATAGATGGCCCAGAAACTTAGACTTAGACTTAGGTCCTCCCGCGCCGTTCAGCACACTGGGCGGCAAGCTGTCTCCAAAAAAAGATCTGTCATTGGCAATGTCTGAAGCCTCCTCCCACCTGGTGTCCACTGTTCTGAGATCCTCCATCAAGGTGTGTCGTCAAGTAATACGAGGACGTCCCTGTTTGCGCTTTCCTCGTATTGGCTTCCATTGTTATCGCAACTCTTGGTGTGCGTATTTCATTTTGACGTAGAACATATCCCGCAAACCTCATGCGACGCTCTGTCACGACCTCACTAAGTGTTCGACTCCCAGTTCGGCATAGGATTTCCTTGTTTCATAGGCCCAGGAAGGACTTTGAATATCTATTTTTTGGCATCCCATTCTTCCATAGAGGTGAAGGGCTGCAAGGTATATATATAATTGTTCTAGTATTGAAAATGAAATATTAAAGAACAACTTGTGTTATTACTAGCAGCAAGTGACGCGTGCCTATCACGTATCGATTGATTATGTAATCAACTGCACTGTAATTCGCCCATATAAGTACACTCATATTATATCAACATACAACAGTAACCGTACAATTAAAAGCTTACTTCACAGTCTATTAGTTAGGGAGGGTTCAAATAAATGTAAGCCTATTTCGACAAAAATCTTTTTAGTGACTTACATTCAGACATGATCCTATGTTCCTTGTCTGCGCAATGGCTCAACGTGTATAAGGTCTGTTTGACGATGCTGTTTAGGTCAATGCTCAGCCAGTCGAGAAGCAGCTGACCTGTGACCTCCTGTGACGCCAGCACTGTTCTGGACGCTTGAGCCAAGTGACTGAGGGATAACTTTCGTCTCAACAGTTGTGTCAAATGTTTGGCTACTGTACAAGATCAAATGGCACAAAGTAAAAGTAGTTATTGAAATTATTAGAAACTAAGATTTTAACACTGATTTGTAACATAATAAAATTAAAGACACTAACTCCGGTGCAGCTGGCTACAGATAAAATTTAGAAAATGAGTGTGTCTAATTAATTAATGTTGTGGTGGGAAAACTGACTGTGCCGATGACCATTATTCAAAACGTCAGTTTTGAGATTTACTTAGTGCTAATGCGAACCTTCAATCATGTAAAATGTCGGGACTCCAAGTAACATGCTGAATTTTCAGATATTCTGAATGTGTATGGTTCGACACAGGTGTAGGAACCTGAAAACTGTGATAGTAAATGTTATTGTTTTGTAAGGCCCGTCTCGTTATTGTAACCCAGTAACCCACATTGCTGACATGTCGAAAGAATGTGCTAATTAACTGATTAGGGGGGGGAGATAGGGGCAGCCAAGTGTTTACTATATTAGATTCATACAGTGCCTTTTGGCAAATCAAACTAGATAAGAACTGTACAGATAAGTTTTTACGACTACCCTTTGGACTAACTTCTTCTGCGGAAATATTTGCAAAAAGATTTCATCAAATTTTTTAAATATTGAATGTGTTGAAACCTACATGGACGAAATATTGATACAGAAGAATATGAAGGGAAACTTCAGAAAGTTCTTGACACAGCAAGAAAGGAAGGAATTAAATTGAAACTATCAAAATGCAGTAAAAGAATTCTAATTTGTTGGACACATCATTACAGATAAGTCAAATCAAGCCTGACAATTCCAAGATTGAAGCAATTCACTCTATGCCATGCCCTTAAAACCACAAAGAACTAGAAAGATTTCTGGGCATGATAAATTATTTTGGCCAATTCATACAAAATCTGTTTGTAGTTGCTTCCCACTTGAGGGAGTTACTTAAACAAGATAATGAGTGGATGTGGTTGGAACATTCTCAGAATGCTACTAACTACCTAAAAAGTATGATCACAACCGCCCCTGTCTTGCTTTTATAGTGCTTCACAACCAGTCAAGTTGTTAGAAGATGCTTCGCAAGAGGGACTTGGAGCTGCATTAATTCAAAATGAGAGGCCAGTGACTAACGCATCAAGATCTCGTACAGACTGTGAAAAACGTTATGCCCAAATAGAAAAAGAAATGCTTGCAATAGTGTTTGGAGTGGAACATTTCCATTATTATATATATGAACGTCAAATAACAGTGGAATGCCTCTTCGTCTTAACTCTTTCAGTGCTAATTATTTTGATTGAATAAATGGAGTTTTCCGGAACGAACACAAATTTTGAAGGGGGTTAGAGTTACTAAAACAACTATAACTTTTTTTCATCTATTTTAAACTGAGTACGGAAATAGAAAATATTTTTAAAATTCATAAAAAATCAATATACTGAAAGATTTAACCTTTTAATTAAACATTTAATCCATTAATATTTAAAAAATCACAATACTAAACACATTTAATCACTTTCAATTTCATAAAAGATGTAATATTGTAATATTTACATTTTTTGGGTCCCGGGAATTAAACTAAAAAAGAGGAACCATTAACATAATGTTGTCTATTTTTTTTTTTAAACATTGATACTGCATCGAATTTACTTTCAAATCAAAGAACAATCAGTCCCACATCCGGTAAATTAAAAAAAAAGAGAGAAATAAAAAGCTTAAGATAAAAAGATAGTGGAATAAATATTATAAACCAAGTTACTCGCTGAGAGTAACGCCTCACTGAAGGAGTTAAGAAGTTGAAATCCTGATGAAATATAAGCCAGGCAAAGAAATGTCTATTTCAGATAAACTTTCACGAGCATCGCTGCCAATGAAACATTCATCAAGTTATGGGACGCACAGGTTCATCTTATTGTAGATAGCCTGCCTGTGTCCGATGAAAATATGAAACATTTTTAGCAAGCAACTGCGAACGACGCCATTCTAAGACTGTTAAAAGATCAAATTTTGATAGGATGGCCAAACAAGAGGAATGAAATTCCTAAAGAAATAGGAGCTTATTATGGATTTAAAGACGTGCTTAGTGAAAGCAATGGTCTACTTTTAAAAGGAGAAAGAATAATAGTTCCAAAAGCATTACAAAAAAAAAAAATGTTGCAAAGACTTCATCAAGGTCACCATGGACGTGATAGATGTCTGGGTACAGCCAAGGAGGTGTTCTTCCGGGCCTGGAATGTCAAAACCAATTATAGATACGGTATATTGTTGTGCAGTATGCAATGAGCACGAGAAGCCCCAGGAGAAGGAGCCAATGTTGCCACATTGCTGACATGTCCAAAGAATGCGCTAATTAACAGATGGAGGGCAGGGGGATAATTAAATTTTCTTTTGGTCCTATATATATGGGCGATCTAGCATGAATAAAGCAGTACTTAAACAAACAAGAAGGTTTTTGTTAGTGTCTCCTTTAGCACATTTGTAGAGAAATTAATGTTCAACCAATTGAGTAGAAAGTCGATTGTGATTTCCAGCATGGTTTCCACCCACAAATGTTGGTATACTTCGAAAATTATAACACATATTGTCTAAATGTGGGTGATTGGTTTATTACTGTATTTAAAAAACATATGCTTGGATCCAAAATGTAATTGAGCCTAGTGAAATAATAGCTGCACATTTACTGTGTATTCATACAATTAATTCAAGTATTTTAACTAGTTAGTATGCGTTGTAATATTAAAGAAATTAATACTGGAACCAAAACAAAAGAGAATATTATAGATCAGGGGTGGGCAAATTACGACCCGCGGGCCACATGCGGCCCGCCGGAGTGATTTATGCGGCCCGCCGACACCTACAGAAATCAGGTTTGCCCTGTCTCATTATTAAAAGTTTCAAGTAAACGAAGATTATGCTTATTGGCTTTACATCAATACACTCTAATCAAGACACAATCTCTGAGTGTTGGGTAGACTTGGAACAAGATGGCAAGTGTAACAACTCATGGAGCTCGATCTTTGACTGTGAAAAATAGTGTTTTTTATTTGATAAAAAATATCCCAACCATAAACTCTAAACAGGAAAGTTTGCACAAAGCTGCATAAAATTTCAACATTACATTTCTGAGAGTGAGAATTTAGTAAAGAAACTTATTAGAGCCAAGGATCTTAACCACGGATAGTTCCGATTTATGAACGAAATAAATTATATGTATCCGCTAGCTTAGCATGGGCAAGGCAAATGAGAAGAATATGAATTCTTAAGATAGAAATTGTTGTTACTTGAAGGACATTGACTCTGGCTTTGTTACCAATATTTCTAATGAAGAGTGGAAGAAAGATTTGATATTTTGTATGAGCACTAATGCACTTGATCGCTTGCATGTGAAATGTAAATGTATGTTAAATCTTTTCAAACAAGGTTTCCCATTTTTACATGCAAGCGACAGAAAATAATTTGTGTCTTTTCCCTTTGCTGAAAAGTGAAACTATTTCTAGTGAAATGATTAAAAGTACAACACTAGATTCCCTTTTTGTGCAATTTATAAAAGCAAATTTTAAGACGTCAAGAACCAGTTTTCAATACCATAAGCTCGCCATTTAGCGAAGAAGCTGATTCAGCTCCAGAGGATATAGCTCAAAGCAAAGAGAAGCTCCAGTCAGTACTTAGACGGGAGTCTTATTGATGCCAGAAGCTGTATTTCCACACTTTAAAAAAACATTGCTGCTGTTCACACTATTTGGGTACACATACATCAGTTCTTCTTCGTTCTCATATTACATGTTGGAGGGTTCAGATCATATTGGCTTCCAGATCAGGCAGTTCTCCGAATAGTCTTTGGAGGGCTCTGGGGCCAGAGTCTTGTTCGGGCCTCTCAATTTTGTATGCACCATTAAATGACATGGCCAGCATTCTCTGATGATACTCCACAAGAGCAGGTTTCACTCGTCCCGACATTTAACTTCCGGAAGGTAAATTGTCTCATTCAGTGAGCAAGTTTTTTTTTTTTTTTTTTTGGTGAAACTGAACAAGTATAATCACTGGTCAATGTTGACTGACTGTGATTTGACAGCAGTCACAAGGGCAACAGCTAGTAATATAGTTTAACTGTTTCGTAACATTATGCATGAGTGCAAAAAGTAAAAATTTGCACATTAAGTACAGCTGTATATTTGTGAGGATATTGTGATATAAAAAGAGAACAGCAGTTGTTTTTTTTTTAATCGTAAAATTGGTTTCAAACATTGCTATTTTTTGTTGTATTCTTTCAACGTGCAGTGTGGAAAAAAAGAGAGAAACGTGTTAGCTAGCATATCTTTCTAAGTTATATATATATATGCGGCCCGCCATTCCAAATTTTTTTAATGCGGCCCTCGATACAAAAAGGTTGCCCACCCCTGTTATACATCATGTAGAACAGTTTCACAATAGGTAGGTTTACAAGTAGTTATTATTATTATTATTATTATTATTATTATTATCAAATAAAAATTTATCACGTTAAATTTAAATGAAACTCTGTACTGACAATTTAAGAGTTACCCTCATTTAATAGATTACATACTATAATTACAGTAATAGAAAATACATCATCCATCCATCCCTCCTAGTGGCGCTACAGCCCATGGAATGCTCTGGCTTGCTTCAACACATCCCTCCATTCAGATCTCTTCTGGGCCTTTCGTCTGCACGCCCTATCCCCAGGCTGTTGCAGATCTGCTTCCACATCATCAATCCATCGCATTCGGGATCTGCTTTTGGTTTTTGCATTTATACGATTTTCGCTCCTCTGTTAGCTGACATTCTTTCAAGGTGACCTGCCCAAAGTAGTCTGTTCTTTTTTATTTCGGTCACAAATGGTGGGTCTCCATATAATTGATATATCTCATGGTTAGTGCGTGGCCTCTAAACTGTTTCATCCTGTATGGCACCATAGATTTTCCTAAGAATTTTTCGTTCCCAGGTATTTAGTAAATTTTCACAAGTCTTAGTGTCCAGGTCTCACTTGCATACATTGCTGCTGGTCTTATTAGGGTTTTGTATATTATTTTCTTGGTTTTCCTTGAAATTGTTTTGCTCTTAAGTAAATGATGGGTTATTTAAAATGCTCTGTTGCCTCCTGCTATTCTTTCCTTTATTTCTGTTAGTAGGTCATTTTTGAAATCAATTGTACTTCCTAGATTTTTGAAAGTTTGGACATTTTCAAATTCGTGTTTTGATTTTGATATATTGTCCCTCTGTTTAATTGTCTCTTGTCATTGCGATGTACTTGGTCTTACTGTCACTGACCTCAAGTCCTGCTCGTCGAGATGCTTCTTCTAGTTGTGTGAAGGCTTTAACAATGTCAGAGGTTTCTTTACACAATAAGGCAATGTCATCGGCATAAGCAAGGTATTGTAGAGGTTGGCTGTATATCGTCCCTGTTGGTTGTGGACCCGTGTTTTCTCTCCTGAAGTAGTTAGTAATAGTTCCCCTTGTGTTTATGTGTATATTTCTTATAACTCTCTCCAGTGTTAAATTGAAAAGCATGCAGGAAAGTGCGTCTCCTTGTCTTAATCCTCGTTTAATCCTAAATTCCAATGAGTGTTCTCCTTGTATTATGACTTTACTTTTAGAGTTGTTTAATGTCATTTGTATTAGTCTTGTCAGCTTGTTGGATATTCCAAAATCCTGTAGAGTGTCATATAGCTATTTCCTTCTGATACTGTCATAAGCCATTTTATAGTCTATAAAGAGTTGGTGGATTGGTATGTTGTATCCATGACATTTTCTAGCATACATCTTAGAATAGAATTTACATGATTTTGTATTTTGCTCGGACACCAGAAATAGAATTTAAAAATAAAAATAAACATGATTTAATTAAAATTATTTAATAATAAGATAAATTTTAATTCTTACAGTCAACACATTCCCTTACATAACCCCTTTAGGGCCCCTTTTGGCCGTGGGCCCGGGCGCAATGAACCCCTACACACAAGCTTGCTACGCCACTGATTAAGAGAGTCTTAATGATTTTTAACAATGTTACTGATTTACAGAACAATTTGGAATTTAGACTTATATATTTATTAATTAATCTCATATAAGACTTTTCTACAATCCATCAACACTGCCAGCTAAATCAAATACCAGTACGGTCATAACTTGCTATTCACCACTTATCGATTTTCGTCCAACAAGTGACATTAAATAGGCAATGATTCACATAGGCTGCTATTAAAATGTGTAATAAAAATCTTATAGAAAGAGGGCTAGAGTGGGGAGGGCAGTACATGCAATCGCCCCCCCCCCACCCCACCGAATCGGCCAAGATACCAGAAAGGGAGCGACATAAAATACAATTTATATATTAATTCAACTAATTTTGTTCACAAATATGATTTCTCCATAAAAACGGACCGCCCCATCCCCCATTCAAAGGGTTTAGGTGGGAAAGGAAGTAGAGGTATTCGCCCCCCCCCCCCCACCAATCGGCCAACAGAGAACGCCATAATATAAAGATCGGTTAAAATATCAATAACAATTTTTAAAGTCATAGATATTTAATTGATTTGGTTAGCAAGCTGTGATTTCTACAAACAAATTGGACCGCCCCCCCACTCGAAAGTGTAGGGGGGGGCGGGATTGATACCATCGCCCCCTCCCGACCCCACCGAATCGGCCAACATACTAGAGGGGGGGGGCGAAATAATCTAAAAATAGGTTGAAATATAAATAACAAGTATATATTTTTAACATAAGTAATAAATTCGTATACAAATTGTGTGAATCCTATACCAAAATTCTTCGCCCCCCCCCAAAGGGGGGGGGGTCGGCCGAGTGGGGGGGGCGATCGCCCCTAGCGCCCCCCCCCCCCCTGGATCCGCCAGTGATGGGGCGTCGTATGAAATGTTCTTTTTTTTTTAAATGTAATGTTCATACGTTATTAAGATCCAAAAGTTCGCACTATACGTTGTCTAGAGGAGATATTGTCTTTGCAATGGTCTTCTTGTTTATTGTACACTAAAACTACGTTGACTCTAAGGACGCCGCTCTCTTTATTAGGGGTTTTCATCACTGTAACCTGCTTTTTGGTTTACACTTTGATATTTTAATATCCCATTTACATCGTATAGAGGGAGTTCTTTTGGTTTGACAGTTTCGCTGGGCTGGGCACGTCCCCCATATGGGGGACGAACGTATGCCAAAAGCTGTCTTTTTTTTTGTTGAGCTGAAAGGTGGTCGACGTAACAGAGGTGCCCCAGGAAATGTTTTTAAGACCTGCTTTGGCGCCAACTTGCTTTAACTAAAATATAAGAGATCACCTAGTTGCATGTGTTTTTAGACCGCTAAAGCTGGAGGTCACTAACAAAGGTCGTGGAATACACATCTGAGACCAAAAGAAAATCCGATGTCGAGGACAGACGTAGACGGCGAAAAGAAAATCTAAATCGACCACCAGCGGACAATGGTTATGGCAGGGCTGAGTCTGGCAAAATATGTAGGTCATAGCTGGGGCTGCATATCCACGGAAAATACTGCATTCCTCATTAATCTTCGGACTCACGAAAAGCCTATAATAACATCTTTAAGCAATGACATTGAGTACGAAAGAAAAATAAAATAAAGGCAATAAAAAGAAATGTGTTGGCGATATAATAGAATCTAAAGAAAACTTACGAAAATAAGAAATTAGATTGGGTGAGAATTTTACATAAATAGATCAAGAAAATAGTCCAACACATTACACTTAAACATCACTGCAGCCAACAAAGAATACAATTTATTACTTACAAGTTAAAGCGCTTAACCCTTTGATTTTATAGTAATCAAAATTGCGCAAAAATTATTACCGTATTTTCGAGCATATAACCCGCATATACGTATAACCCAAATATATTATAAAATGTATATGGCTCCTTCTGTCTCGGAAGACAATGGATGCTCCCAGTCCCAGGTGAATCACTGGCTTTGGTTAGGTCTTGAGATGGGGCAGAATCTGGAGTGACTGATGAAGCCTATTTTGTAGCGTTTGCCACAGTTCGTGCATACATATGCATCTGTCCTAGGGCTAGCTGACAAGGCAGCTTTCTTCTTCTTTCTCTTGGCTGAAGCAGCTTACACAATTACAAAATAAGTAAAAACAAAATGGTACAACACGCACCCTTATATGCCCCGAATGTGTGCCAAGGGTGACTTAACGTAAGCTACCGGTAAAATCGTGATATATATATATATAAATAGATAAATATAAATAGATTTGAATTCATGTATGAAAATGTCAACTATTAATACTAAAATGAAACCAGTTTTTAAAAAAGGACACTTACATTCCAGTTTCATTTCTCGAAGGTCTTCTGGTAAGCCAGACAATGCCTGCCTCATCCACTCTACAAAATTCTTTGTGAACTTGCGAATGTGTTGGTTCAAGCTAAAGTCACCAAGGAAATGGGCACCCATTATTTAAGTAGGTCCTATCATACTAAATAATTTTCATCTCACAGACAAAATTTAGCATATTTAATATCTCAAGCGTATGTTTGTTCACTATTTACCTGTCAGGTATGGGCTGTGTGACCGACGGTAGAACAGAATTCGTGACAGTGTGGTACAAGATGGAATCACAGACGCCAATCAGCTTGACCACAACGTTGTGGTGTAATAATGACACCATATGTGACGGCATACCTTGCCAGAAATGATGTAAGAAGCTGCTCACCTAATGCAAATCAATAAAAAAAAAATATTTTTGTGAATAACTAACATTTTAAAAAACAACAACAGCTGCGAACAATTACTTAGTCATACAAGAGTGAAACTTGAAGCTGAAATGATGTATGAACGATGAATGATATAACCTATATAATGGCAACGCTTGAGTATAATATTTCAATGTGAAATGGGGCTATCAATCAAGAGGCCCGAGTTCAAGTCCCGACTCGAGCAGAGATGCGTTTGTTGAGCGCATAAAGGCAGCACGGAGTTCTTCTCTCATACACCCACTCCTCTTACCCACAGTTCCACACACACACAAAAAGATTGTTCGATAGCGCACTGAACATGTTATAACATGAAGCTTGCACTATATAAAAAAAAGTACCAAAATAGTTCGTGTGGAAACTCAGACACAGAATCGGCCGCCAAGGTGGTCCACTCAGGCAGGTAAACAAAAAAGGGTAGGTTTCAATATTTTGTAACACTTATACTGGCAGTGAGTTGTTTCGTTTCGTAAAATGATTTCTAAACAAATTGCTGCTTTGTGATTGGTTCTTCTATGGCGGAATAAAAAGTCTAGTGTAAAGACGACCAAAGGTCACATAGGCCAGTGAGTCCAAAGCGTCCGTGAGGTGACCGTTCACTTCAATGGCAATACAAGGTCATTTTATCATTACTGTTTAACTTTTTTTTTCGTACAGTAAAAACCGTGAAGTGTACTATCTAATAGATCTTACTCAAGAATTAAGCTCCCTCGACAAAATGATCTTGAAGATTTATAGAATTGCATTTTAAATAAAACAATTGTGTCTGAGTACAACTGACCTCATCGAAACTTGATTTTGTTAAGGCATCTAAAATTCTCTGACAATGAGCTCTGTACATCATAACAAATGTTACTACCTGTTTAGAAAAAAAAATGTTTATACAATCTGGGCTACTCCTAAACTTTGCTAGATATTTAATTTATAAAAAAAAATATAATTGTGAATTACAAATTGCATTTATGGCCAAATAACTATTAAGAATTCGCATACATTGTGGAAAATTATAAATAGCTAGCTTTTTGTTGTATCCGGCGTACAAAATAAAGGAAGTGTAGACAAACTTTCCTTTTATTAAAAGGTATATGATACATTTTGTGCACTTTTCAGCACTGCAGAATCAAATGTTCCAAGCTCCTCTGAATAGAACACAGACTAATAAAGGAAGCATTAGACTTTCATTCTATGACTCAAAATTGTTTTTGAAAAACAGAATGGACTGCTAACTAGAGGTAATAAAAGGGATACAAAGATCAAAGCCAGGCATTGGATGACTGGATAGTGTTAAAAATAGAGCTTAATCCTTTTATTATTAATGTGGCAATTGTGACGTTCAATTTTCAATCCTTGACATTGTTTGGTTCATGGAAACAATCTGCAATAAATAACTAGCTTTTTACAAAGCTTATATCAACGCAATCTGGCAATCTGTCTGTCTACCTGTCTGTCTGTACGGTAGAAAGTTAAAACACGATTTTTCTCCCTCACCTAATCTGAAATTTTGCACAATTATTTCTTTTATCTGACAACACAAGAATGAATTTTAAAAAAATGACCAATTAGTTGATTAATTATTGGTAATAAATTATTTTGTTTGGCATCTTGAACAAGATAAAGAAGATGTTTTGGTATACTTGAGGCATCTTGAGCCACGAGTGAAAATTTTTTGTATGCATTTAAACACCGATCATGTAAACATTCACAAAGATACACCCTTCTTCCCTCCCCCCCCCCCCCCCCCCCCCCTTCACAACTGGTCCTGGCGAGTGATAGGATCATGGCGCATTGAGAAAGCTAAAAGCTAAACAAAAACGCTTGGTAAACTTACTACTAATCGTTCAGATTCATATGTTAAGGACGTCAGCGTATGTAATCACAAACTAATCGATGTAACTATATTTATATATATAAGCTTTGTTTTATTTTTTAAGTATTATTTTTTCTCATTAGTGTATGTGGTGCACAAAATAAAGGAAGTGTTATATGCTATATATTTTTATATTGTTTTGTAAATGTATAAAATATTTTGTTTGCACTTTTTTTACACTACAGAATTCAATGTTCTCAGCTCTTCCATTCGTAGACAATTTTTGTTGTTGCTTGTTTTGTTATTAAGTTGGCAACATGGAAGCAATTTAGGTCCTTGACATTGTCTCCGATATTAGTTGCTTTTTTTTTCTTAGGTATCAAACTGAAAAACTTTAAATAATCTTGAATGAATAGTAAATTCTAGGAATTTTGGGGAGACCATTTTATGTTGTTTTTTTAAACTATCAGAATAGAAAATATAATAAAGGCTTTGACATCTAGTCTATACATTTCTAGGTTTATAGAGTTAATAAAAAAAACATAAATTAGAAAATTCAAGGCCAAAAACTTACTAAGAACTTATTTAAATTACCTTGGACTCCGGAAGTGATTCAGGCAGATGTAATTCCTTGACATTGGGAAAGTCTGGTAGAAGAACTGTTTTTATTTTAGGCTGACAAGATGGTGGCGCCTGTTTAAAAGTTAAACGAAAAATAAAAAACAATGTATATATAAATATTTATAGGTTTTCCTGGCACTAGAAAAGTAGAGACATTTCAAATTTGTCCTAGCATACGGAATAAGAAGTGCGTCTATTCTGTTTAGCTCTTCAGTATGAAAAAGTACATTTAGTTGGCAACTGTGACCTTTTAAACTGACGTCCATAACGTTGCATTTTTATGTGTCTAGTTGTTCCAAAATTAAACGCAGACTTCCTTTTTGTCATTTCCTATTGTAATAACAACTTACGGGAGTTGACTCAACGAAATACAGATGTTTATTCACAAGAGCGCATCCTAAACATAAAGTAACGATGTCTGTCTTGGGCACAGCCTCTTTATAAGTGCTAGACTACGGCGGCACTCCGTAATGTAAACATTTTTCTCATTCTAGTCTCTAACAGTGGGTACCTTCTGCACTAGCTTGGATGGCGGTGTGCAAGGCAGGATTATAACACTATGCTTTTAAATAATTTTTTCCACATTTCAGTTTATCGGCTCCACATTTCTCAACATCGCTTTGACCTCTTTTTCTCTCTTACTGTATTGTATTGCTTAAGAACGCAATCAGCTTCTTAAAATTATAAATAATGAAAGCCAAGTGCTAATAACGCTGGATAACGTAATTATGAACATTTCTTTGGCCTATTAAACAAATTACAGTTACCTTTTTCAAACACTCTTTAGTTACATCATTCAACCTAAAGGGAGAGAAGCCAATGTTAGTTACGTACGAAACATGATGTTATGTTTGATATGTTTTGTTCTATCATTTAGAAACTCTAAACTTAACTTTTTCAATGAATAATTTTGAAACATAAATCACGTGTTCTATTTAAAAGTAGGGTTTAATTCATGTACTACTGCTTTATGCTAAATATGATAAATAAAATCAATAAAATTAATTTATCTGATGAATATAACCTGATAAATAAAATACATAAATTTGATAAATTAGATAGATGAATCTGATAAATAGCTACCATCGGTACCGCACATTAAATAAATGAACATGATACATATTGTGTGTGTATATATATATATATATATATATATATATATATATATATATATATATATATATATATAATATATATATATATATATATATAGTAAATACAATAAATAAATATGATACATAATTTAAATAAATATGAAAAATAACATAAATAAATAAATCTGATAAATACAATAAATGAAAATGATAAACTAAAAAAGAAATATGATAAATACAATCAATATAACTTATGCTACCTAGCGAGCTAATGTGGGCTCAGCGAGGTTTCGTTTTCTCCATACATACACTAATGAGACTAAGTATTATATATATTTTTGTATGTGTGTATAACCCTGTCGAGCACCACAGCAGCAGGGATCTAATATCAAGGTATGTACTTACGTCACTGTGGGCTGGTAAGAGTCATGGTGGGCGTAGTGTACACCTTCCTTTAAGCCTATACCGTAATAGTGATATCTGTAGAGGGAATGAGGAGATGATAGCAATAAAAGCATTATATTGGATCTAGCAGACTTCAAACAGAGTGCTCCTGTAATTAGATGAACTTTAAATGTCGGCCTGGTTATTTTGTTCTATTTAGTCTATGCGTTTCTCAGCTTATGGCATAATGCTTCGTAAACTGTGAAGTACATTGTATTAGTGTACTGGTGAAATGTAATGCGGGCAGTGGCGAAGCTATGGATTTGAGAACCCGAAAAAGGGGGGGGGGGAAATTGACCTCTTTAAGGGCCCCTGCATTTTAGACGTTTGACATTATGACGTGAAATAATGTCGGGGTTACTTTGAAATGGACATTATGCTTTAAGAGTATTTCTTGCTTTTCTTAGAGTAAATCTCAACAGCGGGGAAGATCTTGGCATGTTTCACGCAAGAGTGTGATGTTTCTACGTTTTAGTCAAGACTCATCTAAATTGTAAGTGTAAGAGCATGGAATGGGTTGCCTGAGCCAGCCAGGAAAACCATCTACTTGGCAGAATTTAAGTTATTGGTTAACATGCATGACTAGATGCATGACGACGTTTGTATTATATAAGAAGAATTAACCACTAAATGAACTCAAAACTAAATCAGAAATGACGTATGAAGCACCCTTTGTCTTTCTCTATAGCAAAGGTTTTTAACCTTTTTACCTCGACGACCTCTTTTGACAATTGCATACCTGGCGGCGACCCCAAACAGTAACATTATTTTGGTATATAAGCATAAATAACTCTGCTTTTGCAGATGTTATACAATTAGAATTCTTATATATGTATTTGGTATTTATTGCAAAAGCTTTATGTTTAATCACGAAGCAATATGTAATAATATTTTGTCATATATTTCGTCAATGCGAAGGTCAAGAGAAGATTGTTTTGTTATAAATAACTACTTTCAATTTATAGCGGCGACCTATAAAGGGGACAAATTCAGCTTATACTACCACTTCTGTCAACTACAATTTCTTTCCCTTGTTCAAGACATCAAACAAAATAATTAATTAAAAAATGTTAATTAACTAATTGGTTAATTTGTGTTATCAGATAAAATAAATAACTGTGCAAAATTCAGTTGGATCGGAGGAATAATGTGTATACACCTTTTACCAGTGAGACAGACAAAATTGATATAAGCTTTGTAAGAGGTATAGTATAGACACTGTCGTCATCCAGCATTAAAATTGACATTTTTGTTTACGAAATTTCAAGAAAAATGATAAAAGTTTGAGGGACTTTGATGTACAAGTTTTACAGACTTAAGTTTGTTGAGTTTTAGCTCAGTTTTCCACGTTTACTTTGTCCTCCTTTAAAAAAAATTGTCCTACATTATGTCCTCGTTTGGTCGTGTCCGATAACCCTAGTTGTGCTGGCCACATCACACCCTCGTTAACCGTGTGCATCAAAAACAAAATCTAATAAAATACTCTAAAAGACACAAAAATAAAGGCACATTCCTCGTCCCATATGCTAGGACAAATTTGTACAAATGCTCATTCTCCCTAGTGCTACTAGAGTATGGAATGGGTTGCCTAAGCTAGCCAGGAAAACCAAAATTTAAGTCATTGGTTAACATGCATGACTAGATGCATGATGTGTAGGACGTAATCATCTTCTGATTTAATGTAAAGTCTGTATTATAAATGATTGGAAAATTAGATATTCTCCTTAGATTGCAAGGTCAGATAGGGGTAAACCTTAGACATAACTAGTACACTGTAGTTCGTTCAAATGAAAAAAAACAACATCAATATACTACTAAACTAGTATGTATAGTACAAGCTTGGGCACCAACTTGCCTTACCTGACATAGAAAAGAGAGCACCTGATGGATTCGGCCTCAGAACGAGACAACTGGAGGTCACTCACGCACGAAGGCCGCGGAATACGCATTTGAGACCAAAAGAAAATCCGCTGAGAGGACAGACGCAGACGGCGAAAAGAAATATTAATCGACCACCAGGTGGACAATGGTTATGCCTGCCCTGGGTGTGGCAAAACATGTAGGTCACAGCTGAGATTGCATAGCGACGACAATTATTGCATTCCTTATTTGAGTACAAGCATTATTATTATAGTATTGAAATTTTTTTCATTTTATCAGCAAAGTTCGAAATGCAGGCGTTCTATAGTTAGATGGAGACCAAGGCTTTATACGAGCTGTACTACGAACATCACCAGACAATACCGACCGTGTCCTTAAAAGCCGCATATGCTACCAAGAGGGCCGAACATAAAACGGTTCCAAAGCCCCTAACACACACACTTTCCCTATACAAGAAAACTTATATAAAGAGCTACCTGATCTGGGAACCACTGCTCAGTTCATCTCAGATAATGGACTTATCGTCTGAACATTCTAGCATATAAATGCAAAATATAATTTTAAATATATATATCAAACAAAAGACACATGTTTTCGTAGGTAAAAGAAATAATTTTAAAGTGATCGGAGAATGCGTGAGGGAGAAATAGCGTTAACAGTTATTTAAGGAGACTACACCAAACAAACTTTGTCATATCTATGAATACTGAATAATTAGTTTCCCTTCTGGGTATCAACCAAAATAACTAATTACAATTATTTGATGTTGACAAATTTTGTTACTTTTATTGATTCGTGTCTTGTCTATGCAAATGAATAATTGTGCGAAGTTTCAACTTGATCCGTGAATGTATGCGTGAGAAAAAAACGTGTATACACTTTTAACCAGACAGACAGACAGACATACTTAGCTGATATAAATAAGAGCGAAGAAGAAGAAGCCACATTATTATCCTAAAGGCCCCGCACCAACTATATCTTTTAATCCCATCCGCTTTAAGGGATGCTTGAGATATGGCCTGGCTTTAAGATTACGCGACAGGCTTAATTAAGTGCGAATCCCAGTAGGTCCATCGCACTCCCGCAATGTATAGTCAGCAGGACCAGATTTAAGGGATAGAGGCTTTGACTGTTTCTACGAAGGTGCAAAGCTATGGTCATGATAACGGCACATACACCAGTTGTTCTAATTAATCTCATTTAATATGAAACAAGATTGAAATGGCTGTGATTCGTGTTATTGAAAAGAGGAACAAACTGAGACCAATCGTGATAGTGGGCCTCAACAATGACTCGCGACGTAACAACCTGTGGGCAGTTTGGACCAATAGCTGCGTCGCAAGGGTTGAGGCCTTCTACAACGACTGGTCTCTATTAACCTCACCAGGACTTCAACGTAGTCATACATTGTTCATCTCGATGTCAACATGTACACCCAGTGTTTCCAAAACTGTGTTCCACGGAACCCTAATGTTCCGCGAGGCCTGAATAGGTGTTCCACGAACTGCTGGAATAGTTCACTACTAGGCCGCCACGTGAAGTAATCTTTTTAAAAAAATAATTAAAATGTTTCGCTAAATACTCGGAATGTGCGAAGTTTTCAGTTGAGGAAAAACATTTGGAAAGACTGAACTAAAGAATTATAGAAAAATGAGAATTAAGTATAATTCATCTCAGTCAATCAGGTTTGAAATGAACATTTTGTATATGGGGAGGTAATTGTAAGGTTTCAGCTAGCTGTAGCAAGCACATGTAGTCTATTGCTTTTGATAGTCTATTGAGAGGTCTTAACAGATCTGCATTGAAGGCTCATGGTTTGACCTGATGTCATAGTCTAGATCTGAACAATAGAGAGATAGTTAAAAGTAAAGAAATAAGCACATTAATAAGCCTTATTTAGATAATAACCTATTACAGAATTTTAACCTTCATTTTTCCACTGCAAAATTTTATTACTCTAAAGATGTATGATAATTGTTTAGTGTCCAGAGAGTTTCTCTGTCTCGATAGATACAATCGTAAGATTATCTCCTTTCCATCTAAAACTCTCATAATTTTGTGTACATGTATAAAAAAATTTATGTTACTTTCTATAGTCTCTAGTGTTAAAAAATAACGTCATTTTATATTTAATCGAAAAGAATCAAAGAAAATTAAAATTATAGAGTTTGTGAGGAGCCGAGACCAATCGTTAAAGCTGGCATCAACACTCCCGGGTACACTATTCTGCCTAAATATGGCACTCGGGTGAAAACGATCACTAGAGGAAGTGGTTAGGCGAAATAGCAAAACAAAACTGTGAAAGTGTCTAAGAGAATGCGAGAACTTGTCCCATTGCCCGGTGCGAAGTTGAAATAGAGCATCCACGTCCTTGTCAATCATCCATGCGCCGCTCCCCAAGTGACCGTTACACTTATGGCGAGTCCTGCTCGGTTAGCTGGGTAACACTTTTGAAAATGGCGGGTGTTCCCGGTGTGCTCGGTCTTTGGCCATGTATTCTAGTCCACCCAGCTCTAATGGAGACCTGAAATAATTGGGGAAAGTAAAGACGGTTGGTCGTTGTACTGGCCACATGACAGCCTGCTCGTTAGCCGTTGACCAAAGAAACAGATGACCTTAACATCATCTGCCCAATAGATCACAAAGTCTGTAATGGGAAACTTTACTTCAGGATATAATCGTTAACGCAGCTTGGCAATACTACGATGATTCTATACCCATTCTGCAATGTGTGCATTGCACGCAGGCGGCCGAATGTAAAGGGCGGCCAAATCATTTCCAAGAAACATTTTTCTTTAAATTTTTGGTTTAATAATTTTAAAAAATATATTTTATTTAAATTCTATATGATTCCATTATCCTTTGAAAACTGGAGAGTGGGGGAAGAGACGATAGTTGTACTCTAAGAAGTTCTTTTGGAAACGGAAGACAAACAAAGCGGCACGCGAGGGTTTCTCACGGGTTTTTCAATAAGCGCCGACTCTTTCCTGACTTTAAATTTTCGCGGGTTGTTTGTTATATTTGTTTCGAGTCGAATAGCCCGCCCTGTTAGTAGATCTAGTAATTAGAATATCAATATTTAAAAAATTGTCACATTGTATCTCGAATTGGGGGGAGGGGGTGCAACTTCCTGACAAAAAGAGGTGTTATAGAGTGTGTGTGTTTCCTAGGCGGCGTTAAGAAGAGGTTGAGCGATTGATTGGTGGTTATGCATTTCAGATGATGAAACTAGCATAATGCAAATGTAAAACGGCAGACAATCTTGAGACATGTATAGACCTTATCTTGTGGTGAGCTAGATTTCGTTTAAATATCAGTAAATTTCATTAATATTAGATCTCTATCTCAAATTAAATCTGTGAAAATTGTAATAACAATTATATTGTTTTTTTTTTTGTTCACAAAAGAAGTTTGTTCAAGCTATTTAAAGCTTATTTAGTAAAAATATAAAACGCCTTCAATGGTTCACTTGAACTAGCTGTTTGTAGCGACAAGTCAATGACCATCTAACAACAAGGAGAGGGGGCGAGAAAACATGTTTTTTTTTTCAGTGTAATTTATTTGAATATTAGTAAAATTACATGTTCAAAAATTAAAATCTCTTTCTTTCAAGAAAACATTTTAAAACATCTCCACTAGTGCGATTCTTCTGGATTTTTTTTTTGTCTCAGAATAGTCACATTTCTTCCGCCTATTACACTATAATAGTGACGACTTTTGTGTGACAAAAAATCGCGACAGAGACGTCTTACTTAACACGAAGAATATTGTTAAAAAGCTCACTCCCATTACAGACGTACGTACGCAATATGTAGGCCTACCTAGAATGTGCCTCGCATAATACTATTGGCCAGGGCTGCCTCTTTATTATTAGGTTTTATATTGCCCTCGACCTTTTTTATTAGATTGAATAGTTCGTTCTGAAAGAAAACACATTAATATTAGCCTTTTAAAAATTCTCTCTTCTTACTAAGAGAAAAAGGCCAGAAGACGCTTAGCGCCGAGTCCCGCCCGGAATCAAATCCCTTGCCGACTTGAGCGAAAACCTGCCGCATCTTGGATTCTATCTCCATGAAGAAACTTTTACAACGCTTACAATTTATGTAGGCAACACCATTTCGGAAAACAAAAACTGACCATAGACATATTATATATAGGTCTGTGAAACTGACTCATTTTCGTGAAATTTCATTCCCTACATTTGGATTCTATATTTAGTGTTTAAAATATAAATGAAAAATAAAACCTAAAAAGTGTGCTATAATTAAAACATAGCTTCCTTTCGTTTTCATCACATTCTTTACAAAAAATGCAAAGTTAAAATTGACAATAAAACATCTTAGAGGGAATGGGGATACGACAACGATGTGGCGAATATGAAAAGAAAAAGGAATGGTACAAAAATGGATTTAAATCAAAGAGCGCTTTAGGTACAGTGTCCAGCTCAGTCTAAATGAATTTTTTTCTAAAAAAAAAAGGTGGGGGGGGGGGGCGGCATTTTTAACTTCCCACGCAGGCGGCCACAACCCTCTCGGCGGCCCTGATGCTATATACTTGAAGCGTCAGAGCAAGAGTTTGATAGTTGAAAAAAGCGGCAATAAACTGATGCATTAGGAGAGGCTCACCGCGTAAGACAAAGCTGCCTAAATATGCTCCTGAATATATAAAATTCGCTTTTATCCTATCTTACTTCAAAAAAGAAGATGATTACGTCCTACGTGTCATGCATTTAGTGAAGCCTATTTACCAGTGACCTAAATTCTGCTAAGTCACTGGTTTTCCTGGCTAGCTCAGGCGACCCATTCCATGCTCTAAGACCTTTGTCTATCGCAAGAGGAGGTGGCTGAGCGTTTAAGCGCTTGGCTTCCGAAGGGTTCTAGACGGATTTTTAACTTCGAAATCTTTGGGAGCCTCTTAGAACTGGCGGATCCAGGGTGGGCGGTAGATGCGTTCGCGCCCCTGTGGGGGGCAGACACATTTTAGTATAGAATTAATAAAATTTGTATACGAAATTATTACTTAAGTTAATAAAATATACTAATTATTTATATTTCAACCAATTTTTAGATTATTTCACACCCCCCTGTAGTATGCTGGCCGATTTTGTGGCATCGGGAGGTTGCGATAGCATCAATCCCGCCCTCCCTATAAACTTTCGAGTGGGGGGGGGGGCGATCCAATTTATTTGTAGAAATCACAGCTTGCTAACAGAATCAATTAAGTATCTATATGATTAAAACTTGATATTGATATTTTAACCGATCTTTATATTATTTCGTTCTCCTGTTGGCCGATTGGTTGGGGGGGGGGGGGCAATACCTCTACTGCCCTTCCCACCAAAACCCTTTGAGTGGGGGGGGGGGAGCGGTCCCACTTTTATGAAGAAATCAAATAGTTTGTGAACAAAATTAGTTGAGTTAATATATACATTTTATATTATGTCGCTCCCCTTCTGGTATTTTGGCCGATTCGGCGGGGTGAGGGCTGGCGATTGCATGTAAGTCCTCCCCACTCTAGCCCTCTGAGTGGCGTCCTATTTTTATTGGTAACAAAATTAGTTGAATATCTATATAATATAAGCTACGTAGTGATATGTGAAGCTATTTATATATTATGTCGCAACGCACATTAATCTCAATTTTTTTTATTAGTGAATATAAAATAAAAAAAGGGTTGTACCAGATAGTAAGGGCGGTACATGCAATCGCCTTCCCCCCATCGGACAAACCAAGACTTTTTCTTTTTGTATTATAGTTAAAAAAATTACACAATAAAAGAAATCTGTCACTAATATAATTTATATATGCTATAAATTAAATTCTCATATCGAGTCGCCCCACCCCTATTCTTTAACGCCAAATGCAATCATTAACAGAAATTATAAAACGGAGCGAGGATTAATCATTTTCACTCTACCGCCCTCTCCCCTTTCCATACGAAAACATGACGGTTTAAAACAAAATAGTCAAATATGGCGACAGAGTTTATGTCATTGCACATGAATTTATCATAATTATTTCAAGAAAGACTTTGCTTTGGAAAATTTAGAATTCATACGAAATGTTTCAGTAGAAGAGATTGAGATGAGTTCTGAACCCGAATATATATTTTCTAGTCGCCTTTTTTCAACCTTTACTCAATCTGTTATTTGTCTAGTGAAATAAATTTGGGACTATAACTCACAATTCATTCTTGAATCCTAGGAATGCAAAAAAAAATTAGAGTAGAATCTATTTGGTCCACTTAATTTATCCTCCCACTTCCGAAATTTTGTGTTTAGAGCTTTTAATTATAGCTCTGTAACAAAACAAAGTTATAAAAAAAAATGCCTTTTGAACAAAATGTATCACTTAAAAATCTAAATATGTGGGTATCTTATCTATTCAAGGAACAAATCGGTTTTATTTGCAATATATTAACTTCATAGTAGAAAATTTTTGAAGTAAAACATTTTCAAAAGGTCCTTTTTTAATAGGATGAATAATGAGCTGAAGATGTCAGGAGAATGCGTTTCTGCAGTGAAGAATGCAAGAAAACGCCTTTGGCGTCGGGGCTTTGCTCCGAACACCACTGATGAATAATGAGCTGTAGATGTCAGGAGAATGTGTTTCTACAGTGAAAAATGCAAGACAATGCTGGGAAAGCTTACTGCGGTATCCTAGACCCCCAAGTTTGCAAGTGAAGGGCCTTAAAATGACTTTTTTTTGGTTTTTCAGAAGGTTTAGAAACACTGCTTTTTTTTAAATTCTCATATATATGTATATAATTATTTATTTATAGGCTGTACGCACGTTTATACATAGGGTTAGGGTTTACTGGCAGTTAGGGTTAAGGTTTGGAAAAAAATCGTTTCACCCCCCTCACTCCAAGGTTCTGGATCCGCTAGTGCCTCTTAGTCCACCCAGCGCTAATGAATACCTAACATTAGTTGAGGAAAAGTAAAAACGGTTTTGTCTTTGTACTGGCCACATGACACCCTCATTAACCGTAACAGAAACAGATGACCTTTACATCATCTACACTTAAGACCACAATATCTTAAAAGGCGAACGTTAGTTTTTCTATAGCAAGATTCTGTTTACTGGTACATTCTGTAAATATCACACTGTACTAAGAACGATGTGGCGTAAAATGAAGTCTGTGCTATTCTAGTCAACTTACTTGGACTGACCACGAGTGCCAAGCCGTCTTGTGGTAACCAAAGGGAACTGTTGTCTTATAATCTATAAAGGAAACAATAGTACTTGCTGGTAAACTTCACTAGCACAAAGACATAGACTAAATAGACTAATTAAAAAAGCATCGCATATCAGTCGAACACAACTACCATCTCTTGAAGAGCTTTTTCATGAGAGATGGCTTTCCAAAACACTCACGATTCTTAAAGATAACATGCACCCATTAAGCCACTGTTACATTCGATCTGAATGAAGTGGTCGTCTCCTTTCCATTAGGACTAAAACAGAAATATTTAAAAACCCCTTCATAGTGGTGATGGAAAGGGTGCTACAGGGTCATCTGTCGTCATCGAGAAGTACATAGAAGTATAATTTATAAAGCGCTGGTTGTCAGTGTGTATGTGCTTCGTGTGTGAATGTTGTCCGTACTTGCAACTACATTGTTATTGTACAGTAGTTACGTTGAGGTTGTCAATTGTAGTCAAACGGTATTTCCATTTGATTGGATCAATAAAAATTATCTTTTCTTATCTTATCTTAAATGTATTAGAACTAATGACAAGATGTTGTCTCCCGTAATGGAAGATATAACATTAAGTTGAACCACTTGTTTAATGTTTTTACAAGGCAGAGAGCTGAAATAGTGTCACAAACATAGAATATAATGAAAGTGTGCCCTATAATCCATAGTGGCTTTCCTTCAAGGAAAAATGTTCATAATAAGCTAGGTATTTATTCAATGATTCAAGTAAACTGGTATAAAGATTGTCATTGTATCTCGGCTCTGCTGGATATAGCCTCTTCAATAGTGATAATATGCAAAGTTTTGGATTCGTATGTAACGGATAAATTCAGCTTTTAATTTCCTTAATTAATGTATGTACATATATGTAAGGTTGTATTGTATAGTATATTTTTGTCTAGGACAAACGCTTTCGCTGTAAAGGCCCGCTATTCATAAACATGTTTTTAAATATGTAGATTACCTTTCCAAAACTTGCAGCATTGACTGGGTTGGTGTCGTTGGTGTGACAGAAGTCCAGGTAGTGTTGATACAATGTTGATCTAGGTAGACAGACACCATTAGCAAGTTCATAGTTCTCTTTTAACCTGGCGTAAAGATAGGGAGTATCAATTTAAAGCTTAAAAGTATGTAGGGAAAGTAGCACAGCAAGGTAAATAGCCGCTATCAGTTGTGTCTGGTCTGTTTGTCCGTCTGTCACGTTTAGCTTTAAAAAAAACTAAAAGCGCTATTGAAAGTCTTTGTGACAAGTCAAAAGCTTGCTGTCAGAGTCACTCATTTTATCACAGCATTAACTATCATTAATTATTATTTATCATTATTTATTTAGTTTAGTTTAGTTATTTCCCCGTCCAATCCCCAATTTCATCGCCCGCCCCACCTTCTCCTCTTCTCACTAGACTGGGTCCACCACCATGGCGGCTTCTCACTTATCTGCCCTTGATCGGGGAAAGATAGACACACAATCTCTTTGGTCTTATCCGCCGGATGTCTGACAGCCGCAGTTGACACCACCTTGGGTGAAATGCAACCAATCTTTCTCCCCCCCCCCCTTCTCCCACGTCTCTCTTTGATCAAAGAGATTACTCGGGTCAACACGCCTCGTGACACTCCAAGGTACGACTCTTGTCGGATTCACCCACGTGTAAGGTAATTCTTAGGCTAGGGCATTTCCTGTTTCCGCCCGTATCTCCCGGCCTTTATAAGGCAAATTAACTCAACCAGACCCGCTGATTTCTCTATCGTTGTCAGTCGAGTCTGGACCATTTCATTCACTTTTACTCCTAGAGGAATACCTAGTGGTAAGCCGAACTTAATCATAAGTTCCATCTTAATTACTCTAAGTATATTTCTCACTGGATACAATCATGTGTATTTTAGTATTTTATTTATATTTAATTAGTGCATTGTGTATTTCTCACTGTCGTAAGGAGAAAACATAAACATGGCATATGTATGTATGTATTTATGTATTGCATTAATCTATCAATGCTACGTTGCTCAATTGATCGTTGAGGCAATCACGTATGTATTTGTACATCTTATTTTATTTCCTTTATCTCGGCTGACCGCCTTGATAATTTTACTAGCGTACCAACACTGCGCTTAGAGAACATATATGAATTATCTCCCCTTTACTCACTTTACTATAACTAGAGTTGCGCCCCTTGAACGGACTCTCTATCCATTCAAGCTCGCTCCGTTGTTCTCGGCTGACGGTCGTATGTTAACAAACCGTCATGGTCGCTGACCACCACCCATTCCCCCCCCCCCTTTTTTTTTTCTCTTTCAACTTGTTATTTATTTGAGATTATTATTTCCCCTTTTATGTACATTTTTCTATTGCTACTATCAGCCCTCTATTTTCCAAATCCCGTTTGTCATCATCTCCCCTTTGTGCTCTAAAGCAATTTTACCAATCTGAGGAATGCACCTCAGTCGAGGGCATCGATAAGATGCATGAGAGACATGTCTTAACTTGTCTTTATTTATCCGCAGCCTCCCTCAGGTGTCTGCCTATTTGCTGTTCAGTGTCTACTCGACACTACTCACCTATTTGATTGGCATTGTCTGCCTATTTATCGGATCATTTACCTGCCTATTTATTTGGCATTGTCTGCCTAGTCAATTGCCTATTTGCTGCTCAGTGCCTACACGACACGATTCAACTAGTTATCAGATCACTACGCTATTAGCTGTTGAGTATCTTCTACTGTCTACGTGGATCTACTCAACTCTACTACTTGGCGCTATCGGCTCTACTTGCCCGCCTATTCGACAACCGACCTGTCAACTTATTAGGTGCGACGTCCCTATAGACCCAGATCTGTGCGAGACGTCATAGCTAGGCCAAATCCTCTACAACTCACTGGACTTATCCTATTAACTATTCTGCCGCCTGCAGATCCGCTCTGTCCGCAGTACCCTTGTGCCCACGGTAGCCGGCCATCCGCCCTACTGTGCCCACTACGGATATTAGAACTTTGGATTAAGACTCCACAAGAACTGTATCACCGGCGTCCCTCTACCCTCTAGAGCGCCACCTCCAGCTGCAGAACCTCAAGCTAAGACACAGCCAGCTGCGACATCATCACGACAACCAGCTAAGTTCAGAAGACAATATTTATCTTATATAATACAGACGTTACTTCAAAAAAGAAGATGATTACGTCCTACACGTCATGCATTTAGTCATGCATATTAACCGATGACTTAAATTCTGCCAAGTCTCTGGTTTTCCTGGCTAGCTCAGGCAACCCATTCCATGCTCTAATAGCACTAGGGAAGAAGGAGTATTTGTACAAATTTGTCCTAGCATATGGGATGAGGAATGTGCCTTTATCTTTGTTTTAGAGTATGTTATTAAATTTTGTTTTTGTATTTGAAGATTATGGTTAAGTGTTTTATGTATAATTGCTACTTTACTTTGAGTCTTCTGTCCCGAAGGCTTTCTAAATTTAGTGATTTTACTATAGGTGTTACTCTAGTCAAATGTGAATATTCATTTGTTATGAATATCACTGCTCTATTTTGTGTCTGTTCCAGTTTCTTAATATATATTTTTCTATAAACTCTTCCAGATGCACTACATATTTAATGAAAATCTATTTACATATTATACTTACATTTATTTTAGAATGATCTTTCCACTTATTGTCAAGTAATAGCTCTAGATATAATAAGGGCTAGAACGTGTAGGCCTATATTTTGAGCTTTAGAAATATTGTTGTGCAAATTTAATACAAATATTTGAAAATGAAAAATTAATAAAAAAAAATTTCCTGTGCTTAATATTAGCGTTTCCTCTTTAACTTTCACACAATTCACGTTTGTCATGGACTTTCAGTGATCATTATGACAGGGTCTGAACGCTTGTATTTATGACAGGGTCTGAACGCTTGTATATATGACAGGTCTGAACGCTTGTATGATGCCCTCATACCCCTTGTCCTTCAGTTTTTATTTTATTTTCCTTTTTACAAAGCTTATATATTAACTTACTATGTCTTACATTTTTATCGTCTAAAAAGTTTGTACACGTTATTTCTCCTACACCCTATATCGAAACAATTTGAAATTTTGCACAATTATTTCTTGTACCAGACAAAACAAGAATGTTTTTAAAAAATAGTTAATTAAATATTGCTAATTAATTATTTTGTTTGATATGGTGCAAAGGAAAGAAATCGTACTTGACAGATGTGGTGGTGTAAGTTTTATTCGTTCCTTTGAAGAGGTTTGAGCCCTGAGTGAACAAGCTTTTTTCAGCATTTAAAAAGTGATCACGGTAATATTAGCACAGATAGGAATTGGACGTAATAATTAGAACGTCCGAAATGTATAATAAACAAACACACACACACACAAGAAAATAAAATTACCATTTTAAAGTTAAAGGTGTTGAATGAGGCTTTGAGGCCTTTGGATAGAATTGAACGTCTGAATCTGAAACAGAACAACAAAGAACTTTGTACATTCCGCTCACAATAATACAAACGACATAGAAATGTTTGCTTCAGATATTTATTGACTCCTCCATGAAGCTGTGTATATTCTATCATTTCTAATTCTATTCATTTCTTGTTGTGCTTATATATTGTAAGAAGTCTTATCTTATATAATACAGACGTTACTTCAAAAAAAAAAAGATGATTACGTCCTACGCGTCATGCATTTAGTCATGCATATTAACCAATGACCTAAATTCTGCCAAGTCACTGGTTTTCCTGGCTAGCTCAGGCAACCCATTTCATGCTCTAATAGCACTAGGGAAGAAAGAGCTTTTGTACAAATTTGTCCTTGCATATGGAACGAGGAATGTGTCTTTATCTTTGTGTTTTTTTTGAGTATTTTATTAGATTTAGTATTTTCAGTTCGCTTTGCACAATCGATGTCTTCTATTACATTCCACATTGCTACATAAAGTAAAGTTCCCCTTTTAGACCTTGTGGTCTACTAGGCAGATGATGTAAAGGTCATCTGTTTCTGTGGCCTACTGTTAACTAAGGTGTCACGTGGCCAGCACAATGACCAACCGCCTAAACTTTTCCCCAAACTAATGTCAGGTATCCATTAGAGTTGGTTGGACTCGATCCCGAAATTAAAAATTTGAGTCTTCACCAGGATTCGAACCCTGCAAAAAGCGCTTTACTGCTCAGCCACTTCCCTGTTACGTATAATGGTGAGCAAAATGTTCATGATTGTCTGTTTATAGATAAAACTTTATTTAGTCTTCAACTCTTTGGTCAAGTGCGAGAAATATCAGATCAAAACGAGTTTTTAATTTTAAAATGATTATATTTTGGAAAATGATAACGGTCAAACCAGAGTTTTCAATTAGTGGCTTATTTTTTTCCCATTAGATATATAACAAATGTAAAAATTCTACGTCCACTTTCGAGATTATTTAAGACTTTGCAAGCTAACAAGAAGAATTGTATGAAGGAACATTACAAAAGTTGTTTTTTTTTTTATATAATTTGTTCCCTCCCGTATGAAGCTTTACACTAGAGGTCCATACTTTCTCATTCTACTGATTTCTTGTAATGTTTCAGTATTTTATTTCCAGTGAGCTGGCACATCCAAAGCTCTTCTGTTACAGTCCATCGCATTTCTGCGTAAGACGGAGCTCTATCAGTTTTTATAAGTCTGTCTATTTAATCATCTCCTAACTAAAAACAAGAGTCATGGGAGGTTAGTGTGGAGGAACCTGCTGAAACATGGTCAAAATACAAAGATACATCTCTCCTGTATTAAGCTTTTTTTTTTTTATGTGAGCGATTATTTCGCTCTAAATAACGAATGAATTATGTATGAAAAAAAAAGGGAAAAAAATCCCTATCATTCCCCCTCAACCTCCAGACTTTTCTTGGTCACGCCCATGTATTACTCTACTTAAGAGTATTGAAGATTCTTGTTTGGTGATATAGATCCAGACTTGAAAACATGAAATAAAAGACGGTTATCTAGGCTAGAAGACTTGATAGGTCAAGTTAGAGATATAGTATTGGTATTGTGTGTTGATAAAGTGTTGGTTATAACTGTTATATAGGCCTACATATGTATTTGGTCAAAAATTAATTGTAGCAGTCCAGCTAATGATTTCTGTAGAAAACAATGCACAAAATGTTCATAAACATTATTTATCTATGTAACACTTTACTGAATACACAAATAATGTTTGAGTCAAGTGTGGAAATACCTACAAAAGCTTATAGGAATTATGCATATACTATATATTATGCGTATAAGGTTAAAGGTATCTTGCTATCTAATTCATGAAATACTTAAATTGATCAACAATTGTTAACATAGCGACAATAATGATTCACTTTTTTTTCGCGCTGTTCTCCGTGCTCTCAAATTCTGAGTCGTTCGCAGAAGTATTCATAAACAGGGCCGGTCCTACAGATTGCGGGGCCCTATGCGAAACGAATTGCGCTGGACCCAGTCTGGGTAGGGTTAAGGATATTAAATGAAAATTAAGATTTTGTATTAGAAAATAAATTTGTCTTTGCATTTTATTCATAATTAATTATGTACAAAATTACTGTCACATTAACTTTACGAGCCATCTACAGTAGGCCTAGATAGTAGTTTCCCAACAAAAAGCCGATAAACATTCAGATCTACTTTTCAGATTTACTATCGAGTAGCAAAATATCGCTTTTTTTTTTTAAAGGGTCGAGATTAATTTCAATCTATATTTGTAGGCCAGTGACTATTAAAGTAAATTAAGTATTTGAACTTTTTGTTTTTTCGGTAACAATTCGCCTTTTTTTTTACATTTTTATTAAATGAAAGCTGCCTTTTTTTTTAAATCGCGAGTAGGAATGACATTGTCCATAATGAATGACATCCCGGAATGACAATTTTGTCTGCATCAGTTATCAAAAGATTTTAATAATTTCATGAGATTTTCATACCTTTTCCGTATATTTTGCAACTTCAGGAGAATTCTAGGAACCCTTTGATAATAAGTTACATTGGTTTAATTTTATAATTTATACCTAGATTTCGCGCTGGGCCTATGAAAGTGCGGGGCCCACTGCGGCCGCATAGGTTGCAGTGGCCTTAGGCTGGCCCTGTTCATAAATATGTATCATATAAGAAGAAATGTCCTACATTTTCAAGATATATAAGAAACAACAATGAAATTACCTCCCTTTTTCTTTTCTTTGCTTGATTTGTCACAGTATAAAGACTCGAGTGACTCCATCTTGATTGTAATACTTGATTTAGATCTAGTCTGTTTTATCACATTTGAGGGAAACACGTAGGGAAAAAAATTATAAACAAGCAAAAAAAAATAAATTTATATTTACAACTATATCTTTCAGTAATGTAGAAAGTGTTTTCCCTTTTTCAATATCAAACAAAATAACAACTATAAAAAATTGACTAATTGGTATTTTTTTTAAAAATGAGTTAGGATTTGCAATGTACACTAAATAATTGTGTAAAGTGTCAACTTGATCCGAGAATGGGAGTTGGAGAAATAACGTGTACAATTACCTAAGGGGACAAAATCTCACATATTTAGCCATATATTTTAATACTGGAGGATTAATTTTTCTTTTCTTGTATCAGAAAAAAAAACACTACAATTTATTGAATAAACGGTTACTTGTTTTTAGTGAGATATGCTTTGTTATGTAAATCATATATGTATATCATGTATAGGCTATAGTATATCCATAATGTAGCTGCCGGTATGAGTAGACGCTGCATAAGAGTTTTACGGTAACACACTATACAGATCAATCTCCTCTTAACACTAAAGAAAAATCAAAGGCAGTCGCTCTAGACTTTCAGAGGGACTTGAGACTGCAGAACGCAAACACAAAACTCGATTTCACCTGCAGAAGTCCCCCAATAGAGCGAACATCAAAATGAAACAACCCGAGCGTTACAAACAGAGCGAGACTAATGATGGTAGGAGTCAAAAGGACACCCCGCGGCGGCTCAAGTGGTTAGTAAAAAGTAACTCTTCAACTGGTTCGGTTTGAATTCCTCTCCAAACATGGCGTGTTGAAATAAATGCACAATAAAATGCAATTGTTTGACCATATTTCATAAAACGGATTCTTTTCACTAGTGTTAAACCGGAAGCATTTAGTTGCAGACGATATTAGAAAGAGTGCGGACTAGTTGTCGTGCCAGAGGGTAAAATCAATTGGTATAAGATCAAAGCTACCAGAGATTTAAAACTTGTTTAGTACTATATTCTATATTTTAATAATAATAAGGCTTTTCGTCGAGTCCGAAGATTAATGAGGAGCACAGTATTTCACTTGGCTAAACAGTCCCAGCTATGACCTACATATTTTGCAACCCTCAACACAGGCATACCGTGGTCGATTTAGGTACCTAATTTTTTCGCCTTCTACGTCTGCCATCGGTAGTGGATTTTAATTTAATAGCAGAATTTAAGTCATTGATTAACACTAATGATAGGATGGACCTAGGGATGCGCGTAGGACGCATTCATCATCATTTTAAAGTAACGTCTACATTGTATAAGATAAGATACGAATATGCCCTTACAAATTGTGCAAACGTTAAATCGATGAGATGTTTAAGTCACAGATGTTGTGGTGCTCATGTCTTTAGTAGAGATTTTCACAACAAACTAAAAACAATGTCAAGCAAGAACAATTCGTTCTCAACGTGTCCAACTAAATAGAGAAAAAAAAAAACAAATAAAAGTTTCTATAAAAAAAAAAAGACTATTCCTCCTTTATGCAGCTTATAATTTTGTGTTAGAGTGATTATTTTGCTCTTAATAACTAATGCATGATTAAAAAAAAAAACAATTTTAAAAAATATATAACTTCTCAATACTTCCTTTATTTTGTACACCGGATACACCAGTATTTCTCAAACTAGGTTCAGCGGACTAGAGGGCGTCCAGTTTGCGAGACGACCGAAAGAGGTCCGGGGTCCACAGGAAAATAAAAATTGTATACAATTACAAATCAAAGACAGTAATCCGATCGGATAACTTTAATAACGAGTCGTTTATTACTCCTGTTTAATATGTCTATTATGTACTATTTTATGACGACCTAAATCGACGATCTGAAGACATTCTTCACTTGAATGTACACGACTGGGTCTTGAACTATTGACACGTGAACATACTCACTGGAAATATCTACAAACGAAAAACTTTAACGTTTAATCAAGGATACCAGAAATTCTACATTACGGATCATTGTCAAGAAGTTCCCATCTTCTTGTTTCTTACACCCTGGATTCATTGAGGCAATGAACCTCATCACAAATATAAAAAAAAACGTCTCGAAATGTATGTTCTTTGAGCCGGGTATAAATACACTCATAAAATCTCACGAACTTCAAACAAGTCATTTTTAGTCACTATTTTAAGCAAGAATTAGAATCTCAATATTTGTTTCAAAAGATTTTTTTACTTAAATACCATGTATTTATGTAGCTTTTTCAATTAGGTGTCCATGGTAACGTTTTGTCTAAATAAATTGGTTACCGTGTCAAAAAGTTTAAGAACCTCTGTGATACACCAAATAGATAGCTAATAGTCGATTTTTCCAGCATTTAGAAGCGAAGATTGACAATGTTTCTACAATGCAAGCAAAACTAGATCTACTGACCACGTGACTTTACCGAAGAATGCGAGGGGTCTAGATTTGTGTATTAGTAAAATTAAAAGCGTATATCCTTTACTTCAAAAACAAACTATCATTGCCATAATTGTATCTCGGTACTCTCTTTTCCCCTTATATTTCCGTAGCTCGAATGCAAGAAATTCCTTTTTGAATCCCACTATCAAAGCTCACATCACTTTCAATCTCTTTAGCTACAATGTCGGGTTCCTCCAGGGCACTCCCAATGGAGCCATCCTTGCCCAGATTGTAGAGGGCCATAACATTTTAATGTACGGACCTGAATTGAGGCATTACTTAGACCTAGATCCTTCAAAGCCGTTTGGCGCATTGGGCTGCACGCTGTCTCCACAACGATTTGTCACTGGCAATGTCTAAAGTCTCTTTCCACCTGGTGTCCACTGCTGTGAGGTCCTCCGTGATAGTATGACGCCAATCCTCGTATCGCAACTCTTGGTATGCTTAATACATTCTGTCGGAGGACATGTCCCGATAACCTTATGCGACGCTCGGTCGCATTGAAACATATACATAAACATACAGGCTCCAACAGCAGAAGTTATTTGTAAAAGAACATTAAATCAGTAATGGGAAAAAGAGAGAGAGAGAAAGAAAGAATCAAGTTCCATATTTCTAAATATTTTGTCTTAAAAGAAACAAAAAAGGTCTTGATCTATATTTTTATATTATTTTCTAAATAGCCTAAATATGACTATCAAAACATCCTGAAGATACACACATTCGGCCATATTTCTCAACAGTTTGTATTTACTTACATTGGAGCTTCACACTGGTTGGGCTTCAACTTGTTTATCAATAAGACCACACAGTTCATAGAATTAGAAAAGACACAAGTTTGTTATTGCACATAAAACTGTATTGTTTTTGTTAACCTTCACGCTTGGTCAGTTGAAACTGCTTGACTAACAAAGTTCACTTATTGTACCTAGCAAGAGTTGTGTCACGTGATGTCGATCTAGATCTAAGCACATTTAGTCGGTTATTGTGTGCCCGAACTTTGGGTTGTGGCCTTAACAGGGAAATGATCACTCGACAGCAAAAGAGATACTCGGAGAAAAGCGTTTACCTTCGGATATCTCCGTCAGCGTTCACTCGTCTTGACGAAGTCCACCGATTCTTAGTTTTGTTTTCCTTTTTTTTTTTTTGCATATATTCAATAGAAGAAAATTTAATGCTCCGAGTTTCTTTTATCCCTGCGGGACGCGGGGCGACTTGTTTCCTCACGTGTGCCCCCCGTCTTAGTGACTACGCTACACACACGATAGCAAATAAAAGATTAGCTTTCAACGTCGTTGTATGAGCAGCTAGCGCCTGCTGAATGTGATTTTATTAAAAGGGGGGGGGGGTGGAATCTTTTGTTTGTCTATGGTCTTCCCCTGGCCGCTTTTTCCCTTTCCACTCTGTGAACATGTCAATCAAGCCGCTGACTGGCCACCGGATTTACTGGTAAAAAAATAAGCCACGCCCATCTGTTTAAGTCCCTACGAATCAGGCGACACGCTTTTGGAGTATCCCGTCGTGCCATTTTAATAGTCAAGGCTTTTCTTATACACACAATTTCAATGTAAAAAAATGTTTGACTAAAAGCGTTATGATTGTCAAGTTCTCAGACATGATGGCACCAGTGTTTTGCAGATCTCATTTTTTTTTATAGACTATGAAAAAAAAAAAAAAAATTAGGTTTACAAGTCAACACATATTCATTTGTACAACATTTAAATAAGATTATGTAAGTGAATATGTGTTTTAAAACATTAAAATTGTATTTTCTTATTGCATATTTTAGATTTTTAAAATTCTCTATTTTTTATATATTTTTTGTTGTTGTTTTTCCAGAGTCTATGTATTCATAATATACATAACCTAAATAAAGTAAAGTACTTTTCAGACTGTAGGCCTTTTCAGACCTTTTCAGACCGATCTATAAGGCAGTACATCCATATCTATTGCGAACTGTTAACGAGAGTATCATGTGGCTGGCACATCCACCGCCTCCATTTGCTTTCCTTAACTAAATTCAGAAAGCCTACCATCTGAGTTGGGTGGACACCGGCGTCCTAAATAAAAATACCGAAACTAGTAAATCCTTGTTTTCACCAGTGTTCACCGAGATTCGAACCCAAGGCCCCTCGGTTTGGAAATCAAGCGCTTTACTACCCAGCCACCACACCACTGCACGAGTATAATAAGTGACATTGACATTGGGAGACACAGAGTTTTAAGGTCGAGATAATGTCCACATCTATAAACATGAGTTGTATATGTGTGCCAGCTACCAAGGGTAAAACTCGGGAATATTGTGTTCCTAAAACTCTGCTTTCTTAGTTTTAAACGCAAACATACACACAAATCTAGCCTTACAAAACTTATATCTGCTCCGTCTCGGTGGTCTCTTCTATATGTTTTTCCCCCCACCTACAAGCAGGTATTATGAAAGCGACATTAGAAATGATATAAATGATATTATATGATGATATGATAGAAGTAATTTAGAGTAGGGTCTAGATCAGTGATTCCCAAAGTGGTTTATATAGACCCCCAGGGGTCTACGAAGACTTCCAAGGGGTCTATGAAAGTAAAAAAAAAAAAATTGGTGGTCTATGAGATGTCCACGGAGGTCTACGATTATAGATTTCATTCAAGCAGGTCGTGACTTTAATTTTTTCATCCCATTAATGTAATTATTTCATACGCTAATATCTTATTTGTACCTTAGTTAATCCTTTAAATATTTATCCTGCTATTCAAATGAAAAATTATTGTATTTAATTCCAAAACGTATTTAAAGAGCTTAATTTTGTCTACATGGAACTAATGTTTCACAAAAAGAAATGTACAGCCTTGATTATTTACAATTGGAATTCATTCATTCCTTGTCAAACAAGCGGTTGCCTAAGTGCCTTTTTTATGATGATATGAAACTAATTACGCTGGAGTGCGGCTGGAGGATCATCTGAAATGATGCCACCCTGACAAATAAGAGAACGATTTGAAAAACTTTCGTACACTCAAAGATAAAGAATACACCCACAAAATCTCTCTTCGACATCATAAAAAGAAAATGATGGTTTGTGAGATTCTTACAATATCTTTTTACTTTTAGCAAAATACGGAAAAGAGTATAGATAAGACATTGATTTTACCATTGTAATATACTAAATCAATTCATAACCTTAGAAACAAGGCTTTATTTCAATAAAACACGACTAATACACACAAAAACACAGTACAGACTGGTCACGATTCACAGACTACGATAATGCGAACACGATTACAAATACTAGCACGATTACAAGCACGGGTAACACACAAGTTCATTTAACGATCACTCCATTCACCCCTCCTTTATTTCTTTCTGGGTCTTAGATTATAACCATGCGTATGAAGGGAAGGATCCGGAGGTGTCTCTGGCGTAGACTTTTCTCCTTGCAAGTCGTAACTGTCTCGTACGGGACTAGAGTCAATATTGGCCTCTGGCATTGGGTGGCTCCCCTGTGAGTCACTGATGACTTCTGGCTGGTTGTACATCATTGGGGTGGGACTCTGTGAATTACTGATGGTTTCAGGCACGTAGCGACTCCCTGGTGAGAGATCCAAAGAGTCACCGACCTCTTGAGGCAGAATACCGTTCTCTGGTTCGTGGAACTTTCCTTCGGCGCCAGGTGCCTAAGCGACACTGTCTCTTCCCGGCCGTTTGGAAATCGTATATGGGCGTAATGTGGGTTGCAGCTAATAAGTTTAACCTCTTGTACCAATGAGTCAAATTTTGAAGATATTACAGGTGATTTTAGTAATACTTTCCCTGGGTTCTGTAGCCAAGTAGGCAAGGATGTTCCCGTTGGCGATCTTCTGTTGAATTTGAAGATCCGTTCGTGTGGAGTTTCATTAGTAGAAGTACACAGTAATGATCGAATTGAATGAAGTGCCTGAGGCAACACAGATTCCCACTGCGATAGTTGCAACTTCCCTGAGTCCAATGCTAATAAAATAGCCTGCCATAATGTTTTATTCAGCTTTTCTATTTGCCCATTTCCTTTTGCATTGTAGGGCGTTGTCCTGCTAGTGACTATGCCCTTAGAATGTAGATATTCTGTAGTTTCTGTGGACATAAATGATGAGCCACGATCAGAGTGGATGTACCTGGGTGTTCCAAAGAGGAAAAATAATTGGTCGAAGCACTTTATCACTGTCTTAGATGTCATATCAGGACAGGGAATTATGAATGGAAACCGCGAATATTCGTCAATCATTTTTAATAAATACTTGTTCCAAGTAGCTGATGGCAAAGGAACTTTAAAGTCAACACTAATTCTTTCAAACGGCTGTGTGGCCTTTATGAGCGTACCTGTAAATTCCTTATAGAATTGCGGTTTAATTCTATTGCAGGTTCTGCATTGTTGAATGGTCTGTCTGACCTCTTTAACCGAGAAGAGTAAGTTCTTTGACCTGACATAATGTAGAAGTCTAGTGACACCTGGATGACACAGGTAGTCATGGTACGACTTCAGGCTACTTTGTTTCGTCATGGTTGCACAGTGCCCTCTAGACAAGGTGTCTGTAGCTGTGTTGGCGTTCCCAGGTCTATACTGTATATCAAACTTGAAGCCTGCCATTTCCAATTTCCACCTTTGTATCTTATCGTTTTTAATTTTCTTGTCATGAGTGCCTTTAAATATGTATGAAATAGACCGCTGGTCCGTAATAAGGGTAAAATGATTGCCACACAAATAATGCTTCCATTTGCGTATAGCTTCAATTATTGCAGTTGCTTCTTTCTCTATGGCAGATTGATGCCTTTCACTAGGTGAAAGAGTTCTAGAGAAGAATTATTATTATTTTTATAGCTTTTATATAGCGCTACTTTCATGCTTATAGCATGCTCAGAGCGCTTTGGTATAATCTCATTTGTGGACTGGTGGGGGGGGGGCGCTCAGTAAACCCAACTCTGCCCGAGTCGGGTGTCGAACCTCGAGCCCCCTTCTAGGTAGCCAAGCCAAGCCTAGTTCAAGCGTACTTAGTCTCTCGACCACGCTTCCCAATGCAATAGGTCTTCCATCCTGATTTAAAGTGGCTGCTACTGCGATGTCAGAAGCGTCAGTTTCCACAATTAGAGGATGGTCATACTTTATGGTGAAAATTGCTGCTTTCTGCAATTCTTCTTTCAAGTCTTCCAACGCTGTTTTTAGGTACAGGAAAAATTTGATTTTTCATTATAGGATACATTTTGTCGGAGAAATTGGGTATCCAGTGAGCATAAAATGCCAAAAGTCCTACAATCCTTTTCTGAGACTTCAGATCTTTTGGAGGTGGCAAATCTCGCAGAGCTTGAAATCTATCAGGGTCCGGCTTCAAATGTCCTTTGGATATTTCATATCCAAGCAGCTTTACCTTCTTAGTAGGAAATACACTTTTACTTTCGTTGAAAGTTATTCTTTACTCCAGAGCTACGTTCTGAAAATGCAACAGATTTTTGTTATGAGAGTCTACATCTGTACCACATATTGTTACATTGTCGACATAGGCAAACGTGTCAGACAACTTTTCTTTTTCTATAATAGTGTCTATGGTTTTCTGGAAGCAAGCTACACCGTTAGTGAACCCAAAGGGTATTCTGCAAAACTGGTAGAGTTTACCGCAAGCTTCGAAAGCTGTGTATTTCTTTTCGCTCTGTTGGATAGGTATTTGGTGATAAGCACTCTCCAGATCCAATGTGCTAAAGATTTCATACCTGGAAATTTTCTCCACCATTTCATCCACCCTTGGCATGGGGTAAGCGTCCAGGTAAGTAAATCTCTTTATAGTTTGGCTATAATCAACGACCATTCGCTTTTTGTGCCGCTCATTGGTCGTGACAAGGACTTGAGCTCTCCAAGGTGATTTGGAAGGTTCAATGATACCGTTTCGTATCAATTTCTCAACTTCAGCTTTAATTAATTGTGTGTCTTGGAAGGAGTAACGACGAGATTTAGTAGCAATAGGTCTGCAATCAGGGGATACATTTGCAAACAATTGTGGTGTCTCTACCTTAACAGCATTGAGCGAGCAAACATGAAATGCAGGTCGACCACCGTTGAATGGAATTATCAGTTCTTTGTGTAATGCGAGGAAATCCAACCCAAGCACTACATCAGTGCAAAGTTCTTCTAGTAACGAAAGTTTGAATTGATTGTTAACTTCCCCTTTGTATTTTAGCGATGCAAACATGTGGCCTCTTGTGACGCTTGACAGTTGAGATGACGCCATAGAAATTTTGTGCTTTGAACGTGTCACTGACCAATCGTACTCTCTTGGTATGTTTGAAGAAATGTAACTTTCCCCGCTACCTGTATCAATTGGAGCTTTTAGGTTTACGCCATTTACAGAGATGTGTACTGTTGATTTAGTTAAACCAGGTACAGACGAAGTAGCAATTAGTGATGTTAGATGTGTAGAGTCCTTAATGCAGCTACAATCTTTACAAGATTGTCTTTTAGTCTCGTGGCTAGAAGATGTTTTGACTTTTGTTTTGGTTATAGGTGTGTGTGCAAACCTTCAAAAAATGTCAATTTTTCCCGCAAGAATGACACATGCAGTCTTTGGCAGGGCATTTCGTTCTGAGATACCGACTACCTCCACAAAGCTTTTACAATTATACTTAAGCACATTAATTAATTAATATTTAATGTTTGAAAGACTACTTCATAGAATAACAAATTCCAATATGAAACATAATATTCGTATCAACTGATGATAAACCTGGAAAAAACACATTTCCAGTGTGTTTTGTGATTCCAGGTATATATTAATTGTTATTTTAATTGGTTTAAAATTGAATTTTATCAATAAAAAAGATGAATCTTCATAACTTTATTTGTAGCTTGAAATTACTTTTTCACTCTTTAACTCACTAAAGTTAGAAATTAGTTTTTAAAAAAAAAGATGAATTTGCAAAAATGCAATTCAAGTTAAGCAGGGGGTCTACCAAACACCAAAAAACATGGCAAGGGGTCTACGAGACAAAAAAGTTTGAGATCCACTGGTCTAGATAATAAATAACATACTACACAGCTTAGAGTCTTCATTGTGTATAAGAGAAAGACACTCGTATTATACATTTAGAATTATATACAATTACTATGCTAGATGTTCACAGTTTACCTTTGTGTTATGCTTTGCTGTCTAGTTACTCGAATAGGGTAATCAAATGCACTGTAATTACGCCCTACAGTCATCACTAACAACCAGTGACATATTTGTATACATTTACCTATGAGTGCATTGGTACAAATCCACATGCATTCTTCTTCTTATATAATACAGACGTTAATTCAAAAAGAAGATAATTACGGCCTACGCTTCATTCATTTAGTCATGCATATTAACCAATGACTTAAATTCTGCCAAGTCACTGGTTTTCCTGGCTAGCTCAGGCAACCCATTCCATGCTCTAATAGCACTAGGGAAGAAGGAGTATTTGTACAAATTTGTCCTAGCATATGGGACGAGGAATGTGCCTCTATCTTTGTGTCTTTCAGAGTATTTTAGTAAATTTTGTTTTTGTATTCGAAGATTATGGTTTAGTGCATTATATCATTATTGAACGTTCTTCAATTTCTCCACAGACCCTTATGTAGACTCCCTTGTAGACTCCCATGTAGACTCCCATGTAGACTCCCATGTAGACTCCCATGTAGACTCCCATGTAGACCCCCATGTAGACCCCCTTAGGAGGCGCGCTGTGTGAGCGGTTAAGCGCTTAAGAGGTTAATTTCAGGATCATCAGGCGCCTTTAAGTCCACCAAGCTCTAACTCTAATGGGTACCTGACACTCGTTGTAGAAAAGTAAAGGTGGTTGGTCGTTGTGCTGGACACATGACACCCTCGTTAGCCACAGAAACAGATGACCTTTAAACCGCCATGTATACCTATACACATATTGGTCAAGCGCATTTGTTCTAACTAAAAGTCTTGACTCTAAAATATATTTTTAAAAAGTTAACTCTTGATCTTGCTAATTTCTGATTTGAGCCACGCGACAATAAATGTATAAAAGCACATTTTGTTCTTTTTTTTTTCTAATTGGAGATTTTCATACATGGCGGACAAAAATCTATAAATTGATAGCTAGCTTTTTTATGTAGGGGAACATGGGGTACCCCTATGGAAGAAAATCATTAAAAAAAAATTGGCAAAAAACAATTTTTATATTTGATGTCATTAGCTTCACAACAAATGTACAACGTTTAGACTCAAGTTATTTATATTGAAAAAGAAAAATAGAAAACCAAAACAAAATTGAATAGTACTTTTTGGCTTCCCAAGAGTCTAAATAGTACCAGAATGGAGAGTAACAAGTACGAACTACATATATACATAACAATACAGAAAGATTCACAAACATAAATCACAAGTACAAGTATCAGCATTTTCACAACCTGCACATGCAATATGCACCATAGAAGCAAACATTAAACATTGTATCATATCTTCTTTCAGATTTTCTTCGCAAATGAAACAATACCAATTTTGACCTTTCTCCCTCTCATTCTGACTAAATTGTAAAGACACTTGACTGTTTTTTTTTTTCTTTAGTGTTGCAGGAATAATTTGAGTTTGTTGTTTTTTTTATTTTAATTTTTATTATTTTATTTTTTTAAGATTGCAGCATGCACAAGAATTTTTATAGGGACTGGAAGTTTAAAGTTTAGATTTAAAAGATTTTTGTTATTCCGTTTAACACCAAGGTTTTTTTTTCTTTTACTTATCTTATCTTATCTTATATAATACAGACGTTACTTCAAAAAAGAAGATGATTACGTCCTACGCGTCATGCATTTAGTCATGCATACTAGGAGGATTAAAGAGATTGCAGTTACTGGGATGTATTTAAATTTTGATTGTCGAGAAGGAATTAAGCAAGCATAATGGCCTACATCATCTCCAATATTTGTAAATCGAATAACTACTGCAGGGGAGGAAGGAAAATCATTCATGTCATATTTTGAAACAACATTATTAGTTGCATTCATAATGACTATTGGCTTTGTGAGCGGCGTCGTAGTTGCTATTATCTCTAGCTCGCCAACCATGGTATTTGGTCTAGAAATACTATCTAGCCTTTCAAAAATATTGTTTGCATGTGGCATGTCAGCACGCAATGTTGCTGAATCACGATATGTACAATTCTCAATGTTTTTACAAATATAGTCAACAGCTTGTGCTCTAAGAGAGTCGGCCATTGCCTTTTCTTGCATTTATAACTTGCAGGCTACAAACAACTCCACTTGAATCTCTGTCAGTTAGCTGGAGATGTTCATTTAAGCTTCTAAAAAAGCACCTGCCGTCAGGCTCTGTTGGGGCAGCATTGTACGCAGATAAAGACAGTTCTAAGTGAGAATAATTTGAATTTATGAAACTTCGAACAGTTGCACCAAACTGTGGTTCATTTGATGAAATGAGTGGAGATGTTGCAACCATTGTTGAGGAGTCTGATGATGGCTGCAATTCCCTTTGATTAAGTTGCACTAACAACTGATTATGTTGGAAATTTGAGGTTGAAGGTTCTACATGAATAACAAACGGAGGTTTCAAAATCACACAGTGAATGTCGATTGCATGGCCATATGCCACATTTCAAAAACCATTATAAAACTTTGCGAGAGAAGATGCACTTGGGTATGCTCGACCTAACATGGTTTGCCACCTTAAATACAGTAATTCCTCTTCCTGGATGATTAAAAAGCCATTTCTCTGACTCTTGTACATAACAGCTTTGCAGGGGTGTAAAAAACGAGACATCCAAAGGTTGAAGCTTATGTGTAGTATGAGGGGGCAAGCTGAGCATAATAACAAAAGAGTTACTTGCAGCAGTGGTAGCTTGCACATTTTTGATGTGAGAGGTATGTCCATCCAAGATATGAAGAACAGGCTTTTTTTTTTGATGGTTTAACACTCTTAATAAAATGACCCATCCATTTTGAAAAGCTATCTGCAGTCATCCAGCCACTTTCATTGCATATAGCAATTGTTCCTGGAGGGGCGCCATCTAAAAGTTTGCCCTTCATCCGTTTTCGCTTGCAGACAGGCATAGGTGGAATAGCATTTCCTGCATATTGCTGTGGTGGTAAGACCTCTTTCTGCACTGGTCAACGCCCCACCTGATGCCTTCCTGTCAAGCTCACCACTTTTTACAGTTTTTTTTTTTTCTGGACAATTGAGAGCGCTATTTTATCAGTATTAAAGATCCTAAGAGCATCTAATTTATTTTCTCTAATAATACTTTCCAGTTTGTCAAAAAATCTGTAAACTGCTATCTTATTAAAACCGGTACTACGTGCAAGAGATGTTGCTTCAGGCTGTCGCAAGCTCAGTGTGACGTTTCTAAAAAATCACTAAACCAGTCTTTTCCTGTCATTCTTTCTGTTTCATTAAATCTATGAGACAAGCCATTTATTACTGCTATTTGGTATGCAAGACATCTTATATCATTTCTGGTCAGGCCAAACAGCATTCCTTCCAGCTGATTGATGTGACTGACAAGTTCATTCTCAAGCTCAGCTGGGACAACTCTCTTTTACCTCTTTGTACTTTGTTAACATTCGATCTAAAAGTCTTTTCAGTGTTGGCTTAGAAATACCATAAAGTCTAGACACTTCATTGAGATCATATTTATTCCTTAATGCCTCTAAGGCTTTCCGAAGATCCTCCTGGGACCAAATTGCAGCTCTGCCCCTGGGAAAAAATAACATCTAGTGTACAAAATACAAGAAGTGCTGATAAGCTAGGTATTTTTTAAAGATATTTTGTGCACATTTTAGGACTGCAGGATCCAATGTTTTAACCTCTTCTGTGTGTAGCACAAACTAATTTCAATATCTTATCTTCTTATCTTATATAATACAGACGTTACTTCAAAAAAGAAGATGATTACGTCCTGCGTGTCATGCATTTAGTCACGCATGTTAACCAATGACCTATATGGAAGATGTTCACTCTATGTCTTCAAGCTTATTGGAAAACCAAATGGCCAACTAAGTAGCGTCTGTAAAGGATATTTGAAAGGAAGTTGAACTGCAGGGCATTGAGATACTGTCAGATCTATAGCCCAATTCCTTTTTTTTTCCCTTTAGTTGGCAACAAATTCCGTTTATTTTAATCTTCCTTGATATTTTTTTGTCATCAAAATCTTCACCAGAAATAAGACTATAATCTAGATCTACTAATTTAAGAGTTTATAATATTCTTCATGTTCGCCAATGTATATTTAATTCGTTAAATAATGTTTAGCGGATTTTAAATATTGAAAAACAAACATCTACTGAACATTATCTTGATAATTTTCAAAGACTTTGCAGAGGCATATCTGTATTATCATTTTATTTTCAATTAATTCTTTTAGTTTTGCCTATTAATATTCCATATTGGGGGATTCGCACCAACCAAGAAATATACCCCTTCATAGTTCATAGTCACGGAAAAGAGAACAGATGAAGTTGGGCAAGTCACCTCGGAAGAATGCCAGAGAACAGAAGAGAAAAGATTGTTCACCCTCAAAAACAAAAGGCGGGCGCCCCAAAGGCAGACCACGAGCACTGTCGCTTAATGACGTAGAGGCAGATCTACAACAGCTCAAAGTCCTTGCAAGGAGATGTAAAGCCCAGGATAGATCAGACTGGAGAGAGATGTGCTAAAGCAGGCCAGGGCCCCTCTATGGGGCTGTAGAGCCACTGGGATGGATGGATGTTAATGTTCCATCAAGTGTGTGGATGTTGCCTACAGTGTCAACAAGTGTTTTTACTAAATTACTGAACGTGTGAAATGCCAGATAATTTACTGGACTAGATCAGACTCCGCTGCCTAACCTCACTCACCTTCACGCCTACACACACACATACACACAAGCGCGCGCACGCGCACAGAGAGAGAGAGAGAGAGAGAGAGAGAGAGAGACAGAGAGTTGAATATAGCACAAGAGATATAAGTTTTCCACTACATTTGTAAAGTCCCGCCATTTCCCCTGTATTTATTTGTTTTAATATTTTAGTTTATTAAACAGTTCTTGAGATTGGTTTGGATTGCTGTTTTCAGTCTTTCTCAAAGTTGTGGCTGTAGAAATCATTTAATTCATGGACACATTTGTTATTGTCAGCGACACACATTGGTTCGCGCTTAGGTACGCAGCCAGTAATTTGTTTCAAGGCACTCCAACAAGCTTTAGAGTTATTTCTCTTGAAAGAGCTTTCAGTTTTTTCCCTGAATCTCTCTTTTCCTTCAAATAATTTCCTTTTAAGGGCTTTATTTGGCTGAGATGAATTCAGAAGAACAGCTCTTGAACATTCTTTTTGTTGTTTAGAATGTTTCTTTATTTCTTTGGTCATCAAGGGTCTATTATTACTAAATGTTTTAATTTTCTTCTTTGATACAATATATATGTAAAGATTCTAGTAGATCCCAGGCTCCAACACATTTTATTGCACATAAAACACGGGGTCATCTTAAGCTTTCTAGCCCCCCCTCCCCCTTTCTCTCTCACCTCTCTCGCAGTTGGAGAAGACCACATCATTCATCCGATTGGAGAAAATATGTTGACCACAAAAGTTCCAATATTCGTGGGCGATTACTCGCGCTTGTCTTCCCAAAGCAGTTAACGGCCCCTGCTGTGGATGAGGGCATATTGTCCAGCACGACACAGAGGAAATGACCTTTTTTTTTCTTCCCTTTTCTACTTCAATATGCCGATAGACGGGTTTCTCTACAAGCTATGCATGTGTGTGGGAAGGTGGGGGAGGGAGGGATTTCTATGTGTGTGTGTGTGTGTGTGCGTGTGTGTGTGTGTATTTTGCGGCCTCTTTCTTTACGGCTCGTCCGCCTCTTCAAGCATGTAAAACGTTTACGACTCCGAATGAGAGGTTCAATTATACGAGGAGTTGGCCGAGCAGCGTTTCAAGTGATTTCATTATTGGATTTTGATGGATATGGGATCCGATGACCAGCTAAGTGACCCCTGTCCTTTTTCCCTGGTATTTTTTTTTTTGTAACATTTTTACGCAGGCAGTGACAAACTTAAACACACATACACACTCCTGCATATACACGCTATAATGAATGAATTTATGAATGGAAATTGAAAGCTCCATAGTGTTCATCCCATTGCAACATTGAGGCAAATATACGTTTGTGGTGAATAACTTTTGGCGTTATTTCGTGTACAGACTTTGATAGTGTAGATAAGCAATGTCTTTTGAAGGTACATGATCATTTTTGTGCACTTTGATCCTGTAAATCACATTTCCAAACTCTTTCGCCGCAAGAATAAAGCATTTTTAGCGGCCCCCGAAAGGGGAAAAGACGCTATTAGTTTTGTGTGGAATGTCTGTCCGTCTGTCCCGTTTTACATCTCGTAAACTAGAAAAAATCGTGAAAATCCGACATCATAATATTGTAGACCATTCAAAGTTCTTATGCAACGGCTGCTTTTTTTTCTTTTTTGAAAGCGAACAATTTAATTATTTTTAAATCAATAAATGCAAGCAGTTGTTTTTTTTACACCACTTTTACAACTACTCACTATTAATTGTAACATAAAGGGAGGCTCCTTAGTAGGGGAGATGACAATGTACCATATATTTAACACATTTATGCAAACGGTTTTAGATTTTTGTCATAAAAAATATTTATTTTTTTTACATTTGTATTGCTAAGTTAGGTAAGTTCTGTTATACTATCTACTACATTTACACAAAAAATTTTTTTACTTTTTTAAAGACAAAATATAAGTTGGACATAATTTAAAACAACAATTAATAAGTAGTTTTTCACATTATTGCGTGAACTGCATCATGACTACAGGAGCATAACACACAGAACTAAAGGATTTTTTTTTTTTTTACGGAAATATTTTTTTTCTTGAGGAATAAGAGATTAGAGCAATTATCCATTCATTATTAGACATTAGTTAGGTCAGGTTCACATCATACTTCACATTCACTTTCACCTATCCCATGGTCTGCTGGACCACTGGGGCACCACACAAGATCTGTCAACCTTCTTTCTCCATTCTTCTCTGTCATTTGTCTTTGATAGAATTCATTCTGATGTTCTTTCTGAAAATATTTAAACCTGCATTTTTACCAGCCTGGGTGGACCACTTCGGGGGCCGATTTTGGTTTTTGTGACCCACACAAACTGCCTTTGTAACCTTGTTTATAATAATATAGTTAGCAACAGTGATCTTCTAATACAGTGTAATTGACTTTTTACATCGGTTCATATTATGTAATGGTAATAAAAAATCAATAAATTTCACACTTTCAGGATCGATGGCCTGAGTGGTCGCAAAATTAATGCGACTGATATTCTCTTAGTCTGTTGGACTGTTGGGACGCCACACGGTATCCGTTGACCGTCCTTGTCCATTTTTCTGTCTTGTTGCCTTGATAGAGTCTCAGTCTATGGCAGGCCCGTCCATTCATTTATTTTATTTTTTCCATTGTTTGTATTATTTATTATACACACACAAAAAATATGTAATCTCTAGTCCCTGACTCTATTAAAGATGTGTCGTATTTACTTACGAATAAAAACAGAACACGCCGAGACTTGTACAAATCGATCATGTCCGTAATCTGAGTAAACAGTTATGGAACGTGTTTAATTGATTGAGTTGTCTTCCTTTATATTTCATAATCTATAAATAGAGTCGTCTGCAGCACTATTCAAATAAACATCTCTTTAATCTCTCTAGCCTGGCATAGATGTGCAATGTCTGTATTCACAGTAACTGGTACAAATGGAGCGCAACAAATATCGATTTTTTAATAATTTATTCTCAGTTCAGTACATTAGGTGCAAATGTCAGTATAAATGTAGTATAACATTAAATACTAGAGTAAACAGTGTGTCTTACAAAGTACACACAATATAGGCCATAAAACAAAAGCATGTGTCAGCTTCGAACTAAGCTTTAACATGGAATGACCTCGCCCAAAGGCTGGATTAAAGTGATCGCCACCTAGGAAGAAGACAAACAATGTAGAATTTAAAATGCGATATTAAGATATAAACAGATTCAGGAGCAACAGAACAATTATAGGGGGGGGGGGGGAGTTAGAAGGGAACAGGAGAAGGAGAGAAGGCATTTGATTAGTATCTCCCTCCCGACAGTGGGATGTGTGGCCGAGAGGCTAAGTACGCACGAGTTTGGCTGGAATACCTACCTGCTCGAGGTTCGACACCTGACTCGAGTAGAGTTGTATTTACTAAAGGCAGCGCGGAAAATCTCCTCCCCAAATTAAGTTAGATCATATATCAAAGTCTCTCTAGTCCGGTGAGCTTTTAGAATTGTATGTTACAAAGTAGCAACCAAATATTGAACTTTTTACCGCTTCAAGTCGACTCAACTCACAGTAAGAAACAAGCACTAGAAAAAAAGTATACGTTTTAAAAACAAAGTTTATTTAAAGGAAAGAACCGCTAATTACTACAATTTATCTGAAAATTACAGGGTTTACCTCGCTTTCTCCTATATCAACAAAAAAAATTTAATTAGTACTAAATGATTTACTAATTACTTAATTTTTGGATTGATTCTTGTATTATCTTTGACTGAATAATTCTGCAAAATTTCAACTTAATGCTATTACGTGTCAAAACGTAATAAAGGGATTAAATCTACACATATATCCTCATCTCTCTTTAAGTAGCATTTTTCGCTTGTTTTCATATTAAACAAAAAAATATCACCAACAATTAAGTTACTAATTGGTTAATTTTTTTGATAGAATTATGTCTTGCCAGATGTAATGAATAAATGTATAAAGTTTTAGCTTGATCCGAGAATGGGAAATGTTCAAACTTTACCAGATAGACAGACAGACAGAGTTGATAAAAGCCTTTAAAAAAATCTCTAGCTTATAATGCGCTGCACATTTAGAACGAGACGGGATATTTGTGGGATGTCTGATGAGCAGCGTTAACAGTTTGACGGGATATTTGTGGGAGGTCTGATGAGCAGGTTAACAGTTTGACGGGATATTTTTGGGATGTCTGATGAGCAGCGTTAACAGTTTGGCGGGATATTTGTGGGATGTCTGATGAGCAGCGTTAACAGTTAGACGGGATATTTGTGGGATGTCTGATGACGGGATATTTGTGGGATGTCTGATGAGAAGGTTAACAGTTTGACGGGATATTTGTGGGATGTCTGATGAGCAGCGTTAACAGTTTGACGGGATATTTGTGGGATGTCTGATGAGCAGCGTTAACAGTCTGACGGGATATTTGTGGGATGTCTGATGAGCAGCGTTAACAGTTTGACGGGATATTTGTGGGATGTCTGATGAGCAGCGTTAACAGTTAGACGGGATATTTGTGGGATGTCTGATGACGGGATATTTGTGGGATGTCTGATGAGCAGGTTAACAGTTTGACGGGATATTTGTGGGATGTCTGATGACGGGATATTTGTGGGATGTCTGATGACGGGATATTTGTGGGATGTCTGATGAGCAGCGTTAAAAGTTTGACGGGATATTTGTGGGATGTCTGATGAGCAGCGTTAACAGTTTGACGGGATATTTGTGGGATGTCTGATGAGCAGCGTTAACAGTTTGGCAGGATATTTGTGGGATGTCTGATGAGCAGCGTTAACAGTTTGACGGGATATTTGTGGGATGTCTGATGAGCAGCGTTAACAGTTTGATTACCAGAGAAAAAGATCGAGCTGTAATCCCGATTGTAGATCAGGATTTTATTCAAGATTTTGGCTGGAGTTAAGTTTGATTATCGCCTAAAGGCAGGACGGAAAATCTCTCGCTGATATGTACCTTCCACTTGTGTCATACTAATTAAAAAATGATCATTTATCCCTCCAACACAGCTACCATCTCTTGAAGAACTTTATTAAGGAAAGATACCTTTAAAAAAAAAAACACTCACAATTTTAAAAGACACTTTGCACCCATTAAGCCCCAGTGAAATTAGATTATGCTATTAGATAAAAGGATCTTATCTCAGAGAACGGACCAAAAGTGCATTGAACAGTGTGTAGAAGCATGGAAGATAAGCTTCACAAAATCAATCATTATCGTTTTAAGCTAGATTTTAATAAATGCTTAGTACAAATATTTAGGTGGTATAAAATCTTCAGTGAAAAGGAAAGCTAAAGAATGAAATATCGTGTTAAGATGTTAAGTTAAAAAAAAGAAATGAAATACATATATTTGTTGTGGGGGGGGGGGGAAGGGGATAAACCTTAGAAAAACTTTCATTTATCACACGCAGTGACGAAATTCCGCTTGGCTACCTACACTTTAGATGAATGCCGACACTAGCTCAGCTATGACAGCTGAGCGCCCTAAAGAGAGCTTTTAACATGAAAGATTCGCGTTACTAAACCTTTTTAAAAAAATACGGCAAGTCCAAATATATTAAATGTCTGTGTAATTTATTTTTGTTAAAGATAAAAATGTAAATATCTACCAACTTGTGAGAGTGCAGTTCAATGTCCCACTTCTTAGACATCCGTCGTCCTCAGAATACTGCATGACGAGTAGCGCATTGGTCCAGTTGTCTGCCTCGATGTCCATGTAACAACACTCACCTGTATATAGTGAGACCATTCTGAATGGTAGAAAGAAGCTCACTACAAAGACCAAAATGAAGGTCTACAGCAAGGTTCTAAACACGTACTGTGGACGTTAATTGGCGTGTAGCACCAGACTGCTGGTAGACAAGTAAACCGCTGCAGGCGTAATCTATTTGAACTTGAAAACTTTACACTAACTTTAATAACGTCTTAGTAAACAATATTTTATATACTATTTATTACAATATAGACCAATTTTTAAGTCGAGATGAAATGAAATAAATGTAGTAGACTTTAGTCATAATATATCATTGCAGCTGAAGTAAGTCCAACTCACTACAAAAACACGAATTTTCACTATGGCAATCTGGAGTCGTCTGTTCTAACTAAGTAAACTGACGACAATACCGCTTATTTGGCATCATTTACACTACATAGCCACCACAAATCGCTAACCTTTTCTCACCGTCACCATAGAAACACACACACACACACACTCCATAATTACACACTATTGTACGGCCGTGAGTCATGGACTACCTCGAACGGATCTTTCCAGCATCTTTACAATCCTCAGACAATGACGCCTGCGCTGGCAATTGGGCAATTTAACAATTTTATTTTGTTTTGCAACAAAGCACTAGTGCTATAAAGGTAGTCAAAGTTACAAACAATAACAATATACACATGACCAAATACTCGAGATAACAAAAATATGGTAATAATAATGTAAGTGGTAATAATAATATTAATGGGAACCTTGGCTTGGAGATTAAGCGTATATGGAAGTTATCTAAAACAACAATATACCCCATTGTTATTTCAACCGAGATGATAGAAACAACCGACCTCACAGATATCTTCAAATCCCTTGGCATTCCTAGGAACATTCTCGTTGCCTGTCAGATGGCGGTACTGCTGCAGACCTGCCACATCACCAGAAAATTCCTCAGTGGAAACTGATAAAGGGACTACGATGAATTTTGTTTCCCTTTAACGAAACTCGACGCCTAGCAGCGTCAGAGAATGAATGCTCGTTCCTTTCTAACATAATAATAATAATAATAACAATAATAAATAACAAATAACAAACGATGGTACCGCAACTATCGATCACACAATTTGCAAGCGTGGAAAGGATTATCTTGCACCTTACTGCTTGGTCATGTCCGCCGGAAGGAGGACAAACGTATCCCAAAAAGTCATCTGTTATGGACAACTCACGACTGGCTAAAGAACAACTGGTCGTCCCAACCTCCCTAATATGTAGGTAATCAAACGGGACTTCATAGCAGTGGATCTGTTCCATTGAACTATTTGATTGTTATGTTGTGAGGTTGTCAGTGACACTTGGGTCGGAAATGGAAATCTCCCACAAGTCTTAAAAGGTTGGGCACCGCGGCTATAGCGGATTGAATATGCATTGTTTCGATTCCCGTCTCATCGTTGTTATTTTATCTTTCCTACAGAGGCGTAGTAAGCAAAATGTGCGCCCGGAGCAAAAAAATTTATTGGCGCTCCCCCTCCTCTTTTTCCATAAACATCACATAGAAATATAGGCTTACAAGTACAAAACATTCAAATGTATTACCTAACAAAAATGTCTACTATAATTTTACTTTTCTTTTGGCGCCTCTGCGTATTGCGTCGCCCTTAGGGTGGAGCCCGGGGTATCGTGCCGCCCTTGCCTCCCTCTCACTACGCCTCTGCCTTCTTATTCTTATACCGCGTCACTAGGCGCAGACGTCTTTGCAATCAAGTCATACAACATTTCTGAGAGTAAGTCAACTTGCCTGTTTGGACGAGAAGAATGTGTACTAAGAATTAAAGTAACACTGGGGGAGTAACCTAAAACAAGGCACAAGGCTTCATTACACTTTAATGATAGATGAACTGACGAAAGATACTTATGACAGGAACACACTAAATCAATGTGGCGAACACAATACTTACAATGTTATATAAGCATAAAAATGTTTCACTATTTCCACACAGGACGAAACAAACTTACTGATGGTCACGCTATTTATTTGCTCTTCATTGATGTATGCTCTCATAGTGTGCTCTACGTAGATGTGAGGTATACAGAAGGAGGCAGAGTATTGACTCTTAGAGTTCTCTTTCAAAGTCACTAAACATAGGGTACTATTTAGGTCAACCTTCTGGCCTTCTATTGAAAGATATGCATCTAGGACATCTAAAGATGTTTGAAAAGTGTGTTATTAAATGTATCTATCTATCTATCTATCTAATTTTGTTAACGTATTTATTCATTCATATTGTTACGTATTTCTGAATCTTCTGGCTAAATGTACTAGTAGGCGCACAAATAAAAACACTGCAAAGAACTTGACGACTAAACTTTCAGCTTCTTATAACTTTATTGACTATTAACTCTAACAATTTGTTACTGTAACATGTAGCGTAGAAGACTGTACAATATCTGTCAGTTTACAGTTAGCTATACTTCGTTGCAATTCATCTCTTCTCAACTTGCATCGAGCCGTATTCCACAGAACAGAGCAACGACACACTTCCCAGTGTCGCTCCAGGTCTCCCAAAGCTGAACCAAGTCGTATTCAAGTCTACCGAATCAGAGCCGCACACGTCTTACATCGACTGTATTGACTGTAACGGCTCAAGTCCACTGTAGTTCGCTGTATAGACTTTAACGACAGTAGTCCACTCCAGTTAACTCTACCCTAGTTGACTTGCATCGAGTCGTACACATCTCTCCTCAACTGTCTCGCACAATAGACAACAGTACCGACGACTCACTCACGACTGACTTTCACATTAACTCTCTGGCTTATGTAGAGTCCCTAATCGCTTGTCCAAAATTGCACAACACGGCTAGTATCCTCTGGAATAACACGTGAGGAAACGTCACATCCTGTCTTTGTTTTTACATGTAGATTCCAGAGAACACCTGCTGCAGTGTCATCAAGCCGGGGTCACACGTACTGACCCCTATCTGTCACTGTTCATTAGTAACTGCCCCCTTCTTAGATCTATTAATCCCCTGGAACAATACGTGAGGACACGTCACATCCTGTCCTTGTTTATACGCGTAGATTCTAGAGAACGCTGGCTGCTGTGTCATCTCGCTGGGGTCACACGTTGACCTCTACTTGTCACTGTTCATTTGTAACAATATTCATTCTTCTATCTGTTGTCTAAACATACTTAGATCTTTCTATCTATCAATCCAAACATTCTTTCGTACGGCCATCCACCTTTTGTAATCCATCAATCATTCCATCCAACCATCTACCATCATTTCATTATTCTACACTAGTACAAAGTTATTTATCAACAAGGCCACCTACTAACCCATCCATTTATTCATCCACTCATAAGGTCATCACGTCGGGATTTAAGTAATTAGTCCCTGAGGCGGCATGGATGGCGGCCTCTACATTTTTTCGAAAGCTTTTTTAAAAACTAGTTATTATTAATAATAAATAGTAGACATAGACCCATAGAGCTATGCTAAGCTTGAAATTTGATCAAGTCTCACTATTTTCTTCTCAAATTCGATGTCCCCGACCAATAGGAGGCCCTAGGCGGCTGCTTAGTTTGCCAATGCCTAAAGCTGGTCCTGGGGTCAACCATTCCACTTAACGACCCATCTATTCATTAACTCATCAATAAGAAGGCCAATTACCTGTGCAGTTGTTTGGCTTTCCAGTTCCGTCCACATCTAGAGATAAATAGTAATATATTTATAAGTATTGCAGTTCGATCAATCTACCTTATCTTATCTTATAAAATACAGACGTTACTTCAAAAAAGAAGATGAGTACGTCATACGCGTCATGCATATTAACCAATGACTTAAATTCTGCCAAGTCACTGGTTTTCCTGGCTAGCTCAGGCAACCCATTCCATGCTCTAATAGCACTAGGGAAGAAGGAGTATTTGTACAAATTTGTCCTAGCATATGGGACGACTAGTGTGCCCTTATCTTTGTGTCTTTCAGAGTATTTTATTAAATTTTGTTTTTGTATTTGAAGATTATGGTTCAGTGTTTTATGTATAATTGCTACTTTACTTTTGAGTCTTCTGTCCTAAAGGCTTTCTAAATTTAGTGATTTTACTAAAGGTGTTACTCTATTCAAATGTGAATATTCGTTTGTTATGAATCTCACTGCTCTATTTTGTGTCTGTTCCAGTTTCTTAATGTTTTCTTGAGTTGAGGGGTCCCAAACGGAGGATGCATATTCTATTATTGGCCTAACCAAGGTTAAAAAACATTTTAGTTTTATGTTCTTATTTGATTTTTAAAAATTCTTTTAATAAACCCTAATGCTTTGTTTCATTTTTTTGTTATAGTTTCATCAATATGTGGATTCCATGACAGTTTTTCATTTATTATAACACCTAGGTATTTTGCCATTTTAGTCTGTGTTACTGGTTTGCCATGAATAAGATAAGTGGAATTAATTTGTTTTAGTTTTTTTGTTACTCTTAACAACTGACATTTTTTCTGGGTGGAAAGACATGCTCCAATTTGCAACCAATTTCTGTAATTCATCTAATTCTCTTTGTAAAATATCTGTGTCTTGTGTTTTTTTTATTGTTCTATATATTATACAATCGTCTGCAAATAATATGACTTTTGTTCCTGAAGTAATGCAATTTGGTAAATCATTTATGTAAATTAAAAATAGTAGTGGACCCAAGAGTGTTCCTTGAGGTACACCTGAGTTTTATGTTATCGGTGTTGATTTAGAGCCATTTATTACTACAGTTTGTTCTCTCCCTATCAGAAAATCTTTAATCCACAGATGCAGTGGACCATTAATGCCGAAATATTTTAATTTTTTAATCTAACTATGGTGGTGACCTTTGTCAAAGAGAGGGGTATCTCTGTTAATGTTACGTGATCGCTTTTTTAACTGCATTTAAAAAAAAAAACTTTTCACTCTGGGCACAAGCCTCTTCAAGGGTAATAAATCAACTTATACCATCACTTCTATAATGTACTATTTGTTTCCCTTGTTCGATACAAAAGAAAAACAAAAATATTACCAATAGATAATTAACTAATTTTTTATTTTATTATTATTTTTTTAATTTTTGTAATTCTTGTTTTACCATTATGCAAAATTTCAACTTGATCCAAGTCCAGGTGTACGAGAAATAACGCTTAGGAACAATTCTCTCTTTTACCTGACAACACAGGAATCAATAAAAACAAAGTAACCAATTAGTTAATTAATTATTTTGTTTAGGTATCTCAAACAAGAGAAAGAATTTGTAATTGACTGAAGTGGTGGTACACACTGAATTACACATCGTCGTATGAGTCCTAGTAAACAGAACATGAAACATAGGACGAAACTGAAGAGACAATAGAGAACTCTACAATCTTTCATGTTCATAGGCTCTCCACTAGCAGAGTTGTTACTGTGTTGGCTTGTGCCATAAGATTGACTTCAGGTCGTCCCTTTCCCCTTTTTTTGAATTTTTATTAATGCTTTTTATTGTTAGTCTAGATCTATTACAAATTTAATTATATGACTGATTCAAACTAATTGATACAAGTACGCTTAATATAAGCTTTGTTGTTGTTGATGTTTTTTTTTTTTTTTTTTTTTTTTTTTTTTGTTGTTGTTGTTTTTTGTTGTTGTTGTTGTTTTGTTGTTGTTGTTGTTTTTTTGTTGTTGTTGTTGTTTTGTTGTTGTTGTTGTTTTTTGTTGTTGTTGTTTTGTTGTTGTTGTTGTTTTTTGTTGTTGTTGTTTTTTGTTGTTGTTGTTGTTGTTGTTTTTGTTGTTGTTTTTATTGTTTTGTTGTTGTTGTTTTTAGTATTTTTCTGTTTTTCTTGTTGATTCTCTATGTTTGTGCCCCAATGGCACCACGATAAGGACTGTACACCGAGCTAGAAATAAATAAATACAATTGGAATATATTAGGTTGCTGCACGTTTTATGTGATCCACCACAGTAGCCCCCAAATGTGTCTATACTATGTTCTCTGTTGATGTTAGCTAGAAAGTAGATAATCGAATCAACTGGTAAATGATCATCTCTTTTTTAGGCCTACTATATAGGCCTACATCAATAACAAGCTAGCCACACTTTGTCATCAGTGCTACATTAATGATGAGGTGCTCTCATTATTAGTCATTTGATCTCCTCCAGTGTTCCTCAGTGACCTCCCTTTGCGCCATGGAATTGTGCCACATTTTCCCCTCGAACAAATGTCAGTATACGAACAAATTGCTTTCGCAACTCCCAATTAGCACGCGTTACATTATACAGTAACAGTAAACCTACCCAAAAAAACGAAAATTTTGATCGAAAACAATTGACACATTCCCCATTTTTATATGTGTATGTCTTTGGGTAGGGGTGGATGGCGCGTTACTAATACAAGTTTGAGAAACTCGTTGTTAACTCCGAATATTGTGGATTAGGTTCTTTCCTAAAAGAGTATATTTTGTCTTGCCAAATAAACAAGCAGTATTTACTTACATACATTCTTAAAAGTATTTTAGATATAGGCCTAAATAGTCTAGCTCTAGATCTAGTTTAATGCCTGACTAATTTTTACTCTAGAACAATCTAGATTTAGATCTCGATTCTACATGCATGTGCTGGTGATTTTGGCTCCAGTCTTTCACTTAATCAAATGTAAGTCAACTAAATAAAGTCAAAGTCTAACCTGCCATGATAAGTAACAAGTCTACTAGTAAGGAATAAAAAACAAATAAACAGAGACATATTCTAGTCTTTGCTACGAAGATTTGCTCCATGGTAAATATCCAAACTCTAAACTTAACTCTAGATTTACATCTATAAACTTATTGAACAAAGTTGTAAGCCTACAAGAACAAATGTTGGGCGTCACTAGCAAACTGAGGAAACGGAAATAACTTTGTCTGGACACAATGATAACAGCTTCTAAGTAATGTAGAAACTGATGACGTCATAGTCAATATTACTTACAATTTAAAAGGGTAGTGAATTGAAAACAAAAAAGGAATGCCGAAAGCTAAGCTGGTTCGTCATATTTTTTAAATTCAAAAGTCCTTCTTCAACTTACAGTGGAGGGAGCATGAAGAAAAGGTTGTCTAAAGAAAAGCTGGCTGGGCAACAGCGTATGACAGGCAAGAGGGGCGGGGTTTTGATACGCGAACTGTCACAGCAGCCCAAGAACTGTCACAGCAGCCCAAGAACTGTAACAGCACCCCAAGCACTGTCACGGCACCCCAAGAACTGTCACGGCAGCCCAAGCACTGTAACAGCACCCCAAGCACTATCACGACACCCCAAGAACTGTCACGCAGCCCAAGCACTGTCACGGCACCCCAAGAACTGTCCCGGCACCATTACGACGAAAGTAAAGGGCACATGAGAGATGAGAAATTAAAAAAACAAACACATTTAGCCTAAAATTTAGACTAGGCATTCATAATCACAAAATTTGGAGCAGAAATATAACATCAAACGGCAATGGAGATGCATTAGGCGGAGCAGTGGGGATATTTATTCAACTTGTATCACTAATTCTGTCAGATTGATTGTAGTGCTGTCTGGACATTTTATAGTGTTACCTTTTTATTTTCACTTTGAATGAGCCTATTTTCTAAGATGATAATTACGTTTAATGAAAACTGCCTACAAATTACTTCTATGGAGCAGATGATTTGAAAGTCATTTGTTTCTGCGGCCCACGGTTAATGATAGAGTGTCATGTGGCCAGCACAACAACCAACCCCCTTTACTTTTTCCAAACCAATGTACCCATATGAGCTGGGTGGACTCAAGAGGCAACCTAAAAGATTCTGAAAATTAAAAAAAAACTTCTGTCTTCTACATGATTTTAACCCAGGACCCCTCAGTTCAGAAGCCAAGAGTTTACCACTCATCTACCACACATCCATATACAACATATACATCATATACATTATATACAACATATACATCTCATAACTATTGAAAACAAACAAATCATATGAATATTTTAGGAAGTTTAATTATCTTTATTTCATCGAAATGAAATTTAAAGTGTTCTATGTCTGGATTTATTATTAATTCAGTGTCACATTGACTTGTTCAGTAATATTTAAAACAAAGTCAATACTCTTACAATTACAGAAAACAAAAATATCAAAGATTAAATTTGAATGACTGATGATACAATTTTGAAACAAATTTCGAACACTATTATCTTTATTTTTTTGTACACATGGATGTTTAAAAGTAAAGTGCTGTGTTAACAATTATTTTGAAAAGACACTGGAGGGCCTTCTTAATGCTTTGGTGCAGGGAACAAAAGAGAAATAATAGATCAACATAAATGTTACTTTTAACAGCAGAGTGTTGTGTGGCCACCACGACTATATCACCATTAAATTTTCACTATTTAGCCACCACATATCGAAATAAGAAATATATTTATATAATTGAAAGTACTCAGTTGAAAAGAATACTATAGTGTTACAGTCAACCATTAATCAAAAGACACTTTTAGTGTATATAATTAAATGAAAACTTTTTTTTTTTGAAGTACAGTATTAAAAAAAATAATGAAAGAAAACTTACACCAGGTTTCATGTTAAGTGGGAAAAAGAATTTTATTTCTTATTCTTTTCCCCAAAGTCTCTTAAATATCCGCTAGTTGGATGAAGGAGAGAAATAGAATATTTTCTTTACCTAATACAAAAGAAATAAAATCTCTGGCTGTGATCAAATGAAAGATAATTACCATTCAAAGAATAGCCTCTACAAAAGAGTACCAAAATACTTAATTGTCAAAAATTTAAACGCTACCCCCAAAAAATAGATAAAAATATATTACATAAATGATAATCTTTTTCTTTTTCAATTAAATTAGATGACGATAAGGGGGGTTAGGGATAGGATCAGTTCCCTATGAAAATCAGAACAAATTAAAACATCACATATTAGGAACAGTAACAGACTAGGTACTTATTTATACTTTTAATACCACAGCCATATACTATATACCTATGACAGCATTTAAAAATATAGTTGTTTTATAATAAGTGGTAAAAACAAAGACTAAAAAAAAAAACAACATAAAGGGATAAAGGGAGGTAATAGGCAAAATAATTCAATGAAATGAAAACAAATCAGAACGCACAGCCTTAATATTGCAAATAATTAAATAAAATAGTAGATATTGTTGGGTATAATTGTGTATGATTAAGAACAAATGTGGAGGCTTATTTAGAGGGATGTATTCAATGATCTGACAAGCTATACACCTTGTGCAGAGTGCTCAGGACAGACAGACACATGATGTAAATAGTGATTGCTTTTATATTTCCTAAATCTATGAAATCATTGCTTTTTCTATCCTTAAATTGTCAGGATATATATCATATATATATAATCACAGCTCCCCCCCCCCTCCAACTCACAAAGTGGGCCATTCCTGTATATTGTATGCACACCAGAAGACTGTCCCAGATGTTGGAGAAAATATTGGGTTCAAAATGAGATAAACAAACTTATTAGTAAAACTCTAAGACAAACAAAATTGTATCATTATTTTGTCCCCAACTTAAACAATAAATACATAAAGTGGTACCTGTGATTGTTCAATGCAAAACCAATATGTAGAATTTGCAAATCAATAAAAACAGTTATAGGACATACATAGAACTATAAATAAATACATAAAATGGTAGCTCTAAGTTTGAATACAGTAAAACCGTGGACTTCTGTTTGAACTCATAAACCTCTCAGGAGTGCTCATTTCCATTAAAAAAAAATAAAGCTTGAATTTTAAAATAATTAAAATCTGTAATAGCATGTGCCCCAACCAATTTGTTCAATAAAAACAGGATTTCCCGTCATGTTGTCAACAAAGATTTAGAGTTGCTTCTGACCATTATTCAATTCCTTATCAAGCAATAATACACCATTTCTTAGGACAATATTCGTACAGTGGAGGACTAAAAAGAAATAAGAAGCACGGGTTGTTAAAAAAGCAGTGCAGTCTATGGAGTACCTTATAAACTATGGAATACCTAACTATATGTTCAGCTATTTTGTAATAAAAAAAAATAATAAGACAACTGGGTTTAATCATTTTTTTTCGGAATCATGAGTTTAGGATTATTTGTTAACATTGGATTAGATATTGTTTGTGTTTTTTAATATATAATAATAAAAATACTTTAAAAAAATATATGTATGACAAATTCACATTTATAGTTCAAGGATTTTCAAGTTTTAACAAAATATCTCTGGCAAATGGTGGAATGTTTTTTGTTAAGAAAAAAAAAGCATATAAAAGTGGTAACTTTTTGTGCTACCCTAATGCTAATAATAAACATGGTATCAAACCCATTACATTAGCATAAACTAGTAAATAAGACGCATACATTAAAAAAAAGAGAAGGATTCTCTCAGATTTTACATTTACTGCCTAGCCTCAAGTTTTAGATTATTAAGATTCCCAGCATATACAAACTGTTAAAATTGTTGTGAATTAAATTAAAAAATCAAATCAAACAACACCATAAAAATGTGATCTACAAGTAAAAATATAATAGATCTAGTTATTATCTTTCAAAAGTAGAATTGCTTTACTTCCAACTAAAATAACTCTAGGTCTTGCCTAATTTTTGTATACATATTTATAATGGTTAAGAAGAATAAAAAATTAAGAAAAAAATGAGTCAATATGGTTAAAATATCATCACAAAAAACAACAACAAACAAAGAAAAAAAACAACAACAACATACTCTACTTTAAGTATGTTATTGAGTTTATTTATTCAGGCTATTGCCTTTCTGTACTGATGTCCACATTTGTTTCAGTAAACAATAAGCCTTACTTATGAAGTTGGCAAACTCGCAAAAAGTTTTCTGACACCAAGTATAGACAGAAAAAAAAATAGCATACACTGATGTTAAAGTAAAAAGTAGGGCACAAAGAGTGAATAGTCCAAGTGTTTCAATTAAACATTTTGTAATGTATCTTTCTGATACATTATTAGATCAATGAATGCTTACAACAGATGAAAATAATCGAAATAATCTCAAATATTAAGTTGCTGATGAAAACTTTACAATTTATAAGAACATAGCCACATTAAAGATATATTTAATACATCATATACATGTATTTTAATTTGACAGAATGCTTTTAGAACTGTTAGTGAATGATAATTCAGATTTTGCTAAACAACTTAGCCAAATGGAATTTTAGACAATTTAGTCATAAATGTAAATAAGTTTAGATTAAAAATTCATTGATTTTACATCAGCTGAAATAATATTTGAAGAGCATAGTACAAGAAAATGTAATGGTTTGAAAAATATGTTTGTTTGTTTTACATGTTTCGGATGTTCCTTCAGAGTTGTAAATAGTTTACTTCCTAGTCCAAACCTCCCACAGGACGACGGGGGATGGGAGTGGGCAGGGTTTAAGCCCAGGACCATCGATAAATCCAAACGACAGTCCAGCGCGCAAACTGCCCAACCAGGCAGCCATTGTGCTTGAAACATTCATAAATTGCTTCACTGAATAGAAGGCATTGTGTATTTAAGTGAGATTCAATCTTTCAGTTCTAAGGTTTTGTTTTTTTAGGCTGCGTCATTGATTGTGCTAACTTGCTCAGTTATTTTATCAATATGAATAGATACAAAGATTGTTTGCTTTGCTTAATAAATTTCTTATGTTCCTTCAGAAATGAAGATTATTAAATCCTAAGTCTATACCTCCAGCAGGATGGCAAGGGGAGGGAAGTGGACAGGGCTCTATCTCAGGACCATCAGGATGACAGTTTAAGTGCTGACCAGATGACCAGGCAGCCATCTAATAAAAAAATATGTTAATAGCCTTGCTCAATAAATTGATGATCATGTGACATCAACATGCTGAGGTCTGAGTAAACTGCTCAGTTCAATACTTTTGTATTCTATGAAACATTGTCCAATTGTACGAAATAAACCAGGCGGTTGATTATCTAATAGGCTACTCTGATCTTAACGACACACATTGTACTTGCAAACATTTAATAAAACTGAAATATGTAAAGTCTACAAGTTTTTGAAAATATTGCATGTCAACATATGTGGTCTATTTGTGCTGTTGTGATTACAAATTTACTGGAACCAAGAATTGCTTATGATATATCCTTGACTTGAGTGAACCTCGTAAACACAAGTGATACTAGAAAGCATCTTATTGCAATGTCAAAGAAGCAGTGGAAAACAGACAAACCTTGGCTAGACAGGTGCTACATTGGAGCACAATTTGAATGGAAATGAACCAACAAAGAAGGTTGATGAAAACATCTCATTGTGTAAGTTGATGAAGAGCAAAGTTACAAGGCTTACATAGGGCTCAACTTAAGTTAAGTCACCTAAAACTTCTCAGAGAAAAGTATTTGATGAATTAAATTATGCCCTTCAACGAGCTATTATCAATCAATATTAGAACAATAGTACCATTGAATAAATAGAAATGAATTAATATTTAAATTATCTGAAAGAAAAAAAAGCAAATGCTAATTTTTTTTTCATTTTTAACCAAAATACAATAATGTATGAGATTTTTCCCATAAAGTCTTAATATTATACATCAGAAATCATATACATATTATAATACATGAATATTAAATTGCAATTCTTATCAAACAACTTTGAGAAAAAAAAACACATCACAAGCCACAATATTTCGTCACTCTATTTTTTTATAAATTCTTTAAGAGCAACCAAATCATTAGAATTCTTAGCATTTTTTTATGGAATGTTGGCTTAGCAAGAAGCTAAATAATCTTTTTAGGACGGGCTAGTTTAAAATGATTTTAAATTTCTCAAGGCAATCAGAAATTGATATTGTTTAAGGAAACAAACAAATATTATTAATAAAAATGACATGATAATGTGAGTATATATGACATTTTTTCTTTTTATTTGTGTACATTTTTGAGGCGTTAATGAAACTAAGGAATAATGACAAAGCAAACATTTTATGGAAGAAGCTGTATAAGAACATTGAATGTGAATTAAATATCTACACAAAATAGCTAAATGGACTCATCGCTCCATGATTCTTTTATTTGTTTAAATAAATGTACAGCAGTAGCTTCAAAAAAAAATATATTATGAATTTAATATCTTTAAAAGACTTGAAAAAAAAAATGGCATAAATGTTAAATGTGATAATTGTAAGAAAAAAAATGTTTGGCCATTAGTTTTATAATTTACTAAATAAAGACGAAAATAAAACTTAAATAGACCACCCGCAGACAAAGGTTTTGTCTGCATGAGATATGGAAAAATATGCAGGTCGCAACTGGGTTTGCATGTTATGTGAAACACTGCGCTCAGAAGATCTTAGATTCGAAGACATTGTCATTATAACTATTATGAATGCTCAAGACTAGGATTGATAAACTTAAATGTTTCAATACCTGTGCTTGTTATTTTATTTGAAAAGAGAATAACTTTGGTATTTTTTAATAAACTGTTTTTACTTTCTTGTTTATTTGTAAATTTCACTTTAAGAAATGTTCTTGCTGTAACACAAATTCAAAACAATTATCTTAAAAATTCTATTTATTAAATAGAAAAATCAAAAGCTGAAAACTAAAGAGTAAAAATAACTGGAAAAAATATGTATTGCACAATATTTCAGTTTCATGGCTAATGTCTTAAGCTGAACCTGCTCCCAATATCATTACAAGGGACTAGCATGATTGTCATTTCTTAATCTTCCAGATTTTCTTTTAATAAACTCAATCCACTTCTGCTAAGAAAACTACAAAAGAATCTTCTGGAATTAGCTATTTATATTGCACAGCAGTCTCTGACAAATAGCTAACATACCTTGAAGTGGCGCTAAATATCTGAGCACTCCTAATTCACAGATGTGTGAAGAGCTGATTAATTAGCATCTGACTTAACAGTAGGTTCGAAAATGTTAAGGAAATGCAATTAACGAAAGGCACAAAGTGCACAACTAATTACTGAAAAAATTATTACATCAGACTAACAAATAATGTTGAGAAAATTAAATAAAAAAAGAATTAAAGGCTTGTATGATAAAAAAATAATTTTAATATAAGTTTGTTTTTTTTCAATACATTAATCTATCAAAACTTAAGATCATGTATTTGCAAATAAGTTTTTAGAAAAAGACACTTTTCTTAGCTATTATTGTTTGTTTGTTTAATAAGTATGTGTTACTTCAGAAATGAAGATAGTTACGTCCTAGAGCTAACCTCATGCAGGATGGCAGGGTTTGAACTCTGGACTTTTGGGACAACATTTCTAAGCTCATGCCACAGAACCAGGCAGCTATCTTATACCATTAACCATCCCTAAGATATTACATCTTATATTTAAAAAAATTAACTTATTCATTATCTACTTCTAAATAGCAATGTCATACCCAAAATCAGTAAACTGGAAGGCAAGATTGAAAAGTAATGTATAAATAACAAAAAAAAATACTTCTATAAAAGTGTATATGTAAAATATGTCAAAATATATGTTACCAACTCTATAATTAAAAAAAAAATCTGAAAAAGTTTGAATTTGATCTCCAGGAAGCGAGCAGTACCTTGCATACATTAAAATATGTATTAGTAATTCTAAATGCTTGTCTGATAAAAGTCAGTAATGCAATATAAAAATTTTGGATAACACTTGCAATCCAGACTGAAGTAATACCATATTGCAATCCTTGAAGCAGCATTCAGTTGTAACATGAGTTCTTTGAAGGAAAGTGTTTGAAAAACAAAACCCAGCCAGTTATAAAACAGCTTGACTGGTAGCCCCACCTATCCAGCTGTCCTCAAAAAAATCATCATCTCCATCATCCTCTGGAAGATTATTAAGGTTCTCTCCAACACTGGCGCTCAGCCTCTTGGCAGCTCCATTCCATCTTCTGCAGCGAGCTCTCTTCTTTTTCATTTCAATATTACTATCAATAGCAATTACCTTCAAACAACATAAATATGTAAGGATTAATTGTTTGCTATTAAATTTTAATTAATTAATACATGTAACACAGGATAAAGAGCAACAAATATATTTTTGATAACTGATTAATTTGATATAACATTGTTTCCCGAAAAGAAAGTAATCAAGATATTAATGAGCCAAACTCAAGGCAGATGGAATGCATTCAAGAAATTAATATGACATACTCAAGGCAAATGGAAGATGCAGAGAAGACAAGAATTAATGACAATCTAGAAGTTGAGTCCAGTAATTGCTAAATGGGATAGAATAACTTAGCATGTACAAAGCATTTAGTTTTGAAACCTTGGCTCACAATTTCAAGTCTTAATAGTTAATGGAATTTCCAAGGTTTAACAAAGAAATCATTACAGGTGGCAGCACTGGATCAAATTAAACTATTTACATAATTTTTAGACAGAAAGGTCAGAAAGAATGATTATTACATCCAGGATAGCTGTGTGTGGAACTGGCACTCAAGATGACAGTATCATGATAAATGCTTAACACATCATCTTATTTACCAAACAAAATCAAAGTCTCACAGTAAACTTTACTTTTTAACTTTTTGTAGTGAGGTAATTGACCAAGTGGACAGTTCAAAGCATTCAGTTACTGTTATTTCTAATAAATCTCAGTTTTACCAGTTTATCCAGACCATAGTAAGCTGCTTCCTCTCTCAGAATATCTAGATCTCTGTATCCTATCGGCACAATCAACTTGAATGTTCGTAAATAGTTCAGTACATATCTAAAAAAAATTATTAATACGAGCTGGTTTTATTTTGATAAAAAGTTTTGGTTTACAAATGTCATATTTTTCCCCTCATAAGACACATCAGATCATAATAAGTATCAATGACTTCAGAAAAAGGAAGAAAATATTTTGAAATATTTGGAGGACTTTATTTTTTTATACTTTCTGCTTTGACATTAATGTAGATAGCAGAAGAAGAATATAGTAATACCAAAAACATGATTACACATTTTTATGAAATGGGATCTATGACAATGTTATCACTCCTTTTTCCCTGACCACTAAAGGTAAGCTGAATGAAAAAAAAAAACAGGCATTAATCAGTGTGTAAAAATAAATATTTCAAAGTCCCACGGCTTTGGAAATAAAAAAAATGCCTTACAATGCCAAAAAAAAAAAAAAAGGTAAAACACTCTAATGTGTTTCCAATCTAAACTAAATGTGCTACTTTTTATTTCTGTGTTTTGCAAACTCTACTAAAGGTGCTGAAATCAGACTTTTGTATTGTGTTTTACTTACACAAAAGAATGATTACATGTCATTCATGAAAAATTTGAAAAATCAAAAAAAAAGAATCAAAGGGGGCGTAGAGGCTGAGTGGTTAAGCAATCGACTTCTGCACCTAGGGTCCTGGGTTTGAATCCTGCTCCTGAATTTAGTTGGGGAAAGTAAAGGCAGTTAGTTATTGTGCTGCCCACATGACACCCTGCTCGTTAACTGTTGGCCAAAGAAACAGATGACCTTAGCATCATCTGCCCTATAGATTGCAAGGTCTGAAAGGTGAACTTTTACTTATACACATTGTTAAAGACATACTGAAATGTTTGAATCTTGTTACTGACACCACTTTAGAAAATAGTATGAAAGGTATAACTTGGAAGATGATTTCTAAAACACAACTTAATGCAATTATTTTATATTTTAAACATGATTAATATGATTTCTTTTACTTGATTATTACTCAAATAGGCATTTATAATGACAATGTGTTGTTTTAAAAAGAAATGCACCTGTCCTTGCAAGCATGTCAGGAAGGGGTGGGGGAGTAAGTCAAACACTGCACTCTCTGATCAAGTGGATACTTAAAACAATTATGTAAAATTATACTAGCTAACAAGAATCAATAAAAAAAAACCACTGATTAGTCAATTAATTATTGTAATTAATTATTTTGTTTGATATCAAATAAGGGAAGAATCTTGTAAATAATAGATAAATATAGTTTTATGAGAGAAGTTCTTCCCCCTTTAGATAAGCTTTGTTTTTTTTTTTAAAAGGATTTTTATATATTTTGATATTATTGTTTTTTTGGCACATCGGCACAATTTAGACCATGTTGCACCCATAATTCCACAAAGGTAATTCTCCTTTCATATGTCAAAAAAATATTTTATATTTTGCTGGTTACTAGAATAAGCATAAATAAATGAGATACTGCTATAGTTATAAGTCATTGATGTAATGTTATTCTAGCTACATTTCAAAAGCAAGGACAGGAAAGCTGTGGCTACCTGAAACAATGTCCATCTCTGTCAATGACAAAGTTACCACGATCATCCCTAGGGCAATATACAGCTCCTGATGCTATCTGGTATAACACAGACCCAGGCACTGCCAACAATGTAGGTTTAGTTGTTGTGTAAAAAGTACCACCAACATTCAATTTCATGACCTGAAATTTTAAAATAATTTTTAAAAATGTAACATTAGTTACAGGAATGTTCTACAAAATTTACTTTTACAACTAAATAAAGCTACACTTAGTGACTGAAGAAAGTGTTCATGTGTCATATATATTACTAACGAAATATAGGCTACCTCAGTTTGTAGTTTTATAATTTGTAGTTTTACAACAATTATATTTAAGTTCAGGTTACGAGGGCAGACAGGTCTACGGAAAAATTAAAGTTCCCCTTTCAGACCTACGGTCAATGAGGGTATTGTGGCCAACATGAAGTTACTTTTCCCCAACTAATGTCAGGAACCCCTTTTGAGGGAGCCAAAGAACTTGAAATTAAAAATCCCAGTCTTCAACAAGGATTTGAACCTGGGATCCCCGGTTCAGAAGGCAATAGTGCTTTATGGCTGCCACCACGCTGCCCAGGTTCATACTATAGTATACAAACAATAAAATCCACATTTTATTTTTTTATTTCCTTTTATAATTTTTTAAATATTATAATTAGCTTTATAATGTTGAAAAATAATGGTCTTAATTTCTTCTTAATAATAATTAAAGAGGCTTAAATGGTAACTAGGTTTCTTGATTTAAAATCTATCACACATGCAATATATAGAAATAAATATATAAAAATAAAAACAAACTATTTATGGTGTCAGAAATGTCAGACTGTTAGTGGCATAGCTAGGGTGGTGCAGAATTTGAAAATCTATCACACATGCAATATATAGAAATAAATATATAAAAATAAAAACAAACTATTTATGGTGTCAGAAATGTCAGACTGTTAGTGGCATAGCTAGGGTGGTGCAGAATTTGAAAATCTCTCCTCCCCCCCCCCCCCCCCCCCCCAGACACCCACTTAATTGAGAGGGGTGTCCAAATGGCTGCTTGGTCGTGCAGTTTGCGTGCTGGACTGTCGTTAGATAAACAACAAAGCCGATATACAAAATACACACAGGCTTTATTTCACCATATTAGATAACGAACAGCAATACATACTTCCTAATCCGCTAAGTAAACTAACTCTCACACAACATTCCATCATATATCAACAGCTGCCTGGTGGTGCAGTTTGCGCGCTGGACTGTCGTTTGGATTTATTGATGGTTCCGGGTTCAAACCCTGGCCGCTCCCATCCGCCGTCCTCCTGCGGGAGGTTTGGACTAGAAAGTAAACTATCTTCAACTATGATGGAACATCGGAAACATGTAAAACATTTTACAACAAACAAACAATGATATTTTTTTGGTCCAATTATATTTATAAGGTTTGCTAAATCTGCACCTTAAGTTTAAATCTATTATTATAAGTGTATATACGGTCATCTTTAATAGCAAATAATTGTTTCATGCTAAAATCTAGTTAGAGTAGAGATGAAGATCTACTAGCCAGACGTATAGACTTCTAGATCTACATCTTGATTTTCTAGACTATATTTATTGTGTTATGCTTGTAGTAAGTTGTAGACTTGCTTATTAGATGAATTGTAGTGCTAGTTCACATACCTATATATATATTTCTATGTCTCTATTTTAGATCTACTTTTGTGATCTTAGTATCTAAAGAGCCATACATGAGAGCTTAGATCTAAAGGCAAATAAAAAGAAATAAATCTAACGGGCCTGACACACAAAAAAATACATATTGATCTAGTATCGACATGTAGATCTATAAGTTAAAATTTAATGACAATCAACTAAATCACAGACTCATTATAATTATTTACCTACTTTTTAATCAACAATATTCATACCAAGGGGAACAATCTTTGCTAAGCAGTCGATGTAGACTAATAATGTCTCAATTTCTTACCTTGTCCGAACCCATTCCTCCGCCACGAGACATGACGTTAGTAGATGAATAGTAATAGTAAACTGTGGGGCTCATTGACTACATCCGTGACCTATTTAATACTGGAAAAAAAAAACGATAAAAGATTAACTGAAATATTACCTGCTCTAATAACTTAGTCTTCTCTCACTAAGAAAGCTAAGAGCCAAAAAATAACGGATTATTTAGTTTCAGTTCAGCAACAGGTTAATCAGGATTTTACTGACACCATCAACCCTCTTAATAAGTCTACTTCAGGCCGTTCTGCAAATCCTGACACAACATTAGTGCTTGAAAATGAAATTTGTTGTGACACACTTCAGTCTGCTGAAGATGATGAAAAAGATGATACCAGATGGGAAGCACATGCTGTTGCAACTGAAGCTATTCTAAAGTCTCATCCTCAGATTATAGAAGCGTTAGAATGTTTACAAGAAGACCAGTTACATATGGGGGACACCAGAAGAGAAGCAGAAAACATTGCAAAGAAGATGCAAGAATTAGAATTGGGAAGAAGTGTTACAACATTTTCACAGGGTTAGTCGAGCTCTACAAAATGAGCACGTGAACTTGAAAGAAAACATGTGCTGATTTGTATTCTTCACTAGCAGATCACTTGCATGAATCTAGGAATGAATTTGAAAGATTTGAAGAAGCTGCAAAAGAAATAACCCCAGGTGTGGATTATAAGTCAACTTTGACCCGTAATCGTAAACGAAAGACAGTGGTCAATGATGGTGATGCCTCTGAGGTATCTCTGAATGCCAGAGACAAATTTCGTATATCTGCTTTCTACGCTATTGTTGACAAACCTGAGACAGAGATGAGTAGACGAGGACAGGTATATAATGATATAGCAGTTCGATTTTCTTGTTTGGTCGATGTATCACAAACACAAACATCTCAGTGTTGTGAAGGACTAATAAATGCTTATCCTAAAGATCTGAAAATGAACTTATATACTGAACTACAACAGTTCCACTCATATATTCGCCACAAGTTTCGTGCATCAAAATCTGAAAACATCACGTTCAGTCATGTAGAATTATACAAACTAATAGTTCCAGAAACTGGAACAAACACAAAATAGAGCAGTGAGATTCATAACAAACGAATATTCACATTTGACTAGGGTAACACCATTAGTAAAATCACTAAATTTAGAAAGCCTTCAGGACAGAAGACTCAAAAGTAAAGTAGCAATTATACATAAAACACTGAACCATAATCTTCAAATACAAAAACAAAATTTAATAAAATACTCTGAAAGACACAAAAATAAAGGCACATTCCTCGTCCCATATGCTAGGACAAATTTGTACAAATACTCCTTCTTCCCTAGTGCTATTAGAGCATGGAATGGGTTGTCTGAGCTAGCCAGAAAAACCAGTGACTTGGCAGAATTTAAGTCATTGGTTAATATGCATGACTAAATGAATGACGCGTAGGACGTAATCATCTTCTTTTTTGAAGTAACGTCTGTATTATATAAGATAAGAAGATAAGATAACATCGAGTGTGCCTTTCCAAATGTAGAAATCGCCTTGCGCATATTTTTAACATTAATGGTTACGAACTGTTCAACTGAGCGTTCTTTTTCTCAGTTGAAACGTATAAAAAATCCAAATAGATCGACAATGAAACAAGAAAGGCTTGATTCCTTATCTCTGCTGATGATTGAGGCAGACTTGTTGCGCAAAATTAACTTTGATGATGTACTCAAAAACTTTGCCAGACGTAAATCTAGAAAAAAGAACTCAAAATGTAAATGTGTCCTTTCTTCGACTTTCTTATGATCTTAATCATCTTCTTATCTATTGAAAAAGTTTCAGTATTTTTGTCTATTATTATTACAAAATTAATTAACTAATAACTTTAATACTGAAATACCTTATTGTGGTTTAATATGAGTGATAGTAATGTAATACAAATTATATAATTAATTATTACACAAACATTTGTGTTAACAACTGTTTTTCTTTGTTAGTATTTTGCATAATAATGATAATATTGAACATAGGCCTACCAGCGGTCAGGGGAGGAGGAGGATCGGGCCGGGCTCGGGCAGAGGGGGCACCCGTGTGGGTTTGTGGAACTTTGTGCCTAGGGCACCAAGAGTTCTTAATCCGGTCCTGCTTACTGGCAATAGTGAAACTATGAACTAGATATACATAGGCCTACACATTGGTAGATGGAGGCGCCTGGCACCCTCAGTACGACACTGTTTTCAACTAAAGCAAGCCTGAGGTGGTCTCCTTAGTTTTTTTTGTCGGGGGGGGGGGGAAACACCTCTGTTACGCCAACTGCTTTTCTGTTTGAACAGACAGAAGAGAGCATCAAGCAGCAGCAAGTGATGGAAGAAGTGATGGGTGAAGTGATGGGTGAAGAGATGGGTGAAGATATGGGAGAAGTGATGGGTGAAGATATGGAAGAAGTGATGGGTGAAGTGATGGGTAAAAAGATGGGTGAAGTGATGGGAGAAGTGATGGGTGAAGATATGGGAGAAGTTATGGGTGAAGATATGGGAGAAGTGATGGGTGAAATGATGGAAGAAGTGATGGGTGAAGTAATGGTAGAAGTGATGGGTGAAGTGATGGGAGAAGTGATGGGTGAAGTGATGGAAGAAGATATGGGAGAAGTGATGGAAGAAGTGATGGGAGAAGTGATGGGAGAAGTGATGGGTGAAGTGATGGAAGAAGTGATGGGTGAAGAGATGGGTGAAGATATGGGAGAAGTGATGGGTGAAGATATGGGAGAAGTGATGGGTGAAGTGATGGGAGAAGTGATGGGTGTAGTGATGGGTGAAGTGATGGGTGAAGTAATGGGAGAAGTAATGGGAGAAGTGATGGGTGAAGTGATGGGTGAAGTGATGGGTGAAGTTATGAGTGAAATGATGAGAGAAGTGATGGGTGAAGTAATGGGAGAAGTGATGGGAGAAGTGATGGGTGGAGTGATGGGAGAAGTGATGGGAGAAGTGATGGGAGAAGTGATGGGTGAAGTAATGGGAGAAGTGATGGGAGAAGTGATAGGTGAAGTGATGGAAGACGTGATGGGTGAACTGATGGGAGAAGTGATAGGTGAAGTAATGGGTGAAGAGATGGGTGAAGATATGGGAGAAGTGATGGGAGGTGATATGGGAGAAGTGATGGGAGAAGTGATGGGTGAAGTGATGGGACAAGTGATGGGTGTAGTGATGGGAGAAGTGATGGGACAAGTGATGGGTGAAGATATGGGAGAAGTGATGGGTGAAGTGATGGGTGAAGTGATGGAAGACGTGATGGAAGAAGTGATTGGTGAAGTGATGGGTGAAGAGATGGGTGAAGTGATGGGAGAAGTGAGGGGTGAAGTGATGGGTGAAGTGATGGGAGAAGTGATGGGAGAAAAGATGGGAGAAATGATGGGTGAAGTGATGGGTGAAGTGATGGGTGAAGTAATGGGTAAAGTGATGGGTGAAGTGATGGGTCAAGTGATGGAAGACGTGATGGGAGAAGTGATGGGTGAAGAGATGGGTGAAGTGATGGGTGAAGTGATGGGTGAAGTGATGGAAGACGTGATGGGAGAAGTGATGGGTGAAGTGATGGGAGAAGTGAGGGGTTAAGTGATAGGAGAAGTGATGGGAGAAGTGATGGGAGAAAAGACGGGAGAAATGATGGGTGAAGTGATGGGTGAAGTGATGGGTGAAGTGATGGGTGAAGTGATGGAAGACGTGATGGGAGAAGTGATGGGTGAAGAGATGGGTGAAGTGATGGGTGAAGTGATGGGTGAAGTGATGGAAGACGTGATGGGAGAAGTGATGGGTGAAGTGATGGGAGAAGTGATGGGTGAAGTGATGGGTGAAGAGATGGGTGATCTGATGGGTGAAGAGATGGGTTAAGTGATGGGTGAAGTGATGGTTGAAGTAATGGGATAAGTGATGGGTGAAGAGATGGGTGAAGTGATGGGTGAAGAAATTGGTGAAGTGATGGGTGAAGAGATGGATGAAGTGATGGGTGAAGAGATGGGTGAAGTGATGGGTGAAGTAATGGGAGAAGTGCTGGGTGAAGTGATGGGTGAAGTGATGGGAGAATGGATGGGTGAAATGTTGGAAGACGTGATGGGAGAAGTGATGGGAGAAGTGATGGGAGAAGAGATGGGTGAAGAGATGGGTGAAGTGATGGGTGAAGTGATGGGTGAAGTAATGGGAGAAGTGCTGGGTGAAGTGATGGGTGAAGTGATGGGTGAAGTAATGGGAGAAGTAATGGGAGAAGTGATGGGTGAAGTGATGGGTGAACTAATGGGTGAAGTTATGAGTGAAATGATGAGAGAAGTGATGGGTGAAGTGTGGGTGAAGTGATAGGTGAAGTGTGGGTGAAGTGATAGGTGAAGTGTGGGTGAAGTGTGGGTGAAGTGATGAGCGCCGCAAATTTTGTTAGCGCTTTAATTCCGTAGGGAAACGTGTCATTTTTATGCAGTATGTCAGTCCGTCTTTCACATTTAAACTTAAAACAACGTTTTCATCGTTCTGTAAACAGGTGTAAAGGTTGCTTTAGTAACTCCCAAAGTATCCCGGTTTATGGATAAAATTAAGTCTGCTTAAAGCGTTAAAACTTACATGCCATTTTTGTTAAAACCATGATTTAATTCATTGTTCTTTAAAAAGGTGTAACGATTGCTTATGGTGCTATTAAAGTGACCCAGTTTATTTATAAAATTAAGTCTGCTTAAAGCCATTTTTGTTTAAATCAAGATTTAAAAGGCATTTCGTGTTATTCCATTGATATATATGACGCAGACTATCCGTAAATCCGCTAAGATTATTAAAAGAGGTTGTCAAAGGTTCAAATTTTTCTGTGACAAAGACACTTAATGAAACAATAGTTTCACATTAGTTGTGTTCATTGATGTGTATAACATTTTTGTGTGAGTAGTGACACTTAGAGACTGAACTACAACTTTTGTTACCTTATTTTTCCCCTATCACAATATTGAACCATTGACTTAAACATTTTTTTTTGTTCTGTCCTAAACGCATTGCAAACAATTTGTTAGCACAAACTTTTCAAGAAGAATGTAATAACTCTGTTTAAATTTACCAACAAACTTCACAGTGCCCACAAAGTGCTGAGATCTGTTTAGAAATGATAGAGACACAGGCTGTATTTCAAGATGTACTTGCATAGCATTGTAGGTTTATGTTCAGTCAGTGACTGTTCAACAGTTTATGATCGAGATGCTCAATTCCGAGATCTAATATTCCTAGAGCTTAACCAGTAAATTTTGATGACATCAGCTACAGCACGCCATTTGTGTAAATACCAGCAGAGATTCTCACACTAGCAGTGCTTTTCATGCCAGCAGCAGTTCTCAAACAGGCAGTAATTCTAACACCAAAAGTAGTTCTCACACCTCCAGTGGGTCTCACGGCGTCAGTGACTCTAACACAAACAGGGGGTCTCACATCAGCAGTGGGTCTTACACCAACTGCAAGTCTCACACTAACAGTGGCTCTCACAATAGTAGTAGGCCTAGTTTTCGTTTCAGCAGTGGTTCTCATAGTAGGAGCAGTTCTCAAAATATGACGAAAATATATTGAAAATCTAGATTTGTCAAAGCTAAAATATAGACCATGATTATTCTGCTGCTAAACGTTATATAGGCAACAATTTGACTACATATGAATGGATACTACATGTATTGCCTTAGAATTAATTAGAATTAGAGTGTTTTATTTTGGAGGACAAGCATGTTGAAGAATTTACGATTCATTTGAGATCCACATTCCAAAAAAAAGCCATCACAATTCTTAACAAACGAGATATAAAAATGCCTAAATTGACAGGACACCAGATGTCGCCATGGACTCGGCAATCTGCTACAATACTTTGTAGATAATGTTAGACACATATCTATACGTGCCACGCTGGTTTTGAATAGTTCTCGACATATTTTGAAGCTGTTCTTATCATGTGATCGATTCACAGTTCTCATCGTAAAGCCGGTCCTAAACATTTATAAGCCTTATAAATTACGTCTGGACGTAGGCCTGTCTAACCTTATAAATTATGTCTGGACATAGGCCAGCCTAACCGTATAAATTATGTCTGGACATAGGCCTGTCTAACTTTATAAATTACGTCTGGACATAGGCCTGTCTCACCTTATAAATTACGTCTGAACATAGGCCTGTCTCACCTTATAAATTATGTCTGGACATAAGCCTGTCTAACCTTATAAATTACGTCTATCCAACCTTTTAAATTACAGACGTTCATTTAAACAAGAAGATAGTTACGTTCTTAGCGTATCCATGTAATCATCTGGTCGTGCATGTTAATCAGAGAATACAATTCTGCGGAAAAGCGCTTGGCTTCAGAACCGAGGTCCTGGATTCGAATCCTGTTAAAACTGGGATTTTTAATTTCGGGATCTTCGGGTACCTCTGAGTCCACCCAGCTGTAATATATGACCTCCTTCGCAAAGCGACTATGGATCATCTCATGAAAATGAGATGAATGCCTGGGCATTTGCTTGGTCGTAACAATGTCACCCACACATCAGTTCCCTCCTCTCCACGCAGCTGACGTATCTAAAGGAACGGCAAAGCCGATACAGTTTAGGGTCAGTGGCGTTGCAGGTTCTGCCAGGGTGTAGCACTTGGTGCTGCAAACTGCCTTAGGGTAGCCAGCTCTTGGTTTTTCCTCAGGGTTGACTCCCGAAGCCTTTCCCATGATTGGGTATAGCTGCAAAGCAGCAGAGGTTTGAGTTTTCCTTCTCCTAGGTGGTCAGCTAGCCATGGCTCATGAGGCTCTCCTGTCCGAAGCTTATTGGTCAAGGCGCCAATTACTCGCCTTTGCCCCTTCTCTTTGTTAGTAATGGGTAGTGGTTTAGTTGGGGAATCGGGAAAAGTTGTGATGGCCAAATGGCAGCCTCGTTAACGTCTTTACTTTTTCAAACTAATACCCATTAGAGCTGAATAGACTCCAAAGATTCTATCTCTCTTTCTCTCTCTCTTTTTTTCTCTCTCTCTTTCTCTCTCTTTCTCTCTCTCTTTCTTTCTTCTCTTTCTTTCTCTCTCTCTCTCTTTTTCTTTCTCTCTTTCTCTCTCTCTCTCTCTTTTTCTTTCTCTCGTTCTCTCTCTATTTTTCGTTCTCTCTTTCTCTCTCTTTCTCTCTCTCTTTCTTTCTTCTCTTTCTTTCTCTCTCTCTTTCTCTCTCTTTCTCTCTCTCTCTCTCTCTCTCTCTTTCTCTCTCTCTTTCTCTCTATCTCTCTCTATCTCTCTCTCTCTTTCTTTCTCTCTCTCTCTTTTTCTCTCTCTTTCTTTCTCTATCTCTCTCTTTCTCTCTCTCTTTCTCTCTCTTTCTCTCTCTCTCTTTCTTTCTCTCTATCTCTCTCTCTCGTCTCTTTCTCTTACGTCCCAACCCCCCCCCCCCCCAACATTGTTGTTACTGTTGTACTTACTGAAATACTGTAGCACACATTTCCTTGTCCATATAAACATGATATATTGGTCAGATTTAAAAGCAAAGGGAAACAATCCGTATGACGATCTAAACTAATGTTACAACACGGTCGATCACCCACACAGATGTAAATCCTGCCATTGTTATGAAGATATACTTTAAAACAATTTAGAAAACTTTATTTCTTGAGAACTTCGTACATTCATGTTACTGATATAGAAAGAATTTTTTTAAACGTACATACATCTATTTTTAATACCTTTATTAAAATCTGTAATGTACAAAGCAGTATCCATGCTGTACAGACAGCACCCACACTACCATAGTGATTTACATTTCGTCTGATATAAAACAATACGAAATTACCAAGAGAGAGATATCGACATCATTATGGAATATAGATATTACCCTAGTGCCAAAGACTAGCACCAGCAGGATATGAATTATGTGTTGCTTGCCTGATTAGAAAATACAATATTAAATTTATTTTATCAGTATCAGAAACTTGAATGTTTTTAGACTTCAGATATTTGAGATATGGGGCCCCCTGTAATCAGCATACGGCAATTTTCACCCCTTGCTCTTTCTTCAAAATTATTGGGCCCTCACGGAATCCAAAAGCTAGAGCCTTTATTGTCTATAGGTAAATCCAACACTTAGCCTACCAGAAATGTGGTTTGCTCGCCTGATTAAAAACACACATCAGATCTATTATGTACAGTACCGAGAATTAGGCCTATATGTTGCTTGCCTGATTTACAAATACATACAAGTCTAAAACTAACAGTACTCGACTGATGTGCTGTATGAGTGATACAATAGACACATTTAAAATCTAGCACTAACAGTACCCGAATGATGTGTTGTTTGCCCGATAAAATAAACACATAGTTGTATGTCAAACGAACGTTAGTTGTGTCATGAATTGTTTTTCATTCATTGGATCGATCTTGCACTTGATGACAGGGTTCATTCTGTTCATAGCTCAGGGCTACATTGGGAACACTTTTGTATAGGTCCTTACCTTCTGATCCTATGCTAAGAAGGACACGATAAATGCTATAACAGTGACTTAATTGAACTGTTAGATAGTCTTTTAAAACCTTGACGTAGTAGGTCACGCCGAATGGTAAACAAAAAAAACAAAAACAATATGTATGTTTTACTGTATTTTACAAAATGAAGCAACTAGTATTTTTTAAATTAAAAAAACAACAGCTATACATGTAGATCATTTGGTATACAGTTTTAAATAGTTCATGTTTTTGTTTTTTTTCTGATTGTTTTAAGAAATCTTATATCAACTAACTCTGTCTGTCTGCTAAAAAGTTTGTACGGGTTATTTTTTCCAACACCCTTTCTCGGACCAAGTTGAAACTTTGCACAATTATTTTTTAGTATAGACAAGACACGAATCAATAAAAAAAAACAATTAGTCAATTATAAACTGATAATAAATTATTTTGATTGATATCAACAAGGGACATTAATCCTTAAGTATTACAGATATGGCTAAATATATATGGTTTTGACCACTTAGGTAATTGAATAATCACAATTCAAAGACTTAAAAATCACAAGTCAAAAATTCAAAATCACAAATCAAAGACTAAAAATCACAAGTCAAAAACTTAAGACCACAAGTCATAAACTCAAAAGACAACTTAAAACACATTTAACATTTACAAAGAGCTAAAATATTATACACATCAGCATTGCTTCCAAACAGATCTGCTAGAGCGTCGTGCATGCTATTAACACGAAAACCGTGGGTTCGATCACCATCATCTTTTTTTTTTATAGTAAAGTCTGTTTTGTATAAGATAGATGGATAGATAAGACATACTGTTTTGTTTTTCATAAAATATGAATGTTGGATAAGTAACGTGTACTAAATTTGTATCAGACAGAAGGGCAGACAGATAGTGTATCAGACAGAAGGGCAGACAGACGGTGTATCAGACAGAAGGGCAGACAGACGGTGTATCAGACAGAAGGGCAGACAGACGGTGTATCAGACAGAAGGGCAGACAGACGGTGTATCAGACAGAAGGGCAGACAGACGGTGTATCAGACAGAAGGGCAGACAGACGGTGTATCAGACAGAAGGGCAGACAGACGGATTGAGTGTATATAAGGTATGTAAAAAAAGACATTAAAGGCTACAAATGTTCCACAATGTGTGACGTCACATTTCATCAATCCAGTTATCGATTACGTCGTATGTTCGATTCGGTTAAGCGTAGCCAACTGTTAAGCCGTGAAGTGAGATTTCAAACCTACCGCCTTGTCACGAAAGAAGTCAGAGACCTGGACAACACGCTAACGACTTGCTTGTTTTATATTTGTTTTTTAAATGACTGATTTTTGTTTTGATAATCACTACAGCTGACATTGAGATTCAAAAGTCTTATATCTGACTATTTTTATATAGATATATTATTTCAAACAAATATTATAACACCTGAATGTGAATATGAGGAGCGGTGGTTGAGAGGTAAAGCACTTGGCTTTCAAACCAGGGGTCCCAAATTTGAATCCTGGTGAAGACTGGGATTTTTAATTTCGGTATCATTGGGCGCCTCTGAGTCCACCCAAGTAAAATGGTATGGCATGTGCATGTTTGTAACTCCATAATGTCTGACACATTCAGCTTTATGACCATGACAATTTTTTTAATCTACAAAAGAAAAAGAGAAACTAAGGAGTTTCCCGACTGCAGTTTATTATAGCAACAGAAAGACAGGAACACGGACATAATTATTCCACCATTTTGGTCCCAAGGAACTCAGAACGACCAGTTTTTCTTCTTCTTCTTCGTTCTCATTGAGCGACCAGTGTTTTTGTGTTTATTTGTAAATGAAACAAAATATAATATAATTATATCGCCTATCTATCACAGATGTAAATAAGGTTGTTGTAATTTATTTCTAAGTAACCAGAGTTACATTCTAACGTGAGAGCCAATAATGTGAACACTCAGTTTGGAATATCAGCAGCCAATATGACCAGTCCAGTTGAAAAGTCCAAGTTTTCAGGACTAAGACATCTTCTTAGACATTGGTGAAATAACAAGTAGAGGCTTCGGGTCAAAAACTAAGCACCACCACCCTCCTCCTTACCTGAGGAACTAGGCCACAACAAAGATCTCATCAGAGCCTTATATGCTATTAGACTTTACAAGTTTATCTTCACTTTTTTTTTGTTTACTCTCTACAAATGTTACATAACAAAAGTTCTATAAAAAAAAGGGAAAGGTGTGTGGCTGTAATTTTCCCAGACTCCCAAAATACCATACCAAACACAACGATTGGTCACCCCACTGATCAGAGTTAAACAAGTATAGATCCATGAGCTTTTTTGTTATTTTGATTGCATGTATTCAAACATATTTACACAATAACTATAAAGTATATGCAGTCGCCATTTTAAAAGGAAAATGATTTTTCTTACAATAAAGTCCAAGACAATATTTTGTTTACTTAACAATATAGATTCTAGATCCACAAAATTTACACTGCGGTAAGTAAAGATCCCTAGTTGTTATTTATTCAGGCAGTCATAGCATAGTTATTGTACCACTAAAGAAGTTAGAAATAAGGCCTAACTTGATATTAGATATAGATAAGGATTGGCCTTGATTACACACATATCCTTATAGTGAGAGTATAGATGTTAAAAATCATCACTAGGCTTACCTTAATGGGATACTTGTTCTAGAACAACCGCTGGGAATTCCCAAGTCTGTAAGCGATTCACCACAACTAAAACGAAAGATGATGTTTGTCCCTAAAGTACAATCCTTACAGTTCAGTTACCACGAATGATGTGTGGATGTCTTTAATCTCTTTCTTCACGTAACCACGTAAATATGAACCACGTACACATCTCGGGTTGTGTGCCCTTTGCAACTCTTTACCGCCAACCAGTTGTTTTGGATCAATGACGCCTGCGCGTCCTGACACACTGGCGGGTTCTTGTATCCAGTGATAAATAGACTGTCTAGTCAACTCATATAGTTTATCTTATTCCAATCAAAGTTTTGTAAAACAATGGACTTCAAAATATAATTAGATCTAACTATATCTGAAAAAAGAAATTAACAGTGAACAATAGTTAAACTAATTGCTATCGTTATATTTTAAAATAAAATAGATGAATTAGGTCGTGAGTCATTTAGCTGCACGTGCTGGTGGAGAAATCGATTAAAACTCTCGCGGGGCGTTCACTGCTCACGAACTGTTACATCTACTTGTGCTGTGACCACCTGGTGACGGAAAGAAAATGTTGGGGGCGAGGTGTAATGAGTGATTTATGATGTAATTGGCGATATATGATGTAATGAGTGTTCTATGATGTAATGACACACTTATGATGCAATGACAATTGCTTAATGATTATAAGTTTTTGTCCATGTTTCTGAGGCTACAGCTTCTTTTTACAGCAAAATGAAAGAACATCATCATCTTCAGAAATCTCAATGGCCACCTATTTACTTTCCAATTCTGCAAAATGTACATTAATTACATGTAAGATTTCAATAATATGTAATACCTGAAGAATGTCGTCATTTGTTAAACAATAACTATTGGTTGGCATCCTGATATTACGTTGCTAGGTACAAATTGAAAGATTCGATTAAAACATTTTTTTTAAAATTAAATCAGTGTTCATAAACATACATGCAGCTGGTAAACATCTGAAAGTAAGGTTTCACTTTTTCGTTGATATATTAAGTATACTATAGCATTTTAAACCTTTTGATATACTTTTAATAAACAATTATAGTGTGTATAGTCGAAATTTAAAAAAAAAGTAGATAGATCAATATATTAATTGTGAATAGCATGTTCTAATATTTGGCCAGTGTCATTTTTTTTAAAATTATCACTTATTTACAAAGTGCATTTTTTAAAACTTGGGTGTCACCACCCTAATGGGTGTCACCCGAAGCGGAGCGCACCCCCGCAACCCCCTAGTGAGGTTACTGGTTATAAACAGAAATATTTATAGTTTGATGAGTAGAGATACAGCTTTGGTAATCCTATCAGATATTTACATTATGGTTACGATTTTATAACAATAGCGAAAGTATCACGCAGTGGCTGGGGGTCGCCGCATAGTCGACTATTGTAAAAAGGGTTTGTGGAACTAAAAAGGTTGAGAACCGCTAAACTAAAGCATCTGAAGACAATGATTGTTTTTAGAGACAGAACGTAAGATGTACTTTAATTAAAATTGTGTACCATGAGATGAACTAAAAGTATAAATTAAACTAGTTCGATAGGTCAAAAAAAAATGTCAAAGGGAGGCAATCTGTAGATATATAATCTATGTGAAGTTTGACAGAGTTATCTCTTTTGAGCTGCATATTAATTATTATGCGTTGACATAATTTGTTATATGTCTTCTAAAGCTTTGATTACTAGTTAATATAACTTATTTAATGACAGTAAAAAGAAAGACAATGTACTAAATATTTAAAATATCAAAAGCGTTGACCTCTCGCTTTCTTTGTTCCTTTTTTTCCCCCTTTTGATAGCTTGGGAAATTTCAGTGCTTGACATATAGTGTGTATAAATCCATACAGATGTGTGTGTAAGTATTCTAGTGCGTAGGGCAATCAATGAAACTGGTTATTATTTTTGTTTTGAATTACTTTTTTTATAAGCGCATCTTTTAATCTAGGTCGTGCTCAGTGCCTTATGGTGGACCTAAGGGGGGAGGGGATGTCTAAGAGAGAAGGATTCTGTGCTGTCAAAGATCTAGTCGAGATTCGAACTCAAACTCACTTGATACAAAGCCAAGCGGTTTATGTCATCCAGATTATATTGAAAGTATGTTTGTTTTTTTGGTTTGAATAGCGCATTTATCACACCATACCATGCTCAGTTCGCTTTGATCTTTTTTGTCTCTTTGTGTGGGAGAAGGGGGTTCTGGGAGTTGGGGGTATCTGGGAGAAGGTTTCCGTGCTGGCTCTAGGCGTTCAGTAAACACAATTCAGCTCGAGTCTAAATTCGAACTTCAGCCTCGTTCATAGGTAGCAAAATGGTTTTTACAACAATTGATTCCTCTCTCACATTTTCTGTTTCCATTCTTTTAATTAACGTCTCCTGTTTGGGGCCGGGGGGGGGGGCATCGATTTGTAAAGAAATTAGTCTCTCACATTAAACACTAAAACAAATCAGAACCGTGTGGTACCAATAGTGTAAGACCTGGGCAGTAACGCTTGTCAGAGACGCCCCCACCCAAGAATCTCCAAGCAGTGAACAAAATACAGATTAGCATAAGTCATCAGTAAGCACAACATGACTGACATATAATGTAAACAAAGTTAAAACAAAACAAAGCAAACTGTATATATCAACAATTTGAGCATTAAAATCAATTTAAAAAGAAATTATCAATACAAACAGACATGAGATAATCACATTAATCGAAATTGGGTTTTTTTTTTCTTAATTTTGTTTTTCTAAATATAGTTGAGTGGTTTCTATCACAATGTATAAATTACAACTAGGATCATCTACCTGATTACAATAATACAAATCATTTTAAATATTGTGAACCAAAGACCGAGCCTTCGGTTATTAAGCTCGCCTTATGATTCATTCTACATGGTAACAATAAGAAGTGTCGCAATCGCAATGGAAGAATGTTTAGAATTCAATGTATCATCTTAAGACTTTGTCTCATTTTTCACTTCACAGCCAAGATGAATGAAACCAGAAAGAGGAAGTAAAATTATTTAATTAATTAAAAAAATATTTAAAGCTATTACTTAAGGCGAATGGAGATCTACATCCAATATATAAGTCAACAAAACAAAAATGAACTCAGTCAGTAATTTGCGATATCGATAACGACTTTAACAAAATTAACACTAATGAAAAATTTATCAATGAACATTCAATTCATAATTTCTAAAGTTAATTAAAAAAAAATAGCAAGTAATAAGAATAAAAATGAAAAATACATGGGCCATCGACTTCACCTGAATGAATGTAATGTATGAAATATATGAAAACAACAACAACTTAGGAAGACAAGAAAGTATATATATATATATATATATATATATATATATATATATATATGACCTAGGAAAAGGTAGACAACCTAGGTAGAAAAAACAAAAATTTAAGTGAGGAAATAAACAAATGTCATTAAAAACAACGTGCAAATGCAACAGGATTGTAAACAAAAAAAAATGATTGGCAGGAGGGTAGGCACACAATTTTCTCGACTTAAACTGTATTAGAAAAGTTGTAAACATATAAAATATACAATATACAAACTTCTACAAAATTACAATATGTACAAATAATTCAACATTACTAGAATACTTGCATCCGTTCTATACGCGCATGTCTTTACAGTAGCATCATTTATGATCTTTGAAGAATAATTAACAAATACTGCTGTTGTGAATTGTACAACATTATAAAACATGTTAAGTAGACTTTTATTTGATTTATTTACCGAAAATGTAAACTGTACAATAATGCACATTATCTTTAATCATTTAGATTTAATATAAGTTTTTTTTTGTAGATTTTATTTGATTTCATTGTTTTAATGATTATAACTTTAACAAAATATTTTTCAGTAGGTTTAATTTTTTTTTAAGTAAATTAAATTTTATAAACCTTGTAAAAATCTGTGTAGGCTAATAAAATAAAATTTAAAATAGCGAAATTACACTTCTACTGAATTATCCCAAGCTGCAAAATAAGATCTTAAGAAAGTAATAAAATTATTCACAACTTTTAAACAATTTTGATTCACTAGTACGCGGCTATCTTACAATTTACGTTTAGGGAATTTTAAAATCTATTAATGAATTGATTAATATATTCATCGCTTTTGTTTTAGACTTACATCATAGGGCATATTATACTCATACAATGAAGCAAGATCTGAATTAAAAAAAAGATATATGAATTTTTTTTATTCGCCTAAGAATATTGAATAAAAACCAATGTAGCTTTCATAGGTAATGTAAATAATACAAATAATAATATACTTATTGTTATATCAACAGAGGGATAATGACAACTAACCTCACAGACACATTCAAAGCCCTAAGCATTCATAGAAGAATCCTCATTACCTGTCAGAGGGCAGTACTGCTGCAGACTTGCCACATCAAAAACATTCTCAGTGGACACTGCTAAGGGAACTACAATGAATTATGTTTCTCTTTAACAAACCCCCCGGACTTTTACAGTGCCAGATAATGAAAATAAATAAATAATAATAATATCTTTATTAGGCTTGCAAAAAATATCTTTAGAAAATGGATTGAAAATACTATATACAAGGATAGATATGTCAAAATAAGTGACATATCTTGTACAATCTTATAAATAACAAAAGTTACTTCCAAAGATATAATTATAGCCTACGTATTCTCCTACGTGAATCTAGTCATGCATGCTAGAGACTAAAACTCTGACAAGCCATTGGATCATTCAGGCAACTCGTTCAATGTTCTAATGGCACTAAGGAAGAAAAATCACTTATAAGAATTTATCCCAGCATATGGAATATGAAATATGCCTCTAATAATAATAATAATCTTTATTACCATAAGGAGATTTGTCTTACAATGTGTGCTTTACACCAAACAAAACATCATAATAATAGAAAACGAAAATATACATTTACACCATACTCACTTATAATTTGCATGCGAAACGTTTATATTAGATCGTGTCTATTAAATGATTTGATTGCCAGGGGAACAAAGATAGTTTTTGTGTCTGTTTTTCTTTGGTATCGGTGTCTTGTATCTCTTTTGTGACTCAAAGGGTGATTTTTGTTATTTCTAGAATCTTTTTTTTTTGTTTTTATGAATGTTTGCTACCAACAGCTGCTCAAATGGGGTTTTGTTTTTTTGCCAATAACATTACCAGCACCATTTAGGATTTAATGCAGTTTATTTTATTTTTAATGTTCAGATTGCCAGCCAGAGAAATTAAAACTTTTCACCATCTTGTCTTGCTTGCTTTATCTTTTCGCCTTTCTTCTGATTGTTTATGTAAAGTTTCAGTATCTTATGCAATTAGGTAAGTCTTTTCGTGTAAATTAAAAACAGTATTGGGCCTCCTACAGTTATTTAAAGTAGCCATAACTTAATAGTTGTTGATATTAATCTGGAGAAGTTTATTATTACAGTTTGTTCTCTATTGATCAAGAAATTCTAAATCAATTCTGTAATGGACCAGTGCTGCAGTAGTGCAAAATATTTTTTTAAGCATTTAGTCACATGTTAAGTTTGTTTATCGGATTCATTTACCTGCAAAATAGCTTACAGATACATTCACAGAAACGGAAATGCAAGTTTTATCCTACAAATTATAAATGCCAAGAAATGGAATATGAACGTGTACAATGTTCTTAACTGGAAAGGGAAACAATGGATATAAATAAAGTACGATGAATATTTTCACAAATTAATCACTGTTAAAATAAAAAAAAAAATAATTTTTTTACAATTTAGTAGAAAAAAATAATACTTAAGAGATCAGAATTTAACTAAAAACAGGATTTTTAATACAAGGCATTAACTGTGTGATGCCCAGCCTTTGCAAGAACAATAACCATGTTTGTCCTTTTTCAACCTACAAGCTTTGGAGGAGCAGTTTGTACCATCGACCTTTAATTTTCCCCTGTGTACAAATACAGCACTGTGTGTGGGGGCCCCAAACACCAAAACAGGGGCTCCACTACATCCTAAACAAGTGTGGGCTGTGTAGTTGTAAAGCAGATCACTTGTGACAGGTTTATTGCCAAAAGGATCCCTCTTGACCCTCTCTCCTACAGATATCATTTTGGGGCCCCCATGAGGGTGCGAAATAATGATTACCAAAGTACTCAGAGTCCATTCTGATGTTTGCCATCGGTGGAAGGTCTTCTTCTTTTGCTTCATTCGATCGTAAAGTTTATAATAAAGACTGTCGAAAGCAGCGACTCGTTTCGTTAACACATCTGCTGTGTTTGCATCCGGGGCTTGACATTCAAGAACACAAACATCGCTTTCTTCGTCATAGTGATATATTTGTACGACATTCATGGTCTTTCCGACATTGTTGATGTCGTTATAGTCTAGAATGCAGGTCAGTTGGATCTCTTTATTGCGACAGTATTTACCAATATGCCAAGCTGTCATCACGAGTACAGCCCCGTCTTGCCCGGTAGAACCGACTCGATGAGAAATGCTGCGATTTTCGACGTGTACCACTCTCCCGCTGGCGGACTCGCATAACTTTCCAGAGGCCTGCACCTTGACCACAAGCGGGTAAAGTACGTGGACGATGTCGAACACATCCTTTCTGTTGTAGACGTTGGGCAGATAATGTCGAGCCACTTCCGTGCTACTTTCATGCCGAAACGGGTGATCGTTGTATGCAAAATTGTTGAGTGGTACAAACTTGGCATGGTATTGTTTGTGTATGCAAGTCGCTAAACTTTTTTGATACTCCTTTTCACCACATACTAAAAAAAAGTTCAAGAAGAATGAATGTCAGATTAAAATTGTATCTATAGAATTTAACGAAGAACATTTAAAAGTATCATTACATTTTATGAGGATCGTAGAACCTTATTATCATTATAGCTTTACATACATAACATGTATATATATATCATGGGCGTAGCCGGGGGTGTTTGGGGTTCGTCCCCCCTCTCCAAAATGAAATTCCTCCCACCCCACCCCCCGGAAAGGGGGTGTGTGGAATTTTATGACTGATTTTTGCTTTGATTTTGTTTATTTTCGGTGAAATTTTAATGTTAAACCATTATTTGCCCTGGCGCAGCCAAAGGGGTTTTCTATAAAACATAAAATAATACAAACGACATTTACAGAATTCCAAGAGCGTAGCCAAGGGGGATTTTGAGTTTAAAACCCCCTCCGAAATTTTTTAATGATAAAACCCCTTCTTTAATATAAGACTAAAGTATACAACAGTCACCAGATACTATGAGCGTAGCCAAGAGGTATTTTTTGTTTAAAAAAACAATCCAGAGGGCTTTAAGTTTAAACCACTCCAGAGTTTTTTTAATTGAAAACCTCCTTCAGCGAGGGTTGAAGCTAAAAACCACCTCTTCAATATAAAATTAAAGCAAACTTCACACACAAAATTCTATGATAGCCAAGAGTTTAATATCCCCCTTCCGAGGGCTTTAAGATTAACCCCTCCTCCAGATAGTTTTTAGTTGAAACCCCCCTACAGATAGCTTTGAGATTAAAAATCTCCTCTTCAATATTATTCTAAAACAAACTACAGTCCCCTAATTCTATGAGCGTAGGAAAGGGGGGTTTGAGTTTGTTTTGAAAAAAAACCTCTCAGAGATTTATTAGTTTAAATCTCTCAAGAGATGGTTTTGACGATAAAACTTACCTTTTTGATTTAAAATCTAAAGCAAACTACAGTCACCAAATTCCATGAGAGTAGCCAAGAGGGGTAACAAATTTGTACGAGTTGCTGGGCTTCATTAATAAAGTGCAGTAAATAGCGGATTTGATTTTTGAACAACATTTTTTAATAGCAGGATAAGAAATGCACCGTAGATACCTCAGAATATGCATTTTTTTTGTTTTAAATACCAGAAATAGTGCTTGGTGTCGGACTCCGCCTCGAACAATGCTGGGGGAATCTCGCAGCGCTCCCCACAAACCCCCTAGCTGGCAAGGGGCTGGGTATCTAAAGACTATCCACCAAATCCAGTAAGAACCTATTCTATGGTACAATAAACGTCTTCAGAAAAAATGAAGAGTCAGAATGAAATAAACATTAATTACACACACACACACACACACACATACATATACATATATATATATATAATATTAAGAAGTATAATGGCGATATAGCAGAACCTGAAAAAAATTAAACCTATGAAAACTTAGACTGGGAGGGAGATGAAATATTCAAAAGAAACAAGGTCAAGGGCGCCATATTGAAAGATCACTGTTGTCAGCTAATTACTTTGTGCTACAAGGAAACTAATTTATAAATTTGATTCTACAGTGTTGAAAAGAGCCAAAAAAAAATATTTATATGTTTTTTTTTTATAAATACTTGAATCATCAATACTTCCATTATCCATATTCTGTACACCGGATACACCAACAAAGAGTGCCATTATGGATGTATGAAAATCTTCAATAGTTTAGTCGTACATGAGTTAACAATTTTCTAATATAGATTAGAGTTCCAACAAATTACAAAGAGATGTATTGACACAGGTAATATTTAGCTGCCTTCGCTAAACATTTCATTTAGTCGACAATTTTTTTAAATCTCGTAAATTGTATCTACAAATGTTGTAGCTTCTTACATTCTATTCGTTTGTACATATTACATGACTATCTAGTCACGTACACACACAAAAAGATACACATTCTAGTTTTGAAATAATTACATTTTGTTCGCTAGAATCAATAAATATAATGCAAATGAGCATTTACCTTCAAGTATAATGTCTTTGTAGTTTTTGGTCATTCTGTTCAAGTCAGTGACACTTCAAGTTGCATATGTATGACCCCAGCGAGATGACACAGCAGCGAGTGTTCTCTGGAATCTACATGTATAAAAACAAAGACAGGATGTGACGTGTCCTCACGTGTTGTTCCAGGGTCAAACAGATCTAAGAAGGGGGCAGTTACTAATGAACAGTTACAGATAGAGGTCAGTACGTGTGACCCCGGCTTGATGACACTGCAGCAGGTGTTCTCTCGAAACTACATGTAAAAACAAAGACAGGATGTGACGTTTTCTCACGTGTTGTTTCAGATGATACTAGCAGTGTTTGTTCAACTTTGGAGGAGCGATTAGGGACTCTATATAAGCTAGAGAGTCAATGTAAAAAGTCAGTCGTGAGTGAGCCGTTACAGTCGATACAGACAATGTAAGACGTGTGCAGCTCTAGTGGAAGAGAAATGTGTACGACTCGATGCAAGTTAACTAGAGTAGAGTTAACTGGAGTGGACTACTGTCGTTAAAGTCTATACAGCGAACTAAAGTTACAGTCGATACAGTCGATGTAAGACGTGTGCGGCTCTGATTCGGTAGACTTGAGTACGACTTGGTTCAGCTTTGGGAGACATGGAGCGACACTGGGAAGTGTGTCGTTGGTCTGTTCTGTGGAATACGGCTCGATGCAAGTTGAGAAGAGATGAATAGCAACGAAGTATAGCTAACTGTAATCTGACAGATATTGTACAGTCTTCTACGCTAGATGTTACAGTGACGAATTGTTAGAGTTAATAGTCATTAAAGTTATATGAAACTGAAAGTTGAGTCGTCAGTTTCTTTGCAGTGTTTTTATTTGTGTGCCTACTAATACATTTAGCCAGGAGATTCAGAAATACATAACAATATGTATCCACAAAAGTAAAATGCTGCGTTGTTTTACTATTTTTACATTATTGATATATTTGTTTTAGGATACTGTCTTAAGCTCAGGTGAGAAAGGACGAGGGTTTTGCGTGGGGCTAGCGACCCCACCCTGTCAAACCACAATTGCTACAGAACCGCAAACTTAAAACATAAAGAATTTAATCCTAATTAAAACAAAGAAGGAAATATGGTAGAACATCGGCTAGACAATGATTCATTAGCGAACATACCGTATAGAAATCAAAATTATTTGTTTTTGAAGGATGTGCATTGGATACTGAACATACATTGGATACTGAACAGACATTGAATACCGAACAGGCATTATATACTGAACAGACTTTGGATACCGAACAGACATTATATACTGAACAGACATTGGATACTGAACAGACATTGGATACTGAACAGACATTGGATACTGAACAGACATTGGATACTGAACAGACATTGGATACTGAACAGACATTGGTTACTGAACAGACATTGGATACTGAACAGACATTGCATACTGAACAGACATTGGATACTGAACAGACATTGGATACTGAACAGACATTGGATACTGAACAGACATTGGATACTGAACAGACATTGGATACTGAACAGACATTGGATACTGAACAGACATTGGATACTGAACAGACATTGGATACTGAACAGACATTGGATACTGAACATGCTTTGGATACTGAACAGCCACGAGCACCGATTTTCTACAATTGCACATTTTTTCTTAAAGACGAAGTAGTTCCACCCCTTCTCCCCCACATTTCCATCAATCCAGGCAATAAAATCGCAGACAAAATGGTAAGTTATCATGATGACTAAATGTTTTCTTATGTTGACTAAACGTTTTCTTATGTTGACCAAATGTTTTCTTATGTTGACTAAATGTTTTCTTATGTTGACTAAACGTTTTCTTATGTTGAATAAACGTTTTCTCATGTTGACTAAATGTTTTCTTATGTTCACCAAATGTTTTCTTATGTTGACTAAATGTTTTCTTATGTTCACCAAATGTTTTCTTATGTTGACTAAACGTTTTCTTATGTTGACTAAAAGTTTTCTCATGTTGACTAAATGTTTTCTTATGTTCACCGAATGTTTTCTTATGTTGACTACATGTTTTCTTATGTTGACTAAAAGTTTTCTCATGTTGACTAAATGTTTTCTTATGTTCACCGAATGTTTTCTTATGTTGACTACATGTTTTCTTATGTTGACTAAATGTTTTCTTATGTTCACCAAATGTTTTCTTTTGTTCACTACATGTTTTCTTATGATGATTAAATGTTTTCTTAAAATGACTAAAAGTTTTCTTATGTTTACTAAACGTTTTTTTATGTTCACCAAATGTTTTCTTATGTTCACTAAATGTTTTCTTATGTTGACTACATGTTTTCTTGTGATGACTAAAAGTTTTCTTATGTTCACTAAATGTTTTATCATGTTAACTAAATGTTTTCTTATGTTGCCTAAATGTTTTCTTATGTTGACTAAACGTTTTCTTATGTTGACTAAATGTTTCCTTATGTTGACTAAATGTTTTCTTATGTTGACTAAATGTTTTCTTATGTTCACCAAATGTTTTCTTATGTTCACCAAATGTTTTCTTATGTTCACCAAATGTTTTCTTATGCTCACTAAATGTTTTCTTATGTTGACTACATGTTTTCTAATGATGACTTAAAGTTTTCTTATGTTGACTAAATGTTTTCTTATGTTGACTAAATGTTTTCTTATGTTGACTAAATGTTTTCTTATGTTCACTAAATGTTTTCTTATGTTGACTAAATGTTTTCTTTTGTTCACTAAATGTTTTCTTATGTTGATTAAATGTTTTCTTATGTTGACTAAATGTTTTCTTATATTGTGGTTCGCGAGTTTGAATTCTTATGAGGACTTGGGTTGAAATTTGGTATTGCCAGGACGTTACTAGATCATCTCCGATTGGTACCTGACATTATTAAGTGGAAGTGAAGGCGAATGGTTTGTGCTCGCCACACGATACCCTCGTAACAGTTGGGGAGAGAAACATGAGCTTCATATTATGTGATCATTATCTTCTTGGTCTGACAGGTACTTTTACAATTATATTAACAGTTACTTAAACTTTTACTCAACAAAATAATTTGTTTATGTGTCTATGCTATTTTAATCGTAATAGCTACCTCATCAACACCGATAGCCTTGACTTAGCATATAAACAGAGACCTTGACAATCTATACATAGTATCACCTAAGCCCATAGCCTTTGGTCCCTTTATGTGTGTGTGCATACACAAACGTGAAATCGTTCAGTTTTTAATTAGATCTAGTTATATTATTTCTTACAAAATCATTAACATAATAATAAGATGAACTATGAACAATATTTAGATTTAATTAAACAAAAAAAATAATGTCTTGTCTTGATTGTAAGACATTCCACACACACACAAATGTGTGTGTACACACACTTTTTGTCAAGGCCATGGAAAACAAGTTAAGTCGCAGTTTCATTCTGCAGTCTTAAGTAGATCAAAGCTAAAAATAGCTACAATACATGTACATTCATATCTGTAAAGTTTTTGTAAAAGTAAAAAATATCCTTTAACATTATTGTTTATTATGAATTGATCTACATTAGATCTAAGAATTATTTCAGTGATTTCAACTCAAAATTCTTGCCATTACATTTGAAGACCAGTGTAAATAAGATAATTGGTAATAAGCGCAGGTATTTTTTTCACTACAAGTATATTAGTAGCGGTTTGAAAGCATCTAGTAAGTCCTTATATTATAAAAGTATTGCAAAGAAACTTACCTTAGGTAGGTCTTTGAGACACTTCTGTAAATGTTGACAAACATAGATATCAGTACCACACGTTGCACACTGCTGACGCTTTTTCCACGTTACGCCTTTCAGTCCAACATTTGGCCTCACGTCACTTTGTTTACAAAAATCGGGAATACCAATTATTACAAAGTAAATTACTATAAATAGCCGAATCAACAGTTTATACAGGACATTATAAAAAGTAGGATGGAAACTTTTATTTCTATTTTTAAAAATAATTCGTGTCCACGTGGCACCTTTTTTGAACTGTTTTACATCCAGTTAGCTTAGCCTATTAAGTCACTGTATTCAACTTTAGAGACTAAAATGTGATATTGGTCGGCGCAGTGGCGTTACTTTGAGGGGATAGGGGTTCGTTCCGCGGCGGGTGAGACCCACATTTAATTTGTATAAAGATTGCATTTTAACGAAAGCAGAAAACTTTTGCTTAAAACGTGACGCAAGTAACAACGAAACTATGCTACTCTAACGTGACAACAGACGCACTTCGCCCAAGTAAAGTACCAACTAAGTCATGTACCATTGAAGTGTACCATTTAAGTAATGTACCATCTTAGTCATGTACTACTGAAGTGTACCATTTAATTAATGTACCATCTAAGTCATGTACCATTGAAGTGTACCATTTAAGTAATGTACCATCTAAGTCATGTACCATTGAAGTGTACCATTTAAGTAAAGTACCATCTAAGTCATGTACTATTGAAGTGTACCATCTAAGTCATGTACCATTTAAGTAACGCATCATCGTACAAGTAAAGTACAGTTTCCTTTTTTAGACCTTGCGATCTATAGGGCAGATGATGTAGAGGTCATCTGTTTCTTAGGCCCAGGGCTAACGAGGGTGTCATGTGGCCAGTACAATGACCAAATAATGTCAGGTATCGATTTAGGACAGTAATTCCCAAAGTGGTCAATATAGACCCCCAGGGGTATAGGAAGACTTCCAATGGGTCCACGAAAGTGAAACAATAAAGTGGGGGGTCTATGAGATGTCCACGGGTTCTACGATAATGGATTTTATGTAAGCAGGTCGTGGAGTTTAATTTTCACATCCCGTTACTGTAATGCTTTCATACACTAATATATGATTTGTAACTTAGTTAATCCTTTAAATATTCATTCTGCTAATCAAATGAAAAATGACTTTTTTATTATTTAAATAGATAATTTTGTCAAAATGTAATTAATGTTTAAAAAGAGAAATGTAGATTGTGCAGCATTGATTATTTAAAATTGGGATGTATTCCTTCCTTATCAATCAAGCGATTAACTAAGTACTTTCTATGACGATATGTCATTATTTAGGCTGGAGGACATTTTGAGACGATGCCACCCTGATAAAAAGATAATGAAACTTTCAAACTCTCAAAGAAAAAGTTCAGACTAGACCCACAAAATCTCTTCAACATCACATAGAGAAGCTGGTGGTTTGTGAGCGTCTTGCAATATCTCTATACTTATAGCAAAATACGGAAAACACTATAGGTAAAACATTGATTTTACTAACCGTTAAAGTAGTTTTTAAAACATCTGATGTAATTAAACGAATTTCTTTAAGCAACAATTTAGTTCAAATGCACATCGGTAGTATGAGTATTAACATTAAAAGCTTCTTTTAATTCTTTGCAAATGACTTCCAGTTTGGGATCAGCGGCTTTACGAACTCTGACAGTATGTAGCGCTGTGTGCTGCAAACTGCCTAAATGTCGCGGGCTCCTTATTTTCCACATGGTTGACACACGCAACCTTTCCCATGTTTTGGTATAGCTGCAAGGCAGCAGAGGTTTGAATTCTGTTTCCTTCTGCTAGGTGGGCTGCATGCCAAGGCTAATGAGTCCCTCCTAGCCAAAAGCTTACTGCTTTAGGTGAAAGTTAACAGCCTTCGCCCCTTCTCTTATTGGAGACAACAGTTCCGCGGATACAATATGTGAGCCAGACGTGAATGATCAAGAAATACACCAGAAACCTTGACAATGATACTAAAACTAAACTAATAATTAATTAATATTTAATGTTTGAAGGACTACTTTATAGACTAACAAATTCCTACATGAAACATAATATCCATAGCAGCGGATGATGAGCCAGAAAAAAACAATTTCAGTATGTATGGTGATTCCACTAATACATATTAATTGTTCTTTTAATTGGTTTAAATTTGAATTTTATCAATAAAAAAAAGATAAACCTCTAAATTAAAGTGTAGCTTTACATTACTTTTTCGTTCTTCGACTCACTACAGTTAGAAATGAAGTTTAAAAAAATGGAGCTCATGAATATGCAAAAATGCATTATAAGTTAAGCAGGGTGGTATACCGAAAACCAGAAAATATGGCAGGGGTCTATGAAACAAAAAAGTTTGTGAACCACTGCATTAGAGCTTGGTAGACTCAGAGGCGTTCAAATATCCCGAAGTTAAAAATCCCAGCATTCACCAGGATTCTAACCCGGAACATCGATTTGGAAGCATAGCGCTTTATATAGCTCAGCCACCTCTCCATCAACGTACTAATAAATAAATTATAGCTTTTATATAGCGCTACTTTCATGCTTAATTAAAGCAAGCTCAGAGCGCTATGGTCCAATCTCTTTTGTGGACCAGTTGGGGGGAGGGGAATCTGGGAGAAGGTTTTTCCGTGCTGCCTTTAGGCGCTCCGTAAACAACTTTTCTCGAGTCGGGTGTCGAACTTCGAGCCACATCATAGGTATCCAAGCCAAGTCAAACCGTACTTTGCCTCTCGACCATGATTCCCACTTCTTTTTCGGAACAGAACAGCGCCACTTGAACACATCACTCTAAACACGAGGAAGAAATCGGAACAATAATAGTACACATGTATTTGATCTCTTCCAGGTTTTCCCAAAAACTTTTCCCAAATGTAACACTTTAGCATTCTGAATATTTAGCGGAACACTGCTTCTATTTTTTTTAGGTTGGATTTTTTTTTCTACCATTTAAAAAAAATAAATAAATCGTATTCTAAATTAAGAATAACTTCTTGTTATTAGGCACGATATTAGTAAGCTGAATTTTAATATCTGGTATGGTGTCAAACAAATTTCTATAGACAATTGCAACCTAAAAGAATCTTGCTTCTTTCAGCGACTGGTAGAATTTTATAACCCCTTGGCTACGCTCATGGAATTTGCTGACTGTAGTTTGCTTTACATTTATATCGAAAAATTTAGTTTATCATCAAAACCATTTGTTGGGGTGGGGGATTTAAACTAACAAATTCAAAACTCCTTAACTACGTTCATAGAGTTTGGTGACTGTTTGGTGACTGTTTGGTGACTGTTTGGTGACCGTTTGGTGACTGTTTGGTAACTTAAGACTAATACTGACGAGGAAATTTTAAACCTCACAACTCTCTGTAGGGGGATTTAAACTCAAAACCATCGGGAGTGGGGTAAACTTAAAGCACTCTGGAGGGTGTTTAAACTTCCCCCCCCCCCGGCTACGCTCATAGAAATTTGTGACTGTAGTTTAATTTTATATTGAAGAGGTGGCTTTTAACTTCAAACCACTGGAGAGGGCAATGAAGGGGTTTTTATCTTAAAACCCTATGGAATGGGTTTTTAACACTGAATTAAAGAGAGGGGTTTTATCGTACAAAAAAATTTTGCTGATGTTTTTAACTCAAAATCCCCCTTGGCTACGCTTATGGAATTTGGTGACTGTTATTTGCATTATTTTTTGTTTTATAGAAAGGGGGGGGGTAACTTCAGAAACATCTGAAGTGGGATTTTAAACTCAAAACCCTCTTAGCTGCGCTGGGGCAAGTGATTTTTAACATTAAAATCTCTCCTAAAATAAACCACATTCTCTGGCTATGCCTATGAATGTATAATAAATAATTTTTTAAAAAATGTTGTAATGGATTAGTTAATCAATGTTGATAACCTTTTATTCACGCAATGATTTCCCTTTGACACTAATGTATTGAGTTACATACATCATTTGTCCAAACTTTTTATAAAAAAAACAACAAAAAAACAATTACTCTCAAAATATGAAAAACATTTATAAAATCGCCTATATTAAAATGATGATAGATATATGAACTTTTACCAAGTTACTTGTAGTTGATAATAATACATGAAATAAATTAATTAAGCAAGGTTTTCGTTGATTATTGGTTGTTGATTAATTTTATTTTATATAAACAAGAAAAACAACCCCCCAAAAAAAACTAAAAAAAAAAATAACACAAAGCTTATACAAAGTGTGATTGTATCAGTAAGTTTGGATCAGTCATGTAATTAAATTAGTAATCGATCTGGACCAACAAGAAAACAATGGCGATTAGAAACATTTTTACGAATTTTTGTTTAGCGCTGTTTCATGCTTTTAGCTTTCTCAATACGCTATGATCCTATCACTTGTCTCAGTACGCTATGATCCTATCACTTGTCTCAGTACGCTATGATCCTATCACTTGTCTCAGTACGCTATGATCCTATCACTTGTCTCAGTACGCTATGATCCTATCACTTGTCTCAGTACGCTATGATCCTATCACTTGTCTCAGTACGCTATGATCCTATCACTTGTCTCAATACACTATGATCCTATCACTTGTCTCAGTACGCTATGATCCTATCACTTGTCTCAGTACGCTATGATCCTATCACTTGTCTCAGTACGCTATGATCCTATCACTTGTCTCAGTACGCTATGATCCTATCACTTGTCTCAATACACTATGATCCTATCACTTGTCTCAGTACGCTATGATCCTATCACTTGTCTCAGTACGCTATGATCCTATCACTTGTCTCAGTACGCTATGATCCTATCACTTGTCTCAATACGCTATGATCCTATCACTTGTCTCAATGCGCTATGATCCTATCACTTGTCTCAATACGCTATGATCCTATCACTTGTCTCAATACGCTATGATCCTATCACTTGTCTCAATACGCTATGATCCTATCACTTGTCTCAATACGCTATGATCCTATCACTTGTCTCAATACGCTATGATCCTATCACTTGTCTCAATACGCTATGATCCTATCACTTGTCTCAATACGCTATGATCCTATCACTTGTCTCAATACGCTATGATCCTATCACTTGTCTCAATACGCTATGATCCTATCACTTGTCTCAATACGCTATGCTCCTATCACTTGTCTCAATACGCTATGATCCTATCACTTGTCTCAATACGCTATGCTCCTATCACTTGTCTCAATACGCTATGATCCTATCACTTGTCTCAATACGCTATGATCCTATCACTTGTCTGGACAAGTTGGGAAAATGTTTGGCGGGGGGTGGTGGTGGAAAGAAAGGTATATGTAGAAATTTTGCACAATTATTTATAAAAAAAAACAACTAATTAGTTAATATCTATTATAAATTATTTTGTTAGTATCTCGAACATGGGAAAGAAATTGTAATTTACTGAAGTGGTGGTATAAGCTGAATTAGTCCCCTTTATAGGTAGTCGTCTGACTCTTATTGAACTCAAACCTGAAAATTAGGACGCGACTTTAGAAACAATTTAAAACAATACAATTTTCCATGTTCATAATTAAACATACAATTATACAGTTCGCCACCAGTAGTTACTGGTTACCGTGTAACCATGACATGCCCGAGAAGGCTCCACCCATGAGTTCGAATTCAGGTCGTTCCCCCTTTTTTATTTTTATAAATTCTTTTATATTTGTTAGTCTAGATTTATCATAAATTTAATTACATGAATGATTCAAACTAATTGATGCAAGTACGCTCAACATGAGCTTTGCCTTTTAAAAGAGGATTTCTTAAATATTTTCATGTTCTTTATATTTTTATTTAATGAGATTTTGTTTATGTAAGTCATGGTTTAGTGTTAAACGTACTATTGTTACTTTACCTTTTAATCCTTCTGCCTTGAAGTCTCTCCAAATTTAGTTATTTTATTAACTCAATGAGTACATGTCTAAGTCCGAATTTCATAGCTCTAGTTTGCGTATGTTTTAATATCTATCATAATCTATATGTTTTATTTAGGTCCTCAACAGAGAACCAAGTTTTAAAAGCAGTTTAAATTTATGTTCACTCCCACCATCTGCGACTCTCATGAAATTTGGTGCCAGAATTAGTAAATTCTTTTTATTGGAGGGTAGGTTTCAGCTCAAAACTTTTACGATTTTTTTTTCAATGGAAAGAGGGTTTGAACCTCGAAACTTAAAATGGTCCCCCACTTACAAATAGAAACATAGCACAATGACAGTTAGAAAATAACCCTCCCCACTTTTCTCTCCGGGATAAACGTTATTTTAAGGCCGGGTAGGGGCTTGAACCACGACCTGCGTCGTTTACGCCCATGGTATTGAACCTATGACTGTTTCTTTGAGTTACATTTGAGTTTACTGTTAGTTTTGATCTGGATCCATTTATTATAGTACTTCTTGTTCTCAATCTGTTAGTAAATCTTGAATCCATTGATTTAATGAGCCAGATATAGCCAAGTCTTGAAATCTTTTTTGCAAGCTACGGAGTAAAAAAATTGCCAAAATCTTTAGAAAAGTCTAAAAAATGCATTTTTTTGCTAATTATCTAGGCCAGTGATGCCCAAAGTAAGGCCCGCGGGCCAGATCCGGCCCGCGATGTGGTTCCATCCGGCCCGCCAAAAGGTCGGCTCAAAGTGGAGAATATCCTCCCTCCAAAAAACAAAAAAGATTGAAAAATGTATCTTTACTTTCTTTAGGGTTCTCATTTTTCTCTGATGGATTGGTACCATGACCTTTAACGTGAGTGCGTTTATGTATGTAAAATCTACCAAGAAAAGTGGGTGGATCTTTACTTTTTTGTGGAAGATGATAAAAAGCCAAAATCTTTGTTTTATAAAGAAAGTGTGGCTGTTTAAAAAACAACAGATACATCGGAATTAAACACAAAAATATGGTGGCATCCTTGGTTTGAACCACGAATAAAAGATTGATAACTAAAACTAGACATTGGAGGATCGATGGGAATATTCAACAAAAAAGAGAAGAAAATGAGTTGGTTTTGAAGGTAATTACATTGTTGCTAACATTTTAAGTAGAGAAATGAAGCTATCTTCTGACGCGTTGAAAAATATAATCGTGAAATATCACATGAATGTAGTACTAAATCCATGGGGTTCTGGTAAAATAGTTTCAGAACAATTTCATTTATTTTGTGTAACTTTTCGGTCATGTGGCCCACAAGACAAGTGTTGGAAATGAAAATGGCCCGCAGGTCGAATTAGGTTGCGCATCACTGATCTAAGCCCTTGGAATAGCTATCGATTACACTTCTTAGACGCATTTGTACATTTTCAAATAGCTTAACTTTCATAATGCTATGCCAGAATGGAGAAGCGTCAATGTGTTTATCTAAAAACAATTGTACCTGTATTATAGTCCATCTTTACGGTCTAATTCTCCGTACTCTATATTAACACTTGTCTTTGAAAGAGGATGTTGGATGGAGTGATGCGTGAAGTTGATACGTGTAAAAAAAAGCAACGCAGTCTAAGAAATACAAATAAATCACAAGGCGCCTTTCTTTGCAAAAGGGAGATATAAGAAAATGTAGCCAGACGTATTTCCACAATTTTTATGTTGTAGCCATAGACATAAATAAATATAGACTGGCCGAAGGAAGTAACTTCATGTAACTTGAAAACATATATATCTATTGTATTCGGATTTCCGAATTATGAAAAATTGCACGATCTTCATTCTTAGAGATTAAACGAAACTACACTGCCTCCTTTACAATATATATAGGGGTGTGGCTGAAATAGATATGAATACTTATCTTTTATACTGCTCATAAATGCTGTATAATAAAGTACACAAAATTGCAAGCCACAAATTTTCTTTTCATAAAACTTTTTAATCGGCCAGTCTATATTTATTTATGTCTATGGTTGTAGCATGATAAATAGATATACATTTCCTGTTCAGCATCAATGATGTATTTCTAAAGTAAAGTTTCAAATAACAAATCTGTGGGTATCAGTTGGTCAGAGGCGTAGCAAAGGAGGTTAGAGTAGCTCCAGGCATTAGCTGACTAGGGCATCAAAATAATCTGCAGTTTTAGAAAATGTGTTGCATTATGCACCAGGTCTATCACTGTGAGCTGACCGTACAATATTCACAAGTGTGATCACTAGAAAGAGGCTCTATCGGTTTGTTGGTATCTTTAGCTTTAGAACTTCCAAAACAATGACATATTTACTTATCATTTGAGTTGTATGACAAAATATTATCTAGATTCTAGATGATGTCACAAAAATCATTTTTCCGACTTATGCGGCAGTGTATTCAATATTGTTTTGTCAGTCAAAAAGCACTTATGATTCATTTCTAGTATTTTTAGTATCATTTCAGTTTTTTTAATTTTTTTTATTTTTATTAAAATGCCTCTATTCAGCTTGCAATCTTTTCTTGGAAACTGAAACCTGGGTGAACACTTATCTTGAAAACGTCTCTAACGACTTTTCTAAAAATTAGACAGCATTTATCTTTTAGAAAAACAAAATTGTTTAACCATTATGTTTTTTTTTTTGTTTCTTTCTTTTTGCGCAACGCCTTTGAAGACTGAGTTTATAACTGTAGAATGCAAGAATTGTCTTTAAAAAAACAACATCATATTTTTACAAAGCTTACACCAACTCACTCTGGTCGGTGACGTCTGTCTGGTAAAAGTTTGTACACGGTATTCCTCCCAAACCCATATCTCGGCTGTACTATTATTTCTTTTACCTGACAACACAAGATAAATACAAAAAAATAATTAACCATCTAGTTAATTAACTATTAGTAATTAATTATTTTGTTTGGTATCTCGAAGAAGGGAAATATATTGTACTTGACTAGAGTGTTTGTATAAGCTGAATTAGCCCCCTTATTAAGTCGTCGTCTGAGTCTTAGTAAACATAGACATGAAATAGAAACAATAGATAACAATAAAATCTTAGATCTTTCATGTTCATACGCTCTTCGCTAGCAGAGTGGTTACCGTGTTGGCTTGAAAAGCCCGAGAAGGCTTTAGTTCACGAGTTCAAATTCTGGACATCAGTTCTTTTGTTTTAATAAATAAATTAAAACAACAATCACCCAGATACCCCTTCTTTCTTCCTCACCTTTTCCAAACTGGTCCAGACAAGTGATAGGATCATAGCGTATTGAGAAAAATTAAAGCATGAAATTATAGTAAACAAACACAATTGGTAAAAATATGTGTAATCGCATATATTTATTATTGTTAGTGTAGATCTATTACAAATTTATTTACATTAATATTCCAAACTAATGGACCTCATTCACCAATCTTAAACAAACAATATTTATCTTATATAATACAGACGTTACTTCAAAAAAGAAGATGATTTCATCCTACGCGTCAAGCATTTAGTCATGCATATCAACCAATGACTTAAATTCTGCCAAGTCACTGGTTTTTCTGGCTAGCTCAGGCAACCCATTCCATGCTCTAATAGCACTAGGGAAGAAGGAGTATTTGTACAAATTTGTCCTAGCATATGGGACGAGGAATGTGCCTTTATTTTTGTGTCTTTCAGAGTATTTTATTAAATTTTGTTTTTGTATTTGAAGATTATGGTTCAGTGTTTTATGTATAATTGCTACTTTACTTTTGAGTCTTCTGTCCTGAAGGCTTTCTAAATTTAGTGATTTTGCTAATGGTGTTACTCTAGTCAAATGTGAATATTCGTTTGTTATGAATCTCACTGCTCTATTTTGTGTTTGTTCCAGTTTCTTAATGTTTTCTTGAGTTGAGGGGTCCCAAACGGACGATGCATATTCTATTATTGGCCTAACCAAGGTTAAATAACATTTTAGTTTTATGTTCTTATTTGATTTATAGAAATTTATTTTAATAAACCCTAATGTTTTGTTGGATTTTTTTTTATAGATTCATCAATATGTGGATTCCATGACAGTTTTTCATTTATTATAACACCTAGGTATTTTGAGTTTTTAGTCTGTGTTACTGGTTTGCCATGAATAAGATAAGTGGTTTAATTTGTTTTAGTTTTTTTGTTACTCTTAACAACTGACATTTTTCTGGGTGGAAAGACATGCTCCAATTTGATTCCCATTTCTGTAATTCATCTAATTCTCTTTGTAAAATATCTGTGTCTTGTGATGTTTTTATTGTTCTATATATTATGCAATAATCTGCAAATAATCTGACTTTTGTTCCTGAACTAATGCAATTTGGTAAATCATTTATGTAAATTAAAAATAGTAGTGGACCCAAGACTGTTCCTTCAGGTACACCTGAGTTTACTGTTATCGGTGCTGATTTAGAGCCATTTATTATTACAGTTTGTTCTCTCCCTATCAGAAAATCTTTAATCCACTAATGCATTAAGCCACGTGATAATGTTGATAAAACATCGAAAAAAACGTATCACGTGATAGCCTTAGTGTATTACGAAATGTGTATAGAAGAGATAGAGAATCACGTAGCTAAATGGTGTTTGTTTACGATTGGTGAATGGGGTCCATTAATACAACTACTTCTACAGAGAAGCTTTTTTTTTTTTTTAAAGTATTTTTAAAATTGTTTTTCGTTTTTATCTACTTAGGTGTCACCACCTGATGGGTATCACACGGTGAGGTCCACATCCCCTAAACTTTCGAGTGACGCCTTTTCGCCTCCAGTGTAATTTAAAAAAAAATAATTGTAGGCTCTCAGGAAGAGTCTTGTTTTGCTACCTCATTGGCTTAATCGTCTCCTGTAACGAGTGTCACGTTATGGAATCAAAAGGTTATCGGCTGGGCACGCACACACAATAGCTTTAATAAATACGTCTGCGCCTATTACATCTAGATCTGGTTTGTACCCAACTTACTAATGTTGAAGTTATACCTGAATTCCCAATTGGCTATTTTAAGGATGTCTGTTTTAAAAGCTAGTAGAATACTTCCTCGTCTCATATACAAATCTATCGCAACGGTTGACAAACTTTAGTCTAGTACAGCGCGTGCTCGATGATGTTACGTCAATCTCGGATAAGACTTTGTTACTGTCTGTGGAATATTTTACTGTTCAGTTTTTACACGACAGGTATATAGAATGTAATGGATACTTGGCAATGTTTTTCTAGAGTCCAATCTGGCATATGTTTTTTTGCTTTTATCATTGCCTTTCTTTAACATTGGATACTTGTATATGCCTCACTAAGGAAGTTGTAAAGACGCTAAAGTAGTAACTAGAAACAGATTTAGATGATCTTATTTGTTCATGGTATAGTACTGGTGTATATTCGTTTTTATTCTGTCCTGGTTTTTTTTTATATCTATTGAAAGCGTTAAGCGTAAAGAGTAGATGATATCTGATGCGGAGAAAGTAAAATTGATCGGCGTGTTAACATTTTAAGAATGACATCAATGTTGGTTTTCAATTACAACCATTTTGACTCTCAGACATGGCTCTTTTCTCTCTAACTCATCATTTTCTCTTTACACCCCTATCTCTCTTTTTTTTTCTTAAGTACCAAATATCTCTTTTCTTTATTTTTTCTCTCTTTCGTCTATCTCCGTCTATCACTTACCTCTTTTCTTTTCAACCTCTCTCTTTCTCTTTTTTAAATCCAACTCTAGAATAAAGATATACATTTTTTTATATCAATGTGTGAAAAAGCTTAAAAAAAAAAGGAATCTGGAATCCGACAAATAAAAAAATAATAAAGCGAAAGAAAAAAAAGTCAAAACTATATGATAATTATTCATCTTCTGACCAGCCCCTACTTTGACTCTTGGAGTAGAATCCGAGATAATTTTTATGATCTAAGGAATATCCTAGCCCACAGTTCAAATCTAGTTCCATCATTTCAGTTGGCTAGCTAAAGCCAACAGAAAACAATCATCTTTTTTCATGTAGAGTCGACAATATAAATGATAAAGAATCAATCAGTAATCAATCAAAAAAAAAAATCGAGTCTGTCAACCCATTTGCGAAGGACTGAATTTGTACTCTTGAGGTGACCACTATGTCCATTGTTCACTTTTGCATATCTATTGTGTACCTCTTCCTGGTTGTTTTGTTTACAGATAACTCTATAATGTCCATCTATTTAACAAGTTATTTTATATCCTCATTATTGTTTCCTACGTACACTCCAAATTCTTCTTGTGAGAACCCATTACAAGGTGATCACGCTTCTTAATCAGAACCTACGATGTTTGGGCCTTTTCAGTACGTGAACCAATGGATTGTCACTTGTTTCCCATTCAGCCCAGACAAACACCGTTTCATTACGTTTAAGTAGAACATTAAGACCTGTTATTCAGATTAGGTTTACCTTTTTTACTAGGCTGATATCAACGCACTCTGTCTGGTAGAGTGTGTACACGTTATGTTTAACTCCACCCATTCTCGGATCAAGCTGAAACTTAGGACAATTATTCATTAATATAGACAAGACATGAATCAATAAAAAACAGTAACCAATTAGAAAATTAATTAATGGTAATTCATTATTTTGTTTAATAGCAACAAGGGAAATAATACTGCAGTAATCGTACATTATATAATATATATATATATAATATATATATATATATATATATATATATATATATATATATATATATATATATATTGTTGTAACTCTAGGTTAGGCACTCAACGAAAAGGCATGCAACTCAACACAGTTTAACAGGAAATAATAGTTGCGTTTATTCACTAGGGTAAACACATAACATGATGATTCATCCTTCAGCTTCCTCAGAGTCTTACTACTAAGTATACCAGTCCTTTGCTACCTAACCCGAATGTGGACCAACGACAGCCTTCCCCGCTTCGCTCCAGGTCCCTACTACAACATTCAGGCAGCACAAAAGTTGGCCTCTTAGTTTCCCAAACATTCAGACTCTTCACGATCCCTGATGCACTGTTATTCTCTCTCTAGTGTCTTCCTGTTAACGTTCACTAGTGCGCACCTCAAGCACTGGTGCAAGGTAGGGTTACAACAATATATATATATGGCTAAATTGGTCGGGTTTAATTGTTAACGCTATTTCTTACTCAAGCATTCTACGATCAAGTTGATACTTTAAACAATTATTTATTGTATCTAACAAAACATGAATCAATAAAACACCTAATTAGCTAATTAATTAATGGTAATTATTTTTAAAAAAATCAAATAAGGGAATTAGCTTGTACATTATTGATAGATACATGTTTAAGGACGGACTTCTTTCCCTAAAGGTAAGCTTTTTTTAAAAAAGTAATTTTTAATATTCAATAATTTATGTTACGTAATAAAATAGTGCTTTTAACGAGCTTTATGGATCTAATGAAAAGTATTATTATTGATATAATTCTAATCATCATCTTTAGTCTCTTGCAGTTCACTCGCTTTTTACCAATTCAATTTGTCTTGAAAATTTAAACGACCTGTTAATTTATTACTTTCCAGCGTCCCCACATTTGTGTCAGGAAAGACGGTATCTGGACAACATCACTGGGGCAGTGGGCAGCTCTGGCAACATTACAATGTGTATTGCTTCACATTGCCCAACTGACCAATGCTATACAGTGCGCATCTACAAACAAACAAGCGACATGCCCAGTCCAGGTCATAACAGCGATGTCCAAGACGTGCCCACGTTTAAATTCAACTACACATGGGTGAAAAACGCCACATCGTCGCGCCATCATTTCCTATTCTTGGAGATCTACAAAATTACGCAGGCTGACTACGGCGTCTGGAATGTGGTCATCTCTGAAAACAGGCAAAGGAACTTGACTTTCTCAATACTCGTTTTGAACCCGGGTATGTGATACGTAAAATTGCACCCATAGTAACATCATCAGGTAGATAAACACTTAAATTGATACTATCGTATATACTTACATGGATACATGTACTTGCATCTAAAGTTACATCATTACTTACATTAATACGAATGTCAATGCTTGCATCAATACCTAGACGGATAATACTATCATAATAAAGTCAATACTTACATCAATACCTAGACGGATAATACTATCATAATAAAGTCAATACTTACATCAATACGTACATGTTGAACATCTCAGTCTTTACCAGGATTCGAGTTTGGGACCCCCGGTCCAGAAGTAAAGCGCTTTACCGCTGAGCCACCAAGCCTCCAATTGTTATATATTCTTATCAAATAACTTAGTATTCAAATAGCAATCATATTTTGAAATGCATCCAACAAGCCTCTCTCTCTATATAAGCCCAATATTGTTACATGCTGCGTACGTAGATATACCATTATTTCAATGGAAAAAGCAATAAACTCAACGAGGAGAAGTGGTCATCGTGTATTTAAAAAAGTAAAAAGGTGGGTTGTTGGTTAACAAGGGTGTCAGGTGGCCAGCAGAAAGATCAACCGACTTGACTTTTCGCAAATAATGTCAGGTATCCATCAGAGTTAAATTGACATAAGTGCAGCTCGCAGGACTTTGCCTAGTAGACATAAATGACTAAGAGATCAAATGAATTTTAGTAAGCAACAGTAAAGTACTTCTTTCAGACCTTGCGATCTATGGGGCAAAGATTTAAAGGTCATCTGTTTCTTTGGCCAACGATTAAAGTGGGTGTCTATCTTTGAGATTCGAACCCTAGACTCCTTGGTTCAGAAGCCAAGCGCTTTATCACTACTTCCTTATTATCAACACTGGGCTGTCTAAATCCTAGATGATCTTGAGCAAACGGACCCACAGATGCCGCTTATAGTCACCAATGTGTATAGATAAATGAGTCATCTGTCTATCATTTACAAAGTTAAAGTATATCAACTCGCTTTGTCTGTCTGTCTGGTACAATATTTATACACCTCATTTCTTTCACGTCCATCCTCGGATCAAGTTGAAATTGTACACATTTATTTGTTGTACCAAACAAAAAGCATGAATCAATAAAAAAAATTAGCCAAGTCATGTATAAATGATTAGTATTTATCTACATTTGCCTGTATCCACACGGGGAACAAAAAGAATGACTTATTGTGATATTTGGCTGTGTATGTAGAGTGTATACGTTGTTACATGTTTTTCTCTCACTTCGGTTACTAGGGTCAAGTTTTAAATTCTGCATGAATTATTCATAGTCGATGACAATATATGAATCAATGAAAAATTATTAAAACAGCTTTTGCAATTTTTTTCCCTTACATAAGCTTTTTTTAAAAATGTTTTTCAAAATTATTTTTTTATTATTTTGCTTGTCAAGTATTGTTATTTTGATATGAAGAGTTCGCTGCATTTAGTTTTTTTTCAAAGAAAGTATCCTGTTTATTTTGGTTAAAGAAATATTTTTAAAAACTGTTTTTTAAACCATTGAATTACAATACTAAACTTTCATCTTAAACTCTGCCTGCATAAAAGGGAGCTAATAGTAGCAATGCTGTCTTAACCCAAGTCTTCAATATTCATAGTTTACCTTGACATCCTTTAAAGTACTCTTTACTACTAGACTATTTTTAGTAGGAGGTCAATGACTGAATTTTTAAACACAGACAAAAACGAACTCTGTTCCTGAGGAATATAGGTTTTGTATTATCTTGTTGTTGATAACAATAGCAAGAGAACATATTTTATATTTCGTGAAAAATTGGTATCTATCATTTTCATTCTTCTTAGTTATCTTGCTTAGTTCATTGCAAAATATAAGATTACTACAGTTGACTTGTTCATTTCACAGAATCCCACGCAGTAAAAAAAAAAGCACAATAGTTGGCATGTTTATCGCGTTATCAAGTCTTTTCTCTCGAAAATTTAATTTTTACAAGTTTTTTTTCTATTCCTAGTAAATTCCTAAAACTAGACTATAGGGCAGGTGATGTAAAGGTCATCTGTTTATGTGGCGTACGGTTAACGAGGGTATCATGTGGCCAGCACAACGGCCAACCGTGTTTACTTTTCCCCAATGAATGTCAGGCACCCATTAGAGCTGGGTGGGCTCATAGGCGCCCGAAGATTCCGAAATTAAAAATCCCAGTCTTCACCGGGATTCGAACCCCGGACCCGGTTCGGAAGGCAAGCGCTTTACCGCTCAGCCACCGTGCCTCCAACTAGACTATACCTTCGACATTTAAGAGCGGAAGAAAACATTTGGTCATGAAGTAAAAAAATTAAATTCTAGAAACAGGCAGCAAAGTTGATAGAGCGTCGTGGTTATATCGTGTACATCGTGTGTTTGATCCCACACTGGGCTATTTCCTTTTCAATGACTATCCGATCTGATTCAATTGATTTGAATAGAAAGAAATTAATACTGTAATAACTGGAGAGTTGACGGCTCAACGATAGAGATGTTTATTTTCATGGGGACATTACATACATATTCCAACAACGTCTACCTTGATCACGGAGTCTTCATCAGCTCTAGATTTGGGTGGAACTTTAATATCTTCTTCCTTAAGTCACCATCCATCTCAGTCTAGTCTCTAATGGTGCTCACCTTCTGCACTTTTTGGGATGGCGGTGTGCATGGCAAGGTTATAACGATACGTTATTATAATCCTTGTTTTTTATACTTTTATAACCCTGCTACCCCGCCGACACTTATGGTCCGTTAGGGTTCAAGAGAATTATGACCCTTGACCTAAGAGAAGGATTTTTACTTGGGGCCAGATAGGAGAAACTACTCACCGACCTCTGAACCAGGAGTTCCCCAATCAACTAGGTAATCTTCATATACGTTGTTAAAGTATATAATTTTAAATGACAGACGACAATGTTTTAAAAGGAAAGAATAGGCTCATTTCAGAGGTCAATCTAACTCTTGTAAACCAAAAAAAAAATGAAAGACCTAAAGAGACGCTGATTATTTATTGCCTCAAGTAATTAAGTCTTGTGTCAGCATGCTTGTCTCGTGACTAAAAAGGCTCTTCAAATAAGGATACATAGAAATAATTCCATGAAAAGAGAACAACTTTAAGGTGTCATGGTGTGTCTTAAAAAAAACTGGACCAAGGTATATCAGGAATTTGTTTGCTTTTCATAGAAAGCCGGATGATCTTTTTAGTTCATTCCGTAACAGTTTTTGTATTGTCTTAGTAGTGACAAAAAAAAAAGGTGCTGATAAGCAATCCACATAACATATAAAGGAAGACATGTATTCGATTATGAAATAGCTGACTAAAAGTGTAAAAATAGTTCCAACTTCTGTTGTTCATCGTGAGCTTTGGTGAACCGTATAGCTACCGAACTCATTTACACAGTAATCGACATCAACAAGACAATACTATCACCAGGAAGTACCTGAAATCTATCTATTCAAACTTCCGGACACCTTTTTTACTAGTTACTATTATACAATTTATTTCGTCTATTCATCATTCAATAATCGGCAGATTCGCACTTATTATAATTTCGCTAATCTAAAAAAAATTATCTAAATCTAAATATTTGTTGTAAATAAAATAATAATAATGATAAATACAACGAAGTCTTATTGATATGCAAATTAGTCTGAATATTTTATATATATCTCTACATATTCATAAAAAGTATTCTAAGATTATCATCTTCTTAAAATATTGTCATGACCCTGTTCACGAGCCGACACTGATGTTGCGCACCAGCACACCATTCAACTCAAGGAATAGACAACATATTGATTCTAGAGGAAGGTCTGTTTTAGATCCGGCTGAAGTGATCTGCTGGTGATTTGAGCGCCCATAAGCAATAGGGAATTTCCGTTCTGAGTTTGGCTATATCGACAAGTACAATCTCTCCAATCATATACCAAGACGACTTCCTAGTTCTCTGGAAAACTTTCCCGACTGAGATTTATCAGAATTATATTAGGTGCATCAAGTTGTAGCGACAGCAAACTTACACAAACACACCCACAAAACATTAGTCAATGGCCGTCTCCTCTTTAAGAGCCCCATATAACTCCCGTTACTTACCTCCCCAAGAGGACGTCCGCTTACGGATAAGAGGTTGAAAATAGTGTCTCTAAAATAACACACAATAATTTGTGTATAAGTAAAGTGTATATACATCTGTGTGTGTTTCTTTTATAATTAGCAACTAAAGAGATTAAAAAGCAACAAATTAAACCCCTTTAAATTCGACTTTTGCCTTTTTTAAGGACATTAAAGTCGTTATTATTGTATTTCCTTACTCACGTGAAACTGATATAGACATACACTTGTTGTTATATTTAATAGCAACATATATTTGAAGCTTATCAGGTATTCACGAAGAATGCCCGCTTTTATTTTTTTTTTATTCTCTGTTAATATATTTTATATGCTATTTTGCGCTGAAGATTAATTATATGGTAAATTACATGCAAAATATAACACTCTGAAATACAAAAAAATAAATTATAAAAAATGAAGTGATATGAACATCAAGGTACTACAGTATGTCACGTGACTGGGATAAGACGTCATTTCAAGGCATTCATCCATTTACTTCTGGGTTTGATAAAACTAGGTACATCCATTAGAATGTTGGTAAGACTCTCTCTCTCTTTCTCTCTCTCTCTCTCTCTTTCCTCCTCCTCCTCTAACTCTCTTTCCCCTCTCCGACCTCGCCCTACTCTCTATTTCTGGCCGCTTACTTTGATTACCTTATCACATTTCTCAAGACTTCATACATGAATGATCCCTAACGGTAGAATGTTCCTTGTTGGACTGGGAGAGCTGCCATACAGCGTGCATACTTAAATATTTATAAAAGAGTTTGCGCAGTGGTTCATTTTATTTGATAATTCCTGCAACATATATTCCCAAATGACGCAATATTGCTAATACAAAGAAGATTTTTTAATTCCAAAACTAGTTTATGAACTTTATAGCTTGCCAAAGTTTATTAAGAGATAATCGTTTCTTTCCAGGAATCGGGAACAGACTGTGACGTATCAAGCCGATTCTGATGCAGCCAACTTTACCAAATTTCGTGCATTAGAATGGATTAGTTTTAGTGCAGAACTTTGTTCATCTTCGCCTTATCTAATTCAGCCTTCCAGTTCCAGTCCCATGGCTCGTTTGGGTCGCACCAGCACGCGCAGTCTGTCTTCATGCTGTCAGACCGCGGGCAATCGACATACTTTAATTTATAGCTTTTGTCCCCATACCTAGCTTTAATAATCATATTGGGTGCTATTTGCTAATGATTTGTAAAGAATATTATGTCACATTCGGTATGTTATTTTAAAAAAGTTATCATGTTAAAAATATTTCTGAAACAAAATTAATAAGGAAACACTTCCTCTATGAAGATTATCTATAATGCTAAAATATGTAATAATACTTATACTGATTACTATACAAACTTATTATTAGATACCATCGGGCATCTAGTTATGGTGGATTTTTCAATAAAGAGGTATAGATAGTTTGTGATAAAGATTTAGATCTATCGTCTAACTGTCACAGACAGATCACTCTTTCAAGTGTCCAAAAAGGTTCGAGATAAAACCCTTCTATAAACCTTTGACTCGGGAAAATATTTTATCTCGTGGCCAGAATTAGGAGTTGGCTCTTAATCGACCTTTCTGTCAGGAGGCCCCCAACAATATGATCAATTATTCACACCCGTGTTTCGTGAGACACCACTCCCTTGAGCTAACGTCATAAATTCCTCTTCTTATGCGAAGGCCGGACGCCGAACCCACGAGGGAGACTCTTCTCACACTTCCTTTTTAAGACTCATAATTTCGTACTGACTTTTTAATCATCTAATCATGTTCTAATCGACTAGAAATATACAACTTTCGTTAAATAATAATGATCCCCCTTGTTCTATTTCCAGACACGGCTAGTAATATGACATTCAAATTCCGGTCCACCAAAGCCAGCAACGAGCTGTCCATAGACCTGATGTGCTCTATCGGGCAATATCCTAAAGACCTAGCAATAAGAAGACTTGGGGATTCGACATTTCTTCAAAGAAAAACCTCTAACCCAAAGAACGTCCAGAAGACATTGACGCTAAAGGTTGAGATCAGTCCTGCTCTGTGTTTGGACATGACAACATACGAGTGCATTTCTCAAAGCCACCAGCATCAGGAGTCTCTGGTCCACCTTGAAGTACCGATTGAAAAGTGTAAGACTGGACTTCATTAGAACTTTCTAAGTTTGTCTTCTAATTCAGTGAGGCTATTTAAAACAACATGTTAGTATTTGTAAAATCAAGAAGAACATAAGAAAATACTTAAATAAAAAACAACAAAGCTTATATTAAGTGTAGTTGTGTCAATTAGTTTGGATCAGTCATGTATTTAAATTGGTAATTTATCTAGACTATTATAGACTAAAAGAGATAATTCTGCGAGATAACAAATATTTTTACCAATTAAGCACATTTGATTCTTTCAGCTTTCTCAAAAAGCTATAATCCTATCATTGGTCTGGACTAGTCAGAAAGAGGAAGAAAGATTAGGGTTTCTGGGTGATCGCTTTTTAAAGTTGGCGCCTAAGCTGGTCTTTAAAGCGTTTGCGTGGGGCACTACCTTTAAGCTCACCAAAAAAAAAAAAGACTGCTTTGGGCATACGTTCGTCTCCCATAAGGGGATACGTGCTCTGCCCAGCGTAACTGTCGGACCATAAGAAGTCCCTCTATTGTGTCCCTTACCTGCGTTCGCAAGGACATCGCTATTTTTATACTTTGGTATAATACTCTAATAAAAAATATAATGTCCACAGGTCCGGTGAGATTGTGTAAAGGTCAACCACAAAGATTTACTAGACATTCTCACCTGGGCGGTACAGCTCATATCACCTTATGTTTCGTGGCGTACCCAACCATTTCCAACACCATCCTGCTGGACAGCATCGAGTACGACATTGCAAACACCAGCTGGATAGACGTGTTCAAAAACGGTTCAGTGGTCTACACCTATGTCAGGATGACGAAACATCAGCTGGGTCACGATGACTTCAGGAACTACAGTGTTGAGATACGATCACTGCTTAATGATTCTGTGAAGGTGAACTTTGAACTCTTGAAGCAAAGTAATTCTACTTTTTACAACTCGTATATTAATTCTTTTCGTATTTTTCTTGAATTATTTCATTTTTTTTGTAATCGCATTTTGACCACTTCTTCTTATTCAATTGTCATGAAATTCAATGAAAACACATGGATCCATTATAAACAATCAAGCAATTAGCCGTTAATATTGTTTTTATGTAGAGAACGTAGTACGCTAAGAGAAGAGAAATAGGCGATTGGAAAAGAAACCAAAAAGAAATAAGGTTACAAAGACAGTTTGTGTGGAAATACAAACTCAAAATCGGCCCCAGAAGTGGTCCACCCAGGCAGGTAAAAAGGCAGGTTTCAATATTTTCAGAAAGAACATCAGCATGAAATTCTGTCGAGAAAAATGACAGAAAAATAAGAGAAAGAAGGTTGACAGATCCTGTGTGGTGCCCCAGCGGTCCAGCAGACCAAATGATAGGTGAAAGTGAATGTGAAGTTAGATGTGAACCTGGCCTAACTGACATCTTATAATGAATATCTAATTGATCTAATTGTTTTGTAAAGGGTCAATGTCTTATTCAAATCCACAAGAAAAATAAATTTCGTAAAGAAATATAAAAATGTTCCTTTACTTATGTGTACAATGGCCGAGTCGTTGCTCCGCAGTTCACGTGATAATATGAAAAACTATTCACTAAATGCTATTTTAAATTATGTCCAACTTATATGCATACTAAATAGATTTTATCTCTTTAAAAAAGTAAACATTTTTGGTAAATGTAGTAATTAATATGAGAGAACTTATTTCACTTAGAAATACAATTGTAAAAAGAACATTTTTTTGACAAAAATTTAAAACCATTTGCATAACTGACTATACTAAAGTTGATTCCACATGAGTGTGGTAAATAATTACGGAGAGTAGGAGTTAAGTTCTCCCTTTAAAAAAAAACAAATTACTTTGTTATGCCGATGTATTATTCTTTTTGGTATTTGTTGTTACGATTTTGGCCATTTTGTGTTTTCTCAATTTTTGAATTAAATGTTTCATTTCTATTAAATTTTAACCCTTATACATTTTTTAAAATTAATTAATTAATTAATTATTTTTATTTTTTTTTGCGATCAAGAAGCTCCAGCAGTGACCTGCTCCAACACCTCTACATTCTGTGTGCTCAAAGAGCCTGGAAACCTTATGATGATTTATGCGCAGAAAGATTTGACCATACGATCTGGTCAATCTGTCAGACATCTCTTTGAATCAGCGCAAGAAGAAGCTATTGTCAATGTCTTAATGAATCGCTCACTTCCTACAGAGACACTCCAGGTTGAACTTTGGAAAGCAAAGTCTCATGGTAATGTTTTGTCTCGCGTAGCTTTCAATAAAACAAAATATTTCTTTGCTTTATTCAATAATGATTATAAAAGATTTATAATGATGAAATCATTGCTTGGCTGCTTGACCATAAGATTGGAAAGTCTGTGGCAGTTAACTACTGAGGTAAAATCAGATGCAGGTGATCCTTGTGCAGCTTACAACACGCAGTGCATGGCCGGCCTTAGATAATTAGAGGCCCTAGGCGAAGTAAATTTGGTGGCCTAAAATGAAATTGAAAAATAAAAACATAAACAGCGAAAGAATCTCTCTCTCTCTCTCTTTCTCTCTTTATATATATATATATATATATATATACTTCTCTTTATAGCTTAAGAGTTTGGACACCACGGAAAAGAAAGATCACTCTTTTATTTCTACATGTCGGACGGACTAGAGTTACCTCACGTAATTTTAGAGGCGAAAAAAAAAAGAGGGGGAGGGGAGAACAAGTAGTATTCACACGTCACCAATTAGCAGGGCCGGACTCATCCATTGCGACCAAGAAGTCATGGAAAGAGAACAAGTAATCTACTCTGTATTTACCCGTCACTAAAAAGAATGGCGGGACTTAACCATTGTGGGGCTGAACGCGAAACGGATTTCGCGGGGCCCAGTTTGGGTAGGGATACGGAAGATAAGTGAAAATTACGAGTTTGTATTAGAAAATATATTTGTCTTTGCATTATACTCATTCTTTACTATGTACAGAATTACTACACGAGCCTCGCGAGAAGCTTCTTTCACTAGATTCCACAATTACGGGTATTGTATAATGACGTTTTTTTTTATCTCGCATAGGATTGACGTTTTCCATATTGAATGACTCCCCAAAATACAATTAATTTTTGTCTATATATTTTAGAAGATTTCTTTAAGTATTTGAAAGATTTTAATAATTTCCGGAGATTTCCATGACTTTTTCGTATATTTTGCAATTTCAGATTTCCAGGAGCTCCAGGTAAATTGACAGTAAGCCGCGGGAAATCTGTTATAAGTTATAAAATGGTTGAATGTAATAATTTACACCTAGAATTAGCGCAGGTATTATAAAAGTGCGGTGCACACTGTGGACGCATAGGTTGCAGTGGCCAAAGTCCGGCCCTGCAAAATAGCGGTGTATGCTACCCCGCGGGTCGATTAATAAAATAAAATTACGTAATTTATTTAATACCTAAAGTACTCCAAGTCTCCAACAATAACGCACTACGCAAAACAGCAGGGTTTCTGTCGAGGGCTTTTGCACTAGCGGATTAAAGCCTCTCAAGCCCCTCACTCCAATGGAGTTGGATGATGATGATGAACAATAACGTTGGCCACATGTTCCGCAATGTCTTCTCTAAAAAATTGTTTTGAGGCGCCTGCAATCAAAGTCCATAGGCAGATTCCTGTTTGGCTTTTTCCCATAGGTAAGTCCTGCACAGTGCTACACGATGGCATAAGGTGTGAGGCCGCTGACCCCGAACTATACCTCCCTTTCCTTGGACACATTAGTTACGTCAAGAGGGGGGAACTACTGTGTTAACAACATCGTTCCAGTCATAGCAAATGTCCAGGCTCTCATTTCCTTATTTCTATGAGATTAAACCTAGTCTATACGTAACTAAAAAAGGCCACAGATGAAAGAAAGATATTTATTCCCTATGTTTTTGATTACGGTCCATTCTTTTACCCAAAGTCCATTTTTTCAACCCGTCAACACAAAGTCTCATTATTATGGACACTTTCCATTCACCATAATGTCAACAAAGAAGAAAAGATTATTTTTTTTCGTCGATACAAAATGTTTAGTAGCATGGAGGAAACACAAACACTATTAACAAAACTCTGCTGTGTGTGTCTGCTTGTTGTTCTTAGCTGTGTGTGGTGTTCTCAGTCAGAGGGTTATTTCCTTGTTGTCATACTAAAGCGTAAATGACGTCACATGTAGCCAATGATGTAAAAAAGAAATACAGTCGCCTCGGACTTAATATCTTTTTGTTCTTTCTTTCTTTATTAGTTTTAATTAATAAATATAAACGAGTAAGCCTTTTAATAATATCGTTATAAATTTATTATCATTTTCTGTTTTCAGAATCGACTATCCAGGGAGACAACTGGGTTTATTTGGGAAACTCTTCTGGACTGAAGTTTTGTTGTGATCAGGGGATGCTCTGTTCTTGGTCGCACTCTGATCACAAAGTAAACTTAGAGAAACAGAATGCTCCTTCAGCTTGCTACAGACTTGAGACGAATGTAGCAACTCCTAAAGAAACCTCTGTTAGTCTCTACACCCTGACTATGTCTAAGAAAAAATATTTGGTCTCTACCAGTGTTACTCCGAGGACAACAATTTGTAAGTATCTTGATTGATGTTTGGTATATAATTGATTGACTTAAACCAATAAAAGTTTTTTAAAATGTTCCCATTTCAGACCATGCAGTCTATAGGGCGAAGGCGTGGTGGCTGAGCGGTAAAGCGCTTGCCTTCCGAACCGGGGACCGGGGTTCGAATCCCGGTGAAGACTAAGATTTTAAATTTCGAGTTTTTCGGGCGCCTCTGAGTCCACCCAGCTCTAACGGGTACCTGACATTAGTTAGGGAAAAGTAAAGGCGGTTGGTCGTTATGCTGGCCACATGAATGACCGTAGATATTCTATGACTATTTACCAGTGGATACGTGTGCTCAGAATTGATTTCAGAAACAGCTGACCTTTACATCATCTGCCCTATAGACCACAAGCTCTGAAAGGGGAACTTTATTCTATAGGGCAGATGTTGTTAAGGTCATCATTACGGCGGTTGGTCATTGTGCTGGCCACCCTGCACGTAAACCGTTGGCCAAAGAAACAGATGACCTGGCTACCTATCAAGAGAATTTAAATTCTTAGCTAATCGAATAAAGGCACCACGGAGACCTTAGCCCACAAAAGAGATTGGAAGTAAGCAGAATGAGCAAGCTGTTGAATGAACGTTGAGCTATACACTCCACATCGTAGATATAGTAGAGAGAGATAGACAGGGCCGGATTTAGATTTGATAATGCCTTTATCTATTTGAGAGGGTTAAGCTAATATACAGTTAAGAAGAATATAATTTATAAATTATTATAATAATTAATAATAATAATTAAGTCTCATTCAGTTTCCCCGATGTTAAGATAAACTCGATTCCATGTCCTTAAATATATATTCACGTTCCAGACAGAAATTGAAACTTTCAATTATCACGTGGTCTAGAAACTGACTTTGGTATTGCATTAAATTTAGAAGACTATTAGGGATGATTGCAGGGTTTTCCATGACATCGTTGTAACACAGTTGCTATCAGCACATTTTGACACATTGATGCAGTCAAACAGTAGTCCCTTAACAATCATCTAAATTGTTTTCTATAAGTAAAAATTTAATGACAACATCTAATGGGTATTATTTCATATATTTTGCTTAAGCTTATAAAGTTTTTTTTTTTTATAATTCTGATAGCAGATTTAACGCAGATAGACGACATAACAGTTATTGGTGTTGTGTCTGGAATTATTGCCATTTTGATTATCTGCTGTGTCATAGCTGCCATGATGATTCTCAAATCCCGAAAAGGTAATTATCAATTACATTTACTAATAAATAAAATAAAATAAAAACCTATTTAGTATGTCGACCTTAATATCCTGAATACAAATTGTCTTTATTGGATTACATATTGTATTAGCGTACAACATTGTAGGTGAACTTGAGGCTCAAATACCTTTCAAGAGTTCTGTATCTTTGTGTTTTATTTCATTAGACAAAGCTGCAGATGTTCTATGACTATTTAGCAGTGGATACGTGTGCTCAGAATTGATTTCATTGGCTTCCTTCAGTCGTAGAACGGCTATGGTTCATCTCGCACACTTCCTCTTGTGGCTGTGGAGCCCTATTTTGGAGAGACACTCCGTTCACAAATATCGCAGGTTAAGATGGCTTTCGCTTCGGTGGTAGAGGAGCTGGTCATTTTTTTGCATTGACTGTTTTTCTTCCAGGGCTGTGGCCATGTTAAGTGAGATGAAAGCCTGTGCATTGTTTATGGTCGAAACATTGTTGCCCACACAGCAGTTCCCCCCTCTCCGCGCAGCTGATGTGACCAAAGGAACAGAATATCCGATACAGTTTGGGATCAGTAGCACCGCATTGACAATGGCATCACCTTCAGCTGTTTCAAAAACATCTCAAGACTACGAGTACAATTACAATAACTCACAATAAAATGCCCCTGACGTACAGTGGTGTAGCTATGTAGGCAGGATGGAAAGGTAGAATGTGAAAATCCGACCCCGCGTCTCCATTCGAGGGAGGACCCCAAATGAGTGTTCGAACTTTTTTTTACAATAAATATTATATTTTAGGCTAAAATCTCATGTCATGTTGTCGAACCCGCCAAACCCCCAAATGATGGCGAATCTCTAGCTACTCCACTTCTGGCGTACATAATATAATTATTTTGAAAACTTGCAGTTTCTGTCTCAAACGGGACTCATGATTGACACAAACAAAAGAATACTATAAATATATATAATTTAGGGTGGCCCATGCAGTATAGCAAAAAAATAAAAGTTTTAAACTTCACCTTCTCACCCTTCCAACTTGTTCCAATGTTGAAAATAAAATTTTCTGTGAAATATTTTCTGAAATTTCTCGACATTTAGAGGTGGCCCAACAATCTAGAAGTTTGAAGTACAAATATTTTAAAGTGGTTTTTATACGTTTTTGCTACTTGTACTGTGTTTGACGAAATTATGAGCAGCAAAATTATCTCATTTTTATTACAACATTAACTGTAGTGAAAACAGAGACATATTTGACAATAAACACACCTAACAACCGAAGCAGTTTACTAGTTTAGTTTATCACTGGGCCTATAGTCACTAGCCAGTCAAAGTCGACAAACTCATAAGTCGAACATTACTATCAGTCACACAGTCAGTACACATTAGGGTAAAATAACAACAGTGCATGGAACATGGAAACTGAAAACATGGTGATTGAACACAGTTTTTAGTCGTAACTACTAACTAAGATCAGTCCGAGTTTGATAGTTAAGGTGTCGTTGGCGTAGATGACATGGCCATCATGAGACCGGATTTGCTGCAGTCTGGAAACAGCCGGCGATGTTCGCTAACGACATGCAACATGAATTGAAGCTGTTCCTCATCCTTGGTTAGCTTCTTATTGTAGTCCTGAATGAGGGCTACCCCTCTCTCAGCTCTGTCATTCACAACAGCCAACCCTTTAACAGTTCTCAGTGCACATTGGTATGTTTCATCCTCATCCCATTCTGATGGATCTTTTGACATAAATGACGTCTGTAACTGCAGAAGACGAAACATGGTCATTGAATTGGCTGTGCAGAACTGTTCGAGACCCTTGCTGTTTGTGAAGGCTGATGTTTCCAGTCTGGGACGTTTAGGTGGATGCTCATTGCTCAGGTGCAGCACTCTCCATGGCTGCAAGCATCAGCTTCTTGGTTTCAGCTGGAACTCTAGAGTCAAACAGAGCGAGTGCTACCAGCTCTTCTGAAATATACCACAGATGCAGTCCCAGCTTTTTGCTGGTTACAGATGAAATGTTTACATCGGGGTATTCAAGGAGCTGTCTCATCCACAGGAAATCATTCAATGGTGCATTTATTGCCAGTGGTGCTGTTATCCATACTCTGAGATAGACAAGCACACCAAATGCAGCAACAGCAGTGATTCCCTTCAGCTCACTCTGTGTCATCTTGAATTGTGCTCTGAAAAGCCACATCTTGATACTGTACAGCACTTTAGCCAACCACCTTGCTCGATGCATTGCACCTGGAGACTGAAAGTGAATTCCCCTGGAAGGAGCCTGGCCAAGGTAAATCATAGACAGTTCCAGGAACTCCCGGTAATCATCTCGTGGCTGCTGCTCTTCAAGTTGCATGCGAGCAAATTCCAACAATTCATTTCTACTATTAGCAATGAGATTGTCGATGAATGGATCTGTTTCTGCCGGCTGGTAGTTGTCACGATCTATGAATTTCCAGTGCTCCTTGAATCTTTTGAAGATTGATATGTCAGGGCCTGCTGAACCTCGTAGCATTTGGTCAAATGCTGCACCGACAATAAGTTCCATGATGTGATGACGACAGGCCAAGTATAGGAGATCTTTGGCCAACATCTGTTGAATTAAGACACAAGCACCTTGCTTATCACCAGTGTTTGAACTTGTTGTGTCAAAACACAAAGCCACAACCTGCTTTTCGATGCCCCATTGCTTTATCTCGTTGACCACGGCAGTAGCTTGGGATTCACCAGTTCCAGATGACAGTTTTGGAACTGCAAGCAGCTGTTCACAACCAACACCTGAGATGAGAATTGGTAACGTGTCGACGTGTTCTCTAGTTGTCAAATCTTCCAATAACTTTCCATCCCAGTGGACAGTCAGATGGTTTACAGATAGAAATTCTGATTTCAGGTGTGATGCTGCAATTGTTCTAGCTTTACACCTGGCTCGGTGGATTGAGTTCCTGCTGATGTTGAGGGAATCAACATTGTGATCAAGGCTGGATGCTGTTTCACACAACACATAAACAGCATTTCTGGAGGATGTCTGTGTTCTGTCCAGAGCTGCCATTAGCCCAGTAGTCAATACATCAGTCTTAGCTTTCTTTGGCACTGGCTTTGTGATACAGTCAGCAGGATCTGTTGATGAGGATGCAACAGGTTTATATTCAATTATTCATCATCACACATGGCAATTTGCTCTTGGTCATGGTCACTGTCTTCACCAGATGATGATTCGAGAGTTGTCAAACAAGCACTGATATTCATTTCATCTACTGACTTTTTCCGCCGCCTTGCTTCAGCCTGTTTGCGTTCACCAGCTGCTCTAGCTTTACGTTCAGTAACTTTATCCCGACACCAATGGATCCTGGACGCCCTTTTTCTCTCTGGCGTAACAGGAATGCCCTGTCTTCTGGGTTGCTAATGATAGTTAGTGCATCCTGATGGGCTATGTCGAACAGATCTTCAAGATGAGAAACAAATTCATGCTCCTGTTTTTTGTGAGCTTCACCAGACCTCGACTTGTGTTTTTGGAGACCCTTCCATTCATGAAAGACTGATTCAAGCTTCTGAATGCAGTGCTGTTCTGCTCTTGTCGGAATGCTTGCTTTTTTCCAGAACTCCATTATCACGTTGATTGTCAGTTTACTGGCTTCGCGAACAGTCATTTTTTCTACTTTATGTAGGTGTAGAAAGTACCCGAATGTCTGATAATACGATGGCAGCTTTGCACCAAGAATTTCAGGAACATATGATTTAATCAAGTAAACATTATCATTAGATCTTGTTTCCATTCTGTTAAATCTGAAACACAATAACATGGAGAGTGGAGACGATTAGGTTAAGCAAAACACTAGGCATAATTGAATGAACAACTGAAAAATTTTAAATTTGCTGTATAGTACAAGAGTACCAGTACATTTAACATTGTAAAATGCATTTAACAACGATGTGTTTTTGCAGTTAATTCAGCAAAGTAAAATACTGACTATTAATACATGAAGAGAACAAAGATTGCATAATTACATCTCGACTGGTGAGTAATAGCTGACTTTTTGTCTCAAAAATGAAAAACAAATATAAACATAAACAGAAGAGAATTAGCAAAGAATGTCTAATAAATTCAATAAAATACCAATAAATAAGTAACACTTAAATAGGTTAATCATCCATACTCTCTCAGTCACTGCTATATAACAAACCAATAACTCGCCCTGAATTACCGGCAAAGGAAACACCATGTCAAAACTTCATCACCAGTGGGCCACCTTTAAATATTGTCAAATTGCAGAAATATTTTGCACTAATTATTTTTATAGCAATTGGAACAACTTGGGAGGGTGAGAGTTGTTAGTTTTTAACTTTCAATTTTTTGGGCCACCCTATTATATATATATATATATATATAATTTCGAATCAAAGCTAATCTTAAAAATAACATCTTGCAATAATTTGGTTTTGAATTCAAATTTAATGCATCTTGTAGGGTAATTTTTATAATGAGCTAGAAATTATTTTAAAAACATAATAACAATGTTTTCTCGTCATGAATGATTCACACCAAACAAATATTTATACTATCTGTCAGCGGCGTCACTAATGGGATGCGATGGGTGTGGTCCGCACCGAGTGAACACAATTTGGGGGTGACACCCAAATTGCAAAATACATATATCTTGACAAAAGCAGACACATCAGAAAAGATAACAATCATGAAATCTATCTATATATATATGCCCTAATATGCCTTGACACATCGAGATGGTAGTTAAGTTTAAATGACACAGCACAACGTTATACCATTTCTGTCTCAAAGTATAACAAAGGAAACCTGTTCATGGAATGTTAAGTCTTTATAATTTTAATTAAATATCATTGTAAAATTTGGAGAAAAGTTGAATTAATCATACACATTAGGATTATAATAGAATCGACACTCATTTTACATTTGAGTAAAAATAGATAAAAGTAGGTAATCAGCTCTTACATACATACATATATACAGGGCCGGCCTTATGCTACTGCAACCTATGCGGCCGCAGTGGGCCCCGCACTTTCATAGGCCCCGCGCAAATTCTAGCTTTAAATGATAAATTAAACCATTATTACTTAAATGTCGCCCTAAAGTTTCAGACATTAAAATATCCCTATTTTAACTAGATTCGAATCTAAAACCCCCTCACTTTTGAAGCTAAATGCTTTCCCACTCAGCCATCAATTTCCTTACTAATTCTATTAATTACTTTTTCTTTGTGTTTGTTCGCAGGTGAAAAAAACACAGAAAAAGAGAATTATATATGTGTTACTGAACCTGTTTACGACAGACCCGTTTACGACAGACCTGTAGACAACACCTGAGTCTCACTGTCTCTCATATCTTCATAACAAATCATATCATAAACCGTTTTGATATTATAGAAATTAAGATGTGAGAAAGCAACAATAACAATCAATCAAAAAGACAACAACGTCAGTTCAAGATTTGTCACATATGTAACGGCATCGAAGAGCTCAAACGTGATCTCACATAGGCAGCGAATTCATTGGAAAATTGGCAAGTTTAGAATGACATATAAGTTGTGTGATATTTTAAAAAAATATGAAAAGAACCGTTTTAAAATCCTTTATTGTCACTACCATTATATATATAGGAACAGGCCAATTTGATCAATTTATGACATATGAATATGTTTCTTGACATATGTGAATGAAATAGATGATTAATCAAATGCCTGACACTTTCAAGTGCAATAATCAGTTTTTGTGTTTGTTTGAATAATTTTTTATATTTTAAATGAAATTTTGACAAAAATAAGAGAAACTGGTTGTAAATGTTGTGGTTGTAGGAGGATGACGTAAAACAGTGACGTAAGACAATGACGTAAGTCAATGATGTTTGACAATGATGTAAGACAATAAATTAAGATAATAAGTAAGACTGGCCAAGTGGTTGTGTCCATCCTGAAGTGTTTTAATTATATTTTATTGATGGATGTGATTTGTTATTCAGGTGAAATATATTGATGTATAAACTATATGTACATGTACATGTCAATGCTTAGTGAGTCTTGAATAAATAGTTAAGTGATAAAAACAAAGGGAAGTAACTTCTGGAACATTTACTTCAATATATTTTTGTTTTCAAATTTTGGAAAAGGAAAATTTATTTCTTTGTAAATAAAATAAACCAGATAAAAGAAGTTTCCAGCAACTGCACATTTGTATTATGAGGCAGACCCAAAGCCAGATGTTATTTCTATATATAGTAGAGTAACTGTGATATAAAATATTTACTCATAACATCTTTGACACAATCGATTCTACTCTGTTGAGAGTGTCCCTATTGCTTAAGACAAGACAAGGGCTGAACTTAGTCCTAGGCAAAATAGGCAGCTGCCAAGAATCCATTATTGTGGGAAGCGTGGTCGAGAGGCTGAGTACGCTTGAACTTGGCTTGGCTATCTATAAAAAGGGGCCCCAGGTTCGACTCCAGCAGAATTGTGTTTACTGAACGCATAAAGGCAGCACAAATACCTCCTGCCCCCAAGTAGCGCTATATAAAATCTTTTTTTTTTTTTTTAATTGCCGGGGCCTCGAACAGAAAAAAAATGTTGAAAAAAAAATGCAAATCTTTGATGAACTCTCAAATATCAAAAGATTTATGTCTACTAGCTCAGCTCTAAATATGTATTATAACTCATGGTTTATCCATGTGGGATAAGTGGTCGAGAGGCCAAATGCGCTTGGCTACCTAGGAGGAGGTTCGACAACCGACTCGGGCAGAGTTGTGTTTACTGAGCGCCTAACCCAACCCTAAAACCAACTCCTTCCCTCTCCCCCCACTGGTCCACAAATGATTTTGGAACGAAATCGCTCTGAGCATGAAAGTAGCGCTATATAAAAGCAATAATAATACTTTTTTAGATCTACTTGTTAGACTAGCTCTATTAGAAGAACATTGTTTATTCCAATTGGTGAATATATCAAAAAGTTATTACGGGTCAGATGAATTAAAACGCAAACGAAAAGCGCATAATATAAAGAGGTGCTTTACTTTATTTTAATTAATTTTTTTTATTTGGGGCCACCAAATTCGCTTCGCCTAGGGCTTCCGATTACTAAAAAATGATCAAATTGATCGATAAACTTCCAGGAAGTAACACATCAATCGAGGTTGTTCTATTTTTGATCGAACTGTTCCGTCTGACGGAACTCTCACCTGTGGGGCGCTTGGTGGGTAAGGGGCTCTCAAACATAGCCGACACACCCCAGCATTTTGAAAGATGAATGACGACTCGAGGTAGTACATACTCCGCTCGTGCAGTTGTTTCTGAACCAAATTTAAATTATGCAGCCTGGATGTCCGCCAAAAACATTTTCCTATACTCAATTTGATTCCACTCACATTTGGATACCATTCACTTTCACTAATCAATTTTCTTTTGAATATTCGCACAGGGAAATATTTACATAGTAGGCTTATTTATATATATTTAATTATATAAGAATAGATCCTACAAATATTTTTTTTAAATACTCACACTGTAGGCAATTTCAATTTCCTTTGTTTATTAATCATTTACCATTATATCTTTTAGAAACGTTTACATATTTATAATAATAATAATAATAAAATAATTAATACTTTTCAAAATAAGAATCAGCAAATGTTGTATTTTGAATGTATAACGGAAAGAATACAATGACTTGAATGTTTCTATTATTATTATTCAATGTTGTATAGTGAACATACATGCCCTAGTAAAAGATGAGTTTGTTGTTTAAGCTGTCGTGTTTGTGTTTGTAATGTTGCCTTGAGCCTATATTTTGTTTGTTAACAGCGCTATATAAATTTAATTATTATTTATTTATCAGTTCTTTCTATGAACGAATACAAATTTAGCTTTGTTTAATTCTTTGAATCTACAATTTCTGTATCTATTTTAAAATTATGATACTAATAATTAGGCGAAAATCTTTAACTCCGAGATTAATGATGCGTCCAGCAGACTTCTTAGCGACTTACATATTTGCCCAACTGATGCTGACAAAGTGGTTGTCCAGCGAGTTCTAATGAAGTTCTCTTTCTGCGCTTGTCTTCGGAAACGTTTTTTTTTCTCAAGCGTGTGACCCGTGAACTTTAAGAGAGCTCTCCAACTGTTTCTTTCAGAGGCCATCTGCTTTTTGTACTACATAACTGGACGTTTAAATTCATACAAAAAAAACCCAACATATTCATTTCGACAAAGCTTATATCAACTCACTCGGACTGTCTGGTAAAAAGTTTTCATTTCTTATTTCTCCCATCAAGATGAACACAAGTCTGTGCGAATCAATTTAAACAAAAAAAAATTAGTAAATTAATTATAGCTAATTCATTATTTTGTTTGGTATCGAACAAGGGCAATAAACAGTACTTGTCAAATGTGCTGTATACGTTGAATTAAACTCCCCTCAAAAATATTAAAATTAGAAGTTTCATATTTAAACAAAAATACCAGACCATCAAACATTACAATGATTTTAAAAGATGATGAAAGGATAAGCTTACAAGAGATTAAAACAAGACTATCTACACTCAAATGCAATGTTACATTAGTAGAATGAATAAAATGATAGGTATTTTAATTTTTATACAAAAAGACATTCTACACTATTTAGGTCAAAATATACATGCATTTAACAGATTTATTTCATCAATATTTCCTGGCTATGAACACATAATGCATAACAGGCTTTAAGAAACGTAAACAACATTGAAAAAAAAAAACCCAGTTGCAACAACATTTACATAAGAGTATTACATTTTCATGCTATTAAATGGGGGAAGAATTAAGGAGTGTTGTTTGTCCATCGTTGGTAAGTAGCACCAATCAGTAGTTCAACTAAATCAATGTAGGCGTAGTAAATCCTTGATGTGAAACTTGAACAGACCACTTGATTAAACAGAACCTAATGTAAACATTATTAACAACTATGCAAAGATTGAACTTGAAAGTAGATTTCAGTAGCAACAAGATCTAACTGACTGCAACTCCACGTCCTTCCTGTCTCTTTGTTTCTCACTTGGTCTCTTGCTCAACTCTCTTACTCACGTGACATCTGTTTACATTTATTATGACAGTCCATGTCATTGATTCCTCTGACCCTGTTAGCCTAAATTAACTGATTCCTTTCCTCATCGTTACCTTAGAAACACACATATACGCTCCTTTGTTTTGTTTTGTTTGGTGTAATGCGCACATTGTAAGACAAATTTCCTAAACGGACAATAAAGATAATTATTATTATTATTATTAACAAGAAATATAATTTGAAGACACATTTCAAAACCTATATAACAAACGCATCACAAGAAAGGCTAAAACAATATCTAATAGAGTATTATAGACTCATATTTGGTATGTCCCCTATTGAGGATCTAGTGCTCCTCCAGACTCACTAGCTGGTACCCTTTTGAGAAATCTCAGCACTTGCCTATGTGAATGTCTCTAAATTGAAATTCCATGTTGCTAACCAAATTTAAACACTTCTAAACTTCTATGAATGGTGCTCGAAGTTCAAGCGTCTAATAACAGCACGGAAAAACTTCTCTTAGATACCCCATCCCCACCATTGGTCCACAAATATGATTTGACCAAAGCGCTCTGAGCATGCTATAAGCATGAGAGTAGCGCTATTTATAAAAGCTATAATTATTATTATTATTTCTCAGTAGAACTATAAGAAAAATGCTAGCAATACATATTAATGTACATAGTTACATAGCGCTTTTGGACGCCTTCAGGCGAGAGTTTGGCGGAACAAAGCGATCTGCCTGTCTACAAAAATCAATGTCTTCCAGGCGGTGGTTCTCTAAACCCTTCTCTGAATCATGGACACTATACTTAAAACAACTAAGACTTCTTGAGCGCTTCCATCAAAGATGCTTGCGCTCCATCATGGACATACGCTGGCAAGACCGCACTACAAACAGCGATTTCCTTGCGAACGCCGGTATGGACAGTATAGAGGGACTTCTTATGGTCCGGCAGATACGCTGGGTAGGGCACGTATCTCGTATGGGAGACGAACGTAAGCTAAAGGCAGTCTTTTTTGGTAGCTAAAAGGTGGTCGACGTAACAGAGGCGCCCCACGGAAACGCTTCAAGGACCAGCTTAGGCGTCTACTTTCGTTGGCTGACATAGAAGAGAGCATCTGGTTGCATGCGGCCTCAGAACGAGACAGCTGGAGGTCACTCACGAAGGCCGTGGGATACACATTTGAGACCATAAGAAAATCCGATGCCGAGGACAAACGCAGACAGCGAAAAGAAAATCTAAATCGACCACCTGCGGACAATGGTTATGCTCGCCCTGGATGTGGCAAAATATGTAGGTCACAGCTGGGGCTGTGCAGCCACGAAAAACACTGCACTCCTCACTAATCTTCGGACTTTTATAAAATTTTAGGATTGATACAGATTTTAAATTAAAAAAAAATATATTTTGGATACTTATGTAAACATTAGAAATATAGTCACAAATGTAACACTTTACTTACTCAAGTGCTATTTCAGACCTTGTGATCTGTAAGGCAAAGGATGTAAAGGTCATCTGTTTCTGTGGCCATGGTTAACAAGACCAACCGCCTTTACTTTTCCTCAACTGATGTCAGGAACCCATTAGAGCTGGATGTAATCAGAATCGCCCTAGTACACAAGACAATCAGTAAATCCATTTTACAGTTTATTTTGTAATCATACATACACTTTGTAATATATTGCTGGTAATGCCAAACATGAACGATTTCTTCCCCTGCCCCCCCCCCCCGGCAAAACTCTGGAAACTTGTTCTACTTTTGAGAAAGATCTAGATTCTAGATGAACTACTTCTTAGACTGCCCCTTCATTCATAGGGCATTTAGAGTTTTTTTATTCCGAAAAAAAAACAACTAAATAATTATTCTATTTTGCTATAATAATAATAATAATAATAATAATAATAATAATAATAATAATCTTTATTGTCCATATGGAAATTTGTCTTACAATTTGTGCATTACACCAAACAAAAAACATTAGAACTATAAGAAACCAAAGTGTACATTAACACCAGACTCACTCATAATTTACATGTGACAAAGTTTATATCAGATTGTTCTTATTTAATGATTTGATTGCCAGGGGAACAAAAGAACACATTTTTCTTAGTAATCGTAATCTTTGCTGCCTTTTTTTTGGTGATGTAATCAGTATTTGCAGTAAAATGTAGTTTATTGTCTAGTATAGTACCAAGGTATTTAAAGGTTTGCACTATTTCAATAGTCTCTCCAGCTACAGAAACAATATCATTTTCCTTCTTTTCCCTACGAAAATCGATTTTCATTTCTTTGTTGTTTTTTTTACATTTAATAATAAATATAACACAAAATTATAACAATAAAAATTTCTTACCGTGTTGCATTATCCACACCAGTTATTTAGTTGAATCATGCGCGGTGAATTGTAAGTGCTTTAAAAACCTTAACTCCGTTTTTCGATTACTTTTTTAAAAACTAGATTACAAGAGGTAGGTCACTGTATATGTATGAGTGTAAATATAGATCACTAAAACTAAAAATGTATCTAAAAAAAAAAACTAAAAATAAAACAACAACTATATTATTTTTCTTAGGAATTAATATATTAGGCCTACCTACGTTTATAGTTTAGTGATATGCCATGATTTTTAAGCGATATGCATGTCTGGAAATATATGTGTCATGTATAAGTGAGCATGTATTTAACATCTTAAATATATTGATATTAGGTATTTAGACTAGACCTTATTCTTTTCAACACAGTCAGTCACACCTAAAATAAAGTAAAATGTGTCCCAAGCTATGGTAATCCTTATCCGGATGTGAAACCAAATTATTTCTGATTTTTATTTTTCACATTGTTTTGAAATACTCATATATTTGTGTTCACATTGATTGTCTCCTATTTTTTAATTCCTTTAAATTTAGAGAGACATGAGTAGTATTTCGTGAGGACTAAAAATAGCATGGGAGTTTAAAATTGCCAGGGAGGTCTGTTTATTCTTTTCAGTCGTACATTCTGGTTCTTTCGTATCGGGAAATCTAATTCTAGAAAGGGTATAAAAATAAGGAAAGAAAATAATCGGGATCAGTCAATAAGTTTAAAGATTCAAGTTAAGTCTACATACAAAAATTGATAATCTATTATCTCTTGATATATAGCGTGAGTGCAATGTTGTCATCATTACGTTGAGTTCTATAATTTATTTCCCATTAACAAACTCCCCGCATACAAAGGGAAATTGGTAGTGAACTTTTTAAAATGCAAAGACAAATTCACCACTCTGGTTTGTCGTATGATCATATATAGATTTTTGCTTTCAATGTTTCATTCAAAGCTCACTTATATGTATTAAATAATAGATTATGTATAGTATTACGTACCTCTATATGCATATTGAGAGATACTTGTTATAACACTTCCCACTGTTGGTTTTATTTCTGTGTTTAATTTATAGAAATGTATGCATTATACAGAGTCAGCCAGTAACGTAATTATTGAGTGACATTACATTTACAAATGGCTACTTCGAATCCACTTACATTGAACAATTATATAGGATACTACTTCGATATTGAGCACAAAAAATTGAAATATAAATCGAGAAAAATATTTTTAAGTTGAGGTATATATAGAGATGTAGTGGATGAGTGGTACAGTGATTGGGTTCTTAACTGAAGGGCCTCGGGTTCGAATCTCGAAAAGTCAACTCAAAATTAGTTGTGAAAAATAAAGTTAACAAATTATTGATTGTATCTAACTAAGCATCAAATTTAAAATTACCCAATCAGTCAATTAATTATTGATAATTAATTATTCTGCTTGATATCTATTATTATCTAATAAGGTAAATAACTTGTACATAATTAATTGAAATGGTTTTAAGAGCGAAGTTCTTCCCCTTAAGATAAGCTTTGTTTAAAAAAAACAAAAACATTTTTAATGTGTTTTATACAAGTAACAATAAAAACTAGATAATTAATTGATCATTAAAGTGTTTCATAAATTGTTGTTCAGGGTTTGAACTAGCGAGTCAATACACATACCATCAGACAGCTACCAAGTGTTTGAATATGCATTCCTAAAAGATAGCACTAAGGATAGACTCACCATTGCTTGCGTTCAGGTTTAATACAAAGGAGAAAGTTACATTTTTGACAGATCTGACTGTAATGTTCACAGGCTTCAGAATGTATGTCGCTGGAAACTCGAGTGTCATATAACTGGAAAACGTTTTTTCGTCGACACTAGACACAGCAGCCACGTCGCCGGTGTTTCTTGTGATTTCTCCCACGATGTCATGAATCATAATTCTGTAATTTATGTCATTAATCAGAATATCTCGACTCAATATCGGGTACGATCGAATACAAAAACCAACGTTTAGAGTCTTGTCTGAGATCTGTTTTACTGTTGGTTTACTGTCATCACAAAAATATGGTGCTCCTGAAAGAGAGTCGACATTTTATTTTCTTCCCAAAGACTTCAATAATTAATTAACCATCAAATTTGTTTTAAAATTAATTATTAATATTTCGGCAATGTAATCTTAAAATTAAAAATCCTAAAGTATTACATATACACATTCAAATCTTACCTTCTTTTAATTTTAAGTTTAAAATCAATGTCGCTGTTCTCCTTAAATTGTCTCGTATTCTAAACACATAAAACTTGATGTCCTCTCTGGTTATAGTTCTTAATGTCCAGTTTATATTATGTTCATTTACGCCCTGCTTGATGTCCTCTCTGGTTATAGTTCTTACTGTCCAGTTTATATTATGTTCATTTACGTCCTGCTTGATGTCCTCTCTGGTTATAGTTCTTACTGTCCAGTTTATATTATGTTCATTTACGTCCAGCTTGATGTCCACAGAATATTTAAATGGATCGAAATTAGGTCTAAACATTTTGTTAAAACCTACATTTTCTTCATGAATTATACTGTCTGACATCAGGCACATAGTGAACACAAGATCTTCTCCAATGGTTGTTAACAAAGTTATCTCTTGGTTTAAAGGTACACACAAGGGTAAGCTGTAACCTGCCAAATTAAAATTAGTATTGATTTTTTTTCTCTTATTATTAATTAATTAAAGTGAAGTTCCCCTTTTAGACCATTCCATATATAAGACAGATGATGTTAAGGTCATCTGTTTCTTTTTGCCAACGGTTAACGAGCAGGGTGTCATGTGGTCAGCACAACGACCAACCACCTTTACTTTCTTCAACTTTCCCCTAAACTCCCGAAATTCGAAATCCCAGTTTTCAGATTCGAACACAAGGACCCCATTTTTGGAAGGCAGTAACTTAAACACTCAGCCACCGCATCCCCCTGCACATTAACTATATGGTCACTTTTACGTGTCTGAATTTCATAACACATCTAGCAAGACAAAATACACATTAGAGCTTAACAAGTAATAAATAATTTAAATAATTTAGTAATACCATTGTGTCTAATACTGAATGTTAAATGGAATACTTCTGGTCCAGCCAGTAATGTAAATGTTTCTTGTTTTCCCAGAAACTGTGCACAATTTTGAAGATACACTTTGATTAGGTATTCACTGGCCAACTTGTTTGGTACAATCTCAATACTGTATGGTTTGGACATGTTACTGGGAACTAAAAGAGGCAGCCCCGATTTGACTAGTCTGTAGACAATTGTTGATGTATCATTAGTACAGTAATTTTCTGGGAACATTATCAATCGTGAAGGATCTAAAAAAAAAAAAGAAATTATATGAAATATTAAGTTATAATTTTAAACAAGCAAAATCCATTACAAAAATACTTGAAACAAAAACAAAAAGCAAAGCGTATATTCAGTAAGTAGTTCAATCCATTGGCTTGAATAAGTCATGTCATTACATGTGTAATACATCTAGATTAACAATAACACATCTTTGCAATTAAAAATATTTTTACCAATTGTTATAGTTTAGCGTAATTTCATGCTTTTGGATTTCCAAATTCGCTATGATCCTATCACGTGACTGAAACAAATAGAAAAGGGTAAGGGGGAGGGGGTCGTCGCTATGTGTTTATAAAAATATAAAAAAGTGAGAGACTTGAACTCGAGAGCTAAGGCCTCCTTAGCCCCCACTGTCTCCTCAGCCTCCTCGTGCTACTAAGTAAACCACAGTGCCTGGGAGCTACTTATGAGAATATTACTTACTTAGACTTAGGTCCTCGTGCTACTAAGTAAACCACAGTGCCTGGGAGCTACTTATGAGAATATTACTTACTTAGACTTAGGTCCTCGTGCTACTAAGTAAACCACAGTGCTGGGAGCTACTTATGAGAATATTACTTACTTAGACTTAGGTCCTCGTGCTACTAAGTAAACCACAGTGCCTGGGAGCTACTTATGAGAATAGTACTTACTTAGACTTAGGTCCTCGCGCGCCGTTCGGCGCATTGGGCGGTAAGCTGTCTCTATAAAGATCTGTCATTGGCAATGTCTGAAGCCTACTCCCATCTGGTGTCCACTGTTCTGAAGTCCTCCATGAAGGTGTGTCGCCAAGTAATACGAGGACGTCCCTGTTTGCGCTTTCCTCGTATTGGCTTCCATGTTATCGCAACTCTTGGTGTTCGTAATTCATTTTGACGTAGAACATGTCCCGCAAACCTCATGCGACGCTCAGTCACAACCTCACTAAGTGTTCGACTCCCAGTTCGGCATAGGATTTCCTTGTTTGAGACCCGATCTGTGTTACTGACTCCCAAAATCCGTCTCAAACATTTTTGTTGAGCCACATTTAGTCTTTTCACAACTTTGACAGATGACTTCCATGTCTCACATGCATAAGTAGCAGATGGAATGACGTTGGAATTGGAATTATGAGAATATATTTATAGTTATTTACAGATAGCCACATAGAGTGAGTTGATAGTTTTGTAAAAAATCATTGTTTTTATACTATATTTTCTGTAGAGATTAAATTTGTTTGCTGAAAAAATGTCTCAGTCTCCAAGAAAACAACAACATTTTTTTACTCTCATTTTAAATATCTAGCTATTAGACTTTCTTGATCGACATAACATAAACCAATGGCCATGCTACTCTCTGCTAAAAACAGAGGCTGACAGAGAAAAGTGGAGTGATTTGGTTGCGTAAACCGTACCGGTACACCTACGTCGACATGCATGGGACTGATAATGTTAGAGTTTCACAATAGGTCTTACCTTTTAGAATAATAGCAACTATTTCTTCCGCTGACGTTTTCTGATTAGACTTGACACTAACAGAGTAGTTGCCGAAGTCTTCCTCTTGAATTATGCATTTAGAAAGTTCTATAAACCAAAGTACTTCAGTTAGTTGTGTAGACTCAACTCTCCAATTAACATCTTCATTGTCTAGACCCGTATTATTCGTAGTAGACTTTGTTACAATCACTGAAGTCATCTCTGGATAAGCCAACACTTTGAAACGAATAGATACTGTATCATAGACATTGGCTTTGATTTGTTTATCTTTAAAGGGGCAGATAAATGCTGGTTCTGTTAAAGTAAATAAACAATTGATCAAAAAATATGTTTTTACAAAGTTACCAACTCACTCCGTCTTTCTGACTGTCCGTCTAGTAATTCATATGAAACGCGCCAACTTTTCTTGCACAATGTGCTAGACACTTTACAAATTATTACAGCCTTCTAAAGCAATCTACTAAAATTTGTCATTTCTATTGTATTGTAGCTCCCCGATATCTAGAATCTAGGCTATGTTACGACTTACAAAAAGGTAACTCTTGAAAAAAAAAACTAGTTTTACCAAAGCTGAACAAATCCAACCACATAAAGAAACTGGTGCTAGAATCGTTGAGACGTCTATGAAATAGTTGAGATCATTAGTTAGTAATTGAGAATAGTGTTTAGAATATATAACAAGAAAAAGAAAACGAGTTCAAGCGGTCTCGATTCGAGGGATCGAACAGTCAGTCAGTCAGCTTTGTATTGAAGCACAAGTAATTTGTCCATTGTTTTATACATAGTGTTAATGGAGCATATGATTGTTAACTCTCTTATTGAAATATTTAAAGTTGTTTTTTTTTTTAAGTACTCATGTTCTCCTTCTGTGCCTCAAATGTATCCTTACGCACTTGAATCGCTTTCAATTAAGAGAAATTAAAATATCTGTCATTTCCTCTTACTCTCGCACACTTTTATTCACTAATGGATGTTAATAAAGCATATTTTAACATTTTAATTAGGAGCTTATCAAAGAAAGAATTAAAACAAGTTACCGTTTTTCAAAGTAATGTCTTGAAACTTTGAGGTCGTAATGTTACGGTTGTCAAAGACTTTGCACTCCAGAGCCGAAAGTCGGTTCGCTGGTTCAATAGTGTAAGTTACTGTCATTTCTCTCTTGTAATTTTTCGGATTATAGTATTTTTTATATAGTACACGATTCTCACACCGATTTATTATTTGAATGAGTCTTGGGTAGTTACTACCAACACAGACTAGTTCAGCAGTATAAAAGTAATAGTGGAACAATTTTATTTTGGAAAATATAACATCATTTTTAGAGTCTGTGAATTCAAATAAATATAATGAGACATTTATTTAAATGTGTACACATTAAAAAATTAAATCCATACTAAAAATGCAGAGAGATAATTATTTCTGAAATAAAGAACAGAATTAGCTTTGATCTATAATTTACATCTGCTAATTAAATTATAATAATAAATGCCATTGTTGTTACATTCTGTGCAATGGGATGTCCAATGGGGATCAGCTAGAGGGTCTGCGGAGAATGTTATAAGATCCCACATCGGACTCCACTATGTAACTACCCCCAACAACTGGTTCTCCTATCACCTAAATATGTATCTGTACTATGGAAGTAGCTATATATGTATAACATAATAATTTGGATTTTAAGATCAGAATGTATGTGAATATGTGTCTAACACATTTGTAGAATAGTGTACGAAAAGAGAGGTTTAAATCATGTTCAAATGCGGAAATTAAATTTTATAGTTCGTAAAAAAGTTACAACTACTGTAACAAAAACAAGCTAGGCATTTTTTTTTTTACAAATTAAAAAAAAAGAAAAAAAAAGGAAGGCAGGGCCAGCCCTAGGCCGATTTGACCGATTGTTTCTAAGTGGGCACCGCGCCTTGTAGGGGCAAGGCAATTTACATTTAGCATATCACTATCAATCATGGCTCTTGTAACAGGCTTTTAAAGATGTAGGACTACAAAGGATTAACATATTTATTGTGTCGTACGATTAACGTAGCTTTAATTCACCCACTGGTGCCTATTGTATTTGAGTTACATCCTAGGCATGCTGTATAATAATTGTTAATATAATGATCTAATTAATAGTAATAGTTGTTATTGTAAAAGAAATAGAGGGGCCTCGCAAGCATCCATTAAATTGGGCCCCCGCAAATTGTAAGGCCGGCCCTGAGGGAAGGCAATAATGATCAAATAATATAATCAGATACTTAGTATATAGATTTTAGGTATATAGGATTATACAAAGCTAACAGTTTCCCAAAATGAAGGAAAAAGGACTAATAACCATTCAAATGTTTCTGTGAACTACCGATCTAAAACAAAGGGATATAACTAGCGGATAACACGGAAGTGTTGGTAAGGTTGCTTCCCCTAATTAAATACTAAGTTCTTTTGTTGTTTGTGTTTTTTTTTGTTTTTTTTTTTTGTCTGTTGAAAAGTTAAATTTAGAGAAGACATAAATACAATGGAGGACCTTTAGGTGGACTAAGTCAAGAAGTATTAAGCTTCATGTTAAGTTTACTTTTGTATGTCTATTAATTAAGTGAAATGGTGTCTTATGCGATATTTTCATGAGTTCCACTTGGAGAAAATAAAGTGTTTAAGTTCCACAGGATAAATTCTGCTATTTCTTGATCGAAATAAAATTCTTCTATGCACAGATCAATTTGCGTCTTGGGATTCAACGACAGAAATTAACATATTTTATTCAACACCCATTCCAATGTAAAAGTGAATATAAAAGTAAATCTTTTTCTTGACAATCAGTTGTATGTTCGATTTGTCTATTTTTGACGGACGGTAATATACAAGGCCGCCGCTACCTATTGTGCAAAGTGTGCATTGCACGCAGGAGGCCGACTTTAGGGGGCGGCGAATCATTATTCAAGGTTCTTTTGTTTTTAAATTGTTGGTTAGATAATAAAAAAAAACATTACTTCAATATTTTATATACATTTTAATGATTCCATTATCCATTGAAAAGTAGGGGGAAACACGATTTTCGTACTATAAGAAAGTATTTTGATATCACAACCATCAATTAATGTGAATGTCAGATGTCAAGATCTATAAAGATGCAATGATAGATGTCACGTTGAAGATTATCTTGACCTATATCACACTAACGATGATCGTGATTGCCGAGGATATTGAAATCTTCTTTTAATAAGATGATCGTATAGAAGTAGCTAGATCTAGTTGATAATACGATCATTCAAAATGTTGCCAGTAGATCATCTAGAAGTTGTCATTTGCTAAGTCGATCTAAGTATGTTACTATATTCAATGAAGAAAACTTCTCTTCGTCTAAAACAATTATTTAAATTCAGAACTTGAAAAAGCTATTCACAAATAATTACAATGGTTAAACGTACTTGAATAAAATGATAGATCTACACAATGATATAACTGAGTTCTAATACAAAGCTTTAGTAGATGTTTCACTTCCAAGTTCCATACAATGACTGACTAAAAAAAACAGAACTTTTTCCCGGGTCCAGCACTGTCACGTCTCCCAGGCAGCTCATTGCAGTGCCAACCAATAAATGCAGCCCAAGTTACACTAATTAACATATCTCCACGTGAGAAAAAACCCGAGGTAAATGACGAGCTAAAAATAGATACTGTGTACGTGACATTTGAAAACAAGTTTAACATAGAGAAAAAAATTGAGAGTCGTGTAAGGGATTCCCACTGGTTTTTTCATGGCTGTCTGGTCGTGCGGATTGCGCGCTGGACTGTCGTTCGGATTTATCGATGGTCGAGGGTTCAAATCCTGCCCGCTCCCATCCCCCGTCGTCCTGCGGGAGGTTTGGACTTGGAAGTAAACTATCTTCAACTCTAAAGCAACATCCGAAACATGTAAAACATTTTTCTGGCCTTGAATTTTCACTGGCTGTTTGTGATATTTGTTTCGAATCGAATAGCCCACCCTGTAAATAGATCTAATAATAAAAAAGTCAATTTTAAAAACGTTTCACTTTTAAATGGCTGTTAGTTAATTTTAAATGGCTGTTAGTTAATTTAGGGTTGAATACTTTTTACCAAAGTCTAGAGGTAGATCTACATTAAGTTCATTTTTGTTCAAGTTAAAAAACATTTTAATCATGCTTTTTTCGTAGTAAAATCAGTTTTAAACGGCATCTATTTTTTTTATTAATATTAGATATACTCAATATTGAAATATATACAAAGGTATTTAAGTTTCTTTTTAGTGTTTTAAAAAATATATGCTAGTATTCCGAATAGGATTATTTTTACTATTATTCTGTTTTAAATCAATTGATCCTCTGTATTTTTAATGCAACGTTTCTGAAACTTTGGGTATTGGGGGGAAGGCGCAACGTCCTGACAAAATGGGGTATTACAGAGTGGCGACGGTAAGAAGATTTTATACAATTGATATGTGGTAATGAATAGAGGATCATGAAATTAGCGTAATGCAAATGTGAAACTGCAGACGATCTTGAGATATGAAAGAGTAAAGATGTTTTGCTATGAGCTGGATTTTGTTTAAATATCAGTTTATTTCATTAGGCCTACTATTAGATCTACATCTCAAGTTAAGTCTGTGAATATTTTATTGAGTTATATTGAGTTTTTGTTCACACAAGAAGTTTCTTCAAGTTATTTGATCTTTTTTATTAAAAGTATAAAACGCCCAGATTGGTTCAGTTGTACTAGCTGTGTGGAGCGACAATTCAACTACCAACCAACAACAATGGGAGGGGGCGGCGAACAAAATGTTTTATTTTAAGTAAAATTTATCTTAATCCTAGTAAAAATTAATTACGTAATTATTAATGTTTTAAACATTAAAATGTCTTAAGAAAGAAGCGTTGTTTATTTTCTAATAGGACCTTGTCAAATGTAGACCTTTTTTTTTGCGAGAGGCGTAAGCAACAATACGTGTCAAATCGTTTTGAAGAAAACATTTCAAAATATCTCCGTTAGTATGATTTTTCTTCATTTTTTGTCTTGTCATTATTTAAATTTAAATTACTGTTAAATTAATATAAATGAAAAAACAAAAAAACACAAAGTTAAACTGGAAACATAAAACATCATGGAGGGATAGAGGGCATGGGGACAACAAGGCGAGTATGAAAGGTAAAAAGGAAAAGGTCTACAAAAATAGATTTAAATCATTGAGCATTTTGGTACAGTGTGCAGTTCAGTCTTCATTTTTTTTTCTTCAAAAAAGGGGGAGGGGAGGCTATTTAAAAATTTCGCAAGCAAGCGGCCACAACCCTCTCGGTGACACTGGTAATATATATGATATTTGAGCTTCTGCTTTCAGTTGACGTCCAAGATTCACAAACATGTAAGAATGTGGCTGTGAATAGGGGCCGCATCAGTCTGATTTTAGTGTCGAGGGTTATGCCTTTGTCATAGACGCTAGACAGGAGGATCCTAGCAATGCAATTCAGAAGCTACAGCCAAAGAGCTTGGAAATTTGATTTTAAAATATTCAAAACAAATGCACAGAAATTATTGTATTTCTTTTGAAATGCATATTTTTTCAAAGCTTCTGCTTTTAGTACACTGGATACACCAGAAAACTAACAATTTATAATTAACTGCCATTTAGGGCATTTTATTATAATAGTTCTTGGACTACAAGATGTTTCTTGAAAATATGTATTTTTTTGTTAAATTAAAAAGATGCCTTATTGTAAACTAACATGGTCGATAGAGTAAGACCATTCTCATCCGAGAAATTGGTCTTAAAATTCATAGTTATAAGTACATCTTATAAAAACAAGAATAGTACTAAAACATCAATCATAAATCATGTAATACTCAAATTGTAAAAAAAAAAAAAAAAAAAAAAACAATTACCTGCGCGTACTATAAAGAGACTACCCTCAAACATGATGCGATCACTCATTAGAACCAATGACCACTCTGTGTAGTCACTAGATTTCAGATTATTGATCCGTACATCTAGGTATTGAACATAGGTAGCAAAAGGTCTCCACTCATGGAACACATTTTCCCTTGTTTCATACTTGTTGTTCTGTAAAGTTACTTTTGTAATGTTAGTGCTGAAGATCCAAAAACAAATAGAAACATTCACTGAGCTCTGATGTCTTTGTACGAAAGCTTTATTTTGTAAATGTCTCTGACAAGTTTGGATTTCTACCAGAAAGAAAATGTATACAATATTTGTTTACTAACAGTGTACATTAATAGATCGTAATTTCTTCTTGAAACTGTCAGATAGGGTTGAGCCCTTGGCTAGTGGAACTCTATGCCAGCCATAGTTAACAAGAGCTCCCTCTCACCGGCCTGAATGAGAACAGTGTACACTGTTCTGTCTGTCAGGGGGTCAGACTCGTGACCAGAGGCTACATACACCCGCACCGCCGTCATTTTTCCTTTTCTATACCAGGCTAACCATGCGGGACACGCTTTTTATGTAACGGCCCCTTGAGGAACATCGCCTGGTTTGTAACAAAGTTGTGGGAGCTCTTTTACAACTCCGCGCAGTGCAATGAGGATGCTCTCGCACCCCTTAGGCACCCCCCACGGGAGTCTTGTTTTGCTACCCTTTAACCTAATCGTTTCCTCTTACGATCGTTTCCACCCGGGCGCCACCATTAGGCAGGGTAGCATGCCAAAGATAGATCGTGATAAATAATTTAGTATTGAAAAGACAAATAGAAATATTAGCAGTATTATGCAAAGTTTACGCAAATAGGACTAGTAGAATATTCTATAGTAATAGTTTGATACTTTTTAATAAAGACTAATAATAAATTTACAATTTTTGAGGCCCAAATTATCACCCTTGCCGAAGACAAACGCGGAAGAGTAAAATATAATTATAAATTGACCCCCATCAGGCAAAGGCTTTTAATGCATGAGAAGTGAAACAAAATGTAGGTCTTGATTGGGTTTACGTGGTCATGTGAAAGACTGAATTCATTTTTAATCTTTGAAATCAATGACATTATCATTTTTGTGATTTTTAGTTGTTTTTTTTAATAAGATTATGAAAGAGAAAACGTGACACGTATTCTTGCAATCAATTAGAATGACAGATACAAGCTAATACTCAAACACAGGCACTAGTTAGGGCAAAGCTTTAGACCTATCAACTACCTTGAAGCACGCGTTTTGGTCGCTTACCATAAGCCATAATTCTGAATAAACAAATCGCTATCAGAAACTCAATAATTAAGCACCATTTCTTCGCACAAGTTTCAAACTGATAAAACATTTTGAGAATTAGTTGAGAATACAAATTCAATGTCCTCACTTCACTAAAACACATCGTAGGAAGGGAAACACTTATACTGATTTATGGAGAAACGAGAAATAATGACGTTGCATTTCCGATCTGAGTATGAACTGGTAATTCGTCATTGCTAGCTATATCAGTACAAAGGGAAATTAAACTATGAAGACTTTGTACTAGGATCGGTGTCACTCGGTGCGGTCAGCTCAGGGTGTCACCCCTCACCCTACAATAGTCTCCAAAAATTTCCCAATATTGCCCTGAAAATGTAAAATCAGTAATTATTCTATTTTAAATGTGATTGATTGTGACATTTTACCCATGATTATTACTTATATTAAAATGTATAAGAACCACAATTGACATCAATTTAGACTGAAAGACTTTTACACATTATGGAATTTGTTTAACATTGTGCTAACTTTATTCATCAAAAATATTTCAGAATCTAGACCAAAACAAATTCTCACCAACCCCTTAATCATTTATTGGTCAAGATTTTTCAGTATTTCTGTTCTTCAGAAACTCACGTTCTTTGGTTCTGGATTGCATCATATCTCCTAGCAAGAAATCAAAAACAGGTTAATCAAAATAAATGATAAGAACAGAGGTGTACGGGCTGTGTGAAACATTGGAGGCAAAGGAACACTGTTTCTCAAACTTGTACCTTTCGGTTTCTGTCTTTCTCAAATTCTCTGAGACTTTATGTCTCTGTCGTTCTCTTTCTCTCTGTCTCCGTCTGTCTGTCTCTCTCCCTCTCCCTCCCTCCCTCTCTCACTTTATATATATATATATATACGCATATCAACTTTTACTTACCCACCCCTCTCCCCGCTCCTACAGCCCTGCTGCCCACTACAAAAAAAAAAGAAAGGTCGACCTTCCGTACCCATGACTATCATTTCTGATGAGCTCAGCAATTATTTATGAAATAGTTCTTATTATGTTCTAATTTATGTTTAAAACATAACAAACTGAAGCTATTTGGGGCAATGTATGGTAATGAATTATAATTGTTTAAATGTTTATATTCAATAATAATAATAATTATTATAAAAATAATGAGAATAATAATCTTTATTGACCGTAAGGAAAATTGTCTTACAAATTGGTGTATTACACCAAACAAAACATTATAACTATAAAAAAAAAAATGTACATTCACACCAGACTCACTGATAAATTAGATGTGAAAAGTTTATATGATTTTTTAATGATTTCATTGCCAGGGGAACAAAAGAGTGTTTGTGTCTGTTTGTCTTTGCTATCGGTGTCTTGTATATCTTTTGTGATGGTAAAATCATAAAATCATGATTCATAGGGTGATTGTTTTATTTCTAGAATCTTTTTAGCTTTTTTTTATGGATGTTTGTCGCAAACAGCTGCCCAAATGCTGTTTGTTTTTGCCAATGACTTTACCAGCAGCCTTTAGGATTCTATGAATTTTTTTTTTTTATTTTTAATGCTCAGATTGCCATACCAGGCAGTGATATTAAAATCTAAAATATTGCAGATGTGATCGTGATAAAACATAGCCAAGTCCTTTTCACTAACATTAAATGAGGACAGTTTTCTCAGTAATCGTAATCTTTGCTGATGTAATCAGTATTTGCAGTATAATTAAGTCTATTGGCTAGGATAGTACTAAGGTATTTAAAAATTTGCGCAATTTCAATTGTCTCTCCAGCTACAGAAACAATATTATTGTCCTTCCTTACCATACGGAAATCGATTATTTTTTTTTTTTTTTGACATTTAATAATAAAAAATTATCTTTACAGTATTTTTCAATGTATTTCTATATGAGAGTTATAAACAAGGCTAAAGAGCCAGATAGATTTTTGTGTGTTTTTGGATACAAGTAAACTAAAATAATTACTCATTACTCTTTTCAGTCTGAGGTGATTCTAGCAAACTTTCAGGACATCTGGGTGTCAACTGGTGGAGATTGGTTGTCCGAGAGTTTGTTGGGAAAAATTATTGCCAGACCAGAAATGCTGGCAAACATAATCTACTTATATCTAGTCAATGCTAGTTCACTAATTCATGATAAATGGCCACTAAATTCGTCATGGACTCTTAGCAAAGCTGGTTAGCCTTAAACTTCTTATCTTATCTTTTTATCTTATGAATTACAGACGGCTAAAAGTGCATAGCTGATTTGTTTAGAATTCTCAGAGATGTGTAATGGGACATTCAACATATTAAAAAGTGTCTGCATAAACACCAACTGATTTACCAGAAATAATGAACAATTAATGAATAAGAAAAGTAGAATATCTTATATAATACAGACGTTAATTCAAAAAAGAAGATGATTACGTCCTACGCGTCATGCATTTAGTCATGCATATTAACCAATGACTTAAATTCTGCCAAGTCACTGGTTTTTCTGGCTAGCTCAGGCAACCCATTCCATTCTCTAATAGCACTAGGGAAGAAGGAGTATTTGTACAAATTTGTCCTAGCATATGGGACGAGGAATGTGCCTTTATTTTTGTGTCTTTCAGAGTATTTTATTAGATTTTGTTTTTGTATTTGAAGATTATGGTTCAGTGTTTTATGTATAATTGCTACTTTACGTTTGAGTCTTCTGTCCTGAAGGCTTCCTAAATTAAGTGATTTTACTAATAATGTTACTCTAGTCATATGTGAATATTCGTTTGTTATGAATCTCACTGCTCTATTTTGTGTTTGTTCCAGTTTCTTAATGTTTTTTTGAGTTGAGGGGTCCCAAACGGTGGATGCATATTCTATTATTGGCCTAACCAAGGTTAAATAACATTTTAGTTTTATGTTCTTATTTAATTTATAGAAATTTCTTTTAATAAACCCTAATGCTTTGTTTGATTTTTTTTTATAGTTTCATCAATATGTGGATTCCATGACAGTTTTTCATTTATTATAACACCTAGGTATTTTGCGTTTTTAGTCTGTGTTACTGGTTTGCCATGAATAAGATAAGTTGAATTAATTAGTTTTAGTTTTTTTGTTACTCTTAACAACTGACATTTTTTTGGGTGGAAAGACATGCTCCAATTTGATTCTCATTTCTGTAATTCATCTAATTCTTATTGTAAAATATCTGTGTCTTGTATTGTTTTTATTGTTCTATTATTATGCAATCGTCTGCAAATAATCTGACTTTTGTTCCTGAACTAATGCAAATTGGTAAATCATTTATGTAAATTAAAAATAGTAGTGGACCTAGGACTGTTCCTTGAGGTACACCTGAGTTTACTGTTATTGGTATTGATTTAGAGCCATTTATTATAACAGTTTGTTCTCTCTCTATCAGAAAATCTTAAATCCACTGATGCAGTGGACCATTAATGCCGAAATATTTTATTTTTTTAAGCAAACTATGGTGGTAAACTTTGTCAAAAGCCTTGGAAAAATCTAGTAAAATAGCATCTATTTGTTTGCTATTATCTAAACCTTTTGAAAAATCATCAATTAGTCCTATTAGTTGTGTTTCACATGATCTATATTTCCTAAAGCCATGTTGGTATGGGGTGAGGACATTATGTTTGTCTAAGTGGTTTATGATGTTGCAACATATTATGTGTTCTAGGATTTTACATGTGATGCTGGTAAGTGATACTGGATCAGATTTTTCTCCTTTTTTAAATAGGGGGGTGACATTAGCTTCTTTCCAGTCCTTTGGTACTCTGCCCTGGCTAAGCGATGCCTGAAAGAGTATTTTGAACACTGGGGCTAGCTATTGCTTAGTTCTTTGAGTAATCTAGCTGGAATACCATCAGGTCCAGACCCTTTATTTGGCTTGGTGTTGGCTAATAGTTTTTGAATTCCATTTTCTTGTACTACTAAATCTTCTATGTTGTCTACTTGGTTCAAATTAAGAATTATGTCTTTGTCTCCTGGGGCTGAGAATGCTGATGCAAAGTATTTGTTTAGGATGTTTGCTTTAGTTTCATTATCATTATGTATAATGTTATGTTCATCTTTTAATGGCGCTATGCCTGTTGTTTCCATTTTCTTAGACTTAATGTATGACCATAGGTTTTTTGCTGTTATCTTTAGATATTACATTGTTTATGTATTCACTCTGCAGCTGTCTGCTTACTTTTTGGGTTAGGTGTTTAATTTTTATATACTTTTTGTAAACTCTTTCTGCCTTGGTTTCTTTCAATTTTCTATATAGGTTTTCCTTCTGTTTACAAAGCTTCTTTAGTCTATTATTAAACCAGCATTTATTTATTTTGTTTGATGTGTATTTAGTTGGTATATGATTTTCTATAATACTTTTAAGATGGTTTTTAATGAAATTCCAGAGGTCATTGACTGGTTGGTTAATGTCTTTTTCTAATAAGAATGTTTGTTGAAAGTTTAATGCAGCTTGGTGTAGTTGTGTTAGGTTACATTTATTCCAGAGTAAGATTTTTCTTTTGGGTTTTGTATTGGCTACTGCTTTTATCTGACTGTGTATATTTATGATCTCATGGTCTGATAGACCAGGGATAATATCATAATCAACTACTAATCCAGGTCTGTTGGTTAAGAAGATATCTAATGTGTTGTTTAATCTAGTTGGCTTTTTAATGATTTGATCTAAACTTAGGTTGTGTAAAGTTTCTATGAAAAGCTCATTTATGTCCTTAAGGTTTTGGTGTTTATCTATGGTTAGTGTTTTCCAATTTATATCAGGTAGGTTGAAATCACCCATAATCCAAAAAACTGCATTTTTATTTGTCTCTTTAAGTGTAGTAATCTGATTACATAGTTCCTGCATGTATTCTAAACTAAAATTTGGTGGTCTGTAAATGCTGCCTATTATTAGGGATGTTGAGGTTGTATTAATTTTACAAAATGTAGATTCTATATTTTTTGAGTTAGGTAAGGTAATTTCTTCTGCTATAAGAGTGTTTTTTATTGCTAAAAGAACTCCTCCATGATTATCAGCCCTATCTTTTCTAAAAATTTCATAATCACTATTGAAAATTTCTGCATTATAAATTTCAGGATGTAGCTAAGTTTCTGTTCCTGCAATTATGTCTGGTTTCTCACATTCTAATAACATTTCTAAGTCTGCTGTTTTGTTCCTAATGCTTTGAAAATTTATTACTAAGGTTTCAAGGTATTTTGGTATTACTTCTTTAGCAGGTCTGTCTAGTGAGGCTGCTGTATTAATTTTAGTAGATTTAGGTTTAACAGGAGTGGATCTGGCTAGTGGTTGGTGAGTTTGTTTTGTGATGGTGTTTAGGATGTTGTATGGGTTAGAAGTGTCCGCATCAAAGGAATCAAACAGTCCTGATGTAAACTGAGGTAACCCACACGGTACACAGTGCCATGATGCATCTTTGTTGCCTAAGGCATAATACACAGGTGTATTCATATGGAGACATGATGCATGGTACCATTCATCACAGGTGTCACATTGAATGGCTTTCTGTTTCATGGTGCATACTTTTTGCAGATGTTGCATCTATCTTTAGATCTAGGCCCTGGATTTGACTCTACATCTCCTGCTATTAATATTAAAAGTGATAGGTATTTATTTCTACTGTGTCTGATTGAGAACTTCCATTTGTGATGGGTAATCTTCTTTAATGTTATGGATGTGTATGTTAGGTAACTTTTGAAGTTGCATTGATCTAAAGTGTGATGATTGATTATGACTGTTTTTTCCTTTTTAAGTTTAGTGTTGACTGAGGTAGATCTAGTTCTGTGTTCAGCTAGTGTGTATTTAGTAACTATTAGGATAAATAGCCAGAGCAATAATTGTCTACTGGACAGTTCCATGGACGTTGGCCATGTTTGTACTGAAAAATGGTGCAAAACACAAGTCTGACACACAGTTTGACAATGACTGAGTAACGACAGCACACCATCCGTAAACACTTATCGTATAATGTGTTACCGAAATGTAGGGCTTTAATAGTAACTAAAGACAGAGAGCTTCAACAATCTCAAGCTCAAACATTTCGTTTCACGTGTCTAGATGTAAGCATATGTAGGATGTATGAGGAAATTCATGTGTCTAGATGTAAGCACATGTAGGATGTATGTGGACTTTCACGTGTCTAGATGTAAGGACCTTCATCTTGTAATATAAAACCTATTAAACTAACAATGACAAACTTTTAATCAAAAGCGGAAATGGAAAAAAAAACAACAAATTTTATATTTAAAATAATTGTATCAATTAGTTTGGATAAGTCATGCAATTAAATTTGTAATAGATCTAGACCTATATAAATAAATCTGAGCGAAACAAAATTATTTCACCAATTCTTTTTGTAACACTATTCCATGCTTTCAACTTTCTCAATACGCTATGATCCTATAAATAATCTGGACCAGTTGGCAACATGGGGAGGATTGGGGAAAAATAAATGGACATCAGAGTGAATTTTACCGAAAGCATTTTTTTTAAATCCTTATTTTAAAAAAGGAAAGGAAACGACCTAAATTTCAGCTCATGGCTCAAGCATCCTCCACATACTAACCACTCTGCTAGTGAAGTGCTTATGACAATAGAAGTTATATATTGTTTCAAACTTACTTTAAAGCGGCGATCTATAAAAGGGACTAATTCAGCTTACGCCACCACTTTAGTGAACTAAAATTACTTTTTCTTGTTTGAGATACTAAACAAAGAAAAATCTGACCCTAACCCAATAGATAATGAACTAATTGATTATTTTTAAAAATTTATTCCGGTTTTGTCAGGTTAAAGAAATAATTATGCGAAATTTCAGCTTGATCCGTAATTGAGTGTCGGAGAAATAATGTGTGCAATTGTTTTACCAGACAATAAGACAGAGTAAGATTTTATAAGCTTAATACAAACAGTTCTGATTGAACGGAGGTAATTTCTTTGTAGTTTGTAGTTGCATTATTTTTAAATTCTTGTTGTAAGTTGGATGATGTGTTGTCAGTTGTAAGCTGAATGATGTGGTGTAAGTTGAATGGTAAGGTGTAAGCTGAATGATTTGGTGTAAGTTGAATGGTAAGGTGTAAGTTGAATAATGTGGTGTAAGTTAGATGGTGTGTTGTAAGTTGGATGATGTGTTATAAGTTGAATGATGTGTTGTAAGTTGAATGATGTATAGTAAATTGCATGGTCGGATAATATGTGTCAATTTTGACTAAGTGCTGTTAATTGGATGATGAGTACTAGGGGAGTTGTGTTGTTTTTCGTGTAGAGTTTTGAACGGGGGGGTATTTAATTTAGAGAGGGGAGGGGCTGAGCCATGAAAAAAAAACTCCATGCATGAGCTTATACAATTCTAATTATAAGGGAAATAATAGTCCTGCTGATTATATAACTCGCCAACACAACAGAGCATGCGCACTATTAGTGCTGAATGTAGTCAACTTTATGGAACTTTCTATAAGATTTTTATTACACATTTTAATAGCAGCCTATGTGAATCATTCCCTATTTAATGTCACTTGTTGGACGAAAATTGATAAGTGGTGAATAGCAAGTTATGGTATTTGATTTAGCTGGCAGTGTTGATGGATTGTAGAAAAGTCTTATATGAGATTAATTCTTCTTTGTTGTTACTTGTTGGAGGATACTCGGTAGGTGGTGTATACCAATCTTCATTTACATACAACGATACGTCCCTGAACATTTTTGTGTTTTCTGTAGGAAGAAAAATAAAAGGATTATATTAAAAATAAAAAGTTGGAAAAAAAAATCTTAAATTAATAAATGTCACGTAGCTGTTGCACTAAAATTATTTTTAGTTTTCTGCAAAGTCAAGGTTAATTTGTCGACGGGTTCTTACAAGATTTGTTTGTTTCTAGTTGGTTGTTACTAAATATAGTTTGAGGGAGATAATAACAAGATTTAGAAGGACGTCCAAAGTCAGTTGTAGTTATGAGCTTAAACGAAAAGTGTTTTATATTGTTTAATTATATTTTACAGTGTGTATATTTTATTCAGATCTTGTAATATGGCCATAGATTTTAAGGTTGAGTTTTAATTACTATAGTTAGTAGGTCATCATGGGGTGCGATTGCTGCAGTAACCCTGTCGCTAATCTCTTGGTTTATGATGCGGTCTTTGATTCGCAAAGACCTGCCATCAGGGAACAGTACCGAGAAAAAGAAGAAGAGGCAGACAGAGAAAGCGATGGAAGAATAACATAAAAGAATGGACGGGCCTGCTATTGAAAAAGGTTCTAAACAAGGTAAAAGACAGGGAAAAATGAAGAAAGACGGTCGACGCGTCTTCCTTAGTGCCAACAGACTAAGGAATAGGTAAAGGTAAAATATTTTATTCAAGTGATTCTAAGATCTTCACTTTTGAATTTATAGTTGGTATTTGAATCTCCTGCATAACGAATTTGTTTGAGTGTTCGATAATTGTTTAAAATAGAAATCTACACTAAATTATAACATCCAAAACGCATTGTCTAATCAACCCAATCTCATCGTATCATCAAGACATCTTCACAAATATGCAGTCAAATACAAATGATTGTTACACAAAATAGGTCACATGTTTAACCGAACACATCGAAATGTAATCATAATACCAGTGTCCGCTTGTAGACGATTATAAATGTGCCATGTAGCTCTAGCATTTCAATAGATACACAGCACCAAAATAAATATATATAAATTAGGCTATACAAATTAGAAAGCGTCATTTAGTTATCGAGGGTGTAATTTCAAGTTATCGAAAGCAATTAAACAAGTGAAGGTAGAATGTCGAGGGAATGTAGAAAAATGAATATGGAAATTTGGATAAAATACAGTATGTCACAGTTTACTTAAGGATTGAGATATTGACCCCTGCTCCTTGAGTCATTTACCCAACAGTAACGATAAATCTGTACCTTTTCTGTAACGTCAATGTCCAAGAATGTGAAATGTCCTTTAGCTGACTAAGTTGACGAAAACATTTACTCCCGTAGGCGATAACGTCCGATTCTTCTTTTTTTTCTCTTCTTGGTTCTCATTTTTATGTTGGAGGGTTCAGATAAGTAATCTTATAATGAAATAACCCCGTAGTGGTTTTCAGATAAGGAAGTTTTCTATAGGAGAGTTTCAGGGCAAGGTTATCACTCGGAGCTCTTGATTGAGTACTCAACTTTGGAGGATATGGTCGGCATTTCCTGTGGATGCTCCACAGGGGCCAGTTCCGCTAGTCCAACTATTAGCTTCCGTAACATATGTGTCCAGTTCTAAGACGAAAAATTATGCGTTGGTCATGTCAGGATAGCTTATACTAGACATCGTTTTTCCTGTAATTAGCATGAGAGCTCTTCTCGTTCATTCTACTCTGAATCATTTTCTTTATTTCTTCTGAGTAGAGAGGAATTTTCATTGTTCAACTTTTGCTTTCGGCTTTTACCTTGACTTCTTATATCTTATATCTTATACTTCAAAAAAGAAGATGATTCCGTCCTACGCGTCATGCCAAGTCATTGGTTTTCCTGGCTGGCTCAGGCAACCCATTCCATGCTCGAATAGTACTACGGAAGAAGGAGCATTGTACAAATTTGTCCTAGCATATGGAACAAGGAATGTGCCTTTATCTTTGTGTCTTTCTGAGTATTTTATTAGATTTTGTTTTTGTATTTAAAGATTATGGCTCAGCGTTTTATGTATAATTGCTACTTTACTTTTAAGTCTTCTGTCCTGAAGGCTTTCTAAATTTAGTGATTTAACTAAAGGTGTTACTCTAGTCAAATGTGAATATTCGTTTGTTATGAATCTCACTGCTCTATATTGTATCTGTTCCAGTTTCTCAATGTTTTCTTGAGTTGAGGGGTCCCAAACAGAGGATGCATATTCTATTATTGGCCGAACCAAGGTTAAATAACATTTTAGTTTTATGTTCTTATTTGATTTATAGAAATTTCTTTTAATAAACCCTAATGCTTTGTTTGATTTTTTTAATATATTTTCATCAATATGGGGATTCCATGACAGTTTTTCATTTATTATAACACCTAGGTATTTTTTGTTTTTAGTCTGTGTAACTGGTCTACAATGAATAAGATAAGTGGAATTTATTTGTTTTAGTTTTTTTTGTTACTTTTAATAACTGACATTTTTCTGTGTGGAAAGACATGCTCCAATTTGATTCCCATTTCTGTAATTCATCTAATTCTCTTTGTAAATTTTTTTTGATGTTTTTATTGTTCTATATATTATGCAATCGCCTGCAAATAATCTGACTTTTGTACCTGAACTAATGCAATTCGGTAAATCATTTATGTAAATTAAAAATAGTAGTGGACCTAAAACTGTTCATTGAATTACACCTGAGTTTACTGTTATTGGTGTTGTCATTTATTAATTATTAATACAGAAGAAACGACAGAAAAACTAAATATAAAGTAAATAGCAGTTATTTACTAGACTTTCTGAAACACTAATATAAATATAATCAGTATTGACAAAAGCAGTATGGCGACAACTAGCAAGATGCATTGAACATTATCAGACTGAAGTGATGTCACATGTTCTTCTTTAGTAGTCAAATCTGTTAATTAAATTAAAAGTCTGTTAATATCAATTAGAATAAATAATTTTAACACTAACAAGATATTCGTTCTCTCCTTCTCTTTCTCCCTCACTCTTTATCTTTATCTTTATATCTTTCTATTTTTATCATCTCTCCCTCGTTCTCTTTGCCTTTCATTCACTGTCTTTCTCTTCTTCTCTTTCTCTCTCTCTCTCTCTCTCTCTCTCTCTCTTTGCCTTTCATTCACTGTCTTTCTCTTCTTCTCTTTCTCTCTCTCTCTCTCTCTCTCTCTCTTTGCCTTTCATTCACTGTCTTTCTCTTCTTCTCTTTCTCTCTCTCTTTGCCTTTTATTCACTGTCTTTCTCTTCTTCTCTTTCTCTCTCTCTCTCTTTGCCTTTCATTCACTGTCTTTCTCTTCTTCTCTTTCTCTCCCTCTCTTTACCTTTCATTCACTGTCTTTCTCTTCTTCTCTTTCTCTCTCTCTCTTTGCCTTTTATTCACTGTCTTTCTCTTCTTCTCTTTCTCTCTCTCTCTTTGCCTTTCATTCACTGTCTTTCTCTTCTTCTCTCTTCTCTTTGCTTAATTGGTACAACATTTCATTTTTCCTTTAAGTATCCACCGCTTTATCCACCAGCTAGTAATAAACCATCAAATAATCTATCTACTTTTTAATTGCCAAAGATACAGATCAAACAGTCCTAATCAGAAATGAATACACATCTGTAATATTATGTAACAAATATGTTACACGAGAAATTGTATTATCAAGAATGTCTTCACATCCTTGTCTTATCTTATCTTATATAATACAGACGTTACTTAAAAAAAGAAGAGATGGATGTCAAAATGTCAGCCAGATGTTACACACAATATCAGTGGTTGTTTTTTTTTAAAGCGACCATAAAATTGCATTACATGAAAATTCAAACCTTGTAAAGATGCTGTCGTAGTCATTGGTGTTGATGTTATTGTCATCATTGCTTTTGTTTCAATATCTGCATTAAATTCAATAAAGTTACATTTTCATCAAGACCAATGCTCATAAATACTATAAGAAAAATCAAATACTTTTAAATATTTTTTTCTCATTTAGACCGATTTATTATAATAATCTACATTATTATGGCATATACAATAAATATAATCATATCCTTCAGATAAAGATCTTTTTTAAATAATATCCATGGCAAAATAAAATAATAAAACACCCAAAATACTACTATTTACACATGTTTTTTTGCATATATGAAACTTTGCAGTAGTTCTAGCTGTAAACACATACATGTGTTTTGTAAAAATAATTTTAACAAATGATAATTCTTTTTTCATGTCTAATGAAATTGATAGAATTTTTAACATTATTTCTCTGTGAAGATATATTTTGGTACGCAAAAAAAAAAAGAAACAGCTATGTAGTCCACGCTGCACTTTAAGAGGGACTTTCTTTGGAAACCACCTAGGAAGGTCCTGATTTAGTTTGGTGTCAATGTGTTATTTGTTTATTTTTCGTTGCCTTGCTGTCAGACATTCTCTTTGATTTACAACCAAGACCTTCAACGGTAGCAAATATATAAAACAGTTTGCATGCTATGCCCCTGTCTAGCCTCATGTTTTCTCGTGCGTAAATTGTAGAGATAATCACTACCATCAACTTACCGTTATTCTCACTGACGTTTATGGAAACTGAAACATTCTGATTCTTGACAGACTTCACCGTTATGTTTACTCTCTTCAGACTGTCTCGACGTGGAATATTTAGTGTCAAATAATTAGAAAATGTTTCTTTGTCAAAACTAGACTTTACCATGACGTCATTGGTTGTTGTGTTGATTCTGTATAAAATTCTATTAATTAAAATATCCAGACTTAATGCTGGATAAGATCGAATACAAAGACTAATAGCTAGTTTTCCTACTGTGTCAATTTCGACTTTGGGTTCAATGTTGTCACAAATATATGGTGATCCTGTTATAACATAAAAAATGTATTATATCAATATCAAATGTATGTTAGAATAATATAGTAAACTAAACATTTATCTTTTTGTCTTTGAACAAATAATGGCGAGTATGGTGATTCGAACCCAACGGCACTGTCATTCTTAGCTCGACGCTCTATCATCTGTTCTTCCAGCTACATTACTAAGTAAGTGCAAAATTTTATCTATAAATGATTCAATTTTTTTACTTCAGTTCCAACCCGATCCGGCCTTTACATTTCCATATAAAAAGAAGTAATTACAAAAAAAAAGATGTTTTTATTTCATTTTGTGTATTCCCACTCTTAACTTGTTTGTTATCTCCCCGCTGCTAGGAGAAAGCATGTCCAGTAAATTTGAAAGTGCTGGGTTGCCCAAACGTCAACACTCGCCTCTCTTCCAAACTGGCCGGATACAAAGGTATGGAACATTATAAGGCTAGTTAAATGGAGAAGTTTGCCAGAGAGAGAGAGAGAGAGAGAGAGAGTAGTGTTACCACTGTTCTCCCTCTTAAGGGGCTCCGAAACCTCTTCGCTTAGACGATACAAGAACACTTACACTTGACAGTGCGGCCATTCAACTCTAAGTTAGGGTTTGGGCTTGTGGGCCTCACATTGTTTGGGGCTTCACAACCTCAGTTTCTGCCTGTCACCACGAAGAAGTGCGTAAAGGACTTGCTGTGGAGTGACTATATACTTGTAATGGAGGTGCTAGCCACTGGTGACATCATTTTAGACATCACATTTGATCAATTTGACTTTATTTTTATCTACACACAAGTACTAATCAAAACTTTAAAAAAATATATATTTTATATCTCACCATCTTTTAACCGTAAGTTAATTGTGAATGTCGCTGTTCGTTTGAAATTATCCCTAATTCTGAATAGATAAAACTTGATGTCATCTCTGGAGATATTTCTTAAAGTCCACGTTATGTTATGTTGATTTTTATGCAGCTTTACTTCCAAAGAGTTTTTAACAGAGCTATAAACATTAAATGTCCTCTTGTTAAAGCCTATATTTTCTTTCAGAACTAAACCTTGTGATACGACACAGAAATGTAATACAACAGTTTCTCCTATTCTTGTCAACAAAGTTGTCTCCCTGTTAACTGCCACACACGAAGGCAGAGTCAAACCTATTAACAATAAAACATTAGATTCATATAGTCTCTTCAAACAATTCAACTACAACATGTTAACTTTTATTGTGTTACAAAGACTGAATATATAAAAGCAAGATTTTGTTTGTAATAATAATATCCACAGATCATAGCCAGGGAGGATTTTTGCCTTGTAATTTGCCCATTAAAAATTCGTTATAATTAAACAAAATATAAATTCATACTAGTGTCACTCCAACGCAGCATGTGAAATGTTTACGTCACATAGATCAATTCTATTTAACGAATGGATAGATTCATTTATTTTGAATAGATCTGAATCAGTAGTCTCTACTCTTGTTATCTTCTTTTTCATTTTTAAGAAATACATTTTATTGAATAACATAGTCTTTAAAAATGTGTTTCAATATCCACATTTCTTTTGACATTGATAATTCTGTATATAAATAATAGTTTAACAAACAGTTTAACAAACAGTTTAACAAACAGATCCTGCTATTGTGACATGCTTTAATATGTAGTTAATCACTTACGTTCTTCGTGTGTAGTGAAATTGAGATCTAATTTTACCAATCCAGCCAGTATTGTCAAAGTTTCATGTTTCCCTATATAACTTCTACAGTCGTGGAGCTTAATTTTGATCAGATATTCGCTAGATATTTTGTTTGGTACGATCTCAATAGTGTAGGACTTTGGCGTTGTTGTAGGCGGTGACATTGGCAGCCCTGATTTTATTACTCTATATAGAACTGTTAATTTCTCATGGGTACAAACATCATATGACGATCCTATAATCCGTGGAAAATCTATAACAAATTCATGTACATTTAAAGACTTAAAGAAAGCAACACGAAGACGAAGAAACTGTGCATTTCAAATGTTAATCTAGTAGACTGGCATTTATTAAATTTAAAATGTTTCTATTAAGTTTTTATAATTACATTATTGTGTTTACAATATTGTAAATAAAATTAATGTGCTTATTTAACTCAAAATTGTATTGGTAACCAAACTAAACTATCCATTTTGAAGTAGGCTTTTTAAATGGCAATGCACATTTGATACATATATAATGGGCGTAACAATTTTGATTTTAGGGGATGTATATATATATATATTTATACATATGTGTGTGTGTGTGCGTGTACGTAGTTAATCATAGTTAATCGTTCTTATATTATGACCCTTCATTCGTTTGGAAGACGTTTATTGTACCCTAGAATAAGTTATTTCTGGAGTTAGTGGAAAGATTGTAGACACCCTGCTTTGTAGAAAGAGGGTCTTGGGGAGCGCTGGAAGCACCCCCAGAGGGGTTCGGGAAGGAGCCCTGATGCAAAGCCTTAATTCCGGTTATTAAAAACAAAAAATGCATATTCTAAGGTATCTATTATCCTGCTATTAAAAGGTTTAGTTCAACACCAAATTCTATTATTCAGTTTTATTTATGTCCGCTCTAGTTTATGTAACCATGAATTGAAGGCTCGAAATCTTCTGATGCATATTTCATGTTTGGCCTAACCAAGGTTAAATAATATTATTTAGTCTTATATAAATATATATATATATATATATATATATATATATATATATATATATATATATATATATATATATATATATATATATATATATCATTAATTGGTAGTTCTATATATTTTTTGAATGCTCACCTTTCAAACTAATAATAAAACTCCTATTAGTAGAAATGCCTAAGTAAGATGTAATACTGACTATGTAGTTGCCAAAGTCTTCTTCTTGTATGATGACTTTATTCAGTTCTACAGACCAAAGTACTTCAGACAATTTTGTAAACTCCACTCTCCAATTCGTGTCTTCAGTGTGATTGGTAGATTTCCTTACAACAACAGATGCAATCTCTGGGTACGCTAACACTTTAAAACGAGTAGAAACTTTTTCATAGATATTGGCTTTGACTGTTTTGTTTTCGACATGACAAATGTATGCTTCAATTACTGATAAAAAAAATCATTTTGTTATGAATTTCGTTGTAATAAGAATAAACAAGTGTCAACACAATTCAATTGATTTAAAATACACCTTGATTTTGTGAACATAAAATGTTATTGTTTTAGACACTCAATCAAACAATCAGGCAATTAATCCATGACACACTATTTATTGCGAAATATTTCTCTTAATTTGTATTTTCATATTGATCATAAATACCAAAAACAGTCTTTGTAAACATATATACTCATTAATCGTAATCTATACATTTCATGTCATTTAAAAAATTAAAATGAAAGAGGCCTTGTTTCATCTGTTTAGAAGGATTTTCGATAATATATGTTTTATCATGAGGCTTCTGCGTTATGGTGTATTAAACTTTTTTTTTTATAGTTTACGCTCATGTGATTGTACTCAAGTTTCTTGTACCACAACGATTGTCGTGGGAGCTTCGTTAACTTTGTATTTTAATTAATTATCTTCTTCTTTTATAAATCTGTTTTCTAATGAATGTTTGAATGTCGTGACCTTTGTATTTTACAGAATGATCTTGTTGCATACATCTGTTCGCGTTTTGCGATACGAAAAAATAAATAAATAAAAGATCTAAAACAAGTCTGTCTTGTCCGTTTCTTAGAGCACAGTACGCTATTTGTACCTTTAAAGTCCCTCGTATTATAGCTTTGGCCTTAATTATTTTTACCTAATCTGAACAGCTTTTTTTTTTCATTTCTAGAGTAATTAATGCACTCTAGAAATCATGTGTGCAACTGAGAATGCCGAGAACACTTCAATATCATCCCGCCTCGTCTTTTCTTACTTTAAGTTGAATTAACCTGCACTCTTACTACTGTTAGAGTGCGTTGTACACGCCAGGATAATTGATGTCTGAAGCCTAGTACAAAGTTTTTAGATGGGAGGGGATTTTGGCTCTAGGTTTTGGCAAACTAGGCAGAGGAGAAATTAAGCAATTTGGCACAAATGTTTTTGTTGGAGTACATTTTGCTTTTAATTTATTACGTATTTAGATTTTTTCGTTGTTTATTTTTTTATTTTTCGATTTCGTTTTTTGGCCTCCAAAATCACTATGCCTAGGTCCTTCAATTATCTAAGCCTGGCTCTGTCTGATTGAAGAGCTCCTCACCATTTCCATACACACTTGCTATCTGGAAAGGAAAGCTGCTGCCCTTATATTAATATACTGGCCTTTTTTTTTACAAAACGATATCTCCGAAAACATAGAAGATTTAATAAAACATTCAATACGTTAAATGTAGATTTCGAAAATGTAGTAAATTTATATGGAAAGACAACCACGAAAATTAAGTCTAATTATATGTTAAGAAGTTTCATTTCATTTTCATTTCATGAGGAGTGAGGAGGCACAAACGAAATTATATTCTTTTAAGAGGCGCCTCATTGAAAAGTTTTTAAAAATACGTACCTCTTTTTTTTTGTTATTTCGACAATGATAAGAGATCAAGAGAGCTTAAAGCAGAGACAGCGAGAGAGAAAGTGAGCTTAAAGCAGAGACAGCGAGAGAGAAAGTGAGCTGAAAGCAGAGACAGCAAGAGAGAAAGTGAGCTTAAAGCAGAGACAGCAAGAGAGAAAGTGAGCTTAAAGCAGAGACAGCAAGAGAGAAAGTGAGCTTAAAGCAGAGACAGCAAGAGAGAAAGTGAGCTTAAAGCAGAGACAGCAAGAGAGAAAGTGAGCTTAAATCAGTTTTGATTTCATTTTGTTTACTCTCGCCTATGTTTTATTTGATATAATTTTAAAAGTTTTCTCACCTTTCTCGTTGTGTACATCCAGAAATGCTGATGTTATTCCGTGTTGAAAATCAAATATTCTGCATTCATAAGATCCAAAGTTTGGCATTGAAAGAAAATACTTGAGCTCACTTATGTTATATCTTAACTCAAGAATTCTTTTATAATTTTTGGGATTAAATGTCTTTTCCAAAAGTATAGTCTCTTCACATCTGTCAATGATTTCTATTTTCTTAGGGAAACGTGAGCTTGAACAGACAATCTCTACTTCTGGTTCATTTTGGTCAGTCTGTCCAGAAGCATAAAATTGAACTGGTGCATTTGTAGAGAAAAAAAAAGTGCAGAGAAATTTTAAAGTCATATTCTATTTTTACAAAGCTTATATCAATTCACTCTGTCTGTCTGTCTGTCTGTCTGTCTGGTAAAAAGTTCGTACACTTATTTCTCCCACACCCAATCTCGGAGAAAGCTGAAATTTGCACCTTTATTTCTCATACCTAACAACACAAGAATCAATTGAAAAAAATTAACCGATTACTTTTAACTATTGGTAATTAATTATTCTGTTAGGTATTTCGAACAAGGGATAGAAATTAAACTTGACTAAAGTGGCAGTCGCCACTCTAAATCAAAATAAACAATATATAACTATACAATCTTCTTTGGTTACAAGTACCTCACTAGCAGAGTGGTTAGCAACCCGCCCGAGCAGTAATGGGCCATGAGTTTGAATAAAGGTTGTTCCCTTTTTTTTTTAAAAATACTTTTTAAAACAATTACGTTAAAATCCACCCAGATAACCCTTGTTTTTTCTCCTCCCATCCACGTTTTACCAACCGGTCCCGGATGATAGCTAAAAGCATAAAATTGCGTTAAAAAATGGGCAAAAATATTGTAATAACTTAAGGGAGGCGACTATGCGAATGCAGATGTTTATCAAAAATAAAAAATAACAATATCTGCCTTGAGAACAGCCTCAATTCTAGATTTGGGCGAAACTCTTGTCTGATGTCAACATTCCTTACTGGTCTAGCTCTTAGCAGTGCACCATGCACCATTCGTTGAAAGAGATGTCGGTGAGAATCACAGAGGTACAAATCAGAGTTATATTGCTAATCGCACAGGTTTATTTGTTGTTGGTCTAGAGTCCTAGACTTATTACAAATTTAATTACGTGAATTATGCAAACTAATTGATACAATTACACATTGTATAAGCTTTGCTTTTTTATCTTTACAAGTCTTTTTTATGTTTTTCATTTTCAGCCTTAAAATTTTTAAGTCTGGTTGTTAATAAAAAAAAGGTCTTCTAAAAAAATATATTAAACGAAGCGAACAATAGTATTTTAGACACTTATGTATTATTAAAAATGCTGTGACATTTATCTTTCATAAAAGTCCCACTAGCGTAACTTCGTATTCTAGTGTATGTTCTACTTTTATGACCTTTGTATCCTAATGAATGCCTAAATAAACGTCCTACTGCCTGGATGACTAGTGCATGACTCCCTTAAAATACCTCTCAGTTCTCTGATATCTAAATACTGATTTTAAAAATTTGTGAACTCGTCATTGTCAACAAAATAAAATACAAACATCTAAAATAAGCTAACTAAAAGCGTCTCTGGCAAATGTATAGTGACTTTAAATTTGAAATAATAAAACGTGCTAGGGTAGGTTAGGTTTAGGACATGTTATTTTACTAGAAACCAGAAGCAACGTTAAATTCTATCGACATAGAATTTAACGTTGTTTGTATTGAATCAGTTGTGGACACAGAGCTAATATCTGATACAAACAAATGACACTGTTATCAAGCCTACATTTTACAAAAAAGCAGCATTGAACATTTGAAACAATATTACCTTTAAGTAGCACGAAACTCGTTTTTCATTCGGGAAGAAGTGCTGTATAAAAGGAGTGTCAATTCAGTTATGTACGATTCTGTGATATCAAATATATAAATCTTCAAATAAAAACGTCCATGACTATCTTGTTCCCAATGAAAATTCACTTTGTCTCCAGCAGCACTGAGTTCAGCATTATTCCGTTGTATTAAGACTTCTGTGTCGTTCAACTGAAGATCAACAAAACAAAATGTTACTTCTACACTTTCGTCTCGGTCCTGTACTACAAACAATGTGTCCATGGAAGGTCGACAGGTATTAAGACCTATGGAATATAGTTTCAGAACCTATATTAGAGTTTATGATTAAAAGACATATTTACATGTTATATGTTAAACATACCCATTGTCTTCTATAGCTATATTTATCATCATTTTAATAATAAAATGAATTATATTACAAACAAAAGTTTTGTATTACGACCATGCTAGCGAATAGATTTTTTTGTTGACCATAGTCATAAACTATTTAGGAAGCTGAATAGAACACACCCTGTGAAAACCAAATACCAATGTTACAAGGCAGGCACTTGATTGAAATCAGCAAGGAAAGAGGTAAGTGGGCAGATCCAAGCAAACTTGGAAGAGATCAGTCATTAGGGAAGCTGAGGAAACTGGAATGACATGGGAGCTGTTAGGCGCTTCCGAGATCTCTAATACAGATAAAACAAAAGGGAGGTAACGTTCAACGAAATCCAATAACACCGGCTGAGACAAAGGCTAAACAATGAACATAAGTTAGTCGACGCTGATACTGAACAAGAAGTTTCATAGCAATGAAGAGAACCGTCCAATGTCAGCTTTCTACGTTCAACACAAGCTTCCTATCTCTTTGGCGTCCTACAGAAGTCTGTAACAAATAGTTAATTCCTAATCGTGCCATAATAGAGCAGATTAAGAAAGCTGCTTGGAACCGAGCTCGATGGAGAGGTGTGGTTGCGGCTTATGCCTCTCTGGGAGTACACAGGATCATGTCAGGTAGTCATTTATGAAGCTCTACCTACTTTATAATTCCATTTCAAATGTTGAGATGATGTCTCTGTACTGTAATCATACACTGTTACAAAACATTCGATGTCTCTGTACTGTAATCATACACTGTTACAAAACATTCATCTCCATAACCTCTTTTTATTAAAATCTTTTTTCTAATTAAGACGAATGTATTATAGGCTAAATATTTTGGTATAATGCATGCAAATCCTTAAAATATATAGTTATGGGTATTGAGTAATAGTTTACTTACTGAGCACATAGTTTAAACATTTCCATGAGATAAGCAGAGTTTTCATGATCAGTTTGGTTTCAGGCACATAATTGAAACTCATTTTTATAATCAAGTATTCAAGAATAAGAGTACTTAAAATACAAATTTAAAAAAAAGGATGTTAATAACTTTACAAGGTCTAGATTCATTATCTACAGATATGTATATTGTAACCTACAGAAATGCAATCATTAAACTATGCACAATTTAAATCTAGTTGCCTTTGAATACTTCATGTTTTTTTCCCCTATTGGAAACTAAAGAAAGTGCGCGAATTCAATGTATTTGTACCAATCACAAATTTCATTTGCTTTTTTTTTTTTTTTAGAGTTAAATAACTTTGACGATGAAGAAACAAAAATGTATTAATGTGGAATAGATAGTGTGGTTCGATTGCACGTTTTACATAATCACAATTTAACCAAATGTATAAAACAGGGAGAACTAAATTGCTGGTTTGTCCCAAGCACAGGCAGAAAAAAAAAAACCCGCTCTCGTTAAGTGCTTGTCGTAAAGATCTACTAAATACAGCTGCAGTCAACGCTAAAACACATGACAGGAAAAAGAAAAGGAAACCCTAGTAAGTTTTATGAGAATAGAAAGTCTAAGGTTAAAGGAAAAACTTAATCACAGATTTCGTTTCGCTCTAACAGGTTTTGACGTTATTTCAGACTATGTATCTCAACTATACTGCAAGTCGAGTTTAATTGTGTTTATATGAGTCATAGTAAACAAAACTTGCTCTACAAGCGTACAGAACGTTTAGAATGGGATGTAAGTGTCACACAAGTCAAGTTTCAAAATAATGAAACATTGGAGCTCATTAATCCTGAATGTATGGTTTATATTTGTTCTCTCTTTATAACATCCATTCTGTATAATGTTTGGATTTATCATCACTAGGTGACAGTGTTAGTGTCAGGGTTTGTGGTTTTGTACTTGACATTAACAACCACCGCCATATAGAAGTCAGATGTACACACTACCTACCATTGTAGCACTAAACAACAAGCATTGAGCTTTACACAATTATTTAATGAGATGACTGGTACAATACATAAATGGACTAATTAAATGAGAACAGGCATGTGAACGTAGCTTTGTTATGCGAAAATGTAAAATACAAAATGAACATGACTCAGTGTTATGTAGAGCATGGTATGTACTTACACCTTTTAGAACTACGTACTGATCAACACTGCACCATCATGGAACCAACATGGGCCTTAACTAATCTAGTTCCTTGTTTCTTTTAGACATAGAGAACACTAACTTTATCGTCATGCGAAATAGAAACACAACAAGGCTAGCTTACAAGCAAAATAATATATATATATATATATATATGTATATATATGTAATAAATGTATGTGTGTCTGTATATATATATATATATATATATATATATATATATATATATATATATATATATATATATATATATATATATGTACAGACATATATGTATTTGTGTGTGTGTGTGTTTGTGTGTGTGTATGTGTGTCAACGGATGCGCCCAGATGATTCACTAGTTTTGGTTTCGTCTTGAGAAGGGGAAAAGATTGGTATGGTTAATCAAGCCAATTCTGGAGCGGCAGATTATGTCACAGTTTGTGAATGTGTATGCATCTGTTTAATGGCTAGGTGACAAGGCTGTGATTCAAATTAAAAATATACAAAAAACTTCACTTATAATGCTTCAACCCTTGTAACTTCAAAAAATATCACTTTAAATAATAAAACTCTAATTAATGGACCCGCTAATATTACAAACCATTCTAAGCGAGGACCTACTACTCTATCAAACCATTCTAAGCGAGGACCTACTACTCTATCAAACCATTCTAAGCGAGGACCTACCACTCTATCAAACCATTCTAAGCGAGGACCTACCACTCTATCAAACCATTCTAAGCGAGGACCTACCACTCTATCAAACCATTCTAAGCGAGGACCTACCACTCTATCAAACCATTCTAAGCGAGGACCTACCACTCTATCAAACCATTCTAAGCGAGGACCTACCACTCTATCAAACCATTCTAAGCGAGGACCTACCACTCTATCAAACCATTCTAAGCGAGGACCTACCACTCTATCAAACCATTCTAAGCGAGGACCTACCACTCTATCAAACCATTCTAAGCGAGGACCTACTACTCTATCAAACCATTCTAAGCGAGGACCTACTACTCTATCAAACCATTCTAAGCGAGGACCTACCACTCTATCAAACCATTCTAAGCGAGGACCTACCACTCTATCAAACCATTCTAAGCGAGGACCTACCACTCTATCAAACCATTCTAAGCGAGGACCTACTACTCTATCAAACCATTCTAAGCGAGGACCTACCACTCTATCAAACCATTCTAAGCGAGGACCTACCACTCTATCAAACCATTCTAAGCGAGGACCTACTACTCTATCAAACCATTCTAAGCGAGGACCTACTACTCTATCAAACCATTCTAAGCGAGGACCTACTACTCTATCAAACCATTCTAAGCGAGGACCTACCACTCTATCAAACCATTCTAAGCGAGGACCTACTACTCTATCAAACCATTCTAAGCGAGGACCTACTACTCTATCAAACCATTCTAAGCGAGGACCTACCACTCTATCAAACCATTCTAAGCGAGGACCTACCACTCTATCAAACCATTCTAAGCGAGGACCTACCACTCTATCAAACCATTCTAAGCGAGGACCTACCACTCTATCAAACCATTCTAAGCGAGGACCTACCACTCTATCAAACCATTCTAAGCGAGGACCTACCACTCTATCAAACCATTCTAAGCGAGGACCTACCACTCTATCAAACCATTCTAAGCGAGGACCTACCACTCTATCAAACCATTCTAAGCGAGGACCTACTACTCTATCAAACCATTCTAAGCGAGGACCTACTACTCTATCAAACCATTCTAAGCGAGGACCTACCACTCTATCAAACCATTCTAAGCGAGGACCTACCACTCTATCAAACCATTCTAAGCGAGGACCTACCACTCTATCAAACCATTCTAAGCGAGGACCTACTACTCTATCAAACCATTCTAAGCGAGGACCTACCACTCTATCAAACCATTCTAAGCGAGGACCTACCACTCTATCAAACCATTCTAAGCGAGGACCTACCACTCTATCAAACCATTCTAAGCGAGGACCTACTACTCTATCAAACCATTCTAAGCGAGGACCTACCACTCTATCAAACCATTCTAAGCGAGGACCTACCACTCTATCAAACCATTCTAAGCGAGGACCTACTACTCTATCAAACCATTCTAAGCGAGGACCTACCACTCTATCAAACCATTCTAAGCGAGGACCTACCACTCTATCAAACCATTCTAAGCGAGGACCTACCACTCTATCAAACCATTCTAAGCGAGGACCTACCACTCTATCAAACCATTCTAAGCGAGGACCTACTACTCTATCAAACCATTCTAAGCGAGGACCTACCACTCTATCAAACCATTCTAAGCGAGGACCTACTACTCTATCAAACCATTCTAAGCGAGGACCTACCACTCTATCAAACCATTCTAAGCGAGGACCTACTACTCTATCAAACCATTCTAAGCGAGGACCCCGTCTAACGACTTTCCCCTAATTTATGCTTTCTGAATCGTACATTCCAGAGTCATGGAAACTTCGCAAATAATTATTTTAGTAACTTTGACAATCTAGAAGCTGACGTATGCTATTTGTTTCCCCTCAACATCTTTCTTTGATTGGATATCTAAAATTAACTTGATTGCGCTTTTAAAGCACTGGCTTGACCTCGGGCTTCCAGAAACTGGTCGAAATAGGCCACAGACTCGACTCGTGACAAAGGCAACTTTCTTTTTCTTTCCCTTGACTAAGGCAGCTTCGTTTCGTTTTCTCTCGGCGAGGATCGTACCAGCACATACAGTCTGTCTCCATGCACTCCGGTCATGGGCTTTATCCTCCTACATGCTTCCGTTGATGCCTGTGGTTCTCATGTCTCGCACGCTAACATCTCTATAGGTTAGTCTTAGACGGCCCTTGGGTTTTCCACAAGCTCAGCATAACAGATATCTTTAGGGATTCTACTATATGACGTTCGGGTGACATGGTAGCGACGGAGGGGTCTTCTCTGAGTCAGAATAGCATAGATGTTGTGCATATTGGAAAATTTAAAAACGTCCTTTATTAGAGAAATGTTCCCTCAAGAAGATGCACATTATGTCAGGAAATTTCGCGCTATTTCGTCCGCGCTAGTTTTTCGCGTCACCACTGTGGAATTATAGTCCGTTTTCCAGGGATTTAAAAGCGCTGGTTAGTTCGACAGAAAAGAAGTTGCAAAATAGTGTTGTTTTACCCCGCTCTTGGTGGAGAAAAGACTAGAGGCGGAATTTTCAAACTGTACAGTGCTCTGCAATTTTTCATGAAAACCTGACACTATCTTCCGTAGCTTGTTTGGACAGCTGATTTTGTCTAATACAACAAACGAGACAAGAAAATAAGCAAAATTAAAAAAAAAAAAAAAAAGCAAAAGCAAAGTTTTTATAATGGAAAGAATCGTTACAGCCATGCCTAATGAGATTCATTTTCATTATCTACATAAACTACATTAACCAAAAAAAAACATTACCTTGTTAAATTGTTAATCTTTTGATTGTTTCATGTTTTGCTAGAGACTATTTATCATTTTGTCAAGTTTCAGCTGATCCGAAAATAAGAGTAATAACGTGTACAAAATTTGTACCTGACAGAGTGACAGACATGTGAAAAATAATCTACTACTTACCCTTATTGAATGGGCAGGAACTCTACCCATCGTTAACACAAGCGCAAAGAATTACGTACTTCCCGGGCCATAGGCAACAACACTCAAACCGATACTTCCTTGTACTCTCTAGTCCGCCGCTGAATAGATGAGGGATTGTGTAGACTTGACAACTCTGTAGACATCTGATCAACTTTTTTTTTTATGGTTTAAGAACTTTAAATTCCTAGCAAATCTGAAATATAGTTATAATTTTTCTATGATTAATGTTTGGTTAAATGAACATCTATATCCGACTCTAGCATTTGAGTAAATACTTCTAATACTATGTTAAGATTATTTTTAAAAATGTGTGTCTAGTTAATAGATTAGAATTATTTTTTACTTTCTTTTATTTCAATTATTTTTTTATCCAAATTTAAATAGACAATGTGCTCTTTACATTTTCTCTAAAGAAAACTGGAGAGTTTCCCTGTACTCAGCTATGTAATGGTCAGGCTCTTTCCCAACTATCCAACCATCTATCTCCATGTAGGTTTACCTGTGTGTTTTTCTACTGTCGCGAACCCTTCATTTATTTTGGTACTTGTTATACTTTTGTTTGATGAATATGTTTTTTTAAAATTATTATTTAACTTTAAAACAATTACTGTTTACCTAAATAAAGAAAAACTAAAAGAGGAAACAAAAATATTTACCTTGTTATATAACCGTGTCACATTCTTCCATTCTGTGGGACAAAAGTCGGTAAATTGTGTTCCTATGTCGTGGTAAGGAGCATGCTTTTAAAACTGATCGTATTTGAAAATCTCAGATACTTTTTTACGGTGACATTCGTTAGTAATTATTATTTTCTAAAATTCGTTTGGATATTTCCTATAACCATCATCTATATTGAATATTTTTGATAGTTGTACAAAATCTAGATTTATATTAACACCACGCAAATAAAAAAAGCTAGCAAGTAAAACAAAGTCCGAAGATTTTTTAAATGTATAAAGGCCGTTAATTACAGTAACATTGTGAAGTATATCTAGAAACAATGTCAACATAATTTAAAATTTAACGGTCTTTTGAAGACCATATTTATTGTACTTCATATGTACTTTTTGACAGTGGCGTAGCTACCAATGTGCGGAAGGTTCGGGCCGCACAGGGCACCAAGTTGAGAGAGGCACCAAAATTCCCTTAGTGTGTATTAATTTCCTATTTCCGTGAGCTTTCAGTAAAAACGACTAATTGTATGGACACTAACAAACTTAAACTACTGTTTTTAAACATGAACTAACGATTTATAAACTAGTCATGTCGCTATTTTGTTTCATCTCCTTGACTATTTCTTCAATACATTCAAGTCACATCGTTACCAGAGACCATCGACTATAGGCAAGCTGTTATTGGGTATGAATTAACTGAACAATTAAAAGCAACGAAGCAAGATGAGACGGTTATCATTAAATCCAGAAAAAAATGATGAGGCCGACATTCTGAATGATGAAAATGAAGAAAATACTTCAATACCGCAGGTTCTAGAGACTAAAGGACAGCACACAAGCATGTCTTTAGTACACTCCTCAAAAATTCATACTGAAGAAGCTGAACCATCAGACAGTGTAAACAATACAGAAAGCAGGATAATAAACTCTAGGCTGAACGACATTGGAGATTTGCCTGATGTCATCACAGAATATTTGCTTACACCCTGTCACTCAAGGATCTGAAACAGTTTAGCGTATGGACAGTCAATTCAGAGAGGCGTATAGACATCAAGAATAACCAAAAGGAAAGGCTAGAAAGCTTTCAAAGGCTTGGCTTTTACTGGCAAATGTCAAACGGCGAGAAAGTTCTTAGAAACTGGACGTGTTATTCGCCAAAAAAAAAATCCTTATTTTGCTTCCCTTGCATACTCTTCTCAACAAGATCAAGTACCAAATCTTCATTTAACTCCAAAGATGGATTCAAGAATTGGTGGAGGTTATCCCCGAAAATAGAAAATCATGAGACCAGCAGAGCTCACATTCAGTCATCGCTTGCTTGGAGGGAACTTGAGGTTCGCCTGAGAGTAGGGAACAATATTGACAACAAGGCCCAAGATTTGATTATACAAGAGACGAAAACCTGGAGAGACTACCTGAAGAGAATCTTGGACATCATTCGTTTTCTCTCAAAGCGAAATCTGGCACTTGGAAGGGCAACATCAAGGCAATTTCATGGAATTAGTAAAATTACTATCAAAGTACGATCTACTCTTGAGGGAGCATGTGCTTCGAAGTTAGCTTAGTTCCAGACCGAATATATACATGTCTCCACAAATACAAAATGAATTTATTACAATATTTGGGGATTATGTTAAAAAACAAATCATACAGCAAGTAAAACAAGCAAAATATATATCTATTATTTTTGAGAGTACACCTGACATCTCAAAGCTGGATCAAACTTCTCCAATTTTACGGTACGTTGTCATGGATAATGACGGTGTGCAGGTTCGTGAGTCTTTTATTGACTTCAACGACACAAATGACAAGCATGCTGCTGGAATCGCTGAGAGGATTCTAGAGAAACTGCGTTCGAATGGCTTAGACATAATGGACTGCAGGGGTCAAAGCTATGATAATGCTGCGGTATTGAAAGGTTAAAACTACGGTGTCCAAAAACGTATTCGGGAAGTCAGACCCAAAGCACAATTCATTGCCTGCTCAAATCATTCTCTTAATTTAGCAGAAATTCGAGCTGCTGAAGCTAAAGTCAATTCGGTAACATTTTTTTGGTACACTGGACCGTTTACACGCCTTTTTCTCAACTTCAACACACTGCTGGGATATTCTCATCAAAATAACCGGAACTAGCCTTAAACGTTTAGTTGAGACCTGCTGGAGCACCAGGGGAGAAACCGTCAAGATGGTTAGGGATACATTTTCTAAAATTATAGAAACTCTGGAGACATTAACTAGCAGAGATGAACATTCATCGACTAGATCTGAAGCAGGTGAATTATTTGTTGCTACTCAGTCTTTTAATTTTCTCACCTATCTTGGAAATTAATAATGCGCAAGTCTACCTTCAAAAACAAGGACTGTCTATTCGAGACTGCTCACTCAAACTAAAGACATTAGAAACATTTGTAAGTACTAATCGAGAGGACATAGCTGAAGTCAGCATTACCTTTGCCGAAAGCGTGTGCTCAGATCTGAGAATCAGTACAGAACCTCAAAAACGTATTGGCCATAAGAAAAAGATGCCCGGTGAGAAAAGTGACGAATCTGTACTTACACACAAAGACGAGCTACAAAGGGAAATTTATTCTACCTTGGACAGGATTTTTCAAGAAATAATCACCCGATTCGAGCAACTTCATGATGTAACAGATAGATATGAAATTTTGTCGCCTTCCCAGCTATTAAATCCTCAGGTCGAAATCAATCTCGATAGTACTCCTAGCGACATTGATAAAAACGAATTTCTGCTGGAGCGAAAGAGGCTTCAACGGTTTGTCATAGTTTCATCAGAAGCCTCCAAACTTCCAGAACAAGGCTCTTGAGCTCTTGAAATTAAACAAAAAATATCAGCAGATCATTCAGTCCCGAATATCGTCATCACGATTCGCATTTTTTTGACTATTGCGGTAAGCGTCGCTACATGCGAGAGAAGTTTTTCCAAATTGAAACTGATCAAGAATTACTTGCAATCAACGATGACAAATTTACGACTCACTAATTTGGCCATTTAGTCCATTGAACAAGAGCTGGTGGAAAAAATTGATTTCGATAAAATTATTGATACTTTTGAATGCAAGAAAGCGCGTAAAATTTATTTGTAGTATGCTTATGCAAAAGTGATTTTTTGAATTAACAATATTTGATTAATGAATACATATTATTATGAATAAAAAGTAAGGTTTTGCAATGTTATTATTTGGTTAGCTTTTTTTTTGGGGGGAGGGGGGAAATTAAGATGAGGTGCGGCAGCAGGCATCATGTACTCTAGCTACGCCACTGCTTTTTGATTGTGTGTGGCGGGGGGTGGAGTGAAATTAACATAGAAGCTTAAATAGTTTGACTCAGGTATATTAGACATTAACCAATGTTCGTATGTAGGTTGTTGAATTGTTAGAAAAACTAGCCCCAAACTCTATAATTGCAACATGTGTGCATGCGTTTTCATAATATTTTCAAAAACAATATTGTGTTCTAGTCAGCACAGCAGAATTTATATTGGGCTATCGCTTTCTATTTCTTTTTTTTTTCTCTTTCTCTGACTATTTTTAAACAAGAGAACAAGGGGAGATTAGCCGACTATGAATAACGTTTATTATAAAAATCTCTAATAAGTATTTTTTTGGTTTATATTCGACTAAAGTGATAAAACAATTTTAAAACATGATGAAAGTAATTCTATATTTTTAGATATATCTTGTATGTATTATGGAAATATGTATCATACTAATTTTTTGACATTTATGTAATGCACCATTACAGCTGAAATCTATATATTAACATATATCAGTGTTTCCTAAACCATTGATCACATGCCAGAATTAATCTACCGTCCGTAATGCTGATTACTTTTCGCTCCCACCCTGGGAGCAAATTTTGGATTTAATGTTTAAAAATGCTGAAAAAGCATTTATCAACTGATGATACTAAATGGGTATTTTAAATAAATCAGCATATTTAATGACGCAAACGCATACCCCCCTTTAAACCCTTTCCTGTATCACTGGGGGTACGCGTACCCCACTTTGGGAAACACTGACATATTGGTACAGTGTCTATGTGAAGATATATATTTCATTTATCATAAGTATATACAATCATACACTGGAGAAGACTTGTATTTTATACAAACATATTGGCGTCTTAGGAGATGTAGATGAAGCAGTAAACATTTCACAACGTATTTATAATACATAAAACTAATGATGTGTCAAAAAGAAAATACAAACAAACAAACAAACAAACAAGATTGATATTCTATTAGAAATGTAAATAACACTGCAGGTCTTATTTAGAAATCCTGTAGACTAACTCAAAAATCCATTGCGGTAACTCCCGGAGGTAATTTAATCTAACATGTTTTTGTTTCTAAAAAAAAAAAATCGTAAAACATTTTTATGTACGAATTCATAATTTAGAATAATTTACTTTCCAGTTCTAAGAGGTCACATGTTTGTGGTAAAAAAGAGAAGAAAAAAAATTGTTAATGTCACTGAATAAACTTTTAGGCGGAAGTTGAGTATCACATCCTTCCTCGTATTTTAATTTGTTTAAATAGTTATTAAATATTTAATTTTACAAACCTGTAGAGTCATCTGTTGTTATTATATATATAATACACGATGCGCTCAAATTTTATTGAGACACAGTGACTATGTTTCATAGACTTTTTGTAAGAAGGGTCAAGAATCACTGTTAGTTTTAAGAAAGGTTTTATAAAGAAAACTATAAAAGTAAGACAGAGACTGGAACATATAGTGAGTTCATAGTAAGTTCATTGGTTATTTTAAATAATGTGATATCGTCAGTCAAGCTTCCTTTTCACAGTTTACATATTTGCTATTCAAATTGAAAAGTATTTCATCTTTGGATTTCCATTCATTCTTATTTATAATCAGTTCGTTTTACAACAATATTGTATTACTTTAGTGCTATACTAGAAGACCCGAGTGTGTAAGTTCCTGAGAGTTAATAACAGTTTACAAAGAGAGTTTTGTTTTATTGTGTGAAGTCAGAAGCAGACCAGATTGGATGGAGAAAAAATATTAAAGCCATCTTATTGTTTATTTTTATTAGTATAATTAAAATTAGAAAAAAAGAACAACAAATTCGATAATAAAACTTCTAGACCTTTCAGTAAGAAAAAAAAGCATACGTGAGAAGAATGGTTGCAACATACATTTGACATTGTTTGACACTGTTTTCAATTAAAAATTAAAATTGATAACTAATTATCGATAATGAGAATTCGAAACCGTTAGGCGCGAAAAATAATTCTGTAATAAATCTCATAAGAACATTTAAAAACAATCGTTTGGCGTTTTTCTTTTTACTTAAAATTCCACGGAACAACCATTTTCCTATAACGAGACTTCAGAAGAGCAATGTCAAAGAATGTCATTTGGCGATAATTTGGTTTTTATTTACTTCAAACCAAATCGAAAAACGTTTTATCGATAAATACTTTTTTTGAAAAAAAAAAAGTCATTTTCAAAACATAAAACGTAGCCATTGCATTTAAGATTTGTAGTACAAGCAAAATGGTGAAATATCAAATAACATTTGTAGTTTGTCTATATCTGACATACGGACTGACGGACTGATTACACAGAACTAATTACGTCATTGGGGGGAGCCAAAAATATTGCCTAGTCGTGTGTATGTGGTCTGGACTGTCGATAAATGGTCAAAATGGGCCCATTTTCAAAAACTTCCCGCAGCCATCCCCCGCTGAAATGCGGAAGCTTCGGGCTAGGAATTAAATTTCAAATTATGTAAATCTGAAGGAATATTGGAAATGTGTAAAACAAGGAAAAAAACAACACTGAAGCTTAAAACTTTGTAATAATAGGGGCAATATTTTCAATTCTGAACGTAAAGGATGAGTGAAGTGTTTCACAGGACTACACAAACCCAGTTGCGACCTACATATTTTTCCGCATCCTGCGCAGACAATTATAAACAGGATACTTATTATGTCTTTACTATTCATTAAAAGATCTTAAAATATTTTTTTGTATACTTTGCGTTCAGTGAAATATCTTACCTTTTAAACTAAGAACAAATGTTTCATTCACTGGAGTTTTCACATTCGATGTGACACTAAAAGTGTAGTTACCAAAGTCTTGCTCTTGTAGAATGTCTTTAGCAAGTTCCACAGACCAAAGTACTTTATATTATGAACTAGCCATCATGCATAAAAGTCTACAATAAAGCCTTCACATTACATTGTATTTTTCAAAGAATGATAAACACAAAAGAGAATTGGAGTTTATGCAATATTCATAAAAGAAAATGATGGCTTCTTTGCTTCCTGTACATCCAACATTACAATTTTGTAATAATAATCCGCATTTTCTGTTATAGTTATATAGTTTCTGTGAGTCAAGAATGAAACTTTGATGTTCAAACCATAATGTTTAGAAATGTAGACTTACCTTCGTATTCAGATGTCTTTACTATAAATGAAAATGTCATATTCCCTACTGACTTTACAGTAATGTTAACTGTCTGCACATTGTCAGTTACTGGAATCTTTAGAGTTAAATAATTTGAAAATGTTTCTTCGTCAACACTGGAGTCCACTATGACGCCATAGGTTGTTTTGTTGATTCTGTACAAGATGTCATTAACAAATATATCACGGCTCAGTACTGGGTAAGATCGAACACAATATCGCATGTCAAGTGTTTTCTTTACCGAGTCAGGTTTTACTTGAGGTTTATTGTCGTCACATTTATACGGAGCTCCTGAAAACATCATTAGAGTTACGATTACTTACTTTTTTATTTTTAGTGTGTTTAGACGATAATACTTCATTTTCAACTTAAAATTCTTGAAATAAAGCTACTATAAATGGAAAAATGAAATCTTACCTTCTTCTAATTTTAAATTCAATATGGAGATCGCAGTCCTTCTTAAAATGTCTCTAACTCTAAATGTATAAAACTTGATGTCATGTCTTGTTACATTTTTTAATGTCCATGTTATGTTATATTTATTAGCTTCATTGTGTATTTCAACAGAACACTTAAACGAGCTGCAATGTTTCACAGTAATCCTATTAAAACCTACATCTTCTTTGCGAATTAAACTATCTGACATTATACACATTGTAAATGTTACACTCTCTCCGATTCTTGTAGATATAATTGTCTCTGGAATAGATGAAGCACATGTCACCAAAGTGTTATCTGTTGAAAGTAAAATTTCATTATGTAACTGTATAACATTTTGTCTGTTAGCACGTCTGAAAGAAACCAGCGCTATTCATCTACATCTCTTACATGCAGTGGCGTCACTTGGGTGGGTGTGACCCGGTGCGGTCAACTCAGGGTGTCACCCCGACCCCCCCTAAAAATTTTTTTGTTATTTGTTTGTTTGTTTATTGAGCCGTTATACACATATTTTATTATTAACTACATTGTTAAACAACTTTAAATGAGTGTCAAAAAAATAATAAAGCAAAGTTAGGTAAAAAAAAATCTGGACATAGATCTTAAGCGGCATCTCTAAAGGCTTTAATTTTAGAACGAAAAAAATGACTTCCATTGTACCAAAAAATTTAGGCAAGAAACATTTTCTGAAAAATAATTTTGACCGCATACATTAAGTGAATGTTAAACGCATCTATTTAATAGCTTTTTTGTTGCTTCTTAAAATTTCCTGTACATCTCCATGTCTCCAGACATTAAAGCTGCATTTGTTTATAATCCTGAGCTCAACATATCCTAAATTAAAACTCACTGCTTTCTAGACATTTTAAGATATTAAGTATATTTCATCAGCTTTTTTCTCTCTTAAAATCTTATAACTTATGAATCTGATCAGTGTGTGCTATGTCAGGTGTACTGTCAAATAAAATACAAAGGTGCTTGCAGTAATTCTGACTCTTATAAGTGTATCTTTTACGTGGTTTTCTAAATCATTTATAAACATTTCAACACTATAGATACACTTTCAGTTATGGGTTTTATCTGCAGCTTTCTTTTATCTAATGGAAATTCTATATTCAATAAAGACTCATCATCGTTAATATGGTCAAGAAATGTCAAATATTCTGATTTCATAGAAACAATTTGTGCATTTTATCCTTCCATTGTTTTTCTTCTTTACATCAATCATAGCAACAACTTCCTTGTCAATTGTAATATTAGTCAAATGCTCTTGTATTTCGATTCTCCAATCCTGATAACTATTCTTCATAAGTCTTTTGATATTCCTATTTCAGACTTTATTTCCACCACTTATTAAATTAAGTTACTCATCTGTATTTCACTTCTTTAGAATAAAGTGAAAACAGTTGACAACCAAAAACATACACTTTCATGCTATTAAGTGACTAATTCATCCCCAACAGGTAGCATCAGTACCATTTTTAACAACTGGCGTACTTTTCCTTATGCTCTGGATAATTTTTTTGCGCAATTCATGGAAAGTTGGCAAAATATTTAATATGTTGATAAACTACTGAAGTCTATATTAATCAACTGATTCATTGTAAAATTTCTTTCATCTTGGCTAGAGCCTCTTTTACATTCAACATCAGAAATTACATCACCATCTTCAGATATCTAAATAGCCACTTCATATTTTATTAATAATATTTTAAGCCTGAAGAATGTCGTCATTTCTTAAACTGTGACTATATGTTGGCATCCTGATATAACGATGCTAGCTACTATTTCAATGGATTCGATTAAAACATTGTTTAAAATCAAAGCAGAGTTTATTTTCATGCAGCTAATATACAGCTGAAAGTAAGGTTTCACATCTGCTTTTGATATAAAATATGATGTAACGTTTTGGACTATTTGTAGAATTTCATTTAAAAATTAAATTATGTTTAGCAGAAATATTTTTAAAATGCATATCAATTGTTAATAATATGTTCCAATATTTAGCCACTATCACTTTTTTTAAATTGTCAGTTTTTTCCAAAAGTGCATCTTTTTTACTTGGGTGTCAACCCCATCATAAAGTGGTGTCACCCGGTGCGGACCGCACCCCCCGCAACTCATTAGTGATGCCACTGCTTACATGATATGATACAAGTGTCTTGAATAGCATATAAGTTAGGTTAATGTGCAGATTATCTAAAAACTTTGCAGCTTTACTAGAGTTATACGTTTGTGACAAGTCTAAAGATCGCCTACAATGTCACTTATTAATTATTATTTATAAATCTCACTTTTATTATTAACCTTTCTACATCCAGTTCTAATACCAAATACCACCTGTTTCTCTTCTCAACATACTCTTTTCTCCACCCCTACCCACCTTTCCCTATTGGTCAAGACAATAATCTGTTTTCAACACTACTCTTGACATCCCTAGGTGCGGCTTATGATCGTCAACCTATTTTGGTGATGGAAAATCTTTAATTGGTTCCCCCCCCCCCCATGTTCTTTCTACCTTAGTCTTTTTTTTTTAAATCGTGACAAAAAAAATTGCGGGTTAACTATAATATAAGCGCAGAAGGGCCCTGATTTATTCATTCACTGAATGACATAATCCTAATTTTCTTAATTGTCATAGACGAAAAAAAATAGGAAAATTTAGCCAGTTATTTTTCTTTCCAAGTGCCTAGGAAAACTAATCACTTTTCACAATGGAAACCACAATGTTTAAATTGACCATAAAGTATTTTTTTTATTCGCAAATTTTTATTTTGAAGGACGCTTATCATAACGCACATTATGTTTTGTAATGTTTTTAAGTACTATTTAAACTCTTATTGTGAGTACCTTTCCTCTTAGCGTGAAACTTGCTTTTGAAGACATTGAATAAAAACAATAATATATTTAACTAAATATATTTTTAGTGCACCTACTATTATTTTAGTGTAGTCTGTATGTCCGTCCGTCCTGTTTAGATCCCATAAACAAGAAAAGATTTTGAAAATACGGTATGATGGTATGATGGTATTTAAATTAAAATTTTTAGATTTAAATCCCCCAACCAACTAACCATCCAAATAAATCCAATGTAAGTTCTGATGCAACGGCTACTTTTTTCTTTTCTGAAAGTGAACCATCTAATTTTAAAAATTATCATAGCAAGCATATTTTCCATAAAAATACGCCACTTTTACAACAATCTACTATTAATAGTAACAAACACTGCCCGGGTGGGGCTCTTTAGTAGGGGAGATGACTATTTACCATATTTTGCAAACGGTTTTAGACTTTTTGTCAAACATTTTTTTTTACATTTGTATTGCTAAGTTAAGTAAGTTCTGTCATACTAACAATTACACAAAAAAATGTTTACTATTTTTTTATAGAGAACACTAACCCAAGGGAAAAATATTTTACGAAATGTCTGCAATAGTGTATCCAGTCACACCTATGTGACTCGGTACCCACTACATAATTACAGGGGTGTCATAGCGTTGCTTTATGCTGTGTGAGGCCATGGTGACAATGTGGATAGTGCCACACTGTAGCTCACGCGATAATATAAAAAAATACTTATAAATTGTTTTTTTTTTAATTATGCTTTACTTATATGCATATAAGAATATCAAACTAAATACATACATTTGTTACAAAAAAATCTATTCCGATTAAGAACTGGAATATGAAAAATATTTCAAGCATCTTGTATAGTTTACAAGCAAAAATAAATTGTGTTTGATGGCCTGGGAGGAAGGAGGGGTTATACAATGCGGCCCTTCAAAAATACAAATTATATAAATGATAAATTCAAAGAATTTTAAAAAACTTAAAAGAAAATGTTTAGGCTACATTACTTTGAAGTGCTTTTTGAATTCTATTGTAAAAAAATGTTCTGTTTGTAGGAGAAAGAGTGTAGTTCCATTTAAAAATGCATAATAATTGTTTTGGGGGATGTCTTATATGCAGGTCGTTCTATTAATGAGAGGGAAAAAATGTATGATGGCCGTAGAAGAGGCCTTTCTTTGGAGGACAAAAAAATTCTGTTAAGAACTGGAATTGGGGGCGTTATCGCGCGAGTATTACATTCATACGGATGTTTCTTATTTCTAGGACCACAACTGATGTGCGAGAGAAATGAGTTTAATAATTGGTTTGTGGGCCGTTGCATAGAAGGTTGAAAGAGACAAAAAAAATGGCATGGACCAGAAAAGTGTTATTTTGTATGGGTGGTTGGAGGGAGCGTTGAAAGGCGTACCAACCGTTGAAAGATATAAAGATCCCAGTCAACTGTAACATTTACTCACTATTTCAGTGAAGCATTCGTAACAACTAATTACATATATAATTATAGCTAAATATGTAACTTTGTCTTGGAACATTTTTTTCCAATGTTTTTAAATTAATTAAGTTTTGTTTCAGAAAAATAGGGTTCTTATTTTCACATGTAAATATATCAACATAAAGGTCTTTAATTTAGTTTGTATGCTGTCTAGTAGCATTGGTGAAATCATTAATATAAAAAGTGTGCCATTGAAAATTTTGGGTCAATCCACGTGTTTTTAATGTACCAGTTAGTACCAAGCTCAACAAGTCCACAGACTCGTAAATTTATTTATACAAGTTTATAACTTACATTTTTCGCTAATATTGAATGAAAAAAATACATTCTCCTTAGATCCAGCCATTAATGTAAAATCTTGTTTCCTCCATATAAATTGTTCATAGTTGTGTAAGAAAACTTTGACCATATATTCGTTGGCCATTTTGTTTGAATCAATGTGAATCGTATACGAGTTTGATATGTTGGTAGGTTTTGTTAGTGGAATCCCTGATTTGACAAGTTTGTAGAGAACTATTAAGCTCTCATTGGAGAAAATGCCCCATGATGTTTCAGTCACACGTGGAATATCTATAAAAAAAAAAACAAACATTTATACACATAGCAATAACATAATTTGGGTTTTCATAAGTAAAAAAAACAACAACACAAAACAAGTGATAGGAAACAAACGAGCCCGAACGAATGAACCAAACTCGAACCTCACTTATACCGAACTTCATTTACCACCGAACCGAACACAACCTTTAAAATTAATCGATACGTGCCGAACCGAACTTAATCAAGATTTTCAATATGAGATATGCGTGCCGCATTATCAGTTTTAAGGCGTATCAGGTTAAATAGCTTTCCATCGGATCTACTCCATCCTCCAGGCATTTACAATCGCTGGTGAGCACAATTGAAAAGAAGATGCAGAATAGTGTTGGAGCGAGAACACAACCTTGTTTTACTTTGGAGAATTCCATAGAGGTGGAACTGTCAAACTGTACAGTGCCCCGCATATTTTCAGGAAAAGCGGAAACTAGTTTCCGTAGATTGTTTGGACAGCCAATTCTCTCTAATACGGCAAACAGGCCGATTCTGCTAACAAGGTCAACACCTTGGTCAAGTCATTAAAAGTTATAAAGAGGGACTGCTTTTGTTCTCTACTTTTCTGCTGTAGCTGCCGCAGGGAGAATATTCGTATCTGTTGTGGATCTACCTGCCCTAAAGCCACACTGCGACTCTGGGTAAACTCGTTCTGCTAAAATCTGCAGCCACTTCAGTATTACTCTGGCATAAGCCTTCCCAACTATGCTAAGAAGGGAAATGCCTCTATAACTGTTACAACTCGTGCGGTCGCCCTTATTTTTGTAAATTGTTACTATGTTGGCATCCTTCAATTCCTTGGGGACTATTTCTTGCTTCTAGCACAAACTTAGTTTATGGAGTGGCTTGATTAAAACATGCTTTCCAGCCTGAATGGCTTCTGCAGAATTACCATCTCCTCTGGATGCTTTCCCGTGTACAAGCATGTCAATGGCTATGCTCAGTTCCTTTATCGAGGGTGTTTCGTCTAATTCGTTCAAACTGAAAGTGCTGGAAAGTTAGACAGGGCAGTTGGTGAGTTGGCATTTTTAATCTGGTATAGTTCTGCATTGTGCTCTACCCATCGCTCCATTTGCAGTGCCCGATCACTGATGATTGAGCCATCTTTTGACTTGAGCTGGGCGCCCTTGCTGGTGTGAGGTCCAAAAGCTTTTTTCATGCCCTCGTAAAGTCCTCTAATGTTACCAGAGTCGGAACAAGATTGGATGTTTTTTTACATAGGTCATGCCAGTATTTGTTAGCGCACTGTCTCGCTATTATTTGGGCATTGTTTCGTGTAGATCTGAGCGCTTGTAAGTTCTTCGGGGTGGGCTCCTCTTGTAGTTTAGCATGGCTAGTCTCTTGGTTACAAACGTTGTCATTGCCGGGGGTGTCAATTGGGATAATCTCCCATTGTCTCTAAAATACTTCTAACTGCATGCGTCTAGATAGCCTCTGACAATTAAGTCATATCCTGGCCTGCTCGTGTGGCTTAGATAATAAGCCCAAAAAAAATGCTCTTATTAACAGGTAAAGGGGGGACGGCGGATACCGGGAGCTTCAGGCAGATGGAGCTCGTCAGCCTAGTAAGGTAATTTATCTAGGAGAGGGGTACTTTAAACTAGCGCTGCCTTGCGGTAATAAGGCTTCAGGAGACAACCTTGAGGAAAATTCAGAAGTAAAGACGCTTAGGCTTTGGGAGTATTAACAACAAATATCTACGCCCAAGATATATATATATATATGCAATATACTTTTTGAAAAAAAATTTTCTCTATGTATGGTAAACTACATACTTTAAACAAGTTGCACTATGCTTATGAATATCTTACCTTTTAAACAAAGAATAAATGTCGTATTTACAGGAAGGTTCACATTAGATGTGACACTAACAGTGTAGTTACCAAGATCTTGCTCTTGTATATTGTCTTTAGAAAGTTCTACGGACCAAAGTACTCTTGACACATTTCTAATCTCTAATTTCCATTGTGTATCTTCAATGTTTACACTCGCAAATCTGGTTACAACAACTGAAGTGATATTCGGATAAGCTAACACTTTAAAACGAATATAAACTGTGTCAAAGACATTTGCTTTAATCACTTTGTCTTTGGAAAGGCAGATAAGAGCCGGTTCTGTAGAAAAAAAATAGTTATAACAATTTTGGCTTAAGTAAATGTAGAAATACAAACAATACCTAAAATTTTTATGTATTCAATTTGAGATAAAAATAGATTACCTTAACTTATGAAAAATAATAATGCTAGGATGATACTATTACAGCTATACAAGCTATAAAACTATCAATCATTGACTAAAACATGTATATCTTCCTTTTAACACGTAATACGACTTTATTACATAGCTAAAATGTTTTAACAGCAATTTTGAATTAAAGAACGAGATCAGAAATCTAAGGTCATCGATTTGTTTGATGAACATTAAAAATGGATCTTGTTCTGTCAATATGCGACCATGAATGTATTAACTTAGGCGATATGACTATGAACTATGAACAATGTAAATAATGAAAAACTATATACAATTTTCGATAATGTTGATTGTTCCGCGGAACCTTTAGCAAATTTATCTTGGTTGTTTTCTAATAATAACAAATAACTTCGTATATTTTCAAAACTATTTAAGGTGCTAAATGTCAAAAAAAAATTTAAAAGCCGAAAACGTTATTTATCAAAGCTATTGACTCACTATGTCCGTCTTTCTGGTACACATTATTTTTCCCACACCCATTGTCGAAACTTTTACATAATTATGTTTTGTAACCCTAACCTTAACAAAATTTAAATAAATAAAAAAATTAACCAATTTGATAACAAGTAATTGATTATTATGTTTGGTATTGCAAAAAAGAAATCAATGTTATCTATACATTCATATTTAGAGTCTTTTCCTTTATTACAATTTGTACACGTTTTTTAGCAAAATTTCCCATTCGGATCAATTTAAAATTATGCCTGCTTATTTGTAGTCGATGACAATACATGAATAAAACTATAATATAATCACTTAGTTTGTAAATTAGTAGTAATTATTTAATTTTGTTTATATAGACGAGGGAACTTATTATATGCAGTATTAAAAAATCTTGCTGCGATTGTGCAGTTCTTCGCGATAGATAAGCTTTGTTATTTAAAAAAAGATTTTTAAACATTTGTCTAATTTCTTAGTGATTCAAAGTTAGTCGCCGTAGAAAACAAAAAAGAAATGTCTAATTAACAATTTGTTATCACAATATAAGATATTCTCTACATGTCACATTATATAATATACAATCGAAGTTCAAATTGTAAAAGTTTTTTATAAAAAGGCTCATATTATAAAAGTATTTGTCACATCATAAAAAATGTCATTTATGGGGGGTATTAAATAACATATATATATATATATATATATATATATATATATATATATATATATATATATATATATATATATATATATATATATATATATATATATATATATATATTAGAAGCACTTTTTTTACTTCAGATCTTTCTTTTAATTTATGTAATTAATTAATTTTTTTAAAATTTTAATCAGTCTTTAAAATTTGTTGAATATTTATTTATTTATTTATTCGGTTATGACAAACCCTTTTAAATTATTTCAGAACAAGAAATTTATATATTGCAAATCAATTGCTATCGATTTATCTACCCACATTGTAATCTATCTTTTTTGAAATACTTAAACAAGAGTATATTGTAATAAATCAACGAAAAAAAAAACAATGTTCGTAGCTGGTGGTTTAAAAAAAAAAAGAAAAATGTCTCACCATTTTCAGTATCTAAGTCGAGAAATATTGATTTTATTCTGTTTTGAAAGTCTATTATTTTACATTCGTAAGCTGCTAAAATATTTGGGAAAGTTTTTACACTGTTCCTATCATATTTTAACTCCAATGTTCTTTTATAATTTTTGGTATCGAAGTTTTTTTCAAGCTGAATTTCCTCACATCGATCAATGATTTGCAATTTTTTAGGATAATTTGAGCTTGTACAAACAAGTTCCACTTGAAGCTCATTAAGATCTTTCTTATCTATCTTATAAAATTGATCAGACGAATCTGTAAGTGGATAAAAATAAAAACAAAAACGTTATTGCAATTAAAATCTAAACTACTAGTATTGCAGAGAATTAGAAAATGTGATAAGCATGTAAAATGTATAAATAAAAGAGATTTTTTAGCAAGGCACACTCATAAAGCACACACTAGTTCGTTTACAAAGTATACACTTAACAAATATAAAAAAACACCAATGCAATAATGACAAATTCATGAGCCAATTTATTTACACACTTCGTTAACACACTTGACACTTTGCAACATTAACTTCCTTGACAAGAGGAATCATTCTTTTTCGCATTCATTCTTTCTTTCAACCACTTTTAAGGCAAAACCAGAATCTGGGAAAAATTTAAAAAAACAAGTAATACGATAGTACATGTTATACAATAGTTCATGGCTAACAAGCGATATGTTGTTTACCTTGGCAAGATCATCTCCTTTTTTTGTACTTTCTATTGACAGTCATTAATTAAACGATGGATCCTAAACAGCATTTTAACCCGTGAATTCTAGTAGCCCATCTGTTACACTGAATTTTAAAGTCTCGCTTTTTCTCTCTCTCTCTCTCTCTGTCTGTCTCTCTTTTTCCATCTCTGTATTTCTCTTTCTGAAACTCTTTATTTGTATTTTTACCCCGCGCATCGTATCGTTCTCTGACATAAATAGTTTACCTGAATTGGAATGACCTACTTATAACGTCTTTACCTCTGATACATTTTTTTTTGGTCATAAATTCTGGTATCGCTTTTACTATTGCACTTTATCTCTCCCTTCCGCCCACATGTAGAGAACCATAACTGAGTTCAGGTCAGCCTGGGTCTCCTGTTCGTATAGAAGAAGGGGGGCCATTCAGGTTGTTGACTTCAAAACTGTTTTTGTTTTGGATTGTTTATACTTCGTTATATGTTGTTTTTTTAATGGAATGTAACTCATAATAAAGTAGTGTGGTTTTGTTCCTGGTCCAGGACAGTTGGACTTTTGGTTATAGATAGAGTTGAAGAGCCTTGACAAATTTCAGACCTATAGAGGGGAAATGCATTCGTCGAAGGCCTCAATTTAATATCCCGTCTCCCCTGCCCCTTTATTTATTTATTTTTTTGCTAAAAAATTTGCTTTAATTAATTTCTTAAGTGTTTTTTTAATCCCTTTTAAATACTCCGCTTCCACACTATAATCATTATATCATGTGAATTATAGAACCTATGAAAATATAAAATATAAACTACAATCATCAAAACACTAATCTGTGAGTTCTCAATTCTAGATCTATGTCTAAAGGAAAATACAGTGCTAGCATTATCTACATACGCACACGCGCAAAATCATAATAGAATTTGCTGTATAAAAACAAAAACAAAAAAAAAAAAGAAATGCATCTATTCCGTCAGAAAAAAAAAGATCGTTTTCGATTTTTAGTAGGGTATCAAAATGTGTTTACCCGTTCAGCCAAGATATTCATATCCAATATAAAATACTGTGAAAACGGTACTTTAATAGATACATTTAGGTACTTTTGTGTTTACGCCCTCAGATTGTAGGAGGGACATTAAAAATACACAACGATCTCCGCCATGATCTATTTATGCCAAGTTTTATCAAGATTGGTCAAATGGTTTTGATTTTTATTCGCGACATACATACATACGTAGCCTACATACATACATACAGACATACCGACATACATACATACATACATACAGACATACCGACATACAAATTCACATACATTCGCCTCACTTTCTGCTTTATATTATAGATGTTGTAAAGACAGTAGAATGCATATCTGATTCATTTTGATTTTCAATATTGTATAATACTAGAACTAGAAATAAAGATGGACTGAAAAAAAAACTAGAACAGTTACGTATGGAAGGTAGCCCTGAAACAAGCTGAAGACCCTCAAATAAACAAAAAAGTTGCCCAACTCTATCAAAGTATTACTATTTCATGGATCTTGCCCTTGTTTTTGCGTTCTGGAAATAACTATCGCTTTAACCAAGCAATTTATGTATATATGTATTTATGTTAATATATATATATATATATATATATATATATATATATATATATATATATATATATATATATTTATTTATCTAGAGAGAGAGATATATATATAGCGTTACTTTTATGCTTAAAAGCATGCCCAGAGCGCTATGTCCAATCTCATTGGTGGACCGGTGGGAGAAGTTTTTTCCCTACTGCCTTTAGGCGCACAGTAAACACAGCTCAACTCGAGTCCCCTTCATAGTCAGCCAAGCCCAGCCAAGCTCTAGCGTACTAATCCTTTCGACCACGCATCCCACAATATAACTATTTTAATTTTTTTTTTTCAAAAACGGCTCTAATGATTTTCTTGAAAATTTCAAGGTATATGTATATAAAATAATTTCAAAGTCGAGCGTTATATTGGTTTAAACATCGTAAAATTAATTGTGGATTCACATATTTAATGAATAAATGACTTCAACGAAAATGTAAAAAACTCAAATCCGCTTACGTCACTTGTCTTACAGCAAGAAAGGAGAAGAAAATATGACACCACTTACGTCACTGGTTTACAGCAGTACACTAAATCATGCCTTTGCAAAGAAGAACTTTTAAAGAAACAATAGGCCTAATTAAACATTTGCGCACCATTTATTGCTGCTCTATTAGCCTTTTCGTAAAAGTTTAAGCCACCTACATGACTCTCGCAATAAATTGTAAGCAATTTATATGTCATGCTGCATAACACATTAACTATAAACAGACCTCTATACATTTGATCTATTCCTTTTTTCTTTTATAATAAACAAAACTACATAAGTGTTTGTAAAAGTGGTGTAATAGTGGTGTTCATTTAATAGAAGGCTCGTATATAGTTATATGTTAGTTGATTTAGGAAGAGCAATTCAATTTTTTTAAGTGGGCGACTGCTGTCAATCAAAACAAGAACAGAGCGGTACAAACACTCGTTCGTACCTCACTTGGTCAGACTCTATCACCGCCACTCATTGATCAGGGAACATGAAATGCACCAAGATACCTGTCTGTAGTCGCTGAATGAACTCTTTATGTTGTCTGTTGTATTTGTGTGTATTTTTCTGTTGTGTTGTCTTTATATGAGAAAAGAGTCCTTGTAATCACAACAAATTTCCGTAAGGATCAATAAAGCAGTCTTAGTCTTAGTCTTAGTCTTAAATTAAAAATCAATGAATATTTTGGAGTTGCTCTTTCATATCTATATCTTTGAAACCCTTTTTTTTTCTAGCGCAACTTTTATGCTTTAAACATGTTCAGGCGTTATGGTCAAATCTCTTTCATGAAGTATTAGAGGGAGTGGTATCTGTGAGGTTCTTCGTGCTGCCTTTAGGTGCTTAGCTAACACAACACTGCTCGAGAAGGGATTCGAACTCGAGACCACTTGATAGGTAGACAAGCAACTCTTGCGTTGTTTTTTTTTTTTTTGCTACTAGCGACACATCCTACACCGTATACCTTATAGTATGAATAATGCATAAAATTCTATATACAAGTACAAAAATGTTCATATTGAAAAAAGTAAACATATGAAGGCAAAGGCAATGTGTTTAAACACAACCGGTTTGACTATTCTTATATTTGATTTGAAAGGTTTTAAAATGTGCTAATCAATGACTCCCTTCACCTTTTTGTACAAACATTTTAATGCAGTCCATACATGTTTCAAATGAGTTTGACTCTTATTAGAATTTATTGTACCTCGTAAACAAATTTATGACAATTATAAATCTAATAGTTCAATTATTCATTTCAAAGCAAATGAGTTACTATTCCCAGTTTAAATAGTAAAGCTTGTTATTGACTCAGAAGATTAATGATGAATGCAGTATTTCTCGTTGCTATGCAGCCCCAGCTGCAACCTACATGTTTTGCCACATATAGCACAGAAGCTAAGCATTGTAAATTTAGTTTTCGCCGTCTTCGTCTATCCTTGGCAGTGGTTTTGATTTTGGCTTCAAATGTGTATTCCCCTACCTTTGTAAGTGATCACCAGCTGTCGCCTTTTCGTCTTTAAAGCGTTAACGTCGGTCCGACCACCTTCCCGCTCTTCAATAAAAGACTGGCATGCCTTCCACCAATACGGATAAGGTGCTCTGCCCAACGTAACTATCGGACTATAAGAGATCTCTCTACACGAGAAGTCGGCAACCTTTTGAGTCGGTAGAGCCAAAAATTCTAATTTACACAATTTCAAAGTTTTAGAGAGCCACAAAGTTTTTTTTTGCCAACTATAAATAGTACTCGCATATATAAAGTTCTTTGATAGATAAAAACTAATCTCTTCATAAGGAAAAAGATCTATTTATTAATATATAACTAGTGTTTTTCACAACAAATTAGATAATATGTGTATGGCATTATTAGATAATTGCCTCTGTTGTAAGTGAATAAATTAAAAGAAGTAAACATTTACATACAATACTAACTTGTACTTCAATAACAAAATAATTAATCAAATTAAGTCAATGGGAGCGATGGCTTTGGTTTTAGAAAGTTTGGATACATTTGGCTCATAACTATTTTGTTTTTAGTTTCAAACACGACTCTAAATTTTCAGTTGTTTGTTGCCTTCTTACTTTACTTGTAATTATTTTAATGCAAGAGAATGCTTGCATGCACGAAATTGTCGATCCGAATATGGTTAGCCCACCCATTGCCACCGATTTCAATTCACTGTAGCAGTCTGGAAATCAATTCCATGCGTCGAATATAAGTGCCTCATCTCGTGACATTTCTTTTAAAACTTTCCACTTTTGTTGCGTACGTACATTTCTGGATCACCAACTTTTCCAACTTGCTTTTAAACTCTGTAAATTCTCCACTCCACAAAGCTTTACTTTTTAAAGTCCAGTATCTGTTCCAAATGGCTCAATGTGGATTTCGTTACTATTTGTGTTGAGGCTGATTTGCTAGGAATGCTAGAATGATTTTGTTGGTTTTGAAATGCTCAAATCTCTCAGCAAATTTATCTGTAATTTGTTTAAATAACTGTGCTAAAGTTATTCCTGTCAACAGTTGCACAAGTTTTATCGCGATATTGCCTTAGAAAGTGGAAATGAAGTCATTTACCGCTCTGAATAAGTAAAGTTCCAGATTCAGGCCTAGCGGTCTATAGGGCAGATGATGTTAAGGTCACCTCTTTCTGTGGCTCACGGTTAACAAGGGTGTCATGTGGCCAGCACAACGACCAAACGCCTTTAATTTCTCCAACTAACGTCAGGTACCCATTAGAACTGGGTGGATTTAGAAGCGCCAAAAATATTCCGAGATAAAAAAAATTCCAGTTTTCACCAGGATTCTTATTTGGACCCCGGTTTGGAATTCAATCGCTTTACTGCTCAATCACCGCTCTTATCTTCTACCAAAACATCGGCTGGGTTTCCGTTATATTGTAGTTTTCGAATCATCTCGTTTACTTTTGCTAATCTATCTTCTATCTTATCTTATATAATACAGACGTTACTTCAAAAAAGAAGATGATTACGTCCTACGCGTCATGCATTTAGTCATGCATATTAACCAATGACTTAAATTCTGCCAAGTCACTGGTTTTTCTGGCTAGCTCAGGCAACCCATTCCATGCTCTAATAGCACTAGGGAAGAAGGAGTATTTGTACAAATTTGTCCTAGCATATGGGACGAGGAATGTGCCTTTATTTTTGTGTCTTTCAGAGTATTTTATTAAATTTTGTTTTTGTATTTGAAGATTATGGTTCAGTGTTTTATGTATAATTGCTACTTTACTTTTGAGTCTTCTGTCCTGAAGGCTTTCTAAATTTAGTGATTTTACTAATGGTGTTACCCTAGTCAAATGTGAATATTCGTTTGTTATGAATCTCACTGCTCTATTTTGTGTTTGTTCCAGTTTCTTAATGTTTTCTTGAGTTGAGGGGTCCCACACGGTGGATGCATATTCTATTATTGGCCTAACCAAGGTTAAATAACATTTTAGCTTTATGTTCTTATTTGATTTATAGAAATTTCTTTTAATAAACCCTAATGCTTTGTTGGATTTTTTTATAGTTTCATCAATATGTGGATTCCATGACAGTTTTTCATTTATTATAACACCTAGGTATTTTGAGTTTTTAGTCTGTGTTACTGGTTTGCCATGAATAAGATAAGTGGAATTAATTTGTTTTAGTTTTTTTGTTACTCTTAACAACTGACATTTTTCTGGGTGGAAAGACATGCTCCAATTTGATTCCCATTTCTGTAATTCATCTAATTCTCTTTGTAAAATATCTGTGTCTTGTTTTGTTTTTATTGTTCTATATATTATGCAATCGTCTGCAAATAATCTGACTTTTGTTCCTGAACTAATGCAATTTGGTAAATCATTTATGTAAATTAAAAATAGTAGTGGACCCAAGACTGTTCCTTGAGGTACACCTGAGTTTACTGTTATTGGTGTTGATTTAGAGCCATTTATTATTACAGTTTGTTCTCTCCCTATCAGAAAATCTTTAATCCACTGATGCAGTGGACCGTTAATGCCGAAATATTTTAATTTTTTAAGCAAACTATGGTGGTGAACTTTGTCAAAAGCCTTGGAAAAATCTAGTAAGATAGCATCTATTTGTTCACTATTATCTAAACCTTTTGAGAAATCATCAATTAGTCCTATTAGTTGGGTTTCACATGATCTATATTTCCTAAAGCCATGTTGGTATGGGGTGAGGACATTATGTTTGTCTAAGTGGTTTATGATGTTGCTACATATTATGTGTTCTAGTATTTTACATGTGATGCTGGTAAGTGATACTGGTCTGTAGTTTCCTTGATCAGATTTTTCTCCTTTTTTAAATAGGGGGGTGACATTAGCTTCTTTCCAGTCCTTTGGTACTCTGCCCTGGTTAAGCGATGCCTGAAAGAGTATTTTGAACACTGGGGCTAGCTCATTGCTTAGTTCTTTGAGTAATCTAGCTGGAATACCATCAGGTCCAGACGCTTTATTTGGTTTGGTGTTGGCTAATAGTTTTTTAATTCCATTTTCTTGTACTACTAAATCTTCTATGTTGTCTACTTGGTTTAAATTAAGAAATATGTCTTTGTCTCCTGGGGCTGAGAATGCTGATGCAAAGTATTTGTTTAGGATGTTTGCTTTAGTTTCATTATCATTATGTATTATGTTATGTTTATCTTTTAATGGCGCTATGCCTGTTGTTTCCATTTTCTTAGACTTAATGTATGACCATAGGTTTTTGTTGTTATCTTTAGATATTACATTGTTTATGTATTCACTCTGCAGCTGTCTGCTTACTTTTTGGGTTAGGTGTTTAATTTTTATATACTTTTTGTAAACTCTTTCTGCCAATCTATCAATCATAAAGTCACATTTTTGCAACCATTTGTCATATTTACTAATGATAACATTTGAGAGTAGAGTGTGTTGCGATATAGAATACAAATGTGTTCAAATATCAAAATGTTGCTTATAGTATATAGATATTTAACTTTTTTTTTCTCAAACTATGATTTCAATATAAAATTAGGACCGCCTTCCACCTCACTCAGAGGGCTAGAGTGGGGAGGGTAGTAGATGTAATCGCCTCTCCTCTCACCCCCCCCCCCAATCAGCTAACAGAGGAACGATACAATATAAAGATCTGTTAAAATATCAATAGCACGTTTTAATCATATAGATATTTAATTGATTCTTTTAAGAATCGAAAGTTTATGGCGGGGGAGGGCGGCATTGATGCCATCACCCCCTCCCCACCCCACCCAATCGGCTAACATACTAGAGATGGGGGCGAAATAATCTAAAACTAAATTAAAATATAAATAATTAATATATATTATTAACATAAGTAATAAATTCGTATACAAATTGTGTGATTTCTTTACTAAATTTGTCCGCCCCCCCCTTGGGAAGGGGAATTGGCAGAGTGGGGGGGGGGCTGAGGATCGCCCTACCAACCCCCCCCTCTCTGGATCCGCCAGTGCCTCCTTTTTCCTCTAAAAATAACAGGGAACACAGACGGACATCAACTGAGTCTTCACAATTAGAACCTATAGAGATCTAGATTTATTCATACTTTAAGAAAAAAAAAGAAAGTATTATTTTTCACTTACTGACAACAAAATTCTTGTTTAAGCATAGCTCAATGATTATAATTATCCAAATTACTTGCCAATTAACTGGACGCAATGTTAAGACATTGATTAGTAAACTCATTCCACAAGGAAATTCTTAAATTAACTGTCAATCACTATGAAACAATTTGAACAGCGATTTAGAAAAAATTAATGAGTCTACAATTAAAGATTTTTTCTTAAGGTCTAACATTCCTTTTATATTTCACATTTATTATATAACAAATAAAAAAAAACGAAAACACTATCAGGAAACACATAAATTAGTACATTTCTGTATTCTCATTTGAGAAAAACAATATAAATCCAATAAGAAATCTAAGACCGTGGTGTAAGTATGAAGTAAGGAAATGTCATTGCGGAAATTTCGAAAATTTTCAGAAATAAATTCATATCCGCGATTGATCCATTCACAGACCTATATATATAGAGAGAGATTTTTATGTACGTAAACTCCTTTTCAAGCTTAAATGGGAGTCGCCCCAATCAATCTTTTCTTAGAAATATAATGATCTTTAGTTTTTAAAGTTTAGAAATAATGCAAAATCATTTTTCGGTTATTTAAACAAATATGTAAAAGAACGAGATTTCCTGTTTGTTTCAATTGAGATAATGTTTCAAAAATCCTTGATCGAAATAATTCATGTTGATTTTAATCATCGTATGTACATTTAAATAGATTGATTACCTACATCTTTCTAGATTATATATCCAAAAATTGCAAAATTATAATTATGAGACGAGAGTACTCTTATTTTTGACGTTCAATTACTAGATCTAGATCTAAAACTTAAATTATATGTTACATAGGTTAGGGTTAAAAAATAAACATGAGCTCTACTTTTTTTAACCGCTTTACAAAACAACGCATTGTTTCAACTTTCTAACAAAATTTAACGACATTTTTGTAGTGTTAAAAAATCTCCATGTCCAGTCTAGCGTAGTATTTATAAGTCTATGGTGTGAACCATAATTTATGCATTAATTTACGCATCATACAAGCACAGAACTAAGTGAAACTGTGTCAGTGTAAATTAAAAAAAGATTCAATAAAAACTGGACCAGAATTTAACTGATGTCATATATATTTCTATTTTTTTCAATACAACAGTTCACTTTATGTTTTCTAAATAAATTTTGATTTCTAGAATAACCAGTTTTCTCTTGACATTTAGACTCAAAATAAGGAAATATGATTAAAATACACTTCATATTACTTTATAAGACGAACCTAAATTTCTTTTTTAAACACCTCTTTATTTTGGAAGTACTTAGATTTATATATTTTAGATACATCTAGACTCTAATTTGAACTTGATTTCTGCCCCTCTAACCAAAACAATAAAAGTAAATAGGCTGCTTCTCCAACTACGTAGCTTATATTATATAGATATTCAACTAATTTTGTTCATAAACTATGATTTTACCATAAAAATAGCCCCCCCATAGAGGACTAGAGCGCGGAGAGCAGTAGATGCAATTTCCCCCCCCCCTTACCCCACTGAATCGGCCAAGATACCCGAAGGGGAGCAATATAATAAATAAATTAATTTTTTTTTCAACTAATTTTGTTCACAAACTATGATTTCCCCATAAAAGTAGGACCGCCCCCCCCCCCACTCAAAGAGTTTAGGTGGAAAGGGCAGTAGAGGTATTCTCTCCCCCACTCAAACGGCAAACAGGGGAACGACATAATATAAAGATCGCTTAAAACACCAATAACAAGTTTTAATCATATACATAATTAATTGATTATGTTAGCAAGTTGTGATTTCTACAAATAAATTTGACCGCCTCCCTCCCCCCACTCGAAAGTTAAATGGGAGGGGGGGGGCTGGAATGATGCCAACGCCCCCTCCTGACCACACCAAATCGGCCAACATACTAGTATATATTATTAACATAAGTAATAAATTCGTATACAATTAGTGTGAATTCTATACCAAAATTCGTCCGCCCCCCATTCGAGGGGGGGGGTCGGTTGAGTGGGGGGGGGCGATCTCCCGTACCGCCCCTGGATCCGCCAGTGCTATAATGTTTACTTAACACTTCTGGCGTCACATAGAATCCTTGTAAAAATATGACAGTTTTGGATGCGCACAAAATAACGTCAGAAAAACATCACGTACTTAGTAATTTTTGTTAATAAATTTAAAAAAAAACTATCTTTAAATTAAAACACATATTATATCCGACATAGTCAAAACCATGAAGGCTTTCTGTAATATTATTAACTATAATCTCAGAGTAATATTACTCTACTCTTGTAATTTGTACAATCATTTAAAAAAAATGTGTAGTGAAGTTAGTAAAGAATAAAATTGTCACACGGGGGTTAACTTAGTTTTGTTTATTTGTACGTATTTTTGAATTTTTATGTTGACAATATTTTTTTAATAATTTGTGTTTCCTACTTTATTTAATTTTGATTCTTTGTTTTAAAGTTGGAATTTCAGTATCAATATTAGTCTCCATTCTGCTAATAATATCTTTAAATGAATTGAGCAGAGTGAGATCATAAAATATACTGCTCATAAATATAACATATTTTTTTTAAAAACCTCGCTTATTTTAAGTAAAATCGTATCAAATATTTCCAATCAATCATGTAATTTTTAATTATTAAAAATTTTGATTTATATGTTGTCATCGACAATGAATAATTGTACAATATTTCTTTTTGATCAGATAATGGAAAATGGAAGAAATTACGTGGTCAAGATTTTAACCAGACAGACGGAGTGCTTAATAGAAGCTCGATTAAAAGCATCAGGAAGTATTTTTTTCACAGTTGTGCTAAGTTTCATCTTGTTCCTAGAATTTGTGTGGAAGAAATAACGAGTACAAACTTGTTTACCAGACAGATAAAGAAAGCTTTGTAAAGATTTTAGAGATCGAAGTATGAAGTATTGTTATTTTGATGTATGTATTTTATAAAACTGCAGGGGAATTCAAGTGGACATTGCTAACTAAATATAATTCTTTGGTTACAATAAACACATTCTTTAGTATGAAAAGATGACCTTAAAAATAGTAAAGCTTTAAAACATGTAATAGTTAAGAAATCCATTACTTACTTAATACTCCGTTAAAACATATCCATGAAACCACAGTAAGTTTAAAGATAAAATTTAATTCAGACACACAAGTAAAATACATCATTCAAATATTGAAAACTATAATTTTTTTTGACTTCATATAAGTAATAATGTTTTTAATGTGCCTGTTTTTTTTTCCTTTAAAAAAATGTTGATTGTTTTCGTGTTATTCTATAACATAACTTAAAGTTTATCGGTTGCAATATTTTGCAGAATGGCATAGACACTGGGAGTTCAACTTCGTTTTTTTAGGTCGTATTAAAACAAAAAATTCATCTTTGTATTGTGAGTAAGAAATGAAGGTTATATAACCAAGGAAGTGTGTTGACAAGTACATTCAAATTTCATTGCTTTAACTGGGGTTTAGTCATGTTACTCAACACTGACTAAAAGTTGGAGCTGTTTTCTGATGATGAGTAATTAAATTATCTTTTTATGAAATAGTATCCTTAAGCAGTAAAATGTGTTCAGTTCTACGAATTCATACGCCATTTAATTTAGACAACACTAAATGAATGATACTTTAAATAGTATTGCAAGCAAAGAAAAGTCTTAAAATCCATTTGACCTTTTAGCTGACGTAATATCTTCATGAAGATGAACAAACATAATTCTTATTTTTTAGTTTCAATTTTACTTTTCTACATAGCAATAAACTTCTCTTTCAATGAGAAAAATTTTCAATTACATCCGGGGCATTGATATGTTCGCTTTTTGGCTTAATCGTCTACATTCGCTTTAATTATTATTTTTTGGTTGTCTTTGGTTCTTGTGAAGGCCAGGAGTTGCAGCTATACCTAGACATGGGAAATTTAACCATTAGAAAAATCATAGATTGTGACCCTTATGAAGTTTTAAAGTTCACAGTGCTGCACCCTGGAGGATCCTGCGATGCTGCTGATCCCAACTGTATCGGCACTTACATTCCTTAGGACACAGCAGCTCTGAAGACGACATCGTTCCGAAATCGTTCCGAACATAGCTTATGCCTAAGCATACATCACATGGATCTGTAACAAAGACACACAGACCTTCAAAAGAGCCTATCACTCTTCGCTAATGCCTGCAAAAAATTTGGCATCACCATTAATGTAAAAAAGACAGAAGTGCTGCACCAATCTCCTCCAAATGAATCAGTCACAGAACCAGACATTTTCATAGATGAACAGAAATTAGCAAACGTCAAAAGGTTTGTCCATCTGGGAAGCACCATATCAGCAAATGCCAACCTAGATGATGAGGTTGACTTCCGTGTTTCTCGTGTAATTAATGCTTTTGGCAGACTTCAAGAACAAGTGTGACAACGGAGAGGACTCAGCATATTTACAAAACTGAAAGTCTACAGTGCTGTAGTCCTCCCGTCACTCCTATATGCATCAGAGTCCTTGACCCTATATTACAGTCACACCGAAAAGCTAAACACCTTTTATCTACGCTGTCTTAGGTGTATCCATAAGGTGCGTTGGTCCGACCACATACCAGACACGGAAATCTTAAAGCTTTCCAATATGTACAGTATTAATGGGAATGTAAAAAGGTCCCAACTTCGATGGGTGAGACATGTAGTTCGCATGCCAGACAAACGCCTTCGCAAGCGACTTCTGTACGGGGAGTTGTGTACAGGAAAGCACTCCCAGAGAGGCCAATACAACCTCTATAAAGACACTCTCAAGAGCTCCTTCAAGGAATGCAATATCGACATTCACGGTTGGGAAGCACTAGATCTCGATCGCTCCTCATGGTGTGAAGCTGTGAGTCTCGGAGTCTCAGGATATGAAGCAAGAAGAGTGGCCAGGGCAAAAGAGCGCCGAACAAACAAAAATTGAGAGAAAAAGCAGGCCTATCTGCTACTGACCAAACCCAAACATGCCACGTATGCGGCCGGCTTTTTAAAGCGAGTATTGGACTTAACAGTAATCTTCAAGTCCTTAGGAAATGAGAAATGTGCTCATCTTCGACTTCGAAGGAGGAGCTATATAAGTTGAACATAATTTAAAACAAAAATTAATAAGTAGGTTTTCATATTATCGCTTGAACTGCAGTGCTACACTACAGCCATATAACTTTTAACTAAAGGAATTATTTTTTTTAGGGAAATTGTTTTTTTTGAGGATTTGAATAACATATTAATCTTTACAAAACAATTAGATGAATTAGATATTCATTTGGTCTTCTGAACCGCTGGGGCACCACACAATATTTGTCAACCTTCTTTCTCCATTCTTCTCTGTCATTTGTCTTGATAGAATTTAATTCTGATGTTCTTGCTGAAAAAAATTGATGTCTGCCTTTTAACCTGCTTGGGTGAAACACTTCAGGGGCCGATTATGAGTTTGTGTTTCCACACAAACTATCTTTGTAACCTTGTATTATATTTAATCTTGTTATGTTATTGTCGGGTCTTTGTTGAATGAAATTAATGCATTACTATTATGTATTATTGTGTCTAGATATTACAGTCATTTTGAATGACAAATGTATGTTTTATATTATAATTACGTTAAAACTTGTAATGTTTTAGGCCAAAGTTCAGCCCGACAGTCACACCATACACACCCAGTTATACAAACATTAATAAACGAGGTGTATGATGATTTAAGTACAATTATGAATTTATTCTAATGACATATTTACAATGAACTGATATATGAATAATAATAATGATATGAATAACAGTAAATATATAATATGATGTAGTCTAATATGATCCAGTTAGCTTTAAATACTTAAAAGTAATGATAATACAAATAACATAATTACCTTAGCTATAATATTCAGTACATTTGTCCACATAAACTTTCAAGACAACAACTGGTAATACATGTAGATCTAGCTTCTAGCCCAGATACTGTTCACCGACGACCACTAATCAATAGTTCATTGTTCACACATTATCACCAGGTCTGGACACAGCAACCGGAAGTTTGGAAACTGAAACCTCAGACTCGTGAAAACAACACTAGCCTCGTCAGATAGACTGAGATAAAGACCTCAGTCCTGTAGACCTCAGTCTTGTACACTAAAGCTAAGATCTCAATATAAAAAACAGAGACTGAAAACTGAGACTTGCCACTGAGTCTAACACTGAGACTTGACACTGAGTCTAACACTGAGACTTGACACTGAGTCTAACACTGAGACTTGACACTGAGTCTAACACTGAGACTGACATGGAGTCTAACACTGAGACTTGCCACTGAGTCTAACACTGAGACTGACATGGAGTCTAACACTGAGACTTGACACTGAGTCTAACACTAAGACTTGACACTGAGTCTAACACTGAGACTTGACACTGAGTCTAACACTGAGACTGACATGGAGTCTAACACTGAGACTTGACACTGAGTATAACACTGTGACTTGACACTGTGTCTAACACTGAGACTTGACACTGAGTCTAACTCTGAGACTTGACACTGAGTCTAACTCTGAGACTTGACACTGAGTCTAACTCTGAGACTGAACAGTGAGTCTAACATTGAGACTGACACTGAGTCTAACACTGAGACTTGACACTAAGTCTAACACTGAGACTTGACACTGAGTCTAACACTGAGACTGACATGGAGTCTAACACTGAGACTTGACACTGAGTCTTACACTGAGACTGACATGGAGTCTAACACTGAGACTTGACACTGAGTCTAACACTGAGACTGACATGGAGTCTAACACTGAGACTTGACACTGAGTATAACACTGTGACTTGACACTGTGTCTAACACTGAGACTTGATACTGAGTCTAACTGTGAGACTTGACACTGAGTCTAACACTGAGACTGACATGGAGTCTAACACTGAGACTTGACACTGAGTCTTACACTGAGACTGACACGGAGTCTAACACTGAGACTTGACACTGAGTCTGACACTAAGACTTGACACTGAGTCAAACACTAAGACTTGACACTGAGTCTAACACTGAGACTTGACACTGAGTCTTACACTGAGACTGACATGGAGTCTAACACTGAGTCTAACACTGAGACTTAACACTGAGACTTGCCACTAAGTCTAACACTGAGACTTGACACTGAGTCTAACACTAAGACTTGACACTGAGCCTAACACTGAGACTTGACACTGAGTCTAACACTGAGACTGACATGGAGTCTAACACTGAGACTTGACACTGAGTCTAACACTGAGACTTGACACTGAGTCTAACTCTGAGACTGAACAGTGAGTCTAACATTGAGACTGACACTGAGTCTAACACTGAGACTTCACACTGAGTCTAACACTGAGACTTGACACTGAGTCTAACACTGAGACTGACATGGAGTCTAACACTGAGACTTGACACTGAGTCTTACACTGAGACTGACACGGAGTCTAACACTGAGACTGACATGGAGTCTAACACTGAGACTTGACACTGAGTCTTACACTGAGACTGACACGGAGTCTAACACTGAGACTTGACACTGAGTCTGACACTGAGACTTGACACTGAGTCAAACACTAAGACTTGACACTGAGTCTAACACTGAGACTTGACACTGAGTCTTACACTGAGACTGACATGGAGTCTAACATTGAGACTGACACTGAGTCTAACACTGAGACTTCACACTGAGTCTAACACTGAGACTTGACACTGAGTCTAACACTGAGACTGACATGGAGTCTAACACTGAGACTTGACACTAAGTCTTACACTGAGACTGACACGGAGTCTAACACTGAGACTTGACACTGAGTCTGACACTGAGACTTGACACTGAGTCAAACACTAAGACTTGACACTGAGTCTAACACTGAGACTTGACACTGTGTCTAACACTGAGACTTGACACTGAGTCTAACTCTGAGACTTGACACTGAGTCTAACTCTGAGACTTGACACTGAGTCTAACTCTGAGACTGAACAGTGAGTCTAACATTGAGACTGACACTGAGTCTAACTCTGAGACTTGACACTAAGTCTAACACTGAGACTTGACACTGAGTCTAACACTGAGACTGACATGGAGTCTAACACTGAGACTTGACACTGAGTCTTACACTGAGACTGACATGGAGTCTAACACTGAGACTTGACACTGAGTCTAACACTGAGACTGACATGGAGTCTAACACTGAGACTTGACACTGAGTATAACACTGTGACTTGACACTGTGTCTAACACTGAGACTTGACACTGAGTCTAACTGTGAGACTTGACACTGAGTCTAACACTGAGACTGACATGGAGTCTAACACTGAGACTTGACACTGAGTCTTACACTGAGACTGACACGGAGTCTAACACTGAGACTTGACACTGAGTCTGACACTAAGACTTGACACTGAGTCAAACACTAAGACTTGACACTGAGTCTAACACTGAGACTTGACACTGAGTCTTACACTGAGACTGACATGGAGTCTAACACTGAGTCTAACACTGAGACTTAACACTGAGACTTGCCACTGAGTCTAACACTGAGACTTGACACTGAGTCTAACACTGAGACTTGACACTGAGCCTAACACTGAGACTTGACACTGAGTCTAACACTGAGACTGACATGGAGTCTAACACTGAGACTTGACACTGAGTCTAACACTGAGACTTGACACTGAGTCTAACACTGAGACTTGACACTGAGTCTAACACTGAGACTGACATGGAGTCTAACACTGAGACTTGACACTGAGTCTAACACTGAGACTTGACACTGAGTCTAACTCTGAGACTGAACAGTGAGTCTAACATTGAGACTGACACTGAGTCTAACACTGAGACTTCACACTGAGTCTAACACTGAGACTTGACACTGAGTCTAACACTGAGACTGACATGGAGTCTAACACTGAGACTTGACACTGAGTCTTACACTGAGACTGACACGGAGTCTAACACTGAGACTTGACACTGAGTCTTACACTAAGATTGACATGGAGTCTAACACTGAGACTGACATGGAGTCTAACACTGAGACTTGACACTGAGTCTAACACTGAGACTGACATGGAGTCTAACACTGAGACTTGACACTGAGTATAACACTGTGACTTGACACTGTGTCTAACACTGAGACTTGACACTGAGTCTAACTGTGAGACTTGACACTGAGTCTAACACTGAGACTGACATGGAGTCTAACACTGAGACTTGACACTGAGTCTTACACTGAGACTGACACGGAGTCTAACACTGAGACTTGACACTGAGTCTGACACTAAGACTTGACACTGAGTCAAACACTAAGACTTGACACTGAGTCTAACACTGAGACTTGACACTGAGTCTTACACTGAGACTGACATGGAGTCTAACACTGAGTCTAACACTGAGACTTAACACTGAGACTTGCCACTGAGTCTAACACTGAGACTTGACACTGAGTCTAACACTGAGACTTGACACTGAGCCTAACACTGAGACTTGACACTGAGTCTAACACTGAGACTGACATGGAGTCTAACACTGAGACTTGACACTGAGTCTAACACTGAGACTTGACACTGAGTCTAACACTGAGACTTGACACTGAGTCTAACACTGAGACTGACATGGAGTCTAACACTGAGACTTGACACTGAGTCTAACACTGAGACTTGACACTGAGTCTAACTCTGAGACTGAACAGTGAGTCTAACATTGAGACTGACACTGAGTCTAACACTGAGACTTCACACTGAGTCTAACACTGAGACTTGACACTGAGTCTAACACTGAGACTGACATGGAGTCTAACACTGAGACTTGACACTGAGTCTTACACTGAGACTGACACGGAGTCTAACACTGAGACTTGACACTGAGTCTTACACTGAGACTGACATGGAGTCTAACATTGAGACTGACACTGAGTCTAACACTGAGACTTCACACTGAGTCTAACACTGAGACTTGACACTGAGTCTAACACTGAGACTGACATGGAGTCTAACACTGAGACTTGACACTAAGTCTTACACTGAGACTGACACGGAGTCTAACACTGAGACTTGACACTGAGTCTGACACTGAGACTTGACACTGAGTCAAACACTAAGACTTGACACTGAGTCTAACACTGAGACTTGACACTGAGTCTTACACTGAGACTGACATGGAGTCTAACACTGAGTCTAACACTGAGACTTAACACTGAGACTTGACACTGAGTCTAACACTGAGACTTGAAACTGAGACTGGAACTGAAAGTTAAACTTGATACTGAGACCCTATAGAAAGATAAAAGAACTAATTCTTCTAATCTTCCAGTCTAATTATAAAAATAAAAATACGATTGAATCCATTTACAAACAACTATATAATGTGAAAATAAAACTCACCCTAAACAGGGGTAAAGATAATCCAATAAGAATATATCCAAGGAACAACGATAAGACTATTCAATATCAGATCCAAGGAGAAATCACAAAAGCGACTTTTCTCTTCAACACAAGACGGAGAGAATAACACAGACGATTTATGACGAAAGTCATAACGCGCACTCACTCTACGTCACCAGAAATAATGACGAAGCAACAAGGGAAGATCACCTACTGCACAAAAACTAAATAGCGCGAATTACGTCATCAAGAGTTGATGAAAGCGGCGCAATTGAATATGAACATATTAATGAACAACGTATTCAAATGTTGCGACACTTACATAAATCAGAATGTCATCCTTTTGTTGTTAAAAGCACACGCACACTATCTTGGCGGAGGTAATAAAGTGCAATTTTAAGGTAATGTAAAAAGAATAAAGATCTAAATCTTCTATATATTTGCAAGTTACCACTCATTGACTTATTGATTAAAAGAAACTGTCGTTCTTATTCGCATGAAATTTCGTACACAGGTTCCTTTTACATTCTAGATGCTCACTAATAACCGATTTGACATATTCGCAACCTGACTACTGCCATTCGCGAAAAAACCGCAGTTGTCTATCAAACCTTTGTATTTATTTACGGTATTTCCACAAAAAGCCACTGTCTACATATAAAGCATTTTTATAAACTATCACGACTACCGTAATTTTAAAGCAATTCTTTTTCTTTTTCCTTAAGTCTGCTTACTTTGTATATGACTTACGTCATTTTCTCTTCCATTCAGAAGCGGTCTAGATAACAAAAACAAAACCAATCCTAAGAGCATAAATATGGTAGGTCTAGAAAGCATAACAGAGCAAGTAATAGTACTTTGCAAAACTGTCAAAAAACGAACAGACTAATCCTAATATCATGAAAAGATAAATCTAGATTTATTGTCATTTCACTATATTCAAAAGGGGTCAAATAAACAATTACAATTAACAAAAGTAAATTGATATTTCTTTTTATTTAGAGAACAAAACACCAAGACAAATGTGGAAAGGGGAACGGGAATGTGTACGAAGGACTAAATCTTTTGTTGTTGGGGTTTGGGTGGGGATAAGTGAAAGTGCTAATAAAATTAACTGGCTCACAACATGAGAGCAGTATGTACCGTGGTGCATTTTGAAGCGGGTCATTCAAAATCAAGTTAAAAGTCTATGTGGGAGAAATTAAGATGCACAGGTAAAAAAACAAAACAAAACTGGGGTTCAAGAGAGAGAGAGAGAGAAAGAGAGAGAGAGAGAGTGAAGAGAAGAGAAGAGAAGAGAGCTAATTTCACTGACTTAAAAGGTATGTTAGGTTGAACGTTAAGAAGTGGCCCGTTTAAAATTGAAAAAAAAGGTTGTTCCGGCCAAAGTTAATTATATAGGGCCTGGAAACAAATCAAAGGGAGTAGCAGTGTGTACTGCTGGTAGTACTGTATATATATTTACACAAAAATTAACATGAATAGTCTCACTGTTTGCTTGAAGTAATATCCTAGACAATGTGCACGCTGACCTACATAAAAGTTATTTGGTACAATTTAAGTCTTTTTTTCAAGGAATAGACCTACTCTCTGGACCTTATTTATGTCTAAATTACGTTTAGGAAAGTCCTATTCTGACTTGTCTGAAAAACGGCAATTTCTTGACTGACAGAAACTCTGAAAGCAAAGGCATAACATTTAATTACAGACAGATTATAACAGCATAGAGCCAGTCGTGTAGAAAACATTCATTTAAAATGTGATTTCTCTTTTATACATTTATGTTTTGCCAATCCCATATCATAAAACCCTAAACTGTAAACTTACTTAAAAAATTAACTCTTAAAAAACATATCTTTAAAACAAAAACAATGCTTATCTAAGGGAAGAACTCCGCACATACAAATAAATATGTAAATAATTAGTGATTCCCCTTATTTAGTAAAAAAAAAAAAATTATTACCAATAAATTGTCCCATTCAGTCGTGAAACGACTATTGATCATCTCATTGAAAAGGAAGGAATCTCTGGCATTAGCTTTGGTCGGAGCCATGTCGCCCAGCATGCGGCTGATGTATCCAAAGAAAAGGCAAGTGTCGATATAGCTTCAACTTGATCCGAGAAAGGGATGTGGCAGAATTAGCATGTACAATTAATTAAGGAAAACAAAACCCTACGTATTTCTTTATAGTGAAGGATTAATTTTCCTTATTGGTATTTAAGAAAATAATAAATTAATTTTTTTTTAATTGATTCATGTCTTGTGCAAGTTTAAACTTCATACGAGAATAAGTGTTGGAGAAATAACGTGTTCAAATTTTTTACCAGACAGACAGAGTGAAGTGCTATAAGCTTTGTAAAATGATCAACGGCATAAAATTTACTTTTGAAAAAAAAAGAGATTTCTAATAACGTGTAATTGTATCAATTAGTTAGGATCAGTCATATGATTAAATTGTAATAGATCTAGACTATTCTAGACTAACAACAATAAATCTGTGCAATTACAAATATTTTTACCAATTGTTTTTGTTTAGCCCAATATCATGCTTTTAGCTATTTGTCTGGACCAGTTGGAAAAAGGAGGGGGGAAGAAGGGAGTATTTGGGTCAATGCTATCTTGTTTCCATTGAAAAAAAAAGGTTCACTAAGGGCTTAACCTATTCAAGGGGACTAATAAAGCTTATTCTACAACATCTGTCAAGTACGTTTTTTTTACCTTGTTCAAGATAACAAACAAAGTAATTTATTACCAATAGTTAATAAACGTATTGTTTTTTTTTTTTTTCTTGTGTTGTCAGTTACAAGAAATAATTATGCAAAAATTCAGCTTGATATGAAATTGAGAATGGGAGAATTAACGTGTGCAGACTTTTACCAGACAGACAAACAATAATTTTAAAAAAAAAATTTCCTCCCTCGTCATTTCACCCTCCTTATTAGTAAAGCTGAATGAAGTCGAAAGTCAGGCAAAATAAGGCCCATAACGTCATCAAAATGTCTTGAATTCAATAAAAGTGTATCACAAAATATTTACTGACCTTTGTCAACCTAAGCAATATTTTATCCCATAAGGAACTGTTTTTCTAGTAAACCATCAGAGGAGAGGAGGCTCTGGAAAAAAAGTTTAAACAATGGGGCCTGGTGGCTGAGGGATAAATCTTGTTCGCATCTCGGTGAAGGCTGTGATTTACTTATAGGACGCCCCAGATTCCACGCAAATATAATTGGTACCTGAATTATTTCGGAAAGTAAAGGCGGTTGGTCGTTTCGCTAGCCACAAGACACCCTCTTTGACCGTCTGCCAAAGAAACATATGCGCATTTGGCTTTTACTTTATCTGCCCTAAAAATTTTAAGGATGAAAGATGAAACAAGTATTCATTGTCAATGACATAACATGAATCCATAAAGAATCAACCATTTCGTAAATCAATTAGTCGTAATTAATTCTTTTTGTTTTATGTATAATGTGTACTATTCTTAGGGATATAAGCATTGTTTTCAGAATTAGGTGGTTCAATACAAATCTTAAACAATATATTATAAAGCAGTGATGCCCAAACTACGGCCCGCGGGCCAGATCCGGTCCGCGACGTGTTTCCATCCTGCCCGCCGATATATCAGTACAAAGAGTAGAATTTTTTTTTTAAAAAGTTAAAAGTTTTTCCCCTACGTTAGGATTGGAACTTTGATGGATTTCCTTTAAATCTAGTGTTTAGTTATTTTTTTGGCGACAAAAGTTGACAATTATTTTTGGTTCTTAGATAATTTCGCTGCTTTCTTGAGCTGGCCGTGTCCTTGACATCTTGTGTGTGCAACACATGGCATCATTACTGCACCCTTTTGGAACCAATGCGAATGGTACCCTACCATTTAATAATGAAATTGGAGAGTCAAAGAAATGAAAAGTAGACTCTGAATGTAGAAACTTCCAGAACTAGATAGATTTTTTTTTTTCGAACATGATAATAAGTCAACATGTTTGATTTGTACAGAAAACATGTCGATGGCTAGGAGGAAGAAGAAGGAAGATAAGATGCAGCCTTGTCTCACACCTGTCTCACCCCTGTCTCACACCTGTCTCGAAGCTAGCAGTGATGAAAGAAATCTGTCCTGAAAAGAAGAATGCATTTGAAACCGTCATACTTTCTCGCATGACAACGCGAGTGGAAGATATGGTACAAATCTCCATTGAAAACTAAATGAAGCAGATTTTGAAATGTTTTCAATTGCCACTCAGGAGTGCCCTGACAGTTCTGCAAATGAAACTGATTGACTTACAAAGCTAGACATCCCTGCTTGAGAAATTTCGAGCGATGCAAGAAATAGCTTTCTATCCCTGTTACCTGCATTAACGCTTGAGATTTCAGAAAACAAACGTTTTAAAAGCACTGAATAGAGTAGAGGCTACATAAACATTGTCAGTAATAAAAACAGATATAAACCCTTAGTACGTCATCGCTTTACGGGTGTAAGTAGAGCTACGGGTTTGTAATAAACTATTTTAAATGGTTTATTCTCCATTTCATTTTTTTCTTCTTCTCATTGTTGTGGCCCGCGACACGAGTTTTGGAAATTAAATGGCCCACAGACCGAATAAGGTTGGGCATCACTGCTATAAAGCCTTCTAAGTTTTTGAATAGCTAGTGGCTAGCAGGTCAGCTTTCCAATTGCACACATGTATTATTGTGAGTCTAGATGTATTGAAAAATAATTACATGATTTATTCAAAATAATTGTCAATTTTATTTTTACTATATTATCTTCTACTGGCAAAAACAAAGTATTTTAGGTCGTAAGTTAATTTTCCTAATATATTATCTGCATTTTGCAGGTCCATATTTTAACAAGTTATCAAGTTCTAAATATGTATATAAGGTCAAAGAGTTGGAATGAAACTCGATGCTGGTTATGATTCCAGAAAACCTGAAATATGTCGAGAAAATTACACACTTGAGAAGTAATTAATCATTCATGTATTTTACACCAGATATGAGTAACTTTTTTGGCTCTAAACTTGTACATATAGTAGCTTAAATATCAGATTTAACTGGGACATATTTACATAAATAAATGTAGTCTCATAAATATGTAAAATTATCCATTCTGTTTAAGATCCCATGACAATTAACAGTTACAATATCATATTGAAAATAAACAACTTTTTACGAATTTGCTGATATCGCTTTTCTTTACAAGAAAAACAAGGTTACGAAGACAGTTTGTGTGAAAATACAAACTCGAAATCGACCTTTGAAGTAATCCACCCAAGCAAGTAAAAAGGCAGGTTTAAATATTTTCATAAAGAATATAAGAATGAACTTCTATCAAAGCAAATGACAGATATGAATGGAGAAAGATGGTTGACCTATCTTTTGTGGTGCCCCAACGGTCCAGCAGACCAAAGGATAGGTGAAAGCAATTTTTTTTTTGTAAATGTAGTAGTTAGTATGACAGAGCTACCTAATATAGAAAAACAATTGTAAAAAAAACATTTTTGACAAACCGTTTGCATAAAATTGTTAAAAATATAGCCGATAGTCAGAATAATGTTCTTCTTTCTTACTAAATAGCCTTCCGTGTTTGTTAGTATTAATTGTGAATAGTTGTAAAAATGGTGTATTTGTTTATTTTAAAAATTAAATTTTTCACTTTCAGAAACGAATAAAGTAACCGTTGCATCAGAACTTTAAATAGTCTAAAATATTATGATGTCGGATTTTCAATACCTTTTTAGTTTACAAGATCTAAACCAGACGGACGTACGGACGGACAGACAGATCACACAAAACTAATATCGTCTATTCCCCTTTCAGTGACGCTAAAAATTAAGAATAATTTTAAAATTAGAGTAGGGTTTAATTATTATTTTTAATTTAAACAAATAGGATACAATCGTCCATGAAAAATAAGTAGTGTTCCGCTAAATTATCCAAATGTGCGATGTGTTCCGTTAGAGAAAAAATTTAAGAAACACTAGATTTAGGGATAAGTGAAGGTGATGGTGAAGGAAAAATGTGACATTTAGAATGAGAACTCAAAACATTTGAATTTATGTTAATTTTATATCTAAATATAATTATACTATTTGTAGGGGAGTTAATGTTTTACTTCTATCACTATGTGGTGGTGTTGGTATCTTTTAAATGCAAGTTTTGGTATGTCGTTAATTTCTTAACGGATATTTCAATAGAAGGTAAATGATTAACACAAAAAAAAAAAGACAGGAAATCAAAGCATTTCTAGTCCAAACAAGCAAAATGTCAAAATACTTTGATAAGTTTATCTAAGTCTTAATCTGTTGATCTGTTGGGTCACCACACATGAGCTGTCAACCGTCTCCATTCCTCTATGTGTTTAGCATTGAATAGAATCTTTGTCAATCACAGGCTCTTGCATTCTTTTATTTTGTCTTCCCATTACACTGTCTGCCTTTTCTTCTTTTCCAGGAAGTTCCATGAAGTAAGGTCTTTGAGAGTCCTGAGGACCCTATGGTACGGCCATAAAGTTTTAGTTTTTGTTGTTTTTTACAGTGGTCAGCAAGTCATTTTTGGTCTCTACTAACGTTTTGATCCTTTTTCTAATCTCCTCGTTTGTGGCGTGGTCTTAGTAAATTATTCTTTTTTAAATCTACACGATTCAGTAAAAAAAAAAAAAGTTTTAATACTTCAGGATTCATACTTGGGATTCTTATAATGGTTAGTCATTTCCTTGGAGCGTAGTATAATATTGAAATAAATTGTCAGGAAGTTGGCTCTACGAGTACAGATGTTTATTAACGGGACATCACAAATACATACAACAACGTCTGCCATGAACACAGCCTTTTCATAAATTCTAGACTTTGGCGAAGCTTCGTTCTCTTCATCAATGTTTATCCATGGTCAACCATTCCTTTCTCAGTCTAGTCTCTATTGCGCTATTTGGATGGTGGTGTGCATGGTGGGGTTATAACAGTATGAAAAAGTGTTGTCTTAATAACTGTATGTAGATTAACTTTTTGTATACTTATACTTGTTACACATTAAAGTGAAAAAGTGAGGAAATTAAAGAAATTGCCTCCTATTGTAACTGTTATTTAAATAAAGGGAAAAAGTTTATCATATAAATATATTCATTTTTGTGTGTGTTTAGGTGTGTTTGTTTGTGTTTGTTTCTGTATCATACTAATAAATCTAAATTGCAAAAATGCTATCGCTACAATGAATTATTTGGAATTTTTAAAACAAAAACAAAAGAAACAAAAAAAAAAAACAACATTAAAAATACTTTTTAAAAAAAGCGTATATTATAATTAATTGTATTAATTAGTTTTGATCGGTAGTGTAATTACGTGCACGATCGACATAATAAATCAGTGCGATTAGAAATTTTTTTACCAATTGTTTTTGTTTCGCTTTTAGCTATCTCAATGCACTTTGTCCCTATATCTTGTCTAGAACAGTTGCAAAAGAGGGAGGGAAGAAAGAGGTATCTTGGTGAATGTTTACATGATCGTTTTTAAATGCCTAAAAAATGTTCACTCAGGGCTGTCCTCAAGGTGAGTCAAGGGGACTAGATAAACTTATACCACCACATCTTTCAAGTTCGATTTCTTTCCCTTATTCAAAATACCAAACAAAATAATTAATTGCCTACAGTTAATTTGCTAATTGGTAAATTTTTTGAATGATTACTGTGTTTTCAGGTAAATGAAATAACTGCAAAATTTCAGCTTAATGCGTAATTAGGTGTTGGATAAATAACGTGTACAATCGTTTTATCATACATACAGACAAAGTGAGTTAAGATACACTTTATAAGAATATACTCAATTTCGATATCCTGTTCCCTGACTAACCTTAATTCTTATTATCTTACTTTAACATTGAAAATGGAAATACTACAAATTAGAAAATATATTGTCACGCAAAAGAATTGTAATTTACTTCCGTGACACACTAAAACCTCTACTTTAGTTTTCTTAGGACGCTAAGATCAATGGATAGTGTGAAGACATTCAGTGTGTGGAGTTTCTCAAGTGGAAATGAATCATTGTATGGGAATGTGTTTACATAATTTTACTTCTTCCTGAGCACAAATCTACAGCCATGTAGCAAACGCTACAGTCTGAGGCACATATCCTACTTTAGAAATTATGTTCACGGTGTATAATGAAACAGCAGATGATAGGTTACAATAAACTTGAAAATCTGATGGTATAAAATTAAGGCCGTCACTTCTACTCACTCACTGTTGAGTAAGCTTACCGCCCATTTCGACTGCGTGTGAGGATAAAGGTCAAAAATATGTAAAAACAACAACAAAAAAAAAACACTTTTTAATCAGCAACCTTGTAAATGATTACTTATTAGAACCTATTGATTAAATTTTATAGTATTATTACATATCTCCTTTTCGCCTTAACCCCTCAGAGTTTGACTAAGATATAGTTAAATATCAGATACAAACAAACAGTATGGTCTGTTTCATTGCATCATATCCCTGCAGCACATTCTATGTAGAGCATGTACATGTATATGATTATAATCAATACATGCCTAATTGTATTTAAAAAATGGAATTTAAAAAAACAACTAAAGCAAATTCGATTGTACTTATTAGACATTCTAATTTTTCTGCCATCTGGATAAAAAAGAGTGTGTGTGTGTGTGGGTTGGGGATATACTTATCAAACTTTACAAAAAAAAAGTAAATTGAAGAGAATAAAGCGATAAACTAATATGAATTATTATCATACATTTCCTTTTCATTGACCATCTAAGTTGTCTTCCAGGGTATTTATTTCAATCAAAGTTATTTTAAAACTGTAGGACTGTGAACAAAATACTTCCTGATGCTTTTAACCGAGCTTCTATTAAGCACTCCGTCTGTCTGGTTAAAATCTTGACCACGTAATTTCTTCCATTTTCCATTATCTGATCAAAAAGAAATATTGTACAATTATTCATTGTCGATGATAACACATGAATCAAAATTTTTAATAATTAAAAATTACATGATTGATTAGAAATTATTGATACGATTTCACTCAAAATAAGCGAGGTTTTTAAAAAAAATATGTTATATTTATGAACAGTATATTTTATGATCTCACTCTGCTCATTTCATTTAAAGATATTATTAGCAGAATGGAGACTAATATTGATACTGAAATTCCAACTTTAAAACTAAGTATCAAAATTAAATAAAGTAGGAAATACAAATTATTAAAAAAATATTGTCAACATAAAAATTCAAAAATACGTACAAAGGAACTAAACTAAGTTAACCCCCGTGTGACAATTTTATTCATTATTAACTTCACTACACATTTTTTAAAAATGAATGTACAAATTACAAGAGTAGAGTAATATTTCTCTGGGATTATAGTTAATAATATTACAGAAAGCCTTCATGGTTTTGACTATTTCGGATATAATATGTGTTTTAATTTAAAGATAGTTTTTTTTTAAATTTATTAACAAAAATTACTAAGTACGTGATGTTTTTCTGACGTTATTTTGTGCGCATCCAAAACTGTCATATTTTTACAAGGTTTCTATGGGACGCCAGACGTGTTAAGTACACACTATAGCACTGGCGGATCCAGGGGCGGTACGGGAGATCGCCCCCCAACCACTCAACCGACCCCCCCCCCAAATGGGGGGCTGACGAATTTTGGTATAGAATTCACACTAATTGTATACGAATTTATTACTTATGTTAATAATATATACTAGTATGTTGGCCGATTTGGTGTGGTCAGAAGGGGGCGTAGGCATCATTCCAGCCCCCCCCCCATTTAACTTTCGAGTGGGGGGGGGAGGCGGTCAAATCTATTTGTAGAATTCACAACTTGCTAACATAATCAATTAATTATGTATATGATTAAAACTTGTTATTGGTGTTTTAACTGATCTTTATATTATGTCGTTCCCATGTTGGCCAATTGACTGGGGAAGAGAATACCTCTACTGCCCTTCCCACCTAAACTCTTTGAGTGGGCGGGGAACGGTCCTACTTTTATGGGGAAATCATAGTTTGTGAACAAAATTAGTTGAAATAAAATATAATTTATTTATTATATCGCTCCCCTTTGGGTATCTTGGCCGATTCAGTGGGGTAAGGGGGGGGCGATTGCATCTACTGCCCTCCGCGCTCTAGTCCTCTAAGTGGGGGGGGGCTATTTTTATGGAAAAATCATAGTTTATGAACAAAATTAGTTGTATATCTATATTATATAAGCTACGTATTGATATGTGAACCCATTCGTTTATTATGTCGCACACAGACTATGATTTCAAATTTTATCATTAGTAAATATAAAATGACAAAAGGTTGTACCACGTGGGAGGGGCGATACGTGCAAACCAATACTTTTTTTTTTGTATTACAGTTAAGAATTTACAAAATGGTATGAAAAAAATCACTAATATAATTTATATATGCTATAAATTAAATTCTTATTTCTAGCCGCCCCACCCCTTATCCTTTAATGCCAAATGCAATCATTAACAGAAATTATAAAAAGGAGAGAAGGATTAATCGTTTTCACTCTACCGCCCCTCGCCTTTCCAGACAAAAAACATGATGTTTTAAAACAGAAGTCAAATATGGCGACAACGTTTATGTAATTTCCCATGAATTTATCATAATTTTTTTAAAGAAAGACTCTGAACCCAAATATTCTTTTCCTAGTTGCCTTTTTCCAATCTTTACTCAATCTGCTATTTTTCTAAAAAAAATTTGGGACTATAGCTCACAATATATGCTTGAATCCTAAAAATGCAAAAAAATTTAGAGTAGAATCTAACTGGTCCACTTAATTTCTCCTCCCATTTCCGACATGTTTTATTAGAGCTTTGAATTATAGTTCTGTAACAAAACAAAGTCACAAACATGCCTATTGAACAAAATGTATCTTAAAATAAGTATTTTGAAAAGATTGTTAAAATCAGTTGGAGAAGCAGCATATTTACTTTTATTGTTTTGGTTAGAGGGGCAGAAATCAAGTTCAAATTAAAGTCTAGATGTATCTAAAAAATATAAATCTAAGTACTTCCAAAATAAAAAGGTGTTTGAAAAAGAAATTTGGGTTCGTCTTATAAAGTAATATGAAGTGTATTTTAATCATATTTCCTTATTTCAATCTGAATATCAAAAAGAAAACTGGTTATTCTAGAAATCAAAATTTATTTAGAAATCATAAAGTGAACTGTTGTATTGAAAAAAATAGAAATATATATGACATCAGTTAAATTCTGGTCCAGTTTTTATTGAACCTTTTTTTAATTTACACTGACACAGTTTCACTTAGTTCTGTGCTTGTATGATGCGTAAATTAATGCATAAATTATGGTTCACACCGAAGACTTATATATACTACGCTAGACTGGACATGGAGATTTAACACTACAAAAATGTCGTTAAATTTTGTTAGAAAGTTGAAACAAGGCGTTGTTTTGTAACTGATTATTTGTTCAACCCTAACCTATGTAACATATAATTTGATTTTAAGATCTAGATCTGGTAATTGAACATCAAAAATAAGAGTACTCTTGTCTCATAATTATTATTTTGCAATTTTTGGATATATAATCTAGAAAGATGTAGGTAATCAATCTTTTTAAATGTACATACGATGATTAAAATCAACATGAATTATTTCGATCTAGGATTTTTGAAACATTATCTTAATGGAAACAAACAGGAAATCTCGTTCTTTTACATATTTGTTTAAATAACCGAAAAATAATTTTGCATTATTTCTAAACTTTGAAACTAAAGATCATTACTTTTCTAAAAAAAGATTGATTGGGGCGACTCCCATTTAAGCTTGAAAAGGAGTGTACGTACATAAAAATCTCTCTCTATATATATAGGTCTGTGAATGGATCAATCGCGGATAAGAATTTATTACCGGTTTCGAATCTCGTAGTTTAGTAAAATATATAAGTCTATGGTTCACACATTGTTTCTCCGGTATGAAATTTGGGGTATATAAATGTTTTGCTAAATCTAATTACAAGATTTTAAGCAAGGTATATAAAAATATTTCGTACATAGTCCTAACGGTTTCCTTGTCCTCCCCATAACGCATTAGAGAAGGCATCGATTCAAAGTTTGATCTAAAACTTGCTAAATTAGGACCAACTAGGTATTGGATCAAAACTATTTATTCCTTTCACTAAGTAGAGGCCCGACTAAGGCCTCTTGTTGGTTGTTGGTTATTTCAATATTTACTTAGTGGGTTTTTTCGTATCTTTAAATACATCAATATGACTCTATATCATAGGAAAGGGCTGCATTCCTCGCTGATCTTAGGACTCAAAGACAAGCCCTATAATTATTATTAACAAATTATATAAAAGTCTAAAAAAAATAATAAAAAGTGACCCATGAACTTAAAACAGTTGGTCAACCCTCTTTAAGTAGAACGAAACTTAACGTAGGAAAAACCATTCACTTCGTGTAGCTAATTTTAGAAACGGAAATTTTCGAAATGACATTTCCTTACTTCATACTTACACCACGGTCTTAGATTTCTTATTGGATTTATATTGTTTTTCTCAAATGAGAATACAGAAATGTACTAATTTATGTGTTTCCTGATAGTGTTTTCGTTTTTTTATTTGTTATATAATAAATGTGAAATATAAAAGGAATGTTAGACCTTAAGAAAAAATCTTTAATTGTAGACTCTTTAATTTTTCTAAATTGTTGTTCAAATTGTTTCATAGTGATTGACAGTTAATTTAAGAATTTCCTTGTGGAATGAGTTTACTAATCAATGTCTTAACATTGCGTCCAGTTAATTGGCAAGTAATTTGGATAATTATAATCATTGAGCTATGCTTAAACAAGAATTTTGTTGTCAGTAAGTGAAAAATAATACTTTCTTTTTTTTTTCTTACAGTATGAATAAATCTAGATCTATATAGGTTCTAATTGTGAAGACTCAGTTGATGTCCGTCTGTGTCATATGTTATTTTTAGAGGAAAAGGGAGGCACTGGCGAATCCAGAGGTGGGGGGGGGGGGGTTGGTAGGGCGATCCCCAGCCCCCCCCACCACTATGCCAATTCCCCTTCCCAAGGGGGGGGCGGACAAATTTAGTAAAGAAATCACACAATTTGTATACAAATTTTTTACTAATATATATTAATTATTTATATTTTAATCTAGTTTAAGATTATTTCGCCCCCATCTCTAGTATGTTAGCCGATTGGGTGGGGTGGGGATGAGGTGATGGCTTCAATGCCACCCTCCCCCGCCATAAACTTTCGAGTTTGGGGATTATTAAAAGAATCAATTAAGTATCTATATGATTAAAACGTGTTATTGATATTTTAACCGATCTTTATATTGTGTCGTTCCTCTGTTAGCCGATTGGGGGGGGGGGATGAGAGGAGAGGCGATTACATCTACTACCCTCCCCACTCTAGCCCTCTGAGTGAGGTGGAAGGCGGTCCTAATTGTATATTGAAATCATAGTTTGAGAAAAAAAATTAATTAAATATCTATATACTATAAGCAACATTTTGATATTTGAACACATTTGTATTCTATATCGCAACACACTCTACTCTCAAATGTTATCTTTAGTAAATATGACAAATGGTTGCAAAAATGTGACTTTATGATGGATAGATCAGCAAAAGTAAATGAGATGAATCGAAAACTAGAATATAACGGAAACCCAGCCGATGTTTTGGTAGAAGATAAAAGCGGTGATTGAGCAGTAAAGCGATTGAATTCCAAACCGGGGTCCCAAATAAGAATCCTGGTGAAGACTGGAATTTTTTTTATCTCGGAATATTTTTGGCGCTTCTAAATCCACCCAGTTCTAATGGGTACCTGACGTTAGTTGGAGAAATTAAAGGCGTTTGGTCGTTTTGCTGGCCACATGACACCCTTGTTAACCGTGAGCCACAGAAAGAGGTGACCTTAACATCATCTGCCCTATAGATCGCTAGGTCTGAAAGAGGAACTTTACTTATTCAGAGCGGTAAATGACTTCATTTCTACTTTCTAAAGCAATATCGCGATAAAACCTGTGCAACTGTTGACAGTAATAACTTTAGCACAGTTATTTAAACAAATTACAGATAAATTTGCTGAGAGATTTGAGAATTTCAAAACCAACGAAATCATTCTAGTATTCCTAGCAAATCAGCCTCAACACAAATAGTAACGAAATCCACATTGATTCATTTGGAACAGATACTGGACTTTAAAAAGTAAAGCTTTGTGGAGTGGAGAATTTACAGAGTTTAAAAGCAAGTTGGAAAAGTTGGTAATCCAGAAATTTACGTATACAACAAAAGTGGAAAGTTTTAAAAGAAATATCACAAGATGAGGCATTTATATTCGACGCATGGAATTGATTTCCAGACTGCTACAGTGAATTAAAATTGGTGGCAATGGGTGTGCTAACCATATTCGGATCGACAATTTCGTGCATGCAAGCATTCTCTTGCATGAATAGAATTAAAAGTAAAGTAAGAAGGCAACAAACAACTGAAAATTTAGAGTCGTGTTTGAAACTAAAAACAAAATAGTTATGAGCCAAATGTATCCAAACTTTCTAAAACCAAAGCCATCGCTCCCATTGACTTAATTTGCTTAATTATTTTGTTATTGAAGTACAAGTTAGTATTGTATGTAAATGTTTACTTCTTTTAATTTATTCACTTACAACAGAGGCAATTATCTAATAATGCCATACACATATTATCTAATTTGTTGTGAAAAACACTAGTTATATATTAATAAATAGATCTTTTTCCTTATGAAGAGATTAGTTTTTATCTATCAAAGAACTTTATATATGCGAGTACTATTTATAGTTGGCAAAAAAAAACTTTGTGGCTCTCTAAAACTTTGAAATTGTGTAAATTAGAATTTTTGGCTCTACCGACTCAAAAGGTTGCCGACTTCTCGTGTAGAGAGATCTCTTATAGTCCGATAGTTACGCAGAACACCTTATCCATATTGGTGGAACGCATGCCAGTCTTTTATTGAAGAGCGGGAAGGTGGTCGGACCGACGTTAACGCTTTAAAGAGGAAAAGGCGACAGCTGGCGATCACTTACAAAGGCCGATGAATACACATTTGAAGCCAAAATTAAAACCACTGCCAAGGATAGACGCAAACAGCGAAAACTAAATTTACCACTTGAGGACAATGGTTACTTCTGTGCTATATGTGGCAAAACATGTAGATTGCAGCTGGGGCTGCATAGCAACGAGAAATACTGCATTCATCATTAATCTTCTGAGTCAATAACAAGCTTTACTATCTATACTGGGAATAGTAAGTCATTTGCTTAGAAAAGAATAATTGAACTATTAGATTTATAATTGTCATAAATTTTGTTTACGAGGTACAATAAATTCTAATAAGAGTCAAACTCATTTGAAACATGTATGGACTGCATTAAAATGTTTGTACAAAAAGGTGAAGGGAGTCATTGATTAGCACATTTTAAAACCTTTCAAATCAAATATAAGAATAGTCAAACCGGTTGTGTTTAAATACATTGCGTTTGCCTTCATATGTTTACTTTTTTCAATATGAACATTTTTGTACTTGTATATAGAATTTTATGCAACATTCCTACTATAAGGTATACGGTGTAGGATGTGTCGCTAGTAGCAAAAAAAAAACAACAACGCAAGAGTTTCTTGTCTACCTATCAAGTGGTCTAGAGTTCGAATCCCTTCTCGAGCAGTGTTGTGTTAGCTAAGCACCTAAAGGCAGCACGAACAACCTCAAGATACCACTCCCTCTAATACTTCATGAAAGAGATTTGACCATAACGCCTGAATATGTTAAAAGCATAAAAGTTGCGCTAGAAAAAAAAAAGGGTTTCCAAGATATAGATATGAAAGAGCAACTCCAAAATATTCATTGATTTTTAATTTATACTTTTTTATGTCTTAAAAAAATTGAATTGCTCTTCCTAAATCAAGTAACATATAACTATATACGAGCCTTCTATTAAATGAACACCACTATTACACCACTTTTACAAACACTTATGTAGTTTGATTTATTTTAAAAGAAAAAAGGAATAGATCAAATATATAGATGTCTGTTTATAGTTAATGTGTTATGCAGCATGACATATAAATTATTTACAATTTATTGCGAGAGTCATGTAGGTGGCTTAAACTTTTACGAAAAGGCTAATAGAGCAGCAATAAATGGTGCGCAAATGTTTAATTAGGCCTATTGTTTCTTTAAAAGTTCTTCTTTGCAAAGGCATGATTTAGTGTACTGCTGTAAACCAGTGACGTAAGTGGTGTCATATTTTCTTCTCCTTTCTTGCTGTAAGCCAAGTGACGTAAGCGGATTTGAGTTTTATTTTTTCATTGACGTCATTCATTCATTAAATATGTGTATCCAAAATTAATTTTACAATATTTAAACCAATATAACGCTCGACTTCGAATTTATTTTATATACATATACCTTGAAATTTTCAAGAAAATCATTAGAGCTGTTTTCGAAAAAAAAATGTAAAAATAGTTATATGTGGGATGCGTGGTCGAAAGGATTAGTACGCTTGGCTTCCTATGAAGGGGACTCGAGTTGAGCTGTGTTTACTGTGCGCCTAAAGGCAGTAGGGAAAAACCTTCTCCCAGTTACCCCCTCCCCCACCGGTCCACTAATGAGATTGGACATAGCGCTCTGGGCATGCTTATAAGCATGAAAGTAACGCTATCTCTTTCTCTCTCTCTCTCTAGATATATATATATATATATATATATATATATATATATATATATATATATATATATATATATATATATATATATATATTGTAACATAAATACATATATACATGAATTGCTTGGTTAAAGCGATAGTTATTTCCAGAACGCAAAAACAAAGGCATGCTACCTTGCTTCAAAGTGGCACCCGGGCGGAAACGATCGTAGGAGGAAACGATTAGGGTAAAGGGTAGCCAAAAAAGACTCCCGTGGGGGTGCCTAAGGGGGTGCGAGAGCATTCTCATTGCACTGTGCGGAGTTGTAAAAAAGCTCCCACAATCGTGTCACAATCCAGGGGACGTTACATAAATGGCCAGTTCTGCACGGTTAGCCAGATATAGAAAAGGAACATGGTGGGCTTCCCAAGTTTAAACCCTTACCAGACACAACAGTGTACACTGTTCTTATTCAGGCCGGTAATAGGGAGCTCTTGCTCCCTTTTGCTGGCCTAGACTTCCAAGAGCCGAATGCTCAACTCTACCTGACAGTTTCAAGAAAAACACAAAAGTCCTTTCAAAACTGATGTTGGATCTAGATCTAAGTCTAGTTCTCAAGCCAAATTTAGATTTATTAATTTTTTACTTTGAAAAATTATGATGATCAAATTTGAGTTTTCTTCATGTGGCCAACAAGCTTGTAATATACATAAACTGCTAAATTTATATGAAAATTGGTTGATCCGATTTTGAGATCAACCTCCAACAAGTTTCAGGGTCCAGGTTTATTTTAGTTTCCATGAAATTCTGACTAAAACAATGATATTTTTACATCTTTTTCAGGTATTAAAACTTGTCGAAATAAAGTGGATGAAATGTACATAGTGCAAGATAAAGATACTAGTGTTGAAGTGTCATTTTGTTTTACTGATTTTCAAACTAACAACACAGAAGTCTCAGTAAAATACAATAAAGCAGAGTTCCGAGCAACCGATGATAAAGTGACATTTAATTGGACAACAGAGAATAATGTCACTTATAATTTACAGATCTATATATATAATATTACAGTTTCGGATTTAACTGAATGGACGCTGGTATTAAATAATAAACATAAAATGATATATTATGAGACAAGTTTCACATTGAATGCAGGTAATGATGTGTAATTAAGTGATTCCTAATTGACAAAAAGTATATGTAGTTATGTTATGTCTTATGTGTGTTAACGAAGTGTGTACATTAATTTACTCAAGAATCTAGCCTTCAGTCACTTCAGTGGCGTGTGGTCCTTGTACACTGTGGTCTAGGCTAGTCCCCTTTAAGTCTCTGGATCTCTGTTAAAAAATGCATTATGCTCGCTTAGAACTGTCAAAAGATCGTAATTAATTTAGGATTGAATGAAAGAAATTATTCGTAAATTGGGCACAGCTAGGTGCACTAAACCTGTTACTCTGCTATAAAAATGTGTTCAACAACGATCGTTAACAGTACCATCTGTAATAATGCTTGACAAAGTATACATTCCCAAACATACGTCTTTAACTTAACTGCTCAACCAATATCTAATAACAAATCCTACTTTTCTCATAGATTTACAGTGTATACCAAGAAACCCAGCTATTATACATGTTTCAAAGCTACTATTTATGCATCTCACTAATAAAACCAGATTTTCATTGTCAGAATTTAACCTCCTAAAATAACAGTATTCAAATTAACTCTCATTTTCAAAAATTAATTCTTGATCTGTAATTTTACAATTTAATCCATATGTTAACCTCTGGGATTATAACACACAAATAGACTGTCTTTTTAAAAAAACTATGAAGCACCAGAGTACACACGGCTACACTCGTTATATTTTTCCCAGCCTTTACATAGTTTATCATCAGCTTCTTTTTGTACTTGACTTGTAATAAACAGGCCACATTTTAACGACCAGTCATTTCATCCCCTGTGACTATCATCTTTGGTCATTTCATTCTAGGTCATTTCATCCCCAATTAAATATTATTTTTTCCAAGTCATTGTGTATTTGTGTTGAAAAGTATTTGCGTTTAAGCCCTCATTACATATATTATACTTAAACATGGATATATGACCTAGATCCATGAAATAGTAATACTTTCATAGAGTTGGGCAACTTTTGTTTTGTTTGAGGGTCTTCAGCTTGTTTCAGGGCTACTTTGCATACGTTACTGTTCCAGATGTTTTTTTTCAGTCCATCTTTATTTCTAGTTCTAGTATTATACAATATTGAAAATCAAAATGAATCAGATATGCATTCTACTGTCTTTACAACATCTATAATATAAAGCAGAAAGTGAGGCGAATGTATGTCAATTTGTATGTCGGTATGTCTGTATGTATGTATGTATGTATGTCGGTATGTCTGTATGTATGTATGTCGGTATGTATGTATGTGTGTATGTAGGCTACATATATCTGTATGTCGCGAATAAAAATCAAAACCATTTGACCAATCTTGATAAAACTTGGCATTAATAGATCATGGCGGAGATCGTTGTGTATTTTTAATGTCCCTACCACAATCGGAGGGCATAAACACAAAGTACCTAAATGTATCTATTAAAGTACCGTTTTCACATTATTTTATATTTGATATAAATATCTTGGCTGAACGGGTAAACACATTTTGATACTCTACTTTTATTTTGTTGGCAAAGTTGTTAAAAATGTTAAGGGAATATTGTCCATAAATCTAATTTCAATCCAGTATATCAGTAATTCCCAAATTAATGTTCTCATGCCGCTGGTCATATCCGGCTAGTAAATAGTTTTTTTTTAATCTTTCTTTTTTTTTTTTTTACATGTTTGAGAATTTTAATCTCCATCTACTTTTAGATGCGGTGGAAGCAAAGTCTAGAATAATACTAATAATCAAAAACGATCTTTTTTTTTCTGACGGAATAGATGCATTTCTTTTTTTTTTTGTTTTTGTTTTTATACAGCAAATTCTATTATGGTTTTGCGCGTGTGCGTATGTAGATAATGCTAGCACTGTATTTTCCTTTAGACATAGATCTAGAATTGAGAACTCACAGATTAGTCTGAGTGTTTTGATGATTGTAGTTTATATTTTATATTTTCATAGGTTCTATAATTCACATGATATAATGATTATAGTGTGGAAGCGTAGTATTTAAAAGGGATTAAAAAAACACTTAAGAAATTAATTAAAGCAAATTTTTTAGCAAATAAATAAATAAAAAAGGGGCAGGGGAGACGGGATATTCAATTGAGGCCTTCGATGAATGCATTTCCCCCCTCTATGTCTGAAAGTTGTCAAGGCTCTTTCCTTCTCTAATATACGTATGTGTACTTCAATGCTGATTACTAAATGTACCCAAGTCCTGGGCAATACCGTAACGACACATATAACGACATAATAAACATTCAGAATGCCAATTCACGGACATATAACATGTTTATTACATGCGCTGTAATATAATACAGGCTCAATGATGACATGAATATATCCAGTATCAATTAAAATATAGCAGCTCAATGTCCCATAGACTGAATAACGACTATACAGAAAATAATTGGAGTCTACACTTCAACTCTATCTATAACCAAATGTCCAACTGTCCTGGACCAGGAACAAAACCACACTACTTTATTATGAGTTACATTCCATTAAAAAACACATCTTACTAAGTAAAAATAATCCAAAACAATAACAGTTTTGAAGTCAACAATCTGAATGGCCTCCCTTTTCCTCTACAGTTAACAGGAGACCCAGGCTGACCTGAACTCAGTCCTGAAAAAAAGTGATGTGCTAATAATTGTATGCACACCCAATGCTGCATTGAAGATAGATGCTATATCTAGAATTTAAAAAGGTGAAAAATGATTGGTAATGGGTGGATCCATTTGTAAAATGTTTTAAAATGTTAGAAGTTGTCATTGTATTAGTAATTTGCTTATAGTATGAAACTGGGAGTGAGTCGAAAAGAAATATTATATTGAGATGTCAAAGAGATCGAGTTATGGTTCTCTACATGTGGGCGGAAGGGAGAGATGAAGTGCAATAGTAAAAGCGATACCAGAATTTATGGCCAAAAAAAAATGTTTGCGTATACGTATCGAGGGTGGGGACGTTATAAGTAGGTCATTCCAATTCAAGTAAAATATTTATGTCAGAGAACCAGACGATGCGCGGGGTAAAAATACAAATAAAGAGTTTCAGAAAGAGAAATACAGAGATGGAAAAAGAGAGACAGACAGAGAGAGAGAGAGAGAGAGAGAGAGAGAGAGAGAAAGCGAGACTTTAAAATTCAGTGTAACAGATGGGCTACTAGAATTCACGGGTTAAAATGCTGTTTAGGATCCATCGTTTAATTAATGACCGTTAATAGAAAGTACAAAAAAAAGGAGATGATCTTGCCAAGGTAAACAACATATCGCTTGTGTGCCATGAACTACTGTATAATATGTACTTTCGTATTACTTGATTTTTCAAATTTTTCCCAGATTCTAGTTTTGCCTAAAAATTGGTTGAAAGAAAGAATGAATGCGAAAAAGAATGATTCCTCTTGTCAAGGAAGTTAATGTTGCAAAGTGTCAAGTGTGTTAACGAAGTGTGTAAATAAATTGGCTCATGAATTTGTCATTATTGCATTGGTGTTTTTTTTTTATTTGTTAAGTGTATCCTTTGTAAACGAACTCGTGTGTGCCTTATGAGTATGCCTTGCTAAAAAATCTCTTTTAGTTATACAATTTACATGCTTATCACATTTTCTAATTCTCTGAAATACTACTAGTTTAGATTTTAATTCCAATAACGTTTTTGTTTTTATTTTTATCCACTTACAGATTCGTCTGATCAATTTTATAAGATAGATAACAAAGATCTCAATGAACATCAAGTGGAACTTGTTTGTACAAGCTCAAATTTTCCTAAAAAATTGCAAATCATTGATCGATGTGAGGAAATTCAGCTTGAAAAAAACTTCAGTACCAAAAATTATAAAAGAACATTGGAGTTAAAATATGATAGGAACAGTGTAAAAACTTTCCCAAAGATTTTAGCAGCTTACGAATGTAAAATAATAGACTTTCAAAACAGAATTAAATCAATATTTCTCGACTTAGATACTGAAAATGGTGAGACATTTTTCAATTTTTTTTTAAACCACCAACTACGAACATTGTTATATTTTTCGTTGATTTATGACAATATACTCTTGTTTAAATATTTCAAAATAGATAGATTACAATGTGGGTAGATAAATCGATAGCAATTGATTCGCAATATATAAATTTCTAGTTCTGAAATAATTTTAAAGGGTTTGTCATAACCAAATAAATAAATATTCAACAAATTTAAAAGTCTAATTTAAATTTTTAAAAAATTAATTAATTACATAAATTAAAAGAAAGATTTGAAGTAAAAAATGCTTCTTAAATATATATATATATATATATATATATATATATATATATATATATATATATATATATATATATATATGTTAATTAATAAGTGTGATTATCACCATTGGCACATAGAACCCCCCATAAATGAAACTTTTTTATGATGTGACAAATACTTTTAGAATATGAGTCTTATTATCAAAAACTTTTATAATTTGAACTTCGATTGTATATTATATAATGTGACATGAAGAGAATATCTTATATTGTGATAATAAATGGTTAATTAGACATTTGTTTTTTGTTTTCTACGGCGACTAACTTTTGAATCACTAAGAAATTAGACAAATAAAGTTCGAAATACATTAAACAAGGAAAATGTTTAAAAATCTTTTTTTAAATAACAAAGCTTATCTATGACGAAGAACTGCATTATCACTGCAAGATTGTTTAATACTGGATATAATAAGTTCCCTCGTCTATATAAACAAAATTAAAAAATTACTACTAATTTACAAACTAATTGATTATATTATAGTTTTATTCATGTATTGTCATCGACTACAAATAAGCAGGCATAATTTCAAATTGATCCGAATGGGAAGTTTGCGAAAAAACGTGTAAAAATTGTAATAAGGGAAAAGACTCTAAATATGAATGTATATAGATAACATTGATTTCTTTTTTGCAATACCAAACATAATAATCAATTACTTGTTATCAAATTGGTTAATTTTTTTATTGATTTAAATTTTGTTAAGTTTAGGGTTACAAAACATAATTATGTAAAAGTTTCAGCTTGATTCGACAATGGGTGTGGGAAAAATAATGTGTACCAGAAAGACGGACATAGTGAGCCGATAGCTTTGATAAATAACGTTTTCGGCTTTTAAAAAATTTTAAACATTTAGCACATTAAATAGTTTTGAAAATATACAAAGTTATTTGTTATTATTAGAAAACAATCAAGATAAATTTGCTAAAGGTTCAGCGGAACAATCAACATTATTGAAAATTGTATATAGTTTTTCATTATTTACATTGTTCATAGTTCATAGTCATATCGCCTAAGTTAATACATTCATGGTCGCATATTGACAGAACAAGATCCATTTTTAATGTTCATCAAACAAATCGATGACCTTAGATTTCTGATCTCGTTCTTTAATTCAAAATTGCTGTCAAAACATTTTAGCTATGTAATAAAGTCGTATTACATGTTAAAAGGAAGATATACATGTTTTAGTCAATGACTGATAGTTTTATAGCTTGTATAGCTGTAATTGTATCATCCTAGCATTATTTTTTTCATAAGTTAAGGTAATCTATTTTTATCTCAAATTGAATACATAAAAATTTTAGGTATTGTTTGTATTTCTACATTTACTTAAGCCAAAATTGTTATAACTATTTTTTTTTCTACAGAACCGGCTCTTATCTGCCTTTCCAAAGACAAAGTGATTAAAGCAAATGTCTTTGACACAGTTTATATTCGTTTTAAAGTGTTAGCTTATCCGAATATCACTTCAGTTGTTGTAACCCGATTTGCGAGTGTAAACATTGAAGATACGCAATGGAAATTAGAGATTAGAAATGTGTCAAGAGTACTTTGGTCCGTAGAACTTTCTAAAGACAATATACAAGAGCAAGACTTTGGTAACTACACTGTTAGTGTCACATCTAATGTGAACCTTCCTGTAAATACGACATTTATTCTTTGTTTAAAAGGTAAGAAATTCATAAGCATAGAGCATAATGTTTAAAGCATGTAGTGTACCATACATAGAGAAAAAATATTTTCAAAAAGTATATTGCATATATATATATATATATATATATTTATTTATATATATATATATATATATATATTTATATATATATATATATATATATATATATCTTGGGCGTAGCCAGGATTTCTTTTACTGAATTCCGATCCCCCCCTCCGGGGGGCGATTTCATTTCGGGGGGGGGGGTTTGAACCCCAACCCCCCCGGCTACGCCCATGATATATATATATATATAATATATTTCGTTGTTAGTACTCCCAACGCCTAAGGGTCTTCACTCCTGAATTTTCCTCAAGGTTGTCTCCTGAAGCCTTATTACCGCAAGGCAGCGCTAGTTTGAAGTACCCCTCTCCAAGATAAATTACCTTACTAGGCTGATGAGCTCCATCTGCCTGAAGCTCCCGGTATCCGCCGTCACCCATTTACCTGTTAATAAGAGCAGTTTTTTCGGGCTTATTATCTAAGCCACACGAGCAGGCCAGGATATGACTTAATTGTCAGAGGCTATCTAGACGCATGCCGTTAGGAGCACAATGCAGAACTATACCAGATTAAAAATGCCATCTCACCAACTGCCCTATCTAACTTTCCAGCACTTTCAGTTAGAACTAATTAGACGAAACATCCTCGGTACAGGAACTGAGCATAGCCATTGACATGGTTGTACACGGGAAAGCACCCAGAAGAGATAGTAATCCTGCAGAAGCCATTCAGGCTGGAAAGCATGTTTTAATCAAGCCACTCTATGAAACGCTTAGTTTGTGCTAGGAGCAAGAAATAGTCCCCAAGGAATTGAAGGATGCCAACATAGTAACAATTTACAAAAATAAGGGCGACTTGACTTGACCAAGGTGTTGACCTTGTTAGCAGAATCGGCCTGTTTGCCGTATTAGAGAGAATTGGCTGTCCAAAAAAGCTACGGAAACTTGTTTCCGCTTTTCCTGAAAATATGCAGGGCACTGTACAGTTTGACAGTTCCACCTCTATGGAATTCTCCAAAGTAAAACAAGGATGTGTTCTGGCTCCAACACTATTCTGCATCTTCTTTTCAATTGTGCTCATCAGCGATTGTAAATGCCTGGAGGATGGAGTAGATCCGATGGAAAGCTATTTAATCTGATACGCCTTAAAACTGATAATGCTGCGAGCATATCTCATATTGCAAATCTTGATTAAGTTCGGTTTAGGTTCGGCACGTATCGATTAATTTTAAAGGTTGTGTTCGGTTTGGTGGTAAATGAAGTTCGGTATATATGAGGTTCGAGTTTGGTTCATTCGTTCGGGCTCGTTTTTTTCCTATCACTTGTTTTGTGTTGTTGTTTTTTTTACTTCTGAAAACCCAAAATTACGTTATTGCTATGTGTATAAATGTTTTTTGTTTTTTTTTAGATATTCCACGTGTGACTGAAACATCATGGGGCATTTTCTCCAATGAGAGCTTAATAGTTCTCTACAAACTTGTCAAATCAGGGATTCCACTAACAAAACCTACCAACATATCAAACTCGTATACAATTCACATTGATTCAAACAAAATGGCCAACGAATATATGGTCAAAGTTTTCTTATACAACTATGAACAATTTATATGGAGGAAACAAGATTTTACATTAATGGCTGGATCTAAGGAGAATGTTTTATTTTCATTCAATATTAGCGAAAAATGTAAGTTATAAACTTGTATAAATAAATTTACGAGTCTGTGGCCTTGTTGAGCTTGGTACTAACTGGTACATTAAAAACACGAGGCTTCAACCAAAATTTTCAATGGCACACTTTTTATATTAATGATTTCACCAATGCTACTAGACAGCATACAAACTAAATTAAAAACCTTATGTTGATATATTTACATGTGAAAATAAGAACCCTATTTTTCTGAAACAAAACTTAATTAATTTATAAACATTGGAAAAAATGTTCCAAGACAAAGTTACATATTTAGCTATAATTATATATTTAATTAGTTGTTACGAATGCTTCACTGAAATAGTGAGTAAATGTTACAGTTGACTGGGATCTTTATATCTTTCAACGGTTGGTACGCCTTTCAACGCTCCTTCTAACCACTCATACAAAATAACACTTTTCTGGTCCATGAACTTTGTTTTTGTCACTTTCAACCTTCTATGCAACGGCCCACAACCCAATTATTAAACTCATTTCTCTTGCACATCAGTTGTGGTCCTAGAAATAAGAAATTCCAGTAAGAATTAATTACTTGCGCGATAACGCCCCCAATTCCAGCTCTTAACAGAATATTTTTTGTCCTCCAAAGAAAGGCCTCTTCTACACCCATCATCCTTTTTTTGGATCTCATTAATAGAACGACCTGCATATAAGACATCCCCCAACACAATTATTATGCATTTTTAAATGGAACTACACTCTTTCCCCTACAAACAGAACATTTGTTTTACAATAGAATTCAAAAAGCACTTCAAAGTAATGTAGCCTAAACCTTTTCTTTTCAGTTTTTTTAAATTCTTCGAATTTATCATTTATATAATTTGTATTTTTGAAGGGCCGCATTGTATAACCCCTCCTTCCTCCCAGGCCATTAAACACAATTTATTTTTGCTCGTAAACTATACAAGATGGTTGAAATATTTTTCATATTCCAGTTCTTAATAGGAATAGATTTTTTTGTTACAAATGTATTGCTTAATTAACAAATTTCTGTCAAAATTTACTTTTTATTTTTTAAAGAGAAAAAAATCTAATATACATATAAGTGGAACATAATTTAAAATAACAATTAATAAGTTGTTTTTTATATTATCGCGTGAACTGCCTGGCTGCCTGGTCGTGCGGTTTGCGCGCTGGACTGTCGTTCGGATTTATCGACGATCGAGGGTTCAAACCCTGCCCGCTCCTATCCCCCGTCGTCCTGCGGGAGGTTTGGACTAGGAAGTAAACTATCTTCAACTCTGAAGGAACATCCGAAACATGTGAAACATTTTACAACTTCAGTGAGGCACTATACACATAGGACACTTAACTAAAGTTTTTTTTTTTTTTTACGGAAATGTTGTTTTTTTTTCTTCTTGAGGCTTTGAATATGAGATGGACCCTTTTCAAAACAATTAGATCATTAAATACTTATCATAAGACATCAATTAGACCAAGTTCACATCTAACGTCACATTCACTTTCACCTATCCCTTGGTCTGCTGTACCGTTGGGGCACCACACAAGTTTGGTCAACCTTCTCTCTCCATTCTTCTATGTCATTTGCATTTGATAGAATTTCATTTTAATATTCCTTCTAAAAATATTAAAGCCTGCCTTTTTAACTACCTGGGTGGACCACTTCGGGGCCCCAGTTTGAGTTTGTTTCCATACAATCTGTCTTTGTAATTAACTTAAAAATAAATCTAAACTAACCATAAAAAATATGTGGATATGGAAATATGTTTACCAATTGTTTTTACAAAGCATATATCAAATCAATCTGTGTGTCTGCTAAAATGTTTGTAGAAGTTATTTCTAAAAATCAATTTATTTAGTTTGATATTCTTATCTAAAATCAATTACTTTAGTTTGATATTCTTATATGCATATAAGTAAAGCATAATTTAAAAAAAAACGAATTTATAAGTATTTTTTTATATTATCGCGTGAGCTACAGTGCGGCACTATCCACATTGTCACCATGGCCTCACACAACATAAAGCAACGCTATGACACCCCTGTAATTATGTTGTGGGTACCGAGTCACATAGGAGTGCCTGGATACACTATTGCAGACATTTCGTAAAATATTTTCCCCTTGGTTGAGTGTTCTATGGCTCTTTGGTAGCTCTGTAATTCACGCGATAATATGAAAAACTATTTTTAATTGTTGTTTTAAATTCTGTCCGACTTATATGCATACAAAATAGATTTTTTCTCTATAAAAAAATAGTAAACATTTTTTTGGGTAATTGTTAGTATGACAGAACTTACTTAACTTAGCAATACAAATGTAAAAAAAAATGTTTGACAAAAAGTCTAAAACCGTTTGCAAAATATGGTAAATAGTCATCTCCCCTACTAAAGAGCCCCCCCCCCCCCAGGGTAGTGTTTGTTACTATTAATAGTGGATAGTTCTAAAAGTGGCGTATTTTTATGAAAAATCTGCTTGCATTCATAATTTTTAAAATTAGATTGTTCACTTTCAGAAAAGAAAAAAGTAGCCGTTGCATCAGAACTTTGAATAATCTAAAATATCATGATGTCCGATTTCATTTTCTATTCTAGTTTCTGAAATTTAAACGAGAAGGACAGTCAGACGGACGGACAGACGGACGGACGGACGGACAGACAGGCCACACAAAACTAAAAGCGTCTTTTTCCCATTTCGGGGGTTTCTAAAAATAGGATTTATTTGGATGGTTAGTTGGTTGGAGGATTTCAATCTAAAAAGGGCTTAGTTAAAAAAATAATTTAAATTTAAATACCATCATACCGTATTTTCAAAATCTTTTCTTGTTTATGGGATCTAAACAGGACGGACGGACATACAGACTACACTAAAATAATAGTAGGTGCACTAAAAATATATTTAGTTGAATATATTATTATTTTTATTTAATGTCTTCAAAAGCAAGTTTCACGCTAAGAGGAAATGTACTCACAATAAGAGTTTAAATAGTACTTAAAAACATTACAAAACATAATGTGCTTTATGATAAGCGTCCTTCAAAATGAAAATTTGCGAATAAAAAAAATACGTTATGGTAAATTTAAACATTGTGGTTTCCATTGTGAAAGGTGATTAGTTTTCCTAGGCACTTGGAAAAAAAAATAACTCGCTAAATTTTCCTATTTTTTTTCGTCTATGACAATTAAGAAAATTAGGATTATGTCAATCAGTGAATGAATAAATCAGGGCCCTTCTGCGCTTATATTATAGTTAACCCGCAATTTTTTTTTGTCACGATTTAAGAAAAAAAGACTAATGTAGAAAAGACATGGGGGGGGGGAACCAATTAAAGATTTTCCATCACAAAAATAGGTTGACTTAAGAAGATTATAAACCGCACCTAGGGATGTCAAGAGTAGTGTTGAAAACAGATTATTGTCTTGACCAAGAGGGAAAGGTGGGTAGGGGTGGAGAAAAGAGTATGTTGAGAAGAGAAACAGGTGGTATTTGGTATTAGAACTGGATGTAGAAAGGTTAATAATAAAAGTGAGATTAATGAATAATAATAAATAAGTGACATTGTAGGCGATCTTTAGACTTCTCACAAACGTATAACTCTAGTAAAGCTGCAAAGTTTTTAGATAATCTGCACATTAACCTAACTTATATGCTATTCAAGACACTTGTATCATATCATGTAAGCAGTGGCATCACTAATGAGGTGCGGGGGGTGCGGTCCGCACCGGGTGACACCAGTTTGTGATGGGGGTGACATCCAAGTGAAAAAGATGCACTTTTGGAAAAAACTGACAATTTTAAAAAAGTGATAGTGGCTAAATATTGGAACATATTATTCACAATTGATATGCATTTTAAAAATATTTCTGCTAAACATAATTTAATTTCTAAATGAAATTCTAAAAATAGTCCAAAACGTTACATCATATTTTATATCAAAAGCAGATGTGAAACCTTACTTTCAGCTGTATATTAGCTGCATGAAAATAAACACTGCTTTGATTTTAAACAATGTTTTAATCGAATCTATTGAAATAGTAGCTAGCATCGTTATATCAGGATGCCAACACATAGTCACAGTTTAAGAAATGACGACATTCTTCAGGCTTAAAATATTATTAATAAAATATTAAGTGGCTATTTAGATTTCTGAAGATGATGATGTAATTTCTGATGTTGAATGTAAAAGAGGCTCTAGCCAAGATGAAAGAAATTTTACAATGAATCAGTTGACTGATATAGACTTCAGTAGTTTATCAACATATTAAATATTTTGCCAACTTTCCATGAATTGCGCAAAAAAATTATCCAGGAAAAGTACGCCAGTTGTTAAAAATGGTACTGATGCTACCTGTTGGGGATGAATTAGTCACTTAATAGCATGAAAGTGTATGTTTTTGGTTGCCAACTGTTTTCACTTTATTCTAAAGAAGTGAAATACAGATTAGTAACTTAATTTAATAAGTGGTCTAAATAAAGTCTGAAATAGGAATATCAAAAGACTTATGAAGAATAGTTATCAGGATTGGAGAATCGAAATACAAGAGCATCCGACTAATATTACAATTGACAAGGAAGTTGTTGCTATGATTGATGTAAAGAAGAAAAACAATGGAAGGATAAAATGCACAAATTGTTTCTATGAAATCAGAATATTTGACATTTCGTGACCATATTAACGATGATGAGTCTTTTTTTAATATAAAATGTCCATTAGATAAAAGAAAGCTGCGGATAAAACCCATAACTGAAAGTGTATCTATAGTGTTGAAATGTTTATAAATGTTTTAGAAAACCTCGTAAAAGATATACTTATAAGAGTCAGAATTACTGCAAGAACCTTTGTATTTTATTTGACAGTACACCTGACATAGCACACACTGATCAGATTCATAAGTTATACGATTTTAAGGGAGAAAAAAGCTGATGAAATCTACTTAATATCTTAAAATGTCTAGAAAGCAGTGAGTTTGAATTTAGGATATGTTGAGCTCAGGAATATAAATAAATGCAGCTTTAATGTCTGGAGACATGGAGATGTACATGAAATTTTAAGAAGCAACAAAAAGCTATTAAATAGATGCGTTTAACATTCACTTAATGTATGCGGTCAAAATTATTTTTCAGAAAATGTTTCTTGCCTAAAATTTTTGGTACAATGAAAGTCATTTTTTTCGTTCTAAAATTAAAGCCTTTAGAGATGCCGCTTAAGATCTATGTCCAGATTTTTTTTTACCTAACTTTGCTTTATTTTTTTTTTTGACACTCATTTATAGTTGTTTAACAATCAATTAATGTAGTTAATAATAAAATATGTGTATAACGGCTCAATAAACAAACAAACAAAAAACAAAAAAAATTTTAGGGGGGGTCAGGGTGACACCCTGAGTTGATCGCACCGGGTGACACCCACCCAAGTGACGCCACTGCATGTAAGAGATGTAGATGAATAGCGCTGGTTTCTTTAAGGCGTGCTAACAGACAAAATGTTATACAGTTATATAATGAAATTTTACTTTCAACAGATAACACTTTGGTGACATGTGCTTCATCTATTCCAGAGACAATTATATCTACAAGAATCGGAGAGAGTGTAACATTTACAATGTGTATAATGTCAAATAGTTTAATTCGCAAAGAAGATGTAGGTTTTAATAGGATTACTGTAAAAAATTGCAGCCTGTTTAAGTGGTCTGTTGAAATACACAATGAAGCTAATAAATATAACATAAAATGGACATTAAAAAATGTAACAAGACATGACATCAAGTTTTATACATTTAGAGTTAGAGACATTTTAAGAAGGACTGCGATCTACATATTGAATTTAAAATTAGAAGAAGGTAAGATTTCATTTTTTCCATTTATAGTAGCTTTATTTCAAGAATTTTAAGTTGAAAATGAAGTATTATCGTTTAAACACACTAAAAATAAAAAAGTAAGTAATCGTAACTCTAATGATGTTTTCAGGAGCTCCGTATAAATGTGACGACAATAAACCTCAAGTAAAACCTGACTCGGTAAAGAAAACACTTGACATGCGATATTGTGTTCGATCTTACCCAGTACTGAGCCGTGATATATTTGTTAATGACATCTTGTACAGAATCAACAAAACAACCTATGGCGTCATAGTGGACTCCAGTGTTGACGAAGAAACATTTTCAAATTATTTAACTCTAAAGATTCCAGTAACTGACAATGTGCAGACAGTTAACATTACTGTAAAGTCAGTAGGGAATATGACATTTTCATTTATAGTAAAGACATCTGAATACGAAGGTAAGTCTACATTTCTAAACATTATGGTTTGAACATCAAAGTTTCATTCTTGACTCACAGAAACTATATAACTATAACAGAAAATGCGGATTATTATTACAAAATTGTAATGTTGGATGTACAGGAACCAAAGAAGCCATCATTTTCTTTTATGAATATTGCATAAACTCCAATTCTCTTTTGTGTTTATCATTCTTTAAAAAATACAATGTAATGTGAAGGCTTTACTGTAGATTTTTATGCATGGTGGCTAGTTCACAATATAAAACGTTTAGGAGGATCAGTTGTACAGAGTAAAAGGAATTGTTGGTAAGCACTGTAGAAATACATTTTCTAAGTTCTTTCAGATATTCTTTTACTTGTCATTATTGAAATTTAATTAAGCGTCCTTGAAATTGTTTAGCTTATCGTGAAAATCTCCAATGGTTCCCTAGTAAACTACCCTTCCCACCATTCAAGGTAATAGTAAATTTTACACAAACTAATCGTTAAGAATGGTACAGAGGCCAAATGCAAACACTTTGACGTTTACACCCATTTCATACATTTAACACAGAGATGTCTAGTTTGTTTTACCTTCGAGCTGTTGTATAGGGCTTGAATTTTTTTATTAGAGATTTTTCTCGATAAGATTATAAGATTACTAGACATATATTACCCGCGGACGGAGGGTTTTTTGTTTGCGTATAACTGTCGATGAGTCACTGAGAGTGGTTTGTAAACAATTAAACGAAATAATAATGTTATAAGTAAAGCGAATGCGTAAAAATGTAAAAATAGTATGTGTAAATGGTGCTATCAAAACAGCTAATAGACTTAAATCCATTGTTTCAACAACAACAAAATTTGCTTGTAGGCCTACCTATATTTGATTTAAATTAAATGAATAGACATAATTTTGTATGTTCATGTGTTTAAGAATAAAGCTGATCTTGAGTTAGACATAGATCTAGATCTAGATTGGCTAAAATATTGGCTTGGATTTTGCACGTGCGCATGCGTGACCTTTTTAATTAGATGTACGCGAATGAATGAAACTATTATTATATATCTTAACACGGCTTCGCAGCATGAAAAATACTTTAGAAAAAACAAATTTGAATGTTAATTTGATTAAAATATGAAATGAATAGACTATAATTAGTATGTTCATGTGTTAAAGTATAAAAGTATCTTTGCCAAGAGAAGTTATAGAGATATATAGTTGAAATAGAGTTTTAGACCTAGGAATAGAAAGATGTGTAACATTACGGTATTGTCTAATGAAAGAATGCTCATTAGAAATTCTACATGCGTAGATATAAGGAACGAATTTATGTAAAAAAAGACTTATGAAACACAAATTTGAAGGTTAATTTTATTAAATAATGAAATCAATAGACTATATTTTGTATTTTCATGTGTCAAAGTGAAAAACTATCTGCGCAAAGTGTAGTTCTTAAAATTAGATCAAGATCTGGATCATTTCGATCTTTTCTCATGTAAACATGGCCTAGATCGATGAAGTTATTATGCTTCATAGAGCTGGTCAACTTTTTTTTGAGGGTCTTAAGTTTGTTTAAGGGCTACAATACATACAGTTCGGTCTAAGTTGGTACCCTAGGAACATTTCTGCCAAGTTTTATCAAGATCGGTCAAACGGTTTTGATTTCTATACGGGGACATACATACATATATAATACATACATACATACATACATACATACTTACGTCTTACTTTCTACTTTATATATTAGATAAACAAAACACGGTTTCGTAACACACGATAGCTAACTAAATAAAAGTTACAAACGGAAGATGTTAAATAATGATATTTTTCTGAGATGAAAATTACATACTTAGCCTCAATAAGCTTTGTTTCATACACCGCATAGATACATCATAAAGCTTACAATTTATAGTTGTTTGTTTTTCCGCCATGTATGACGATGTCCATTAAAAACACACCATAAATAAATACGATTTTTTTTCAAAGGAAAATCGAAAAAGAAAATTACAATGTTTAAAAAATAAACTGTAAAATTTTAATCCTTTTCTAGGCAGATCAAGGTAAATGTAATATTTACTGTAAGCTCCAAGAATTTACATATATATGTGTGTGTGTGTGTGTGTGTGGCGGTGTGCACGGCAAGGTTATGGCATTGCTCACCTCAAAGCGCATTTTATCCTGAAAAGAAACAGTGCAGAAGAGGTTTGACAGTTCATGTAGAGGTCGATAGGTTGGAGCCACAGACGGCATGAAGGGTATTCCCCACGAAGCCATCCGCACGACTGTTTTCCTCCAGTGCCGCTTTCTCTTTCTCCAGTTGACCATTTTCTGTTCTGGAGACGATGTCGTGATCGTAGCTTCAACTCCTTTACGACTGTAGTTGCTGACGCCAGCCACCCGATACATAGAGAGTTCAGTGGCGTAGCATCCATGGCGCATCCACGACCAGTTAGGGGGCCCACACCCGATGGTGTAACAATCATAGGGCTAGGGCAGGATTTACCTGGTTGCAACTTAAGCTCTAGCTTAGGGCCTCAAAGAAATATTTAATAGTTACATACAATATCTGGACTTATATGGCGCCCCATATCTCAAATAGCGTAAGGCCTTTTTCAAGTCTAAATGCGGCTAGTCACGTGACTAATGACCAATTGTGGCCTATCCTACACTGTATATTTGTAAAAAATGGTTAAAAAATTTAAAATTTCTTTAAAATATCCTAAACGTCGTATCAAACTTTATAATAATATCAAAACATTAACCCATTTCGATTTTGAAATGTGCTGAGTTGTTATTGGACACAAAAAGTAGTAACCTGTTAAATTTTCGTATTTTTTGTTATATGTCAGTCAGTCAGTCATGAATCAATCAGAGCTATTGGGCTTTTTTTGGTTAGAGAGGGCTCTTTTAGTAACCTAATCTATTTAAGTGGCTTATACTTGTTTATATTCTTATTGTTTAACAATATCTCGAGTTTTATCTATTGACTTATTTAACTACTAGTGTTAAATTTTATCTTAACGATTAATCTATTAAACGCAATGTAAAAAATGTCTTGTGATTCTAATTCAGAAATGAGGACAACCTTAACCACACTGAGAAGTAGCACGGCAACAGAAACAATCATCACCACATCTGAACATGAAGGTACTGAAAACAGTCGTTGTGGACAATTAGACTAATACAGTACAAGAGTTACATTTAACTATATATTTTTGTCTGTCTGGTAAAAAAAAAATTTTAAACACATTTTTGTCTCCCACACCCATTGTTAAAACAAGTTGAAACTGTACACAATTATTTATTGTACCTTACATCAATAAAAAAAACAAGGTTACAAAGACAGTTTGTGTAGAAACACAAACTCAAAATCGGCCCCAAAGTGGCTCACCCAGTCAGGTAAAAAGGCAGGTTTCACTATTTTCAGAAAGAATATCAGAATGAAATTCTATCAAAGGCAAATGACCGTAATAAATGGAGAAAAAAGGTAGACAGATCCTGTGTGGTTCCCCGACGGTCAAGCAGACCAATGAATTTGTGAAAAAGAATGTGAAGTTAAATGTGAACCTGGCCTTAACTGATGTCTTATAATGAATATCTAATTAATCTTATTGTTTTGTAAAGGGTCAATCTCTTATTCAAATCCTAAAGAAAAAACATTAACATTTCCGTTCAGTTAAGTGTTCTATGGCTATAGTGCAACGCTGCACTTCACGCGCTAATTTGAAAAACTACTTTTTAATTGTTGTTTTAAATTATGTCAAACTTATATTGTTGATATAGTGCTCAAAGGTGCATGCGTTTAATTTATTAAAATATTGTTCTCCGCCATGAAACTAATGGTTGTTGTTTGTTTATTGCTGACTGTAAACCTAGATCTTAATTAACATGGTGGCAGCGGTGTATCAGAGGTAATCATTAATTAGTATATAACGGTTTATTGTTTGCAATAATAAATAGGCAACAATTACAGGGCTACGCCGTGCAATGGCAGCTAGAAATGTCCTTCCTGTACCCGAGCCGCTCGAGGTTAAAGGTAACATGGCCGCTAATTGGCAAAAGTTTCACCGGAGCTGGCGAAACTATGAGTCAGCCACTAAATTGTCGGAAGAATCAGAGGATGTCAGACACCTTTCTAACAATTACAGGAACAAAGGCGATGGACATATATGAAGGTCTTGAAATTGAGAAGGGAAAAGAAAGAAAGATGAAAGAAATAGTGAACAAATTTGAAAGTTTTTGCATTGGAAAAACGAATGAAACTTATGAACGCTATGTTTTCAATACTAGTGAACAGCAAGAAGTCGCGGACATTGAAAAGTACTGGAAGATAGCTTGATTAGGGACAGAGTAGTTCTTGGTGTTAGACATGAATGCCACAAAATGAAATTGTTACAAGATAATAATCTCACATTGGAAAGGTGCAGAGACATTTGCAGAGCATACGCGACCGCCAATAGACAGTTAAGACAAATACAAGCCGACCATCCAATCATTAAGAAAGTATCAACACCCTCAGGAAAAAACGTTCGGAAAGGTAAATGCAGGTATTGTGGAAGGAGTCACGAATACATTAAGGAAAAGTGCCCAGCAAGGGTTAAAATTTGCACAGCATGCAAGGGAAGACATCATTTTGCCGTTATGTGCAAAAAGAAAATTCTGCAAGTGTCAGGTGATATGTCGGACGATGAAAGAAAGCTGCAATCGGACACAAGAGATGATGTCATGATGGTAAAAAATAAATGGTTGATGTCTTTGGAGAACCCACAAACGAAAAGGATGACAGTTAAGGAGGATGTCAGGTCTTAAGATTTATTATATTATTGAATATTACATTGTGTTTAGGTATTACAAATAATTTGGTTTGGATGTTACAATAATTTTGAATTACAGTTGTGTGTATGTGTGTTATAATTAATTTTATAACATATTATTTTGGTCCCTAATTCAGCCCGACAGCCACACCATACACACCCAGTTGTGTATAAACTAATAAACACTGTGTATGATGATTTAAATTAAAATATGAATTTAATCTAGTGATATACTTACAATGACAATGCGATCTGATCAATTATAATATTAAGCACAATATGCATACATATTGTTACGTATTTCTGAATCTTCTGGCTAAATGTACTAGAAGGCAAACAAATATAAACACTGCAAAGAACCTGACGACTCAACTGTCAGCTTCATATAACGTTATTGGCTATTAACTCTAACAATTTGTTACTGTAATAGGTAGCGTAGAAGACTGTACAATATCTGTCCGTTTATAGTTAGCTATACTTCGTTGCAATTCATCTCTTCACTTCGTTGCAATTCATTTCTTGTCAACTTGCATCGAACCGTATTCCACAGAACAGACCAACGACAAACTTCCCAGTGTCGATCCAGGTCTCCCAAAGCTGAACCAAGTCGTACTCAAGTCTACCGAATCAGAGCCGTACACGTCTTACATCGACTGTATCGACTGTAACAACTTAAGTCCACTGTAGTACGCTGTATAGACTGTCATAACGACAGTGAATGATCACAGTGTAAGGTTTCAAATGGATAGTGGAACTGATGTAAATACCAAACAGGAGACATACGTCAATAAGAATCAGACAGAAAATTCAATGCAAAGATTACTTATGTGGAATAAGACTGAAATGAGCCCCATAGGGAAAGCCACTCTAACAACGAGAAATGAGAAAACTAACGAAACATTTAAGATTGAATATATTGTTGTACCAAATAATCTAGCATGCCTTCTAGGTCATGAAACTTTAACAAGAATGAAATAAATCAACGTCAATAAAGATAGACAAGAATGAAATAAATCAACGTCAATAAAGATAGATTCATAGCATCAGTAGTGACTAACCAAGAAGTAGACTGCAGTCCAAAGTTTACTGGTGATTTGGGTGACTTAGGAGAAGTGTCTTTAAAGATTGATAGCAGCATTAAGCCCAAGGTTCTGTCGTGTAGAAAGATCCCTATTGCTTTACAAGAAAGAGTTAAGGAGGATGTCAAGTCTTAAGATTTATTATATTATTGAATATTACATTGTGTTTAGGTATTACAAATAATTTGGTTTGGATGTTACAATAATTTTGAATTACAGTTGTGTGTATGTGTGTTATAATTAATTTTATAACATATTATTTTGGTCCCTAATTCAGCCCGACAGCCACACCATACACACCCAGTTGTGTATAAACTAATAAACACTGTGTATGATGATTTAAATTAAAATATGAATTTAATCTAGTGATATACTTACAATGACAATGCGATCTGATCAATTATAATATTAAGCACAATATGCATACATATTGTTACGTATTTCTGAATCTTCTGGCTAAATGTACTAGAAGGCAAACAAATATAAACACTGCAAAGAACCTGACGACTCAACTGTCAGCTTCATATAACGTTATTTGCTATTAACTCTAACAATTTGTTACTGTAATAGGTAGCGTAGAAAACTGTACAATATCTGTCCGTTTATAGTTAGCTATACTTCGTTGCAATTCATCTCTTCACTTCGTTGCAATTCATTTCTTTTCAACTTGCATCGAACCGTATTCCACTGAACAGACCAACGACAAACTTCCCAGTGTCGATCCAGGTCTCCCAAAGCTGAACCAAGTCGTACTCAAGTCTACCGAATCAGAGCCGTACACGTCTTACATCGACTGTATCGACTGTAACAACTTAAGTCCACTGCAGTTCGCTGTATAGACTTTAACGACAGTAGTCCACTCCAGTTAACTCTACCCTAGTTAACTTGCATTGAGTCGTACACATCTCTCTTCTACTGTCTCGCACAGTAGGCAACAGTAACGACGACTGTACCGAAGACAACACCGACGACTTTATACGACTGACTTTCACATTAACTCTCTTGCTTATAGTCCCTAGTCGCTCCTCCAAAGTTGCACAAACACTGCTAGTATCTTCTGGAAGAACACGTCTTTGTTTATACATGTAGATTCCAGAGAACACCCGCGGCAGAAGTGTCATCTTGCCAGGGTCACAAGTAGTGACCTCTATCTGTCACTGGACATATTGCCAGTACCTTCTGGAACAACACGTAAGGACACGTCACATCCTGTCTTTGTTGATACATGTACATTCCAGGGAACACTCACTGCTGTGTTATCTCGTCGGGGTCACACGTTAAATTCTTCCTGTCCCTGGTCATTTGTAACAATATAATATGATGTGAAAATTCAATACTTGTAATATAATTACAATATATTAAACAAACATATCCACCTTAAATTATAAAGTTCAGTAATATTGCCTTCAACAATATTTCATGACAACAACTTCATGACAAATCCATATAGATGTCTATCTTCTATCCAAGATACTGTTTATAGACAATCCATAAGAAAAACGTCATAGTAACACCAAAGCTCACAACTTCGAACTGTACCACCAGTGCTGGACACAGCAACCCGCAGTCTGGAATCTGGAACCTCAGACTCGTGAAAACAAACTTGAAACGTCAGACAGACTAACCTCAGTCCTGTAGCCTCAAGCTGAGATCTCAATACTGAGACTGACACTGAGACCCTAGAGAAAGATAAAGAATAGATTCTTATAATCTTCTAATCTAATTATAAAAATACAAATACGATCGAATAAAAAAAACTATATAATTTGAAAATAAAACTCACCCTAAACAGGGGTAAAAATAATCCTTCAAGAAATATACCCAAGGAACAACGATACGGCTATCCACTATCAGATCCACTAAGAAATTCAAGAGCTCACAAAATACAACTTGGCTCTACAGCACAACAGACGATTAACTACGAAAGCACTGCTACGTAATCCTTTTCTGTCATAAGAAATTATGACGAAGTAGCTAGGGGAGATCATCTACTAACACTACACAAGAAAAAGAAAATAGCGCAAATGACGTCATCGCCTATTGATGAAATCGGCGCTTTTAGACTAATAACATATTAATGAACAACTAATTCAATAGTTGCGACAGAGGAGTTAAAGACCCTAGTTCAGAGAGGAATCATAGAACCAGTGATAGAGCCTACAGAGTGGGTGAGTCAGATGGCCACAGTGGAAAAAGCTAATGAAAATATTAGGATTTGCATAGGTCCACAAGCCGAGAATAAAGTTTTACTAAGGGAATTCTATAATCTTGCTACTTTAGATGACATATTGGAAGATTTGAACGAGGCCAAAATATTCAGCGAATTGGATGTGCAAGAACCTTTCTGGCATATCAGGCTAGACACAGCGTCATCTAATTTGACAGCAATGATAGCCCCTTTTTGGTAGATACAAATGGAAGCGTCTACCATTTGGGCTGAAATTGAGTTCAGAAATTTTTCAGAGAAGATTAAATCTAACACTAGAGGGACTGAAAGGCAGCCATCTCGTGTTACATTTGTCAGAAAAACAAACCAGCTAATCAGAGAGAAGAACCAATACAGCACGAAATAGGTTCTAATCCGTGGGACAAGATTGGAATTGATTTGTTCCAAGTGTGTGACCAACAATATGTAATGATAGAGGACTATTATTCAAATTTCATAGAGGTAGAAAACATGCAGTTGACAACAACACACGCAATTATAAAGAAACTGAAAGTTTTATTTGCAAGATATGGGGTGCCCAAAGTATGTATATTTGATGGAGGACCTCAATTTACGTCGGAATATTTTTCCAAATTTATGACGGAATGGGAGTGACTCATTTGAAATCCTCCCCAGGACACCATCAATCCAATGGAAAGGCTGAGTCAGCATTTAAAATTTTGAAGAACATTATGAAGAAATCAACATAAAGATTTCTACATGTCAAGAGAACATTATGAGAAGAAAAGAAAAACGTCAGATGAGTGTAAAAACATCTTATGATAAGAGGTCAAGAAATTTAAGTCAGCTGAGAACTGGACAGATGGTCTATTTTCAACCACCTAATGACATGGAGACGTGAAAGAATCCAGTCGATCAGAAAGCTTACATTATTCGAGGTGACAATGGTGCTGTGTAACAAAGAAACAGAGTGCATATCAACCCGAACAGAGAAATTGAGCAAGAAGATATATTCCCTGATACTGATGGCAACTTACAGGACAATAGAACTCATGATCAACACATTCGCCACTCATCAACTCATCATTCCCTGCGAATCAGTTGAAGAAACCGACAAGATTCAATGACTATGTGTCTTAATGAACTATTGAATTTTGAATTTTAAATGTGATATGTTTCATATTCATTGAAGCGTATATATGTTGTTATGTTTAGTTGTTAATGTTGTTGTGTTGTGTTTTTTTGTTGTTTTTTTCTATGATACTCCCCGAAATATTTTATTTTTTTGAAAGAAAAGGGGATGTTGATATGGTGCGCAAAGGTGCACGCGTTCAATATAATATCATTCTCCGCCATGACACTAATGGTTGTTGTTTGTTTATTGCTGACTGTGAACCTAGATCTTAATTAACATATATTTATACTAAATAGATTTTCTCTCTTTAAAAAAATAAATAAACATTTTTGTGTGTGTAAATGTAGTAGTTAGTATAACAGAACTTACTTAACTTAGCAATACAAATGTAAAAATAAAAATGTTTGTATAAATGTGTTACAAATATGGTATAACGTTGACCTCCCATTAATTATAGTGACTAGTTGTAAAAGTGGTGTATTTTTATGAAAAAAAAAACTGCTTGCAAAAGTGATTTTAAAAATTTGATTTATCGCTTTCAGAAAAGAAAAAGTAGCCGTTGCATCAGAACTTTCAATAGTCTAACATATTATGATGTCGGATATTTACTATATTTTTTAGTTTACGAGATCTAAATGGGACGAACGGACGGACTGACAGACAATCCACACAAAAGTAATAGCGTCCTTTCCCCTTTCGTAGGCCACTAAAAAATAAATTAATTAATTAGTCAATTAATTAATAATCTAAATTTCTTATTTCATTTTCAAAAAAGCGAACTAAATTCTACATTATTATATTGTTATTTTATTTTATTTTAACGGAAAGAGAATTTCCAATCAACTGTATTGTGATAGATTTTTTTTTAATTTCAGATCCACGGAAGACAACAGCGGCTGATAGCGACCCCGTCAATACTTCCCATACAAACATTATTATTTCCTCTGTTCTGGCTGTGGTTATAACCGTCTTACTAACTGTTGTACTTGTCTATTTTGTTTACTTTAGACGAAAACTAGGTGGGTAACCTAAATTATAATGTTTTCAAAATTAGAGTTTTATACATATTTGATTGATTAACTCAAATATACCGAAAAATTTAATTGATTGTTTGATTGACTCATTCATTAGGTTGTCAAATAGATTGATTTATTGACAGATGGATAGATTGATTGACATGCTTTTTTCGAATAAGTTTGAACTATAATTAAAATGATATTTGTGTTGACATAATTGTGTAATAACGTAATTACCAATGCTTAAAATGTGTATCTATTTTTGTCTATCTGTCAGCTAAAAGGACAAAATCACTCACCCCAAGGTAAGTAAATATTTGTTCTGATATTGCCATATAATAAACGGTCAATTATAAATATCACATATAATTCTATAGTTACATTGTAATATCTAAGCTAAAGTAAAGCGACTATCCTATAGATTTGCACTTTGAAGCCCGCCCCAAAGTTTCTGTTACGTACAGATGAGACTTTTAATAATACAATAACAGACTCCTATATGGGAGATTATGACTTTAATCGTGAGTTACAATTATTAATGTTTCACTAATAGCATTGATTACATTCCTTCATTTTCAGATTTCATCTTCTCACCCTTCAACACACATTCGCATCATTCCACATTCACTCTATGCTGCACACGTAACAGTTTAGCCTACCATCATCCCATGTTCTGATTAGTTCAGGTAGAGACTACCATCATCCCATGTTCTGATTAGTTCAGGTAGAGACTACCATCATCCCATGTTCTGATTAGTTCAGGTAGAGACTACCATCATCCCAAGTTATGATCACATTACAAGTGCGTTGATGTTAAAAAAAATCGAAATTTCTCATTGATAAAAATGCTTTTATACTGATAAATAAAGCTTGTTTTTAGGCCCATACATAAATAAGGAGTTCAGTATTTCAACCCCAGCTGCGACCTACATATTTTGTCACAACCGTCGCAGACATAATCGTTGTCCGTCGTTGATCGATATAGATTGCCTGCCTCCATAATCCGTCGTCCAAATGGATTTCTGGGCTAGGATGTAATAATCTTCAGTTTGTACGGACAATTTTACGTGCGTTGGACAAAAATGTTTGTATTATAAACCTCTGAACGTCTTTGCATAGCTTCTTTAACGTCTTTGTAAATGTTATATGTCTTATCTTCAGACTAAAATACCTCCATCAGACTCACTACAATAATATGGAAGAGTTGAAGAGTTTCAAAGGTAGTGCTTTCAGTTTTTAACTAACCACACTTTGTCTATTAGAGTCATAGAAATGATTCAAATATTAATTAGTTTAAATCTAAGTTTCCAAATGAAGTGTCTTAAAATAAAAACAATAAAAATTAGAAAATTATTATTTTCGGCAGCGTAAAGTGGTTACTTATCGTAAATATTGTTATAAAATATTTTGTTTTAAAATATTGTAAGATATTCCATTAATATTTCACTAGTTCGCTAAATGTCTTAATGTGTTACTGTCATATTTAGCGAAAACATTAATTTTCTCTTTCCCCATTCTATTTACCTGTTTTTCTGTCAGGAAAACCAGTGACTTGGCAGAATTTAAGTCATTAGCAAATATGTATAACTATATGCATGACGCGTAGGACGTATTCTTCTATTTTGAAGTAACGTCTGTATTATATAAGATAAGATATAGAGAGCTTACTTTCATCTAATTTATGTACAAAAAAATTCTAGAAATATTAATAACAATTTATTTCTTTTTTTTTTGGAAATAAATATACAGACTTATTAGTTAGCACGCTTATATTTTTGTAAACTAAACATATGCTAAGTGAGCAAATATGAACACTTTCAATTTATAAACCTCGAACAAGAAATTGCCAAAAACACTCATATTTAGTAATATGTGTTCTCATTTTCAAACTGTAGTAGACAAAGATCAAAACTTGTCCAACTATGAAACAAGATATGCAAACATAGTCAAAGAATGCAATGTAGATCAAGGTATGCAGAAGCACAGAAATTCTCTAAGTACAGAATTAGTAAGTCTGCGACATTTTATTAATTTATTTTTTAACTAACAAATATATATGTTAGGCTAATATAGAAATTGTTGGTATATATGTTTCTTTTATCCGTAACATTCTTAAATACATTAATAAAATGGCCTGCATTACAGCAGCCTCAACACAACTTTTTAGCCCTCAAATTCTAACGTCCTTTAATTTTTCTCTTTCATGTTACTTTCATCCTACAAACGAAGGGCCTGTGTCACCCTATGATAGAGTATGCAGAAACACTTCTTAGCCCCCATCAACTGTAGCCTTCGTTCACCTTAATTGTATAATGCACTTCACATATATACACAATATTTTAAAAGTCAAACTTCCCTTCCAGCAGAACAGTTTGAAAGAAAGACATCACTATTTGCAACTTAATCCATTCTTTATATATTTATTTTTATTTTGTCAGTTGTGGATCTAGATCTGGAAAGGCATCTTGTTTAAAACTATACATCTTCACAAACAGCATAATACCCCCCACCCCAAAAACACACACACACACACACACCCTTACACTCTTGAAGCCCCCTTAAATTCACTGTGAACATTTTTGGATTTTTGTTGTTTGCTTTAGAAAACATGACTACTTGTAGATCTAGATCTAGTAGTTTTAACATTGTTATTCACTGTACACACACACACACACACCCATACGCACACAAACACACTTTTTCAAAGAGATTGAATCACTTAGGAAAACATAACCACATAATGGACAATTAGGTAATTTTTACAAAAGAAGTGAGATAAAGTTTAGGAAACTTGAAAACTTAGAGTGTTACTGTTCTTTTACTAATTCTGTTTCTCCTTGCATTCTTAGGCTCCAGGTCGCCACAGAAATGAGGAGGGCTTGATCTACATCACCATTGACCATAGTGACCTACAGAGTAGATCTTCCAAGTCCAACATCTCAAAATCTTCACAGTCAGGAGCTGAGAGTAATTACGTCACGATAGACCCTTTCAAAACTAAACATTTCAAGTAAAACTCCAGGCCATGACACACACAGACACACTCACAAAGTGTTGATCGAAAATTACATAGAACGACTAGATGTAATAACTTGTTCTTCTCACTTCTGATGGACTGAGCCGTGGGCGAGTTCACTTCAACAAGTCGTTCCTCCTGCTTCTATGATTTTCGCCACATTTCTCTCAGAGCAGCAAACAGCAGCACGGCAACCAGGAAGGACTCGAAGCAAAACCAGAATAAAACGTTGATAGTGAGATAAAACGCTGAAGCACATACTGAATTCATAGAATAGCGAGCCGGGATTCCTAGCATTCAACTAGCCTAGTCTTAAGTTACAGTTTCACAATAACTGAATATTGATGCCTTATTATTAATTAGAATTATGTAGTACTGTCCTTTGATTAATAACGAGTAGTCTTCTCTTTGTTTCCATTGGAAGTGTGAAGATGCCTTTAACTTTCTTCAAGCATTGAACGGAAGAAATAGTGAAATGTTGAAATGCGCTGATAATGTAAAGACAAAATGTAAAACAAGCAAAATTTAAAAAAAAAAAAACCTTATCTATTGGGGAATACCTCCGCTCTTAAAACTATATCTATCAACAATGTACATGTTATTTCCTTTATTTGATATCAAAAAAAATATTTTATTATCAATAATTAGTAAACTTGTCGGCTATTGTTTTTTTATTGATTATGCTTTGTTAAGTACAATAAAAATTGATCGGAGATTGCATGAGGGAGAATAAGCGTTAACAATAATTGAAGGGGACTAAGCCCAACAAATTTAGCCTTATCTGCGAATACTTGAGGATTAGTTTCCCTTGTTGTTATCAAATAAAATAATTAATTACCAGTAATAAATTTACTAATTGGTTAAATTTTTTTTACTGGTTTATGTCTTGTCTATGCAAATAAATAATTGTTTGAGGTTTCAACTTGATCCGTGAATGGGTGTGGGAGAAATAACGTGTACACACTTTTACCTGACAGACAGATAGACAGACAGAATGATTTGACGTAAGCTTTGTGGAAAAAAAATGTAAAGCTGAACATTTGGCGAGAGAATGATGTTGAATCTATACACTGCCAAAGATGCTATTTTAAAAACAATCACAGCTGCCAACTAAAAAAACAATTATTGTATGAAACATGCGGAAGTGTTAAGAAATTTAATTCTGCAATGTTAAAAAATACACACTAATTATGTTGTTTTTTTTTTACATACATAACTGATGAATGCTTCCGTAAAAGTTCCGTAATGTGTACACCAAATACACCGAAACTTTGCCGTACAATCATGTTATGTTCTCATGTTTTATAAATATTGCTGTCACATTCTCTTTGTACTCTGAACACATTTGGTATATAGGCCTACTGTTACGTTATAATATTTTAATTACTAGCAGTCACCAGTTTATGAAATCAAACATCAAATGTAAGCATTACATAGACTTTTTAAATATTAATTAAACAAATCTATTTAATTGATTGCTTAATTATTATATATTTTTTTAAACAATGTCTCGTTTAGTATGTGGCCGAGTGTGTGCCTTATAATTTTTTTTTTATGTTGACCCACTGCAAACATTTTTAGTCTCTAACAGGTGTGGGTCTATTCGCATAATCAAAACATGTGTACATAATATAACTTTCATACGTAACTGTACCATGTTTATATATTTTCAATGATTCTAAGTCTCAGGTATATATTTATGCTAATGCTATTGTTCAATGTATTCTACAAACTAAATAAAATTTGTTAATGATATTTTTCTAAGAAATATGATTCAAATATGTAAATGTTTAAGTTATTGCTTTACTGAATTATGCCCCTCTATTACACTCTTGCAATGATATAGTTTATGTCGTTATATAGTTTATGTACAGAAGCAATCGGTAATTTTTCAGTGTTATAAAGTTTGTTATATCAATGTGTTGAAAAAAATCTTAGTATCCATTAATACATATAGACCTACTTGGAAATCAGTGGAAAAATTCACAAATGCTTATACAAAATTTTGAGACTCAAAGAACTTCTTTTCTATATATTTGATTCCCCTAAACATTGCTAAGGCTACAGATATTTCAAAGAGTGAGTTATTGCAAGAAAAGTGGTATGCATAAAATGTAAGAGGAAATTTATTTTTGTAATTTGTAGTTATGGGTTTCATTATTCAGAACACGTCATGAACATTAAAACTACTCCACTAGTTAAATCTATGAAATCATTAGTCCATTACTAAATAGTATTAAGGTCAATCTAAGACAGTCACAGGTCCATTACCAAGTATTCACTAGATCGATCTAAAAGAGTCACTGGTCTATTACCAGGTAGTCACTAGATCAGTTGAAGAAAGTCATTTTTCCATTTCTAGATAGTCTCTAGAATAATCTAGATTAGTCTAGATGATTCTAAAATCATTATCAGAAATAGACCATTTTGAAAAATGTCACTGGTACATTCTTAACATTTTTTTGTAACCTTAACTTAATAATAATAAGGCTTGTCTTCGAGTCCGGAGAACAATGAGGAATGCAGCATTTCCCGTGGCTGTGCAGCCCCAACTGTGACCTACATATTTTGCCACATCTATGGCAAGCATAACCATTATCCACCGATGATCCATTAAGATTTTCTTTTCCCCGTCTGCGTCTGTAAAGTGTAAGCTGACACAAGTGAAAATCAACTTAGACCAGTCTGTAAAGAACAAATTGACACGACACAAGTGAAAATCAACTTAGACCAGTCTGTAAAGAACAAATTGACACGACACAAGTGAAAATCAACTTAGACCAGTCTGTAAAGTGTAAGCTGACACAAGTGAAAATCAACTTAGACCAGTCTGTAAAGAACAAATTGACACGACACAAGTGAAAATCAACTTAGACCAGTCTGTAAAGTGTAAGCTGATACAAGTTAAAATCAACTTAGACCAGTCTGTAAAGAACAAATTGACACGACACAAGTGTAAATTAACTAAGACCAGTCTGTAAACTATAAACTGACACAAGTGTAAATTAACGTAGACCAGTCCGACTTTTGGATGTCAACAAATAAAATATTTTAAATAATTAACTTAATAAAAACTTGTAAAACTTAAATTATATTGAAAATGTGTTTCAATTATCAACAAAAATTTTAATTACTAAAAAAATAACTTGTCAAAAGTAATTTTTTCTCTTTTATTTTATAAATTTTCACTATATTTATAAAAATTGAAACTATTAAAATTGCATCATTTCCATATCACATCGAAACAAATTCTAAATCAACAGTCCATAAATAAATATTAAAATATACAACTGTTTTTCAAGTAGATACACTTGTTTCAATTCAGGGTATCATTAACATTGTCACACTACGACTCAAAGTTACATATTTTGGTTTCTAAAGTAGAACTTTTTATTCTATTGCGTTAAGGAGAAACGAAACAAAATATGGATTGGATATGAACTTTGAAATCGTTTGTCATCTAGTCAAGGGCTTTGAGCAGGAGGTCCATTTTAACAAACCGTTTTTACACAAATAAGGGGAGATAAAATTGGGGATTTTCTGATTATAATGTTGAAAGTAAAAAAAAAAAAAAAAGTTTCGTTTTTATTTGAATCATAATAATTTCTTACTTCTGTGAGCATACCATGCTTTTATTTGAAACTATCAATCCATCGATATTATTTGGTTTTATTTGAACCTATTGAACGCTAACACTTTAGCCAAAGTAAGACAAATATATATGTAGCATCAGTTCGCCCATATACATACCGTGTATTATCAAATGCTTAAAATATATATGTTGGTAAAGAGGAAGGATTTTGTAATTTACGGGAAAAAATAATAATATTTAAAAAAATCGATTTAGTAATTATTTTGATATTAACCAGTTGTTGTTTTTTGGCCACCTCTTCAATTATTTCTATTGATTGAATCAAAACGTACAGTTTCTTTTCTAAGGGTTTTAAATAACAATCAATTTGCAAAAGTATTATGAAATCTATTTTTTCTAAATATAAATAAATAATTTTAGAGAATTAAAAAATAAATTTGAAGATTGACTTGTACAACACAAAGAGACTATCCTTTGCATAAACTGGGACAAATAAAAGAAAAGCATACAATCACATTAGCTTGTTCATCTAAATCTTTGTGTCAATTCATTTTTTTTTCCTTTAATTATTCACTCGGTTACAGCATCTTTATTAAAGCTTTCGTAAAATAGTAGAGGCCTCCAAATAATCTTGTCCTGGAGCCTCCACATGCTTAAATCTGGCCCTGCTTCTTACGATCTATCTTAATTCCCCCCCGGCCCCTATTTTTCCCTCTCTCGAACCCAGTTTATCTCCCCTCCGTTGTGCTTCCCGTGTTGCTTCCCCTTGGCCCCTCTTCACCAATCAATCCTCTTGACGGTGCAGCTTCTTTTCTCCACCTGCTCGCAGCCTTCCAGCTCCGCAAAGACAATGCTGAGGAAGGTCATGACCTTGATGTCGCTGTAGGAGAACAGGCATGTCACGCACGTGTCCATCCTTGGGCTGAACTGGTACTTGACGTTCTCAGTCTCGATGGTGATGGAGTAGCTCAGTGTGGCGTTCATGACGCACAACCTCAGGTTCAGCTCGGTCGTCCTAGCGTAGGTGGGAATGTCACAAGTCGTGCTGGTTATGTCTCTCCTAACCTCGTTAAGGTAAAGCACGTAGCGACGATTACCTGAATCTAAACAAAACAAAAAATGTTGGATTTGTAGGAAAAAGGAAGAGAAAAAAAAGATTTCGAGTGTAATTTAGAAAAAAACGTTTAGAGCGATAACCTTTCTCTTAATAACTAATGAATAGTGAAATAAAAATTAATGGAACATTTTTACCCCGCCTCCTAGCATGAATAATGGTTAAGCGAGTGTATGTATCTACTACACTTTATAATAGTCCAAAGATATGGCTTTAGATTTAGAGTTAAAAGATGTTTTCCTGAACATAAATATATCACACTTATGACTCAATAACACTTTTGGTTCCAAAATCTCCGAACGCGATAGTCCTTTCAAAACAGGTGTTGGATCAGGGGATTAGCTAGGGTGAGGGGGGAAGAGGAAAATTCCCAGCTACGCCTCTCTGTTGGATCTAGATTTAGATCTTATCTTATCTTATATAATACAGACGTTACTTCAAAAAAGAAGATGATTACGTCCTACGCGTCATGCATTTAGTCATGCATATTAACCAATGAATTAAATTCTGCCAAGTCACTGGTTTTCCAGGCTAGCTCAGGCAACCCATTCCATGCTCTAATAGCACTAGGGAAGAAGGAGTATTTGTACAAATTTGTCCTAGCTTATGAGACCAGGAATGTGCCTTTATCTATGTGCCTTTCTGATTATTTTATTAAATTTTGGTTTTGTATTTGAAGATTATGGTTCAGTGTTTTATGTATAATTGCTACTTTCTTTTAAGTCTTCTATCCTGAAGGCTTTCTAAAATACTGATTTAACTAAATGTGTTACTCTAGTCAAACGTGACTGCTTTATTTTGTGTCTGTTCCAGTTTCTTAATGTTTTCTTGAGTTGGGGGGGGGGGGGGTCCCAAACAGAGGATGCATATTGTATCATTGGCCTAATCAAGGTTAAATAACATTTTAGTTTTATGTTCTTATTTGATTTATAGAAATTTCTTTTAATAAATCCTAATGCTTTGTTTGATTTGTTTATAGTTTCATCAATATGTGGATTCCATGACAGTTTTTCATTCATCATAACACCTAGGTATTTTGCGTTTTTAGTCTGTGTTACTGGTTTGCCATGAATAAGGATAACTGGAATTAATTTGTTTTAGTTTTTTTTGTTACTCTTAACAATTGACATTTTTCTGGGTGGATAGACATGCTCCAATTTGATTCCCATTTCTGTAATTCATCTAATTCTCTTTGTAAAATATCTGTGTCTTGTGTTGTTTTTATTGTTCTATATATTATGAAATTGTCAGCAAATAATCTGATTTTTGTACCTGAGGTAAAGCAATTTGGTAAATCCTTTATGTAAATTATAAATAGTAGTGGACCTAAGACAGTTCCATGAGGTACATCTGAGTTTACTGTTATCGGTGTTGATTTAGAGCCGTTAATTATTACAGTTTGTTCTATCCATATCAGAAAATCTTTAATCCACTGATGCATTTGACCATTAATGCCGAAATATTTTAATTTTTTTAAGCAAACTATGGTGGTGAACTTTGTTAAAAGCCTTGGAAAAATCTAGTAAGATAGCATCTATTTGTTCACTATTATCTAAACCTTTTGAAAAATCATCAATTAGTCCTATTAGTTGTGTTTCACATGATCTATATTTCCTAAAGCCATGTTGGTATGGGGTGAGGACATTATGTTTGTCTAAGTGGTTTATGATGTTGCTACATATTATGTGTTCTAGGATTTTACATGTGATGCTGGTAAGTGATACTGGTCTGTAGTTTCCTGGGTCAGATTTTTCTCCTTCTTTTAAATAGGGGGATTACATTAGCTTCTTTCCAGTCCTTTGGTTCTCTGCCCTGGTTAAGCGATGCTTGAAAGAGTATTTTGAACACTGGGGCTAGCTCGTTGCTTAGTTCTTTGAGTAATCTAGCTGGAATACCATCTGGTCCAGACGCTTTATTTGGTTTGATGTTGGCTAAGAGCTTTTGGATTCCATTTTCTTGTACTACTATATCTTCTATGTTGTCTACTTGGTTCAAATTAAGTAATATGTCTTTGTCTCCTGGGGCTGAGAATGCTGATGCAAATTTGTTGCTTAGGATGTTTGCTTTAGTTTCATTATCATAATGTATTATGTTATGTTCATCTTTTAATAGCGCTATGCCTGTTGTTTCCATTTTTTTAGACTTAATGTATGACCATAGGTTTTTGTTGTTATCTTTAGATATTACATTGTTTATGTATTCACTCTGCAGCTGTCTGCTTACTTTTTGGGTTAGGTGTTTAATTTTTATATACTTTTTCTAAACTCTTTAACCTTTGTTTCTTTAAATTTTCTATATAGGTTTTCCTTCTGTTTACAGGGCTTCTTTAGTCTTTTATTAAACCAGCATTTATTTGTTTTGTTTCATGTGTCTTTAGTTCGTAAATGATTTTCTATAATGCTTTTAAGATGGTTTTTAATGAAATTCCAGAGGTCATCGACTGGTTGGTTAATGTCTTTTTCTGATAAGAATGTTTGTTGAAAGTTTAATGCAGCTTGGTGTAGTTGTGTTAGGTTACATTTCAAGTTCTTTAGCCAAATTTAAATTTATTTCTTTTCTTATCGTTGAAAAATTATAAAGTCAAATATGAGTTTTCTCCACTGTGGACAACGAGCTACTAATTTTTTTTTTTAGCGATATACATGATTTATCTAGGAAAATCGTTAGAGCCGTTTTTGAGATCCACCATGAAAGTTGCAACCACCATAAAGGCGTGTCTTGAATGGTGGTATTATAAAATAAGCTCGCTTTCAGAATAATAAGTGTTCCGCAAAATTAAAATATTCATAGGTAAGTGTTTTATTGAAAAACAAAATACAAAATTAAAATATTCATAGGTAAGTGTTTTATTGAAAAACAAAATACAAAATTAAAATATTCATAGGTAAGTGTTTTATTGAAAAACAAAATACAAAATTAAAATATTCATAGGTAAGTGATTTACTTGAGAAACAAAATGCAAAACTGAAATAAACACGTGTAAGTGATTTATTTCAAAGACAAATGTAGAATAGAAATAAACATTGGGAGTGACTTACCCTTACTTATGCATGGAGGAGCAAGAGCTGTGATCAAATAAAATAAACTTATAAACAGCCATTAAAATATTTTGCTGAAAAAATCCTTTACTTTCTGATAATAACTTCCTATTGTGATAAAAACTTCCTTCTTATAATAACTTCTTATTCTGAAAAATAACTTTATTCTAATAACAACATTCATTATTCAGATAAAAACTTTTATTTTTTTAAGTTAGATATAAAATCTTTTTCATTGATAATAACATACTTTATTCTGATTTTTGAATATACTTATTTTCTTATAAAAATCTTTCATTAATAACTTTATTTATTCTATAAAAAAAACTATATTTTATTCTGATAATAAATTATTTACTCAGATTAAACTTTATTCTAATAGGATTAGAGATTTTGTTACCCATTGTTTTCGTTTAGCGCAATTTCAGGCTTTTAGCTTTCTCACTGCGCTACATCTTCTCACTTGTCTGGACCAGTTGGGAAAGGGGTGAGGAAGAAAGAAGGAATTATCTTGTGAATATTACCGTGATCGCTTTTTAAGAGCATTTATGAAGAATTCGAACTCGAGTGTTCAAGCCAACACACTTGCCAATATCCCAGCTTAGTGCCTTTTTAAAAAGAATAGTTTTATAGTTGTCTATTGTAAGCTTCAAACTTTAAAGCGGCGACCTATTGCTTTCTAAAAAGTATAAAGAGGACTAATTTAACTTTTACTGTCTTATACCACCATATCAATCAAGTAGGCATACACTTTCTTTCCCTTTTTCAACACCAGGCAAAAAAAAATTAATTACCAATAGTAAATTAATTGTTATTTTTAATTCATTTTATTTTGTCATGTTAACAAAATAATTGTGCAAAATATTAGCTTTATCTAAGGTTGGGTGTGTTAGAAATAACATTCTACATGGTAGACAAACAGAGGAGTCAGTTGATGTAAGCTTTTTAAACACTTACCTTTTTCTGATTATAAACTTACTTTATTCTGATATAAACTTACTTTCTTTGTTAATTAATGGCGAACTTGGCATTGGGGGGACCTTGCTTGGACCTATTGATGAACCTAAATCATACAGTAATTAGAGAAACAATAAGAAGCTGTTGATGTCAGTGGAAGAAAACTTTCAGAACACAACAAAATAATATTTTTTAAATTCTATTTTTACTGCAAAGTACACGCCGCTGGCCTGCTAAAACAAGAAAACCATTCCTTTTTGAAACATTTTTTTTTAAATGTATTCCTTTTTTTATATAATTATCAATATAAAAGTGTTTTAGAATACACAGAACCTTAAATAGAAATATCACTTAGGAAATATAGCTATTGAGTCAACGAAGCAGCATAATGCTTTTTTCCTCCCTGGACCAAAGTTGCCTCCCTCTTATCCTCTTATGAGAGGCAGCATCGAAAGCGTAACAAAAATTTCTGATGACAACCAAACAGAGCTCAAGGAAATAGTGAACTAATAAACTACCCATGTACACCAAACAGCCCAATTGTCTTACTTGACCGATGCCAAAACAGTCCTTCAAAGCCTGAAAAACTCAAATATTTTCTATAAAGCAACTTAGGACATTTTCAATAGATCCCAGCACACATTGAATTCGAAGCCAAAGAAAAAGCAGACATACTGGCCAAAGATGGAGGAACGAACTAACCCTCTCAACCGAGAAGAAATGATGAAAATAATAGAGTGTAGAATAAATGAGAAGTGGGCCAGCTCAAATCCCATTTACAAGAAAAAGGACGCCTATTATAAGCTATCTCGACAAGACCAACTCATAGCCTTTCGACTCAGAACCGGACACAACTAAATGAGACAACATATGTGCGCGGTCCATCTCAGATCTGAGCCCTCCAGCATGTCAAATGAGAACGAAGAAGAAGAAGAAGAAAGAATTAGAAGAATACACAATAAATAAGTGTCGACATGTTCGAAATGTTGTAGAAGGCCTACCATTGGTTGGCACAGCTTGTTCTGTCACATTTCTTCTAGGTTCAGACTTTTGTGTAGCTGGAAATGAAAACAATAAATAATATAAAGGAAATATAGCGGGTTATAGCCTACCGTTAGGTACTTAGCTTAACGACGCACCATAGTGGACGGACATTCAGTGTCGTCACGTAAAGTGGGGTTTGGCTTGATATTGTTAATAGTATTCAGCTTGTATTAGGACTTCCAACTTGACAAACTCGATTTCTGCCAGTCTCTTGACTGTGGCATTTACGGATTAAACATTGTTCAAGTCTGGACTTAGTTCTTCGCTTGTTCTTTCCCCTGGATAAGCTTTTTAAAAAGTGTTTTTTATTCTTATTTTGATTGCTAGATACTTCGTTTATAACTTGGTATAAGGGACTATGTAAAGCTAATAACTGTGCTAAATACAACAAGGGATCAGGGCAGTGGCGTAGCCTGGATGTGGGAGGGAGTGTCCGAATTACAAAATCCCCGGGCATCTACTTGAGGGTGTCTCCAAAGGAGTGTCTGAAATTTGTTTCTACATTCAATACATCGCCATTTTGTCATTTCATGATCTCGAATGTCAATATGCAGGGGCCCCTAAAGAGGTCTAGCCAAATCCCTAGCTACACCACTGGGGCAGGGATCATTCAATTCTTCCAATGTAAAAAAGTAAAGTAAATTTTCAGACCTTGCGGTCTATAGGGCATATGATGTAAAGGTCATCTGTTTCTGTGGCCTACGGTTAACGAGAACGTCATGTGGCCAGCACAACAACCAACTCCTTTACTTTTTTCCCTACATTAGAGCTGGGTGGTCTTCTTCCTATGACCAACGAATAAAACACGCATTACAACTAGGAGATAACGGAGCCACAAGTTACTTCCCCTACTGTATTGTAGGCCGTTAGGTTGCTCTTCGCTAAAGCTGGAAGAGATCGAGTTCCTTTTTTTCCTGCCTTTTATCCTAAAGTCTAAAATAATTAAGGGGCGTTGTTATGTTCTAAGAATACAAACAAACACGATCTTCATAACTAACAAATTACACATGTATTGACATACATAAGTCTAAGAGAAATGTTCGAAAGGCCTACCATTGGTTTCAACAGCTGGTTGTGTGACGACATCTTTGTTGTCAGCTTTTTTGGTGCCTACAAACAAAAACAATAAAAAGTGATAAATTTTATATATATATATATGGAGAGAGAGAGACAGGGAGAGGTATTTCACTACCCAGCCTTATTCAGCTCCGGCCGAATATCATTTAAAGATGTTTTGTCGGCTTGGCAAGATCATACTTTTAAGAAGAGTTAGGAGCCGGAAGTTCTGGAACTAATGCATTTAATAAGATCTGCACGCTTCTAAACCATCTCACATTGATAGTTTTAGTCATTGGGAAGTCTAGTTTCACTTCTCACTCTCTCTTTCTGTCTCTCTCTGTCTCTCTTTCTTTCTCCTCATGCTTCCCTTCCCCCTAAATGCAACCTCCTATTATTTTTCGACTATTCCATTGAGTATCGAAATATATAAGCTGTAGGTTACTTTTCAGCGGCACCCCCCCCCCCCGATTTTTTTAAAAAAATTTTTGCAACTGGAATGAAAGCATTCTCCTTGTCCTATGGAACTGTACTAGCGGGAAACAGATGGAGAGGGAGAGAGGGAGGGAGAGAAGGAGCGAGAGGGAGAGGGAGAGAGGGAGAGAAAGAGAGGGAGGGAGAGAGGGAGGGAGAGAGGGAGGGAGAGAGAGGGACAGAGAGGTAGAGGGAGAGAGAGAGGGATAGAGGGAGAGAGAGAAGATAGAGAGAGGGATAGAGAGGTAGAGGGAGAGAGAGAGGGATAGAGGGAGAGAGAGAAGAGAGAGAGAGGGAGAGAAAGAGAGGGAGGGAGAGAGAGAAGAGAGAGAGAGTGAGAGAAAGAGAGGGAGGGAGAAAGGGAGGGAGAGAGAGAGAGGGAGAGAGAGGGAGGGAGAGAGAGGAAGAGAGAAAGAGAGAGAGGGAGGGAGAGAGAGGGAGGGAGAGAGGGAGAAAGAGAGGGAGAAAGAGAGGGAGAAAGAGAGGGAGAGAGAGAGGGAGGGAGAGAGGGAGAGGGAGAGGGAGAAAGAGAGGGAGAGGAAGAGAGATCCATGCAGTTGATCTGCCATTGAAAAATAGCCTTTGAATTTTTTAAAACACTTTTTTTTAATGTACACATGTGCTTTTTTTTTTTTTTTGTCTTATTACAACCATTGGAAAAAAATATAATTATACATTTGTTTATATGCTTAAGAAAGAGTTTCAAAGGCCTACCGGCGGTTGCCACAGCGTGTTGCGTCACATTTTTCCGAACATTATCTTCTTTTGTAGCCACTAGCGAAAACAAGACAAACATAATTACATTTTTTTTTAAGAACATACATTCCTCCAAAATACAACTTATAATAAATTATATATTTTTTTTAATGATCTCAAACCGGGTATCGAACTCGCGATTTTCACCTCGTGACCTCTTTGTACGCATGAGGGGAGCAGGCATCGTGCAATGGAGAAATTATGTATTGGTACTTTTTATTTATACATTTAGACAACTATATAGAACTATATCTAGACTTAGAACTCTTAAGAACTAGTCTAGATATTGATTTAGATCTACTTCTACTTCTAGAATCTATATAGATGTAACGTTTTTAAAATTTAAGAGCCCTAAGAGCACTTTCCCAGCCTCGAACTCTAAGCCGCCCCATTTTTTGTTTTCACCCTTTAAATGAAAGACTTGTAAAGCCCAGTTTGAAACAAAGCATAGCCTCCAGGCCTATTATAATGCTGCCACACCGTAAATAGTTACAGAACAATAGAAATTCCATTTTCCTGATAAATTGGGAAACGGTGTATATCCGGATAATCAATCCTCCGGATAACAGAATTTTATAAACGGTTCATTTCACTAACTTTTAATACGGCCTATATTCACAATTTTTTACAACTTTAAGAATGAATAGGTTAAATTGTCTTGATTTATCTTCTATGACAAGTGAAATAATTAAATGTTTTTTTGTGAGTGAAAGAATGAAGATCATGACATTGTATATTTAATGTGTTTTTTCCTTCATTAGAAACGTATTTCTATGCGTTTCAAAAAAGTATAAAAGATGTTTCAAAGTCTTACCGTTGTTTGGCACAACTGCTTCTGTCACATCTTTTTTAGTATTCTCTGCTTTTGTAGCTACAAGAAGGAAAAATAACAGTAAAAAAAAATATTGAAAATGCTTGTATTAGGCGTAATTAATTTGAGTCAGTCATGTATCGGCGTGAATGTTACCGTGATCGCTTTTTAACTGAATTTTATATTTTTAAAAAGTTGCACGACTTGAATTCGAATGAGAGGGCTCAAGTCTCCTCAAACGAATAAACCATTTGACCAGCAAAATGCTTACAAAAATAGAAGGTTTTATTGTTATCTTTTGTTAGCATCAAACTTTAGAGCGACGACCTATTTGTCTATACAAAGTATAAAAGGGACGCATTCAGCTTATACCACAACATCAGTCAAGTACAATTTCTTTCCTGTATTCGATACCAAACAAAATAACTAACGACCAATAGTTTACTTATAGCTAAAAGAAAGAATTGTGCGAAATTTCAACAAGATTCAAGATTAGGTCAGGAGGAAATAAAGTGTACAAACAAGACAGAGTGAAATGATTCAAAGCTTCGTAATTTTAAAAAAAATCGTGCCGTGTATATATGTACAGAGAGAGAGATAAGAGAGACAGAGGGGGTTAGTGAGAGAGAGAGAGAGAGAGAGAGAGAGAGAGAGGGAAGCAAAGACCGAAAAATCATTTTTTCATCAGGAAAGTGCTTAACAAAAAAGTGTATTTCAAAGGCTTACCTTCGTTTACTACAGATGATTCAGTTGTAGCCTCATTGTTCACATTCTCTTTTGTGACTAGACAAAGTAAAAAACAAACAACGACATATTCTTTTTTATGAAGCCGATGAGTTACAAGAGTAAACACTACTACATTTCAAATGATAAGATTAAAAACAAAACTATTTTCAAACCCACCTCATTTCCTTAAACCCGAAAAAAAATCTTGGTTACGCCCATGTATTCATCTACACAGCGTTTAGAAAATTCTAGTAGTATGTCATAGATCAAGAACTGTATTGGTCTTCTTTTCCTGAGATCAACCCAGAGTTTTCAGTGATGTGGACAATGACTAGTAATTTGTTACCCAAAAATACAGATATACAGTTACATTTCTAGGAAAGACGTTAGAGCTGTTTTTTATAAGTTTTTAAAATTCAGGTTCACCTATGAATTTGCAAGCTAATAAAGGAATTGTTAAAAAGAAAGCTTGTCTCGTATTATATATAGAAATATAGATATACAGACAGACAGACAGATAGACAGATAGACAGATAGAAAGATAGATAGATAGATAGATAGATAGATAGATAGATAGATAGATAGATAGATAGATAGATAGATAGATAGAAATATAGATAGATCTAAGATAGATAGATACATGTTAATAAATGTAATTGCTATAATGTAATCTAGACATGCTTACTTGTGTCAGGTGGCTGCTTTTTCCTGCGTTCGGTTGACACATTTGCTTTAATCGTAATATCGTTTCGTGTGACCACTACAGGACACCATGACAGACAGGTGAAACAAATGCATAAAATCAATAAGTTTAACTAAAGCTAGTTCAATTAGCTGCGGCTAAAAGGCAGGCGTAGTTCAGAGTTTTGACTGCAAACGTCAGCACTGAGATTGCTTTTTAGTATTTTTTAAAATAGTACTTTAGTTAGAAACATAGTAAAGGAAATAATCCGAAGTAAAATAAGCCATCATTACATTAAATGTATATGCATTCTTTTAAAGGGAAATACATTCAGCTGTTATAAAGTTAAGGAGATGGTACCCTCTTGTCGAACCTTGCGATGATAATAATAATTTAATTTATAGCGCGCTGTTAACAAACAAAATGTAGGTTCAAGGTGCTGTGATAACATTACAAACATAAACACGAGAGCTGAAATGACAAACTAATCTAAAAAACAATTTAAACAGGAAGGTCTTAATGTTCTTCTTGAACGTAGTGAAGCATTTTGTCTGAGATCAATGGGGCGTGAGTTCCAAGTCTTTGGTCTGTGCACTGAAAAAGCACATAGCTTAATAGGGAGAAACGTGGCACCACTAGAAGCGTTGAGTCTTTTGAGCGCAGGGTTCTGTGAGGGACACATAGAGTGATCAGTTCGCTAAGGTACAAGGGTATCTCTTTATTAGTAATTAACAAGGTAGTCGTGTAGCCAACACAACGACACACCGCCCATTCTTTTTTCAACGTATGACACATGCCTATTTGAGCTGTCCTGAAAATGCCTATTACCAAAATTCACTGGAAGTCAAACTCTGGACGCCTAGGTTCGGAAGCCAAGAGCTTCAGCACTGACCCACCCCCTCAGCCAGTTGAACTTGTACAGAAAGAATGTCCTAAATGACCTAAAAAAAAAGATTCATACATAAAACGTTCTCTCTCTCACCTGCTGTCATCTCGCTTGTATAAGGTCCTTCATCCTCTGGATTGGCTACAAGCGGAAACAGCAACAGGAAAGCTTTGGCATGGATGAGATCAATATTTTATGGCTATGATTATGGCTATGGTTATGGCTATAGCTATTTCTATAGTTATTGTTCTGGTTATTGTTATTGTTATAGCTAAGGTTAGCTATTGTAATAGTTATGGTTATGGTCATGGCTATAGTTATGGCTATAGTTATGGCTATAGTTATGGCTATAGTTATGGCTTTAGTTATGGCTATAGTTATGGCTATAGTTATGGCTATAGTTATGGCTATAGTTATTGTTCTGGTTATAGCTATGGTTAGCTATGGCTATGGTTATGGCTATAGTTATGGCTCTGGTTATAGTTCTGGTTATAGCTATGGTTAGCTATGGTTAGAGTTATGGATATGGTAATGGCTATGGTTATATATATTTGTCACAAGGAACAATTTAGATTTTGTGTTCATGAGAGCGAACAAGGTTCGGTCTTAGTAAATGACATGAAAAAAAATATATAAATTAACGTAACCAGATGTAATCTATCTAGTTCTACGTAACAATTTTAATCGGATTTTCAAGTCAAAAATATAGGTATCAGCAGCCATTAATAGCTTTAATAGCAAGACATAGAAGCTAAATAGAAATTCAATACAAATATTAAGTTTTTAATATTTTTAGGGGATATGTAATACTTAGGCATGAAAATATGTATTGTGTACTCTAAAGTAGGGCTAAGAAGACTAATGCACCATTCTTGTAACACACAAATATACACGCTCAGTTGAACCTCGGTCTCTACATAATCAAAAAATAAAAGCATTACATCTTAGGTAGTACGATAAGACTAGAGTCCCCTTGCGATCTTGGGAAGCGTGGTCGAGATGCCACAAGTGCGCTTGAACTTGGCTTTACTTGGCTACCTAGAAGGGGGCTCGAGGTTCGACACCCGACTCGGGCAGAGTTGTGTTTACTGAGCGCCCAAAGGCAGCACGGAAAACCAACTCCAAGATACCCCCTCCCCCCCCCCCCCACCGGTCCACAAATGAGATTGGACCAAAAGCGCTCTGAGCATGCTATAAGCATGAAAGTAGCGCTATATAAAAGCTATAATAATAATCTTTTGGGTCCAAGGTTAACGAGGGTCTCATGTGACCAGCACAACGACCATTACTTTTCCCCATCTAAGGACAGGTACCCGTTAAATGATTTGAACCAACTACTATCCACTCTGAAGGCGGACTACTGTTTCGTGCGCCACCCGGTATGTCGCCTTTAGTTCTCATCGACAAAAGTGAGAGCATTAAATACTGAAAGAATTTGGTCTGCACCCCAGTGCCGGAATTTATCAAGTGGAGGCCCTGATTTTAATAAGCGCTCCAATCCACTTTCAATTTGATAGAAATGAACTTAATAATATTAATAAATCTAAAAGCATGCCATATATTTGAAAAAAAAAAGCGAGTAGCTACTTGTAAATTTATCCTATTTCCCTTATATTCTGAATCGTAATATGAATATTTGTTTAATAGAAATATTTTGATTTTATGAGTATTTTGATTTAAGATTATTTTTGACATATGGAATCCTCTTTTTAGGATAAGCCTTTCTGCAGCTGCACAATCTTTCACTGTCTTAAGTCTAGCAGTGATCCATTTATTTTCGGTTCTAAGTGTAGAATTATAAAAAAAAAAACATGTTTTATCTTATCTTATCTTATCAAAAACAGACGTTATTTAAAAAAAACACCTACCATCATCTCCATTGGCTTCCTGTTTGGATACATCAGTGACAATCACGTCTGATGTTATTGTCACTGCCTCGGTCTGGTCTACAGTACTTTCTGGTCACCAAGTCACGTGGTTTACATAAACATAAACAAACATTAGAGTAGCCAGCACGACAACTTACATTTTATTACAAAATCAACTCGTTGTGGTCACCACCGGACAAAGCTGGGCATGACTTAGAGACAAACATCACAATCATTCGTCCGAATATGTGTCACTATTTTTAAATCAATAGAATATTGCTGGAAACTAAATCTTAGCACAAGAAAAAGATTTAACATCAAAGAATTAGTTTGAAGATCCCAAGAAATGTTTCTACAGTCATTCTGTCTTTAACCTTATTTGCGACATTAGTTTATTAGTTTTAGAACAACGACATATACATTTGAATGTGGGGTGAAGCCGGACTTTATAGATTTAATCCATGTAAAGTAAAAAAAAGGAGTCTTCTTTCTTAATATCCTACTATAAACAGCTGCTGACCCGACATAAAATGGAGGGTTATGGTTATGCAAACTGTCAAAGGACAGTAGGACGAGAGTAAGAAAGAGATGATAATGATGCTGATAATGATGAAAGTTAATTCAGATAAATTCCAAGCGCTATAAAGCAACTTCCATATACCAAATTTATCTTTCTATATTTCAGATTAGCTTGGTCGAGAGGCTAAGTACAATCGAACTTGGCTTGGCTTGGCTACCTATGATAGGGGCTCGAACACCCAACTCGGCAGAGATGTGTTTACTAAGCGCCTATAGGCAGCACGGAAAACCTTCTCCCAGATACCCCTCTCTACCCTCTGGTCCTTACGTGAGATTGGATCGTAGGGCTCTGAGCATGCTATAAGCATAAAAGTAGCGCTATATAAAAGCTAATTTTAATTTTAAATCATTTACTCGCGTAGCGAGCTCAGATACTAGATTGCCATCAATAGCAATAGATGTATATTGATAATATATAAAAATATAAGAATGACTAGTATTGCATTGAATAAAACGACCGGAGGTAATCAGGAATACCGAAACTTTTTTTTTTACTCTAAAAGGGAATGAATAAATGAATTGTCATGTGATATATTTGATAATATTAGTTGTGAACCAGAAATGTGTTTGTATTAATAGTGATGTTGAAAATGATGGTTCTCTCGTCCTGTAACAATTCATCTGAAGATAAGGTCATGACACACTTAAACAACAAAGCAGCTAATAAAATCCCTAAGGCAGCTGTGAACTAAAGTAGAGGGATTTACGTAGGAGAAGAAAGTCGTGTGACATATGTTGAAAATGCCATTGAACGTATGTTGAAAATGTCATTGGACGTATGTTGCAATATGTCATTGGACATATGTTGGAAAAGCCTTTGAAGACAAAAAGGAAGTCGTAGGTCGTACTTTGAAGACGAATATAGTCATGGAACGTACTTTGGAGACGAGATTCAGAACATTTTGCACATTCTGAAAATTTAGCGAAGCCCTTGGCTAATATTTTAGAGTGATTAATTCACGTGGTGGCCTACTAGTTAATTATTCCAGCAGTTCCTGGAACACTTATTGAAGCCTCACAGAACACTGGCGTTCCGCGAACACAGTTTGGAAAACACATATTTAGTCAACTCCACTATCCAGCCTCAGAGTGGTGTCCCTGTGGAAACGTTCGAAATATAAGGAAACTAGGGAAGGAAAATGAACCTCTTAGGACTATGTTCTATGCACGTGTCGGGATTGAAAAAGAGCTCAAACAAACATGTCACAGATCCAAACGCCGTTTCTCTCATTTTCATAAATGAAATGGCTATCGTGGCACAGTGAAGGAAAAGTGGTGGGGTACCCTGTGTACTCGGCCTTCGACCTCGTCTCTACCACAAGCGTTCTGAGTTCCAATAGCATTGGCTCATTTCTCGACAGTTATAAACCTAATCAACTAGTCACACAGTAAGCAATGCATAGCCTTCTTGTCACTTTCTTTCCCACACAAAGATACTAGTCTTATAGTCACTTAGTCACCTGATCATCATGTTAAAGTTAACTAGACACATTCACAGCTAATTGCATAGTCGCCTAGTCTCGTAGTCATGAAGACACAGCCCAGTAAGTAACGGTCAATTAGTTAACGTCAGCTAGTGTTTACAAAAAATGACCTACCTTCTTTATCATTGGCGTCTTGTTTGGTAATTGTATTGCTAATTGGATCTGCAGTGTTTTCCTCTGTGACCGTGCCATTTACCTTTGCGGTAGTCTCTATCAAATAGACATTAAGAAAAACATTGACTAGTATTCATAGTCAGTAGTGTGACTTAAAAGACTTTAAGAAACTGCCTTAATCCGTATCATGTCTTAAAGACTGATAGGGTGTGAATACGTAGAGATAATAAAGACATAAATGGAGATAAAATAAGATGAAAGTAAGTCAAATATGAAGAAGGGAAGTTAAATAAGATGTAGGGAAGCCAAATAAGATTAACGGAAGTTAAATAAGATGAAGGGAGAGAAATAAGATGAAAGAAAGTCAAATAAGAAAAAGGGAAGTAAGTTAAATAAGATGAAGTAAATTCAAATAACATAAATGGATTCAAATAAGATGAAGGAATGTCAAATAAGATGAAAGGTCATCAAATAATATAAAGGGAGGTCAAATAAAATGAATGGGAGTCAAATAAGATGGGGGAATTCAAATAAGATGAATGGATTCAAATACGATGAAGGGCAGTCAAAAAAGATTAAGTGTTAATTGAGACAAAGGGAGACCAAATATATTAAAGGGAGGTCAACGGAAATGAAGGGAGGTTAAGAACGATACAGGAAAGTCAAATAAGATTATTGGTGGAGCAGTGAATAGAGGGAAGCTCCAGGTTCAAGTAAATTGTGATGAAGAATATTGAATGAAGAGTAATCAATACCAAGTGAATTTTATTAGAATACCAATACGGCTTATCACCTAGATCAGTGTTTCCCAGAGTTGGGTACGCTTACCCCTAGGAGTACGGGAAGAATTTGAAGGGGGTACACGTTGTACATCATTAATTATGCTGATGTATTTAAATACTCTTTTATTATGTCATGATAATAAATTAGAGTGCGGTTGACGGGGGCGACGGGTACTATTTATTACAAAAATGATAAAAGGTGTGCAGACAGGTCAAAAGTTTGGGAAACACTGACCTAGATCTCCAAAGACAGGACTTAATTATTCGTTTTTACAATTAAAATTCTTATGAAATCCTCAATTTGATGGACATTACATAAACACCTACAGTCATGTAAACTTCAAAACTTCCCGTAATATTACCTATTCACATTATCACCTAGTCAAATTATCACCTAATCTCATAATCATCCAGTCTCATAATCGGCTTGTAAAATAATCACCTAGTAAAATAATTACCAAGTAACATAATCACCCAGTTTCATGTTACGAGTTCTACCCAACTAATGGTCACTTAGTAGACGTTACCTTGTTATCTAATATCAAAAACAAAACAAAAACTGGCATACCTTTAAGTTCAATGGCGTCTTGTGAGGTATTTGTATTGATAATTGGATCTACATTGTTTTGCTCTGTTCCTATTAAAATGACACACACAAAAAATCAGAAATGTTCATAGTCGATAGTATCAGAATAACGCTGGTCAGAAAAGCTACAGCAAAGTTATGCACCCTACAAAGACAGTATTAAAGTTGTATCTATATTACCAGATTTAGTGTTTATTAACAAGTGTTTTGTAGGCAAAATGAAACTACACTTTGGTAGTTCAGTATATGATCAGACTTTTTTTCTTTCTTTAACTCTTCCAGTACTGTTAACTAAGTATCCATTTTAGACGTGGCAATCTTTAGGGCAGATTTCTCTCTTTCTATGGGCGAAAAAATTGTCGATGGTTGCATATGGTCCTTTATTTTCCCCAGCTAGTGTCAGGTAATAATCTGAGTTGGGTGAACTTAGTGGGGTAAAAAAAATCTTGAAATTCAAACTGTAGTTTTACCGAGATTCGAACCCCAAACGCTCAATCTAGGTATACAAGCGCTTTGTCACTATTGGAGCACAATAAATGTTGTTGTTGTTTTGTTGTTGTTTTTTTTGGGGGGGGGGGTGTGGAAGACGAGGGTCAGTTGTCCGACTACATTGGTGTACTATGTAGGTGGTAATCTTGGAACCAAAAGTGGTACTATTCTTAGAGATTTTATTCAGGCAGACTAGAGACTATTAGAGTATTCACCGTAGATACGCTAAAAGTGAGCAATACATAAAACAACATTATCTTCCTTTATGAGAAACATTAGAAATTAGAATAAAACGTTTTATTAAAGTCTTTCTGGAGTGTTGAGTGTCCTAACAGCTGTCCAGACCTCACAAGAGCGTGAAGTTTTTGATAGAGCGTAACTGGATTAAGCAATGCATTGTTCTCTACACTTCTAGACTTATGATCTACAATGTTGACAATACCTGCTTGTGTCCTGTTGAAATAGGATTGCTGTATCTTATATTTTATAAAAATTACAGATTTTCCTTCAAATAGAAATCTAAGTTTCACCCCTCAACCTTGGAGCATATTGTTAATGCGTGTTAATCAAAGAATTAAACCAGGCTAAGTCATTGGTTTGCGTGGCTGATTCTGGAATGTTTCTCACTCTAGTGGCACTTGGAATAAAAAGAAGAGGGCCGCTTTATAGGGAATGTGGTAGACTAATTGACTTCAGAATCTAAAGGAATTTAGTTTGAAGTCAAGTGTTAAATGGGCTCACTTATTCAAGAATTAAGTCATCCCGTTTTAGAAAGTCAAATAGTCCTTTCCCGTTTCTTTTCACATCTTTTTAATGCTATTTACGATACCTCTATTCAAAACAGAACTTCATGGAACCTGGAACAAGCCAGAGACCTGTATGGTCAGCAGATCTCAAAAATGACTAAAGATTTTCCTAGAAATTTAACAGTTGCTGTATATCGCTGAGAAAAGAAATGACCAGCTCGTTGGCCTCACGGGGAAAACTTCTACTTTGACCGTTGTTAATGTTCAAGTAAAAAATTTTAACAAATTAGCTAGAGATTTAAATGTAGGTCCAGGAACAATATCGGTATTGAAAAGTCCAATGCGTTCTTGAAAAGACTTTTGCTTTCGGGAATTTACGAATGTAAAGCTTTATTGATCTAAGAGCTTAATAAATTAATAGTCACGAAACTTGTGCGCATTGTCTTCTAAGTCTAGATCTATATGTGTATCATTGGAATATTAAATAGTGCACAGGATCTAAACATTCGCTTAACAAGGAGAAATGGAGAATGGAAGAGGTAGAAAATGTTCCATTGTTTTGTCATCTAGGATTCTTTCATTTTAAGAGAAAATCAATCGCTCTACATTACCTTCAAGTTGCATAAAGGAAGTATTGTCTTTTTTTATAGGGAGAAAATCAATCGCTCTATATTACCTTCAAGTTGCATAAAGGAAGTATTGTCTTTTTTTATAGGGAGAAAATCAACCGCTCTATATTACCTTCAAGCTGCATAAAGGAAGTATTGTCTTTTTTTATAGGGAGAAAATCAATCGCTCTACAATACCTTCAAGTTGCATAAAGCAAGTATTGTCTTTTTTTTATAGGGAGAAAATCAATCGCTCTACATTACCTTCAAGTTGCATAAAGGAAGTATTGTCTTTTTTTATAGGGAGAAAATCAATCGCTCTACAATACCTTCAAGTTGCATAAAGCAAGTATTGTCTTTTTTTATAGGGAGAAAATCAATCGCTCTACATTACCTTCAAGTTGCATAAAGGAAGTATTGTCTTTTTTTATAGGGAGAAAATCAATCGCTCTACAATACCTTCAAGTTGCATAAAGCAAGTATTGTCTTTTTTTATAGGGAGAAAATCAATCGCTCTACATTACCTTCAAGTTGCATAAAGGAAGTATTGTCTTTTTTTATAGGGAGAAAATCAATCGCTCTACAATACCTTCAAGTTGCATAAAGCAAGTATTGTCTTTTTTTATAGGGAGAAAATCAACCGCTCTATATTACCTTCAAGTTGCATAAAGGAAGTATTGTCTTTTTTGTATAAACTATTTTTAATGTTGTTTTGGTTTAACTATATATTTCAATCTATGTCAGTTTCCTATTCTATTTCTATTTGATTAGTTCTAGACTCAACATCTACACAGAAGTTTGAAAAAAAAAACAACTAGTAAGTAGCAGTAATACATAAAACATTGGTCCATAATTTACATGTACACACACAATCAGAACATATTAAAAGAACATAAAGATAAAAGCAATTTTCTTATTCCATATGCTGTGAAACTTGTACAAGGCTCCTTTCTTCCCTAGTACCATTAGAGCATGGAACAGGCTCCGAAATCAGCCAGGAAAACCAGATATTTAGCAGAGAACATTATAGTCTTCTGTTTTGAAGTAACGTCTGTAATTTATACGAACCACATTATATGGTCTGTATTTTATAAGATAAGATGAAAATAATAATTATTTAGGAGATAACGTAATTGTCTCCTCTTTTGAAGTAACGTCTGTAATTAATAAGATCTATAGATCTAGATCTAGATCTAGAGTCTACGTTATAATAATTATCCTATATCAGTATATGAGTATTATGATAGATCTAGATCTATATTAGTTACCGGTTTTAAAAGCACAAAGACTCAAGAAGAAAACGGCTGCAGATACACATCCATACATTTTAGTCATCTTGTGTGCTTAGCAATCTGGTGAATGAATCGCGAAATTCTAGATTTACTTGATGTTAAGACCAATACTAATCCAAAAGCACAGCTAGTATAATTGTACTTCCAATTGAAAAAAAAGCATTAGAATTTCCGGTTATACTCTGTGTGTGCGCTGAGATTTTGGTTTGGGAATCTTAAATCTCCATACAAATATTTACAGTTTATGAGTAGCTTGACAAAATGAAACCTGTAGTTTTCGTGGTGCGCAATTTACAAACTACATCCAAATTTGAAAGCACAAATTACAAATTCTTCTTAGAGCTGAACTTAGATTCACTAAATTTTGATTAGAGATTGTGATTGATCTTAATGTGTCCGCTTTCAACCAAAACACCATGCTCTTCGTGTGGTATTTCGCTGCATTGTTACAAGATATACTTGTATATAAAGGTAGGAATACCATAGAAATCTAGATCCACAAATTTTACACAGCGGAGCGTGCGCACAGTTCATCTGCCCGGGACCTCACTTTCAAACTGGGCCTGCACTAAAAACTTTTTAAAAATGTTTACATACTAAATACAGAAAAGGAATCCCCAAATTGATGAAGCTATCAAAAAAGTCAAACAAAGAATTAGAGTTTATTAAAAGAAATTTCTATAAATCAAATAAGAACATAAAACTAAAATGTTATTTAATCTTGGTTAGGCCAATAATAGAATATGCATCCTCTGTTTGGGACCCCCCCCCCCCCCCCAACTCAAGAAAACATTAAGAAACTGGAACAGACACAAAATAGAGCAGTGAGATTCATAACAAACGAATATTCACACTTGACTAGAGTAACACCTTTAGTTAAAACAGTATTTTAGAAAGCCTTCAGGATAGAAGACTTAAAAGAAAGTAGCAATTATACATAAAACACTGAACCATAATCTTCAAATACAAAACCAAAATTTAATAAAATAATCAGAAAGGCACATAGATAAAGGCACATTCCTCGTCCCATATGCTAGGACAAATTTGTACAAATACTCCCTTGTGCTATTAGAGCATGGAATGGGTTGCCTAAGCTAGCCAGGAAAACCAGTGACTTGGCAGAATTTAAGTCATTGGTAAATATGCATAGCTGAATGCATGACGAGTAGGACGTAATCATCTTCTTTTTTGATGTAACGTCTGTATTATACAAGATATGATAAGGGTGAAAAAGAAGATTAATAAGTATTGAATAGCGACATATTCTAATGTGTCATTACCAAACATTGATCATTTTTTTAATTAATGCCTTTAAGAGCGTGTAAAGATCTCAGCACACTAAATACAGGAGTTAGTATATATTCAAATATTCAAATCCAACACTACCTAGATCAGAAGTTAAACAGAAGTTTGAACTAAATGTAAAAGTCTAACCTGATGAGCCACAGTGAGCAAATTTGGAGACCCGTGTTTTTTTTTTTTTTTGTAATAGGACCTGTTATTGTAAAGGCAATGGGAAGTCTGGTTCTTTATTCGTTAGCCATGGTGTAAAGCAAATTGTTGTAATCATGATAGATAAGCTATGCATTTTATTTTTCTACTCACCAAGTTTCCCACGCTCAAAACTTTAATGTGGAATCACTGCTTTGGAGTGATCCGGAATGCACCGTAGGAAAGATTTCCCGGGAGATGGTTTATAAATTTTCGCTGTCCTTCCAGCGAAACGTTGAATGCAAAGATGAATCCAACACTTCGGGTGGAGTCAGGCCTAGTGGTCAGGTAATAAAACCTTTGACTAAAATATCCCTGACCTGGTGGAAAAAGATATGTCTCCACTCAACAGGAAATCCAAACACGCAGTGGACGTTGGTAAGTACCAGACATTAAGAAATTCCTTAAGGTTGGATTTTGTAGTGAGTGATCTCTACGGGTGCCTGGTTGTGTGGTATGCGCTTTGAGTTGTTGTCACGACGGTTCAAACCCTATTCATCTCCATTCCAAGCTGTTATAAAACATATTAAGTTGATCATTTATAGTCAGACACTTTTAACCGACATTACACACACTATGGTGTTAAAGACTGAATGAAAATGTATGCTGCAGTTGCACACGCGTGTTTTGACTCGCCTCTTCTTAGGTGCCTCGAGATGTCTTGTAAAGATTGTGGTGATTGTCTTTCCCTGACGACTGATCTCTTGAAATGGATAGACGAACATTCGGTACCGGACTACAAATGAGTGGAAACATTTGAAAAGCAAAGCTTATATTATTAAGTGAAGTTTAGTGGAGTGAAAGGACCGTCCTATTATTGCGATATCTGTCAAAATTGTAATTTACATCTTCTCTTATTCTTCATGAAAACAACATTAATTTACTTCTAATTAATCAGCTAATTGGTTATATCTTTTCATTGATGTATGTGTTGTCATCGACAATGAATATAATTGTGTGGCACATTTTCAACTGGTTTCGAGGAAGGGGCAATGGGGAAAGAAACGTGTAGAAGAATCCAAGCAGACAGACAGACAGACAGACAGACAGAGTTAATTCATGTAGGCATGGTCAAATAATCTTTTTGTTATCAAATATGCCTATTAAATTTTTAAAAAAAATATGAGGGATGAGATTAAATTCATATGTACTTTATAAATAAGATGTCATAAATAGAACATATTTTATATATTGAAATATATAAAGTACATCTATATTGAAGCTATCAAACTCAATTGGCCTAGGTCCTCCAACTACCTAAAGGCGGCCCTGGTGAAGTCTTTTTTATAATATGCAGGCTCTAGATTGGTGGTTTAAAAAAAAAAAAACAACCTCTGCCTTACTCCGCATTCTTGGGTTAAATTCTGATGGATGAATGATAAGCTCCAATGAGGACTCCAATCAAACTAACATCAAGTTTCAAGGTTGCTGCTGTTCTTTTGCTTTCGTCTTTCTTTCTTCCTGGACATAAGCCAGGCCCTATGGTAGAAACGCTTGTTAGTTGAACCATAAAAGCGAAACGGATAACAAAACTGGTCTCCATTGGGTTCCCTATGGAGCCTTGAAGCCAACGCATTCAATTCATGAGTCCGTAGATAAGAATGCAAAAGAGTTGCGGAAGCGCAGCCCAAAAAGCCGCCAGTCCTTCCACAAGATAGTCGCCATTAGAATGGGCGAGCTGGCGTGTCGGTCATTCCACGTTTTGGGTTGGTCATAAAATAATAGAGAATAAGGGTATGACCCAACCCAGTAATGGTTTAGGAACCTTAAAACAGGACGTAGGGTAAATAACATCCGGTTTGTGCACTGCCAGAAATAATTAGAACGATTTGCACTCCAATTTCTAAAGGACATTTTCGAAGGTGGCCAAATCAGACATCCTAGAATGCATCATTAGTGAAACGACATTTTTTTTTACAAAACTTTTATTATCAACTCAGTCTGTCTGTCTGGCCAAAAGTTTGAACGCGTTATTTCTCACACCCAATCTCGGATCTAGCTGAAAGTATTTCTTTTACCTGACAACACCGAATCAAAAAACAAAATTAACCAATTAGTTAATTCATCATCATTATTCCTCGTGGAACACAGGCATCAGTAAAAGCACCCCCCTCTCCTCGGTCTCTTGCTAGTTTTTAATGGCCTCCCAGCTCTTTCCTGTCCTCTCGGCTTCATCTAATATACTGCGTCGCAACTTTCTTTTTGGTCTTCCTCTACGTCTTGTTCCCTGGGGGTTCCACTATAAGGCCTGTCTAGCTCTATTGCTGGTATCTTTTCTAAGGATGTGACCAATCCATCTCCACTTCCTCTCTAAGATCTGCGCCTCTATATTTTTCTGCCCACTCATCTCCCACAGTTTGGAGTTTTCTACTTTGTCCTACCAGTTTATTTTTAAGATATTTCTCATCTGTTGATAAAGGTTTGTACTTTTTTTTGTTTTTGATTTAGTTATTCTCCATGTTTCAGAACCATTCAGTAGGATCGCCTTGATATTAGAGTTAAAGATTCTTTTTTCGTCTTGTTAGAGATGTGGGGAGATTCCCACGTTGGTTTTAGGTGTGTAAATGTCTGACGCGCTGGATTTATGCGACGTTTAATGTCTTCATCTGTTCCACCTGATACACTGACTACACTCCCAAGGTACATATTGTCTACTTGGTCTATGGTCTGAGAATCCAGTTTTATGTCTCAAATTTGTTTGTTTTTTACTTTAAGTACTTTTTTTAATGATGGTTTATTTTGAGGCCTACTCTTTTTCCTACTTCACTTAAAGCTGTGACCTTTTCTTGCATATCCTTTAGTCTCTATGATAATAAGGCTAGATGTCATCAGCGAATTCCAGATCTTTCAGCTTTCGTGTGAAAGCTCATTCAATTGTGGACTCTACATTAGAGTAGGCTTCCTTGGTGACTCAATCCAATACTAGAAGAAACAAGAGTGGTGAAAGAAGACATCCCTTTTGACTCCTCTTGTGACTGTTGTGGACATTCCTCTTAAAAGCCCATAGTGGGCTTCGTTACAAATAAAACCATCATAAAGTTAGGTAATTATTTGAAATTAATTATTTTGTTTGGTATCTTACACAAGGCAGGATATTAGTATCCGACTAAAGTGGGGGTATAAGCTGAATTAGTCCCCTTTTTAGATCGTCGTCTGATTCTTAGTGAAAACAACATAACAAAATCGGACTTGAATATAGAAACAAAAGATAACTATACAATCTTCCATGTTTTTTATTTTTATAAATGCTTTTTTATTGTTAGTTTACATATAGCACACATTTAATTACACGACTGATCCAAACTAATTGATAATTGAAACAACTATGCTTAATATAAGCTATGTTTGTTTGTTATATTTAAAGTATTTTTGTGTATTTTCTGGTGTGTTCTGTCAGTTGTTCTGTAAGAACATCTCCGCCTGTAACTGCAAAGACTTCAACAAGATCTTCTTCATGTGTGACGAGTGCTCCAAGAACACGCCGATGAAAAAATACTTCCGGCTGAACATCTGGAACAGAATGGAATACAGCCAGAAATTTCTGCGACTCAGCTACGAGGATTCGCAGCTGTGTTTTCTGAGTGAAGAATATGTGTTCCAGCTACCGAGAGTGTTAGGTAGGTTTCAGTTAGGATTACATCAAGATAAAACTAGATTGTATGTAGGATATAACTCTCTCCATGCGGCGTTACTCTCATGGAGTAATTGACTATTTAAATTTAATTCACTATCGTTTAATGTTTAACTTTTTCTTTCTCTATTTGTTTTCTTGTTTATTTTCCCGATGTGAGAGTTTTTGTTCTTTCTTTGCTTTTAAAAAGACAACATTGTGTTAGTGGTCCCTCTTTTTTCTTTCTTGGACCTTGAAAAAATGTAAATAATAGAATTTCTTGTACCATTTTTTCATTGTCAATGAAATTTAAAGTGACAAATTAAACTTATATTTACTGATTAAATGAATGAGTAACATTGTTTAATCTTTCAGTAAATTGATTTTTTTAAATTAATATATACCTATATTTCCTTTTTCCGTACTCAGTTTCAAATTCATTAAGATTAGCAGATATTTCTGGAGTGAAAGCGGGACAGATGAATTTGGATGTCTGCCTGGTCGTGCGGTTTGCGCGCTGGACTGTCGTTTGAATTTATCGTTGGTCCCGGGTTCAAACCCTGGCCGCTCCCATCCCTTGTCGTCCTGCGGGAGGTTTGGACTAGGAAGTAAACTATCTTCAACTCTGAAGGAACATCCGAAACATGTACAACATTTCACAAACAGATATTGGTAATAGGACGTTTAAAGAACAAGCTTAGGTTTTCTTAACATTCCTTTCAATACATTAGATAAGTGTTTCCCAAGCTGTGTTCCGCGAAACTCTAGTGTTCCACGAGGTCTGAATAAATATTCCACGTACTTCTGGAACAATTAACTTGTAGGCCAATTCCTAAATTAACATCTAAAAAAATAATCAAATTGTTTCGCTTAATCAGAGGATTGTAAAAAGGGGGCACCGAGCTGAAAAGGTTGGGAACCGCTGCGCTAAATACTTAAAAAGTGCTAACTTTTTCGATAAGGAAATAGTTTGTGGAACATTGATTTGGATTTTAGTACATCACAATGTACACACACACAATGTACACACAAAATGTACACACACCATTTGGATTTTAGTACATCACAATGTACACACAAAATGTACACACAAAATGTACACACGCCATTTGTCTGTTCTAGTTTCTTAATGCTTTCTTGAGTTGAGGGATCCCAAACAGAGTATGCATATTTTATCTTTGGCCTAACTAATGTTGAATACACACACAATGTACATACATAATATACACATTCAATGTACACACAATGTACACACACAATGTACACACGCAATATACACATTCAATGTACACACACAATGTACACATACAATGTACATGTGCAAAGTACACGCAATGTACACACACAATGTATATACACAATGTACACACACAATGTACACACAATTTATATACACAATGTACACACACAATGTACACACACAATGTACACACAAAATGTACACATAATAATTTAAATAATTACACAATGTACACACACAATGTACACATACAATGTACATGTGCAAAGTACACACAATGTACACGCAATGTACACATACTATGGATTTACAATGTACACACACAATGTATACACACAATGTACACACAATGTATACACACAATGTACACACATAATAATTTAAATAATTGCAGGTTTTCTGAAACCTTTTTTCTTTTCGTGCATTTCTGAACCAACTCGTCGTAGCATAATTAAAAAGCAAATGTCGTTTCTAATTAATAATATGCCCTGTACGTTTTCATTCTGTAGCAACCCATGAGAAAAAGACCTCAAAATTAAAAAAAAACTATTGAGAACCGCTAATTTAGAGAATAGCGTGGGTTGCCTGAGTCAGCCAGAAAAACCAATGACTTGGCAGAGTCTAAATCATTGATTAACATGCATGACTAGATTGACCTAGAGACACGCGTAAGACCTAATCATTTTTTTTTTGAAGTAACGTCTGTATTTTGTAAGATAAGATAAAGTGCATGTTTTTTCTTTCCACTTTTAACGTATCTCTATTATATTATCTTCAATGATTGTTTTTTTTTAAATCAGGATCTCCTTTAGGTACTCTGGAGCTTGGCAGTGACCATGGCCTAGTCCTGAGCACTGTCAGTAACTGCTCACTGATTGTAAAACCCGGGACGCAATACCGGCTGAAGGTTTGTGTCCACAACTTGTACAAACCTACGATAGAACTGAAGGTGGAAGGTCAGCTGACTGTCACCACTCAAGAAGACTGCATCACGGCTGCTGTCAACTTCGATTACCTCCAGCTGCCAACTTTCATGTCAATTAAGTCCGAGGACAAGTGTGATGAGATCAAGAAATATTATTGCAGTATTGGCCGTAAGATATAGTTCATGTGTTCTGACAGGGAAGATAGGGTTAACAAATGAATCCATCGGATATTATTACAGTAATTCATGTGTTCTGACAGGTAAAGTAAAAGTTAGGAAATGAATCTTTCGGATGGCTGTGGATGGTAAGACATAAGTTATACAAAGTCTTTCTTTATGAACAGTTTATAAAACTCTATAAGGATTGCGGTAATTGTTATTTGTAGTTCACAGTTTCTGATATCTACAAATATTTTATTTATAGTATTTTTGACAAAGAGCAAGGCTTTGACATCTCTACTGACTCTTTTTAATACAATATATCACTATTGACATATCAATCTTACGGGTTTTAAAAACAAAGAAATGCCCTGTTCAATCTCACCAGCATATATGTTTTCCTAAAAATATCAAACCTCCACCTAACCTGCATATCTTACCAAAAGTGTACTCATGGGTACTGCCAATGAGTTTGTGTGAAAACACAAGTTTCACGAAGTCTTGATTTATGAACAGATTATAAAACATTATTAGGATTGTAGTTATTGTCATTTCTAGTTCACAGCCTCTGACATCTACTAATATTTTATGTAAAGTATTTTTAACAAAGAGGAAGGCTAAAATGTTTTTACTTACACTTTTTAATACAATATTTCACTATTGGCATACCAATCTTACCAGCAATGAAACCACCTGCAAAACGCATTTTCGTTGTACTAAAAATATTAAATCTGCACTTCACTTGCATATCTTGCCCAAAAACGGGCCCATGGGTGCTGCCATTGAGTTTGTGTGAAAACATATGTCCGCTTGCAATCTTGCTTTATGAACTGTTAATTAAACATTGTTTAAAGGCTCATTGATATTTTGTTTAGCAGTATCATATCATGCTTGTGTGTTTTTGTTTTCAGTTAAACCAGATGTCTCTATTTATTACGAGGATATGCCCATCACGATCACAGAAGCAAGTCGAACCTGTGTCTTCCATTTGCACAGGGACGCTACGAACATGATGAACATTTGTGTCAAGAACTTTCCCTACTTCTACTTAAGTATAGAGTTTGAATCCCGCAGAGTGATCATTGCGCTCAACCCATTCTCCTGTTTGACTGTTTCCTTTATGAAGATTACAGCGTTGAGAAGTTTATTGGTGACTGTCAAAGATCTGGCATTTCAGGATGTTATCCTCTACACCTGTCAGTACATCTTCTGCTAACGCACAAATGATATGAAATCATAAATATAATGAATTAAATTTCATAAATGCTATTACCTCCCCTGCTTGTGCACGTGATAGAGTGAAAAGTAAAGTTACCCTTTCAGACCTTGTACGAGATAAATACATTTTTAAAATACCACAAAAAAAAAACAACTGACATTTTCATTAGTACTAGCCTACACATTGATGTTTGTATTATTGTTATAATATAATAATATACAATAAAAATGGTTGTCGATTTTATTTATTTCTGTTGACAATATGTGTACGTTAGTGAAAATATATGTTGAATAAAACATTAATCATATTAGCGCTGTCATTTAAACCTTGAATGAGTGCCTAATTACATTGATTTGAAATAAAAATACTATGACTATTTTTACGATCGTATTTCTGTATATAAATTTGTATCTATATGAATAGCAAGATTGTAGACTGCTCATAGATAGAGATATAAGAAAATTTCATTACTTAACTCTCAGTGAACGAAGTATTATTTCAGATCTAGGTTATTGACAAAACGCTGGGTAATAAGTAGTAATGGCAAACTTTTTTTTTTGAGATGTTTAAAATCATTTATATTTAATACATTAGACAGTTAAGTCTTGACATCTAAAAAAAAATAACAAAAATGAAAAAGAAACTAGATCTAACCAATCGCATTGCTTCACTCTTACAGGGGGTGTCAGGTCTAATGACGACCTAGTTCTTAGCTATGATTGTCACTGGTACGGAAATACAGATCTAGAAGCATTTGGATAACATTTTTATCCACACCCCTAGAATCAAATGGATCGTATGTCCTACTTATTTTAACAAACTGTTTAGAGTAGATGTATCTTGGAATTTAAGTAGGTTTGTGTACCGGTCATAGTACCAATGATTAATTTAAAAAACTTAACCATAATTTACAAATAGAAAAAGAAACCTTATAAAATACTCAGAAGACACAAAACCTGGTGAAATAAGTTTTATTTCATATGCTAGGAAAAATTAGTAAAAGTGCTCTTTCTTCCCTAGTGCTATTAGAGAATGGAAATGGGTTGCCTGAATCAGCCAGTAAAACTAACAACTTAGCTTACTGTCATTTATTAAAATGCAAGACTACATAGACACATGAAATGCGTGGTACATAATTATCTTCTTGTTTTGAAGTAACGTCTGTAATTTATAAGATAAAAAAACGACCACTCCTATTTTTCCTTGCGCACTCTGTTTGATGTATGCTGAGTTGTCAGGCAAGAAAATAAGACTAATGAAATGTTAGTCAAGCATGTAGAATCTGTCAGTAAACTGGATCAAATAATTCTTAACAATTTATTGCTTTGCTTACTAGATCTAGTTCTAACTACATAGGCCTAGTTGTATTTAATCTATGAGATTTAAACTTTAACGTTGAGCTTTTAGTTAAACAATAAGTCAATAATTTTGTTTAATAAATGAAGATAGATACTTTTGTAAAGCTTTAAATGAAGGTTGCAAAATTAAATATAATATTTATAGTGCAAACGTTGGTTAGGCCAATAATAGAATATGCATCCTCCGTTTGGGACCCCTCAACTTAAGAAAACATTAAGAAACTGGAACAGACACAAAATAAAGCAGTGAGATTCATAACAAATGAATATTCACATTTGACTAGAGTAACACCTTTAGTAAAATCCCTAAATTTAGAAAGCCTTCAGGACAGAAGACTCAAAAGTAAAGTAGCAATTATACATAAAACACTGAACCATAATCTTCAAATACAAAAACAAAATTTAATAAAATACTCTGAAAGACACAAAGATAAAGGCACATTACTTGTCCCATATGCTAGGACAAATTTGTACAAATACTCCTTCTTCCCTAGTGCTATTAGAGCAAGGAATGGGTTGCCTGAGCTAGCCAGGAAAACCAGTGACTTGGCAGTATTTAAGTCATTGGTTAACATGCATGACTAAATGCATGACGCGTAGGACGTAATCATCTTCTCTTTTGAAGTAACGTCTGTATTATATAAGATAAGATAAGACTTTGAACGCGGCATTTAGTGACGACACGGATAGTAGGTAGGGGGGGGGGGGTCTATGTTATTTTTATGTAGTTGGGGTTAGGACTTAAAGAAAAGAACATAGAGTATTGACACGAGCCCTTTATGTCTTAAACAATTTTACTTCGTTGTACTGTCTTTACATTTTTACTTGTTCTTGTGATAGTTTGTCTTTGCAACAAGCTGGAATGAAATTAAAATACGCCCGTCCAAGGTACTTAAACATCACTTGAGTAAATGTCAAAGTCAGACATACATTTGTAACAGCAAGGCAACCGGTACAAATACAAACGTGAAATACTGCAACAGACTCGAATACCAATCTTATAATTATCACGATAATCTTTCCATAAAAATACAATGGACATCATTCACAAATCGTAAGCAAATAAGATTGAGTCACGTGTTTCTCAATCTATTCTATACAAATTACGATTTAATTTTAATCAACAATGGTTATCACGTGACAAGTTTTTTCCCCCCGTTGTTTTATCAATATTATCATGTGACTGCTCATTTTGGTGAATGAGGTCCATCACTTTCTTATCCATCTATCACAGCGGTTCTCAACCTTTTTAGCTCGGCGACCCCTTTTTACAATAGCCCACTTTGACGCGACCCTCCCTTGTACACACACACACACACAGGAATAGAAGAATAAACAAAACAATCCAGTTTTTCGATGGTCTTTGGCGACCCCTGGCAAATCGTCAATCGACCCCAAAGAAGGGTCGCGACCCATAGGTTGAGAACCCCTGATCTACTATAAAAATAAAGACTAATAGACACCACAAACACAAAGATAAAAGCGCATTTCTTATTCTGCATGCTAAGACTAATGCATACCAGTGCCCCTTCTTCCGAAGGGTGCCATTAGTTTATAGGAAAAGGTTACCTGAATCAGCCGGGAAGAGTTTAAAATCTCTTAATTATAATGCACGACTACAATGAAACATAGTTAAACGTAGGGCGCAGTAATCTTTTGTTAAGAAAGATCTGTAATATCTTAGATACATTTAAAAGACAAAAAAAAAAGAACTGTATGTCAAACTATCAAAATACGAATGCCTGTAAGTCCGTCTACCGAATCAACATCATTTTGTAGGTTATCTATCAAAATTACTGAAGTTTTACTCTCTTCATATATATTATTATAGGTTTTATACAGCGCTACTTTCATGCTTATAGCATGCTCAGAGCGCTTTGGTCCAATCTCATTTGTGGACCAGTGGGAGTTGGTTTTCCGTGCTGCCTTTAGGCGCTCAGTAAACCCAACTCTGCCCGAGTCGGGTGTCGAACCTCGAGCTCCCCCCTTCTAGGTAGCCAAGCCAAGCCAAGTTCAAGCGCACTTGGCCTCTCCTTCATATATATATATATATATATATATATATATATATATATATATATATATATATATATATATATATATATATATATATATATATATATATATATATATATATATATATATATATATATATAATATATATATATATATATATATATATATATATATATATATATGCTATAATTCTGAAGATTTCTTTGACAGTACTCTTCCCTGTATACTGTAGTGCACGGAACAGGTTGCCTGAATCAGCCAGGAAAACAAATTGACTTATAGTTTAAATCTATTATTAACAAGCTAGACTAGTTTAAACACAGTGGCAATCTTCATGTTTGAAAGAATGTCTATAATTAATAAGATAATATAAGATGACTATTTTTATGTCATTTTATAAAATACAAATATTTTTCTTGACTGCTTATAAAATACTAAGAGAAGGAAAACTCTGAATCCAAACCTCCGCTGTCTTGCGGCTATACTCAAACACGGGAAAGGCTTCAGCGCAGTGCAATGAGGATGCTCTCGCACCCCTTAAGGCACTCCCACGGGAGTCTTGTTTTGCTACCCTTTAGCCTAATCGTTTCCTCCTACGATCGTTTCCACCCGGGCGCCATTATGAGGCAGGGTAGCATGCCCGGGTTGTAGACTATCGAGGAACTATAGTACTATTTATCCACTATTTTAATTTGGTCTTTTTATTCAGACTTTGAAATAGGCCTGTATTGGTTTGCATGTGTACATATTCTTTTTAAGTCAGAAAAAAAAGGGAAGCAACTATTTCAATTAAAGCGTGTGCTTCTCCTTCGGGTGAATCTTCGAAAACAAAAGTATTTCAATATATATTAATATATATATTAATATATATATACAGATTTTGATATGTATTCTAAACTTGATGAAGAGAGTATAAAATATATCGAATTTAAAAAAAAATTATGTACAAACATTATGTGCCAAACAAAAACTAAAATATTTACTAAAATATATATGTTATATTTGCTCGATCAGAATATTCTGAATTACCCGACACCTCCTGTTCTTTCAATTTGCCTCCTGTACGTACAGACATACACTTAAATCGTACGTCTTAATTATTCATGAATAGTGTTATTATTCAATACTTTAAGAGACAAAGATTGAGACTTACCTGGCACAGTAGTTACCATGATCAGCAAGGTCTACCAGGTCGAGGCAGCATTTTAGGCCTCTTTTTCCACGGTTTAATCTGATCTATTGGAAGTATTCTGTTTCCACGGTTTAATCTGATCAATTGGAAGTATGCTGTTTATGTCAATTAAGTCCGAGGACAAGTGTGATGAGATCAAGAAATATTATTGCAGTATGGGCCGTAAGATATAGTTCATGTGTTCTGACAGGGAAGATAGGGTTAACAAATAAATCTGTCGGATATTATTGCAGTGTTATCCGTTAGATATAATTCACCTGTTCTGACACGAAATATAGGGTTAACAAATGAATCCATCGGATATTATTACAGTATTGGCCGTAAGATATAATTCATGTGTTCTGACAGGTATAATAAAAGTTAGGAAATGAATCTTTCGGATGGCTGTGGATGGTAAGTTACACTAAGTCTTTCTTTATGAACAGTTTATAAAACGCTATAATAATTGCGGTAATTGTTATTTGTAGTTCACAGTTTCTGATATCTACAAATATTTTATTTATAGTATTTTTGACAAAGAGCAAGGCTTTGACATCTCTACTGACTCTTTTTAATACAATATATCACTATTGACATATCAATCTTACGGGTTTTAAAAACAAAGAAATGCCCTGTTCAATCTCACCAGCATATATGTTTTACTAAAAATATCAAACCTCCACCTAACCTGCATATCTTACCAAAAGTGTACCCATGGGTACTGCCAATGAGTTTGTGTAAAAAACACAAGTTTCACGAAGTCTTGATTTATGAACAGATTATAAAATATTATTAGGATTGTAGTTATTGTCATTTCTAGTTCATAGCCTCTGACATCTACTAATATTTTATTTAAAGTATTTTTCACAAAGAGGAAGGCTAAAATGTTTTTACTAACACTTTTTAATACAATATTTCACTATTGGCATACCAATCTTACCAGCAATGAAACCACCTGCAAAACGCATTTTCGTTGTACTAAAAATATTAAATCTGCACTTCACTTGCATATCTTGCCCAAAAACGGGCCCATGGGTGCTGCCATTGAGTTTGTGTGAAAACATATGTCCGCTTGCAATCTTGCTTTATGAACTGTTAATTAAACATTGTTTAAACGTTCATTGATATTTTGTTTAGCAGTATCATATCATGCTTGTGTGTTTTTGTTTTCAGTTGAACCAGATGACTCTATTACGAGGATATGCCCATCACGATCACAGAAGCAAGTCAAACCTGTGTCTTCCATTTGCACAGGGACGCTACGAACATGATGAACATTTGTGTCAAGAACTTTCCCTACTTCTACTTAAGTATAGAGTTTGAATCCCGCAGAGTGATCATTGCGCTCAACCCATTCTCCTGTTTGACTGTTTCCTTTATAAAGATTACAGCGTTGACAAGTTTATTGGTGACTGTCAAAGATCTGGCATTTCAGGATGTTATCCTCTACACCTTTCAGTACATCTTCTGCTAACGCACAAATGATATGAAATTATAAATATAATGAATTAAATTTCATAAATGCTATTACCTTCCCTGCTTGTGCACGTGATAGAGTGAAAAGTAAAGTTACCCTTTCAGACCTTGTACGAGATAAATACATTTTTAAAATAACACAAAAGAAAAAAATTGACATTTTCATTAGTACTAGCCTACACATTGATGTTTGTATTATTGTTATAATATAATAATATACAATAAAAATGTTTGTCGATTTTTTTTATTTCTGTTGACAATATGTGTACGTTAGTGAAAATATATGTTGAATAAAACATTAATCACATTAGCGCTGTCATTTAAACCTTGAATGAGTGCCTAATTACATTGATTTGAAATAAAAATACTATGACTATTTTTACGATCGTATTTCTGTATATAAATTTGTATCTATATGAATAGCAAGATTGTAGACTGCTCATAGATAGAGATATAAGAAAATTTCATTACTTTACTCTCAGTGAACGAAGTATTATTTCAGATCTAGGTTATTGACAAAACGCTGGGTAATAAGTAGTAATGGCAAACTTTTTTTTTTTGAGATGTTTAAAATCATTTATATTTAATACATTAGACAGTTAAGTCTTGACATCTAAAAAAAAATAACAAAAATGAAAAAGAAACTAGATCTAACCAATCGCATTGCTTCACTCTTACAGGGGGTGTCAGGTCTAATGACGACCTAGTTCTTAGCTATGATTGTCACTGGTACGGAAATACAGATCTAGAAGCATTTGGATAACATTTTTATCCACACCCCTAGAATCAAATGGATCGTATGTCCTACTTATTTTAACAAACTGTTTAGAGTAGATGTATCTTGGAATTTAAGTAGGTTTGTGTACCGGTCATAGTACCAATGATTAATTTAAAAAACTTAACCATAATTTACAAATAGAAAAAGAAACCTTATAAAATACTCAGAAGACACAAAACATGGTGAAATAAGTTTTATTTCATATGCTAGGAAAAATTAGTAAAAGTGCTCTTTCTTCCCTAGTGCTATTAGAGAATGGAAATGGGTTGCCTGAATCAGCCAGTAAAACTAACAACTTAGCTTACTGTCATTTATTAAAATGCAAGACTACATAGACACATGAAATGCGTGGTACATAATTATCTTCTTGTTTTGAAGTAACGTCTGTAATTTATAAGATAAAAAGACGACCACTCCTATTTTTCCTTGCGCACTCTGTTTGATGTATGCTGAGTTGTCAGGCAAGAAAATAAGACTAATGAAATGTTAGTCAAGCATGTAGAATCTGTCAGTAAACTGGATCAAATAATTCCATTTATTGCTTTGCTTACTAGATCTAGTTCTAACTGCATAGGCCTAGTTGTATTTAATCTATGAGATTTAAACTTTAACGTTGAGCTTTTAGTTGAACAATAAGTCAATAATTTTTTTTTAATAAATGAAGATAGATACTTTTGTAAAGCTTTAAATGAAGGTTGCAAAATTAAATATAATATTTATAGTGCAAAAACGTTTACAAGACACATCTTCTATAAATATATGTGGTCTTATCTTATCTAATATAATGCAGACGTAATTTAAAAAAAGATGATTACGTCCTACGCGTCATGTATTTAGTCATGCATACTAACCAATGACCTAAATTCTGCCAGATCACTGGTTTTCCTGGCTGGCTAGCTAGCTTTTAAACGAGACTGATTTTCACGTGAAACTTTGAAATTAAGCACTCCAAATGAACCTTGACTACTGCATGTCTCAGTGACTCTCAAACAAAATTTCCAGACAGGTCTAAGACCGGCCCTGACACTGCCTGACAGTAGTTTTTATTGGTATTAATAGGCTCATTCCTCGTTCCATATGCGAGGGCAAAATAAGTCGTGCTGATAACGCGAGCGTCGTGGGTTCGATCTCCATACTGGCAACCAATTATGTAACAGATCTTTTTAAGGCGTTACTAGCTTAGCTGAATGTTGTATTACTTTTTACTCATGCGGATGTCGAATAGGTATTACGACTTAAGTAGCAAAACAGATATTAGAAAACACTGATAGACTCTCCCAACAGATATTAGAAAACACTGATAGACTCTCCCAACAGATATTAGAAAACACTGATAGACTCTCCCAACAGATATTAGAAAACACTGATAGACTCTCCCAACAGATATTAGAAAACACTGATAGACTCTCCCAACAGATATTAGAAAACACTGATAGACTCTCCCAACAGATATTAGAAAACACTGATAGACTCTCCCAACAGATATTAGAAAACACTGATAGACTCTCCCAACAGATATTAGAAAACACTGATAGACTCTCCCAACAGATATTAGAAAACACTGATAGACTCTCCCAACAGATATTAGAAAACACTGATAGACTCTCCCAACAGATATTAGAAAACACTGATAGACTCTCCCAACAGATATTAGAAAACACTGATAGACTCTCCCAACAGATATTAGAAAACACTGATAGACTCTCCCAACAGATATTAGAAAACACTGATAGACTCTCCCAACAGATATTAGAAAACACTGATAGACTCTCCCAACAGATATTAGAAAACACTGATAGACTCTCCCAACAGATATTAGAAAACACTGATAGACTCTCCCAACAGATATTAGAAAACACTGATAGACTCTCCCAACAGATATTAGAAAACACTGATAGACTCTCCCAACAGATATTAGAAAACACTGATAGACTCTCCCAACAGATATTAGAAAACACTGATAGACTCTCCCAACAGATATTAGAAAACACTGATAGACTCTCCCAACAGATATTAGAAAACACTGATAGACTCTCCCAACAGATATTAGAAAACACTGATAGACTCTCCCAACAGATATTAGAAAACACTGATAGACTCTCCCAACAGATATTAGAAAACACTGATAGACTCTCCCAACAGATATTAGAAAACACTGATAGACTCTCCCAACAGATATTAGAAAACACTGATAGACTCTCCCAACAGATATTAGAAAACACTGATAGACTCTCCCAACAGATATTAGAAAACACTGATAGACTCTCCCAACAGATATTAGAAAACACTGATAGACTCTCCCAACAGATATTAGAAAACACTGATAGACTCTCCCAACAGATATTAGAAAACACTGATAGACTCTCCCAACAGATATTAGAAAACACTGATAGACTCTCCCAACAGATATTAGAAAACACTGATAGACTCTCCCAACAGATATTAGAAAACACTGATAGACTCTCCCAACAGATATTAGAAAACACTGATAGACTCTCCCAACAGATATTAGAAAACACTGATAGACTCTCCCAACAGATATTAGAAAACACTGATAGACTCTCCCAACAGATATTAGAAAACACTGATAGACTCTCCCAACAGATATTAGAAAACACTGATAGACTCTCCCAACAGATATTAGAAAACACTGATAGACTCTCCCAACAGATATTAGAAAACACTGATAGACTCTCCCAACAGATATTAGAAAACACTGATAGACTCTCCCAACAGATATTAGAAAACACTGATAGACTCTCCCAACAGATATTAGAAAACACTGATAGACTCTCCCAACAGATATTAGAAAACACTGATAGACTCTCCCAACAGATATTAGAAAACACTGATAGACTCTCCCAACAGATATTAGAAAACACTGATAGACTCTCCCAACAGATATTAGAAAACACTGATAGACTCTCCCAACAGATATTAGAAAACACTGATAGACTCTCCCAACAGATATTAGAAAACACTGATAGACTCTCCCAACAGATATTAGAAAACACTGATAGACTCTCCCAACAGATATTAGAAAACACTGATAGACTCTCCCAACAGATATTAGAAAACACTGATAGACTCTCCCAACAGATATTAGAAAACACTGATAGACTCTCCCAACAGATATTAGAAAACACTGATAGACTCTCCCAACAGATATTAGAAAACACTGATAGACTCTCCCAACAGATATTAGAAAACACTGATAGACTCTCCCAACAGATGGTTCGGACGATAAAATTTCCCTTTTCGATATAAAATCTAAAATAACCTACAGTCACCAAATTTCATGAGCGTAGCCAAGAGAGGTTGCTCTGCAGAGTTGTGTTCACTGAGCGCCTAAAGGCAGTACGGAAATCCTTCTCCCAGATACCCCCTCCCACTGGTCCACAAATGAGATTGGACCAAAGCGCTCTGAGCATGCTATAAGCATGAAAGTAGCGCTATATACAAAATAAAAATAAATAATCAATTCTGTATAGCTATATCTATACTTAATGTATTCAATCGATTTTTTTACCTACAACAGATTTGACATGCACACATTCATAAAGGCAAATCCATAATAATAAGATTTTCGTCTGTCCAGATTTTATAATACGAACTATTAATGAACTTCTTTGACATTTTACATCTCATGAGGGGCTCTTCTTCGTTTGCAACGTCTTTTGTGCAAAAGAGGCCAATCCTTCATACGGTTACAGGTTGGGCATCTGTAATCACTAGGCGCCGTTGCATTTTCACCCTTTTTCTACTACTGTTGAGTATGGCATCTGAAATCCGGCATCTTCCTTTATGCTCGCTACTAATGAGGATCTATCCAGTGTCTTTATTTTTTACCATCTGTTAGTGTCAATTTTGAAGAGCATCGTGTCGCGTTTGGTAACGGAAGTAAAACATGGTCAACCTACTCATGGCAGGTAAAAAAAAAAAAAAGCTAAATATCTTCCACCTCCGATGCCTAAGGCGGATCTTTAAAATAAAGTGGGAAAGATAAAATAACCAATGAGGAAGTGCTACAAAGAGCAGGATGCCTGGATATCCGCTTTGCTATTAGCAGCAGACGCCTTTAGGTCGACTTCCACAAGACCCTCTCTATAGTGATCTAATAGAAGGCAGTAGAGACGCTGGTCGTACTTTTACAATATACTGATAAACTTAATATTATAATACTATGTGTGCCCTTTTCAACATTTTAGGATCTAATTTTTAGAAGAAAGTAATTTTTGTTTTCAGTTATCAGCGCCCAGTGGCGTCTCTTTCCAAATCTCTATGATACTTGTTCTATTAGGAGAATAATCTGACCCAGGAAACTACAGACCCGTATCTCTTATAAGCATCACATATAAAATCCTAGAACACATAATATGTAGCAACATCATAAACCACTTAGACAAACATAATGTCTTCACCCCAAACCAACATGGCTTTAGGAAATATAGATCATGTGAAACACAATTAATAGGACTAATTGATGATTTTTCAAAAAGTTTAGATAATAGTGAACAAATAGATGCTATCTTACTAGATTTTTCCAAGGCTTTTGACAAAGTTCACCACCATAGTTTGCTTAAAAAACTAAAATATTTCAGCATTAATATTCCATTGCATCAGTGGATTCAAGATTTTCTGATAGAGTGAGAACAAACTGTAATAATAAATGGCTTTAAATGAATAACAATAACAGTAAACTCAGGTGTACCTCAAGGAACAGTCATACGCACGTACGCACGTTTATACATAGGGTTTGGCTTTACTGGGCATTAGGGTTCAAGATTGGAAATAAATCGCCCCCCCCCCCCACTCAAAAGTTCTGGATCCGCCAGTGAGTCATAGTTCCACTACTATTTTTAATTTACATAAATGATTTACTGAATTGCATTAGTTCAGGAACAAAAGTCAGATTATTTGCAGACGATTGCATAATATATAGAACAATAAAAACAACACAAGACACAGATATTTTACAAAGAGAATTAGAAGAAATACAGAAATGGGAATCAAATTGGAGCATGTCTTTCCACCCAGAAAAATGTCAGTTAATAAGAGTAACAAATAAACTAAAACAAATTAATTCCACTAATCTTATTCATGGTAAACCAGTAACACAGAATAAAAACGCAAAATACCTAGGTGTTATAATAAATGAAAAACTGTCATGGAATCCCCATATTGATGAACCTAAAAAAAAATCAAACAAAGTATTAGGATTTATTAAAAGAAATTTCTATAAATCAAATAAGAACATAAAACTAAAATGTTATTTAACCTTGGTTAGGCCAATAATAGAATATGCATCCTCTGTTTGGGACCCACCAACTCAAGAAAACATTAAGAAACTGGAACAAACACAAAATAGAGCAGTGAGATTCATAACAAACGAATATTCACATTGACTAGAGTAACACCTTTAGTAAAATCCCTAAATTTAGAAAGCCTTCAGGATAGAAAACTTAAAAGTAAATTGCAATTATACATAAAGCACTGAACTATAATCTTTGAATACAAAAACAAAATTTAATAAAATACTCAGAAAGTCAAAAAGATACAGGCACAGTCCTCGTCCCATATGCTAGGACAAATTTGTACAAATACTCCTTCTTCCCTAGTGCTGTTAGAACCATGGAATGGGTTGCCTGAGCTAGCCCGGAAAACCAGTGAATTGGCGGAGTTTAGGTCATTGGTTAACATGCGTGACTAAATGCATGACGCGTAGGACGTAATCATCGTCATTTTTGAAGTAACGTCTGTATCATATAAGATAAGATATTATTATGTTTTTTCTTTGATTAAATTAAATTTCCATTTTTTAGACCTTGCGTTCTATGGTACAGATGATTTAAAGATCTTTTTTTTTCTTTGGCTCTATGACGGAGTCTTGTGGCGAGTAAAAATATCAAGCACAATTACTATTCCCCAACTACTGCCAGGTGAGTGAATCTTAAGGGCGCCCTAAATTTCCAGAAATTTCAAATCCGAATCTTCACCGAGATTCAAACCCGAGATCCCTTGTTTCAAAAGCTGTACGCTATACTATTAAGGCACTTCGCCCCCATAATTAAATACAATAAAATAATGAGTTATTTTTATTTTTATTAATATTTTATTATAGTGTATATATATTAAGAAAATATGATTTTGAAATACGACTAAAAAAGTGTTGTTTAAAGAAAACAAACAAAATAATTGATACAGCAATACACAAGACAGTAGATACTGTATGCAATTACGGTATCATATGGCAAGATCATACACATATATTATATCTAGACTGGAAACCGGAAATAAATTCTTATCCGCGTTTGATAGATTCACAGATCTATACATATATAGATTTTTATGTACGTTAACTCTTTTTTCCCCTCTTTAAGGGGAGTCACCCCAATAAATCTTTTGTGTCTTAGAAAAGTAATGATCTTTAGTTTTCAAAGTTTAGAATAAATGCAAAATCATTTCTCGGATATTCACGCAAAGCAATTTCCTGTTTGTTTCCATTGAAATAATGTTTAAAAAATCCTAGATGGAAATTATTCATGTTGATTTAAATCATCTCATGTACATTTAAATAGATTGATTACCTAGATCTTTCTAGATTATATATCTAGAAATTACGAAATGATAATTATGAGACGAGAGTACTCTTATTTCTTTTGTTCAATTACTAGATCTAGATCTAAAAATTAAATAATATGTTGCATTAATTAGAGTTGAAAAAAAGTAACTTTTGGTAACTTTGCCAAACATCGCCTTGTTCTAACTTTCTAGAAAAATTTTTTTCACATTTTTGTAGTGTTAAAAAATCCCTAAGTCCAGTCTAAACATAGTATATATAAGTCTATGGGCAAGATATAGCAAGATAAATATAATCATATCTAGTGAAAAGAACAGCTTTTTACTGCCATCTATCTGAAAATGACAGGGTTTAGCTCACTTTCTGCGATTTATAAAAAATAATTAATTTTTACTAATTGATTAGCTCATTGGTTAATTTTTGGATTGATACATGCATTGTCATCTACTATGTATAACTTGGCAATATTTCATCTTGATCCGCGAATGGGAAATGGGATAATAAACGTGTTGAAACGTAATAAGGGGATTAAATCCATAGATACATTCCCATCTCTCACTAAGCAGCTGTTATTCTCGTTATTTCGTTGTTGTTTTTTTAGCTTTTTTTGTTTTAAAATGGTTCATGTTTTGTCAGGTACAATGAATAATTCTGCAAAAGTTTCAACTTGATTTGATAATGGGAAACGGGAGAAGAAAACATGTTCAAACGTTTACCAGACAGACAGTTCAGCAGAAATAGTGAGTTTGATATAAGCTTTGTAACTATACAGTTGCATTACTATATAAAGCTTTGTAATATTGGACACTGAGCGCTAAGGCTAGGAGAAAAATTGAAGTCTTTGAGAGTAAATGCTACAAAAAATGTTGGGTATCTGATACCAGGCAAAGAAGACAAATGAGTTTGTATTTTTACAGGTTTAACAATCTGTCGGAAATACAAATCAGAGAATTCTTAAAAGTGTAAAGAGACGAAAGCTTGGTTGATGTAGCCATAGAGTAAGACAGGACATCAAAAGTAATTCTTCAAGGTACAGTGAGAGGGGAGCACGGAATGGTCGATCAAAGAAAACCTGATGGGCCAACGTCCAAGAATGACTCTTGATTTTCTGCCAAGAACAGCTGATGACCGATGCTGACCGATTGGAGAAACTGATTACGCGAACTGTAACAACACCTCTACGACGAAAGTCATCGGAAAGATGATGATGATTATGAATGTTGTTTGAAAAGGATGTTATTTTCTAGAGAAAAAGAAATTCATTAAGCTAAAGGGTCTCCTTACAACCGGTTAAAAGTAGCCTTTGCTTTTCCATAAATCATTACAAAAGCAAGAGATTAAGAAATTTGATTTTGAAAGCGCTTTTAATTACAGTCCGACTGCACAAACCGGTAGCAACATTTATAGATCTCTAGAAATACTTCTTTAAATAAAATGTCATTAAGAAATGAAATTAAAAATTGTATTATTAATTATGTTTATCTCACGCATATTTTTTTTCACGGGTTATTTTATAAATAAATACATCATTCAAATTCATCCTTCGTAAATTCAAGAAAAAGTATAGAAGCCAGATATTCAAGTTGTTTACTTTTACTTGTGTGGTGAACATTCAGTAGTCTAGTCCAATCTTGTTTACTTGTAGAATTAGTGAATGACTTTTTACCATTGCTATTTATGCACTGAAGAAATTCTTTTATTCTTGCTGACAATGTACAGATGTAAAGTGAAGTTTCATTTGTTTCTTCTACAGTCCATTGAATATGTCTCTCAAACAAAAACGTATAAGCCGATAAAGTTTTACTAACTACTTTGGTGATATCAGAAGCATTCATTAATCTAGCTGCTATAGTAGCACTCTTACTAGCTTTTACACCATTGATTGCTACTGCGGTCGCCGCACTAGCCGAGGTATCAGCTGCTCCGCGAAGCACACCATTAGCTATACCTATAGCTCCGGAAACTGCAGCAGTACCAAGTGTCACCACCCCTGACACTGACTCAAGCACCACTTGGGCCTTGGTACTCCGACAAGCGTTCTCTATTCTTTGTATTAAAACTTGTAACTCGTAAAAAATATCTGGAAAGCGTTCATTTGATTTGTCCCCTACGAGTCTGTCTTTAAATCTATTTGCTTCTTCAAGTAATTGCTTTGCATACTTCATACTGGTGTCCAAATCAGAAATGGCATAAAATTTTTTCTTTAATTTTCTTAATTCTTCTATCACATTTTGCATTTTGAAAATGCGATTAATTTTCTGATGCTCTTGAAAAATATTATTAAATACAATATTTAAAGTTGTTGCCGATGTCTGATCGTTGTCCAGTTCAGTAAAATTCATTAAATATTTTGTAATTAGTTTCCTAGTTTCATTTTCCAGTTTCGAAATTTTTTTTTCATCAAATGTTGTATATTTTTGTTCCTGCAACTTGGCATACAGTGCATTACCTTCACTTATAATGTCAATGAAAGCCATTTGGCAATTGTTACTTTAATGTCTCGAATTTTTTACTCTTGCTCTACTTTGACTTTTTGTTCTGGAGAGAGATGATAAAGAAAAAATTAATTAACTATTGTTAGCTAATTACAAAAAAAAATAAGTTAGTTTATCAGTTAGTTGAGTCATTCATGGAGCAAAGAAAGAGATGACCTTAACATCATCTGCCTCATAGATCGCAAGGTCTGAAATTGGGTACTTTACTTTATTTTGTCGAAATAACTTCAATGCAAAAAAAACAAAAAACGCTAGTCCAAACGACATCTATGGTTATGTTAGAGAATATTAGATTCAGCATATCCAACAACACTCTACTGGTTAAGATATAAACAACAGGATAGCCAAGGCAATGGCCACCATGTCACGGTTGCAGAAAATAGTCTTGGACAACATATTGCTGAATAACAGTATTAAAGCCCTAGTCTACCGGACCTGTGTGTTGAGCACCTTGCTGTACGGAAGTGAAACATGGTCAACCTACTCATGGCAGGAAAAAAAAACATTAATGTCTTCCACCTCCGATGCCTAAGGCGGATCTTTAAAATAAGGTGGCAAGATAAGATAACCAACGAGGAAGTGCTACTAAGAGCAGGGCGCCAGGACATCCGCTCTGTTATCAGCAGCAGATGCCTCGGCTGGCTTGGCCACGTTCGTAGAATGCCAGTAGGTCGACTTCCACAGGACAACCTGTATGGCGATCTAATAGAAGGCAGGAGAGCCGCTGGTCGCCCACTTTTACGTTATACGGAAGTATGCAAACGCGACATGAAGCTCTTCAAAATCGACACTAGTGGCTGGGAAGAGGTGGCACTGGATAGATCTACATGGAGAGAGAGCATAAAGGAAGGGTCAAAGATTGCAGATGCCATACACAACAGAAGCAGAACGAAGGGTGATAATGCAACGGCGCCTGGTGATTATATATGCCCAACCTGCGATCGCAGCTGTGTATCAAGGATTGGCCTCTTTAGTCACACACGAAGTTGTAAAGGGAAAAGATTGTCTCTAGAGACGTAAAATGCCAAAGATTAGATTCATATCAACAATTAGCGTTTTCAGCTCGTCATTTAATCCAATGGTCATTTAATCCAATGGTCATTTAATCCAATGGTCATTTAATCCAATGGTCATTTAATCCAATGGTCATTTAATCCAATGGTCATTTAATTCTCTTATCTTTTTATCCAACAAATAATAGTTGTAAAAATTATTAAATGAGCATTATTTCATGCATATATATTGTTATATATATTTATTTACATGACAAAAAGGGTGATACATTACATAAGAATAAAATTATATGCCATTAAAAATATTAAAACTATCATTCTATAGTTATAGAGCTAAGGTTGAAATTGTTTTCGGTGTTAATGTAAATCAATACAATTGGCAGACTCTTGATCGTAGATACAGAAGACAATCCATTGATTCGTATTGCCGTACAATGTTTGTGACTCCCTTGACCAGTGTTGTATATTTCTGCTTTGGACGTTCCTCAGTGCCCAGTGTAAAACTGATGCCTTGTGCAACTGACTATCTTTAAGTAGACCATCTAGGAATGTCCACATTGTTGAAATTGATTGCTTGATTAGAGGGCGTGATGCCAACACTCCACAGCGCCGTACCGCCGATCTGGTCCCGGTATTTATTCCATATACATGAAGGGAATAAAGCTGAGGCAGAGTTGTCCCCTCTTTTGCGCTATCTGTAACTATTTACATATGTATTCTCCATGTAGGATAACCTGGGTCCTGAGTTCAAATATCAGAGAAGACTGGGTTTTTGAATTTCTGGATTTTTACTCTCCACTGAGCCAACCCAACTCTAATGGGTACCTGACTTTAGTTGTTGAAAGTAAAGACGGTTGGTCGTTGTGCTGGCCACATGACACTCTGCTCGTTAACCGTTGACCACAGAAACAGATGACCTTGACATTATCTGACCCTAGATCAAAAGGTCAATAGGAAAACTTTACTTCATTAAATAGAATAACAGTCCAGGCATCCTATTCTGTTGTGGCATGGAATATTTCAAACGACTTGCCCATATGCAAGAAATAGCGTTTGACAGAGTGAAAGGTGACTGTGAGGAAATAAGTTATCAGCAAATACGATCACAATTATTCCAATCGTTTGTTTCTCTCAAAAGATATCCTCTACACTCTTCATCCAATACACTTTGACCTTTTATAATAAGTTATCAGTGACATGGTCGTAATTATTCTAGTAATTCATATCTCTCAAAAGATTTTTACTACTTGTACCACAACTTGGCCTTTGACCATTACGTCACGCGGTATGCTCAGGATAATATAAACATCCCCCCCAATCAAATAGATGCAATATAGTTACATACCTAACCAGCTTTACACTTCCTCTACCTATTTACAAATACTATTGGATTTCTACACAAGAATGAAGAGGAAAGGGGAAAACAAGATAACAAACTAAACTAAACTATGAACAAGCATTCTAAATAGATGAAATGAAGGCTTAAATGCAAAGCCTTAACAGCAACATTACTCAATGACGAAAAAAAGTGAAACTGGAATGAGATGACTGGACATGAGATGACTAGACATGAAATGACAAAACATGAAGTGACCGGAGATGAAATGATCTGTCATTTTCTTTTCATTCTGCACTCCTCATTAGTGTGCGGACCAGAGGAACGACTTTATTATTATATCATGTATTTATTTGCTACTTTTCAGTCCTTGTTTGCTACTAAATATAAATGTATAAATGTCATCTTATATTTTGTACATTTATTTTACTAATAAAAGAGTGATATAAAAAGGTGCTGTTTAATTTTTTTTTAATACAATAAAGCATTATATAGGTCTTTTTGGGGTATAGAAAAATATTTTCAAATAAAATATGCACAAATGTTTTGTGTAAGTAGCTAATTCAGTAAGCAGATCTACACTATGTTTTTACTTACTTATTTTTTTCTTTTATGCTGACATCAGTTTCAGTCAGTTTTAAAACAGGACAATATTGTCCTTATGCAGGACGTGGCATTTATATACGATGATTATATAAATCTACAGGGTAAAAAAATAAGCAAGCCAAAGTTTACTATCAACATTAAACCTTTTTCATTAAATTATAAGCATGCCTAGCTTGTCATTTTCTTTGCTATACAGCAGTGACGTAGCTAGGGTATTTGATGCCATGTGCAGGAGCTCCTCATGATGCCCTCAAACAAAAACATAACAGCAAAACGAAGATTCCCCACCCCCAGATAATAAGTATTATTAATTCGCAAAAAAAAAGAATCTAACAAAGACAAAAAAATGCTTCCAATGAATTCTACGTGTTTAATTTGCTGGCGAAATCATTTTTTCCCCCGGAAATTCGTGTATAATAAATGAAATGTCCAATTAAGTCAGTCGTCATTTAGTCATCGTTCGTTGCAAATAATTCTTGATCAACTTTTAAACAAACTTCTATGTGTATGTAGACACAAACGTCACAGATATGCGAATGAAGATCACGATATTTCGGACTGAGCTATAAAGGCGATGTTTTTTTTTATCTCGAGCTCACCAGGTTTTTGTTTTGAAAAATTTTGTACTTCTGAAGAAACTTTGATAAGTCGTTGAAGCCTATTTGGCTCCAGACGAATTTTAAATTTTGTTAATGTCGCTAGGAGCTCTGTCAAGATTTGTTTCAATCTGAGGATCCAAAAGTTGGGATAGTGACAAAAAATCAAATTTTTCAGCCACATCATGAGGTGCTCTAATTTTGTGATAATCTCTTAAACAGACCGGTACAACCAACAGATACTAAATTTCCCTCCGTATCTCTTTCTTGTGTGTCAATACAGAATCTTCATTTATTTCGCTAGGCATCATTTTCTTGTAGCCAATACGAAGAGGTTTTGCACTAATCCCTAGGCCTGAGCATATGCTTCCAGCAAAGGTAATACTGGCTTCAGTGAGGTCCTCTAGAAATGGTAGAGTATATCGAAAATAGAACTACATCGACTTCAGCTTCAGAAGCTTAATTTAAATTCTGCCAGATTTAGAGATTGGGACATCCAAGTGTTGAACTTTCATCAGAACAGAAAATATCAAAGTCTTGACCTCCGCAGTCCATTATATCTGAGCCATACGAACGTAGTTTTTCTAAAATAACCGCAGAGATTCCATAGGCATGCTTATTCTTAGTGTTGATGAAGCCCATGATAGACTCGTCGTTATCCATTACCGTCAATGTTGGAAGCTAGGTCCAACTTTTAGATGCCAGGTATACAATCGGAAATAATCGAAAAATAGATGGCTAGTTTTAATTGTTGTATGATCTATTTCCATGACCACCCATAATTACAATAAATTTTTATGTATTTTTGTAAGTTTGATTCGAACCCAATGTTTTTTCAGGAGTGGAGGCCACTAGGATAGTAATATCACTAACTCCAACAAATTGCCTTCATTTTTGTTCTTCAGATTCTTCTTCAAATTGTTCGTGATGCCCAAGAGTGCCAGATTCTGATTGGAGAGCAAAACAAATGATGTCCACGAGTCTCTTGATGTAGGGTTTCCAGTTTTTCCTTCTTGTTTCAATAAATATTGACCACCGCTGTGAATACCGCCCTTTACACATTTCCTTCCAACTGTCTGAATGTTCTGCTGGTCTCTTCCTATTCAGTTCTTGGTGATAACCTCCATCTATCGTTTTATCCATTTACATGCTGATGTAGCCTAATACTTGATCTTGAGAAAAGAGTTTGCAGGGGAAGCTAAACAGTTTGTTTGTTTTTTTTTGGGTGAGGGGGATGGTAACAATTTCTGAAAAAAAATTTTTTTGCCGTTTAGTATTTTCCTTAGAAGAAAGTCACGTGGACGTCTAAAAGTGTGTTAATTAGAGATGTCAACAAACCTAGTCAACTCAGGCGCTAGTCTTTATAGAGGATATCAACAAAGTAGCTAAATAAATAAACGTTTACATTTCAAATGGAATAGTATGAGTTTGTGCAGTTTTTACTGAGAAAGTTTCAATTGTCCTTTGTTTGATGCCCCTTGTCACTTGATGCCCCGTGCGGCCCGCACCACCCGCACATAGCTAGCTACGCAACTGCTATACAGTATCAATATTATGTCTTGATAAAATGGGGTCAAAATTTATTTTAATATTTTCTCGGAAATTAACCCATTGAAAGTAGAATACGAACCAGCAGTGAAATAAATTATACTTTGACCCACTTATATAAGGGGACATCACATCAGGCTGCTTGTGAGTTACCCGTAGATACCAGGTTACGTTAGCAAAGATTAGGTCCTACTCTGACCTATAAAGATTTAAAAAAAAATAAAACTCAATCCATGCTTCTCCGTTTCTATGGACAGTATTTAGTTAACAAAAATAATTTTAAACTGTTATCGAGCTAACGTTGCCAAACAACTCATTCCTAAAGTTAGATTGAAAACAAAGAGTTTAAATTACACACTCCATTGTATTAAAAACAAGTCTCAGAATTCTGGTGTGCATGTTTTGGTAAGTTGTTTCAATTTTATGTCGCGAATCGAAAGCTTGTAGCCGCAGTAAAATTAGCAATTTTTAGTTGTTTTGTTTTTTTAATAGACCGTATTAGTTTAAGTTATAGTTAAAAATATTACCATGGGCGTAGACGACGAAATGGGATTCGCGGTTTCACCTACCACCACACGAAATGCAACCCCTTCCTTTGGTGGGAGGAAGGGGTGTAATTTTGTCACTGTTGTTTTGCTTTATTTTTTTTTTTGTAGGAAATAGTTTAATATTAAACCGTCACAGTCACAGAGTTGCGAAAATGGTTTTAGGTCAGAGGTGGGCAAATTACGACCCCAGGGCCATATGCGGCCCGCCGGAATGTTTTATGCGGCCCGCGGACACCTATAGAAATCAGCTATGAAAAAAAAATAATGATGTGTGTTTTATATAGGTTGCACCAATCGGTGTTTGGGAGTAACATCCCTTGTAACTGTTGTTGTCAACCAAGATGGCATTAGATTAAACAGCTGATTTCATGTCTTATAATTTATATCCAGAGTCTTGTTATTATTCGTTCATGATAATCAACATGGTGGCAGGGGTAACAAGAATTATATTTAGGTTTATATCTGTGATATAAAACTAGTTAAATTTAAAAAAAAAAAAATAAAGATCTCAAGTGTAGATCTAGAATCTTAGTCTAGTAGATTCCAGAGCCTCAGAAGTCTAGAGAGCATATATAGAGACTAAGAGAGGCTCGGGGTTATTCAGTTACGGTAGATATACTATAGTAAAGTTTTAACTGAAGATGGCAGAAGGTCTACTTAAACCACCAACAGAGTTAAATGTGACTGAATGTAATGTCAGTAAAAACTTTCGTCAATGGAGAAGACAAGTAGAACTGTTTCTGTCAGCAATAGGAGCTTAAGAAAAACCTAAAATCAAACAAAAAGCAATAATACTACATTGTGCTGGACCTCAGGCCCAAGAGATTTGTGAGCAGTTGCAGTATAATGAGAATGAAGACGTTAACGACCCGCAAATATTACTAAAGAAATTACACGACTATTGCAACCCCAGAAAAATGCAGTTCTGGAAAGTTTCAGATTTTGGAACATAGAAAAGGTGTCATCCTGTGATGTGTTCATTACGCAGCTTAGAGCTCAGGCTGAAAAATGTAATTTCAAGGAAAAGGATAGAATGATTAGAGACAAAATCGTATTCTCCGTGGAGAAAAGACTGCAGGAGAGATTATTGAATCACGATGATCTTACATTGAAGAAGTGTTTAGATATATGTCAAACATATGAGCAAACTGCAAAAGGATTGGCAAAAGGAAACTGTTGTGAAGATAGATAAGATAGAACAAAAGAAAACTGACAACAGAAACAACCTAATAGATTGCTGGTTTTGTGGAGGCAGACATGCAGTGAACAGAACATCATGTCCGGCTTGGGGAAAAATTTGCAATAAATGCAAAGGTAAAAATCATTTTGCAGTTAAGTGTAAAACTAAGAATAAAATACATATGCATAATGCTATGGATGATTTTGACCAAGAGGAACACTTAAACTCAATAAATGTGTTGAACATCAATCGGGACAGAATGACAGCTCTATTCATGATAAATGGACAACAAGTAAGATTTCAACTGGACACAGGAGCTGATGTTAACATTATATGTAAGAAATATGTAAAAAAGACCCAAATTAAGAAGACTGTTCAAACATTAACAATGTGGAATAATTCCAAATTAAAAACAGAGGGCACTGCTAACTTAATAATAACGAATCCTTAAAACAAAAAGAACTATTTGGTAACATTCACAGTTGTAGAGAACCACTATCAATGCTTATTAGGCCGTAAAACATGCCAAAGTTTAAGTCTGATCACATTAAATGAAGATAGATTCATATCACAAGTAAACACTATTGATTGTCATCTGGGAGATTTAGGTGAAACGTCATTAACTGTCAATGAGAACATAGCTCCGATGGTATCACCTTGTCGTAATATACCATTTGCATTTCAAAAGAAAGTTGAAGCAGAAATAGAGACATTAGTAAAAAGGAAAATATTAATTCCTGTAAATGAACCAACAGATTGCGTCAGCCAGATGGCTGTGGTTCAAAAGCCAAATGGGGATTTAAGGATCAGCATTGACCCAAGACATCTTAACACTGCTTTAAAAAGAGAACATTTTAAGTTACCAACTTTGGAAGCTGTAATGCCACAGTTCCTAAATGCTAAAATATTTTCTAAATTAGATGTAAAGGAGGCGTACTGGCATGTACGTCTAGATGAAAAGTCTAGTCTACTAACAACCATGATCACACCTTATGGGCGGTACAGATGGTCAAGACTTCCTTTTGGACTAAGTGTAAGTGGAGAAATATTCCGGAAGAAGTTAACAGAAGCATTGTTGGGATTAGAAGGATGCATTAATGTGGCTGATGATATCGTGATTCTGGGATGTGGGCAGTCCAAAGAAGAAGCAGAAAAAGTTCACTCTGACAAACTGAAGAGATTAAGAGAGAGATGCAAAGAGAAGTGCATTAAATTAAATGAAACAAAAACAGTAGAGAAACAAGACCAGATAAGTTTCATGGGACACTGCATTAGTGTGCAAGGCATAAAGCCTGACATAAAGAAGATCAAAACTATTCTGGAAATGAAGAAACCAGAAAATAGCCAGGAAGCAAGAAAATTATTTTGAATGGTGCAGTATTTGTTAAATTTTTAGACAATCTAGCCGAAGTGTCTCAACCATTAAGAGAACTAACAAAGAAAGATTACAATTTTAGATGGACTGAAAAGTGTGAAGAGGCATTCAACAAGATAAAAATATTGATTACAAATACTCCAGTCCTTATATTCTACAACCCTGACAAGAAACTTGAAATACAAGTTGACAGTAGTCAACATGGACTTGGAGCTGTACTAATGCAAGAAGGACAACCATTAGAATTTGCCTCTAGAGCATTGACACCAACTGAAAAACGGTGGGCTCAGATTGAAAAAGAACTACTTGCCGTTGTTTTTGGGCTAGAAAGATTTAATCAATATACATTTGGAAGACATGTCATAATAATAAATGATCATAAGCCACTTGCAAACATCTTAAAGAAGCTTCTAAACCAGGCTCCAAGAAGATTACAAAACTTGATGTTGAGGAGCAATCAATAGGATTTCTCATTTCAGTGGGTAGAAGGAAACAGTTTACACATTGCTGACACATTATCAAGACTGTGCAATCAAGAGGAGAAGCAAGATGAAGTTTTTAACATATGCCAGACACAAGTTGTGGACATACCAGATCCGTTATTAGAAAGAATAAAACAAGAAACAGACTTAGATGACACATTAAGTAAATTATCAAAGCAAATTATGAATGGATGGCCTCAAAGAAAACAAGATTTAGACAACAGGATAAAACCATATTTTGATTTTGCTGATACTTTAGGACTTAGTAATGGAGTAATTTTTAAAGGAGAAAGGGTAGTCATACTTTTCAGTATGCGTTAAGAAATAAAGAAAAACCTGCACACAGCACACATTACATATGATGGAATGATGAGGAGGGCCCGACAGACGATGTTCTGGCCAGGCATGGCTGATGAAATAAAGCAGATGTCAGAGACATGCACTGCTTGTCAAGAAAGAAAACCTATGAACCAGAGAGAAACACTTATACAACATGATGAAGGAAATGTACCATGGGAAAAAGTTGGAGCTGATCTGATGGAAGTGGATGGAAGACAGTATCTAATTACTGTTGACTATTACTCTAATTTTATCGAGTATGATTATCTTTCAACAACAACATCTCAAGATGTGATTAGAAAATTGAAAGGACAATTTGCTCGTTTTGGTGCTCCAAAAATGTTAATAACTGATGGCGGTCCACAATTTAGTTCAAATGAGTTTTTGAAATTCACAAGGCGATGGAACATCAATCACATCAGATCAGATCCTGGTTATCCAAGAACAAATGGGAAGGCGGAAGCTGCTGTAAAGATAAGGAAGAATTTAATACTGAAAACTAAACACAATGGTGATGATCCATATGAAGCTTTACTGGAACTCAGAAATACACCTCGGCAATGTACCGGATTTAGCCCAGCTGAAATGTGTCTCAAAAGAAGTCCTCGAACATTGATTCCCAGCACTTCAAAGTGTTTAAATGAACACGTTGTAGCTGAGAAGAAAGAGATTTACAAACAACAAGTAAAAAGACAATATGATAAGCAAGCTCGGGATTTACCAAAACTCCATCTAGGGCAAAACCCAGGTCAAGCAGGATGGTATCCTGGAATGATCAGGGAACAACTATCTCCAAGATCGTATAAGATCAAGGGAGATAATGGAGGACTATACATACGCAACAGATGTCATATTAGGCCAAGGAAAACTATTTTGAAAGACACTGATGTCTATGATGGGAATGTCTTGGATGATGATGATGATAATGAAAGGCCAGATTTCTCTGATAACTGTTCTCAGCATGCATCACAGTCTGAAGTAGTTTCTCATGTACCAGACAATAATTGTGATAGAAATAAGCCAGCAAGAATTAGCACTCGAGAAACAAATAGACCTGTGTGGCATAGGGATTATGATATGTACTAAGAATTTTTATGACAATATTAATATTCATGTTGAAATATTTATTCTATATGTGACACACTCTCACTTTGAAATTGATTATTTTTTTTAGTAGTTATAATATTTATAAAATAAGATGAGTTATTAATGTTTGTTATTTTAATTGCAAATATTTCTGATATGTGTTTTGTTAGCTATAGAAAGGGAAGGATGTTGATGTGTGTTTTATATAGGTTGCACCAATCGGTGTTTGGGAGTAACATCCCTTGTAACTGTTGTTGTCAACCAAGATGGCGTTAGATTAAACAGCTGATTTCATGTCTTATAATTTATATCCAGAGTCTTGTTATTATTCGTTCATGTTAATCAACACGGCCCCCGGGCCATATGCGGCCCGCCGGAATGTTTTATGCGGCCTGTGGACACCTACAGAAATCAGCTATGAAAAAAAAATAAAGCAAATATTGAAACTTTGTATTCTTATCACTTATGAAGAAGAGAATAGAACATTATCTCTACATGTCTCTCTAAGGAGTAAAAGTAAACGAAGATTATTCTTATTGGCAATATTTCCAAAATTTAGTTCAAGACACAAACTCAGGCCAGTATTTGTTCAATGCTATGAAGTACAGTGTTGAAAGTGTTGGGATGGCTTAGAACAAGATGGCAAGTGTAACAACTGATTGAGACAAAGACGTTCCCTTTTAATTAAAAGAAAAGCAAAGCCACAATCACAAAATTCTAAGAGCCAATAAAAAAAATAAAAAGCAAAACTAGACGTACCATGTGGGCCTAGCAATTTTTTTTTCTGCCAGTTGCGAGAAATTATTAATAAAGTAAATCTACAAGAATAGAACTCACTGATTTAGTGTTTTGAGCATGTACTAATAACCAGGGCCGGTCCTAACAATTGCGGGACCCTATGCGAAACTGATTGCGCTGGACCTAGCCTGGGTTGGAATAAGGATAATAAGTGAAAATTAAGATTTTGTATTAGAACAAAAAATTGGCTTTGAATTTTATTCATTCTTTACTAAGTACACAATTGTGATCAAATTAACTTTACTTTACGAACCTTGCAACCTATGGCCTAGTTATATGCCAGTGACTACAAAAGTAAATAAAGTATTGAAAATTCGCCCGATTATTACATTTTATTACATGAAAGCTGATAATGCCTTTTATCTTTTATCGCGCGTAGGATTGGCGTTTTCCGCAATGAATGACACCCACAAATGACTATTTAGTCTATTTTTTAGAAGATGTTTATGATTTTCAGAAGATTTTAAATAAATTCAGGAGATTTCCAGGAATTTTCGTATATATTTTGCAATTTAATAATTACACCTAGAATTAGCGCGGAGCCTATGAAAGCGTGGGGCACACTGCGACCGCATAGGTTGCATTGGCCTAAGACCGGGCCTGCTAATAACAAAATCTTAATTAATAAGGTACGCTCCCATTTAAGCTTAAAGTTTTAGGCTGAATCTAAACAAATGTAAACAAATGAATGGAATTTAAATTTGCGTTTATGGCTTTATATAGTTTAAATTTGGTTTGTGATTTTATAATTGTAAAATGAAAATGTTCATACTTATTCATAAGCCGTGGGTCATCTTGACCATATTTGTTTTCCATTATGAAGTAGAACGAATACTTTGGGTGTATTCATTTTACCAACATCAACGATATATTGCATCAAACGATAAGTTATCTTTTTGTTTAATTTTCTTCTTGTGATAACTTTCAAGAAATGGTTAGAAGAGTAGCCTTGGAAAGAAAAGATAATATCTTGATAATAGACGCTCTTCATTATCAATGGTCTGCCACACCAAAACACAAACGCGTTGGTTATCAGAAAAACATTATTAATATTGAATGCTGGTTTTTATACTTCATAGGGGGCGTGTTAGCCGAGTGATAAAGCGCTTGCCTTCCGAGCTGAGGTCTGCATATACTTCATAGGGGGCGTGTTAGCCGAGTGATAAAGCGCTTGCCTTCCGAGCTGAGGTCTGCATATACTTCATAGGGGGCGTGTTAGCCGAGTGATAAAGCGCTGGCCTTCCGAGCTGAGGTCTGCATATACTTCATAGGGGGCGTGTTAGCCGAGTGATAAAGCGCTTGCCTTCCGAGCTGAGGTCTGCATATACTTCATAGGGGGCGTGTTAGCCGAGTGATAAAGCGCTTGCCTTCCGAGCTGAGGTCTGCATATACTTCATAGGGGGCGTGTTAGCCGAGTGATAAAGCGCTTGCCTTCCGAGCTGAGGTCTGCATATACTTCATAGGGGGCGTGTTAGCCGAGTGATAAAGCGCTTGCCTTCCGAGCTGAGGTCTGCATATACTTCATAGGGGGCGTGTTAGCCGAGTGATAAAGCGCTTGCCTTCCGAGCTGAGGTCTGCATATACTTCATAGGGGGCGTGTTAGCCGAGTGATAAAGCGCTTGCCTTCCGAGCTGAGGTCTGCATATACTTCATAGGGGGCGTGTTAGCCGAGTGATAAAGCGCTTGCCTTCCGAGCTGAGGTCTGCATATACTTCATAGGGGGCGTGTTAGCCGAGTGATAAAGCGCTTGCCTTCCGAGCTGAGGTCTGCATATACTTCATGATTGTGTACTCTTCTATTAGCACTTTTTTTATTTATAATTTTTTAACAAAAAAAAAAAAAGCCATTGACCATTATTTTGTATTGCGCCCAATAAAGCTGTTCATATCTGATCTTAACCTCTGTTAAGTTATTATGTACCACTAGCTTTTTTCCTGTTTTTTTCCTTGCGACTGGGTCACGCTCACATGTTGGCTTAATTAAGCTCGCACGCCAGTTTCTGCCTTAGTCTATCGAATACACTCCTTGACCTATCACGTGATTGATCACTCACATGCTTTTAGGCCCAGACCCTATTTCCACAAGTAAGCTTGAAACTTCTCCAGTCAAGAGGATTCGCTCTATTCTCTCTGGAACGTTAGGAGGGCGTTCGTTCACGAATTATATTTGATCCCATGCTCTTGACTCGAGTCTTATCCCTAAATTGTGGAAAAAACTTCTCAACTCCTTGGCTGGAGGAAGTAATCCCACATATCAGCTGAGCACTAAGTACCCAGGTTTACAACGGAATCGATTCTCGGCACCACAGTAACAAAAGGCCTATTCATGATCATAACATTAGCCTATGTCTCGTAATTCTAAGATTAAACGTGTAAATTCATACGAGTTCTAGTCTAGATATAGTAGATTCTATATCAATATCCTATATCTAGTTCTAGATCTAGATCTATACTTAGATGTACATATATACTTAGATCTATTTTTAGATCTATTTTTAGATCTAGTTCTAGATTTAGATCTAAAACTAGGTCTAGATCTAGCTAGATCTATTTCTAGTTTGTATGAAAATCTCATACACTTATATATTATACTAGACTGGAAACCGGAAATAAATTCTTATCCACGATCGATCGATTCACAGACCTATATATATATATAGATTTTTATGTACGTAAACTCTTTTTTAAGCTCTAAGGGGAGTCGCCCCAATCAATCTTTTCTGTCTTAGAAAAGTAATGAGCTTTAGTTTTCAAAGTTTAGAAATAATGCAAAATCATTTCACAGACCTATACACAACTTTAATAAACTGCAAATCAAATCAGGTTAAATTGTGTTTGATATTAATAGAACTAATTTTGCGCACATTTTGTCGCACTTGAAATAGAGGAGTTTTCTTTGAAGTTCGATCAGTGCTGATATTAATAAGTCCGATATTCCATAAATGGGATGTTTGGGGGTCAGGGATATTTAATATTGTGTTGATTGTCCTGGGGTAGAGGATCCTTGTATCATTTTTCTGTCTCTGCTGGTTTCAATAGTTAGGTAGTATGTCTTTGCTATTAAATAATATTTTTATTACTATCATTATATTTTTGTAAAGTAATTAGGTATATGTTAATCATTTTTCAATTGTTTATGATTTAATACTTGTGAATTATGAGAACTTAAAAAAAAAAATTCATAGGACCCGCGCTAATTCTACATCCTGTCTTTGGTAAGTACCACGTTAAACTACTCAAGAAGTAAACTGCCTCGTCCTGGGTATGACGTTAAACTGCCTCGTCCTGGGACTGACGTTAAAATGCCTCGTCTTGGGTCTGACAATGTCACTGACGTTAAACTGCCCCGTCCTGGGACTGACGTTAAAAGCCTCGTCCTGGGTCTGACAATGTCGCTGACGTTAAACTGCCCCGTCCTGGGACTGACGTTAAAAGCCCCGTCCTGGGTCTGACAATGTCGTTGACGTTAAACTGCCCCGTCCTGGGACTGACGTTAAAAGCCCCGTCCTGGGTCTGAAAATGTCGTTGACGTTAAACTGCCTCGTCCTGGGACTGACGTTAAAAGCCTCGTCCTGGGACTGACGTTAAAAGCCTCGTCCTGGGTCTGACAATGTCGCTGACGTTAAACTGCCTCGTCCTGGGACTGACGTTAAAAGCCTCGTCCTGGGTATGACAATGTCGTTGACGTTAAACTGCCCCGTCCTGAGACTGACGTTAAAAGCCCCGTCCTGGGTCTGACAATGTCGCTGACGTTAAACTGCCCCGTCCTGGGACTGACGTTAAAAGCCTCGTCCTGGGACTGACGTTAAAAGCTCTGTCCTGGGTCTGACAATGTCGTTGACGTTAAACTGCCCCGTCCTGGGACTGACGTTAAAAGCCCCGTCCTGGGTCTGACAATGTCGCTGACGTTAAACTGCCCTGTCCTGTGACTTACGTTAAAAGCCTCGTCCTGGGACTGACGTTAAAAGCTCCGTCCTGGGTCTGACAATGTCGCTGACGTTAAACTGCCCCGTCCTGAGACTGACGTTAAAAGCCTCGTCCTGGGTCTGACAATGATTTGATTTGATTTTGGGCACTACGGCACAATTTAGGCCATGTCGTGCCTGCAGTACCTCAAGGGCCACTCTCCCTCCACACAACAAGGGCCAAATTCCATACAGTCAAATCATTAAAATCAAGGTCTATTCACAGTTTAAATAGTAGAGGTAGTAAAAATTTAATAATTTGTTTAAAATCTAATGTAAATAGTACATGTTTACATAATTCATAAATCAGATCTTCGTAGACAACCCCATTTCCCGGATAAAACCCAGTACCTTCCCAGGGTCGACATTATTGAATAGTGTTTTTAAATAAGTGGCTCTAAAATATTTCTCCCTGACATCCTGGTATCTGGGGCAGTCGATGAGGATATGTTCCACGGTGAGGCGAGAGTCACAATACTCACAAAGTGGGGGCTCTTCTTTCTTCAGCCCAAAAGAGTGCGTGATGTAGGTGTGGCCAATCCTAAGTCTGGACATGGTCGTGCTACCACGTCTTGTCAGACCCTTAGATGTGGACCGCCACCTGACATCCGCCACAATCTGCCTAAGTTTATTGTGAGTCTCAGCCTCCCATCGGTCCTGCCACTCTTGGTAGGTGGCAGAGGCAATATTTTGTCTCAGGTCCGAGCAGGGAATTTGGGTTCCTGACACCGCATGATTTAGGGCTCTCTTTGCTTCTCTGTCTGTGGCTTCGTTTCCCTCAATGCCCACATGGGAGGGGACCCAGATGAAGGTGTCATTTGGTCCAACAGCTTCAGGCTCTTATGTACCAATGGAATGTCAGTCTTCATCCGCCCCAAAGCTTGCAATGCAGATTTGGAGTCGGAGCAGATTATAAATTTCCTCCTTTCTGATGCTTTAACGGCCATAAGTGCAAGCGATATTGCATGCAATTCGGCCGTAAAGATGGAGCAGCCATCGGGGAATCTACGGGAGATTGTTTTGTTCCGAAAGGAGCAGGCACACGCGACCTTTCCATCCATTTTGGATCCGTCTGTGTAGATGGTGCCACAATCTCCGTAGCTCTCATGCAGTTCCCTAAAGTGGACTTGTAGTATGCTTGGGTCTGTATTTTCTTTTTTTTTTAAATTAAGGTGGGATAAATTAAATTTGGGTTTATTCATTAGCCAAGGAGGATTCTGAGGGGTTTCTATTTTAGAGATTTGGTCAATGGGTGGAGTTAAATTTTCGATGGGTTCTCTCATTCGAAGGCCCAACGGTTGTATGACGTTAGGCCTTCGATAGTATAATTCTACCTCTGTGGGGTTAAATATGGAGTCGAAAGCAGGGTTCGTGGGGTTGGATTTTAGCTTGATTATATACTGCATTGCAAGCTTCTTCATTCTTATATCCATGGGGAGTTCTCCAGCCTCCACATGGAGGCTTGGGATAGGTGATGTACGAAACGCGCCGAGACAGAGATGCAGGGCAGCATTTAGTATTGGTTCCAGTATTTTTAGGTACGACTTCCTTGCTGCTCCTTATATTATGGATCCGTAGTCTAGCTTGGATCGAATTAGACTCCGATATAGCAGCAGCAAAGTATCTCTGTCAGCTCCCTAGTCCGTATGGCTGGGTACTCTAAGTATGTTTAATGACTTTTGGCATTTCCTCTTAAGTTCCTTAATGTGGGGGAGAAAATTAAATTTGGAATCTAGAGTGAGGCCTAAAAATTTTTTAGTTTTCACGACAGGGATCTTCTTTTTGTGTATAAATAGTTCAGGGTCTGGGTGGAGTCCCCTTAAATTACAAAAATGCATACTAACTGTTTTGGAGTCCGAAAATTTAAAACCATTATCGTTTGCCCAATTTTGAATTTTGTTTAAACATAACTGTAATTTTCTTTCTAAGGTGTTCATGTTTTTCCCATAAGTAAAAATGACAAAGTCGTCAACATACAAAGAGCACTCTATGCCAGGGGACAGAGCATTTATGATGCTATTTATTTTTATGTTGAACAGGCTGACTGACAGAATGCTGCCCTGGGGTACACCCATTTCCTGGTCATGAGTGTCAGAAGCGGAGTTGCCCACTCGAACCTGAAATTTTCGGTCTTTCAGAAATTCCCCCACAAAACGGGGAAGGTGTCCCTTAATAAGTCATACTCAGCTTTCTCCAAAGCAATCCTCCTAGCAGCTAAGGAATCAATTCCTAGGGGAGCAAGAAAAGATTATATCTCCAACTGGTCTGATCATCTTCAACAACTCCACAATGCCACTATTGAAGCCAGAAACACAGTAGAAAATAACCCTTGTATAGAAAAAAACATAAATCTAAAAGCAGCTAACGCATTTTTCAGGAAAAATTACCTTTCCGCCATGAGGAAAAGTTGGCATGAAAAAACAGAACAACTAAACGTAGATAGAGACGGCCACAAACTCTGGCGTATAGCCAAATGTCTCAACCAGGAAGAAAACAGAACAACTCCTATAGTAATAGAAAAGGACAACAAACCCCTGAAAGGCCAAGAAGCAGCAAATGAATTCATAAAGTATTTCCAAAGCGTAGGGAAAATACAAATCAATGAAAGTAGAAATAAAGATGTAAACTCAGAAATCCAAGATAGAATTAAAGAAAACTATCCAGCTTACTCCTTGGGGAATGACCACTAATCTTAAAATGAAGTAACTTGATGAATCCCTAAAAGTCCTCAAACCAAAACAAGCCCCGGGCTCAGACATGGTAGGGATGTCATTTTTAATGAGGGTGAGGATTCCTCCTTTGGGTCTGATTTCTCTAACTAAACAATTTAAAAGAAAATTACTTCTGGATTGTAATCACTGCCACTATATTATACAAATGTGTTTCATATCTACAAACTGTTAATCCCAAGAGTGCTACAGATAAGACATTAGGCATTTTTAAAAGTTTACGCTTTGACATTTTTTGTTCTCCCTCTTCCCATTCTAGAGTCAAGTTTAAATGTTGCCTAATTATTCAAACCCAGCCATTTTCAGAAAAAGGGCAGTAATTAGCGGCTATTTCCCTTTGATAAGTAAAAAGTAATATTTGTTTCATTTATTTGTTATATCAAAGTTATGTTTTTATTCTGCAGATTGATTGTGCTGTTGTAGAAGTTGTTTTCCCCAAGCTCTTTTTTCAATGGTGCAAAACTTTTTTAAAGAAAATATGGAAACAATGATTCCGAATCTTTTTTATTTATTTATTCTCAATCACATATCACAATAGTAAAGAGTGCCACTTTGATTAGTTTTGAACTTCAAACTTGTATCTTTAAAATGTCGAGTAAGGAAAATGATTTATTACTCGATATGAACACAGCCGAAGGTGAAGACATTATAAGGATTGAGTTATCAAAGTTATCAGAACTAAAACTCGTAGCCACTTCTCATCATTCTGGACATTGCCTAGTTTATATTTTGAATCATCTAAAAGATATGTTGACAGATTTGATAAAAGAACAAGCTCACACAAAAGAACTCTATCAGATGGAAAAGAAAAGAAAGGAACTAGAAGACAAAGTCTTAAACACTCGCATTCCAGTCTTCAAGGATATACACGCTTTCGACAAGTTGAGAGAAGAGTCAGCACAACTAGAGAAAGAGTTAGAGAAGCATGGCGACAACTGCTGGGCCAGTGTCAATCTTCATCACGCTCTGGAGGATATTAAAAACAAGATTGAACACCTGGCAGAAGACAATAAAATAACTTTGGGTTGGACAACCGCTTCTTTGTCAGTGGCTGGGGCGAGTATTGGAGTTGCATTTATACCTGTTGTTGGTGTGCCAATATCTGCGCTTATGAATGCTGTTCCATATTTTGGTAGACTTACCCATAGGCTGGTTGTGTCTTATAAAAGAAAAAAGCTAGCTAAAAATAATGTTTGTGTGCATTGATACTGTCGCGTATCATTCACATTTATTCTTGCAATTTGTCTTTTTATTTCTGCGACACTTTTACGGTGTACATTTTCGTGATTATGTTTCGACATATATGTATTTTGTGACATTGTGTATTTTGAAATTATGTATTTCGACATTGTGTATTTTGACATTGTGTATTTTCTGTCAATAAATGACATATTTATAACCTAACCCAAACTAAATGAATATTTTTTTTTCAATAAACAAGCATATTTTTTTAATTAACTTCACATTATGTTTCAGTTGACATTGTGGCACCTATTAGCCAAAAGTGCCATGATAAAACATAATTATCTGAACTTGGTCGTTAATAGATTCAAACATAAGTGATAATTTCGTGTCGGCATTTAGCTACACAGATCGGCTAAATGTGCATTACTAAAAAAAAAAACATCTCCTGAAGTTAATTATTGAAAAGAAAACCTTTGGAATCATCACGCAGAAAAAGCCAGTAAGTATTTCTAACGTAATAGTATCATAATCCCTAGGAAGGTTCGCGGATTTCATGGCTAAGCATCCCGTGTCTAAGTTCCATAAAAACTTTGCAAGCTCATAAAAGGAATTGTAACAAGAAAAACATCATATAATATTTTTAAAAAAAATAAAAACAAAGTGTAATTGTATCAATTAGTTTGAGTTAGTGAAACTGAATTTCCATTTGATTGGATCAATAAAATTATCTTATCTTATCTTAAAATCTAAAGCGAACTAAAGTCACCAAATTCCTAGAGCTGCTAAAATTGGTCCTTGGAAAGTGTAATTCACATTTTAAATTAAATTTGCAAAACTTTCTTTATATAAATATGCACCTTAAAATAAGATTATAGTTTTTGAAAAAAGAATAAAAATTCTTACTCAATCGTGCTCACGATAAAATAATAAAATAAAAATTTTCGCCGGCAATACTTACCGAGAACACAGAACAACTAAGATTTGTTCACTATAGAATTATTTTTAACAAAAACAATTTTTAGCGGCCTCCGAAAGGGGAATGGAAGCTATTAGTTTTGTGTGGTCTGTCTGTCCGTCCGTCCGTTCCGTTTAGATCTCGTAAACTAGAAAAGATAGGGAAAATCCGACATCATGATATTTTAGACCATTCAAAGTTCTGATGCAACGGTTCCTTTTTTCTTTTCTAAAAACGAAAATGTTAATTTTTGGTCAAAAAATATTTTTTTACAATTGATTGGCAAAGTTGTGTTAGTTCTGTTATACTAACTATTAAATTTACAAAAAAAAAAAAAAAAAATTTTAAAGAAAAAATCTATTTCAATGCCTATAAGTGAAACATAATTCAAAAACAACAATTAATAAGTAGTTTTTCATATTATCACGTGAGCAACAGCATGGCTCGCTGGCCCTTAGAACACTGAATTATAGGAAGGGGAGATTTTATATATATATATTTTTTTTTACGGCTTTGAATGAGTGATTGACCCTTCACAGAACAATTAGATCAATGAGATAATCATTATATGACATCAGTTAGGTCAGGTTCACATTTAACTTCACTTTCACTTGTGATCTGCTGGACCGTTGGGGCACCACAAAAGATCGGTCTGCCTTATTTCTCCATTCTTCTCTGTCATTTGTCGTTGATAGAATCTCATTCTGATGTTCTTTCTGAAAATATTAAAGCCTGCTTTTTACCTGCCTGGGTGGACCATTTCGGGGGCCGTTTTATAGTTTGTTTTTCCACACAAACTCTCTTTGTAACCTTGTTTTTAAGTATTTTTTTTGTTTTCTTGCTTTTCACTTTCCGTCGATGAAGTCTAAGATATACGAAAACCAAATTGGCCTTCAGAAACTGTGAATAACTTTGAATCCCGAGATGTAAGATTGTAATAATAGTAAAAAAATCTCAAGAAAACCTTTACAGGAAATTTGAAAGAAATAGATATATAAACGCAGTCACTATTACAAAAACATATTACAATTATTTTGTGATAATAAATTATAATAAGGTTTGTCCAAGTGTCCGAAGATAAATGAGGAATGCAGTATCTCCCTTAGATAATAACCCCCAGCTTTGACCTACACTGCCACATCCAGTGGCGTACCTAAGAGGAGGAGGGGGGAGAATTTTAAGATCCCCCGGGCCCCCACCTGGTGGGGGGGGGGGGCCAAACGGGTGTCCGAAGTTTATTTGTAAATACATAAATTAATTTATCTGATTAACAAATAGTGTCAACGGTTGTCTTTTTTTTTTTCAACATTTATTTATTTATTTTTTCCCATAGAGATCAAAGTTTTTTGTTTTTTTTTAAGTTAGTTTTACATTTTAAACTTTGTTGCCACGAATAAAACTGCATGATATACAGCAAATTCCAGGTATCTTGTTACCTTTACTAATAATAGATCTGAATGGCGAATATTTTATGACTACACTAATTAACATTGAAGCGAAATTTACAGAATCGAGTATAACAGCTCCAAAAATTAATCTTAATACTGCTAGAATAGTCCATTATTCGGGTTTGGGGTGTATAATTTCAGAATTAAACTTCACACTCGAGTTATTACCCCTCTATTCATCTTTCCTCAATCCAATGGAAACTCTCTTTTTATTTCCATCTAATCCTTTTGCTTTCGCACAAAGCATAATCAACAAACAATGACGTAATATCATATAATATTAGCACATCCTTCCTTTGGAAGTTATTATAACATCCTTCTATTTAAAGTTCTTAAGAGTGATATCAACTAGGAACTTTAGCAATTCGTCCACTTCTGGTTGTCTTGACTGGCACAACAAGTTCTCTAGACGTTGGTCTATAACTGTCTGTTTCGTTTGTTCCAACAGTTTGCTGTTCATTGTCTTCACCGGTATCATAGTACCCACAGAAACTATTATTCAAAAAACCTTGATTTCTTCTGTATGTTATTCCATCGTTTGTCTTTATGATGTAAGATCTGGGTGCTGAATGTTTTTTATGACAACTGCTTTCTGCCATGTTTGACTTTGACGAACTCTCCGACAGTATAATCTTTAGGTAGTCTTGCTTTTGCATCGTATTTCATTTTGCTTTTCATCTGTCGTTCATTGAGTAATGTCTCTGCATTTTCAGTTACCAATGGTTTCAATAGTAAGGGATCAGTTGGATTGATGCCCTGAGTCTTCTACTCATCAGCAGTTGTGATGGTAAATACTGCAGTCCGCTTATCGGAGTATTTCTATACTCGAGCATAACGAGATATTGATCTTTCCCACTTTTTTATGCTTTAATACGTTTGCTTTCGCACAAAACATAAACAACCAACAATGACGTAATCCTATACTCTTAAGCGAGCAATTCTTATATATATATATATATATATTAGGGGTGCACCGGATAGTACTTTTTGATATCCGGCCGGAGCCGGATATGACCGGATAGTAAAATTTGATATTCGGCCGGGGTAGGAGCCGGAGCCGGATACCTAAGTGTTTTGTAAATAGTTTGTAGTGCTGAGCATTTTACGAAACTGTTAAATAACATACCTATATTTGTTGGTTTTTTTTTTCTCTTTATATACCTTTTATTGTTTTAAACTCTTTTACTGATTGATTTATTAAAGATTAACAGCATTTATAAACATAAATTAATCTGTGTAGCATGAGCGTGTCTATGTGTATGTACGAGGCCACCAACTATAAAGGCTGTGTGTTGGAGGGTCAATGTAAAATATGTTAGTATACATTTAACTAGTTACTTATGTAAATCTCTCATCTGGCTTGTATGGTGGTTGGATGTATGTGTTCAATAATTTCTGACCAACAACTGGTCATCAGACTTGTAATTTTAAGTCCAAAGACTGCTTCTGGTTCTGGCTTCAAAGGCTTAATACTGATAGCTGTTAGTTAATAGTTGGAATCTGAAGCGTAGTAGGTCATATATTTATTAATCCATTTGCGGCAAACGATATTTTATTAACAGCAGGAACATATATTATACCTACTCATAACCTGAGCCTTAAATGTTGCGAAGCATAGATTTAATTGCAGTCTGTAGGCCTATTATTGATAACAATGTTTAGATCTACTGTTATATAGATCTAAGAGAAATAGGAAAACCAACTATAGAAGAAACAAAATCACCCACACACTCCCTACGAAAAAAAAAAACATAAATAGACTTTGTGTTCGACTGATTGTAACAACCTGGTCAGATAGACGTAGTGAGCCTACACATGTAGTCCTAGTGTAGTGTGTTTTTTTTTCTTGGGCATACGCAATAGTGTTTAGTGTGCAGGCAAAAAAAAGATAACACATTTGCATGATCAGTCAAGCATATAGATAAATTATCTCTGTACCTTAGTTACCGAGGTCAAGTGTTTCTTAACATTCCAGCATATTTTTCTTTGTTTGCTAGATCTAATTGTGGTGCTTTAGATCAATTTATTTTCTGCGATGTTAAATTTAACTGTAAGGTTTTCCTTTATAAATTAATAGAATTAAACAATGAAATTGGTTTTCTTTCTAAAAGTTTTAATACAAGGGGAAAAATACATAGACGCACACATGCACATATTTGTTTTATTTTATTATGCAACGAACGTGTGTTCAGCGCCCTAAATGACATTTTTTTATAAGTAAACAAACTTAGTCTCATCATCTAGTAACCTCTAGACAGTGTCAATATTTCTCAACAATCTGCGTTAATCCATTCTGGCTTAAGAATGGTCAATGTCTATCAATACATTGTCATGAATTAAACTTATAAGAAGTTGGGGGTGTTGAGCCCTCCCTTTAAAGATACCCCTGGTCAGTGTCTGTTTGGCTTGTAGTCCAGCCTCCTAATTGAGACTTAAAGTAAACAAACTTATTGTCCCGGCCAATAGTATAAAAGGTGTGGCTAGTTTCCAGACCCTTAATTGACAACCTATCTCATAATAAACAAACTCATACCAAATTAACCTTATAGAATTTTGGCTTGTAGTCCCGCCCCTAATAAAAATTCTTCTCCAAGTAAACAAACTCAGTTCCCTCATAAGATGTGACCTCTAGAAAGTGTCAACACGTTGACATCTGGCTTAATGTGGTCAGCCTATCTGTGAACTCAATGTTATGGACTAAACAAACAAAAGGAGGTGGGGGTTGCTCCTCTATACATCTGGAGATATACCTGCACATCTAGACAGATTATCAGCGTGACGTAGTTAAGGAATATGACATGTTTACTAGACCACTCAAAGGTCAAGACAAGCCAGTGTGCCAGACATCGCTGCTACGTATGTAATACGAGTTTATAATGTAAAGTCTAGCCCCCCCCCCAAAAGCAAACCTAGTTCCCTCGTGTGACCTCTAGAGAGTGCTTACGTCCATCGCATCTGACTTAAGGTCACCTGTCAATCAATGAACTCAATGTGATGGGCTAAACAAATAAAAGGGGGAGGGAGTTGTTCATCTAGAAATATACCTGGTTACCTTAGAGGTGTGGCTCTTGTAGTCCAGCCCCCCCCCTAAAAAGGTTAACTACTAAGTAAACAAACTCAGTTCCCTCGAAAGGTGTGACCACTAGAGAGTGTCTATACGCTGACATTAAACCTACGTCCATCGAATTTAACTTGTGGTTACCTGCCTATAAAAAACACAATGTGATGGACTAAACAAATAAAAGGGGGTGGGAATTGTTCATCTCTACCTCTGGAGATATACCCGCACAGCTAGACAGACGTCTGGACAGCATGACGTAGTCAAGGAATGTAACATTTTAACATGTTAACTAACTTACTCAAAGGTCAAGACAAATTGAAAAAAGTGTCAGCCATTGCATCTCTGTATGTTTTTTTTTATCACGCATAGGACTGGCGTTTACCATATTGATTGACACCCCAAAATGACAATTTTGTCTTTTTAAGGACATTTTTATGAGTTTCAGGAGATTGCCAGGGGCTCCTTGAAAACAAGGAGACCACAGGAACCCTATTATAAATTATAAGGGTTTAATTTAATAATTTACACCTAGTATTGTAAAATTTTTGTTTGTTTTACATATTTCGGATGTTCCTTCAGAGTTGAAGATAGTTTACTTCCTAGTCCAAACCTCCCGCAGGACGACGGGGGATGGGAGCGGGCAGGGTTTGAACCCTCGACCGTCGATAAATCCGAACGACAGTCCAGCGCGCAAAACCGCACGACCAGGCAGCCATCCTGCGGGGCTTTTGAACCTTCGGGGTCCACTGCGGGCGGCAGCATATCCAGCTCGCGGTCAACGAATTTTTATCACGCTGCTGCTTTTTTTGGTTAACCTATAAACCTCGGTAAAACAGAAGTCATGTTCCAGAAGTCACCCGATAAAACCTACTCAGCCCACATAGACTTCCCTTAAAGTGGTAGATAACTTCACATTATCTGGTAAGCATAGTATCAAATGAGGCATTGCTTTAAAGAGAGGTTAATATGTGATCAGAAATCGTGCTTTTGGACGCCTGCAGGTGAGAGTGTGGCGAAATAAATCGATCCAACTGTCTACAAAAATCAGTGTCAACCAGTGATTCTCCCAACCCCTCTATGTGGATTTGAGACGAGTACTTTATAGAAAGCAACTAAGACTTCTTGAACGACCTCACCAAAGACCGCAATCAAACAGAAATATTCTTGCAAAATGGTATGAACTTCTTATAATCCGACAGTCACGCTTTGCAGAGCACTTATTCCGTATGGGGGACGAACACATTTTTGGCAATCTCTTTTTTTTAGTAAGCTGAAAGGTTGTCGGAGTCACAGAGATGCCCCACATTAACGCTTTTTTAGAATACTAACGCGATGATTTTAAGTCTCTTGGGAAAAAATGCGCGATTTTACTTTAATAATAGGTGCACGTTTTACACTATAACATAGAGATTTTGCATCACTTCATGATTATTACTAAAGCCATAATAATAAGGCTTGTCTTCGAGTCCAAAGATTAGCCGTCTGCGTTTGTCCTCGGCAGCAGATTTACTTTTGGTCTCAAATGTGTATCCCGCGGACTTCGTCAGTCACCACCAGCTGTCTCGTTCTGAGACCTCATGCAACCAGGTGCTCTCTTCTATGTCAGCCAAGGAAAGTTGAAAGTAGTCTTTGAAGCGTTTCCGTGAGGCGCCTGTTACCTCGACCACCTTTTAGTTTCCCAAAAAAAGACTGCCTTTGGCATATGTTCGTCTCCCATACGGGATACGTGCCCTGCCCAGCGTAGTTGTCGGACCATAAGAAGACACTCTGTACTGTCCATACCGGCGTTGGCAAGGACATCGTTTTTTGTAGTGCGGTCTTGCCACCGTATGTCCATGATGGAGCGCAAGCATCTTTGGTGATAGCACTTAAGAAGTCTTAGTTGTTTTCTGTAAAGTGTCCATGTCTCAGAGCCATAATGAATATATTAATTGCAATATTAAATGTGAGAAAGTAACCATTTTAGAAATTACACTGCAAAAACTTTCTTCCAAGCCTATAATAACCCAGTAGTTTTACGCGAAAGAAGCAATGTAAAACGTTAAAACGTGAGCTATGGTTTTCTATAGGCCTACTGCTGGGAGGACTTTCTATTCTAATCGCCATGTACAATTACATTAAGAACTGACAGAACGAAAATGCAACTCTTCGAATTGATAGTCTTTATCCGATCGTTCATTTTCGTAATTACAAAAATATTCCCAACATGACTTCGGGTATACATCCTTCCTTAACAAATTATTCATCCGAGCGAGGCTCGGTCACCTGATATTATCATATAATATTAGCACAGAATCTTCTTCATGCAGTGGAAAATTAAGAATTATTTGCCTATCTTAAATTCTGGTCAAAGCTCCTGCGCCCAATTAATTTAGTTCAGAAGAAACTACAAAAGTCTGAACTGCACACACGGGAAGCTGCTGAAAAAATTAGTACCCTTTCATGCTTTCTTCAAAATGATGAGAAACTGACAAAAGCAGAATCCATCGAAAAAGCAAAAGAAGGTAGTGAATACTATTCCCCTGTAATCAAAACTTGATAGGAAGTTGAGTTCTAATGTAGGACTGTCAATAGAACTGCAATTCAAACTTGTTGCGACAGAAGTGCTGGACAGATTTCATATAAAGCTACGCCACTGTCACAATCACCATCAAGTACAATTTTTTTCCTTGTCCGAGATATCAAACAAAATAATTAATTACCAATAACTAATTAACTAATTTGTTGATGTTTTAAGTGGATTCTTGTGTTGTCAGGTTAAAGAAATTATTATGCGAAATTTCAGCTGGATCGAGATTGGGTGTCGGAGAAATAGCGTTTACAAACTTTTTATCAGACAGAATGAGTGTGTTGATATAAGCTTTGTAATAAAAGTAATCCAGAACCTCTACAAGGATGCCACCAGTGCGGTGTACTTCAGCAATAACATTGGGGACTGGTTTGAAACCACAGTTGGAGTAAGACAAGGCTGCCTAATCTCACCAACTCTAGCTTGATAAAATAAAATAATCATCAGCGAAAACGTATTAAAATAAGGCAGCTATTATGATATGTAAAATATACGTTTATTTATATTTAAACTATTTGACACTTTAATACGCAAAATATTTTCGTTCAATGGGAAAATTCGACCTTCAACAACGTATGAGATGTAGACAGCTGTTTCAATGACTTTAAAAAAATCAATTAACTAATACCTTTTGACATCTCATGATTCTATAGCCAATGAAAAAATCTATCCAAATCAAATTGAAGTATATAATGTATGAAATATAAAATATAAATCTTTTCTATTAATTAAAGATATTAAGAGTTTGACATCACAAACAGTTTTATATCAAATTACTTCATTTAAAAACACATTTTAAGGCTATAATAAAGTAAATTTTGTTTAAAGATAATAATAGAATTATGTTTCTATTGAGTTCAATGAGACCACATTATGTTTGTATTATAGTTTATTGAAGCTACATTATGTTTGTATTATAGTTTATTGAAGCTACATTATGTTTGTGGTTACAAGAGCTATAAAATTTACAAAAGTATAATTTAGTTACTAGCGTAAATGTACATTGGCTACTTTTGCTTGAGACTTTCTAGAATTAACCAAAAGTTTCGGAATCTAATTATTGGAAATAGTAAAGTTTGCCCTTAAGAGCATCACAAGAGAATACCCACCATATCCACCAAAGCTGTTAACTCTATCAAGAGGCCCTGACAAGAACCCATACAGAAAAAAAACAAAATGGAGAGCTTCCTTACATGGAAACTACTGCGCAGTTCATCTCAGATATAGGACTAATCATCTCAACCTTTCATTACAAAAATAAGAAAGCAGAAGAATATGTCAGGTAGTTAGATTTAGTATGGAAACATTACTATTCGAGAAATAAATAAACAAAATACCGACATGGCAACACAATATTTGTCTAGCAACGAAAAAAATTTATAAGATATGATAAGATTAGAAAAGCATTTCAAAGCATAATATTATACCTTATTAGTCGGCCAGTCCTAAAAAGAAAAAAAATCTTATGTTCAATAATGACCTTCACCTTTCTTTAAAATAACGAAAGCATACAAATACAACTTCAAGAACAGATGAAAAAAAAAGTTGATCAAAAGCGAAGCTAAACGAAGCGGAACGAGATAAAATAAGACGCAGTGTATCTAATAGTTATATCAAGCACTGTGTGCTTAAGACAATAATTTTTTTTTTATTTTGTACCATTCAATAGCATTTTAAAAAATTATTACAAAACATCTCTTTCGATAGCATTTTTTAAAAGATAGATATATCTAATAATAATAAGCGAACAATTATTTGAAGTATTTTTTTAACCACGCCCTGATTCATTGCGAACATAACGCTACGGACAAAATGCAGCCTGGTACCAGACTATATAAAGACGTGGACATCAACATCCAGGCGTACTTACTTTCGTCGCTTACTTTCGACTTTCCTGATTTTAAAACAAGAAACAAAAACAACATACGCCACCGAAATGAATCCATCACTGGACGGTGAGTCTAATTTGTTTTAGCTATACTTGTTTTCATTCCTAAGACTTATTTAGAAAAAGATAATGCCGTAATAATTGAATTAAAGTATCATCTTAGATTAATAAGAAAAAAAGTGCGAAGTTCGAGCGCATTAAGCCCGCTGGCAGCAATTTTCAAGTTTGGATTTTTATAGCACCGTAACGGTCTGACCTATGAAAAAACTGATAGTATCTTTGAATTCCTCGTCCTTTTTTCTATGAAAATAGATTGAATTTAATGTATCACTAGGCTTAGTTAAAATTAAATACGAAGTCAAAGAGGTGTAGGGTAAGTATCGCCAAGCGTACTTTTCCTCGAGCGGATTTTTCCCCAGTTAGTAACCTCGATCGGGTTGGTGGAAGGTTCGAACAGATCAAAGGAAATATATCTAAAAACATGTTTTAATATTTAATTTTTACTACAAAGTCATTTTCTTTTTACTCCAGCGCAAGAACACCATCCATTGCACCATTTCCCACCCTCCACAACTTCAAATAGTCTCTAAGCTGATGAGCAATCAGACTTAAAAATAGCCTTAAGCCCATTACCCATTTCCTTCACTACCGGGTAGTAAAAAAGAATAACTCCACACCTCCTCAGTTTGACCTCACCATGTACTTAGCTTTTACAAGAAAAAGGAAATAGTATGTGTCTGAAGTAAAGAAAAAAGGTGCATGCGCAGTAACAATATAGTAGTAATTTGGTAAACATTCAAATAAAAAAGTTATAGCAATAAAAAGTGAACTGTCGAACCTCTTGACAAATCGGGGCTACTCGAACTTCGCACTTTACTCTATTTTTTTAATACAGTAGAGCGTCGGATAACCGAAAACCGAAGCGATCCATGCAGTATATGCAACCGGACACTATACGAATATTGAAAATCATCACATGAGGGACACGTGCGTGAAGAACGAGCAAAATAGGTGACAAATGTCGCAATTTTACCTCACCTTGGGTTTTTCCGTCACTTTTCGCCTCGCGCGAAACAACTGTTGAGCATTGCCTGTTCGAAAACGTATTCATACAGTATATGTGCATTACAGTACATGTGGTTGATAAAAAAAAAAAAAACTGGTCCGGATATTTGACGCTCCGGATAATAAACGTTCGGATAAACGACGTTCTACTGTATTGTAGGAAACTCAAAAGATGGAGATCTATTTCGTGCAAATTGAACTTTTACCTGGTCGTCGAGCCTAATATTAATGAGTTGAATTTCATATTTACGTTTTTTTCGACCAGAATCACCAACATACTTTGTCAGACCTGGCAAAGACCAAACCTTGGTGTCTTTACGAAATAAATAACTTACACACATTTTGTAAAGAGAAGAGGAGATTGTTTTTATAAGGAGAAGAAACTCAAACTGTAAAGAGAAGAGAAAACATATTTTCTGTTTCTATTCCTACGATACATTTGTATATTTTATTATATACACAGCAACAACTATCAGTAACTTATAAGCTAGTCTTTTTATATTCTAGCTGTGTAATGTGTCTATTGATTAAAAAAAACATTGTGCAATGTATGGAAGTATTAAAATCAAACCAAATTCCTTATAAAAGCTATTCAACAAATAAACTAATATCTTTAAATTATATATTTAACTTAATTCAGCATTTTTTCCACTAATTAATTCAAATTAACAACTCTTAGTTTAGGACTATTTTGTCTCACTAGTGACTAATCCTTTTTTTATTAGTCTTATATAGATCTAAATACTAAATATAATTAGATAGATCTAGAATGTATATATTTAATATTATTCAGATCTAGTATATATTTATTATTATATCCTTAGATTTTAGATCTACTCAGTCTAGTGTTAGACTTAGACTTTAATTAAGGCTTTAGATCTACTAATTTAACTAATCATCTAAAACAGGATCTTGCCAATAACTAATAGTAATATTCTATGTCTATATAGTTAGTTATACACCTAAATATATTGATCTAGAATTAGATCTAGTCTAGGTCCATATTTTGAATTTAATAAACCATTTGATTTGATTTAATTGTCATTGTAAATTAGCTTTCACTTTAGGCTTAGACTTAACTTAGGCATTGTAAACCTTAAACTAGATTTAGACTAGACCTTTAAAAACTAAAATCAACAACAGTCATCATGAAATTGCTCTGGCTATTGATCCTAATAATTACTAAATACACACTAGCTGAACATAGAACTAGATCTACCTTAGTCAACACTAAACTTAAAAGGAAACAACAGTCATCATCAATCATCACACTCTAGATCAATGCAACTTCAAAAATAACCTAACATACACATCCATAACATTAAAGAAGATTACCCATCACAAATGGAAGTTCTCAATCAGACACAGCAGAAATAAATACCTATCACTGTTAATATTAATAGCAGGAGATGTAGAGTCAAATCCAGGGCCTAGATCTAAAGATAGATGCAACATCTGCAAAAAAAGTATGCATTATGAAACAGAAAGCCATTCAATGTGACACCTGCGATGAATGGTACCATGCATCATGTCTCCATATGAATACACCTGTGTATTATGCCTTAGGCAACAAAGACACATCATGGCACTGTGTACCGTATGGGTTACCTCAGTTTACATCAGGACTGCTTGATTCCTTTGATGCAGACACTTCTAACCCTTACAATATCCTAAACACCATCACAAACCAAACTCACCAACCACTAGCCAGATCCACTCCTGTTAAAACTAAATCTACTAAAATTAATACAATAGCCTCACTAAACAAACCTACTAAAGAAGTAATACCAAAATACCTTAAAACCTAAGTAATAAATTTTCAAAGCATTAGGAACAAAACAGCAGACAGAAATTTTATTAGAATGTGAGAAACCAGACATAATTGCAGAAACAGAAACTTGGCTACATCCTGAAATTTATAATGCAGAAATTTTCAATAGCAATTATGAAATTTTTAGAAAAGATAGGGCTGATAATCATGGTGGAGTTCTTCTAGCAATAAAAAACACTCTTATAGCAGAAGAAAGTACCTTACCTAACTCAAAAAATATAGAATCAACATTCTGTAAAATTAATACCACCTCAACATCCCTAATAATAGTCAGCATTCACAGACCACCAAATTCTAGTTTAGAATACATGCAGGATCTATGTAATCAGATTACTACACTTAAAGAGACAAATAAAAATGCAGTTTTTTGGATTATGGGTGATTTCAACCTACCTGATATAAATTGGAAAACACTAACCATAGATAAACACCAAAACCTTAAGGACATAAATGAGCTTTTCAAAGAAACTTTATACAACCTAAGTTTAGATCAAATCATTAAAAAGCCAACTAGATTAAACAACACATTAGATCTCTTCTTAACCAACAGACCTGGATTAGTAGTTGATTATGATATTATCCCTGGTCTATCAAAACATGAGATCATAAAAATACAGTTAGATAAAAGCAGTAGCCAATACAAAACCCACAAGAAAAATCTTACTCTGGAATAAATGTAACCTAACACACTACACCAAGCTGCATTAAACTTTCAACAAACATTCTTATTAGAAAAAGACATTAACCAACCAGTCGATGACCTCTGGAATTTCATTAAAAACCATCTTAAAAGCATTATAGAAAATCATATACCAACTAAATACACATCAAACAAAATAAATAAATGCTGGTTTAATAATAGACTAAAGAAGCTTTGTAAACAGAAGTAAAACCTATATAGAAAATTTAAAGAAACTAAGGCAGAAAGAGTTTACAAAAAGTATATAAAAATTAAACACTTAACCCAAAAAGTAAGCAGACAGCTGCAGAGTGAATACATAAACAATGTAATATCTAAAGATAACAATTAAAACCTATGGTCATACATTAAGTCTAAGAAAATGGAAACAACAGGCATAGCGCCATTAAAAGATGAACAAAACATAATACATAATGATAATGAAACTAAAGCAAACATCCTAAACAAATACTTTGCATCAGCATTGTCAGCCCCAGGAGACAAAGATATATTACTGAATTTGAACCAAGTAGACAACATAGAAGATATGGTAATACAAGAAAATGGAATTCAAAAACTATTAGCCAACACCAAACCAAATAAAGCGTCTCGACATGATGGTATTCCAGCTAGATTACTCAAAGAACTAAGCAATGAGCTAGCCCCAGTGTTCAAAATACTCTTTCAGGCTTCACTTAACCAGGGCAGAGTACCAAAGGACCGGAAAGATGCTAATGTCACCCCCCTATTGAAAAAAGGAGAAAAATCTGACCCAGGAAACTACAGACCAGTATCACTTACCAGCATCACATGTAAAATCCTAGAACACATAATATGTAGCAACATCATAAACCACTTAGACAAACAAAATGTCCTCACACCATACCAACATGGCTTTAGGAAATATAGATCAAGTGAAACACAACTAATAGGACTAATTGATGATTTTTCTAAAGGTTTAGATAATAGTGAACAAATAGATGCTATCTTACTAGATTTTTCTAAGGCTTTTGACAAAGTTCACAACCATAGTTTGCTTAAAAAATTAAAATATTTTGGCATTAATGGTCCACTGCATCAGTGGATTAAAGATTTTCTGATAGGGAGAGAACAAACTGTAATAATAAATGGCTCTAAATCAACACTGATAACAGTAAACTCAGGTGTACCTTGAGGAACAGTCTTGGGTCCACTACTATTTTTAATTTACATAAATGATTTACCAAATTGCATTACTTCAGGAACAAAAGTCAGATTATTTGCAGACAATTGCATAATATATAGAACAATAAAAACAACACAAGACACAGATATTTTACAAAGAGAATTAGATGAATTACAGAAATGGGAATCAAATTGGAGCATGTCTTTCCACCCTGAAAAATGTCAGTTGTTAAGAGTAACAAAAAAAACTAAAACAAATTACACAGACTAAAAATGCAAAATACCTAGGTGTTATAATAAATGAAAAACTGTCATGGAATCCACATATTGATGAAACTATAAAAAAATCAAACAAAGCATTAAGATTTATTAAAAGAAATTTCTATAAATCAAATAAAAACATAAAACTAAAATGTTATTTAACCTTGGTTAGGCCAATAATAGAATATGCATCCTGCATTTGGGACCCCTCAACTCAAGAAAACATTAAGAAACTGGAACAGACACAAAATAGAGCAGTGAGATTTATAACAAATGAATATTCACATTTGACTAGAGTAACACCTATAGTAAAATCACTAAATTTAGAAAGCCTTCAGGACAGGAGACTCAAAAGTAAAGTAGCAGTTATACATAAAACACTGAACCATAATCTTGAAATACAAAAACAAAATTTAATAAAATACTCTGAAAGACACAAAGGTAAAGGCACACTCCTCGTCCCATTGGCTAGGACAAATTTGTACAAATACTCCTTCTTCCCTAGTGCTATTAGAGCATGGAATGGGTTGCCTGAGCTAGCCAGGAAAACCAGTGACTTGGCAGAATTTAAGTCATTGGTTAATATGCATGAGTAAATGCATAACGCGTAGGACGTAATCATCTTCTTTTTTGAAGTAACGTCTGTATTATATAAGATAAGATAAGTCGAGCAAGATTTGCGCTGCTTCCAACTAGAAAGTTAATCGATTGTTGTTGTTTTTTTTGTTTGTTAGCGGTCCCCGGTAGGGGAAAAGACGCTATCAGTTTTGTGTGGAGTGTCTGTCCGTCCCGTTTAGATACCGTAAACTAGAAAAGAAAGGAAAAATCTGACAAAATAATATTTAAGACCATTCAAAGTTCTGATGCCACGGCTACTTTTTTATTTTCTGAAAGCGAAAAAAATAATAATTTTTTTAAATAACTTATGGAAGTTGTTTTTTTTTTTGTTGTTAATAGTTACAAACACGAGAGGCTCTCTGCAAGGGTCAATGCAGCCTTACCATATTATTAATATAATAATGCAAAAATGGTTTTAGATTTTTTTGTCCAAAAAAATTTTTTTTCATTTATATTGCTAAGTTATGTCATTTCTGTCCTAATAACTACTAAATATATACACAAAAAGTTTTCTTTTTTTTTAAGAGAAAAAAATCTATTTAGCATACATATAAGTTTGAAATAATTTAAAACAACAATAAATAAGTAGTTTTTCATATTATCGAGTGAAATGCAATCATGATATATAAGAAAGGTACACTTGACTATTTTTTTTTTACGTAAATGTTTTTTTCTTGAGGCTTTAAATAAGAGATTGACCCTTTACAAAACAATTAGATCAATTAGATATTCATTTTAAGACATCAGTTAGGCCAGGTTCACATCTAACTTCACTTTCACCTATCCCTTGGTCCGCTGGACCGCTCGGGCACCACACAAGATCAGTCAACCTTCTTTCTCCATTCTTCTCTGTCCTTTGTATTTGATAGGATTTCATTCTGATGTTCTTTCTGAAAATATTGAAATCTGCCTGAGTAGACCACTTCGGAGGCCGATTTTGAGTTTTTGTTTCCACACAAACTGTCTTTGTAACCTTGTTTTTTATTTCACATTTTACGGATATTCCTCCAGAAAGAAAGGACTACTATAAACTGATTATTTATTATTGCTGGGTTGTTGTTTTTGTTTACTTCCTTGGCTAATTTTTTTTTCTTTTTTTTGTCCTAAGAATTCAATCATCTTAGACGTAAGAACAAACCCAAGAAATCAGGAAGGTCAAGCGACACCCTTTCAGCTATACCGTAAGAATAGTGTAGTTTTTATTTTATTTGTGTTAACTTTGTGTTTTTTTTTTTACTTTATTGAAGTTTTATAAATGTAACATTTTTATTGTTAAGGTTTTCTGATGACATGATCTATCCATTTATAATTTATAGCAGACATCTTGTGACATTCTTTTTTTTTTCTGTGACGATATCGTAGAATGTTGAGTGACTGTAGAGCCTGTGATTCACTTGCAGTGTTAGAACTTTCAAGATAAAAAATTTGTATAACTGACGTTTTTTTAATGACGATTTTCACAAACTGGGGGACATGCCAGCCTCCTTTAGAGAAGTCGCGAGTTCCTCTCGAGGTTTATGCGACGACGTGACAAATGAATGGAGGAGGGGGGCGGATATAGGAAATTTATATTATTTAAGGGGGGGGGGGGAAGTTATATTGACGGTTTAGTTATTAATTCATGTTTGACTATTAATTAAAAAAGTGAAACGTAAAATAAAATGCCATTATTACCATATGTTTGTCAGAGTGTTTGAACATTGTTAACTCTTCTAATAAGGAACTTTTTAAAATTTAAACAGATTTCGAAAGAGAATTCTGCAGCGATATCGACTTAAACCTTTTTTTTTTTTAATGTTTTAAAGAAATATTTGAAAAGATTTCCGCTCACGGGATTGTTCTTGACTCTGTTTTGCATGCTTGAGTGTTCGAAATGCTTTTCTTCGGTTTTGTATCGTCATAGCGACAACATGAAACAAAAATTTAAAAGGTCAGAGGGAAAAAGTATTACTTAACCCCAGATGATCCTACAGCGATTAAGCCCATAATGACGTCCGCACGCTACTAATAATACTATATAAATAATATATATTCTTACATAATAATATTGGCCAGTCCTGCCCTTTACTTTGTTAGAAGTAATTTTATCTGAGATCTTTTTTTTTCTACTAGAAAGAATAGTGTACGCCATAAATCTATAATAAACATTTTATTACAAGAAAACATAACTGCATACCCAATCTTTTTTACTATAACCTTTTTGACTTGTGCTCTTCTTACTATGAACAAATGTTATGGATCTAAGAACGAATGGAAACGTTATTGGACTAAATAGCATATAGAGCATGAAAGTTGCGTTGAACCAAAAAAAAAAAACAATGAAGAAAAATATTTTCAATCGCGCACATTTATCAGTGTTAGTCTAAATCTACTAAAAATTTAATTGTTTTCAAATTTATAGATTACTGAATATTACTGAATTACTCAATATAAACTTTGTTTTGACTTTTAATTCATAATTTTGAAAAAAAGAATTATAACGTAAACTATAAATATAATTGTAAACACGATTACCTTATTTAAAATAAAAATTTTAACAAATTAATATTCTTACTCTATCTTATTAATTTTTTTCTTATTTATTCATATCTGAATTTTAATTCTACAGGACCAAGTTACAACTTGACAGAGTTAACACTATGATCGTTGGACCTGGTAACGTAACTATAATCAATAACTACTATTTGAAAGATAAAGACATGTTCGCTGCTATAGACATGGAGTCCCATCAGCAGTCTTTAGAGTGTATCGATAGGTTGCATCTTTGTAGTCAAATTGAGGTTTCAAGTGTGAAAAACATGATCATAGATAGTGGGACAATTAATGTCACCAACAACGTTTTAATTGCTGTCGATGATTCACAGAATCAAGTACAGAGCCAGAGCGCTATTGGTCTAGGAGATTGCAGCTGCTTAAAAAGATTTTATGTCAGAGCTAAAAGTATAGCTAATTATATAGGCAACATATTTTGATAATCTCAACTATACAATAAAAAGGGGTCGGGGTCTAATGACTCTCAAGCTTGCCTCCTCGTGGTGGACCCTGGGTGAAACTGTGCTGTGTTAGCGGTCGGTTTCAGCGAAATAAGCTTGAGGACAATGTGCATCACTTCAGTGCTGAAGGTAAATAGAAGTACGTAACTCAACGAAAATAACAATCTCACTTTTTTTTTTACCTTTACCTATCCCTTAGTCTGTTAAACCATTGGGGCACCATGCAAGATCTGTCGACCGTCTTTCTCCTTTCCAATCTGTCTTTTATATTGTCTTCCCATTGCATTCTCGGTCTGCCTCTTCTTCTTTTTCCTGGTACTGTTTCCCGAAGGAAAGTCTTTGCAAGCATCGAAGATCTTGTAATATGGCCATATATTTTTAGCTTGCGATTTTTTTTAAGATAGTTAGCAAGTCATCATGGGGTCCAATCGCTGCAGTAACGCTGTCTCTAATCTCTTGGTCTGTGATGGGATCTTTAAATGAGATACCTAGGATCCTTCTGTAGCATCTTAATTTCATTGCTAGGATCCTCCTCTCTAGCTCTGCAGTCAGCGTCCATGACTCACAAGCATAATAAAAATGTGGCCATGACCAGGGAACGCATCAGTCTAATGTAACAATCTCACTATATAAAAGAAAAGTAAACTTTACCTTTCAGACCTTGGATCTATGCGGCAGTTGATGTCAAGGTCATCTGTTTCTCTGGCCAACGGGTTAAATAGCAGGGTTTCACGTGCCCAGCACAACGACCAACCGCCTTTACTTTCCACAACTAAAGTCAGTTGGCCATTAGAGTTGTGTAGACTCTGGGGCGCTCTAAAAATAACGAAATTTAAAAACCCCAATCTTAACCGAGATTTGAACCCAGGACCCTATGCTCGGTTCGGAATCCAAGCGCTTAACCACTCAGCCACCGCGCTCCACAATCTCACTATATACATCATATAAATTTATTTTCATGTTTTTATAAGAATTTAAAATATAGAATTTTGTTCGTTCGGATTTAAAGTTTTAAATACTATTTAGCAATGGAAATGGTGTCAGCAAGGTAAGTAGCAATCCTGGGTTTTGGATTTGATGAAGCATTATCGTAACCAGGTTTATATCGGTAATATTATTGTGGGTATAGAGATATGCCTGAGTTCTTAATAACATCTAGAGGGGCAATAAAATCGTTTGCATCTTGTAGTCTCCACACTCGATCCTTGTACAGTCATGACTTAGAATAGAGAAAAGAATGTTAGATTCATCTTCCTAATAGTTTTGTATGATTATCTGTATGTGTGTAGTCATTGGTAGCTTTATTATAATTGTAGAGATGAATTCATTTTCATTCTCTGGCACTGCCAGTATTAAGCCTCGCTAAATGGAAGCAACATTCATCGTAATTCATTAGTGTGTTTAATTTTGAATAAGGGGAATAACTTCTACATTATCTATCTATCTATCTACCTATCTATCTATCTTATTTATCAATATCTATGTTTATATTCATATATATGTGTATGTGTGTGTCTGTATATACGGAGTTCTTCCCCTGTTAGAAGCCTTGGATTTTTTTAAGGTTTTTTTTTTTTTCAGTATTCTTTTTTTTTTTATAATTCCTGCTATTAGCTTGCACTTTTTCATATGCGTGGGAGCTGGAATCTAAAAAGTTTAATGAAAAAAAATCTTAAATACATTTTAGGTTATTCATTTATACTGCAGCGCAACAGGAACGACTTCAACGATTTTTATAGAATTTGACTGTTTATGCCAGGGGTAGGCAATCTTTTCTTACGAGGGCCACATTTAAGATATTTTAGGAATGGGGGGGGGGGGGGGCGCAAGTATCTTTATATATATTCTTCTTCTTTCTTCTTCTTCTAGCCAGCTTTATTGCTGCTGAGCTGTGAGCTCTTTTGCAAACTGTGCTTCAGTTGTTCAGTACTGCCGTACAGGGTGTTAGTTATGTTGGGCTGTAGCGGAAGTAGGGTCTGCCTAAGGTGGATTAGGGAGGGGCATTCAAAGAGGATATGGTTTACGGTTTCAAAGGGGTGGGCGCAGTGTCTGCAAAGGGGGAGTTGTGTGGAGTTTATTTTGTTCAGGTGGTAATTTAATAGTGGTGTGTGTCATGTTCTTAGTTGGAAGATTGTAGATTGTTCTTTGCGGGGGAGGAAGTTAATACTGTCCAGTTTGTTAGGCGTAGTCATTTCTTTGTACATGGCTCTGCCTGTGTTTCCTGATGCCCATTGGTTGAGCCACTCCTCTTTGTGATTGTTGACTAACATTGACCTTAGGGTGAGGTAGTTAACAGGTCTATCTGGTTGTTCTATAGATGAACCTGCCTTTGATAGCTTATCTGCCTTTTCATTTCCCATGATGCCAATGTGTCCAGGGATCCACTGTAGTGTTATATTGATATTTAATTTTTAAATCATCTGATGGATTATCACAATGAGTGTTGTCAACTCTCTTGGGCTGTTTGAGGTGCTGCTGTTAAGTGCTTGCAAAGTAGATTGGGAGTCTGTAAAGACAACAATATCTGATTGCACTCCTTCATATAATTTGTTTTCCACTGTCTGTAGTGCTATGGTAATTGCCTCAAATTTCGGCTTGGAAGTTTGAGCAGTAATCGCCACAGGGTGCGCTTATCTCAAAGTGTTTACTTTTAGGGAAGACAAGGAAGGCACAAAGACCAGCAATGATGGTGGCTTTAAAAGCCGATCCGTCTGTATAAATATGGATAGCTGTTTTTTGATAGCTTTCAATTGTTTCAAGCGTGCCTACTTTGAGCTCCAGTGGATCTTTATATATATAAACATATATGTTTACGAATTAGAAAAAATTCGCTAGCTAATTGAGAATAATGCCTTTAATTTATATTTACTTAAAAATTTTTATGTATTTGAATTTGTTAATGTATAAACTGTAATGTAATGTAATGTTCCCCTTTCTGACCTTGTAGTCTATAGGGCAGATGATGTAAAGGTCATCTGTTTCTGTGGCCTACTATTAACGAGGGTGTCATGTGGCCAGCACAACGACCAACCGCCTTTACTTTTCCCTAACTAATGTCAGGTACCCATTAGAGCTGGGTGGACTCAGAGGCGCCCGAAGATCCCGAAATTAAAAAATCCCTGTCTTCACCAGGATTCGAACCCAGGTCAAGTGATTTACCGCTCAGCCACCGCGCCTCCCATGTATAATCTGTGAGCAACCTAATTTATGTAGGTGTGCGCGGGCCGCATGAAACACTCCGGTGGGCCACATGTGGCCCGCGGACCGTAATTTGCCCACCCTTGCACTAAATGGTGAGCTGAGGGTATTGAAAATCGGGTTCCAAGTTATTGACGTCTTAAAATGTGCTTTCAGACTCCAAAATCAAGGAATCAAAATAAGTCTTGTACATTTTAACCATTTCACTAGAAATTGTTTCATCTTTATCAAAAGAAAATGGCAAAACCTGTTTTCACTTGTTAACCTGGAGAAATGGGATAGCTTTGTTGGAAAATATTTAAAATGCACACACATTTCATGTGCAAACAAACCATTTCAATAATTCCGATGTATAACGAGAATTATGTCTTCCATTCTTCATTAGAAATATTAGAAACAATGTCACAGTCAATGTCCTTCAAGGAACATAACGATTTCTTTCTTGAGATTTCATTTTCTTCTGAACACCTTGCCGCCCGTGTTCAACCAGCGGATAGTACTGTGGTACCAAACATAGGGAATTTTTTAGTTTCCAAATCTTCCCTGAACTGCCTGTGGTAAAGACATCTAGCTTTGATAAGTTTGATCACTCAGTAAATGTTTGATTTTCAATGCACCTTAGAGTCTATAATTGGGTTAGTTTATGATTGGGATATTGTTCTTTAATTTAATTTATTGTTTTCAGTCAAAGCACTGACTCCATCAGTTGCTACACTTACCGTTTGTTTCATGACAACACTTTCAACAGAGTTCTTCATAGTATTGAATAAATACTGGCATAAGTTTGTGTCTTTGACCGAATATAAGAATAAAGAATAATTTTCGTTTACTTTAAACTTTTTAAAATGACTTGTAGGGAAAATGTTTCTTTAGCGCCTTTTCATCATAAGTGATAAGAGTCGTAAGTCTCAATAATTGATATAGATATTTATAATTATTTATTTCTAATATATTTGCATTTTATATGTCAGCACACCTGATTTCTGTAGGTGTTCGCGGGCCGCATAAAACGCTTAGGCGGGCCGCATGTGTCCCGCGGGCCTCAATTAGCCCACCCCTGGTTTATGCATATATTTAAGGGAAAAATCACTGGCTGACTTGCCACACTGTGATAGCTCTGATTTGAACTCTATAATTAAATTAAAATTAAATATGACTTGCGTCCCTTTTATCAATGAAATTGGTCTCAATGACATACCAAAAAAAGATAGACACACTTATGTCCCATATGAAGAATCAAGAAGAAATAAATGGAGGTAACGAGTGAGCCTTAATAATGTCATGGGACACATTGTAATGACTGAAATCGAATTTAGATCACTAGAGATGCTTTTAAAACAATATGCATACAAAATGAAAATTTAAAAAAAAAATGAAAATATTTACAAATAAAAACCTGCAATACAGTACATTAGTAACTAATATGTGCAGGTATTTTTCCCCATATGCATCGCAGATTGGAAATATATTCCCAACAAAGTTTTATGATTGAGCGAGTTGAAACTTAATAGGATAGCCACTAGGAGTTCACGTTGGTGTTTTCTTATCTACAGAAATAATGTAAGTTATAGGACAGTCCTTAACCTATCCGGCTAGAATACGTAAGACTGCCTATCAGTGACGGGTATATTCGTGGTAAATGTGTATTTTAAACTGCTCCGGAAATTCGCTTTACCACTCGCTGATACTCAACGTATCTTACAAATTTACAACTTACAAATTATGAGAAACAACATTTTTGTTATTATGTCATTCTTAAAAACACTGGCGAAACTAGGGTGGGGAGGAAGGGGAGTATTTTAAAATCCCCCACTTGAGGGAGGCCCCTAAATGAGTGTCTTTACATTAAAAATTATATATTACGCGAAATACAGGGGCCCCCAAAGAGGTCAAGCCCCCCGGGCCCCAAATTTCTAGCTACGCTCCTGCTTAAAATGGATAAAATGAGAAATATTTGTTTTACATTTAATATATACTATATATAATTTAGAGTTCTCTTTTCATATTCAAGCTTAATTAGCATACATGTTTTTTTTAAACAATGAACGCAAATTATTTTACTTTATAGTATGTTCATTAGACGAAACTATTCATTTTTTACTTCATCTTCAGAAACTAAAGATAAGAGAAACACATTTCCAGAGCAGAACCTAAAGAAATCTTATGTTCAAGGTCTACAGAAGCTGAAAGAAACTCCCGAGCCTAAAGAAACTAAAAAGAAACATGGTCAGGGCCTACAGAAACTGAAGGAAAAATGCGACAAAACAAAATTTAATAAATATATAAGAACTCATTTCTATTGATTGTGATTGACGCTAAAATAAATTTGAAATATTTCTTTCACTACGTTTTTAATGTTTCTATTTATCGGAGTTTCATCGGAAATATTTTTTGTAGAAAAATAGATGAATATGATCATTTACGTTCGTTATTTTCGAGACTGCTGGTATTTTAGTTATAAATATTAAACTTTAAGATTTGTCTTGAAATTAAAATAGCTTAAGATCAGCTAGGAAACAGTTTTGTTCATTCTTGTGTTTGTGTGTACAAAGTTATAAAAACAGAATGAAATGCATGCATTTTGTTTTGGGTAACAATTCACTGGCCAAGAGTCTACGTGGCGTTATGATGCGCTGGATGGAGGTTTCATTAAAAAAAACAAAGACAGAAATATTTTAATATTGAATACTTAAGGGGAGATAAGCTTCTGGTCAACATGGTGTGTGTGTGTGGTTGGGGCGGGACAGAAAATGTATGTACGTTTTTTATTACGTCTAAATAAGATAATTGGGCAAAGTTTCAATTTGATACAAGAATGGACTTAGGCGAAATAACGTTTTCATAATTGGTATCAGACAAGGAGACAGACAGAATGAGTTAAAGGGTGCACCCAGAGGCTATCAAATAGTACACTCCAGATTATAGGACCACACGTAATTGAAACATATGTCCACACGGAAGTATTCGGTTCCGGTCAAATTTTGATGCCCGGTGCAGACACTGTAGAGAGTCGGTGGAAACAGTGGGGCATCTCTTTCAAAAGTGTCCGCAGCTCCGAAAGCTGCGGGATAGTTTGTCTGCAGAGTAACTTGACCTATATGGGAGCTTAAAGGCACTACGCCTAACAACAGAGTTTCTTGCCAAGGCTCTACGGGAGAACTGATCCTTCCAGCCTTGCTACCGAAATGGAGTTCATCCCCTTTCACTGAACCAGTCATCAATTGTCTTTATTTTTTTTTTTTAGAATTCCTTTTTTTCTCTCATTCTCTCTATCTCTCTCTCTCACACAAACACACACACATTGTCTCTCCCCCACATTTTTCTCAACCTCTCTCTTTCTCTGTCGCGAGCGTTGTCTCCGTTTTTCATGTTTCGATTCTAACCATTGATTCCTGGTAGATATAAATACAGATGCACGTATCAGCTACGTAGTAGACCACCAGGTAGCATTTCGAAGACCTTCCTTGTCCTTGTCCTACCATCGAAAGAAAGTACCAAGACATTGTCAAATTACAGTAAGTTGTTGTTTTTTTTTTAATTTATTGTTTTTTCTTTAGTTTAGATTTTTTAAAACGTCCCTGAAAGGGAAAACCGAGATATGATTTGTGTAGATTATCAGTCCGTTTGTCTGTCCGTATTTTTAGCAGTCAGTCTGTTTACTATTCAACTCACTTCCATGTAAAAAGAAGTAAACACTTTATTTAAATAATAATAACGTTCTCTATTTCAGTATTTTGTAGGCTTTCTACAAGAATGGAACTGAACATTCCAACAGGAAGGCCAAGTGAAAACAACATCTCTCCCAGGTAACGTTTGTACAGTTTAATGTAACTTTAGGTTGAATATCGACTTCTTAAACGTATTTCAATATACACCGAACTCATCTTCTTTTTTAATATGTAAAGCCAATGGTAAGAATCTGTTTTTGTATGTAGGTGATAATATTATTAATAGTAGTCAATAGTGTGACGTGTTATTTTGTATCCTGTTCTAAATGTATGTTATTTGTATGTTTGTTTTATTTTTTTTTTCGGTTAATCCTTCAGTATAAAAGATTATTACGACCAAACCTTCCGAAAGACCATGGGCAAGGCTTGAACCCGCGGCTATCGAGACGGCATTGAAAAGTAGATACTGTAATGGTTACTTTGCGGTTGTAGTTATGTGTCTGACTTTGACAATCACTCATTAGGTGTTTGAGAATCTTGTACGGGCGCTTTTTTTAAACAACACCAGTTTGATGCTATGAAATAAAAATTCACAAGAACAAACGAAGCACTAAGTCCAGACTGTTCGACAATGTAATAACATTTAATATATAAAGGGCACCACAGTCGTGTTTCGATGTTGTCACCTTGAAGTCACCTTGAAGTCCCAATACCAAATGCATGATGTATTATAAACAAACTAAACCCCACTAGCCGTGACGTCACTAGATGTCGCGTTCAAAGACCGCCAACAATAGAAGGTCGCTATATTAAGTGTCAGTGTCATGTTTCAGTCTGTATGTAGTTCAGAATGTTTGTTATTTATAGAAACCCACACTGTGTAACCAGGCTGAATGAAACATCTTTGGACTTGGATCAATGTTTCTCGAGATATAAGTTGTAATTTGCAACTTCAAAGAATGCAACTGAATACTTTGCTTCTTTTTTTTTAGGTTGGATTATTTCCTGTTAATTTAAACAATAAAAACAATAATATTGTAACCATATTCTAAATTTACGAATTTTTTTTATAAACATAAAACTATATAAAAACAAGAAAAACATTCAATTATAAAAAATAATTTATGAAACTCTTAAACAATATAATGACTATATGCGGAAATACCCGAAGAAAATAGTTTTAGTTCTCTTGCCAAATTTAAAAAAATTAAATTATTTTTTTTTTATACTTTGAAAGTTTTCCGATGGTGGTCAACGAGCTAGTAATTCTTTCCTGGATATAAATCTACTGTTAAATTTTTTGGAAAACTGTTTTTGAGAAGCGTGTCCATCCATGAGGTTCCAGGTTTCACCCCCTCCGACTATGGGACTTGAATCGCGGTTTTGGTAAAATCGAGTAATTAAAGATGCTCCAACACATGTATAGGTCGACTTAATAGGATTAAAAGTCGCACTTTGTAATGGCAAAAGCAATGTTAAAACATTAATTTCTTGACCTAGAGACAAATGTGGGTAGAGTGGAGAAATGAGCATAGCGAGGAGTGAACCACGACCGGAAAAGCAGGTCAAGTAGGTCAGCAAGTAATGGCCAGACGATGACCGCCAAAAGCATGACTTCAAAGACCAGAGCTCTTTTTATTTCTTGTTTGTCTTTACCTGTGTCAAGAGGAAATATGCGATATGGACACCAGCAGTGTCGTTGGCCAATGTGATGGATTCATTCCAGCAACTAGAGGAACCGTTGGAGTTTGGTGTTACAACTGATCTTAGAAAGGGGAAACAATTAGGGTGAAATTTACGAATTAGAAATAAAGCTGTGATTTATTTCAGCGACACTGTAAGCGAGCTTTTGACTTAGAGGGTAAAGTTATGGTCCCGCTACAGCAGCTACTGGGAGCATACTTTAGGGATTTGAAAATCTGATCTGATTAAAACAATTAACATATTATAAGTCTCAATTTTATTTATTTTTTCCAGATACGATCTCAATGAAGTCCAGAATGTAGCTCTTGGCGGAGGATCAATCAATCACTACCACATATACATTATTATTAAAAGCAATGAAATACCTTCACTTGAAAAATTGAAAATGCAGGACTTCATTGGTGAAAATTTTGAGGAAATAGTAAAAATGATAAATTCAAAAATGTCGAAATCAAGGAAAGGAAATATCTGTTCACGTTGTGTTGACAGAGTCAGTAAATGGTTGAATGCACTACGTCAATCTACACCAATCGTTGAAATAAAAAGTAACATTCTTAAGATAACAATGATGGTTAGGGAAAATCTATTTTCATGCTTCAGTTATATTAGATTGGTATAATCCAGCTAAAAAAAAAACGAAAAACTTTGTGCTACACGATGAAATACCGTAGTGGTTGCTTACGCTTAGCTGATATCTATACGATGCAATCCCGTGGTGATTATTTACGCTTTGGTGATATCTATACGATGAAGACCCGTGGTGATTATTTACGCTTTGGTGTTATCTATACGATGCAATCCAGTGGTGATTATTTACGCTTTGGTGATATCTATACGATGCAATCCAGTGGTGATTATTTTACGCTTTGGTGATATCTATACGATGCAATCCAGTGGTGATTATTTACGCTTTGGTGATATCTATACGATGTAATCCAGTGGTGATTATTTTACGCTTTGGTGATATCTATACGATGCAATCCAGTGGTGATTATTTACGCTTTGGTGATATCTATACGATGCAATCCAGTGGTGATTATTTACGCTTTGGTGATATCTATACGATGCAATCCAGTGGTGATTATTTACGCTTTGGTGATATCTATACGATGCAATCCAGTGGTGATTATTTACGCTTTGGTGATATCTATACGATGCAATCCAGTGGTGATTATTTACGCTTTGGTGATATCTATACGATGCAATCCAGTGGTGATTATTTACGCTTTGGTGATATCTATACGATGCAATCCAGTGGTGATTATTTACGCTTTGGTGATATCTATACGATGCAATCCAGTGGTGATTATTTACGCTTTGGTGATATCTATACGATGCAATCCAGTGGTGATTATTTACGCTTTGGTGATATCTATACGATGCAATCCCGTGGTGATTATTTACGCTACTCTGCTGGTGGGTCATACACGGATGAGACTCATATGATGTTATTTGATTGAAAACAATTTCGCCACTTTTTCAATCAAATTGGGAGAGATGTCGGGGTCCTAGAAAATCTCATGCTTGCCTCCTCGTGGTGGACCCTGGGTGAAACTGTCAATACAGAACAAGTTTCAGCTAAATAAGCATGAGTTTTGTCTCTTGTACCTTATAAGCAGACATGGTAAGAGTGTTTCTTCGAATGTTTTGTATTAACATCTGTAGAATAGTGAGACTACGTCTTTCAAATATTGCTAATAATAATGTAAATATTCATTTTGAGTAGTACTTTTGAGAAGATTGCAATATTTCTTGTGAGTACTTAGACCTTTCCGTCACCAACATAGTTTTGTATTAGTCAATATGATATTTATAAATCTGTATTCATTTATGAAAGTCAAAGATTATAACATTAGACATTACTTTCTATAATACATTAAAAGCAATTGATTCCTTTTACTGCATTTGAAAAATTAGACAATGCTGTCCGAGTCACAGAGACACACATATGCATACAAAAATATCAAATATATAAAGTAAAATTTTTGAAGAAAGTTGATTTGGGGGAGGGGATGACCTGATCTAACCATACCGGGTGAGGCCAACCCTAGTCACGCCACAAAGTAGTGCGCCACAAAAATGTTGCCCTACATTTCAAAATGTTCACCCTAATCTTATATCTTTTTTTTTTCAGCGCCATAACAAGAAAAACAAGTTTCAGAACACCAAAAGAACCAAAATAGAATGATTTTCACAAAGCTATGATAAGTTGTAATTTATCTGCAATATAAAATTCTTGGTCTTGATTTTTGTTATCGATTAGCCTACAATAGTAAGGGAGTGCCGCTGTAGTCGTAGTAATGAGTGTAAAAAAACAAAGCTTTTAGTTTTCATGAATCACAATGTAGGTTACACTAAACTGGTCTTGTATTGTACAACTTGGTTCAAAAATATTGTCTCTAAGGCCTTCTCATTTTATCTTTTAAAAATGTAGAGAAACAATATAACTTATTCATATATATAGTGTGACCTTAGACGATCTTCCATACTACATTCTTGGAAAAAAAATCGTATTTATATTTTTTATAACACATTTCAGAACAATATTCGTATTTTTTTAAATTTGTTTTGTAAAGTATAAACTAACAGAAAATTACGTTTTCAGATCTATACAATTCCTTGGGAAAGTAGAAATCTATAAAAGAATTCTCTACTTGCCAAAAACGCCAGACATTTGGCGCTTTGCCTGTAACAAATAGGCCTATATTCGCTAACGATTTGGTTCATAATTAAGTAATATTTACCTTTTATAAGATTCAATGCGGACCTAAGATTTAAGATGATCCGTTCGAGATTCTTTTAAAATTCCACTATAGGGGAGTTAGCATCTAAAAGTGTAATAGACTTTGGAAGTACCTACACTTATTTCGGCGTTTTTTTTCTTCTAGATACTATTGCGCAGCTGCTATGTTCTATAAGCCCTTGAAAGGGGCAGGCAGGATAGTAACGTGGACTTCTATTCAGAATCGAGCAATTGCCTCATAACGAGGTAAATGTGTATTTTCAACTATTTAGATTTATTTACAATTTTTTTTTTACCACCAGCTCGTACTCAACTATTTGCAGGCTATATTGTTTGTGTTTGTGTTTGTAATGTTGTTACAGCGCCTTGAGCCTACATTTTGTTTGTTAACAGCGCTTTATAAATACAATTATTATTATATTTACAGCTTTTAATGAGTGCAAAAAAATGTATTTTACTGTTTCATCCCGAGCAGTGCCGGCTTGGATGACTGTAGGCCCTAAGCGCATTGAATTGGGTGGCCCTTAATGAGATTTTTAAAAATACATCGAAAAATAAAATTACGCAATTTATTAAAAACCTAATTTTTGCAATTGGAGACCTTAGGCAGCTGCTTAATTTGCCTATGCCTAAGGCAGGTCCTGTCCTGAGCAAAAAATACATTCACAGAAATATTTCTTTTTCATTTAAATAAGACCTAACTTTAAAAAACAATAAATACATACTAGGTATGTCTTCTTTTCTCTTTTATTGTAGATCCATTGGATTCAACAACAGTTCATTGGATAGAAAGTCTAGTGGAAGTAAAAGAACAGAAACCCATGGGGAAAAAAGGAAAATGTTACAATTCAAACTAATTTCTTATTTTTGTTATGGATGCAAAAATAAAAATGAAAAATGTATTTTAGCTTTTTTTTTTTAATTTTCATCTGTTTAATATATTTATTTACATTAGTTCAATACATTAGTTCAATATTTTCTACTTCTATCCTGGACTCAATCCCTACCCTCACAACTGATTTCATCAATAGAGAAAATATGAATTCGGCTACTAAAAACCTATCATCCTATCGATTGTCTGGACCAGTTTAGAAAGCTGCGTGGGAAGAAAGAAGGGTGTATCTGATTGGATGTTACCCTAACCCTAACCCTAACCCTAAATTATATTTCTTAGGCAATTACATTACTGAACGAACCTTTCTATTTCCTACGTATCTGCGTCCCTTTTTATAATTTTTACAATCTCTAGTAAGGCCGAAAAAAACAAACAACTAAATAAAATGTCTGGTTTAGTTTTTTCACATGAGTTTTAAGCAAAAACTATAATTGCAATTACAATTAATAACAATAGTTATTAAAGTGTTATAATGTTAGCTCCTTTTCTTTCAAAATGGCATAAAATATAAATTTATTGAGTGGCCCAATAAAATCAATTAAATTTATATAAGTTTTTGTACTGTTTTTTTTTAATTTCTAGTCCATGGTGACAAAAAGGTGAGAGTTAGTTTGCCCTAAATGTTGGCTCTCATACTTATTTGATCCATTACTTACTTCATTGAAAGCATGAGTAAAAGGATTCTTAAAGAAAATCATAATATAAGGGGCGCCTTGTCAACATCATTGTCTACCTTGGTTTAGTCATAAGTGGAACGTCTGTGCCGTTGCCCGGAGTTTCAGTCAAGAGGTCACACGTTAAAGCGTGGGAAGAGAGATGGATGAGAACCAGTATCTTTCCAAGTCTTTAACCTCTTTCCAAATCAACCTCCTCTTTCCAGATCAACCTCCTCTTTTCAGATCAAACTCCTCTATCCAGATAAACCTCCTCTTTTCAGATCAACCTCCTCTTTCCAGATCAACCTTCTATTTCCTGATCAACCTCCTCTTTCCAAATCAACCTCCTCTTTTCAGATCAAACTCCTCTTTTCAGAACATCCACTTCTTTCCAGCACTATTATTTTCTTTTCACTTAAAAGAGGACATAACGTCGATTTTATTTACAGTGCGTTTAGCATGTCAACAAAACAAAGGGGCCCACAAAATATCTGCGAGATAAATGAAGGTTCGCGAGAGCACTGGAGAATTATCAATACCAACCTTTTCGGTGTATCCGGTGTACAAAATAAAAGAAGTGGTGATAATATATAGAAATGTAAAAAAAAAAAGCAAGGTTACAAAAGACAGTTTGTGTGGAAACACAAACTCAAAATCGGCCGCCGAAGTGGTCCACTCAGGCAGGCTTCAATATTTTCAGAAAGAACATCCAAATGAAATTATATCAAAAACGAATAAGAGATAAGAATGGAGAAAGAAGGTTAACAGATCTTGTGTAGTGCCCCAACGGTCCCGCAGATCAAGGGATAGGTGAAAGTGAATGTAAAGTTAGATGTGAAGCTGGCCTAACTAGTTCGCCTTTCAGACCTTGTGGTCTATAAGGCAGATGATGTAAAGTTCATCTGTTTTTGTGACCTACGGTTAACGAGGGTGTCTTGTAGCCAGCCCAACGACCAACCGCCGTTACTTTTCCCCAACTTATGTCAGGTACCCATTAGAGCTGAGTGGACTCAGAGGCGATAAAGATTCCAAAGGTGAAAATCCCAGTCTTCACCAAGATTCGAACCCGGGACACCCGGTTAGGAAGCCAAGAGCTTTACTGCTCAGCCACCGCGCCTCCCCTGGCCTAACTGATGTCTTATAATTGATCTAATTGTTTTGAAAAAGCTCAATCTCTTATACGAATCCTCAAAAAAAAAATTAATAATAATGATTTCCGCAATAAAAAATAAGTTTAGAAAAATTAATTTTATAACATTACTTTTAAATTAGGTCAATTTTATAATGCATACCAATTAGCTTTTTCTCTTTAAAAAACTGCTTGCATAACTGATTTTAAAAATTAGATTTTTCGCTTTCAGAAAAAAAAAGTAGCCGTTGCATCAGAACTTTGAATGGTCTAAAATATTGTGATGTCGGATTTTCAATATCTTTTCTAGTTTACGAGATCTAAACGGGACGGACGGACAGATGGACAGACGGACAGACATTTCGCACAAAACTAATAGCGTCTTTTCCCCTTTCGGGGGCCGCTAAAAAAAGAACAAACTTCGTTGGGCAGGTCACCTTGAAAGAATGTCAGAGAACAGAGGAGCGAAAATTGTATACAGGCAAAAACCAAAAGGCAGGCGACCCAAAGGCAGACCCCGATGAAGTGATGATTTGGAGGCAGATCTACACTAGAGTAGGGTTCTGGTGTGCAGAAGAAAGGCTCAGGAGAGATCTGCATGGAGGGATGTGTGGAGGCAGGCCAGAGCCCTCCATGGGCTGCAGCGCCACTGGGGTGGATGGAAGAATGGATGTTGATAAAGAAATGTTTTCAATAAGTTCAAAACTAGTAATCAAGCCTATGCTAGCATTGCAAAAATGAAAATTTTTAAGCTCTTCCGTTTTTTTGTTTATTTGGCAACTTTCAAAAGTTTTATTTAGTCTCCTTGATATTGTTTAATTTACAATGAAAATCTCCTATAAATAGCTACTGGCTAAATATAGATTGAGGTCTCACGTTTAGACCAAAACATTATACAAATAACTGCTCTAGCCGTTCTGTGTTCATTTCTTTGAATTCTTGATAGATTTGATTACTGCTTTAAAAAAAGACAAATACCATTTTCAACACTGGCAGAGAAGCTTCATTTCTGAATTGTTTTTTGTCGCTTTCTCTCTCATTCCCTCTCTTTTGTTCTCTCTCACTGTCTATCGTTCTCTTTATTCCTCTCCATCTGTTCAATTGTATTTTTCCTCTCCACTTGACTTCATGTCTCATCACATTCGACTCTTAATCAAGTGTCATGTTGGAAACAGCTTAAGTGGAAATCACGCTTAAATAGCAAACTCCAAGGGGGTCGGGGCTTTGTTCACACAATCTTCACTCTAAGAGTTTAATTTGACGTAATGTGTTGCCAACTTTTCATTCACTAAAATTTGATCGATAATATCATGTTTGTAATAGATAGGTGGACCTAAAAGAATTAAAGAACTCTCCTATTTGGCTAATACTTTTATCGTAATATCTATATTATGTACATAATACTTTGTGTGCTCTTTATTATCTGTGAAAGATGTTACGGTAAGTGAATTAAGCAATTAATAAACAACTCTGTTTTACAAATCGGTCTGTCTGTCTGTCTTCTGTTTTGTCTAGTTTGTCTGTCTCATAAAAACTAAGCAACGAAAAAATTACTTTTTACAAATCTTATATCAACTCAAATCTGTCTGTTTGTCTTCTGTTGTTGTTTTTTTTGTCTGTCCGTTTGATACAAATTGATACAAATATTCATGGCAAACCAGTAACACAGACTAAAAACGCAAAATACAAGGTGTTATAATAAATGAAAAACTGTCATGGAATCCACATATTGATGAAACTATAAAAAAATCAAACAAAGCATTAGGATTTATTAAAAGAAATTTCGATAAATCAAATAAGAACATAAAACTAAAATGTTATTTAACCTTGGTTCGGACCCTTTAACTCAAGACAACATTAAGAAACTGGAATAGACACAAAATAGAGCAGTGAGATTCATAACAAATGAATATTCACATTTGACTAGAGTAACACCTATAGTAAAATCACTAAATTTAGAAAGCCTTCAGGACAGAAGACTCAAAAGTAAAGTAGCAATTATACATAAAACACTGAACCATAATCTTCAAATACAAAAACAAAATTAATAAAATACTCTGAAAGACACAAAAATAAAGGCTCATTCCTCATCCCATATGCTAGGACAAATTTGTACAAATACTCCTTCTTCCCTAGTGCTATTAGAGCATGGAATGGGTTGCCTGAGCTAGCCAGGAAAACCAGTGACTTGGCAGAATTTAAGTCATTCATTACTAAATGCATGACGCGTAGGACGTAATCATCTTCTTTTTTGAAGTAACGTCTGTATTATATAAGACAAGAAGATAATTGTGAACAAGTTATTTCTCACATTTCCCACTCTTGGATCAATATGAAACTGTGCACAATTGTTCACTGACAAAACGTGAATCAATGAAAAAATTAAATCAAAGTAATTAATTAATTAATTTTGTTTGGAAATAAATATTACAGTATTGAGACATGTGGCTTTGGAGTTCTACCCCTTATTTAAGCCTTTAAAAAAAATAATTTTGCTTGTTACTGTTTCAAGCACAGAGATAAAATTTAAGAAAATAAAAACGTGTCTCATACTTTGAGAAGTTCTCACATTGTAAATACCTGTATCATACTTTGAGAGGCTCTCACATTATAAGAACAAATTATTTAGTTTTTTTTATATTTTCCAATGTTTGTAACTGTGTGTCTGACTTACTTAGACTTAGACTTAGGTCCTCCCGCGCCGTTCGGCGCATTGGGCGGCAAGCTGTCTCCATAAAGATCTGTCACTGGCAATGTCTGAAGCCTCCTCCCACCTGGTGTCCACTGTTTTGAGGTCCTCCATGAAGGTGTGTCGCCAAGTAATACGAGGGCGTCCCTGTTTGCGCTTTCCTTGTTTTGGCTTCCATGTTATCGCAACTCTTGGTGTGCGTAATTCATTTTGACGTAGAACATGTCCCGCAAACCTCATGCGACGCTCAGTCACAACCTCACCAAGTGTTCGACTCCCAGTTTGGCATAGGATTTCCTTGTTTGAGACCCGATCTGTGTAGCTGACTCCCAAAATCCGTCTCAGCCATCTCTGTTGAGCCACATTTAGTCTTTTCTCAATTTTGACAGATGACTTCCACGACTCACATGCATATATAGCAGTTGGGATGACGATGGTGTTGAGAAGGTGTATTTTTGTCTCGAGTCCAATGGCTTGGCTAGTCCAAATAGGCTGCAGCCTTTGGAAAATGCTCCCTGCCTTTCCTATTCGGCACTCTACATCATGGTAAGCATCTCCATCATTTGTTATGATGCTGCCAAGGTACGTGAACTTGTCCAGCTCTTCAAGCTTTGAATCGCCAAGTCTGACGGGGACACCCTTTGCCTTATATCCCACTCGCATAATTTTAGTCTTATCCAAGTTTATGCGGAGGCCAATTTTGGGTGCCTCTCTGTCTAGGCTCTCCGTCATTTCTTGAATGCATTTATTTGTAGCCCCGAGTAGTGCAACATCATCAGCAAAGTCCAAGTCCGTCAATCGGAGCTGTTCATGCCATGGAATGCCAAAGGCAGTCTGGTTCATTGCTCTCCTCATTATGTAGTCGATGGCTAGGAGGAAAAGGAAGGGAGATAAGATGCACCCCTGTCTCACACCTGTCTCGATTGTAAAAAACTCTGTTGTTCCTTCTTCTGTTTTAATGCAGCAACTAGATTGACTGTAAAGGTATCGTAGGATCTGGACGAATTTTTCTGGGATACCGTATTCTCTAACTATTTTCCATAGTGATTCTCGGTGGATACTATCAAACGCTTTTTTGAAGTCCACGAAACTGATCGTTAGCCGTTGTTGGTACTCAAGACTTTGTTCTATGATATTTCGTAGAACAAAAATCTGCTCTGTACATGATCTGCCTCTTCGGAAACCTGCTTGTTCTTCTCTGAGCCTTTCATCTACAGACTGTTGAAGCCGTCTCAACAAAACAGTGCTGAAAACTTTGCCCGGGACAGAGAGGAGAGTAATGCCCCTCCAGTTGTTGCAGTCTGACTATCATAATATAATTAAACTTACCGAAAACGAATCTCATGAACTAGATAAGCTATTTCAAGGACACACCAATGATTTTTTTCAGCGGGAGAGTTGTTTTTTTTTTTGGGGGGGTGGGGGGGTAACAAAAAGTACCTCTAAAATTACGTCATTAATTTTCATTACAACTAATTTTTTTTTTTTTTTTTTTTTTGTAAAGTATTTAATATCATAGTATAGGTTCTTCCAGGATTTAGTGGAATCAGCGTACATACAGCTTTAGTGTTTCGGAAGCGTAGTTAGCTCTCCGCTAAGCCCCGTAGCAAGGATTTTCTTTTTTTCATGCATTCGGAAATGCCAAAAATCTTTTTTTTTCTTAAATGTTTGCAGCGTAAAATTTTTTCTTTTAAAAAAAAAAGATCATGTCAAAACTGATATTAAATGCAATTTGTTAATTAAGATACTACAAAAACAGATGACTATGTGAACTATTTTAGCCTATTTGGGGGGAGATTGAGACAACTGGCTAAGGCCATGTATTTTAATGACTGTAGCTGTTTACGTTTTTCTCAGACTTCATTTTGACTGTTGGATGCCAAGACATTCTAGGCAAGCATAGATAGATAGATAATTATTTTACTTGGGAGTGTGTTCAACTCCCCGTTGTCCCGCTCATGTGGTACCTGTTAATATTAGGCCTATATTATTTGTTGATCTTTTTTATTGGAGGGTTTAAAGCATCATTTCCCACCTCCTCCTTCCGGCTACGCTCATTGAATTTAAAGAGTGTAGTTTTGCGTGACTTTTTTATTGAGGGAGGTGTATAGCCCTAAATCCCACCTCCTTGACTACGCTCATTGAATTAGCTGACTTGCTTTTAGTTGTTATTGAAGAAGGGTTGTAACCTCAAAACGCCCAAAATTTGGTAACTGTGGTTCTGCTTTAGTTTGTTAGTTGGGGGGGGAGGAGAAACTAAAGCAAAAGAAAGATTGTTATAAATGTCCTTGTATGCATATTATTTTCCAAATAAAGAATTCCTTAATAAAGTTTCAACTAAAAATGTATGCTCAAACAAATTATATTTAACTGTCATTGACAGTTTTCAATCTCATTGTAGCTATTGGCTCCTTGTAGAAACACAAGATAAATTACAAAAATGTTGAACAGTTTAAGAAAAATGTAATTCCTTTCAAAACTACAACAAAGACACATTCCTGTTTCTCTCAGTCTCTGTCTTCAACTAACATCAAGCGTTCTCCCATTTGTATAAACTCGTTTATCTCAATTCAACGTGAAGTTTTTATTATAAATCATTGACTAATACCAACACGCCAACACACTCTATGACAATCTATACTAGTAAGTAAAACATCTCGCCAGAATCGGTGTTTATAATATAAATAGTTATACTTTCTTATGAGTACGCATATATATGTTATTATGTTTTATTACATACCTACAAAGTATATGATTAATTTTTGAGTTATTTATGTAATTATTTAAAGTTTATTTCTGTATAGTTCTTTTCATATTGACATAGAATATGTTTGATTGTGTTTCCAAGCATAATAAGTAAAACTAAAGTTCATGTACTGAATACATTTCTTAGGCAACGAAGATGTTATAGAAATCCCAGAGATCACTACAGAACCAACAGCCATGATTTCGAGGGCATCGGGTCTCAAAATTACGCTACACTGCAAGTGGCCAAGGATCCAAATTAGTGTTACACATCAGCTAGTCTACGTCTATGAAAATGCCACGCTGAACAGTTCAGCTGGGAACGATCTGACCTACACTTTGAAATCTTCCTGCAGAAACTCTGGTCGTTATGTCTGCAGAAGCGTTGGGTTGTCAGTAGAAGCATCAGAAGACCGCAGACTGGATTTCTTGATCGCTGATTGTAAGCTTGTTATGTTTGTCCCCAAAAAAGTCTCAAGTGCATGTCCAATTAAAGTTTTTTATGTTTTAACTCTTTCGCTTCTCATCGACGATACCATCGTTGATTTTGACCTCATTAAATTAAAAACATGTTTATTTTTTTTAAACTTGACTTTGAATTATATAAAAAGAGCATGCATTTCCCTTTTATTCTATACCAAATACAACATTTTCATAACAAAACAAACAACAAAGCTATTGAAGCTCAATCATAACAAGGGGAGTGAAATAGTAATGAGCAAAATGAAGAATGCCTTCAAAACGTTGAAAAATAATTAGGGGAAAAAAAAGTCTATTAGACAAAGATGTTTTTAATAAGACTAGGACTGTTTTATTGATTCTGATTGAAAATTCGTTGCAATTACAAGGACTCTTTTCTCAAATAAAAACAACAAAAAAATTTTACATTACTAGAACAGACACAACATAAAGTGGTCATTGAGTTCATTGGCGTGTCTATCATAATCCCTTGAGAGGAAAGCTTTGAGCTTCTTTTGCTCATTGTACGAGGCTTACAGATACAAAATGACATATTTTCAGTAATACTCGATTGTTTATGACTCACATTTCAATGTCCTTTCCCAGAAAAGAAAACCTTACATTTAGATATCACGCAAATGTATGCTTGACGGCTTAAACAACACTAAGCCCTGATCAGCAAGTTAGTTCAAGCTGTTTAAAAAATGTTGAGACAATTAAACAAGGAAATAGACATTTAGAATATAAATGCCAGACAGACAGACAGACAGACAGGCAAACTGAAAGAGTTGATATAAGATTTTTAAAAAGTAATTTTCAAAGCATGTGCTTCTAATCTGTTTGTGTATCAGGTAATCCAAGAATGTGTTCAGACAGTGAGTACATTAAGACCGTTTCCGCTTCAACGGGCAGCCAGGTGGCCCTGACCTACTGTGTGATCGCCTCTGAGGCTGATGTCACCGTCCCCCAACTGAGGGCCTTCCGAATTCTCGGCCTAAGGCAATCCTCACTCCAGGGTAAAATGAATTTCACTTTCACGCCTCTTTCTGGAATCAGTTATGAGCTGACTGTGAATATTTGCAACGTTACAGTGGAAGATTATGGAGAAGTGAATTTGGAAATCATAAGCTCACAAAGAAGCCTTCGATTTTTACTCCAATTGCTACCAACAGGTACATCAGTAAACTTACCTTTGAAATTTCAGATAATACAAATAAGTTGCATATTTACTTATCCTTGTTTTTAGTTGATAATGAGAGTTAGACTCTACAAAGCCTTTATTTTCCTAGGCGAATCTAAGCAGCCGTTTAGCTTTTAAATACTCGATACAACTTGGAAAGAAAAGAGTAGATTTTAGTTGAAGCAGCGGTTTCTAGGAGCTATTGGATTTGTTTCCGAATTAATGTCTGTACCAACTTCTACCACAAATTTCTCTTTTTTTTAATCTCTAGTTAGTTTTCTTGACTTGAGGGATTTGAGTATAAATTTCCATCAAAAATACAAATTAACTAATGCTCCATTGTCACAATAATTTGAGGTTTTTTCGGCTAGACCATTTAAGATTGGTATTGAATACGGTTGATACAGCGCAGTGCACTGACTTTATTATTGAAGTGATCTTCCATTTTAAACATTTCTTTTAGGGTTGATATTTGGTTTAAATAATTTCAATAAAATCTCTTTTTTATTGTGTTTTAATGAATTTTGATGTATTTTCATCATTTAAAAAAAAAATTATTTCCTAACTAGATATATAATGATTTGTACTACTAAAAAAAAATAAATAGATTGTCCTGCATGCGTAGAAAGTAGCATGAGAGTTTGATTTAAAAAAATGTTTTAACATCATTCTCGCATATAAAACTCAACAAACAAACTTTCACATTAAATGTGTTTCCGTTTGTTTTTGTTTTTTTGTTTGTTTTTTTTTTGATAAACTGATTTTATCCTTTTATCCGATGTCTTATAAGTTACAGCAAGAGTAAAGAACCTCGAAATGACTGTGTGATTTTTCTATTCCTACCCACAGGTGCTTTATCTCACTATTTCAACTACACTAAAAAAGATCAGTTATTGTCATGCCGGTCATCATGGTACCCTTGTGTGGTGGTTATCAGCAAAGGACATAGCGGTCAGATCTTAAACTCAGTCAACAACACAATCATTAAGAATGAGATGGTCCTCCTCAATGTAACTCTACCACTAGCCACATGTGGTGATATGGGAATATATAAATGTGTTATAACTGACTTTAGAGGCGTCAATGTGGTGAAAGAAATATTTGTAGATCCTGATAAATGTAAGCGAAAACAAAATAGATTTTTCTGTGTTTATTTGAAAAACATTAACTAGGTTCTAATAAGAAACTGTTGTTGTTTTTTCAAAAGACAGTCTCTGTACAGTACTTTCCCCTTTCAAACCTTGCAATTTATAGTGCAGATGTTGTTTCTTTGAACAACCGTTAACGAGCAGAGTGTCACGCTGCCAGAAGAACGACCTTTACTTTCCCAAACTAAAGTAAGGTACCTTTTAGAGCTGGGTGGACTCAGGACGCCCTGAAAATCCTAAAATTCAAAATCCCAGTCTTCACCGATATTCGAACATAAGACACTAGGTTCGAATGCCAAGCGCTTAAACAACTCAGACATATGTACAGCAAAGTCATTGGAAACTAATCATACACAAAAATGTTTAATTCTTAGTCCCTATGCAACGTGTTATCTGTCCCTTTACAACGTGTTATCTGTCCCTTTGTAACGTGTTATCTGTCCCTTTGTAACGTGTTATCTGTCCCTTTACAACGTGTTATCTGTCCCTTTGTAAAGTGTTATCTGTCCCTTTACAACGTGTTATCTGTCCCTTTACAACGTGTTATCTGTCCCTTTACAACGTGTTATCTGTCCCTTTGTAACGTGTTATCTGTCCCTTTGCAACGTGTTATCTGTCCCTTTGCAACGTGTTATCTGTCCCTTTACAACGTGTTATCTGTCCCTCTGTAACGTGTTATCTGTCCCTTTGTAACGTGTTATCTGTCCCTTTACAACGTGTTATCTGTCCCTTCGTAACGTGTTATCTGTCCCTTTGTAACGTGTTATCTGTCCCTTTGTAACGTGTTATCTGTCCCTTTGTAACGTGTTATCTGTCACTTTGTAACGTATTATCTGTCACTTTGTAACGTGTTATCTGTCCCTTTGTAACGTGTTATCTGTCCCTTTGTAACGTGTTATCTGTCACTTTGTAACGTGTTATCTGTCCCTTTGTAACGTGTTATCTGTCCCTTTGTAACGTGTTATCTGTCCCTTTACAACGTGTTATCTGTCCCTTTGCAACGTGTTATCTGTCCCTTTGTAACGTGTTATCTGTCCCTTTGCAACGTGTTATCTGTCCCTTTGCAACGTGTTATCTGTCCCTTTACAACGTGTTATCTGTCCCTCTGTAACGTGTTATCTGTCCCTTTGTAACGTGTTATCTGTCCCTTTACAACGTGTTATCTGTCCCTTTGTAACGTGTTATCTGTCCCTTTGTAACGTGTTATCTGTCCCTTTGTAACGTGTTATCTGTCACTTTGTAACGTGTTATCTGTCACTTTGTAACGTGTTATCTGTCCCTTTGTAACGTGTTATCTGTCCCTTTGTAACGTGTTATCTGTCACTTTGTAACGTGTTATCTGTCACTTTGTAACGTGTTATCTGTCCCTTTGTAACGTGTTATCTGTCACTTTGTAACGTGTTATCTGTCCCTTTGTAACGTGTTATCTGTTCCTTTGTAACGTGTTATCTGTCCCTATGCAACGTGTTATCTGTCCCTTTACAACGTGTTATCTGTCCCTTTGTAACGTGTTATCTGTCCCTTTACAACGTTTTATCTCTCCCTTTGCAACGTGTTATCTGTCCCTTTGTAACGTGTTATCTGTCCCTTTGCAACGTGTTATCTGTCCCTTTGCAACGTGTTATCTGTCCCTTTACAACGTGTTATCTGTCCCTCTGTAACGTGTTATCTGTCCCTTTGTAACGTGTTATCTGTCCCTTTACAACGTGTTATCTGTCCCTTTGTAACGTGTTATCTGTCCCTTTGTAACGTGTTATCTGTCACTTTGTAACGTGTTATCTGTCACTTTGTAACGTATTATCTGTCACTTTGTAACGTGTTATCTGTCCCTTTGTAACGTGTTATCTGTCCCTTTGTAACGTGTTATCTGTCACTTTGTAACGTGTTATCTGTCACTTTGTAACGTGTTATCTGTCACTTTGTAACGTGTTATCTGTCCCTTTGTAACGTGTTATCTGTCCCTTTGTAACGTGTTATCTGTTCCTTTGTAACGTGTTATCTGTCCGTTTGTAACGTGTTATCTGTCACTTTCTAACGTGTTATCTGTTTCTTTGTAACGTGTTATCTGTCCGTTTGTAACGTGTTATCTGTCCCTTTGCAACGTGTTATCTGTCCCTTTGTAACGTGTTATCTGTCCCTTTGTAACGTGTTATCTGTTCCATTGTAACGTGTTATCTGTCCCTTTGTAACGTGTTATCTGTTCCTTTGTAACGTGTTATCTGTCCCTTTGTAACGTGTTATCTGTCCCTTTGTAACGTGTTATCTGTCCCTTTGTAACGTGTTATCTGTCCCTTTGTAACGTGTTAACTCTTATGTAGATACGTTAACTTCTTACCAGATCCTGTCAACTGCAACGGAAAGTTTCCTACGGTTGAACGTGTTAAGTACTGGATCTAATAATATGGGGTAAAAAGTACATGTGACGTCATGCACCCGAAAATCCATATCTACTTGGCAATGGGCTGGTTAAAGAAAATGAAAAGGGACGCAATCTAGTACACAATAAGCGTCGGTTCATTTAGTTGACAAATTCAGTTAGCTCTTGAAAATTATATTAATAGTTCGGCTTTATGTCATTTCAATATCGTAATTCTGGCTGATATGTTTTACTCTGATTTATTGATTACAGTGTTCGGCCTTTTTATTCTTTTTTGTTCTCGGGGCCAGATTTAGGCTTGATAAGGCCCTAAGCAAATGAAATATGATATCCTGTTTAATTAACACAAGGCAATTTTTTTTCTTTTTTTTCAAAATGATAGAAAATATCCCAAACAATTGCCAAGTGGGAACCCTAAGCATTGTTTGTTTTGTCTATATGTAAATCCGGTACTGTTTGTCCTGTACTTTGTTTATGTTGTTTATACGAGAACCAGAAGTCCGCACGAAAAAAATTATTTCTACAGAATATATTTTTATCTTTATCTTTACCTATCTCTTAGTCTGTTGGACCGTTGCGGCACCATGCAAGATTTGTTGACCATTTTTCTCCATTTTTTTTTCTGTCTTTTGCTTTAGTAAGATTTTCTTTCCATGGCAGGCCCGTCCGTTCTTTTATGTTGTCTTCCCATCGCTTTCTCTGTCTGCCTCTTCTTCTTTTTCCTGGTACTGTTCTTTTTAGGTTGCGTTTTTTTTTACGATAGTTAACAGGTCATCATGGGGTCCAATCGCTGCAGTAACTCTTGTCTCTATAATCTCTTGTTTTTTTATGCAGTCTTTAAATGAATATTTCCTCATTTTAATCAAACCCTCAATTTGACAAATTTAATTTCCCTTTCTCCCAACAGGTTCACCTCGACTGTGTGAACACCAGGAAAACTATCAAAACATCACGTTAAAACTGAGCAGCTCTGCGGGTCTCAAAGTCTGCATCATGGGTCGATTTGATTCAAGGCAGCAAAATGTTACAGTCTCTGTATTTCACAATAAAATCCCATTTTCCAGATTTACCACAGAGCCGGTGAGAACCAACGAATTTTATCACTACCTGAAGATCCAGATTTCCGACATACAGGCAGCTGATAGTGGCCAATACAATGTGGATGTAATAGCCAATACATTCAATATCTCCACAATATTCAACATCTTCGTTGAAAGTAAGACAAGAAAGATTAGAATTGTTGTTTTTAATTAACTTATAGTAATTAGTAAGTAAATGAGCATATCTTGTCCTCACTGGTCACTCACTGGTCCTTTGACTTAAGTTGTGGGGAGGATGTAGTGGTACAGGAACCAGGGCACTCTATTTACTTTAGTCCATCAAGTTATCTGAGCAGCTTTTATTTCTCTAACCGTTTGAAGTATGTTTCAGGGAACTATAATTCATTGAAGTATGTCTCTGTGTTTTCAAACCATTCTAGTTTCCGACACTTCATAGTATTGATGAGTTCACATTTAATGAAGTGTTTCATTTGTTTTCAAGTTAAATGGATTGTTCCCTTTGTGTTCATGTTAAATGGGTTGTTCCCTTTGTGTTCATGTTAAATGAGGTGTTTGTCAGGTGGGTTAGTTGCTTAGATAGGGTACGGTCCCGTATCCTCACCATGAACACTATAAACCAAGAAGCAAAAGGTAATAACATACAGAACTACGAGCACCAAATAAATGTTAGTCAACTAGACAGTTAGTAAATAAACGGCAATAATTCAACACGAACACTATTAATTGTTAACACTAAGTGAACTTACATTTGTTAACAACCCAAGCAGAAATTTAGCAATTTAATAAACAGATAAAATATTATGATAAAAATAATAAAGTCTTAATGGTATTTACAAAAAGCAAGTACACATAATCAAATTATTTACAACGCCGCCATTTTGCATAGCCGGTCTTAGGCCACTACAACCTATACGACCGCAGTGGGCCCCCACTTTCAAAGGATCCGCACTTTCATAGGACCTGTGTTATTTCAAGGTGTATAAATTATTAAATTAAACAATTTTTTAACTTAAAACAGATTTCCCGCGCCCTCATGTCGATTTACCAGGAGCTCCTGGAAATCTCCCGAGATTGCAAAATATACGAAAAAGTCCTTAAAATATACGGAAATACATAGAAAAAAATTGACATTTTGGGGTGTCATTCAATATGGAAAACGTCAGATATTCAATACAAAGAAAACTTCACGCGCGCACGACTGTGTTCCTTATGTGTTCATGTTAAACGAGGTGTTCCCTATGTGTTTCTGTTTAATGGGGTGTTCCCTATGTGTTCATGTTACATGAGGTGTCCCCTATGTGTTCACGTTAAATGGGGTGTTTCCTTTGCGTTCATGTTATTTGAGGTGTTCCCTGTGTGTTCAAGTAAAGTGATATATTTCGACTTCTATTTATTTTAATGTAAACTTTTTAAAGCAGATTGAAAACGCTACGGTAAGATAAATTATCTAATTTTCGAGTTATTACATTTTAACTAAATTATTTTCACTTTAATATGTTTCATTATTCTATATCATTCGTTGTTTTCACCAGGACCTCCAGTTCTCTGTAATAACACACACAACGACATTACTATAAATGTCAAACATGGACAATATGTAAACGTCTCTTTTTGTGTGCATACATCTGGTTCCGTTGATAAAGTCAAGCTGAACAGAAAGCCAATGACTATCTCAGAAACGCCACAGCTGAATTCAACTGAACATGTAAACTTAAATCGCACCTCCCAAGATACGTTGTTATTAGAAATACATCTGCCAAGAGTCAGATCACAGATGACACGGTCCTACATTGTTAGTATCATCACCAAGCTGGGCCATACATTTTTGTATAGATTTCATCTAAATATTACAGGTAACGTTTTAGTTTATTTTGTGAGTGGGTGTGTTTGATTCATGTTAGAGAAGCAAAGTATTTTTTTATTAGGATGAAAACCTCCCTTTCCTTTCAACGCAAGTGGATATCTAGTCTCATCAGGTGAAAGTGATGCTCATCTTATAGCCCGAGGGCCCTATCCGGAACGTGAAGTTGTTTCTGCCTGTCAAAGAATACCTAAACACAGTGCTTAATGAAGCCATTAATGCTTGGTTCCGTTTGACTCGAAGTTTTCTTGAGGCGATGCAGTTTATGTCGAAAACAAAAGCTTCGACACCATTGTTTTATTCTAATTAAACAGTAGATCTTTTTAGCATATCTTCGATGTTAAAAAGTGAAGAATCATTCAGTTTGAAGAATATGATCATAGCTTAAAATCGGATTCCAGAAGCGATCTTTTTTTGGCGAGCTTAAAGAAGGAAAGTGTAGTAAACCGGAAGGCTCTAAAAATCTAATCAGGAGCCATTAAGCCCTCACTGATATCAAGGAATGTAGCTGGCAGCACATGGCCTCTGAAAAAGACAGTTGGAGAGTAGTTGGATGGGAAGCGTGGTCGAGAGGCCTAGTGCGCTTGAACTTGGCTTGGCTTGGCTACCTAGAAGGGGGCTCGAGGTTCGACACCCGACTCGGGCAGAGTTGTGTTTACTGAGCGCCTAAAGGCAGCACGGAAAACCAACTCCTAGATACCCCCTCCCCCCCCCCCAACTGGTCCACAAATGAGATTGGACCAAAGCGCTCTGAGCATGCTCTAAGCATGAAAGTAGCGCTATATAAAAACTATAATAATTTTAAAGAACACGGGACACACATTTGAGGCCTAACGAAAAACATCTTTCCCAAGACAGATGCAAGAGATGAAAAGAAAGGCTTTCTCTGCATTAGTCGTGACAGAATATGCAGGTCGCAGCTGGAATTGTGTGGTCATGTGAAACACTGCACTCTTCCTTAACCTTCAGAATCAAATACGATAAGATTGCAAGTAAAAACTAAGTTGTTTATTGTTTCGGATATATTATGCACCATGTGCATATTTAGGTTTAGTAGCTGCCTCCATTAATTTTAGGAAAGCCTACTGTTTCTTTACGAAAAAAAAAACTAACACATGTTAAATATCTCTAATATCAGACGTATAATCAAATCCTAATCGGATTTAATGCAAAGTCAACATGTAGATTTTTAGACGTTTCTCATATATGAAGATTACTAAGTCCAGTAAAGAAAATCAATTATTAAAAAAAGTAGTGACTGGAAATTTAGGCACTGGAAATTTAGACATCGGTATTTTGGCACTGGATATTTAGGTACCCGGAAATTTGGACACCCCAAAATTTAGGCACTCATAAATTGGTAAATTGGGCACTTTTTGACAAGGCGGAAATTTAGACAGCGAAAATGTTTAATTATCTTTAAAATTAAGGTGGCTATTAAAGAGTGCCTAATATTCTGGCGCCAATTTTCCGTCAAAAAGTCGCCCAATTTACAGGTTCCAAAATTTTCAGGTGTCTAACTTTTCAGGTGTCCAAAATTTGCCTAAATGTCTGGCACCTAAATTACCGTTACCTAGATTTTCCAGATGTCTTGAAAGCCTAAATTGTAAATGAGAAATGTTGCCTAGCTTGTAATTAAGTTATTTTTTTTTAATGTTCGTTTAGGAAACTTGACGTTATGTGAAGGAGAAGCAAAATCAAAAACTGTCAAAGTGAGGCTGGGCTCAACAGCAGTCGTTCATTTCTGTGTGACTACAGACCTGGACCTGGGCAGTCACATCGGTATCAACAAACTGCCCTATGCAATCAACCGTTTTAACGGAGCTAGAGATAAGATAGGCGTTACGTCACACCGGAAGGACAATTCTGACACCACTGACCACTACCTGCAGATGTACATCCAGAACGTTACGGAAGATGACATCGTGCAGTATGTCGTCCGTATCAAGCCGACAGTGTCCATCGATCTAACAGTTATCGTAAATCTGCGGAAATCAGACGGTAAGTAAACCTATATCTAAGTCTCTAGCAACTTCACTACATGTTGAGTCGTGGCCGAATTTATGATGTTATATATATATATATATATATATATATATATATATATATATATATATATATATATATATATATATATATATATATATATATTTATATCATGTAGCGCTCCATCAAGCACTATTTCTGGTATTGAAAGCCAACAAAATGCATTTTCTGAGGTATCTACAGTGCATTATCTTGCTATTAAAAAGTTTTATTTCAAAAACCTAATGTGCTATTCTTACTGACTTAGACCCTCTCGCGCCGTTCGGCGCATTTTCCGACAATCAACTCTTATTTTGCGTAATTCATTTTGTCGGAGAACATGTCCCGGAAAACCTCATTCGACGCTCTGTCACAACCTTACTAAGGGTTCGACACCCAGTTTGGCATATGATTTCTTTGATTTAGACCAGATCTCTATAACTGACTCCTAAAATCTGTCTTAGCCTTCTTTGTTGAGCCATGTTTAGTTTTTTTCAATTTTGGCAGAAGACTATTCACACTTTATTAATGTAGCCCAAGCCACTGGTAGAAATTTGTAACCTTTCTTGACTACGCTCTTGGAATTACATGCCTGTATTTCGCTTTAGATTTTATATCGAAAAGGAAAGTTTTTTCGTCGAAATCATCTGTTGAGGGGTTTTAAACTAAAAAATCTCTGTATTTTTGTTTTTTTTTTAATTCAAAACCCCATTTAGCTACGATCATAAAATTTGGTGACTGTATTTTGCTTTAAAATAATATTGAAGAGAGATGTTTTCAACTCTAAACGCTCTGTAGGGGATTTTTAAACTCAAAACCATCTGTAAAAATGTTTGTTTGTTTGTAAATGTTTTACATGTTTCGGATGTTCCTTCAAAGTTGAAGATAGTTTACTTCCTAGTCCAAACCTCCCGCAGGACGACGGGGGATGGGAGCGGGCAGGGTTTGAACCCGGGACCATCGATAAATTCAAACGACAATCCAGCGCGCAAACCGCACGACCAGGCAGCCATCTGGAGGGGTTTTAAACTTTAAAGAAAAAGCCATCTGGAGGAGGGTGATTTAAACTCAAAACCCCCTTTGGCTACGCTCATAGCATTTTAAGTGCGTAATTTGCTTTTTTTTTAATATTGAAGAGGTAGTTTTCAGCTTCAAACCCCGCTAGCAGGGGGTTTTTAAACTCAAAACCCCTTTGGCTACGCTCATATATTTTATAGTGTGTAATTTGCTTTTTTTTATATTGAATAGGTACTTTTTAGCATCAAACCCCAACTGGAAGGGGGGGGGGGGGTTAAACTAAAAACCCCTTTGGCTACGCTCATAGAGTTTTGAGTGTGTAATTTATTTATTTATATTGGAGAGGGGGTTTATCGTAAATTTTGGAGGGGGGGTTAAAATTAAAATCTTCCTTAACTGTGCTGTTGGAAATTGGGGATTGTTGTTTGCATTTTTTTTGCTTTGTTTTATAGAAGAGGGGGATTTAACTGCAAAAACCTCTGGTAGGGGGTTTAGAACTCAAAACCCCGTGTAGGGGGTTTTAATCTCAAAGCCCCTGGTAGGGGGCTTTAAACTCAAAACCCCCTAGTATATGGTTTTTAACTCAAAACCCCCCGGCTGTGCTGTGGTAAGTGATCTAGTATTTAAAAACTCACCTAAAATAACAAAATGAAAGCAAAAATCAGTCGCGAGAAGGGGGGGGGGAATTTCATTTCGGGGGGGGGGTTGAGCCCCAACCCCCCCCTGGCTACGCCCATGATACAGATATATATATATATATATATATATATATCAAAATATAAAAATGTACAATCAAACAAATCATCAGGTTTTATTTGAATTATTTTTTACAAAGGAAACAAGAACATGAATGCTATTTCACATTTAAACGAATCGCCATAAAAACAAACATTTTTTTAACTCGAACTGATGCAAAATACAGCTAAAAAATTTCGGACTACATTTGACTTGAGTAAACACATAACTAACCTTATAGACACCTCAGGAAAACGGCTAAAAAGTAAAGCAGCAATAATACATAAAACATTAAACCATAATTTACACATTGAAAATAAAACCCTAATAAAATACTCAGAAGACACAAAGATAAAGGAACATTTCTTAATCCATATGCTAGGATAAATTAATACAAGCGAACGCATGAAGCCAAGAAAACCAATGACTTAACAGAGTTGAAGTCTTTTATTAGCAGTCACGACTGAATTAATACATGGATACGCCTAGGACATAATTACCTTTTTTTTTTAATTTAAGAAACGTCTGTGATTTATAAGTAGATAAAAAAAAAGTTATATCTATAATTGATAGTTAGTGTTTGTATCATTGCAGATGCGTACCCAAAAGGTTGCAGTGATAGACAACCCAGGATGTACACATTAGCTGATATAGGAGAAGCCGTGACTGTGGACCTTTGTGTGGTTACGATGTGGCGCGAAGGAAACGACGTCATTCACCACATCAACATTCTGAATGCTAATAAACAAACCCTTAATGTGAATGTAACAAACTTTACCCGGAAGTTAGACAATAATACTAATTCTGATACTTTGCACGTCATACAAACTCACTTTTGGAATATCACCAGCCAGAACTTCGCTCGCTATGACGTCAGTATTGAGTTTGCGAATAACGTGACGTGGCGAGGTGTGTTTTACATTGTCAATAGAAAAGGTAGGTCAAGTTCAGGAGAACTTTTTTTATGTATACTTTATGCGTTATTTGCATTCATGCAAGATTCCTTTTTTTTTTCGTGGCCCAACCATGCGGGACAACACGATGAAAAAGTCATGGAAAGATAACTTCTTTTTTCTGCAAGTCGGACTAGAGTTACCTCACGTAACTTATCTTATCTTTTGCGGTGACAGAGAGCGAAGCTTAGAAAAAAAAAATTGGGCTGGGTGTATGCTACGCTGCGGGTTGGGTCGTCTAAGATTGTTGCGTCTCTTGCTTGACGACAGACGATCAAGGCATTATTGGTTCAAACTGAAGACTACTAAGGTGACATCGTCAAGCTCTTACAAGTTGACCATAAATCAGCTTAACATTGTTTTGTATATATTTTGTTGTATTTAAATAGATAGTGTAAGATCTAGTCAATGCATATGCTAAACTTAGGCTCGTTTTAGACCCTAACTTACATCTAGTAAAAGTTATGATTACGTTTTTGGATAAGACAAAAAAGGCGAAGTACAATAAAAGTTGTGAAGGCTTACAAGAAATATTGAAAATGACCAATGCACTTTAAACTGTAGGTCTTTCGTGCGTATTCCTATGTCATTGGAAACACTTGTCTATTAACAGTTAATAATTCCCACCTTTCAATTAAAAAACTAATAAATGATTATAATATTTGGATCTTGGTTCCAATTATCATCTGCCACATTGAGCTAACAAACAGTTATCTGATGTTCATGAAAAACGGGGTGGGGGCGCCAAAACAGTACCTTGCCCCGGGCGCACGTTTTGCTCCCTACGCCTCTGCAAGGAGCCGCTTTTCTATTTTATTATTTGTTCAATTTCCGTAGCGTTTAAGGGTCCCTTCTGCTTATCAAAATGTTAATGTTTTATTAGAATGGATAGAAATGAAATTGATTAAAGTACTTTTGTCAAAAAAACATTTTAATAGCATACAAATAATAAGGCTTGTCTTCGAGTCCAAAGATCAATGAGGAATGCAGTATTTGTCGTGGCTACGCAGCCCCAGCTTCGACCTACATATTTTGCCACACCTAGCGCAGGCATAACCATTGTCCGCAGTTGGTCGATTTAGATTTTCTTTTCGCCGTTCTACGCATGTCCTCGGTAGCGGATTTTATTTTCTCAAATGTGTATCCCGCGGCATACAAATAGACCTACCATATAAATATTTCTTTCTCTATCACAGATTCTGTTATCTGCCCGTCCACACTATGTTCCAAAGTGTCCAAACTCCTGCAACATTCTCACCAACAAACTTTTTGTCTCTCCGCTTATGGCCAGACTGATGACCTCCTACAGGTCAACTCTAACCTATATATGATTCAAGACGACTCAGAATGCTCGGAATGTAATCCTGAAAAGGTTGATGGGAATGTATCCTTGGACATCCGGGTGTTTAGCTGGTGGAATGATGTGACGTCAAGGCGTTACGTCATCGTGCTCAAAGACAAGGTTCCTTCAGACAAGTTAACCTTCAAAGTCGAATTCTTGTCAGCAGACGTAGTCTACTCGTTTTCAAAGAATCCTGAAGTTCAAGGTTTGTTTCCAGATGAATAAGACACAGAGTGATGATAGGGGGAAAAAAGATTTGATGAATGAGAGTAATAAAAGATTTGGATGTTGTCTTTCGTAGCCACTTCCAGATCTACAGATCTATTCCTCGACAAAAACGAAAGCAAATTACAGTCAGCCAATTCCTTGAGCGTATTTTACCCACCCCTCCCCCGTAAAAAAAAAAGTCTAAAAGAAAACTCTCTCTGTGGCATTTTACCATTAAAAAGAAAAGGAAAGCTACAGTCAATAAAATACATAAGCGTAGCTAAAAGGGAGGTTGAATTTCATTCCTCTCCCCCTCTTTTTTCCACTGAAAACTAAATGGATAACTGTTAAAAATCCCTCTTTCAATAAAATAACTCAAAACTACAGCCACTACATTCCATCAGCGTAGACAAGAAAGGTGTGAGGTTAACCCCCCCTCCTGTATAAATATCTGAAGAAAACAAAAATACACACAACAAATTTCATGAGCGTAGCCAAGGGGGGTTTTGAAGTGAACACCTCCCCCCCCCCCTTATAATAAAAAGAAAAGCTAAGATACAATCACTAAATTTCATGAGCGGTTTTGTGTTTAATCTCCCCCTCAAATAAAAAACTAAAGCAAAACAGTTACTGTAAGAGCCTAGCAATGGTGCTTTTCTGCCAGTTGGTGGAACCCATTAACATAGTAAATCTTCGAGTTTCAAGAATCAACAAACTTCTAACTCCTTGATTAGTTTTTCCTCCAGTCATCAGTCACCATTGTGTCAATGGCAGATTTGAGATTCGAACTACATTTTTAATAGAAGTATATAGCATGATGTTGCACTGTAGACACCTCAACCCCGCCGCATCCCTAGCTGGCAATGGAGGGGTACCTGCTGTCGTTCCACTAACTAGTAGAAACTTTTTGTAGGGCACTAAAGACTGAATGTGAACATGTGTGTGTGTGTGAGTGCAAACGAAAAAATCGCCCTTACCCATCCCACAAAAAACAGTTTTGTTTACGCCCGTGATTTCTAAATTAATTTTTGTGATATATAGTTTCAGATGAGACCACAACATACATTATGAGTCGATCAAATGATGTGACAAACACGAGTTATACTTTAAGACCAGCGGCAGGTAAAAATAATCTCAAGTACTTTAATTGTTTGTCAATGTCAAATGAAAATTACAAACACATGTAACAATTTTTTTTCTTAAACTAATTTTGTCAATAATTGTGGAAATGACATTTATTTCATTAAACACAATCAAAAAGTTCCCTTTTTTGCGATCTATGGGGTAGCCGAAGATGTTGTGGTCATCTGTTTCTATGGCCAACGTTTAACGAGCAGGGTGTCACGTGGCCAGTACAATGACCAACCGCCTTATTTTCCACAACTAACGTCAGGTTCCCATTAGAGTTTGGCGGAATCACGAACGCCCTAAAAATCCCGAAATTCAAAATCTCAGTCTTCATCAAGATTCGAACCCATAACCCCAAAATTCGGAAGCCAATCGATTAACCGCTCAGCCACCTAACATAATCATACTTATAATATATTATAATTTTATGAAAAAAAAAAACAACTACAGAAATATTTTTTTCTTTCTAAAAAATAAGTTGATTATCCTTCTTTTCTTTTCTTTTTTTTTTACTAGTTACAGGTATAGAGACGATTCATGTGTCCAGTTCTGAACCAATACCTCTGCTACTGATTGCTGTAGTCTTCTCAGTATTATCCTTTCTGATGTTTACAGTACTCGTCTGTATTACCGTGGTCAGGGGCAGACGTAAGTTGTTTGGTGTGACTGTCTTTTGTAGCGGTTTTTCTCTTTGAACCTTGAACCTTTGTTTTGCTGTGATTGTTTCCGATCAACAACTAGTCTAGCTATCATATACACATGTCATTCAGGAATACTTTCATTTTGAGAGTTCATAGTAACGTATTTTTATCAAATTGATATTTTATTCTTTTAGCCAGCTTTTTGCTGAGCTGTGTGCTCTTTTGCTGATTGTGCCAAGGAAAAATAGCGTTATGTTTCCTTCAGTTGCTCAGCGCTGCCGTACAGGGTGTTGGTTATGTTGGGCTGGAGTGGTAGTAGGGTCTGCCTAAGGTTGATTAGGAAGGGGCATACAAAGAGGATAGGGTTAACGGTTTCTTAAGGAAGGTTGCAGTGTCTACAAAGGGGGTCCGTGTGTGGGATTAAGAATTAGTATTTCAGAGTAAAAAGGAGGGACGTATGATTTTTTTTTTTATTGCCCGAGAAACCTACTGCTTTGATTGGGGTTTCTTTTCCACCAAACAGAACTGGCTGAATTGTGAAGATGATAGATGATATTCAGAAGAAAATCTAGAGTATATTCTTAAGTATTGTAATGAAATTGTTGGCTTCATAACGTAAAAAAAAGGAGTCAATGAAAACAGAAAGAAACAAAAGAATGTCAAAAATAGATTCTCCAACATTATTTCCCCTCTTGTTGAATGTAATGTGTTATAATAATTCAAAACTATGCTTCCAATTCTGATAAAATAGCACGATTTAGATGTAAAGATAAAGGATTATCCTAAAACAATGACCCCCAAACTTCTGCCCTCGGGTCATGTCTTACCAGTCACGTGGTGCTATCCAGCCCCTCCAAACTTCTGCTTATGGTACATAATGAGGCCGCAGAGGTTCGGTTCCGTTGGACTTTTGCTGGTATAAAGGCCCATGGCACTTGTATCAAAAATTTAAATAGCCTCCAGACCAAGAAAGGTTGGGCGCCACTGTCTTACAACATTTATTATTAAACAATTTTTTTTTCTACTTTTATTGTTCTTCAAGACTCAAGACGTTCTGTAGCTAGAAGAAAAAGTTCCGAAAAGTCCGTGACATCCTTTGGCGAGGTCTCTAGACTTCTGAACACTACCCAGTGCTCTCAAGACACAGGAAGATGTCTCCTCAACTTAGACGAAAGTCAACCACCAAGGAAAACTAGCGCGGACTATAGTATGTTGTCAGGAGAATATATCACTCCGCTCGATTTGTAAATATAAACAGAGGGTGACGCATTACAACTTACATCTAGTACGCAGTGGGAGAAAGATATGAAACAGTATTCTATTATATAAATATATATATATATATATATATTGTCCATTGTTGTCACTGCCTGGTGACACACTCAAGGACACATAATGTATGTGCCATTTAAATAAGCTAGATGCTAACTGTAGCCAAAATTGTTAATTGCAGAGTGTCATCTAGTATCAGTTAAAGCAGTTTGACGAACACTGAATATCGCAACTGCAAAGTTAGTGTTTCTTTTTAGTTTAATTGGATCTGCAATCATTAGTAAATTCTCTTGAAGTTTTTTTTAATCATCAACCTTGCTTTGAGCTCCTTGACATCGGCTTAAAATTGTTGTTTTCTTTAACCTGCACGAATAATTTGGAGCCTATATTGTATCTGTTTGGTATCTGAGGCATCGGTCTCACTTTATCTTATCTTGTATAATACAGACGTTACTTCAAAAAAGATGATGATTACGTCCTACGCTTCATGCATTCAGTCATGCATATTAACCAATAACTTAAATTCTGCCAAGTCACTGGTTTTCCTGGCTAGCTCAGGCAACCCATTCCATGCTCTAATAGCACTATGGAAAAAGGAGTATTTGTACAAATTTGTCCTAGCATATGGGACGAGGAATGTGCCTTTATCTTTGTGTCTTTCTGAGTATTTTATTAAATTTTTTTTTTGTATTTGAAGATTATAGTTCAGTTTCTTATGTATAATTGCTAATTGCGTTTCAGTATTTAAGTCACTTTACCTGGCCACACAAAGGCTATATAGAAATGTGGGTTTAAGAGATAGGGGCCTATACGACTATTAAATAAATAGCAGTTCGTTTTTTTTTAACACCGTTAACTTTATTCTAGAGCTCCTAAAAGTTGTTCTTTTCCACTTTCCCCGCTCAGCAGCTGTACTTATATGGATATCAAGAGAGAGGCTGGCCCATTCCTTTGCTTTGTCCAGCAATCTAGTATATACATGTTGTTATCATAATTTAATTTGCTTTTGCTTACAAACTGGCTAGTGTCATGTTCGTATTTCGCAAAACACTTCATGGCTGAAGAGTTCTTCAAACTTGTCCTGGGACTCAAGAGATGAAATCCAAAAAGAAAAAAAAAATACTAAACCTTGCTATTTTTATAAAGGAAAGGGAGAATCTGCTACATTACTGCTGACTAATTTACAACTTATTGACATTTATTTCGGTCTTTGCTGTTTTTCAGTAAATATGTGAATATCGAGCCTTGCCATATAGGTTTGCCACCAACTTTGTGCTAATTTTTCACCGGCTTATGTTGGTGTCTTGTTCAAATTTTGTTTCTTTTTGCTTGTCAGGTGGCCAAACCATTTTTTGTTTGCATTGGTTCTGCTGGGTGTCACAGACACATTGCGTGAAAGTGTAAACGTGAACACGGGTTATGTATGACCAGTTTAGTCTATTGGTGAAATGACTTGGTGAAGTCAAGTTTTCTTGTCAGTTGAAAGTCATATTAAAAACAAGTTAGTCCTTAGTCAATTGATCAAACAAGTATATATATATATATATATATATATATATATATATATATATATATATATATATATATATATATATATATATATATAGGCCTATGTGCGTGATTGTGGATTAACAAGATCTGTGTAAATTATATTCATGTATTATCTTCATGAAAGTTGGATTTGTTTTATGTCAATAAACATCATACATCACGTTCCCAAATAGTTCCTGTAATCATTTTGAGTCCAGTCTCCAGACTGTTAAGTTGCACAGGCCTACCATTGTTGTAATGGTATTTCTAAAATCAGTGACACTGGGCATATCAACAAAAGTTGAATGTTACTGAATGTTACAGTCACAGCCCTTTTGTTGAAATGCCCAGTGTCACTGATATTAGAAATACCATTACAACATTGGTATGCAGCTTATCAGTCTGGAGACTAGACTAACAATTACAGGAACTATATTCCTATTTGTTACATGTACAGATTTGACTTATTGCAAATTTTTTTCTTTGACTTCCCTGTATGCCTGGATTTAGTGTTTATTCTACAGCTTTTAAGAGCGGGTAACTAGAATCTGTCTACAAATGTATATTCTATGAAGATTTTTATTGTACCGCTACTAGGTCTATATGTATTTTTAATAACATATTTTGAGATTTATTGAAAAACTTTAAAATAGATTAGTGGCTATCTTGGAGTGGATAAAGCATGACATTGTGCTGACGAAAAATTAAAGTAAGTGCAACCCCCCCTTCCCTTTTCAGACCTATTTGGCAGATGACGTTAAGGTCATCTGTGTTTAAGGTCAATGGTTATTAAGGATGTCATATGGTCGACAAAACGACCAACTGTCGTTACTTTCCCCAAATAATTCCAGATACCTATTAGATTTGGGTGGACCATAAAGGTCATCCTAAAACTCCACAAGCCCCTGAATGTCCCTAAAGCTACATTTAAAATCTATAGGTAATACAAGATCAAGACTATATCCCTGTTATTCATCTTTTGGTTTGTAATAATAATTTTAAAAAAACAACTTAGCATTTATAAAGAGAAAAACAAAAATGAAGGCCTAGGAGTTTTTTACATTAATTTTTTTTTAATGATAAAGTTTTATTTCCTTTTTAAAAATATAATAATGAAATAATATTTGTTCATGGGTTGATTTTTACATGAAATAAATGTATAAAACTAATGAAATAATTTTATATGTAAACAATATCCCTGTTTAAGGTTCATTTGTTGTTATAACACATCTATATCATTTCAAGTACAACTTACATTGTCATTTTGTATAAATGTATTATTTTTACAAAAGTTATCACAGTAAGTGTTTCTGATTACACTGTTTGTGGTTTATGAATCTAATAAAGGTATCATGTACATAGTTTATGTCTTATTTACCTGTGATTTTCCTTCTCTTTCTTTTTTTTTTCATTTCTTAATTATTGCTTTTTTTTTTCTTTACAAAACAAGTTCATAATCAATAGATGGATAGTGTTTTACAACAACAATGAACCTATAGTTTAAACCTAGCAATAGTCAAACAAATTATCAAACCAACAACAATACAATGACAATTTTAGTTTTGGATAGTGATAAAATATTTTGGTTTGCTTTTATCAACCTCAACCATATATCAAAATGCTATTAGATGTACAAAGTAGGTTTAAATATATATATATTTGGCACATACTGGCTTAAACCTGTCTCTAGGAATGTGGTTTAAGTGAAGTTGGCAACAATGAGACTGTAACCAAACATCATTAATTAGATTGTCAAAAAAACTTTACAAAATAGAAATCACAGCAAAATGAACAATCACATAATAATATATCATTACATTATCATTACATATTCATCACTGGTCACACTCTTTTCTTAAAACAGCAATTTCCTTGTCTTTATGATACATAATTGATATTCATTACATGCTTAGTGTGGTCTCTCTAAGTTTGCCTCGTAAATTTCACCAACAGTATACAGAATTAAAAGTAAAGTTCCCCCCTTTCAGACCATGTGGTCTATAGGGCAGATGATGTAAAAGTCATCTGTTTCTATGGCCCATGAGGGTGTCATGTGGCCAGCACAACGACCAACCGCATTTACTTTTCCCCAACTAATGTCAGGTACCTATTGGAGCTAGGTGAACTCAGAGGCGCCCAAAGATCCCAAAATTGAAAATTGCAGTCTTCACAAGGATTCAAACCTGAGACCACCGGTTCGGAAGCCAAGCTCTTTACCGCTCAGCCACTGTGTATACAGAATTATATTGTCAAACTTTCTTTGCTAATAACTTGAATGTTTCCAAAGATTAAAACAATAGACATTTAAGACATCAAACTGTCTTGACATGACTTTAATAGTTGATCTATTAGTAACACTAAGCCTCACACAAAACAAACTTTTTAATTGAACTAAGCTGTACTTCAAGCAAACAAAACTTAATGTTAATTTTGCAAAAAAAAATAGTCTTGAACAAAAATTCATTAGCAATGACTGATTTGCATTAAATCTACACATAGGTGTAGTCCACAAATAGATACTTTCTCCGGATAAACGATACTTTCAAGGAAGTAGATCTTTGATTGGTAAAACTATAGAATTATTTATGTTCCAATTACTTTTTGTCAAAAACAAAATATGCTACTCAATAAGTTGAAGTCATGGTATAACACTTGCCAACTTGCAGCCTGTTGAAGATTCAAATCATTTGCTGTTGCTTGAATACTATAAACAACCAATTTTAATGTACCGCCTGATGAAATCAACATAATTTTAGATTATGGATCATAGCAATATACTTGTAATGCTTTATTGCCGTTTAAGAGAAATATTCTTTTAGGTTAAACAAACAAGCTGAACAGGTTCATTAATCAGATAAACCACAAAAAAATATCTAATACTCATATCTGTTGCATAGTTTATATATTTATGACATCAATTGGAAACCAACAGAAGTAAGAAAATAAGTAAAGAAATATACATTTGTACATGTATTATGACTGTATGTAAAAGATACTCTGTACATCTGGTAATGCTGTCTTGTCTTGCTTTAATCACCTGGAAAGAAAAAAAAAATTCTTTTTTTGTGTGTGTGAATTAAGAAATGTGGACAGAGCTAATGGAAGCAATGGAAATAGAAAAATGTTCCAATTTGGAAACTGTAGTTTCATTATCAATCACTTTATCTTACATTAGTTACCATTGTTTTGTCAAGCAAGATAATAATCAACAGCCAATACCTACTTTTGTTAAGATCTGATGTGCATTCATTTGGCAATTTGTTTTTTAAAGTATACTGGTATGTTACAGATAAACATCAAATTTTCCAATGTTGTCAAATTTATTTTAATTTATCTAATTTTTGTTAACATTTCCACAAACTATAATTTGTTTAAAAAAAATTTAAAATGAATTACTGACTTTAAAAAAGAAAACTTATTTCCTTTTAAGAAGAGAAAAAAAGACTTTTTAAACAAAAAAAATAATTCTATCAACAAAGATGACTTGTTCTCAAGAATCTGTTTAAGTGAATATTTCAGACTGTGAGGTTGTTGTTTTTTTTAATCTGCCAACTTCAAATGTGCACAATAAATAGAATAAGAATTAAACTCAGCTAAAACTAACATTGACACCCTACACTTCCTTACAAATATCAAATCTGTTACTCAAAACAGACAGAGGAGTAATATGACTCAGTCCAATGTAAAGTTCAAAATCAGTGCATCTATTTCTAAACTTTTGGCTGTTTCTAGCTCAATGGAAAGAACAACAAGTGAAGCTAACTTTCTCTTTTTTTTTAATCAATTGCAACTTCGAGAATGACTGCTCTGCTGAACAACTTTGAAAATGACTGCTCTGCTGAACAACTTCGAGCATGACTGCTCTGCTGAACAACTTAGAGAATGACTGCTCTGCTGAACAACTTTGAGAATGACTGCTCTGCTGAACAAACTGTCACAGACTAAAAGAGTAATAACATGCATGCATGCTCACAAAAGTTGATAAAATGTTTTTTTTAGAAAGCCAAATCTCCTAATGAGCTCAGACTTCATATGTCTTTTTGGTGGCTTCTTTGAAGGATTGCATCTCTGAACAATATTCTTTGGCAATATCAGCAAGGTAAGATGAGACTAGAAGTATGGTGACATCATATAACTCTTTGTGGTTTGCACTTGAAATAAAACTGGGCATTAATGACTAATGCATGTTGACAATTTTTTATTCCCATAAAAATATGTCATGTAATTGAGAAACAATGACATTGATAGCTGGGTAAAATTTTGACTTCGAAAGTATGGTCTGGTATAACACTTAGGATATTTGAAGGAGCTTTTGTTTTTCTTGAATCAGTTCTTACAAAAGTTTTTCTCGTCTTTGGTGTAAACCTCTACCGCTCATGTTAGTCATGGACCCAAACGCAGTGAATCCCTTTGCGCCTTGGTTGCTATGCAACAGGCTAAGGGACAATAATGGTTGTGGGCCTGGGTTCATTGAACCCCTTCACACCATGGATAATATGTTACTGGGAATGAGGGCTACACCTTAGTCTTTACAAATTGACTTAAGCTTCGTAAGTGGTGCTGTAGACTGTGTACAAAGCAATACAGAAAATTATGAGGGAAAATTCTCTGTTTACCTGACTACCAAAGGAAATGGGTGACTAGACTCATCAGTTACTCCCCTTTCATACTCATCAACATCGGCCAAATCTTCATCTAGTGTTCTGGTCAGATGTTGCAGGAATACATCCAGTGCCTTGAGAATAAACAAAGAGAAGATATTGTTTGTTTTATCATGGAGTATTAACAATATATCAAAGCAACCATTCTAAAAATGAAAACCATTTGTAGAGCACTTAAAATATAATAATGTTTGTTGATACGTTTTGTTTTTGTACAGTCTAGTAATGATCCATGTATTTATTGGGTTAGCCTTAGCCAAGATGGTACATGATAAACAATATTCTAGAAAATGAACTCTACATCACAAGAGTTTTTTCTTGTTTCTATTAGCTTTTATTAACATGGCTTAGCAGCGGTGGTATATGAAACCATGTGAGTATAATAAAGTTAGTGAAAATGATGCATATGAGTGACAATATGTTATGTTTGAACACAAATATATTAAACCAAAAGGTGTGCAGGAGGAAATTAATTTCATATTCCCTTTGTATCAAACATGCATCTTGTGAATTGATATACAGTTAATGATCAGTACTAACTGTTGTATTTGTTTGTATTTGTTGATTTTGTAGTGACCCTACCAAAACTTAGTCCCTAAGCCTAACTGTTCCCCATGCTCACCCATTGCCCTCTTTCTTACACAGTTTTCTAGCTCTAGATCTAATGATGTTCAAGATTTATTTTATCAAGCCAGCTCTCACTGTCTCTTAATTGAAGTAAAATCCTTCTTCTCAATAAACTCTGACACCTAAGAGTCTAATTCAACCAAAATTTTGATCCCCTTAGGAGTATTAGAAGGCTAGACCTACTGCAAATATCTGGTTAATGTTCATTGCAAAAATTGGTACAGTAGTCAGGTAGTGTTAATTACAGAGCCAGCTGCTTACTAAACAAATTAACATTTCTTTTTTTTTTATTCAATAAACATTCTGACAATTTAAATAATTGAATTATTTCATCTAGAATTTGTTCAATTACTATAAATGTCTTCATTGATTTCAACTTATATCACAAGTATTTACAAGGGATTTGTTTTTAAAAGAAGAAGGGGAAGAGTATACTATCAATACAGTTTTACTTACCACATCAGACACAACTTTCTCATGAAGTTTTTGTAAAGGTTTACTTTTGACAGTCTTCTCTCTGTTCTTCTGAATGCTGAATATCTGTGCTAGCCCAGTGTTGAAGATCATATCTGGGGAAGGGAGGAAGGCAATTAATAAATATGAATTCTCATTTATGAATTTACATGAAAACATTCATAACGGCCCTGAAATCAATTTAGTACGTTTAAGGATTCAATAAAACAAAAATATTTTTTAAACTGTTTACAGAGACAAAGAAAATTAATGTTCTAGTTAATAGTGTAAAGAAAAAAGTATTAACTGCACTTAACATAATTCATTTCCTATTTAAAACTGGTAGCTTGTTCAAAAACATAAAATTGATAAGTTATGAGAATAGTTCAAAATCTTACAGGCACATTTTTTTTCCTCTTAGCAAATATTTAAGAATAATTATTTTTTTTTAATTGAAGAATTCCAACAACGTGACAAATTTGTCTTACCATCTAAGAATTTATTTTGATGATCAGTTTCAGCCCACAGTTTGCCGTGTTGAAACATCAATGTCACTAGATAATCTAAGATGACAGCATCTGCCAGTTTGTCATTGGCTAGAAGATTTACCTGAATTGGAAAATTTATAAGCTTTTCAAGTCTGTAACTAATTTTGAAACCATTTATTAATTCTATAACGACCCCAGTCATCAACAAGAAGCTAAGAGAATATGAATTTCTCATAACATAAGCTAAATAAACGAAAAGTTATTATTTTATTCACCTCATTTTATAAACAAAAAGATTTGATTTCAAAGAGCCATAAAAAGATCTTTAACCTATTTCAAGCATGACAAAGACAATAGTGAAACCAGATTTAGTATTTTTCTTATTAATTATTTAGTTATTATTTCTTATTGAGATAAAACATTAAGTAAAGTAAACTAACCTTATCAATTTGTTTTACAAATGGATTAAATATATAAACAATAGTTTATTCAGTAGATCAAAGGCATGTTGTTGTTGTTTTTTTAAGATGGGGAAAATCCAAGTGGGCTTTTATAATGACATATCTGTGCTCCAAGGTAATAAATGGATTAAATATAATTGAGAAACAAAACTTGTAGAATATATTTTTTTTATTGAGAATCTTACCTCTTTAAATTGCCTTCTTAGAACTTTATCATCATAATACTGAATGGTTTCCCTGGCAACCACAATAGCTTCCTCTGTAACTTCAGGGGCAATGACTTGTGAATTGATGAAATCTTCTGCTATAATATCAAATTTCACTTCCTCAAGCTGAGAAAAATGAATCATAAAAGATGTAAGAGACTTAAAAAAAAAAAAAAAAAATTTAATTAAATGCACTGCTTATTGTGTTTTTATAAAATAAGTAGAATATACATAATCAACACCTGACCTTCACAGGGTTTTCATTTTTTTGTATGTAGCAATGTTATTAATATATAGCTCTATAAAAATGTTTTTATTATATTTTACTGTATAAATATATTTAGTAAAATCTTTTTTACAGATGTTTTTTTTTCTTTTAAAAACGACCAAAAGCATCAGTTTAGGGGAAGGAGTGGAGGTGCAAACACCCATTAGAGAGTGACCTGGAAAAATGCCTCCTTACAAAAGAAGTCTTTTTAAAAAAAAAAAAAAAAAACAATAGTGGCTTTACCTTGAATAACTTTTTTTCTTGCTACAAATAATTTTGCTTGAAATTTCATAAAAATCTACTAAACATTACACCATACTTTGTAACTTCCACAAATGATTCAGTTAAAATGTACCTTGAGTTAGGTACACACATTAATTTCAATATTGCTGTTATGCCAAGAACTTTTTGTTTTCAAGGTTTTGTATTATAGGCTATGCCAATAATTTCTTGTGATAATGTGGGGGTTTTTTTAATAGAAGTGATCACATTTCACAGTAATTTAATATTCATTTTAAAGGTTATTTAGCCCCTTGTAAAATAGTTTAATAAAATAAGAAAAAAAACAAGTTTGTTTTTTTTTAAGGAAAAAAAAAAGGGGGGGGGGGTAAAAACTTACAGTATGAGCCTACCATACTAGATGTCACCCAATGAATATGAATTCTCTTCATTGGTGAATAATTAAGGTACTATAACTTAATTATCTTTTTTAATTATTACATTCAAGATATACATACTAAGTCAGGAGCTATATCTCTGAGATAGTCAGACACAAGACTGGTAATAATGGTAGAAGCATATTCAGTCTGCAAGTGGTCCTCAGCCATGTCCATAATAGTCGATCGAACAACTTCTCTGGTGCCTTGCCTGACAACATCCTCAACAAGATCTGATAAGAAGTCCTCCAATGGATCTCTCTGTAGTAGCTTTTCATCCAGATAACTTTGAAGTAGATAAGAAATCCTTCAGTTCAAAAATGATGGTAAGTGATAAGACAGACTGATAAAAAAAAAATTTTAAAAAAATTCTAAAATATATCAAATATTTTATACACTTCAAGAAAAGCTGTAGCTGTGTATAGAATGTTCACTCTCAGTAATTATCAAAACATTTTTTATGCTGTTTTATTAATGAATTATCATTAAATCTCTAGTGTAAATTATAGAACAGTCTGATGATGCAGATTACAGTTAAATGTTTAATAGGCTTACTCATTGGCTAACTCTGAGACTGCCTCCCTGGCTATTTCAGTGGCCATCTCAGACACCTGGTCAGCCAGCAGGTCCTCACAAGTGTACAATGATGGGACATAAAGAGGGTGATGGTAGGGCTGAAAATCAATTAAGAGCAAATTTTTTTAAATTTGTATAAATGTTCATATAAATTTTAGCAAAACAAACATTTGAATCAGAAAGTAAAAATATTTTTGTAGAGAGACAATCCTTTCCCCCTGCAAAATCTCATGTGGCTAAAGAAGACAATCAATCTTAGAATCAAATGTAAAGTCACAGTTTGTGCATTTAAAAGCATCAGTTGCCGTATTAGCCTTTTTCCTGCTTCTGGAGTGTTCCCTTTGACCGAAACTTCTCATTTATACTTGCCCTTGTAGTTTTTTTCTTTCAGCTGTTGATAGCAGTTTTAAATTTTTAATGTTTTTCATGCCTACATCAGTAATAGCAAAGGGCATCCACTAGTTTTTCTGCCCTCCAGTAGATCTCCATTCAGTTTGCCCTTTGTAAGTTGTCTCTGAGGCATCTCATGCATAAGCCATCCAAATTGCCTACAGTTGATAACAAGACTTATTGGTGATTTTATCTTGGCACTCTATTTTCAGGAGGAGCCTCAGACAACAGAGGAGGACATTTTTAAAGGAGCATTTTTCTCCTAATATATGTGAATGGTCCTTGTCTCACTGACGTAACATTTTATATACAGGTTCAATAAAGTGGTAACATATTTAAATAAAGAAGACAAAAAAAAAAAAAAAAAAAAAAAAAAAGGGGAATTATATTTGGCTAAAAGTTTTGTTAAACACCTGCTCACCATGTGTTTTATCTCATTCAGTGTGTCAATAAGTAGGTCTGGTAAAATCTCTGTATTCAAACAATCCTGGATGAACCATTCACAATAGTCACTAGCAAACAGTGGGTGTTTCTTCCAGTGATTTAATGCCTCCTGTACCTAGAAATATACAAAATAAAGTTAAATTTACTAGTTCACTCTAATGACTCTTTCAATTTAAAAACAATATTAGATGTCTCTTGCTATAAAGAAGTGAACACTGGAAAGTAATATAATATGAATAGTATAAAACCAAGCTATGAATAGTATAAAACCAATTATTTGATCCAGAGATAGTAAAAACGTTTACCATAAAAAAAAATAATTATATTATTGTTATTGGTATCTCTTATACCTCCCATTAAAAAATATTAATATTAGCATTCATCATACATTAAATAAATAAATAAATATATATATATATATACCATCAAGAACTTTCTTATCTTTGCTGATTAATTAATAAATCTATATAAGTTACCATTTCATCCACTTCTGTTTCTTCTTCTTCATCGTCCTCAGTGGGGACCTGGGGATACACTAATGGGACAGCAGGCATCATGGGATATGAAGCTGCATATACAGGAACCTGAGATTTGCTTCTTTTATGAACTCTAGAATTTTTTTGCGGAGGTTCATGAAATCTCTGTTTCCTAACAAAAAAAACATTTAAATTTAAAAAGATAAAGTACTCTAAGAATAATGTAGTTGGCAATATAAATTGCTGAGATAAAACAAACAAAAAATGACAATAACAAAAATTAATTCATAAATGTCTAAATTTCAGCTTCATGCGTAATTAATTGCTAGGCTGCACAAGGACTGAAAAAACATTAACAGACCTGCCAACCAAAAAAAGTCCAAATGCGTAACGCTGATGGTCAAAATGCGTATTTTGGCACCAGAATGCGTAACACTTACTAAACGCGATCTACTATTTTGTCATATATTTGATATATATATAATATTAGATCTAGATGTCATGATTAGATCTAAAATCTAAATCTAGATCAATACGACAATAGAGATGATATCTAGACAAGATCTGGATCTATGTCTATATAATGAATATAATCTACTCTAAATCTGGGCTCAAGAGTGTTACCGATGCAGTGGATCCGCTACAAACGTATGTCTACTCCAAACTTTCATAGGCCTACCTACATCCTTGATATATTTTATACTAAGACTAAGAATCTAGTCTAGATGGTAGTAGATGTTATCGATCTAGATCTAGACAATCTAAATCATACTACAACTAAATTGGATCTAGATTGTAGAGTAATATAGAGAATCATGACATAACGTAATGTCTAGCCACACTCTAGCTAGATCTATTCCTGTATAACAAGTTATCTAGATTCTAGATCTAGAATCCAGATCTAGATCTAGACTAGATATCTACAATGTCACTCAATGTGTTTTGAATCGATAGCACTTCGATATTTTTTTCTATACAAAAACGGGAATCAGGGATTCAACATAATTAATTTCTACTAATGAACTTACAAAAAAAAAGTCACATTGGTGTATCAGCTAACTGACAGTACCAACCTGCATGATACGCCACTCCCTCACTCTCGCATTCTTCATTTCTAGACTAAATCTAATTGCTTTTAAGAACCAATCAACGTATAGATCAGGACACAATGTGTTCCCCACCTTTTCTGTTCCCCCCCCCAAAAGGACGGCTTAGCATGACCTCCGTGACCGCTCGTAAGCTAGTCAAGAGGGGAAAAAACAAAGATACGAAATGCGTAACGCGACGGGTTAAATGCATATTTGCGCACTGACGGTCATTTTTGGGAGATTTTGCGTAACGTATATGCATTTTGCGTAACGGTAGGCAGATCTGCATTAATCAAATGAATAGTAACCAGAAATAGTCACAGAAATCATAAGATATCAAATAAAAAAAGGTTGTGTTTCTGATGTTGAATAGGTCTCAAGTGTTTAACAAAAGTTGGGCCAGTTTATGGCATTGGTTCAGGGTTCTTACATTTCATGTACCAATTAGGGTCAGTTTCTTCACAATGAAAGGCTTGCCATGTAAAAAGCATTAGATGTCCTTTTATATTTGGTCCAACACCATCATCGGGGGTTGGCCATCCTTGCCATATGTAAAATTATCTTTATGCTTAAAGTTTTATCAGTTTATGTAGCATATTTGTGATACCTTGATTGCTTCAAAAGTATATATGTAAAAAAAAAGTCATAGATTTTTTCTGCATGTCTGGATATCTTCTGTAAAATTAATTAGGACAGTGGAAGATTTCATACAAAATTACCAAAAAAGTCTTACTTTTCAGATCTATTGTCTCGTAACCGTTTCACTTTTCTGGCATCTTTAGGTGGAGGTGGATAATAGACAGGAAATGGTGCACCATAGACTATCTGTGGAGGAAAGTAAGGCTGGGATAGGTTTGGGTAGGGATGGGAAAGGTTGGGATAGGGCTGTGGCTTAACTTTCCTAGCTGAGTTCAATGGAGGCTTCTTTTTTCTTTTTGTGTGCTTCCTGACATCTTCCTCCTCAACGCTCTCCACATCAACGTCATCTTCAGAGTCATTGCTGTCATCCCCCCAGCTGTCATAGTCATCTGTTGTCCTGACCAGGAATAGATCGACAAAACAAATTTATGATGAGAGCCAGGAAAAGAACTTATTTTTAAGTCCAAGAGAAGAGTATTTAGCTGCAAATGCCAACTAAAATTAAATTAAATTATAAACATGATAGCAATGCACCAGGCTAAATGCTATTAAACTATAAATCACATGAACTTTTTATCTCCGTTACTAATCCTTTCAAAACTTATTAAAAGTATTAAAAAAAATATATTTCTACAAAAAATAAAATACATCTTTTATAACACAATCTCCTACATTTATTACTATATAAAAATGAGTTGAATTTTTTTCTTTATTGCTGCACTTCAAAAAAATACAGGAGTAACAATCAAAGCAACCTTTAAAGGATCAATACAAATCAAAAAAGTGTTTCAAATTTGTCATCTTATTTGAATTTTAAAAAATTACCTGGGTTCAAAGGCCAACTTTGGTTTCAATGGTGGAACTTTTTCTTTTAAGATCTTTTTTGGTTTTAATAAAGGAACAGAATGATTTAAAGTCTTTTTAGTTTTTTTTGGTGATAAAGTTTCAAGAGGGGCCTCCCTATTTGGCTTAAGTGAAGGAACAACTTCATATTTCTTGGGATATATTACATCTTTAGCTGACAATTTGATATCTGGTTCTGGTGTAAGCCTGCAAATAATATTCATTCATATGAACAAAAATATTTTTAAATAATGAATATTAAAAGTTATGAGTGATATTAAGTGCTTTTAAAAAATTACTTTGTAATAAACTTTGTTAAATTCCTATTTCATGAATTAACCCACATTTCTATCCAACTTTAGGTCAAAGATGGACTTTATTTAGATAATTACAAACTAATTTATTACTATTCCTTATTTACAAAAAAAAACAATAATAAATAAATAAAGAGAGAAACAATATAATAAATAATTGTAATGAATTTAATTCCAAAGATTAAAGATAAGTGCAGTGTTTAACATCAATATACAAACCCAGTTGTGACCTGCATATTTTTCCAAATCTGATGCAGTCAAAGTCATTGCTCGTTGGTGAGAAATATATATACATATATTCCCACATTGAACAATGGCTATAATCAATAGCTATAACCAAAATAGAATAAATCCATCCAAATACATCCCAACTACATGTTCTAGCCTTTTTATATTTTAATTGCTACATTTGTTCAACAAACTTTGGTAAATATGGTGACGGAGTCCTTCTGTACTTTCCAAAAAGAGGATGTGAGGTTGCTCTCTGTCCTGGGAAACCATTGGGTGTTTTTCTTCTCACTCCTACCACAGGACTTGGTCTTCTCTTTCTGCCAGAAAGCAGATCATGTCTTATCTTCAGCAACCTGAAATATTCACAGCAAAGTTTACTCTACACAGTGGCAGATGGAAGAAAGTGTTAGAACAATAAAAGATTTTTTAAGAACGATTCCCATTTTGGCTCTAAATCAACACCAATAACAGTAAACTCAGGTGTACCTCAAGGAACAGTCTTGGGTCCACTACTATTTTTAATTTACATAAATGATTTACCAAATTGCATTAGTTCAGGAACAAAAGTCAGATTATTTGCAGACGATTGCATAATATATAGAACAATAAAAACAAAACAAGACACAGATATTTTACAAAGAGAATTAGATGAATTACAGAAATGGGAATCATATTGGAGCATGTCTTTCCACCCAGAAAAATGTCAGTTGTTAAGAGTAACAAAAAAACTAAAACAAATTAATTCCACTTATCTTATTCATGGCAAACCAGTAACACAGACTAAAAACTCAAAATACCTAGGTGTTATAATAAATGAAAAACTGTCATGGAATCCACATATTGATGAAACTATAAAAAAATCAAACAAAGCATTAGGGTTTATTAAAAGAAATTTTTATAAATCAAATAAGAACATAAAACTAAAATGTTATTTAACCTTGGTTAGGCCAATAATAGAATATGCATCCACCGTGTGGGACCCCTCAACTCAAGAAAACATTAAGAAACTGGAACAAACACAAAATAGAGCAGTGAGATTCATAACAAACGAATATTCACATTTGACTAGGGTAACACCATTAGTAAAATCACTAAATTTAGAAAGCGTTCAGGACAGAAGACTCAAAAGTAAAGTAGCAATTATACATAAAACACTGAACCATAATCTTCAAATACAAAAACAAAATTTAATAAAATACTCTGAAAGACACAAAAATAAAGGCACATTCCTCGTCCCATATGCTAGGACAAATTTGTACAAATACTCCTTCTTCCCTAGTGCTATTAGAGCATGGAATGGGTTGCCTGAGCTAGCCAGAAAAACCAGTGACTTGGCAGAATTTAAGTCATTGGTAAATATGCATGACTAAATGCATGACGCGTAGGACGTAATCATCTTCTTTTTTGAAGTAACGTCTGTATTATATAAGATAAGACCAATTATTACCTTAAGTTTTTTTTCATTGAAAAGGTTGAAGGTCAGAGTGTGTGACATATTATATGTTGTATGAATTTTTGTTTTCTTTTATAGAGAGTAAGTTTCTTTTTGTCACTAACCAAAAAAAAAGTTTCTTTTTGCCACCATAAGCTAATAAATTTTAGCTTAATAACTGATGCCAATACAATTAAGTTTATTTATGAAATTGACTATCAATAATGGAGACTTCAAGCAATGGCTGGCTGCTTGGTCATATAGAATGCACTCTGGACTGTTGCCTCAACGGGCCCAAGTTTAAATTCTGTCGCTTCATGATATTTGGACTAAATTCATGATAGTACAAATTTTTTTTTTTTAATTCCTGAGCTATTCTAGTAAGATCTAGCTATAGTGATACTATATATGTTAAAAACCTCAACTTTCAATATGGTTATAGGCCTCTCCTTTTGTGCTTGCCCTCTCAGCTCATGACGATTCATACATTTTATAGTATTGTTGACTTGTAAAGTGTAATTTGTAAAAGCACAATTATGCTCAAGTAAATTTTATATGAGATGGACATTGTTCTGAATAGCTAATATGATTAATTAAACTGTATAGCATAGCACTTATCTACTTATGAGTCTTTATGGCATGGTCATAGGTAGGCTTTCATAATAGTTTCATTTCTGTTAGTACTTGTTTTACTATAACTAGGGCCCTAATATAGGTGCAATCAGTCTAATGATCTAGCCTTTGAAATTCTAGTTGTAGGAATATTATTAGAGATAGATCTAGTCATTCTAGAATCTAGAGCATAGATCTAGTAAATTCTAGTAGTTAAAAAAAGTATAGGGTCTATAATACATAATTATATATTTAATATATTATTATTATATACTTTTACTTTTTTTTACAAATAACAATTATTCATATATATATATTATTATATACTATTATAAATAATAATATATTTAAATATATTTATATTATATCATTAATTATTATATAGTTAATATAGAAGTCCATATTAGACAATATAAGGGAGCTCTTGTTCACTTTTGCTGGCCTAGAGTTCCAAGAGCCGAAGGCTCAACTCTTCCTAACAGTACTTTAATAACTTTAAGGCTTAGAATCTAAGACTTAAAAATAAAAGAAGAAGAATCAGAATATTATTATTATATTGAATAATTTTCTAGATCTAAATTTGATTTAGATTCCGTCTAGATAAAAACTTAAATTAATTAAACATACGAGTCTTGATGTTCTTTCCAAAATGACTCTTTTTCGATTTGTTGAATATCGCCTGTCATATTTTCTTCGATAAATCACATTGGCATCCTAAAGTGTTTGTTTTGAGACACCATGTTGTTTACATATATAGAAACGGTCCGGAAACATATTGCGCCATCTGTATTTCCAGTGGGAGTTAATTCTTCACAATTCTAAAAACTATTCTATCAGTATTCATTCATGTACTTATTTCGGCGGTTCCTACAGATTTGAGAATAAACCAAACCTCCCGCAGGACGACGGTGTACAGCAGTGTTCGAACCTGGGGCCCATCGAGACCCTCGAAAGACATTTCAAAGTTCATATCACACAACCAGGCAGCCATACATTCGCGCTGCCTCAAGAGCAGGGGTTCTCAAACCTTTTTGAACCGGTGAACCGTTAACATAGTCGAATCTTACCCACGAACTCCTTAGTAAAAAAAAAAAGCTACATAAATACCACATGAAACTCTACTGTTTAATCGTTGACAGAAGAAACAGATGACCTTAACATCATCTACCCTATAGATCGCAAGAACTGAAAGGGAAACTTTACTTACTCTTGCATTGGTGTGGATTCATCTCGTGTTTGATATCTGTGTCTACGCACAAAAGTGTTCAATGCCTAATCGAGAATATCCAAATGAAGAATGTCTTCACATCTCTGGTCAAAAAATAGAACGTAATAGACATTAAACAGCAGTAAGTTTCGAGTTTATTATTATTAAAATTAATCGATCGGATAAACTGGCTTTTAGTGCAGAAATAATTTTAATTGTATGCAATTTCCATATTTCTGCAGACCCCTTACGGTCGACTTACGGGGGGTCCGTAAGTTTAAGAACCACTGCTCTATAGGATCTTGAAAACAGCATGGTAAAAAAGAACTGGTCTTCCCAGCATATTTACAATCCTAAGACAACGCTGCCTGCGCTGGTTTGGTCATGTTCGCCTGATGGAGGACGAATGTATCCCAGAAGTCACCCTTTATGGATAAATTGCGACCGGCTCAAGAAAAACGTCTTTGAATCTCCACTACAGATAATGTGGATGTAGACTCTAATCCAGTGGTTGAGAAAATGGGGGGGGGGGGGAGGAATAGGCCCTATCTGGGTAAGTTTTATTTACCGTTGTCACTTTTTTAAAGCATTTATTTAAAAAAAAATTAAAACGACTTGAATTCTAACTCATGGCTCAAGTCGTTTCAAGTTGACATACTAACAACTCTGCTAGTAAAGTGATTTTGAAAATAGAAGATTGTTTAGTTATCTATGATTGGTCTCAAACTTACTTTAAAGCGGCGACCTATAAAGGAGACTAATTCAGCTTGTACCACCACTTCAGTCAAGTACAACTTCTGTCCCTTGTTCGAGATGCCAAACAAAATAATTAATTATCAACAGCTAATTATCTAATTTTTTAAATTGATTTTTTTGGTAAAGAAATAATTGTGCAAAATTTCAGCTTAACGTGTACAAAATTTTTACTTTACAGACAGACAGACAGAGTGAGTTGATATAAACTTTGTAAAAAAAAGTAGTCCCTCAATTACAAATATGGAGGCACGATGGTTGAGCGGTAAAGCGCTTGGCTTCCGAAAAGGGGATCTCGGGCTCGAATCCTGGGATTTTTAATTTCGGAATCTTTGGACGCCTCCACCCATGACCCAGCTCTAATGGGTACCTGACATTAGTTGGGGAAAAGTAAAGGCGGTTGGTCGTTGTGCTGGCCACATGACACCCTGCTCGTTAACGACGGCCAAAGAAATAGATGACCTTTACATCATCTGCCCCACATAGCGCAAGGTCTGAATGGGGAATTTTACTTTCCTAATAACTAATAACAAATATAGGCCTATGAACGCATTTCAGATTACCTTGTTCGACCTTATTTTTGTTTTTGCAGCTGATGAAGGTCTCGAGGTCCCTAAGTCCTGTGTTTTTACAGGGTTTCCTGAGTGTATATCTATTGTGTTTTGCCTACAAAAATTTCAAATTTGCCACTTCATCACAGCACATACACAAACAATAAAAACAAACATGCACACACAAAAACAAAGTAAAAGAAAAGGAATGAATTTTAATAAACATTTCATTTTTTTAATTTTTTTTTTTTTTTTGGTTTGTGTGTGTCTAATACAAGTTTCACGTAATATAGTGTCTATTAGGATGTAGTGTTACTGGTCCATTGAAATAATACAGGTTTTGTTGTTTTTTTTCCCGATGCTATGTTAGCTGTGTGAGAAACATTCAGATACTATTTCTATACAAATAAGTCGAGGCATGCATTGTATGGGCTTGAATTATATATCTTTTAACTAAGACAAACACGTCTGCAGATCTTGGATCTATGGTGCTATGGTGTTTGCAGTGTGGACAGTTTTAAATTTAGTATTATAACAGTTGAAAATTCCTACAACTGGCTCAAGATCAGCAGTCTTGGCTTGGAACAATGACTAAACAATGCTTCCATCTTGTGAATAAAAGAAAAAACTGCCATAGAATATAAGATTGAAAATAATTACTAGCCTTAGTCATTTTTAAATATCACAACTGTAGAACAAATTTAATTTGTGAATATTAACTTAGACACCTACACTAGCAACCAATCTTTTTTTACTTATCAATGTAGACTTTGGTATGTCTTAAATAGTCTGAATGCAATATTGTAAACCAATGCTACTTTTAACAAGATTGGTCTTGACTCCACGTTACGACATCGTCGTCAGAGTGCAGAGAGCAAAGTTCCATAACTTCTTGGGAAGGATCCTTGTAGCATCCCGTGACATTGACATCCGCTTCCTCTGTGGCCCTGGATTCGCTGGCTATCTTAACCTGATTTACGCTGTGTCCACTGGACTGAGTGGACAGTTCAATGGTGTGTGTGCTTTGAGGCGCGGCAAGTGGGGGCTTTTCGCCTTTCAATGTTTGCTCTGCGGAGCTTTCTAACTGGTCAGTCATGGAAAGAAAGTCCTGCACATAGTGAGCACAGCCACTCTTTTGCGAATGAGATTTATTGTATGTAGTGTTGTTGTACCACATAGGATTTAGAGTGTTTTCAATGACTGAAATGAAAAGAATAATAATTAGTTTTAATCATCGCTAAAAAGGCTAACTACACTGAACAATTAGTGCTGTTTGTTTTTTGCACCTCATAAATTTATTGTACGCAGGTTTCAAACAAATTGAGAACAAAACAAAATATAAAAATCATTTTTAAGCTTATCTAAGGAAAAGAACTCCGCACTTACAACAATATATCATCAAACGCACAACGACCAACCGCCTTTACTTTTCCACAACTAATGTCAGTTACCCATTAGAGCTGGGTGGACTCATATGCGCCCTTAAATCCCGAAATTCAAAATCCCATTCTTCACCAGGATTCGAACCCGGAACCATCGGTTTAGAAGCCGAGCGCTCTTTCACACAGCCACAGCGCCTCTACTGAGCTGGGTAAGACTACTATATTACGAGAATGCCTTGGTAACAATTACCTGCGCAATGCATTATGTTATTGTTATGTTATTGTTATTGTATACCAGATAATTTATCTTTCTTCCCTACTTCCCAATACTTAAGCCCATTCTTACATTTTGTGTGTCCAGCTTCTAATTACCTGAACTAGAAACTTGTTCCTCTCTTTTCCTGTACTTCCATCTCTCTGACACCGAGACCTCATCCATATACTCTGTGACGTAATGAAACAGAACTCTGTGTAGAAAGTCGTACTCTTCCTAGACAGGAGCAGACGACACAAGAACGCCATGTTACGTTTGTGTAAATATGTTTCTTCCCTATTGTCAAATACTTTTTTTTTTATTCTTTCAAACGGAAGAAAGAAAGTCACTTATCAACATGCATGACTAGATAAACACAGGGACACGCGTAGGACGTAGTCATTTTCACTTTTCAAGTAACGTCTGTAAATTATAAGAATCTGATAAGAGAATGACACAAGCTCCTCTTTGAACTAGTAAAACCTTCGTTATACATATATATTGATGGGTGTATATATATAATAAATAAGTAACCTATAATCTACCATGTTTATTTTACGTTGTTAGAAAAACAGCGTAGGCTTAACAATGAGAGGATAACAGAAGCATAAGGCGACCTGTACTCAGGGCCAGATTTAGGTCTGTAGGCCTGGGCCAACGATGGAGCGGAGGCCCCTAATTATTTTCCGAATAAAAGAAACATGTTTATATTATGCGGTTGGAACAAGGTGAAAAGCACGAACTAAAAAGGGATCTATGGAGATTTTGTCTCCCCATAAGGTATAAGCAAGTAACTAAAAAAAGCATTAAAAGGGAGACCAGTATTGGAAGTGAAAAGCTAACAAGTGCCAGTAGTTTCAAATACCTTGGAGCAGCTATCGCCTCAGATGAACAAACTAAACCTGAACTACTGTCCACGGCAGCACGGCAAAACAATATGAAGTGCCAAAGCATAGCACTCGGCACTAAAATCAGACTAATGGTCATATCCACATTCTTAAATGCTTGAGAATCTTGGACACTGACTGCAGAGATAGAGAGGAGGATCTTAGCAATGGAATTGAGATGCTACAGAAAGATCATTGGTATCATATACAACTACCGCATCACAAACGAAGAGAATAGAGACAGAATTAGTTCAGCGATTGGACCTCACGATGATCTGCTAATTACTGTCTAAAAACTCAAACTAGAACTCATGACCATATCACAATGTCCACTGGGCTCGCAAAAAACTTTCTTCAGGGAACAGTACCAGGAAAAAAGGAGAGGTAGACAGAGAAAGCGATAGGAAGACAACATAAAAGAATGGGCGGGACTATGAAAGACAAAACACAGAGAGGAGTGAGAAAAGACGGTAAGCAGATCTTGTGTGGTGCCCCATCAGGTAACAGACTAAGGGATATGTGAAGATGAACTACAAAGCGAAAATAAATTGTCTTTTAAAATTAAGTTTTTAACTACTCACAAAGCTTCCCAGGGCCGTTGGGTATTTCCGTCGCAAGTATTTTATCACGTGGTACACGTCCACTTCCTGTTCTTCTTGAACTTGTTCGCACACCAACGCGCAGGCGCAAAGGAGGCTGGCTTCTCGACTTCCGGCCGGACTATGGATGAGGATGGGTCCAGCGTCTGGGTTCTGCCTGATGTTTCCGCGAGGAAGGTTTTGCCATCTCCATATGAGCTCGTGAAGATCGAGAAGTTGGTTCGGACTCAACACATCCTGACACCTGGAAATGAAATTGGTGGATTTCGTAACCATATGGTCTTACTGTTACCCAAGATAAACCACGAAATTAAAATGTCTTTTAAACAAATATAAACAAATAAATAAATAAGAAAAGCATTCAAAATAAGATAAACATACAAAAATATTTAACAAATAAAAAAAATCTTATACGAAGTGTAATTGTATCATTTAGCTTAAATCAGCCATGTCATTAAATTTGTAAAAGATCTAGACCAACAACAATAAATCTATGCGATTAGTAATATTTTTACCAATAATTTTTCTTTAGTGCTATTTCGTGCTTTTAGCTTTCTCAATGGACTACGATACAGGTTCCACCCAGGTTCCTTAATAAAGTTATGACTTTCAATGTAAAAGACAAATCCTCAAATAGTTTTACAAAATATCTTTTGAATAGTTTTATGATAGGTGCAAAAAACGAATATTTAATATTTATTTTTTGTTGTTTGTTTTAATACAATTTTGCAGTATTTTTACTCGGGAACAAAGGTTCAAGCAACAATGCATCTTTTATAGTTAATTGTACTGGCAAAAGTGCAAGAAGTTGGTGTCTTCTTCTATTTTTAGCTCAAGCTCCATAAATCGCATTTTTAAAAAAATACGCATTTCAGACGTTGTGATCTCTAAGGCACCAATCTGTTTCCTTGCACGACGGCTAACGAAGTTTGGGTATTAATGAAACAATATGAATACAAACAATGGTAATACTTACCCGCCGTCTGATTCGAAAAACGCCTCGCTCTTTCTCTTCTTTCTTCGCTTTCTCTCTCGGTCCAACTTTGAGGACATTTTTCTAGCGCTTTCATTGTGGTCTTTGCGAAGGCTCGACGTGCTTTGACTCTCGCTAGAATTCGTCAGGAGGTTTATTTGTACACGACTCCTGGGGGACATTGACCTGACGATTGAGTCATCCTCAGCGAAAGTTGAACTGCTTGCAGCTAAAGCTGTTTTCTTCCTCTTGGACATCGTTGGCTGTATTAAATCTTTCTTTTTGCTTTCATTCCTAAACTCGTGATTTGCAGACTTGGTAGCCAATGCTGAAAAAGATTCGCCCTGTTTTTGAAATGGATATTTGTTAGATGCTTTCTGTGCTAAAGATTCATCACTGTTAAAATTGTTTAAAGGCGTCAACATTCCAGAAGATGCTCCATGTATATCTGGTGAGTGTAGCACAGTAATTAAGGCAGAGTTGGAAGAATCTTTAGTCTTGGTTAAAGATTTCAGCAGATTGGAACTGCTTACAATTTCTAAATTTTCAAAGCAAGCATCGTTATTTTCTTCTGATGTTGGTCCTATATTTATAAGAGCAGAATTAGTAACGTTCGTCTCCTTTGTTTCATAACTGGTTTTTGGATGCAAAACATGAAACTCTGTTTTTTCTGTCAACTTTGCGCTGAGCTGTTGTTCAACAGAGCTTGAAAACACCTTCAATTTCGATTGTTTCGACTCTTTTAGGTGTAAAAAATTTGTAATCTTACTCAAGCTTTGTAAATAGCGTCTTTTACTGTTGCTGGATGAATTCGACCTATTTTTCTGAAGCAGTTGTATTTTTCCTAGAACATCTGCAGGTTTTGTCTGCTTTGGAGAGAAGTGCCTCGAATTCGACCTATTTTTCTGAAGCAGTTGTATTTTTCCTAGAACATCTGCAGGTTTTGTCTGCTTTGGAGACAAATGCCTCGAGTGAGCTGCCAACTTTGTGTTACGTGATCTTTTTTGCCGGATATGTCTGTGGCGTCTTTCGTTGCTTAGAAATGATAACGATCTGGACGCTCTCCTCTTCCTGGAAGCGTGTATCTTCGCCGATTTCTCGCCACTTTTCAATAAGACTTTGTTGCACTTTGATTGTTTTGGAGGCGATGTTTTGTTGCCGAGCTCTGAAAAATTTTGAGCTTCTTTAGGCAACTGTATTCTTGGAATTGGTCTGCGATAATGCGCTAAGCTACGTCTTTCTGTGTGGGGCTTTTCAGAGTGGTAGGTGTGCTTGCTTTGGTGTTCTTTAGCATTTAACCTGCTGGAACCATTATAATACGATTTATTATCGTTTCGGCAGCTTTTTACCAGTCGCCCATCTCTTAACACCAAAAAAGTTGAGTTATCGTTTTTACTTATCCTAGACCAACATGGCTCCTTATAATCTCGACACTGTCTGTCTATCATTCTTTTATCTCGTATTCGATTCGCGCGGTTTTTTTCATTCTCCATTTCGCGATATCGACAGTATGGCGCAGGAGGTTCTGTTTGAAAGCTACTTTTTACTGGAAAACAAAAACTATTAGCATCAACGTAGCTAACGCGTTTACCTCTGACCTTAGTGGGAGATAATCTACACATCTCGCCTGCACACTCCAAATCGTGGTTAACCCCCGTGGCTTTGATAGTGCTGCGTCTCTTGCTGTACGAAGTCTCTCTATATTTGCTCTTATGGTCATTCTTTCTCAGCGAACTTTGATTTTTGTGGTCGCATACGACATGACGAAATGGGATAGAAAAGTGTCTTATTTTTCTCTTGTTCACTTTTCCTGAGTTGGTCGTCTCTTCTAACAGAATGTCTCTCAATAATGTCACATCTTGCTTATTCACTGACACAGATTCGGCTACGTATTTTCCGACGAATTTGGACATCTTTGGCGCGCCGATTCCATCACGTTTGCCAGATTTCTTTTGTCGTACAGCAGAAACATCTTTGCCAAATTGCACTATAGTGACTATGTTATGTTGGCAAACGAAATGCCAAAAGTCTGTAATCTCTTTGTCAGTAGGGGAATTCATTAAAACAAACTGGTTTTGGTTTCTGAGACCGTCAATAAATATTGGATTCAGTGAGTTGATATTACTTGTGAATGGCGATATCTGTGAAGAAAATATTTCCATGTATTTGAAACCATTTAGACGACTTTACACGTTTGATTTAGATACATATTAGCAGGGTTAGGATTAAGGCTAAAAATATAAACAGTAAAACATGTTAAATTAAAATATGCAAATGTAGAATAATATACCTATTTGATATGATACAAGGTGTCAATGTATATAGAGTTGTATAGACTTGTATTGGTCCTATGAGATACGCCGCACAAGTCCGGTTAAAACAACTCAACCACAACTAACTGAATTATGCCCAAACCCAATTTTTTTTTTAAGTAGCTAATATAATTAAAATAACTCCATATTTACAGTGTTATGGTTCTTCCGCCGTGTCAAATCCAAACAATGAAGTAAAAAGGAGGTATACCTATTGAGTAAACACCGGGCGAAAGGCCGAAACAATCCAATTAGGTAGTCGACACGAGTGTTAACAAAATAAACACCTTTAATACTGAAAAATGGATCCGTCCAATGTCCTTCGTTAGTAGCGGCGTCTGTATCTTCTTGTTCTTGTTTTTTAAAGATCTGTCACGTGACTTGTCGCTAAGTAAAACTTTCCCCTTATTCCCGAAACAAATAACTAAATCCTAATCATGGCATAACAACAGCTATAGCTCTTGATAATGTAGAAGTTATTACCCTTTTTGATTTCAAACAAAAATGATTAATTACAAATAGTTAATTATCTAATTTGTTGTCCAGCAAATGGGCAAACATATAGTACCTACCTGAAAATATCGGTTGACCAGCAAATGGACCAACATATAGAACCTACCTGAAAATATCGGTTGTCCATTTTACCTTTACCTATCCCCTAGTCTGTTGGACCGTTGTGGCACCATGCAAGATTTGTCGACTGTCTTTCTTCATTCTTCTCTGTCTTTTGCCTTAGTTAGAACCTCTTTCAATGGCAGGCCCATCCATTCTTTTATGTTGTCCTCCCATCACTTTCTCTGTCTGCCTCTTCTTCTCCCTGATATTGTTCTCTGAAGGAAGGTCTTTGCGAGTCCCGAAGATCTTGTAATATTGCCATAGATATTTAGCTTGCGTTTTTTTTTTTGTGATAGTTAGCAGGTCATCATGGGGTCCAATCGCTGAAGAAACCCTGTCTCTAATCTCTTGGTTTGTGATGCGGTCTTTGAATATGATTCCTGTGATCCTTCTGCAGCATCTCAATTCCGTTGCCAGGATCCTCCTCTCTAGCTCTGCAGTCAGCGTTCAAGACTTACAAGCATATAAACATGTGGCCATGACGAGGGAGCGCATCAGTCTGGTTTTGGTGCCGAGGGCTAAGCCTTGTCTTTGTCAAGCTTACGGGCAAACATATAGTACCTACCTGAGAATATCGGTTGTCCAACAAACGGGCAATGTTGACATCGTCTGAGAGAAAGTCCAAAGTGAAGAGGTTCAGAAGCTCGTACTGGTCCTGTGGAAGATAATGAACTATTCTGTAATAGAAACATAGGACTAATGAAGTTAACTGCATAACTTGTATCAACTGTCCATCTACTCCTTCAAGTAATGGGACATGTCTGAGTATGTCTGTGTTAGAGTATGTCTGTGTTGGTCCATTTGAAACGTACATTCTCGATAATTACCAAAGATCAAAAAAATAAATGCCGTTGACCTGTATATTTAATTCAAATGCAATACTTGCAAATTATATTCGGTATTGAGTGATTCAAATTGAAAATATGTATAAGCTATATTCTGCTTCCAGTAGGTAATTCAAATTGAACATGTTTTTCTGTTGTTTTCAATTATTTTTTCTTAAGAAGCACCTATGTAACAAAAAAATATATCTTTCTGACACATTTACCTCAATATAAGACTGCCCGCTGTTCGGGTTTATCTGACTTAACTGTATCATCGCGTTCTGTATCCCATGTTCAAGTTCTATGTTTGTATCTCCAGCCTCATATTCGTCTTGTAAAGCCGTGTAGATAAATAAATAGTGCTCTAAGCAACGAATCTGAAAAAAAAAACACCGGTATTTATGCAAATTTAATTAAGCTAAACTATGTACATTTTGAATTATAATTATTCTTTCTTACTAAATGCTGGTGAAACGGACTACAATGATGTAGAGAGTCAAAGACAACTCACACAACATCTTTGATAAGATTTCCTGTCATTCTCCAATATTGCAATTTAGAATGAAGAAAAAAAGATTTACTAAGAAGAGTAGTTGCGCTTTATATCAGCTCACTCTTATCTGGTACAATATTTGTACACGTTAATTTTGTTACTAATTTTGTAGTTTGAATTTTGAGTTTTTGGCACATCGGCACAATTTAGGCCATGTCGTGCCCGTAATCCTTCAAGGATTACTCTCCTTTACAAGTGCTAAATTCCATACAGTTAAATCATTTAAAACAAGGTCCATTCACAGTTGAAATAGTAAAGGTAGTAAAAATTTAATAATTAGTAAAAATCCTATGTAAATATTATAGGGTCATAGTTTCGCAAATCACATCGTGGTATCGAACAAGACATGAATCAATGGGTAATTAATTATTTTGTTTGGTATCAAAAAGGGAGAAATATCGTGTAAAAAATTGTGAGCTAATATAAGCTGTGTATAATTACATCTAAAAAAAAAACGCACAAGACTTAATACTAAACAGAAACTTGAATTTTCAGACACGAGATTACAAATCCAACATAAAATGAACAAGATATGCAATGTTTTAGAACAATAGCCACCCACAAAACCTTCCTGACACTCAAAGCCTACATCGTCCACTGCTCAGGAGCTCCATCTCTTTTCTATTGTATATTCACGCAAACTTGCATTCTTAAAGAAAAAAAATGTCAACGAGCCAGCGCCAATCAACACGCATGGAATGTTACCTGGTCGTGTGGTATGCGCTCCGTACTGTCGTGACTATGGTCCAATGCAGGGCCGACCTAGGCCACTGCAACTTATGCGACCGCAGTGGGGCCCGCGCTTTCATAGGCCCCGCGCTAATTCTAGGTGTAAACTATTAAATTAAACCATTATAACTTTTAACAGGGTTTCTGAGGCTTCCTGATTTTCAAGAAGCTCCTGCAAATCTTATGAAATTGCAAAATTTACGAAAAAGTCCTGGAAATCTCCTGAAATTGTTAAAGTCTCTTGAAAACAAAAAAAAAATCTCCTGAATTAAATAAAATTGTCCTTTTGGGGTGTCATTCAATATGAAAAACGCCAATCCTAGGCGCGATTTTTAAAAAGACGGTATTATACAATATCATTCAATGTGGCATCCGGTGAAAGAAGCATCTCGCTCCTCAAACTTATCAAGAATTACTTGAGGTCAGCAATTTACGAAGATAGATTGAACAATTTGTCAATTCTTGCTATTGGGCGTGATCTATGTAGGAATCAGAATTTTGATGACATACTGTATGACTTTGCTACACTCAAGGCTCGTAAAGTTCATTGGATCGTGATTTTTTACTTTGTAAAGAATGTATAAAATGCAAAGATAAATGTATTTTCTAATGTAAAATCTTTAATTTTTCACTTATTATCCTTATCCCTTCCCAGACTGGGCCCCACGTGCCCCGCGCAATACGTTTCGCATATCGTCCCGCAATTGTTAGGGCGGGCTTTGCTCCAATGTTGGACCCTGCCTGCCGGCGTACACATTTTTTTTTTTTTGTGAAGGAGCGTCTAAAACTTGAAAGTCAAACTCTTCACTTAAATTACAGTCAGAAGTTAGTCACAATAGTTAGAATACAACTTGCTGGTGGATCTATATAGTTTAATTGTCTTTACAAAGTGATTAGCTGGTGACTAACCATCATCGGGCGGTCTCTTCTCATTTTGCTGACGAAATTGAAGACGTTAATTCCACCCTCCAATTCGTATTGATCAATCATGGCGTCTATAGCGATGAAGACAGCCGTCCTGGACACTCCGGTGCCACAGTGAACAAGAATAGGTGTGGATAGGGATTCGTGGTGTCTTCTCACCTGAAACCAAGCAAGGGTCATCTACATAGACGGTGCAGATGGTTATATAGATAAAAAAAAATAAGATCTTAAAAATATTTTTACAAATTTTGGCCCTTTTCTTTTCAATATTCATAATATTCAGATATATCTGGGTATAAAAGTAAAATTTTCCTGTCACACCATTCGATCTATAGGGGCAGATGATTTTAATGTCATCTGTTTCTTTGGCCAACGGTTAGCAGGCAGGGTGTTATGTGGCCCATTAGAGTTGAGTGGACTCATTGGCGCCCTGAAATTCCCAAAATTAAAAATCCCAGTCTTCACCGAATCCAAACTCAGATCCCCAGGTTTGCTTAACCGCTAAGTCTTCGCCCCCCCCCCCCCCACATATCTGGGTATGTAACAAGTAAATATTTCAGAGAGTAAAATTAAATTGTATTACAAGTTTGCACTGACAAATTAATAAAGCTATTATTAAGGCACATTTATTATAAGCTAGGGTGAATTCGAATAACTTCTTTTTCTTTCTTAAAGCCATTGAACATGCTACCTAAATCATTTAACATCAGCCACAAAAACCAATGATTTACCGAAGTCTATAATAGTAATGTATGACTAGATGGATACATGTAGTAATGAACTTGGCAATCTTCTTTTTTCAAAGGACGTCTGTTACAGACGTTACACGATAACATCACTAGAACGCTTTCATTCAATTATTATCAACGCATTTGGGAGACGGCTAATCAAATTCAGATTTTCCTTTGTTCACGAAAACCAAGGATGTGCTTCTTATGGCACTAAGCCACTTGAAAGGCAACCCGACCCTACATTTTTGGAAGACGGGGCCATGAGAATAGCCGTGGTATAAATGCTATAGTCGATAATATTTTTTTCAATTTACGCCAAATCTTTAACCTTGACCTTCGTGAAGATGACATTGATTACGGAGGAACTTGCTTCCTTTCATTTTGCACTCAACTGAGATTATTATTATTAGGTATTATATATTATGGTAGGCGCGGTGGCTTCCGAGCCGGAGGTCCCTGGTTCGAATACTGGTGAAGCGGATTTTTAATTTCGGGATCTTTGGATGTCATGTGGCCAGCACAACGACCAACCGCTTTTACTTTTCCCCAACTTATGTCAGGTACTCATTTTGGCGCTCTTTATCTTGAATAGTTAGATTCGCCTGTTATAGGTGGGCTGACTCAAAAGCGGTTGGTCGTTGTGTTGGCCACATGACATCCTCGTTGACCGTTGGCCACAAAAACAGATGACCTTTACATCATATGCCCTATAGATCGCAAGGTCAGAAAGGGGAACTTTTTACTTTTATTATATATTATTTCTCTACTATTGACCACTGTGAATGCTTCCAGCCAGACGTCTCTTTGATGCTAATACAAGTGTCTGCGAAGAACTACTCATAAACTAGCTGTTCTGTATTCTTATATTATTTTAAACATAAAAGCTGTAAAACTGAAAAGGAATTTAAAAAAAAACTCACCCAATATCTCAAGTCCAGCAATGTGACCGGACACTGGGGACAACACTTGGGTAACCAGGCAGTATACTGGAACTGGGTGACTTTATGACTTTTAGCACTGTCCCGGCTTTTAAATACTATTTCCCTAAGGAAGGTACATTTTCGGCAAGTTACGCTTTGCACATGCGGGGTATATAAGTGCGCGGGTCATACGATTTCGTTTTTATTAATTTTTTAATTAGTGCGGAGTAAACATATATGTGAAATATATGACCGAAAATACGGTAGTAAGAATTTCTTGGGAGATAACTCATGTAATTCACGCAAGCATTCAACGATCAAAGCCATTTAATTTTTTTTTCTTTTGTACATTTAATTTTTAAAAAAAAAAAAAGATCAGTGCCTTCAAAACTAAACTTTCACCGTATTCATTTTTTCTTCTCATTCGACATAGACGATAGGTGTCCAACTAAACAAAACTGATTGACGCCCCCCCCATCCCCCCCCCCCCCAAAAAAAAAAGTGGTGAAATTGCATTTCAGCTTCGCGTAAACCCCTCTACAAACACACATACATGTAACTCAAAGACGCTTCACCAAGCCATCTAGGGCCTCTGATGATGGAAAGATGGGTACATTTTTCATTTCCTATGAACAAGAAGATGACTTTACAGTCCAATCCTCGCTTTAAAAAGCTGGCCACACACATGACATGGGTAACTTGGGTGTACTGCAGGCAAGCCTGCCTATTCTCTCAGATTTTTGTTTGCTGTAAGTTCCTTCCTGCTGACCTTCCTTGCTTCATATCTTGAAACTCCGACACTCACGGCTTCACGTCATGAGGAGCGATCGAGAGCTAGCGTTTCCCAGCGGTGAATGCCAATATCACACTCCTTGAAGCTCATACTTTAAACAATTATGTATTATACCTAACAGAACGTGAATCAATAAACAAAATACTCAACTAGTCAATTAATTATTGTTAATAAATTATTATGTTTGATATTGAATAAGGGAAATAACTTGTAAATTATTGGTAGAAATACTTTTATGACAGAGTTCTCCCTCTTTAGGATTTTTCATATTCTGCTTGTTCTCAAATTCATTATTTGATGGATTTATCATTGCTTGTCGCGAGCGAGCTACTCTGCCTCATCGTGGCGCTCGTGTGGAAACGAGCATTAGAGGAAGTGGTTAGGCTATAGGAGTAGCAAAACAAAACTGCCGTGGGGATGCCCAATGGTAGACGAGAGTCCACCTCTTGCACGGGCGGGGTTGCAAAAGAGTCCCCACAAACCTGTCACCAATCCATGCACTGTTCCTCAAGGGACCGTTACATTAAATGGCGAGTCCCCCACGGTTAGCTTGGTACAACGAAGGAAAATGGCGGAGGCTCCCGGTGTCCTCGGCCCTCGGCCGTGTCTAGCCCATGCTTTGGGGGCCAAATGCATCGGAAACAGCAATGCTTTACATAGGCATTGACTTGGGTCCCTTCCAAACAGAACTGTGTGTTCACACAGGTTTTTTTTTTTTTTTACTGTTTGACGCTCAAACAGGTTTTTTTTCAAACTTAGAGCTCGAAGAGCCTTCGGCTCAGCTCTTAAGACGATCAAACGATCACTGATTGTTTTCTGTCTTAGTTCACTGACATTTAAATATAAACCGATAACTATACAATGTTCAAGCAATAACATACAAAGAATCAAAAGTTATATTGAGAATGTGGGGTCTATATCAGGTAAACAAAAGAAAAACAGGCGAATTTCAAATAAAAAGCGCCTAGTTAAAGACGAATCCAACTATTTAGGATAAAGAGCGATTAAATTAAAGATGAACCCAACTATTATTTGATAAGCTGTGATTCAACATAACATTCACAGTTGTCCTCGATTCATTTGCAATTTGCAGAGTTCAACTCACTTACCTTATGGTGTAGTCCGCGTAACGTTTTTGGCTGACAGTCTGCAGTAGGTAATGACCTAAAGTTCGGACAGTGCCGCTACATGGTGGCCAGTACTCGGCACATTTGACAATCCCTTCCTCGACCGTATGAGTCATCATGACAATGGTTTCAATCTTATACTGGTAGATCATTCTAGAAAGAAATGTATAGCTCGCCAATAGATATTGAAATTCCACATATAATCCTCGATAACGCCCTTGCACTTGATAAGGAAATGAAACAACGATGTTAAAAAGAAGAGTTCACGGCTAGAAAAATACAAAAAGTCAGAGACAAACAAATTGCAGTAGAAAAACAAGATGTTTAAAATTATTACAGAAACTAATGGCGTGATATTTAAAGCAACTCACATAAATAAGTCCAAGAGCCAGAATATTCATAAAGTGTGGTGGGTAAAAAAAATGGGCGATAGAGCACAGGAAGTAAACGTTTAACTCTTTAACTTTTTCGTTGCTCAATATTCAAAATGCAGAATATCATTATAGAGGTTGATCTTTCCATTGGAATTCTTTGAGATGATCCATAGTCGCTTTGCGACTGAAGGAGGCCATAGCAATATTCACCTTTACCTATCCCTTAGTGAGGCTTAGTCTGTTAAACTGTTGGGGCACCACACGACCTGTCAATCATGGCCCGCCATTCTTTTCTGTCTTTTGCCTTGGATAGAATCTCTTTCAATGAAAGATCCTTCCTTTCTTTTATATTGTCTTCCAATCGCTTTCCTGGTACTGTTTCCTGAAGGAATGTCTCTCCGAGCCCTTAGCATCTATGGTTATAAAGTTTTAGCGTTTGTTTGACACTGGTTAGCAGGTCATCAAGGGCCCAGTTGCCGTTGTGATCCTGTTTCTAATCTCTTCGTTTTATGATGCGGTCTTTGTATGTGATACCTATGATCCTCCTACAGTAATCTAGAGCTTCTCAATTCCATTGGTGGGATCCTCCTCTCTAGTAGTAGTATTAAAGGATAAAACACCATACACAACTAACATATACAAAAACATAACCAAATTAGCTACTCAGATAGACACAAAGATACAGTCACAGTTTTTATTCCAACTGTTTTAACTCTGTAAAAAAAACTCATTCTTTCCAATTGCCATTAGAGCGTGAAACAGGCTGGTGAATCAGCCAAGAAACCCAATGACTTTGTAGAATTTAAGTATGCAATTAAATGTAATATCAATTAAAACATGCATCTCCGCAGTCTCTAATCATCTTTCTCCTTCATATAAAGGAAGAAAGTCTGTCCTTTATAAAAGAAAGTAAAACAGAGCTCACCTCCAAAAGTCCAAAACTGTCTCGTCATCAAATGGACTCATGGACGCTATGTAGGAGACGCCGTCACTGACGCAGCCTTCAATGTGGTTAGCGTGGATGTAGGTGTTGTCGCTGCTGGTGTCTGGGGCCAGAACCACCCTGGTTCGTTCACACAGAGGGATGTGTGGAAATCTGTTCAATAGTACAATTACAATACATCCAATGGTTTATACTTGTACATAGAGACATAGTATTATATTGACATTTGGGTCTCCTTGCTGTCATTTATTTCGAGCCTTAAAAGTAAAATTCCCCCTTTCAAATCTTGTGATCTATACGGCAGATGATGTTAGGGCAATCTGTTTCTTTAGCCAATGGTTAACGAGCAGGATGTCATGTGGACATCACAACCAGCCGCCTTTACCTTCCCTAACTTAAGTCAGATACCCAATAGAGTTGGGTGGACTCCAACTTTATACTCGGCATTATACACGCTTCTTGGTAGAAACCGGAAGGAGCTGGAATAAAGTGTGATTAAAAATAATGCTATTATAGGTTATGTAAAGTGTTTGAAATAATATTAAGAGCTATAAAAAGTAGAAATATCAGAGGCATACAAACACGGCCGGCCATATGCGAAACGGATCGCGCGGGGCCCAATCTGGGATAATGTCAAAATTAGGATTTTATATTAGAAAATGCTATCGTCTTTGCAATAAATGTTTATCAAATGAAAGCTGACAAGGCCGTTTTTTTTTTTATCGCGCGTAGGATTGGCACCCCAAAATGAAAAGTTTGTCTATTTTTCCGTAGATTTTAATGATTTTTCGGGAAATTTTAATAATTTAAGGATATTTCCTTAATTTTTTTTATTTTTTTTTTATGCAACTCTAGGAGAGTACCAGGAGACTTTGGAAAATCAGGAGGCCGCGGAAACCCTGTTATTATTTATAAGTTCTAATAGTTTAATTTAAAAATACCTAGAATTAGCGCAGAACCTATGAAAGTGCGGGGCACACTGCGACCGCATATGTTGCAGAGGCCTAAGGCCGGCCTTGCAGACAACGAATCTATTGTAAAGAAGGTTAAAATGAATGTAAATGTTACAGAAGCTAAAAATGGGTAATAATGAGATTTGCCCTTGTGAAACATTACTAGAGAATGCCGACCATGTCCTGGAAATCTGTATTCTTTATCGAGAGGCCTGAACAAGACACTACCCCCCCCCCCCCTTTCCAAATAGAACAAACACTATATGGAGAGCTGCCAGATCTGGAAACAACTGCACAGTTAATAACAGATATAGGGCTACTCATCTGAATCCTCCAACATAATGATGAGAACGAAACAGAAGAGGAAACTAAATGATATATCTTTATAACGTATTTGTGTAGATTAGTTCCACATCATACAAGCTCTAAATCTATTGAAGTAATCAAAATAAGCTTAGTTTAAATATTATTTTTTTTTGAAAAACAAGTTAGTCATTAATATTAAAGTAAACAAACCTGCTGAAATCAGTTAAAGCGTTGCCGGACATATCCTGACCATCGGTCAGCAGAGCAAACTCATCCTTAAAAGTGAGACTTTTCATAATCCCACCTTCATCGTCATCACTGATGTTGTTGTGGTCGTCGGGCCCAACCTCTCCGCCGCCTCTGACGAGATTTCTCTTGTCAACAATATACCTATTGTTAAAATATGACAGAAACATGTACAGGTACATTTTTAAAATTATTCTCATGGTGGCATGGTCAATTGTATTTAATGTTGCATATTAGCGTATAGCATTGAGGCGACAGAATCTTCGCCCTTGGCAGCAAAGGCACGAAGCCGACAGACAGAAGGAAAATCTGAAGTAGAGAATCCACTTTTAACAACAAAGAACTCAAACGTCATTTCAAGGTGCTCGATTGAATTATTTTTTCGAAAAACAAAAACCCCAATACATAGCTAAATCTTTCTGCATGAATTTTTTTTGTAACTAATTTAGAATAAATAATTCAATTAAAAAAAAATATTTAAATGATTTCGTAAAAGTCTTCTTTTTGACAAAGCTTCTATCAACTGACTCCCTCTATCTGGGTGGAATCTTCTACGCGTTTTTCTCCCACTACCCACAATTATTCATTGTCTTTGACTTCACATTTACCAATTAAAAAAAAAGTAACAGAGTAGTCAATTAATTACTGGTAATTAACTTAGTTCGTTCTAAATAGAAAAGTGGAAATAAATCTTTCAATAATGAGAGATATGACAGTAATTGTGTGCTTCTTTCACATCCTTTAAACTGTGTGTTTTGTTGGTTTATTTTTACCTATTTAATTTGCTTGTTTACATGTTTAATTCCAACTGTATTCAACATGTTGATGTACTCTAGGGAAAACACAACTCGATTTCCCTCAGTAGAATCAAATAACATACACTATCATACACAGATGACCAGACAGAATTCTTTATGCAAATTTTCTTATTCCATCCCCCCTCCTTCGGCTGTATTCAAACAATGAAGTATACCCTCTGCAAGGAAATATGTAGGCCTACTGCATTCTTTTCCTTTCGCATTTATTATTTGGTTTACTGACGTTTGAATTGCTTTTGTATGTCGCAACATTTATGCTTATAGCACGCTCATTTCGCTATGGTCCAATCTCTTTTTTGGACTTACAGAAAGAGGGCCTATGGGAGAAGGTCTCCGTGCTGTCTTTAGGGGGTTAGCTCGCGTTTAGAACTCAGGACCCCTTGAGGACTAGCCATTTAGCCAAACATCTCATAAAGAGAATAATGCTGAGAAACGTTTCATACCTACTTAACCTTCTATATGTATACAACACTCAGACTAATGGGCTCTATCTTATGACAAGGTAGATCTGCTACTCAAGTTTTGCTATAGTTTTTGTTTCCTTTGGTTTGATTGATCATTAATCCATTCTTGAAAATTTGAATAACTTTCGCTGTCATTGTAAAATGAGCGCAAAAATTTTTAAAAATAATAATAATAAAACAATGGAAAGACGAAAAAATGTCTGCGGAACAAGAAATAGTACTTAAGTTCAGGTCTGTGAAATGCTCGTGTGGTAAGCACTCTGGAATGTAGCCTCGATTGTCCCGGGTTCGAATACTGCCCGCCGCCATTCTTTGGCCGTCCTGCGTAAGGTTTGCACTAGAATGTAATAACTTTCTATTCTGAAGGAACATCCGAACTATTTAAAACAAACAAAGAGACTTATGAGCCTGTGTAAATAGATGAATGTACGTCATTTCTTAGCGCTCCATCAGTTATTCTAAGTTTTAACAAAAAATTCGTTAGTGCAACCGTTACATTACAATGTTAACTTCTCCTTGAAGCAAGTCTATGTTGTATTTAAGACAGTTTAGTGGTCAGGTAGTAGAACGATCATCTAGTAAGCCCATGGATTTAATGCGGCCTTATGAAGGGATATACACTCAAGATTTGAAGAAACAAAAGTTAATTAACTCTACTGAATTTGTCAAAACTACACTTCGTTTTAAACTAAAAGACATAAAAAAAAATAAGACTGCGTCTATGCCTACTTCTCGTTTTTCCCTCTATTCAAGTTACTCATTTATTGGAACCTGGACAGTTGATCTCAAGAACGATTTTCCTAGTGGATGTATATCGCTATGAAAAGAATTACTAGCTTGTTGGCCACACGGAGAAAACTTTGGTTTGACTGTTAACGTTTTTACACGGCTGCCTGAAGTCTGGTATCATCTTTAAGCAGAAACGAAATCTCTCAGAACTCTTCGTTCCAAAAGAGGAAGCTCTCCTATAAATACAAATGTCTTCCTTTTTTTTTCCTCCATTTTTAATGGGTTTTTATTTCCTTAGATTTCCTTAGATTCTCACCCTTCTGTTCCTCAATTTAATAGTCCTTTCTTACCTCTTTGTATTTCTCACTCTCCCCTTTCTCTTCCTCTCTCCCTCCCCTGCCTCTTCCTGTCTCTTTCTCCCTTCCTCCTTTTCTTTCCACCACCTCTCTCTCTCTCGCTCTGCGTCTCTTTTTCTCTCTCTTTTTCTTAGTCAATGCTGCCGACTTAAAAGACGCTTTACAAAAGGCTTCAAATATCAATTCAAATAATGCAGGAGAGGAAAGAGAAAGACAGTCGAAAGATCAGGTGTGGTGCCCCAAAGCTGAAGGTAGTGATTTATTAGGGTTGTATCTATTATACGAAATATATATATATATATTATTTAGGCCTCTGGTGCTACCAATTCAAAATAATTCTCCCAAATTTAAGAAACGATACATACAATAGTGTATCACTAAATTAACATAAGTGAGAACAGACTTACTAGTTGAATACAAGATAAACAAGAAAATGGTAGGCCAAATTAAAAGAGGAATAGTAATAGCATGATTAAATTTAAAACAATGTAAAATTCTTTCAAATAAAACTAGAAAAACCTAGATTAACAACGAAACAAAATGATAAATAACAATAAAAGCTATTTGAATTTTTTTTTATTAAATAATACATAATATAATTTAAGTATACAGAAAACTAATTTTTATATTTATGTATTATAAAAAAAATTAAACTTTTTTTAGAATTCATAATTAAATAATAGTCTACATTCGATTTTATCCTAAGTAAGATTTATGCATCGTTGTCATAACGAATCAATACATTGATTTATTATTATTTTATTCTTCGTGCAAAAAAAAATATTCTAGTGGAAGTGTGGACAGTACAATGCACAGTAACCAGTCAGACCACCCACCTCTTGCTGGTCGGGTCGTAGATCCGGTTCCAGTGGGCTTCCGGCTTGTGCACTTTCCTGATGTAGTTGGGTAGGGCGTCTTCCTCCTCCGGGGATTCCTCCCCCTCATCTGACGTGTGCACCTTCTTCTTTCTCTTCTTCCTCTTCTTGACTCTTTCCTTCTTCGGCAACTTCTCTGCTTCGCTCTCGCCTGTGTCTGCTGGAGCTGGTGGCGGAGGTGGCATAGGCGGCGGCCAGAAGCCGAGGGACCCCGGCGAGACAGGTGGGAACACAGGGTAAGGCGGTGGCGAAGGATAGGGTGGGTAGACTTGGTTATAAGGAGATAGTAGCATGGGATCCAGCTTTTGAGGACCCACAACTAATGGTGATGCTGGCTGTGAACCAAAGTCTGGTGGTAATTGCAGCCTAAAAAGACAATAATGTTATATGTTGTGTGACTGGTGTAGAATAGATAAAAGTAAATTTAAAAAGTATAAAAAAAGTATTTAAAAAAATAGTAATTTAAAAAAAAATATATATTAAGTCAAGGAGAGCATTGTTCAATCGCTGCCATATTTCTCAATATTGCAAGTTTTATCTCCCTTTTTCAATATAAAAACTAATTACCACTAATTGATAAACTAATTGGTTGATTTTTTTTTATTCTGTTGTCTTCGACAATGAATATTTGTGCAAAATTTTCAACTCGATCCAAAAATGGAATGTGGGAAAAAAAGTGTAAAAGAATCCTACCAGACATACAGACAGTCAAGACAGACAAACAAACTTCGTAAAAATAAAAGTAAGACTTGACTTTATGCTTTGACTCCAAGTGGAGCTATAAGCCCTTCGCCAACTATACATATATAATTTATCTAAAACATTTATCTCTAAAACGACCTCGGCGCCCAAAACGACCTGCTTCGATCAGTGCCTACCTGTAATCGTCGTACTGGTCATCATCGTATCTTGACTTCCTTGGGCGCTTCGAGAACCACAAGACAAAGCAGCCCAGGAGCAACACAAACAGGCAGACTGCCAGGAAGGCGCCAGACAGAATGACAAAGAGCGGTGAGATGGCTTTGGGGATTTCCGGTTTGGTGGTGGCATTCACGGAAATCCACGAATGCTTGGTGACGTCAGCCACAGTGCTCATCACAGCGAAAACAATCTGTCAAAAACATTATACATGTAATATTTTAGTATATAGTAAAATTTTCTTTGCCAAAATATGTACAAGACAAAAATTAAGATGTGAGCAGGCGCGAGCAAAGCTACTCTGCCTCATCGTGGTGCTCCGTGTGGAAACGACCATTAGAGAAAGTGGTTAGGCTAAATGGGTAGCAACACAAAACTCCCGTGGGGATGCCCACGGGTAGGCGAGGGTCGACCCATTGCACGGGCGGAGTTGTAAAAGAGTTCCCATAAACCTGTCACAAATCCATGCGCCGTTCCTCATGGGACCGTTACATAACTGGCGATTAGCTTGGTATAGCGAAGGAAAATGGCGGAGGCTCCCGGTGCTCTCGGCCTTCGGCCATGACCAGCCAAGCATACGTCCGGGGTGCCAAAGGCATTGGAAACAGCAATGCTTTACATAGGCATTGACTCGAGTCTCTCTCAGACAGAACTGTGTTTCAAACAGGTTTTTTTTTTACTGATTGACGCTCAAACAGGTTTTTTTTTCAAACTTAGCGCTCGAGGAGCTTTCGGCTCAGCTCTTGGACGATCAACAAGATGTGAGCAGGTGATAATGGCAGCATGTTTAAAATAGGATATAATTATGCGATTAGTCTAACTTATGTTCATTAAGAACTAAAAATAGTCAATTACAAAATATCGCAGGAAAGACACACAACAGTCGGCACTTCAGTAGACAGAACCACACATGACAGAACAACATATAAGTTCACATACCAGAAACTTCACAGGACATGAATTGCATAACTTCTTTACATCATTTCACAGGACAATACTATCGCCTCATAACATAGCCCAATACAGGGGATGGGAAGACGGGAATATCACATGAAAGGTAGACTCACAGATGTAAATAAAAAGACAGGAACATCATAGAATAGAAACATCTTAGAACAGAAACACAATAGAACAGAAACATAATGGAACAGAAACATAATAGAACAGAAACATAATAGAACAGAAGCACAAAAGAACAGAAAGATCATAGAACAGAAACGCAATAGAACAGAAACATAATAGAACAGAAACATAATAGAACAGAAACATAATAGAACAGAAACATAATAGAACAGAAACACAATAGTATAGAAACATAATAGAACAGAAACACAATAGAACAGAAACATAATATAACAGAAACACAATAGAACAGAAATATAATAGAACAGAAAAAAAGGAACAGAAAGACCATAGAACAGAAACACAATAGAACAGAAACATAATAGAACAGAAACATAATAGAACAGAAACATAATAGAACAGAAATACAATAGAACAGAAACATAATAGGACAGAAACACAATTGAACAGAAAGATATAATAGAACAGAAACACAATAGAACAGAAAGATAATAGAACAGAAAGATAATAGAACAGAAACATAATAGAACAGAAACATAATAGAACAGAAACACAAAAGAACAGAAAGACCATAGAACAGAAACACAATAGAACAGAAGCATAAAAGAACAGTAACATCATAAAACAGAAACATAATAGAACAGAAACATAAAAGAACACTTAGAACAGGTATCACTGGACAGGACCTTCATAACAAAACATCCAGAAATCGACTGCAAGACAGAAACATCACAGGACAGCAAAATCACAGGACAGGGTCGAAATTCTTTTTAAAGAACAACACCATTCGCATGCAGTTAAATATACTCATTACACAAAAATCACTTTTTACACATCGAAATTCATTACATGTAATACCGCCAGGGCTAAACAATTTTCTCCTTACATAAGTATTGGTTTAATCAAACAAATAACTCCAGTACCTCGTACTCTGTGCTCCGTTCCAGCGGTGGGTTTGGTATGCCTCCATATTCCTCTCTGCTACCAAGTGTAATGTTTCTGGTCTGCCCGTCTGGAAACTGGGCGATGGTGTAGCCAGGGGGCAGTCCAAGCTTTGCAGAGTCTGGTATACTTCTTCGAGACACTTGCTGCAAGGATCAAAACAACCCGTCAGTGTGTGTACTAGATCTAAGTAGTTTGAGAGTCTAAGACCATCTATCGTTTAAAAGTTTAGATCATTGGATGAGAAAATAAAACATGAGAAGTATCGTTATTTCCCACAGAGCAGTTCCCATCTCTATATGCTGATGTTGGGTACACATGGACGGAAAATATGTGAATCAGCTTGGAATCAGAAGTTCGCAAGATCTGTAAAAACGTAGCATTGTATGCCACTAATTTCCAGTCTGGGTTTATTCGCAAACAGCAGAGGCAGGGGCGAACTGGGTATCAAAATCGACAAGGGCATTTCTACACAATCTGGCCAACACATTATATAATATGTGTTCAGCATCGAATTCTAGGTCTACCTGTCCTCAAAATCATTATGTTAAGTTTGATAATGTATCGATAACTGTTGGCATGCTCCATAATAATTCTATATCCATTTAAGAAGTATAGGCCTTATGTTGCTTTTTAATCGCTAAGTATGTAAGCCCTAATGCCTGTAAGTAGCACTATCTACGGATTCAGGTTATGACATTAGTTCGGAAAATGTGTTAGAGTAAAAGAAGTATTTCACTGTCGAGTCTGTCAAAGATTTCTTGAAACACGACGTTCAAAGTGTCACTTTTAGAAGAGAATATTTGAACGATTTAATACGGCATCCATGCGGTCCTTTCGGTGGCTCTACCGGCCCATTTGGGTACCGCCCACCGGGGTTTTGCCCGAAAGCCCACATAGCCAGTCCGCCCCTGAGCAGAGGTTTTCCTTTTCTTTTGTAGGTAACCAACCATGGCCAATGAGCCGCTCCTGTCCAAGGTTTTCTTATTAAGGCGCCAGTGACTCGCCTTTATCCCTTATCTTGCCAGTTTCTACCTTTTTGAACGGCTTCTGAGCTAAGTAAGTCTCCATAGACATCGTATCAATTGTTGTCTAATATTGCCAAACCTAGCTGCAGGGGCATTTCTCCTTCTATAGCACGTCGATAAACGTGAAAATTTATGTAACAAAATAAGTGAAGTTGAATCATTTTTACAAAGCTTATATCAACACTATCTGTCTGGTAAAATGTTTGTACACGTTATTTCTCCCACACCCATTCTCTAATCAAGTTGAAACTTCGCACAGCTATTCATTTGCATAGACAAGACATGAATCAATAAGAAAAAGTTGAGAATTAATTTCTGGTCATTAATTTTTTTTTTTGGTTTGATACCAACAAGGTAAATTAATCCTTCCGTATTCACAGATATGGCAAAATATGTAGGAGTTTGGTTCCTTTGGGATATTAGATAATTGCAGTGCTTTTTTGTTGAACAACAGGCGCTGGTACTCAGTGATGTATTGCATAACTTTTAACTAATAAAAATTTAATTATAAACGTTAAAATTCAAGAAAAGTAACATTTGTTTTGCCCACATTGAAAACGGTGCCGGTACCGTCACAAAAAAAAGCACTGGATAATTGTATATGCTATTTCTCCTACACCTATTCTCGGAACTCTAAACAAAATATAATTGTATCGAACAAAAGCTGAAACAGCACACGAGCGTCATAGCCCGTCAGTCAAAGAATTATTGGTATTTAATAATTTTGTTTGACATTGAATAAGGAAAATAGCTTCTACATTATTGAGAGATATAGGGGCCTAGTTGTATGTGCGAAGTTCTTTCCCCTTTTTAAAAAAAAAAGATTTTTTTTAAAATTATACTTTGCTTAGTTGATTCTTTCTTGTTACTAAACATAATCATAAATTGGTAACTGTATTAATCTCGATTATAATGTATGTGTCACTCCGGGAAATACTCTAAATCGTAACACTAATTACCTTATTCTCTCGCAGCCAAATGAAATCTTCAAACATGCGCAGGAAGATGTCATCTCTCCGTTTCCGGTTGGTCTCCATGATCTTGTTCAGCCTCGTTTTGATGGTACCAAAATCTTTCTCTGTTAGCTGGGTCATGTTCATTAGAATTGGCTGTTGAAAAGAGTTCTCCGGTGTTAGATTCAATAGGGTAAACGAGACCATTGTGAACAAAAAAAATGTTATGAATTTATATTGGATCGGATAAGAAAGAAACAAGAAAAATATTGTTTAAAACAGCACTTTTTTTTATTTATATTAAGCGTAATTGTATCCATTAGTTTGGATCAGTCATGCTAATAAATGTGTACTTGATCCAGACTAACAATAATATATCTGTGCAATTAGAAATATTTTTGAACAATTGTTTGCTTCTAGCTTTACAATGCACTATGATCTAATTTGTCTGGATCAGTTAGGAAAGGGGTAAGGGGGGGGGGCGAAGAAAGAAGAGGATGACCTACTTTGAGCCATCTTATGGAAGCAGCCTTGTCAATATTGTCACCATGTAATAAAGCCGGGAATTTTCCGTTGAGTGTTTTTTCTTCCCATTGGCGACTCTCATGTCTCGCGTTGTCTAAACGAATATTAACATCAGCATTGTTAAGCTTCAGAGGAGCTGCTTTGGAGTCGTACTTATTATTATTATTTGAAAAACGAACTTATATTCTCTGGCACAGACAGGTCAAGCTTCGTTAGGGAGAAACCAAATTCATCGTATTCCCTTTAACAGTGTTCACTAAGAGATGTTCTGGTGAAGTGGCAGGTCTGCAGCAGTAGCGCCCTCTGACTGGGGTCATATTTGCGTAGGAAGGAAACTAGTTGATTGCTGGAGGCGTGCAGTTTTGATCGTATTTTTATTTATCCTGGTAAATCGGCAGAATGGCGCGGTAAATCTGTTTTAAGTTATAAAATGGTTTAATTTAAGAATTTAAACACCTTGAATTAGCGCGGGTGCTATAAAAGTGAGGGCCCTATGAAAGGGCGGGGCCCACTGCGATCGCGTAGGTTGCAGTGGCCTAAGGCCGACCCTGCAAAATAGCGGCGTATGCTACGCTTCCGGTCGACTAGTAAATTATAAATAGCAAGCAGGACATGATCTGTCCGTCTTACTCAATTTTTTTATTTTAAAATTTTAGCCAAGATCAGTAGGTGACATTCCTATTGTATGTCCTCGTTTCTAATAGAGTTACACCGCCTGATCTCATTTCAAATATGGCTACACAGAGGCGTAGTGAACAAAACGTTTGCCCGGGGAAAGGTACTAAATAGGTGCCCCCCTCCCTCATGAACATATATAGGTGCCTCTGTGTGTGTAGCGCCCCCCTGAGGGTAGCGTCCGGGACATCGTTCCCATCCCCCCCTCACTACGCCTCTGGCCACATATAATTTCTAATACGGTCACATATAGGTCAAGTCATATAAACAAAGATTGTTTCTGGAGCATATCAACCAGTGATCTCCCTTTTTTTAATCTCCATCCTTCCCCAATAAACAAACTATTCAAACTCAGAAGGCACACTTACTTGCCCAAACAAGAGAAAGTCATTGGCTTCCTGGTAACGTCTCATTCGTAACAAAATCTGGCTAAGTTTTGTATTGTTGAAGTAAGGATACCGGACGCCATAGTGGTCAGTGATAAAAAACCCATACCTAAGTTTTTTTTTTAAAAATACAGCATACGTCTGGATGTTTATTTAAATTGATCAACACAAGAGTAAACTGCATTGGGGTAATATTTGTGCTAACAAAATATTTAGATATTGTGGTATTATCTGTACTACCTAGGTATTTAAACATAGAGTAGACAACTAAACTGATGTAGATATATCTTATTATATTTTAACTTATAAAACTTGAAATAACTTGAATTACGTAACAAACCTTAGCCTAACTTTTATTACAATATACACAAATTCAACTTCTGATACAATAAAATACATGTAGTAGACTTAAGTAATAATTTACACTCTCCATAGGCATAGGCAAACTAGGCAGTCTGAAAAACAATTTTTGTAGGGAAAAAAATGTGCCTAGTGTCAGTGGCGTATCAATATATCCGTGGTTCAAGAATATCGTAGAAGGCCCCCCTACCAACAATAAAGACAAATTTAGCTTTTCTAACAACAAGATCGAGTAGTGTGTATGTATAGGAAGTCTACAAAAGACATTCCCATGAAAGAGTGCACCTTTTTTGTAATGAATAACGTTTTACGTTTGATTAAGCTAGGACTCCAAATAAGTACAATAATAGTGTCTTAAAAATCGATGTCTGTTCGGTTTCTTAACAGTATCAAACGATTATGCTCTTCCTATTGGAATGAAGTAGCGCCCATCTTGAGATGCTGTGAATAAAAAACACTTTCTACAAAGTCATAGAAATCTGCAAAACTGCCGACGGAATAATTTAACTTCAAGCTTAAGTTGTGCTTAGCACAGTGAACATAATGCGCAAACGGCTGTTTTTGATGCAGCAATGTTTGAAGGCCATAAAAATGTCCACTCATTGGCCTCGCAAGTTATTTAAAAATAAATTTTTCATTACTTAAAGTATTTGTTCAGTCAATTCTGCTGACTTCTGGTTCTTACAAATTTGAAAAGTTAGATATAACTCTCTAGTTGCTATTTCTTTGGCTCTGCCTATTTCTTTATCGGAGATCACAAAACAATATCGGAAAATAATTGATATTTCATCAACTTTTGATACGCCTTGAATGCTGTCTCCATGATAGAGAATTTCGAGGTTTGAATCTCCTTTAGTGCCGGTATCTTTGCTAAAACTGCATTCCTCAACAAGTATATTATATCGTTTGAATCTGTGGGCTTTGCTTTTCAGTTAAATTGCAACAATCATAGCAATATTAAACAAAGCCTGAGTTTTTGGTATAAATATAATGGTGCTAACTTTCTTTAAGAACTCTGAACCAAGTTTCAACAGAAGAGGCCTACTGGATCTAAACATTGATCAGTAAATAACACTATTCCATAATCATTAAGTCATATCTCTATCTTTGTTATAAAACTCTTCAAATAGGTTTCGCCATTTATTGCAATTGCACAAACAAATCAACAACTTTCACGATTTTCTATGACATATGCCTCATAGATTACAAGGTTTTAAAGGGAATACTTCACTTTTTTATGCAACAGAATATGATGTTTCTTTTACTTGCTCAATATTTATTGTTATGTCTAGATCCATGTAGATTATGTATGTTAAAAAAAGGAATGAAAATAAATGGTTACGTTAAAAAAAATGCAGGGAAAAAACGATTGAGATTTGAGAAAATTGGTGACAGTCAATGCTTTTGTTAACATACAGGAGAAAAACAATTAAAAGAATTGGCTGAGCTGAAAACCAAACGTCAGCAGCAACAACGTACAATGTGAATAGGGCTAGCCACAGGGCCGCCTTAGGCATAGGCAAACTAGGCAGCCGTCTATGGCCTCCGATTGACAGGGAATCAAAATTTGCGAAACAAGGATCAAATCTCAAGAATAACTCTATGGCTCTGTGTCTACTAGCCTAGCTCAAGGTCTCTATTCGGGTTCAGTGTTTATCTGCAAATGTTTTGATCTACTTGTTAGACTGCATATATAAGAAGAACATTGTTTCTTCCTTTTGGTGAAATGTCGAAACTGTATTTCTAGTCTGGTGATGAATCGTCCATGATATACATTTTTTCTATAGGCCCTATTTGCATTGAACTCATTTCAGATTTAGATGTAGATACAGTACTGTTTATAATTCATTGCGTATTTTTCGGTTTTAATTTATTTTTTCTATTTCATTTGGGCTACCCTATTCACTTCGCCTTAGACCTCCCTATTCGCTTCGCCTAAGCCAGCCTAGGGCCTCCAATTTCCTAAGGCCGGTCCTGTTAGCCATCACAATAAACTTGTAGAAAGCGGTTCCATGCATCAAGGCAGTCTAAGCCGCTGGTAAACAGACTCTTGGTGAAAACGCATGTCGATGTTTTGAAGTTAATATAAAGTTTGGTATAACTTTCAGTACATTGGGAGGGAACATTTTAAATATTTTGTTTACATCGGTTTTGAACTACGCCATAGACTATGGGCGCCTAATGGTCGTGGGCCCGGGTTTATTGAACCCCTTCGCACCATGGATGCTACGCCGCTGTTACTGTTGGAGTACACTGTGTTATAAATAATAATTTTATTTTGTTCGCTGTTTATTAGTATATCTTTCTTTTTTTTATTTGGGCCCTTTCGCCTAGGGTCTCCAATTGCACTCTTTCATCCTCGGCTCGTCTGGTATACCCAAGACAGCTCACGACAGTGCCGCTTATCTTGCATCATTCATACTGCATAGCTACCAACCAATCGCAAACTTCTTGTCACCGTCACCATAGAAACACACCCACACACACACACACACACTGCATAACAGGTACATCAAATGTAGGCATGAATATCATAAAAATTATGTTGAATAATTGCGAGTTTGTGGAAATGAACGAAAACTCACCCATTTTTCATAACAACTGGATCGCTCCCATTGACATTAATAATGGTAAAGGACTGGTAAGGATCTATCGCTAGCTTATCGTGCTCTTCTGAGAGTCGAAGTTTTCTTATAGTTTCTGAGTCCTGTAGTTACAAAGTTACAATACAGTCAAAGAACAGCAGAGCTCATGCAGGAAGCTTACAGCTTAAAGGAAGTGTAATTACTTACAGAGCTACGTTTCCCTCTGATGTAAGAAGAAACCAAACCGCTTTGCATGCTGCCTGGACTGCTTGGTGTGGTGCCCAACGCCACCGAGACGTTTTCATTCGCACCTTCTGGTCCAGAAGTGATAGACGATAATAGTAGATTTAAAATTTTGTTTGAATCATGTTTAGAAGAGTTGGCAACGATATTTGATTCATTGAGTTCTTTGTCATCTGCTTGAGCCAATACAATCGCTAATAGCTTAACCAAATAATTGAACAGGTCTTCATTAGACGGTGTTGACAACTGACTGTTGTTTAATAGCTCAGATATGTTTAGTTCAGGTCCAGGATCTAACAATAGATTTAGTAGTAGCCCATGTCTTTCAGACTGAGATGACTTGTTGGAGTCTGATAAGCTGACGGAGTCTTCAAGAAGCCTGTTCATCGGCAAGCTATTCGATTGGACAAAGTTATCGAAAGTTACGTCAGAAGAGACGTTGATGGGCTGTTGATTAATCAACACCGCCCGGTGTAGAGTCTGTGTTAGTTTTTCAAGCAAAACATCTTCCGCATCTTCACTTGGCGATGCGTTCTCTTCTAAAATGTCTTTTGCATTTGGCGAGAGACCTGAAGGAACGCCATGCCGTGTCTGGTTGCCCCTCTTACTACTTCTATCATATTCGTATCTAGACGTTTCATTTTCGGCCTCGCCTCTTCGAGCCAGGTGCAGTGCAAGTAGATAGAAGGGAACCTCGGCCAAGCGCGAAGTGACATTGGCAGGACTCCTTCTTTCATTGCTTCGTTTCTCTCTTGACAAATAATTGGTCCATGCGTTGTCCTTCACAGGAGGCGGGGGAATCTTGGCCCTTAGGATGAGGCGTACCTCCACACTGGTGAGAGGACCTTTGGTCAGAACAACCTCCGGTATGGTTATCGTAATGGTTCTTTCACCAACGTCCAATACCCTAAAAGCAAAACAATAGATAATTACTAAAGCCTTATGCGATATTTATTTAAGGCAGATACAAACACACAACTCTATTAAAATTAAGAAATCTATGTTATGAATAGGGTACAGTAGAACGTCGTTTATCCGAACGTTTATTATCCGGAGCGTCAAATATCCGGACCAGTTTTTTTTTGTTTTTTTTTATCAACCACATGTACTGTGATGCACATATACTGTATGAATACGAAAAATAAGTGATTATTTTCCACAATAAAGGTAAAATTGCGACATTTGTCACCTATTTTGCTCGTTCTTCACGCACGTGTCCCGCATGTGATGATTTTCAATATTCGTATAGTGTCCGGTTGCATATACTGCATGGATCGCTTCGGTTTTCGGTTATCCGAACAATCGCGTATCCGAACGGTGTCCGGTCCCAATTGAGTCGGATAAACGACGTTCTACTGTATTAAAATTGCTGGACTCAAACTTATAGCAGCTTTGCTTATTATGTATACGAACACACTGAAAACAAAACCATAAATCTCACTAAAATTCCCAAAATCACCACCATGAATCTTACAAAATTCCACAAAGCAACACCTTGAAGCTCACGAAAGCTCATAAAGCAACACCCTATATTTCTCTAAGACCAACAAAACAACACCCTTAATCTCACTAAGGCCCACAAAACAGCTCCATGAAACTCACTTGATGGGCGCCGGTGGTGGTGGTACTTCATGCGTGGTCCACATGATTCCGAAGGCGGATTCCATGGCCCCGGGGTTCTTTCCAATGGCGGTCAAGTTGATGTGGTAAGGTGTGCTCACATTGAGGCCGCACAGTTTGTAGTCCGTACTGACGCCACCGATGACCTCCTCCTTCTCGGTCACATCCGGGTACCTAACGTTCGTTACTTGAACCTTAAAGAGCAGCCCAAGTTCAACACGAAATTAGAGCCGCAGTTTCGAATTTTAAACTCGCATAACGTTACAGTCGCTATAAGGATGCATTGGTTACAAGGCCCTCATTATATTAGGTCTTTGACTATTGGCGAATCAGCATAGATACATTTAAAATATTAATTAAGGCCCTTTTAAAATGAGTATATTTTCATTTTGTATTGGCCACATCTGACAATATGGTTTGTACTCCGAACTGTCGTCTAAACTACTGCTCTTTTTAAAAGTAAAAACCGAGGTTTAACATCTCAGGCACAGTTTTAAGAGCGTTTAAGGATAAAGTATAATTTTGAATTTCTGAAGGAGACTTTAAAATACATTTTGACTATGCCAGATTTGGGCCCAACATTTAAGACTAATAATAAAAATAATACTGACATTTTCTCTTTTGAAACATTGTTAGCGTCCCATCTGTTCTCTGTTCAACGGATGACAAGACCTAACTTCTTTTTTTTCCCCTCTAAAACGCTTAGCGTTTATTAGCATGAAGTTGAATTCCAGAAATGCTATTCCAATAACAAAGACTTCTTAGTTATTCAGTTGTTGTTTTTTTTTAGTTTTTTTTTTATTAAATACTATCTTGAAAAACACTTTCTACGATGTGTTTTCTCCGTTCAACCTATTAGCCTAACGACACTATCAGTCCACATGCTATGTAACTCTATTCAGGGCCAGATATACCAAACGTTTAGGGCTCTCGATAAATATTTAGACTAATAATGGGCTCCTAAATGGTCCAATATCTCAAACAGCTTAAAACGTATGGCCTGTTCAGGTCTAACTCTAAATAGGGTACTTACTATAAAAGTTTTAGCACACGATAATCTTAACAAAAATGTATAAAGTAAAGTGACCCTTTCAGACCTTGCAATGTATGGGATAGATGATATAAAGGTCATCTGTTTCTAGGGTTAACAAGGGCGTCTTGACCAACACAAAGACCAACCGCCTTACCTTTCCTCGATTCTTTAGAGTTGGATGGATTCGAGGGCGTCCTAAAATGCTGAGAATTGAAATTCTAGTTTTCGCAAGCATCCGAACCCTAGACCCCTCGGTTCGGAAGGCAAGGGCTTACCACTAAGCAACACGCACTCCTAAATCTAGTTACTCACAGCATATTTCACAATGTCCTCTACATGGAACTTGGACCACAGGAACCCGAAACAGGAGTCATTGTATGTGATCTGGGTCAAAGTCACGCCATGACTGGACCCTGCCGTAGATAACGAGACATTCGTTTTAGATGTCATCCTCAGCAGTGTACAGCATTGAAGACAAATGACAGGAATATATTAAGATTATTTTACTCTTAGATCTAACACCTAGCTCTATTCAGATTTCACTTCCTCTAACAGTACCAAATGAATTCAATAAAATGTGTGGTAACTGCTTTGAAAGGAAGTGAGTGCCAATGTTTTTATATTGCGTCATTGATTGTTGTGGAATGTTTTTGTGAGAAAGTACTTAACAGGATGTGACGTACTAAAATGATAGTCTTCAATGTCTACTTATATCAACATAAAGTCTCTGTTCATTAATTGCTATTATAAATGTCTACAGTATTTTATTTATTTCTCTTTGACAACAGAACAATATGTACACATAACAAAAATAAAAGAAACCTATACATACTTCTTTTTAAAAAAGATAATAACTCCTTTATACAATTAATAAAGCAATTATTTTTCTCTTATTCAACAATTAATGTTAGAATTAAAAAAAAACATTTTTACCCCGCCATTGGAATCATTATTCCAATGATATATCTTTAGATCTAGACTTAGAAGACGGTGTGGAAAAAAATGTTTCTGAGCACTAATTTATTTAACTCTCTTTCTCCTAATCGACGATACAATCGTTGATTTTGACCTCATTAAATTAAATTAATGTTTAATTTTTTAAACTTGACTTTGAATTATATAAAAAGAGCATGCATTTCCCTTTAATTCTAGACCAAATACAAAATTTTCTGATAACAAACAACAAAGCTATTGAAGCCCAATCATAACAGGGGTAGTGAAATTATAATGAGCAAATGAAGAATTCCTTCAAAACGTGGAAAAATAATTGCGGAGAGAAAGAGTTAACTCTTGAAAGATTAAAGCCTACATGCGGAAATACCCGAAGGTAAATATTTTATCGTTCTCTAGCCTAATGTAAATGTATTTTTAGCGGCCCCCCGAAAAAGGAAAAGGCGCTGTTAGTTTTGTGTGGCCTGTCGGTCCGTCAGTCTTTCGGTCCGTCCCGTTTAGATCTCAGAAACTAGAAGAGAAAATGAAACTCGGACATCATGATATTTAGATCATTCAAAGTTCTGATGCAATGGCTACTTTTTTCTATTCCGAAAGTGAACCATCTAATTTTTTAAATTATCTAAGCAAGCAGATTTTAAAAAAAAATACACCACTTTTAAATGGAAAAATTCAGCGGGGGGGGGGGGGGGGGGGGGGGGGGAGGGGGGGTAAGCACTTGGAACCGGAAGTACATGTTCGAAACCTGGTGAAGACTCTCGGTGGACCACTTTGGAGGCCGATTTTGAGTTTGTGTTTCCACACAATTATAAGAGTTAAGCTAGAGCTTTCCCAGTGTTACCAACGAGCTAATAATCTTTTTCCAGCGATATACAGCAATTATCAAACTTCTAGGAAAATCGTTAAAGCCGTTTCCAAGATCCGTGTCCACGTTTTTTGAGCCCACAAACCCGAAAGTTCCAGGCTCCATTAAGTTATCAGTTGAATAAACGTACTGTAACAAATCAAACCAGCACACTCTAGATAAAACTAATACATTTTAAGAAAAGTCTTCCGTGCCAGAATGCTCAGTGTTCTCAGATTCATGTATTTAGTGGAGAAAAGGGGATATGCCAAGAAAGCACAACTCAGATTATGTCAAATATCGCACTAAAAATTATTTGCTCCTAATTAGAGATTCGAACTCGAAACCCAATAAGAAGACAAGACAAGGGTTTGTACCGCTCAGCCACGCATTCCAGATGAGATCATTTGAAACAGTGATATTCCTCGCACCCACACACACATACATACACACATACATAAACGCATAAAGACACACATAAAAGTAAAAAGTTAAGCCCCCTTTCAGACCTTGTGATCTATAGGGCAGATGATGTTAAGGCCATCAGTTTCTGTGGCCTACGGTAACAAGGGTTTTCCTATGGCTTGCGCAACGACCCACCGCCTTTACTTTTCCCCAACTAATGTCAGGTGCCCATTAGAGCTGAGTGGACTCGAGGCGCGCAAAGATCCCGAAATTAAAATCCCAGTCTTCACCAGGATTCGAAACAGAAGCCAAGCGCTTTACCGCTCAGCCGCAGCGCCTCCACACTCACATATAAACACACACAAACACACACACACACATATATATATATATATATATATATATATATAGATAGATAGATAGATAGATAGATAGATAGATAGATAGATAGATAGATATACACTACACAGACATACGCACACACATATACACACACATACACTCACATGTTTGATCCTACGTCTGCGTCAGTCTCCTTAGGCAAAACAAAAATAAAAATAGGACAACATAATATGTAAGCCAACCTTCCTCTCGCCTGCCCCGCAACAAGGCCACACCGTCCATCAGGTCCGGATCATTTGACCAAAGGACATCTACGCTGCTACGTAAGTTTATTTTCTGCCAAAATTGTGCACGAACTTTAGATACTGAAAAAAAAAATTATTTAAAAAAGATTATTGTGAAATGTTTTCTACCAAGTTGAGATTCAAGAGAAAATCTGTTTGTTTTTTAATTAGTTTTAGGCAAACGGGCATAGAATAAAGAAGGAGATAATATGTAAGGCTGGATCCGAGGTGGTGGCTGATAACTCTCCAGTTCCTCTCAATATTATAGATTACATTAATAAGAGCACAAAATACTACGAAAAAAGACACTACTCTCCAGGCCTCGAACCCTGCAAGGACCGGCCATGAATATAGATGAATGCGGATATACAGTGAAAACATATCCAACCATTTCTTATATAATATAATTCCTCAACATGATGGAATCCTGTTTTGATTCAAATTCTAAAGTGCCCTTTTCAGACCCTGCAGGGCAGATGATGTAATCATCATGACATCTGTATCCAAAGCCGGTTAACTCATGAGGCCAGCACAACGACCGACCGCCTTTATTTCCACAATTAATGTCAGGTACTCATTAGACTCAGGGGCGTCCTAAATATCCCTAGATTCGAAATCCTACTCTTCACCGAGATTCCAACCTAAGACTCCTCGTTTCGGAAGCCAAGCGCTAAAAGCACACCAAAAAAATATTCTATACCTTAAGTCTATCAATTTTCCCTATATTTTGTACACCAGAAATATTTGTATCTACCCCATCCCCATTTTTGCAAATCTCTGCGCTTTTCAGTATGTTCAGTGAATGTGAAGGTCATCTCGGAGAAAATCTTAGTGCTCCTTCAGGTGCTCATAAAAAGGCTACTCAACATACAACTCCTGTATGGCCAATTAAGGGAAGGAAAGCGCTCACAAGGTGGACAAGGAAAACGCTTTAGGGACACGCTCAAAGCTTCTCTAAAAGCCTTCAGCGTTGACCAAGCCACCTGGGAGACAGAAGCACATGACAGAGCCTCATGGAGTTGTGCTGTGAAAACTGGCGCACAAATAGCTGAGGAAAAGAGAACAGCGCTGGCAAAAGAAAAGCGTCAGAGAAGAAAAAAAAAAGCAAGGCCAATGACACTAGCTCTAGCTGGAACAGCCTGCCCAGTTTTAAGCTGAACATTCCGGGCTCACATAGGTCTCACCAGCCACATGACGAGTCACAAAGCAGTGGATGACAAAAGTGGTCATCATCGAACCACGATGAAATAACTATATAAACCAATAATCACCACACCACCATTTACAAGCCACACTGGCAGAGTTGATTTTTTGTGTGCATATCAATATAACCGAAACTGCTACTTATGACCAATCCATTAAAAACAAGCAAAATAAAAAAAATACTTTGAAATAACAAAAACGAAACTTTTATCGATTCGGATCAGTCATGTAATTAACTTTAGATTAACAAGAATAAATCTGTCTGATAACTTTTACCAATTTTTTTTATTTAGCGCAATTTTATGCTGTTAGCTTATCTCATTACACTATAACGCTTTCATTTGTCTGGACAAGTTGGAAAGGGGTGGAGGGGAGAAAGCAGGGGGTTTCTGGGTGATCACTTTTGAATGTATTTATTTATTTTTTTTTAATTGATCGAACTGAAATCTAACTCGATGGCTCAGGCCTCCACTGGGAATGGGTTCTATTGTTATCTACAAACTTTTCTTTTTACAAAAAAGAAAGGAGACTTATTCAACTTATACCACCTCATCAGTCAAGTAAAATTTCTTTCCCTTGTTCGAGATACCAAACAAAATTATTAATTACCGATACTTAATTAACTAATTGGTTATTTAATTTTTGTGTTGGCATGTAAAAAAAATAATTATGCAAATTTTGATCCGAGATTAGGTGTGAGAGAAATAACACTACACTGACTTCTTACCAGACAGATATACAGACAGATATAAGCTTTATAAAATCAATTTTCGCATTTAGGTTAATTGTAAACAATTACTGACACAGTCTTATACCCACCCCATCCCCTAATATCTATAATGAACACGAAGTCATATATGTGGCAGTGACGACAGCAACACAAGAACAGCCAACCTGTCTACAACACCAGTACACCACAAACCTCTATTGACCTCATAAATCAACACAGCTGACAACATCAGAGAAGTGATGGCGAAACCAATGAAGACGTGGATGAAGAATTTGGCATCAAGGGTGACGTAAGTCATGTTGATCGTTTTGGGAGTAGTGCTGTGGTTATGTGCCCTTGTTGTTCATTGCGTTGCTTCATTTAGCTGTCCGCTGAGGACGTATACGTTGTGTGAAAGAAAGATGTAGGTGACATATACTACAGCACTGCGTGGGAGAGATAGACTGCACGGACAGACAGACGGACGGACAAACGGAAGGATGAATGGATAGAAAGATTGATAGATAGACATACAGACAGACAGATAGATAGATAGATAGATAGATAGATAGATAGATAGACAGATAGATAGATAGATAGATAGATAGAGAGAGAGAGAGAGAGAGAGAGAGAGAGATTAATTGATTGATTGATTGATGATTGATCATGCCGACTCTAATTGGTTTACAAATAATTGAAACAGTGGAGGTCGAAAATAAAACTCATTCTTATTGTAGATCCTAGATCTAGTTATAGTAGTACTATGAATCAGTGGCGTCACTAGAGGTGCCGGGGTGCAGTCCGCACTTGGAAACATCCATTTTGGGTGACACCCAAGTAAGAAAAAATATATCAAGTAAGAAAAAATATATATCTTGGCAAAAGCAGTCACATACAAAAAATAAAATCTCTAGATCTATAGCCAATTATACTTACGCATATCTACTGTAGTAATGTAGAATATTTTTTTTATGTCTTATTATATATTGGGTTGATGGTACAAATTTCCAAAACGTGCTTACAACTATATACAAGGGGGATGCAAAGGTAGTTTTTCTTTTAAATGAAAATCGTTTGTATTTGCAGTGTAGTTAATATTAATGTTTAAGTATTAATCAAGTACAAAACGACATTATTATCAAATTTTTGGAAATTAAATTATTAATTTTAGGGTCGTCGTTTCATCCTCTAAGTTGAACCATTCTGCCTAAGCAATAAGATCGATTTAAAAGATTCTTTTTAAGAAAACATTTCAATGTCTCTTCGCCAAGGCGATTTCACATTTATGCCAGAACGGAACCATTTCTCCCGAATAACGTACCAACTCGAATGGTCAGAATGGTTGAAATTCTATCGAGTTTTTAACATCGTAGAGTTGACCACTTAATGGAGCTGTCACCGGGCGGGAAATGTTCTTCGACAGAATTATTTACGCATACCAAGAGTTGCTATGACATGGAGGCCAATACGAGGACATCGCAAAACAGGGACGTCCTCGTATAACTTGACGTCACACTTTCATGAAGCTCAGAACACAAGAAAACGCTTGTCGAAGATAACTGCGCTTCCCCAGGCTATCTTGCTGGAACCTGATGCCTCTCCAATACTATCTCCAGTAATAGTACAAGCTACATTTAAGGAGAATGACTTTCTATAGCTCAGAATTCTTGAAAAGCGCGTGGCGCCCGGGCTTTGGCCCGGACACAGCAGTGGTAGCTAAAAGCGATCCCCCTAATTAATTGCTGACTAATTATGTGATGTAAAATGTGCGATAATTATTGAATATTGCAGACGGTTGTTTTTGTCATTGCACTGTTGTGTTGCAGGGACATTTGTTTAACAATCAATGAAAAGGGTTATCAGCTCACTGTATTGGGTCAACAAAAAGATCAAACCAACAATAGTGTTTATTGAACAATGGAGAAAGATGATAGATCGCGGTAGGGGTGACACCCTGTGCTAACTACACCGGTTGACACTGATCCTAGTGACGCCACTGCTATAGATAGAGATCTAATAGGCTTAGTTTATGATAGTTTATCTATCTATAGACCTATTATATATATATATATATATAGAATTCTAGATCCAATCAGAATGATCTAGATCTAGATTAAAAATAGATCTACTCATCTAGTCTAGATCTAGACCTTTTGTCTAGTTCTAGATCTAGAATCTTTGAATCTATCTCTAATAGCAGTCTAAGGATAATTAGATCATAATATTTGAACTAAGACGAAGAGTTTAATTAATCTAGATCTAGAGTTTAATTCCTAATGCATCTACTGAAAAACAGAGATATAGAGAATCTACGTACATGTATTACAATAGTGTTTTCATATTGACCGCACAAACATTATTTGTAATCAATAGCTTTCAATTTCCGGTTAAAGGTTGCTACGAAAATGACGTCATTATGTCTTTGTTACAGACCTATATATATATATATATTATATAGATAGATAGAAATTCATAATTAGTCTTCACCGAGATTCGAACCCAGGTTTGGAAGCCGAACCACTCAGCCACCGCGTCCCCATTAATATATTAAATCAACGAAAATTCAAGCAACAGTGCTTATGGTTTGGTATTTGACTAGGACATTTTCTTTAGAAGAACTGCAGCATATGCGTTTTTTCAAGATCAGACTAAAGAAAAAACTTTCAGCGTTCTCCCAGAGCTAGACACTTAAAACTTACCAGTGTTTTTTTGACAATATTTATTTTCATCTGAACAGTAGAAAACAAGTACGAAAATTGACATATTTATTTGGATATTTATTACTGGACGTACCTTTGTGAGAGTTCCTACACTTCGACAAGTTATTCTAATATATAATTATATTAATATTATGCATGCATGTACATATGTCCAGCATAGAAATCAAAATCGTTTGACCAATCTTGATAAAACTTGTCAAAAACAATTTACTTTGATCATAGCGAAGACCGTAGTGCATGTTTAATGTCCCTCCCACAACCGAAAGGCCCCAAAAATAAAAAATAAAATACCTAAATTTATCTCTGTTAACCACAACGAAACTTTTTAACAAATCGGGTAAGCCCATTTTCACAATCAACGTATCGGCTAAATATGTAAACTCATTATCACACTCTGCTTTCATTTTCGGGGCAAAATTATAAAAAACATGTTAAGGTTGTGACAGAGCGTTACGTGAGGTTTGTAGGACATGTTCTTCGACAAAATGAACTACGCAAACCAAGAGTTGCGATGATATGGAGGCCATTACGAGGAAAGCGCAAACAGGGACGTCCTCGAATAACTTGGCGCCACACCGTCATGGAAGACGTCAGAACAGTGGACACGAGATGGGAGGAGGCTTCAGTGACAGATCTTGGAGGAGACAGCTTGCTGCCCACAGTGCACAAAGCGTCTAACGGTGCGGGAGGACCTAAGTCTAAATAAAGTAAGTAAGTCTATGGGAACATTCGCCATGTTTCACATAGATCCAAATCCAACCCACTAGATCAGTAACACCCACACTAAGGCCCGATGCAGTGAGTCATGTCTAGTTTGTTGTACATAAAACAAAGGGAAAATATAACAATACCAGACACAAGTCAAATATATGAAATACATATAGTAGGCTAGTAGCGTAGATTGTAATAGTCCATATGTGATTTGTCGCCCTTCTTCTCTCTGTCACTATAAATATAATCGCAACGTCTTCAATTCCGAAGATAAAAGATGTATGCAGTGTTTCACATGACTACGCAAGCTCAGTTGAAACCTGCATATCTTTCCGCATCTCGTGCACACAGAGCCATTGTCCACCGGCGGTCAAATTTAAGTTTTATATTCGTCTTCTGCGCCAAAATTCAATATTCTCTGGTTATCAAATGTGTGTTCCGCAGCTTTTTTGAGAGCTCTCCGACTATTTCAGAAGCCATTTATTGCCAGGTTTGTTTTCCTTATGCCAGTGAGAGCGAAATGACGCCTCCGCCTGAATTGATCTTTATAGCGCGTACGGGGGCACCTCTGTTACGCCGTCCTCCTTTCAGATTCGCCAAAGAAGATCGCCTTTGGCAAGCTGCCGTCTCTCATGCGGGATAAGTGTCCGACACAGCGCAGGTGTGAAATAGTAATTAGTCCACTATAGTCTAACATAAAACTAGACATTTAGACACTGAGTATTTCTGATTGGCCTTCTATATAAAGCTCATATCAACTCACTCTGTCTGTCAGGTAAAAAGTTTGTAGGCCTACACCTTATTTCTCCCACACCCAATCTCGAATCAAGCTGAAATTTGGCACAATTTTTATTTACCTGACAACACAAGAATCAATAAAAAAATAACAAATTAGTTTATTAATTATTGTTAATTAATTATTTTGTTTGGTATCTCAAACAAGGGAAAGACTTTGTACTTGACAGAAGTGGTGGCATAAGCTGAATTAGTCCCCTTTATACATCATCGTATAGTCTTATTAAACACAACATGAAAAATAGGACGAGACTATAGAAACAGTAGATAACTATACCGTCTTCCATGTTCATAGGCTCTCCACTAGCAGAGAGGTTATCGTGTTGCCCTGAGAAGGCTTGAGCCACGAGTTTGAATTCATGTCCTTTCCCCTTATCTTAATAAATGCTTTTTTAGTGTTAGTCTAGATTATATTACAAATTTAATTACATGACTGATACAAACTAATTTTTTTTTAAAGTATACATTATATGTTTTTGTTTCCATTACGTCCTTGTTTCGTAGTTCAGAGATAGTTAAGGTTTACGAGGATTTTTACTACTGCTATGCCTTTATAATATAAATCAAAGCAAAAAAAAAAAGATATACACAAAAAAAAAAAAACATCATACAGCCAGGTCCAGACACACTTTTAGAATTTAATTCTCTAAATTTTTAGCAAAACAATTTAATTATACATTTTAAACATCTGCTTTATTGTGCATGTTATCACTCTGTCTCTCTCTCTCTCTATCTCTCTCTCTTTCTCTCTCTCTCTCTCTCTCTCATCTGTCCCTTGACTTTCCCCGTAGGTGTGCTGTGACAGTTTGCGTAACAAAATCCCTCCACTTTTCCCTATCAGCAGTATATCAAGAAAGGCTGGTCCGTTCCTTTATGTCATGTTATACAATAATGAAATAGCAAACACAACAACTACATATCTGAGATGAGGTAAGTGGATGTTGACTAAATGTAACTTACTAAATATTCACATTTGCGAAACTATAACATAGACATATACTCCTATGTCTATGCGCGGTACATTCAAGCTTATTATATTATTGCATAGGATAGAATTGTGGTTCATTTAAAGAATAGGTTGAGCTGGCTAAATACATTGCATGGCACCGGCGGGACATGTGGCTGGGGGGTGGGGGAGGGGGGGTGGCGTGAGCTTGAAACTCTATTTTATTTGTTTGCTGAGTGCTTAAAGGCAGCATGGAACCCTACCAGATACCTCTCTCAGCACATGCCCATGGATCATAGCGCACCAAGCATGTCATATAGAATAAAAGATTCGCTTTAACAGCACTTCCAAAAAAAAAAAAACATATGAAACTGTCGGACACAAATTGTTCGGATTTCTCTTGCTATGGTCCTAAATTTTTTTATTATCATCCTCATCCTTTGGAAAATGAACACAAGTAGAACAATGTCGTAAATTTTTATTTCTCAATCGCTTGGGACAGAAAGAGAATTACACAATGTCGTAAATTTTTATTTCTCCATCGCTTGGGACAGAAAGAGAATTACACAATGTCGTAAATTTTTATTTCTCCATCGCTTGGGACAGAAAGAGAATTACACAATGTCGTAAATTTTTATTTCTCCATCGCTTGGGACAGAAAGAGAATTACACAATGTCGTAAATTTTTTTTCTCCATCAAAATTCCAACATGATATTCATACTAGGGTACGAACTGGTCCCACTCATCTCCAAGCACTGCACCGATAGACTGACCATCGAACAGATGCCTATAAAGTATAAGTAAAAACCCCAGCCTAACCTGAAACAAGACAGATATTTTCAAAAATACTTTAAAAACAAAAAAAAAGCGTAGTTGTATCCATTAGTTTGGATTTGTCATTGTAATTACATTTGTAATAGATCTAGACTGACAATAGGAAATCTGTGAGATTCCAATGAATTTTACTAACTGTTTTTGTTTAGCTCTATTTCATGCTTTTAGCTTTCTCACTAGGCCATGATCCTATCGCTTGCCTGGGCCAGATGGAAAGGGGTGGGGGTAGAAAGATGGGGGTATCTGGGTGATCGCTTTTAATTGCATTTATTTAAAAAAAAAGGTAAACGACCTGAATTCGAACTCGAGGACTAAAGCCTCCTCAGTCTCCTCAAGTTAATACACTAACCATTGTGCCAGGGAAATGATTATAAAAATAGAATGATTTATATTGTTAGTTTCAAACTTTTCTATCTACAAAGTATACCACCTTTACAGTCAAGTACAATATCTTTCTCTTGTTCGAGATACCAGCAGTCAATTAACTAATTGGTGAATTTTTTTTTTATTGATTCTTGTTTTGTCAGGTAAAAGAAATAATCGTGCAAAATTTCATCTTGATCCGAGATCGGGTGTGGGAGAAATAAAGTGTACAAACTTTTTACCTGATAGACAGAGGTTGCAAAAGTAGAGAAATGCTTATTAATAATAAATGTGTTTTAAAATAGTTTTCATTAGCTATAAAGCTAGGAATTATGCTTTATTTTTCTTATAATCTCACTGAGCGTAGTTCTCACAGTAACAACGAATCTTCATGATCATCTAACAAAAATTAAAATGTGTACAATTTGTTTACTTCCTTACATTGTCGACCATCTTTCTCCTTTCCTCTTTGTCTTTTGTATTGGTTAGAACCTTTTTCAAGGCTGGCCCGTCAAGTCTTTTATGTTGTCTTCCTGTAGCTTTCTCTGTCTGCCTCTTCTTTTTTTTTTTCTAATATTTTCCCTGAAGGAAGGTCTTTGCAAGCCCTGAAGACCTTGTAATATGGCCATAGAATTTTAGTTTGCGTTTTTTTGGCAGTAGTTAGTATCGTGGGGTCCAAACACTGTAATAACACTGTCTCTAATCTATTTGTTTGTGATGCGGTCTTGGAATGTGATATCTAGGATATTTCAGTAGCATCTCAATTCCATTGCTAGGATCTTCCTCTCTCATTCCACAGTCAGCGTCCAAGACTTGCAAGGTTCGAGTTTCGTTAAAGAGAAACAAAATTCACATTTGTCCCTTTATCAGTTTTCTCTAAGGAATTTTCTGGTGATAACCCCAACCCCCCCCCCCCCCCACGAAATGAAATCCCCCCCCCCCGCGTGTGGAGGGGGGTCGGAAATTAGTGACTGATATTTTTTGCTTTGATTTTGATTATTTTAGGTGAGATTTTAATACAAAACCATCACTTGCCCTATCACAGCCAACAGGGTTTTCAGTTTGAAACCCCCTACCAAAATAATGCAAACGACAATCCCCAAATTCCAAGAGCAAAGCTAAGGAAGATTTTTATTTTAAAACACCCTCTTCAATATAAAAGCAAATTACAAACTCAAAATTCTATGAGCGTAGCCAAAGGGGTTTATGTTTAAAACCCCTTTAGCGGGGTTTGAGTTTAAACCCCCCTTCAGCGGAGTTCGAAGCTAAAAAAATACATCTTCAATATTAAAAAATTCAAATTACACACTAAAATGCAATGACCATAGCCAAAGGGTGTTTTGAGTTTAAACCCCCCTTCAGCGGGGATTTGATGCTTAAAAATACCTTTTCAATATTAAAAAAAAGCAAATTACACAATAAACTTCTTTGAACGTAGCCAAGCCAATGGGGGGTTTTGAGTTTAACCCCCCCTCCTCCAGAGTTTAAAACCCCTCCAGATGGTTTTGAGTTTAAAATCCCCCTACAGAGAGATTTGAGGTTGAAAACCTCTCCAATGTATTCTAAAAAAAAAACTACAGTAAAGAAATTTTATCAGCGTAGCTAAATTGGGTTTTGAATTTAAAAAAAAAAACATTTCCTGAGATTTTTTAGTTTAACCCCCCCCCCCAAACAGATTATTTTGACGACAAAACTTCCCTTCTAAAGCAAACTACAGTCACCTAATTCCAAGAGCGTAGTCTAGAGAGTTACACATTTCTACCAGTGGCTGGGCTCCATTAATAAAGTGCTGTGAATAAGTATCTGCCGAAATTGAAAAACACTAAATGTGGCTCAACAAAGATGGCTAAGACGGTCTTTAGGAGTCAGTTAAAGAGATCGGGTCTCAATCAAGGAAATCCTATGTCGACCCTTACTAAGGATGTGACAGAGCGTCGCAAGAGGTTTGGGGGACATATTCTCCGACAAAATTAATTACGCATAATAAGAGTTGTGATGACATCCTAGTACAACTTGGCGCCACAAGTTCATGAAGGTCCTCAGAGCAGGTGGGAAGAGGCTCCAACCATTACCAGTGACAGATTTTTGTGGAAACAGCTTGCCGCCCAATGCGCCGAACGGTGCGAGGGGGTCTAAGTCAGTAAGAATAGCACAATAGGCTTTTGAAATAAAACTTTGTAATAGCAGGATAAAGCACTGTAGATACCTCAGAATATGCATTTTGTTGGCTTTTAATACCGTAAATAGTGCTTGGAGGCAGGGCTCCGCCAGACTCCCTTACAGGAAAGGGCGGGGAGTCTACAATTTTTCTACTAACTCTAGAAAGAACATATTCTAGGTCACAATAAACGTTTTCCGAAAGAATTAAGGGTCGGAATTTAATAAAGATTAATTATGTACACACACACACACACACATACATATGGCTGGTGGCAGGGAGAAAAAACTCCCCCCAACCCCCCCCCCAGAAAAAAATCCTGGCTACGCCCATGTTAAGGGCTTTGAAGGTATCTGTGACGTCATTTGTCATTATCCACTCGGTTGATAGTTGATATAACAATGGGGTATATTGTTGTTTTAGACTTCCATAAACGTTTCATCCCCAAGCCAAGGTTCCCATATTTTCTTTGTATCTCCATTTTAGCTTTTCTTTATTATTAGACAGTAGTAAGGCGATGTCAATTATTATTACTATTATTATTATTATTATTATTATTATTTATTTCTTATCATTTTATAAGCAATTGTTTGAATCCAAACAAAGATAATCCTTTGAGAAGGAATTATAAAGGTCTATTCAAAAACTATCTTAATGTGTAAAAGGAAGCTTACAAATCACACTTACTGAACGTGAATTAACTCCTCTTTCCCTATGGGCCTGACTTGGGTTGGATATAGAATTAATATACACAATCCAATGAATGCTGTGGAGATGAAGGATCTCACTATTCAACTACTAGATTTACAATGTGTTTGTGTGTAGGTAGTACATTTTTAAAAATTCTTTTAAGCCAGTGGTGCTCAATGGATTTTGGCCTTGGGGCCATTTACATTTCCCTCACGGGTTTCATCGGCTGCTCTAAAGTAACTCTGCGGTTTCATTATACATTCTGGGTAGATGTTTCAAAAGATCGGATATGGCCCACGGGCCGTAGGTTAGGCACCACTATTGTAAGTAAATGAAAGCAGTCTCAATGTTAAGCAGATAATTTTATTGTAAATAATCCTACTGGGGACCCCAAAGGTGATATTAAAGATAATGTGGCAGGATGATAAGCGCACACATTTTTTTGGTCTTCAGGTTATGTGTCCGGCTTAGAACGAGACTTGAATGAAGAAAGAGGACAGAACTGCCATAAAACTATGGTAAGCTATTACACTAGCAGCAATGAAACGCGGAGGAAATGCGCCAGTTGCCTCAGCGTAGTGACTCCGTGGAAACGTCCGCCTGGGGAAGCGGAAAGGCCAAGAAAGAGAGCAAACAGGGCCTCCAGTGGGCTTCCACAGTTCTGCTCTAGCGAGTGTACTTGTACGTGGTGAGGATAAGAAAGGCTTACTACCCATCCCGCATCTATTGCATCGTTCCCCGTCATACGGGCGATGTTGGCCTTCCCATGGAATGCAATGGTAAATTATAGGAATATGGTGTTTGTTTGTCCAATGTTTCACATGTTTCGGATGTTCCTTCAGAGTTGAAGATAGTTTACTTCCTAGTCCAAAAATCCCACAGGACGACGGGGGATGGGAGCGGGCAGGGTTTGAACCCGGGACCATCGATAAATCCAAACGACAGTCCAGCGCGCAAACCGCACGACCAGGCAGTTTCCTGGGCTCGGCTATCGGCCTCGCATGGGTAGAGGGAACCTATTGCATTGGCTTACGGTAACGTGACATATGAACAAACGGATGAGATGAAATTATCATCTAGTTCAGATGCGGGCTAAATACGGACCGTGGGCCACATGCGGCCCTCCAGAGTGTTTTATGCGGTCCCGCGGACACTTACAGAAAGCCAGTGAGCCCACAGATTAAAAAAATAAAAAATGTAAATATATCAAAATTAAATAATGTTAAATATCTTTACAAATGTATGAAGCTTCTGGTTCTTATATCTAACATTGTCTCTACACGTCATTCTAAAACGTTTACAATAAATGAAGATTATTCTTTTTGGCAATATTTCAAAACATTTAGTCAAAGACACAAACTCAGGCCAGTATTTATTGAATACTATGAAGAACTTTGTTGAAAGTGTTGGGTTGGTTTGGAAAAAGACGGCATATGTAACAACTGATGGACCCGTACTTAAACTTTTTTTTTAAATGAAAGAACAACCTTTAACCTTTACACGGGAGCGTTGACACAAAGCTGCATTGAATATCAAGCATGTTTTTCATCCGCAGTATTGCAGCATACTTGCACATGAAAGCTGCATATGTGCATCTTTTCAAACAAAGCTTTCCTATTTCTAAAGGCAAGTAAGTCAAAACAGGTTTTATCATTTTCCTTTGCTGAAAGGTGAATTTAGTTCTCGTAAAAGGGTTGAAAAGTACAAGACTTAATTGGATTCCTTGATAATGGAATTTGGAAACAAGTTTTCAATACCCTTAGTTCACCAATTAGTGCTGAAGCTGATTAAGAAATACTTTCAAGCTAATTATGTTCGGCCAGTTTTTCCGCGGGAGTTATATGGCTCACGGAAGCTGTATTTCCACACCTAAAAAAAAACCTCGCTGCTAAACTTTCACATTATTAGGATCCACATACATCTGTAAAAAATCATTCTCTTTGGTTTGAAAATAAACAAGTGTAAGAACAGGCAATGCTGATTGTACTTTGACAGAGCTTTGAAAAGAAATACTAACCTAGTTGCACAGTTCCGGAACATTATGTACGAGTGTAAACTTTTAAATACCTCAAGTTAAGTACAACTGTACAACTGAATAGTTGTGATGTAAAAAGACAAAAACAAAATAAATAAAACATATTCATAAAATTGTAATGCCTACATTGGTATTGTAAAAAAATGTAAATGTTTAATACAGCATACATGTAAATTAAATCACAGTTTGCTAGCGTATAAGTTGTATATATATGTGTGTGTAATGCAGCCCCCCCCCCATTCCTGAATTATTTTTTTTAAAGCGGCCCTCGATAGAAAAAGGTTGCCCACCACTGATCTAGTTGATTGGGGCATCCAGACAGAGGGATAGGTGAATAGCCAATTCCTCAACCTGGCCACGAGATAAAATCCTTTCCCGGGTCAAAGGTTCATAAAAGGGATTTATCTCGAACCTTTTTGGGCACCTCGACGAGGCAATGAAAGGCTAAGAAAAAGAAGCACTGGATAGAACAGCGTTAGACTTTGGCAGGACCGGATACAGACTTGATAAGGCCATAAGCAATCTGGGAAATGGGGCCCCTTACAATCAACATAATGCAATTTTCCCCCTGCACTTTATTCAAAATGAAAACATCATTGGAACCTTTTTTTTTTTTGATGGGGTGGGGGGGAGGTTAAGCCCTAAGCTTGTCTATAAGTATATACAGCACTGGACACTGGAATGAAGGTAAGCACTGTAAACATCAACATCCTGAATAAGCGAAAAGAATTGGGCGATGATATAGACGTGGTCCAAACATGGTAAGATCGGCGAATATCACCCTTCTTCTGTGCATTTTAAATTGTATACACGAATAGATAAATATGCTACAATAGGTCGTCCTTTTGTGTGTGTGTGAAAATTCTCATGGATCAATTTAGTATCTACTAGCTTTAATTTTACCCGGCTTTGCTCGGGTTTTTCTTTCTACAAATAGCATGCATTTATTCCGTTTGAATTATCAATTATGACTGTGTAGTCTCAGTATTCTAGCAGTTTCACCTGCCCAACAGTCTCTCCAACAGTCTAGAAGTTTCACCTGTCCAACAGTCTAGAAGTGTCACCTGTCCGACAGTCTAGAAGTGTCACCTACCAACAGTCTAGAAGTGTCACCTGTCCAACAGTATCTCCAACAGTAAAGAAGTGTCACCTGTCCAAAGTCCCACCAACAGTGTAGAAGTGCAACCTGTTCAAAGTCTAGAAGTGTCACCTGTTCAAAAGTCTAACCAACAGTCTAGAAGTGTCATCTGTCCAACAGTCTAGAAGTGTCACCTGTCCAACAGTCTAGAAGTGTCACCTGTCCAACAGTATCACCAACAGTAAAGAAGTGTCCCCTGTCCAAAGTCCCACCAACAGTGTAGAAGTGCCACCTGTCCAAAGTCTAGAAGTGTCACCTGTTCAAAAGTCTAACCAACAGTCTAGAAGTGTCACCTGTCCAACAGTCTAGAAGTGTCACCTGTCCAGCGGTCTAGAAGTGTCACCTGTCCAGCGGTCTAGAAGTGTCACCTGTCCAACAGCCTCACCAGTGAACTAGTCTCACCTGAGGAAGCGTATCCTAGTCCGTAGAAAAACGAGGCTGTGAAGAAATCCATGAGAAGCCCCATCCCCTGCAACAAGAGGAGGATCAGTACCAAGATAAGGAATAGAAAACATAAGTACCACACCAGAGTCCGCCATTCTGTGGGAGAGTGTACAATAGTAGCTTACAGTCTTTCAAAAATGGAATTTAAGGAAACTAGATAATCACAGCAATAACAAAGATGCTTACACACTAAAAACAAACGTATATACATTTTATTTCAGATTATCGAATGCTGCTTCACCCCTGGAACAAGAAGAAAGATCAGTTAACTACAACACTGCCATGTTGGCCAGCAATCATATAGCTCAACCAATGGACACCAGGAAGCACCGGCCGAGTTATTTTCAGGAAATGGCCACACCAAACAAATTGGACATTGTCAATGTTCTCTTCAGCAATTAAGAACATGATACACGTCTTTAAATAATTATCTAATTAAAAATAACACACACACACACTCCCCTCTGTAGACACTTATGTAACTGTCATTCTGTGAACCATATTCTCTTTCATTGCCCCAATATAACTCACCTTCTGCTGCTAAGACAGACCTTTCTACCACAACCCAGAATAACCAAGACTCTGTATGGCAGAGACTAATCGTTACAGAAGGCCTCAAAACTGACTTGCGACGTCGCAACTTATTGGCAGTTTGAGCCAATACCTCGTCACAGAGCTGACGTCGCAACCTGTAAAGTGGCAATAAGCTACTTGTCCACACTATTCAGGCCTTCTAGAAAGATCTCGGAAACAGCGGTGAAAAACAGTTCGATAATTTTCCATGGCACAGACTGCAAAATTGTTTACAGCTCTGCAGCAAAAGATGGTTAGTTGAAGAAGTATATTTAATTTGAAGTGAAATTAATTAAAGCCAATTGACACTTGAGAGATGGACTAATGTGAATAACTTGTAACGGTATTGAATCTTCAGTCAAGTTTTCAAGCGTATTGATATGTGCTGAAATATAAAGTTGTTTATTTATTTATTTCATTGCTTCTATAAGCATCAGACACGCACACACACTCACACACAATACCCATGTACTTCTTACTTGTCGGATTGGGAACAAACACACATACAGTCGTACATCTTCGGAATATTCCTTCTGTCTCCGTAAGGTTTCCACTCTGTTGGGATTAAAGAAGGTTAAAGCATTATTGGTAGTATCAGGGCGTTAAGCATAGGCAAATAAGTATGACGCCTAGGGCCTAAAATTGTTGGGGGCCTCGCACAGTACAAAAAAAATTTGGAGAAATAATTGCTAAACGTTGATCAGATCTCAAACATATTTGTCGATTTAGGTAAAGGCACGGAAAGATTTTTTTATGATTAAATTTTATTTTTTCGCTCTTTCTTTTAATTTTTACAAAGCTTATATCAGCTCATTAATTTATATTTTGTTTGGTATCTTTGAATAATTGTTTCAAGTTTTACTTTGATCGGAGAATGCGTAAGGGAGAAATAGCGTTAACAATTATTCGGGGGGACTAAACCCAACACATTTGTGTCTTATTGATTACTTTTGTAAATTGATTCATGTCATCAATAATTGTGCGAAATTTCAACTTGATCCGAGTATGGGTTTAAGAGAAATCGCGTGTACACTTTTTTACCAGACAGACAGACAGATAGACAGACAGACAGCGTGAGTTGCTATAAGGTTTGTTAAAAATAGTGAAAATAACGTTAGAGAGGAACATGTTCGTACTGTTTCATAAAACGCACTAATGGCTTGTGGTGACACGGTTACTGTGTGGTCAACCGTGACACATGGTCAAGTGTTGGGTACCTGCGAGTTAAGGGACTTGCGGGAAGTCTCGAGTGTGTTGTAGCCTAAACAAGAAGAAGAAAGTCATCTAGTGGAGTTGTGCTGTATATAATGTTAGCCTTGTATATATGTTACGTTGAAATACTTCACAATTAAAAGGCATTTTACAATTAAAGGAACTTGATTCTTCACATGGCTTAAAAATATAAATCTGAAATTATAGCAAGGGATGTAGACCTTTTCTGTCTTTTTCCCCTACAGCGCAAATTAAATAGATCTATTTATTCTTATTAATCCAGGGGTTTTCAACCTGTGGGTCGCGACAACTTTGGGGGTCGATTGACGATTTGCCAGGGGTCGCCTAAGACCATCGAAAATATGGATTGTTATTGTCTACTCTTCTATTGCTGTGTGTATGTAAAGGGGGAGGGGTCGCGGCAAAGTGAGGAATTGTAAAAAAGGGTCGCCGAGCTTAAAAGGTTGAGAACCGCTGTATTAGACAATATTACTGCCATTCAATATTAGTTATTATTTGTCTTTAGATTTGCAAAATGTGTCTTGATACTCACAACAGTCACCTTGACCCAGACGTTAGAGCTGAGCCCCACGAAAGTCAAGGCCAATGTGAACATTGTCGAAGCTATGGCCAAGTATCGTCTGATTTGAGGATAAATCGAAGCTTTGGCGTCCTTTGGAGGTGCAGGCTGAGGCATTCTAAGTGAAAAGACTTATCATTTGTCAGGCTTTAATCTGGACTGGACTTTGTGACCTAATCTTCCATCTGGGGACAATGTCCTTTGTTATATTACGTTTGTACAGTCAGGAACTACCTACTGGAAAGGAATGTTTGGGAAAGACGCTCTCTTAAATACTGCGACATGTAAACGTGTCATTAAACAGTTTTAAAAGCTTAGATTTCAAACATCGTAAAGTTAACTATTTCTCTCCGCAATTATTTTCCACATTTCGATTGAATTATTCATTTTGCTCGTTTGTGTTTCTTACCTTACCTTTACCTATCCCTTAGTCTGTTGGACCGTTGGGGCACCAGGCAAGATTTGTCTACCGTCTTTCTCCATTCCTCCCTTTTTTGCCTTGTTTAGAACCTCTCTCAATGGCTGGCCCGTCCATTCTTTAATGTTGTCTTTCCATCGGTTTTTCTGTCTGCCTCTTCTTCTTTTCCTGGCACTGTTCCCTGAAGGAAGGTCTTTGCGAGCCCCGTAGATCTTGTAATGTGGCCAAAGGTTTTAAGTTTTCGTCTTTTTACAATAGTTAGCAGGTCGTCATGGGCTCCAATCGCTACAGTAACCCTGTCTCTGATTTCTTGGATTTGTGATGCGGTCTTTGAATGTGATACCTAGGATCCTTCTGTAGCATCTCAATTTTATTGCTAGGATCATCCTCTCAAGCTCTGCATTCAACGTCCACGACTCGCAAGCATATAAAATGTGGCCATGACCAGAGAGCGCATCAGTCTGATTTTGGTGCCGAGGGCTAGGCCCTTATCTTTCCATATTATTTTAAGTTTTGAAAGGGCTGCTGTGGACTGTGCTATTCGGGCCAATAGTTCGGGTTTTGTTCCCTCATCTGAGACACTAGCTCCGAGGTATTTGAATCTGTTAACACTAGTTAGCTTTTCACCTCCAATACTGATGCCTCTTTTAAAGCCCTGATGGCTACTGGTCATAATTTGAGTTTTTTTCGGCATTTATTTGCTTGCCATATGCTGCGGAAGTCTTGTCAATGCGCATCACCAGGTCAGCTAGTTCTTCTTCTGTCCCTGCTAGGCCGTCAATGTCATCTGCGAAGCACAAGTTAGTAATTCTTCTTCCTCCAATGCTAACAGTACCTTCATAGCCCTCGAGGGCATCTTCCATTATCCTTTCAAGGAAGATATTGAAGAGTGTTGGTGACAGTAGGCAGCCTTGTCTTACTCCAACTGTGGTTTTGAACCAGTCCCCAATATTATTGTTGAAGTACACCGCACTGGTAGCATCCTTGTAGAGGTTCTGGATAACTTTGATTATGTTTTTATTAATGTTGTAATTTTCCATTGTCGCCCAGAGTGCTCCATGCCATACTCGATCGAAAGCTTTCTTGAAATCAATAAAGACATGGAAAAGATTCTCTTGATGTTGGAGATATTTCTCACAGAGTATTCTGAGGTTTAGGATTTGTTCTGTTGAGCTGCGACCTTGTCTAAAACCTGCTAGTTCTTCTGATATCATGTTGTCTGCTATCGGTTTTAGCAGGTTTAATATGATTTTTAACAGTACTTTGCTGGGATGACTTATGAGGCTGATGATAGTTTTGACAGAGTTGTAAGTTGCCTTTCTTTGGAAGGGTTATTATGAGTGATTGGGTCCAGGGTTTGGGCCATTCTCCTGATTGCCAGATCTTGTTGCAAATCATATAGAGTGTTTGTGTTTCACTATCTTTTTATGATTAAATTTCAATAACTTTTTTTTTGTATGTAATCAAGATATGCTATATCGGGTAAATAATTATAGAATAATGCTTTCTCTTTTTATATATCACAAATTAATGTTTATAAAACCAAAAGTTAATTTAATTTAATTGGGTCAAATCAACGTTGGTATCGTCAAAACTGATCGTCACTCAGGTATTCTATAGTTCAGATAATGTAGACTGAAGACAGAAGGTTAACAAGAGTGTAATGTGGACATCACATCAACCGACCACATTTTGGCCTACTTTTAGCAACTGATATTTAAAGACAGAATCAGCGAACTCTGCCTACGTCTGCTGTTCCGGAATTGGCTAGTTTGGCAACAGCAGTTTCTGCACCCTTCCCCTCCTTTTTTTTATAGTGAAGCAATCAACACAAATACTTCATCTGTGCGCATTTATTGCTTTTCGAGACAGAAGGTACTGAGATGGTTATGCATACTGGAATATATTAGTAGTTATAAATTAGGGATATTTTAGCTTTAATTAGATATATATCTATCAGAAGAAACGTAGGCTTGCTGTAAGTCCATATGTAGGATTGAAGATGAAAAGGAACCTAACATGAACTGGAATCGAACCTCACTTGCGACTCTACCGAACCCGAACTTTCAAAACTGATCAATTGGCCTACGAACAGAACCCAACTCTCCTTAAGTTAATTGAACTGAATCAAGATTTGACAACATTAGTGTAAGAAAAAAAACTTAGTTTTCAGCGAGATAACTTGACCGTTATTTTGAATTCTTGGAAAATTCTCAAAACTAAGCGATAGGGCGGTAGAGTTCTAAATGGTTTCTATTGTCGTTGACATACCTGAAACCGCTCAACTCTTGATACTTATTCGCGGTACGTTCTATTGTCGTTGACATACCTGAAACCGCTCAACTCTTGATACTTATTCGCGGTACGAAAAGCCATTTTTAAATCACACAAAGGATAGCTGTCATAAGAAACGTGCGTGGGACCACCACTGGGAAAGACCTTTTCAAAGAAGTTTCAGACAGTATGGAGGATGTTTCTATTTTTGGGGAAATATTAGTGGGAGTGACTTCTAATACCGCCAGAAGTATGGCTGGATCTCATAGCGAACTGGCAGCAAGAGCTAGTAGAAGTAGAAACATCGTCAAGTGAAACCTCTGTGGCAAGGCGTTAATCAGAACCATGTGACGATGTGTTTAGTACTGAAAAATGTATAAAATTTCAAGCGTTGAAACACAAAACTTCTAAGAATTTTCTAACAGAAATAGAGTCCGAAAATGAAGATGTTTTATTTTACGGTGAAGAGAGCTGGTTAAGCAGATGAAAATTTCTAAAACCTTTTTTAATATGGTTGTGGGTTTCGGCTTTTTTCAAGTTTTACAATAATTATAATAAAACCAATTTCGACACTTTGACGCCTCCGTTATAATATATATATATATTATTAAATAGTTTTATCTCGAGACTAATCTTATGAAATATAGATTTTTTTTTCCAAAAGAAGATGATTACGTCCTAAAAAAACATATTCTGGTTTACCATAAATGAATAAGTTCTTCCTCAGTTTCACTACAGTAGAGTTCATGTTTACATTGTTTAGTCTTGTTGTAAATGCAAAACATTTGCTTCGTTTTTTTTTTTTTTAAATTAAAATTTTTATTATATTGAAAAGTTGTAAAAAGAAAAAACGGAAATTTTAAAGTTAAAAATATTTTTTTTCGTTTAAATTAAAGGAAATGGAGATTTTAAAAAAAAGTAAATAATTTATGAAACTGCTGGTTGTCAAATGAGTTATTTTTCGGCACCGTTATATCAAGAGACAATACATAATACTAGTTTACCCGCGGCGTAGCATACACCGCTTCGTAATGGTCACGATCCAAAGGACCGCTAAATAGCAGGGATATGGAGAGACGTTGACCCGGATTTTAAACTCGAAGAGGGTCTTGCGTATTTTATCGGAAGTGAATAGTGTTAGTAGTGGGAGTATTTGAGACATCGACACAATTTCAGCCTTGCCACCATAAACGCCGGAAGTATGTAGGCAGTGTATTTTCGAGCAGAGTGTATGACTGTGCTTCCATGAGTAAGAACAACGGACAAGGCGTCGCCATAGTTTAAGTTATCCCAATGTTCGCAAACAAAGCGTACAGCCATCTTGCGAAGTTCGAGAGCAACAGTTTCGTCGATGACATTTTTCCAGAAATATGCGCCTGATAGAAATAAACAGTTACCTGATGCAGGAATTTCGGCTACATTAAAAGACCTGTTGACTCCACGAAATATCTGTGAAGCGGTGGCTATGGTTAGGAAACAAAGGGCAATACAAAGAGGTAAAATCAAAACACAGCTACAGAAAAAATACATGCAACTATTTTAATGACTCCAGATATTGACTTGTGTAAAAAAAATACCTACATAAATGTAGTCAAATAGAGAGTGTATAAAGAGAAAAATAATTATTTTCTACCCTTCCTCTTTTTTTTGTTTTCTAAGCCGTGCTCTCTGTTGCCGTGAAAGTTACGTGGGGTACCTCTAGTCCGACTTGCAGAAATAAAAGAGTTATCTTTCCATGACTTTTTCGTGGTGTCCCGCGTGGTTGAGCCACAAAGAGAATTATATATATATATATATATATATATATATATATATATATATATATATATATATATATATATATATACATATTGTTACGAATCTCACTATCCAGGCTCTCTGCAAACTGCACCATACACCGCCAACTTAAAGAACTTGACAACTCATGGCTCCAGAGTAACTCGTTGTGTCGGACTCGATCACAGACCAAGACCAAGACGCCAGACGTCTCAAATGTACTTGACAGTACTCCGCACTGAACCGTCGTAATGCTCCGTACAGAACCACTCCGTTGAACTGTGCTGTAGTCGACCGTGTTCTGAACCCCTGCCGTGAACCTTCTCTCGTGAACCGTCTTGACTGCGACACCTCCGCTCTTTATATAGGGTCCCTGCTGGCCTTCTAGAACCGGACGGAACATCGCTCGACGTTTCTAGCTTCGTCACATTACTACATCCCTCTTTACGCCCCTGAGCTCTGTTCATGACGGCGATCCTTCCCGAACCGTCCTGTTGACACTCGACTTGGCTGACCGTCGTAACTCGTCACGGTTGACCGCTCGTCTAGCGCTGGCCTGGGGCGATTTGCGTCGGCTAACTACACTCACACCACTACTCCCATCTGTGCCACCACCAGGTTTATAACAATATTTTATTATAGCTTTTATATAGCGCTACTTTCATGCTTATAGCATGCTCAGAGCGTGGGAAGAGGCTTCAGACATTGCCAGTGACAGATGTTTGTGGAGGCATCTTGCCGCTCAATGCGCCGAACGTCGCGGGGGGATCTAAGTCCTTAGTAAGAATAGCAGATTATATTTTTGAATTAAAACTTTTAATAGCAGAATATATATAATGCTCTGTAGATACCTCAAAATATGCATTTTTTTGCCTTTAACTACCGGAAATAGTGCTTGGCGGTTGGGCTCTACCCCAAACCCCACTGGGGGGGAGCTCACAGCGCTCCCCCAGACCTCCTTGCTGTCAGGGCGGGATGTGTACAATATTTACACTAACTCCAGGAAGAACCTATTCTATGGTACAATAAACGTCCTCCGAAAGAATGAATGGTCAAAATGTAATACAGATTAATTAATGATATATATATATATATATTGTTAAGGCTTCCGCGCGGTGTTGATTCTTTGAAATACAACTAGTGTAGATCTGCGTCTGACTAGAAGTAACACTGAACTCGAACAACTTCAGTAATACCGGCGAAAAGCCGAAACAATCAAAATATGAAGTCGACGCTGATGTTGTTCTACAAATATATTTAATAATCAAGAAGGGAATCGTCCGATGTCAGCTATGTCCGTAAATCCTTATATCTATTCGACTGCTCTACACGAAGCGTCTTCTTTGTAGCGTCACTTAGAGCGTTCTTGTTTTTAAAGATTGGTCACGTCACTTGTCGCTAAGTAACACTTTCCCCTTATTCCCGAAACAAATAACTAAATCCTAATTATGTCATAACAATATATATATAGTTCGTCCATCGTGGTTCGATGATGACCACTTTGTCATCCAGGGGGCTGAGGGCTTTGCACTGGGGTTTTATGCCTCCTCATGTGGCTGGTGAGACCTATGTGAGCCCGGAATGTTCGGCCGCACACTGGGCAGGTTTTTCCAGCTGGAGCTAGTGTCGTTTGACTCGCTTTTCTTTTCTGGCGTTTTTCTTCTGCCAGCGTTGTTCTTTTTCCTCAGCAACCTGTGCGCCAGTTTTCACAGCGCGACGCCATGATGCTCTGTCATGTGCCTCTGTCTCCCAGGTGCCTGGGTCTATGCTGAACGCCTTCAGAGAAGCTTTGAAGGTGTCCCTAAAGCGCTTTCTTTGACCACCTTGCGAGCGCTTTCCTTCGCTTAGTTGGCCATACAAGAGTCGTTTAGGGATGCGGTGGTCTTCCATTCTGTAGACGTGACCTGCCCATCGCAGCTGGGACTGCATCAGGATTGTGTGGATGCTTTGCAGACACGCTCTTCGAAGAACTTCTGTATCTGGTATTTAGTATTTTTCTCAGACATGTCATGTGGAAGTGGTTCAGTTTCTTTGCATGTTTACTGTACACTGTCCATGTTTCTGAGGCATAGAGCAATGTAGGGAGGATGACGGCTCTATAGACCCCTAGCTTTGTGTTTGTGGTGATACCACGTCTGTTCCAGACAGTTTTAGACAGTCTGCCATAGGATGCACTGGCCTTGGCGATACGCAGGTCGATTTCACTAACGATTTTTCCATTTCTGGAGAGTGTGCTGCCAAGATATGTGAATTTGTCCACTGCGTTTATATCCTGTCCATTTATAGTGATGCTTGGATCCGAGTAGGCTTTCCCAGGAGCAGGTATATATAAGACTTCAGTCTTGTTCGTATTGATGGTAAGGCCAAAGTCTGAGCATGCTCTTGAGAAGTCACTGACGATGCTCTGCAGATTGTTTTCAGAGCAGGCATTTAGGGCACAGTCGTCAGCAAATAGCAAGTCTCTGCATTTGTTTTTGATTTTGCTTTAAGCCGCCTCGGGTTGAATAGGCCACCATCAAATCTGTATGGTATATTTATCCCGTTGTTTTCTCTATTTGTGAATGAATCTGTCAGCATAGCGGAGAACATGATACTGAACAGTGTAGGTGCTAGGACACAGCCTTGTTTTTACTTCGAAGGGCTCTGATGGTTCTCCACTTTCTTGGACACGAGCCTTCATGCCATCATGAAATAGTCTCACCATGGTTATGAATTTTTGTGGACAGCCATACTTAAAACATGATCTTCCACAGTCCTTCTCTGCTAACAGTGTCGAATGCCTTTGTTAAGTCGACATATATTGAGAACAGGTCAGCATTTTGTTCTTGGCATTTTTCCTGGAGCTGCCTTGCTGCAAAGATCATGTCAATGGTTCCGCGCTCTTTTCTGAAGCCGCACTGGCTTTCTGGTAGTAGACCATATTCTATGTGTTGCATGAGACGATTTAGTAGGATGCGTGAGAGCCTTTTCGAAGTGCTCTGCCCAGCGTTTTAGCATTTCTTCCTTATCTGTCAATAGGATTGTCCCATCAGCATTTAATAGAGGTGATGAGCCTGACTTTGTGGGTCCATAGATATCGTTTATGGCATGGTAGAAGTTCATCATATCGTGCTTGTCAGCAAATTCCTGTATTGTTTCCACTTTCTTGCTAAGCCAGGTATCTTGCTTTTGGCGTAACTGTTTTTGCACATTTTTGCGGATGTTAGTGAATGCATCTTTAGTGGACTGGGAGTTTGGGTTGTTCAGATACAATTTGTGGAGCTTGTGCTTTTCATCTAATAGTTTTCTGATCTCAGTATTGTTTTCATCAAACCAGTCCTGATGCTTTATCTCCATAGGACCGAGTATGTTTAATGCTGTGCTATAGATAGCTTCTTTGAAGCATTCCCAGCTTTTATCTACATTTGATTTAGTTGGAAGGGTGGACTTAAGGCAGTTCTCTATCGCATCTGCAAGCGACTTTTCAGTTTTGTCATCTGCTAAGCTGGCCGTGTTTAGCCTTTTTAGGGGTTTAGATTTTTGCAGACGTCTCTTTGGTTGAATACGGATATTTAGTTTTGTGATGATGAGGCGGTGGTCTGTTCCACATTCTGCACCACAGCAAGATTTGGTGACACGAATGTCCTGACGGTCAGATTGTCTGGTGATGACGTAATCTATGAGGTGCCAGTGTCTTGAGCGGGGAAGTTCGCTTTCTCATTGGAAGACTGTATATTGTGTTCGATATGAGCAGCTTGTGTTCAGCACAGGTCTGGAGTAGTAATAATCCGTTGCTGTTGCATTGACCTAACCCGAATTTGCCTAAGACTCCTTTCCAGATGTGATGGTCAGAGCCGACTCTTGCGTTGAAGTCACCGAGAATGAGTAGCTTTTCTGTTTTTGGAATATCAAGTAAGATGGAGTTTAGTTCTTCGTAGAACTTTGCTATGACATCATCTGGGTTGGTCATGGTGGGTGATTAACAGCTAACAATGGAAATATGTTTCTTTCCGTTTTGTAAAGGCAGCTTTAGGGTCATGAGCCTATCACTAATTCCTTTGGGAGGCCCGACTAGTTTAGATACTATTGATGTTTTTATGGTCGTACCTCAGTGCTTCTACCGCTCCAGAAGAAAGTATATCCAGCTCCTCTTTCGCAGAGTTCACCTTTACCTGCAAGCCGAGTCTCGCTTAGTGCTGCTATGTCTATGTTGTATCTGTGGAGCTCCCTGGCTACTAGCGCAGTTCGTCTTTGTGGTCTATCAGATGTGTCGTTGTCAAGAAGTGTGCGCACATTCCATGCGCCTATGGTAAGAGGAACTATCCTCGTCTTTTTCTTTGAATTTCGACCGCTTGAGTAGGGTTCCCGCCAACTGCGGTAGGCTGGCTAGGGTAGTTTTGAGCAGGCAATTTTTGGGGCACCTTTTCTAGCCCTGTCCTCATGCTATGGAGGTGAGCAGTGCACTCCTAAATAGGGCTGCTCAGCCACTCAGGGGGCTGCCGGACTCCACTGCTGCTGTGTCAGTGGTGAACGACCATATGGCCTGAGCCGCCTGTGTGCAGGGTTGCGGTGTGCCCACACCTACCGCTTCACTGCTTGCCTGTCGCCACAGGAATTTGGTTTGGTTGTGTTTGGAGGGGGGGGATGACAAGCGACTTGCGCTGGAATTTGGATTAAAGTGAGGAGGATTCGCGCAACACGTCGACCTCACTCTCTCGCCCTAAAGCCCGTACTTTTCTGGAAGCAAGATTTGGTCAAGACGGTTAGGGTTAGGGTTAGGGGTATCTAGGAGGGGTAGCACCTCTAGTGGACAGGCAGTCGTACCTTCTTTTTGAGGGTAGCCTGGCTCACTCTTGGTCCCCACTCGGTACCCAACTCTCACCTGTGGCTCCCAGAAGCTGTAGCATGCGCAACGGCCACACCCCGGAAACGGCTTTGACTGGCCGGCTAAACCAGGTAGAGGGTATCTGACGTGTCCATGGCACTCAGTACACTGAGGTTATGTCAAACCTAGCATGTGAAGTCTGGACTTGGCGGCCTGTGCGTAACGTCACAAAACTTGACTAATCGGACAGAAAGGTAAGTACCAGCACAGTGCTGTGGAGCACTCAAGAGCAGGACAAGACACACAGAAAGTCTCTGGTCACCCACTGCACCCAATACATATATATATATATGTATGTATGTATGTGTGTGTGTGTGTGTGTGTGTGTGTGTGTGTGTGTGTGTGTGTGTGTGTGTGTGTGTGTGTGTGTCTGTGTGTGTGTGTGTACGTAATTAATTATATATATATATATCTTATCTTATCTTATCTTATATAATACAGGCGTTACTTCGAAAAAGAAGATGATTACGTCCTACGCGTCATGCATTTAGTCATGCATATTAACCAATGACTTAAGTTCTGCCAAGTCACTGGTTTTTCTGGCTAGCTCTAATAGCACTAGGGAAGAAGGAGTATTTGTACAAATTTGTCTTAGCATATGGGACGAGGAATGTGCCTTTATTTTTGTGTCTTTTAGAGTATTTTATTAAATTTTGTTTTTTGTATTTGAAGATTATGGTTCAGTGTTTTATGTATAATTGCTACTTTACTTTTGAGTCGGCCCCACCCCGAAAAAAAATCATGGCTACGTCCATGCGTACACCTATACCATGTTTTCAAACAATTTTAATAAGTAATATGCAATTAATGGTGAAGGGCCACATCATTCTAATCAAGAGACTACAAAAAATTGTTCGTTTTCAATGTAGATGTAAATTGATATCTGAATATTAATCTTAAATAACGGCATTATAACCAATGGTTGTAACAGAGATTCTTTATGCTGATGACTGCGCCCTACTTGCGCACACTGAACATGAGCTTCGCCTCGCGGTCAACGAATTAGCACATGCTGCCGCTTCTTTTGGTTTAAGAATAGACTTACTTAGTTCGCTAAGTTAAGCAACCGTGTGCCAAATTTTCCCCCAACGGCAACCTTTTTGTGAGCTGAAATAGAGGTGCCCCCAGAAACGCTTTAAAGACCAGCTTATGCGCCAACTGGCTTTAACTGACATAGAAGAGAGTACCTCCACTGCCGTGCTAGAAAGTTAGAATTTCATCTTTTCTATTGACGACTTTTGAGGGACGAAAATTAGTCTGTTTTACTCAACATGAAAATTGCCTAACGATGATCGTGCCTATTACAAATAAACATAAGCTATATGCACCTTGAATGTTCCTCGCATAATTGTGTTGACTACTATGCTGTATGCGTTATTGGAATTAATCGACCTGCGTTTATTTTTTATTTACTAGGATGACTTGTGTGCTCTTTCTGCAGCTCGGAATGAAGGAAAACGATTTAATATCGGCCTGTCCTACCCAATCTCACTTTATTTTTATTTGATCTGCGCTCTTCTAACTATAAATAAAGTTGAGTTGTAGACGCCAGGAGAATGAATTTTTACTTTTAAAAACGAAGGTACCGAACCTTCCCGAATCATGATGACTCCCTAGCAGGCAGGCAAAATGGGGATGCGAAAGATTTTTTTCTACAGGCAATATATATACAGTTTTAGAGACACTGGCTTAGTGTATGTTATTCAAATCTAGTTTACAGTCTAACACACTAATTAATAGATTCTAAAGGATTAAAAAGAAAGCCTCACTTCAAGGCAATCTTAACCATTTTTTTTTTTGTATTTTGAAATTTTCTTTAACAATCCATAACATAATTAGTAGAGTTGGAGAAAAGATATGAAAACAGCATAAAATTCTAAACGAGAGCGAATCAGAGATAACTAGATTTAAATAGATCTAAAGAACTATTTAAAATCTTGAGCTATCTGTAATTTGTTTTTGCTACATGCCAATATAGTTTTATAATCATTATTTTATCCCACCGACCATTTTTCCTTGGACGTTTTTTTTTTCGGAGGTTGTTGGCTAAGAAAAAGTTGGACCTAGATCTACAATCAAAGTTGGCATTACTTCTGTCGCGGTATGTTCGAAAATATCTGTCTAGACTTGTTTGTAAACAAATTAGACTAGTGTCACTAGATCTAGATCTGTATACCAACACCTAGCTAGATTTAGATCAAGATTTTATATCTAGATCTACATCTCAACCAAAAGGGATTTTAATGATGTTCTTCATTTTGTAACGATGTAAAAGATGTTTATCTAGATCTATAGATCTCAATGTTGATTATTTGATGTTAGTGTCTGAATTGAACTGGTTTCATTGGAAAACAATCTCAAAACCAATTTTCGATAATTCTTTTCAATATTTTTAAAAAATTAGATAGATCTAGATATAGATCTAGTATAATAAACATCCTTAGCAGCCTTTCTATGCATACTACCAGGATATTTCTTTTTATCTCCCAAATAATATTCAGTCTTTGTCAAACAAGATGTTGTTTTAAGAGTCTTTGTAACGAGTTTGTTTAAAATAAAATGTTTTTTCTACTACACATCTGTCATCTCAGATGAGATGTCATCTGTGCTACTCAAATGAATAGTTTTTCATTCATTTCTAATCTAGTAAATGACTAAATTTAGCCTATTATTTATTAGACTATCATACTATTCATACCATTGATTGAGTGATTGACTGCTATCTTATAATAAATATTTTTAAGTGACTTAACTTCTTAAGTCAGCTCTTAAAACAGAAAAAATTTATTCTAATAATAAAAATCAAATTCAAAATAGATTATTATATGATTATATCTTTTTTTAGTCAAATAAAAATTTCTTAGTTGATATGAATATCTGCGTTCACTTTTTATGATTTCATAATAAACAATTTGACTTTAATTAATGTTGTTGCTTTGAAATCGCAGAGAATTACTAAATATGCGTGGCCCAAAATATAGACTCAGTCCCAATGAAGTAGAACGTCTAGTTAGAGAGGAAAGAGAACGGCGTAGGAAGCTTCGTATTTTACAGGTAATATTATTCTTTTAAATATATTCATTAAGTAAACTGTTTCTGTTACACAAGAATTTGTCTTTTCTCCTTACTTTTTGCATTTTTCCTATTATAAAAGATCAGCAACATTCTATACAATTATACTGGACTTTTTTTTAAAGGTGAGAGAGCAAGCAAAAGCGAATGCAGCTTCAATTAGAAATGACGTTAGACAGGTCAAGGGCAAGCTTCTTCAAAACATGGCAACAGAAATAAAGGTTAAAAGATTTTTATATATATATTTTAAATGTCTTTTTATTGATTTTATTATTCAATAATAATAACTTGTAATTTTCCAATTGTATTCTGTCACTTTGTTATTCAGTATTAAGCTTGTAAACACAAATCTCACTTTTGATAGTCACTCTTGAAAAAAAAAAAGAGATTTAATTAGTAATGAATGGCAATATTTTGTATAATACCTCTGTGTTATAAAGACCAACTCAGGCATCCGTTTTTCCTCTCTGGCATAGAAGAAAAGAGCTGAAAAATCAAATTTCTTTTGAAAACGACAGCTGGAAAACTCTTAGAATGAGTGTGAGACACATTTTAAACCCTAAAAAAAACCTTGTCAATGCAGGTACAGCATAAAAAGACCCCCCAGCAGACTACCGCTTTGTCTGCTAAGTTGTGGCAAAATGTACAGGTCACACATGGGTCTGCATGTCACATGAAATATTGGATGATCCTTAATCTTCTGATTTGTATAAGAAATTTGAATGTTCCCAACAAAGCACATGTACTCCAGATGTCTCTAGCACTCTTTTCTTACAGTTTAAGAGTGTTCTGTCTAGTTCAGGCATAATATATATGTTTTATAAATATTATAGGACATTTTTTCTCTTGTATATATAATGAAGTTTCAAATTACCTTTCCTTCACAGTGTAGGGCTTTTTTTTTTTTTGCATTCATTTTTTATTCTTTTTTTTTTTTTTGTTGCTCTTAATATTTCTTTGCCTCTTTTCATTAAAGATTAAAATTAATATTTATCTCATAATAGGAGCAATTGGAAGCAGAAAAAGAGGAGAAGCTGAAGCAACTAGAACATAGATATGAAAATACATTGCACAGTATTGGTGAAGGTCATAAAGAGGCTCATATACATGTACGTATGTAGAGAGAGAATTTTTTTCTTTGTCAAGTAGTGTTGAATTTATGTTGATTTGAATCTTTTTTTTAATTGTTCTTATCAATAAAGATTTTGTAAGTAAGGTTTCAAAAATGTGGTATGGAGTGCTTAAAAATTACTATTTTTTTAAAACTTGGAAATAATTATTTTTTTGCATAATGAGCTGTAAAAACTTTTTCAAGTTAAAAATTTACGTTTTAAAGACTTTAAAACATAATCTTTTATATCATCAGCCTGTATCCTAATCATTCTCTATATAATGTTTAAGTTGACTTTATGTGTGATAAAGGTAAATGTGAAGAACTTGATATAAGAGTATCTATTTTGTATATAAATGACTTCCAAAAAACAGAAAGACACAAAGATAGAGACACCTTTCTTATTCCATACGCTAGAACAAAGTCATACACATGCTCCTTCTTCCCTAGTGCCAATAGAGAATGGAATAGTTTGCCTGAAACAGTCAGGAAAACCAATGACTTAGCAGAGTTTAGGTCATTGATTAACATGCATGACTAGATTGACACATGAAATGTGGTGAACGTAATTATCTTTTTTTTTTAAGTAACGTCTGTAAGATAAGAACAAGGAGATATATATATATATTTCTTTATTGAATGTCTTTATTTTGTGTTAATTGTATGCCTCTTGTACTATCGAAACATTTTTACTGTAAAGTTGTAAGATGCAGAGGGATATAATGAAAACATCTATAGTGTAAAGCTGTGAAATAGTAGACTTCTTTAATTGGCAGGGAGATATAGAAAACAGAGCTGAGAAACTAAAGAAACAAAGAGAAGAGGAACTGGCTGCCCAGGACAGATTTAGACAAGCCTTGGACTTAAAGAAGAGATTAGATGCAGAGAAGGAATGGGAACAGAAAAGACATGTTCTTGCTAGGTAGAAGTTTTTTAGCCCAGCATTTGTACTGTCCAAACTATAATGTTATGTAACAATTGACCTTTAATATGTTTTTTACTGATTTGAACCTGCTATACATATAAATCTACATATTCTTCATTTACATTCTAGTTACTATGGTGGTTATTTAAAAAAATAAAATTTAATCTGTGTGCTTTGTTTAAAATATTGCTTATTTATATAAGTCTTTGATAAGAAAAAAGAACAACACAATGCTAAGTGTCAAGAACTAACATTGTTTATGGTCAATAAAAACAAGCTCAAGTGTAGTAACTGAAAAGAATTACATTGATCAGAATTAAAAGGTTAAAATAAATGTTATTCAAAATCTTAGGAGTATTATACTTTTCATTTTACAGGAAAGCTGCTCTTGAAGTGGAAAAAGAACGAGCTTCTCAAATAGCTTCATTACCACCCCCACCACCTGATATATCTGTAGTGCTTGAGAAAGCAAAAAGTAGGTGGCTCATCTGCTCTATCAATCTCTCCATGTCTGCTTCACTAGCTGCTCTGTTACATAGAACTCAAAGAAACTAAAATGAATTTAAAACTAAGCAAACAGTCACTTTGGGAGTTTCCTATGAATGCATACAGTATATTTCTTTTCTATTTCACATAGTGGGTTTTCTATAAGTTTACTTAGAATAGACAATAGTAACATTCACAGTTGCTGAGAAAAGTCACCCAGATTTGCTTTAATATTTTAATAACCTGTTTAGCTTGTAATTTTGACAGTACAGTAATGCTTGTTATTCTTTCTAATCTTTCTACTCTTTTGCCTGATGCATGAATTTTTAATATACTTGTCGTTGTTTTTTTCTATGACTTCCAGAAAAACCCATTCCAATGATGGACATGAAAGCATATGCTACCACACATTTCCATATACCAGACTACCATGTTGTTAAAGCAGGGCCCGAGGAACAAGTGAGGCTTGTTTTTATCATTCCTGCTAAAATATGTTTTACTGCAAGGATTGTAATTTTTTTTAGCATTTCTTAGAATTTATGAGACACATAATGTATTGGTATTCTTTCTAAGGGCATGTACAATGCTAAGAAGAGCGCAGAAGAAACAGACGTCAAACTGAAGCAGGATCTTCAGGCTTTAAAACGTTCAAAACATGAGCAGATTGAGAAAGCCCGTATCCGTGGCAATGAAGCCTTGCAGAAAGAGATGTTGAAACATGTATGTTATTATTATTATTATTATTATAGCTTTTATATAGCGCTACTTTCATGCTTATAGCATGCTCAGAGCGCTTTTGGTCCGATCTCATTTGTGGACCGGTGGGGGGAGGGGGTATCTAGGAGTTGGTTTTCCGTGCCGCCTTTAGGCGCTCAGTAAACACAACTCTGCCCGAGTCGAGTGTCGAACCTCGAGCCCCCTTCTAGGTAGCCAAGCCAAGTTCAAGCCAATATGTTATGATCTTAATGAATTTTTTTTTGTTTTTAAATTCTGTTCTGTTGCTTTATCAGTTAGTCTATATAGAAATGATCACGAGAACTAGATGATATTAATATTATATTTTTATGTTGTTAATTGCAATACTGTACAAATTTTTTTTTTTCTTCAATAGGTTTACTAATAGTTACTGAAGCTCATTTATTTTCAGTGACTGTTATTATTTCTTCTGTTTAATTTCAAAAAGGATTTTTATTTAAAAATTAAATGTAAATATATGTTGTTGTTTTTTCTGTACTTCTGTTCTCAGGACCTTGGAGATATGTTGAAAGATTTAAGTCTCCTACAGAAGAAAGATAGACGGAGAAGGCAAGGCATTGTCTCAGACCTTCCTGTAAGTTTTTTCTCTTATTCTTATGTATACTTTACAAACTTTAACATTACAAACTTTCTGTGCATTTTGATTGAATGACAAACCTGGAGCCTAACTTAGTAGGACATAAAATACAGTGCTAGAAACAAACCTATGTTTTAATATCTTTTTGTCCTGAAGCAAAAATACTGATTTAGGCTATTATTAATTTGGTTAGTTTGCAATGTTATCAGATCATCAGGATATTTCAAAATAAATGTAGATCTACTTAAATTACACTAAATTAAGGAATTGAATGTAATGCTTTCCAAAATTAATTATCTATTGATGCTTACTCCCTGCAGAAGCAGGTGTTTGTACCTCCAGAGAAATGTCTAGAAGAGAGACAAGAGAGACAGAAAGAAATGGAGTCTAAGTTTGACCAACTTTATCTTCAACACTGTAGTGAGTTGCCTTGATTTTTATATGGGTTTAAATTTAGTGATATTCTGAATAGTATTGATATGAAATACTAATATTTTGATAATTGTAAATACTATACATTTTAACACCGCTAGATATAATGTCTTCCTTCTATATTTTTCTTAATTTCTAGATCCTACTTTCAAATTTTATGCTCTTTCTCCTGCACTGGATCATTACTTCTGTTATTATTAATGTCTAGTCAGTTAAACACACATTAAACTTTATTGGATTTACAGTCCCATTGGAGGCGTTAAAGCGCTTTGCTTCCGAACCGGGGGCTGGGGTTTTAATCCTGGTGAAGACTAGAATTTTTAATCTTGGGATCTTCGGGGGCCTCTGAGTCCACCCAGCTCTAATGGGTACCTGACATTAGTTGGGGAAAAGTAAAGGCGGTTGGTCGTTGTGCTGGCCACATGACACCCTCGTTTACTATAGGCCAAAGAAACAGATGACCTTTACATCATCTGCCCTATAGACCACAAGGTCTGCAAGGGGAACTTTACTTACTTTTACTCTTACTTACAGTCCCATTAAAATCAATGACTGTACAGCCCCCCCCCCCCCCCCCAATCCATTCATTGGCTATACAGTCTACACAGAATCTAATTAAGTTTTGCTTTTGGAGTCATTCAGATTTTTGTTTGTTTAGTGGTTTTATATCAACATTAATGTACTGGGGGGGGGGGTGAAGGGAAGTAGAATGACTCCCTAGGAAATTGTGTGCATAATCAGGAATACATTAATGTTGTATCTTTTGATTACCCTGTTTAGAAGTTGAGGTTGAAGATCTCCATAGTATGAGTATATCAGAATACCTCACCACGACAGACTCCATAGAAGACACTGTAGCCCTAGATGCCACCCCAGATATTTCCATCCCAATGTCTCGCATCAACCCTGCTCTCAGAGACCTCACGAATGTAGCCAAACAGGCAGAACCCACGCAGTTAAAAAAACCTGGTAAACTTTCATTACATCTTATTTTTAGAATACTAGATCAGCAAAGTAATGTTCAACTTATGACTGCCACATTGGCTACATTTTTCTATGCCATTAATTTGTCTCTTTCATTTTGTCTTAGCACTTTTTTTTAGTAATTAATTTTTTGATAATTATTTTACAAGAAAAGGATATTATTTATATATTTCTGATTTGAATAAGATTGTTTACAAATATTATTGTATATTTTTTTTAACTTTTTCTCTCCGTAATTATTTTCCTCATTCCAATAGAATTATTCATTTTGCTCATTTGTATGTCACTATCCTGTTATGACTTAGCTTCAATTACTTTTTTGTTTGTTTATCAGAAAATGTTATATTTGGTATCAAATTATAGGGGAATGCATGCTCTTAAACACAACACAAATTAAAGTTTATAAATTAAAAAATCAAATTAGTTTTATGGAGTCAAATCAACGTTGGCATAGTTAATTAGGAGAGAAAGAGTTAACAATCAAATATGATCACCATAAGCTTGCCAGTAAGTTATGATATGGTAGTAATTGTGTATGTTATGTCCATATAGAAACAGTTCTCAGGCAGCTTCTCAACCGCATCAAAGAACAGAGGGATGACAGCAAACTCATCACAGTGGCTAAGGATGCAGGTGTGCCTCATTCAGCTGCAGCTACATCTGCACCACAGACTGAAGACAAAGTTGTAGCTGAGTCAGAGGGACAAGGAGTCTCCTCCAAATATGGCCCAGTCCAGCATATAACAAGCAGTTCAGATCAACAGGTTGTGGACGTTCATGGAACAGATAAGACTGAACAGAAAGGTCACTTAGTATGCTTATATTCATTTGTAAATCTCAAACCAAACTGTCTCAGCAAACAGAAATGATAGAATAAAAAAAGAAATTTGGTGTAATGAAGATGGCACTATTTTAATAATCTGGTTTCTGGTTTCCACCTCTGAAAAGCTGTAAAAGTTGTAGTCATAATTCTCACTTAAAACCCAACAGTTCCTAGTCCTCTATCCTCTACTTGGATGCTGCTAGTTGAAATAAGTTTCTGTTTTATTGTGAGAAGCTTTTGCGTGTAAGGGAGATTTTAAACAATACATTTTTTATTATACATTTCTAATAAAGATAGAAAAATAGGCGAGTGTTTCCCAAACTGTGTTCTGCAAGGCCTGAATAGGTATTCCATAAAACTACTGGAATAACTAACTATAGCCTAACAAGGGAATTAATCTCTAATAAAAATAAGCACTGTGTTCCACTAAATACTTTACTTAGAACGTGCGAGGTGTTCATTAAGGAAAAAGTTTAAGAAACACTGAAATAGACAATCCCTCTTTTATGAAATATTTTATCGTCTATAACAAATTGGCCTTCTGCATTGCTCTTTACAAAGCCTCATTCATAGTTAGAATTTTATTTTCAGTTTTTATTTCAGGAAGTGTGTAATTTAATTATTTTTTATTTTAACAGGCAATGTATGTGAAGAGAAGGCCCTGGCTGATCCTGACAAGATAGCCATCAGTAATAACAATAAAATGATTGAAGATCTTTTGAAAAGAATTCAAACAATAGAGTAAGTTTATGCCTGTAGGGTCATACCTTGGATTAGGAGGAACCAAGTTTATGAGTGTTGTCCAGACTTACTATTGTCTTGATGTACCAGCCTTCATGTTTCATGTTTGAATCATTTACTGGCAGTGCATATGTTACTTATATGAAGAATATCTTTATAATGTAACCAATAAGTAGTGTCAAACAAACGAAAGCTTGTTTATGATTACACTTTTCACATAGAATATCTATATTACCGGATGTGTTACCATTTACTTGTTTATGATTACACGACTTTCATAGAATATTAGATACTATCTGGTGTGACCTCATTTACCAAAATCCCTCTCCAATAAAGATGTAGACGATAACATTGGTCAACCATAATGCAGTGTCAGGTTATAGAATGTTAATAAAATGTTTTTGCTGCTTAGAAAGTAGGGAAGGTAATTACAAGCACATTGCTGGAGATTTCAGCAACTTTCTAGTTCTGTCTTGCTTAGGACGAGTATAAATACAGGGGGCATTTTTGTTTTCAATTGCTTCATAAGTTTTAAGTTTGTTATTAAGTTATTTCTGTTGATTTGGTTATGAATCAATTATATTGTGCATTCTAACTTGGAATTGTATGACTTTGATTTCGATTAATTCTTAAACTCTAATTTACCTTGCTGCTACATTTGTTGAGTCACTGAACCTAGTGTTTAGAAATACAGAATTTTCTTCACCATCAAATGCCAGCTTTACATGCATTGTTTATATTTCTAAGTCAGAATGTTATATAATAAAATACATTTCCAAAATTTTATCAGCTGTCATTCATATAAAATTATCTCTGCCTTCACTCAGATAATTTTTTTGTCTTTTTTCAGAGAGCAGAAACAACAACTGGCTCAACAATTCCAAGCTCACAATGGCTTCTACAACAAGCTGGTCTCTGATGACATTGTCAGCTTGGACCAGACTGACTACTCCTCTCTGATGGAAGTAGACATCAAGTCAGGAGAGAAAGTAGCTGAGGCTCCTCAGTCAAAGCTATCAGAGAGTTGTTTGCCTGAAAAAAAGTTGGCTATGGGAGAAGTGTTTCTGAAAGACGTGCATAACTTCTCAGGTCAAGGCATGGCCAGAAGGTCTCAGCCAAATCAGAATTTTGTGGATTCAAAGCTTTTTAATGATGGCCAATGGTACAAAGCAGGGACTTTGAGTGATGAAGATTTGAATAAGAAATTTATTTTGCTTGAAAATAGGGTCACTTTTGATCATAATCCATCCTATAGGTACTACGATGAAGCTCCAACAAGAGAAGGTCTAGACAGCAGGTTTACATATGTTAAAGTACCACAGAGACTAGCTGTAACTTCAGTAGGAATGACTGGAGTGAGTTGCTCTCAAGCTGGTGATGCAGGAAGTGTGACACGAAAATTAATGGACTACAAAGAGAAGGTAAAGGAGAAACAGGCAGTGATGGATGAAGAAACTACAAGACGTGTAAGAGAGTACCAGCGTAAATTGTTTGAAACACATGAAGAGCGTAAAAAACTTTTAGCTGAAGTCAGGGCTGATATAGAAAAGAGGCGACAAGAGTTGAAACTGGACGTGCCTTCTGTCAGCAATGAAGACATGAGTAAATCTTCATCTTCATTCAATCAACTTCCCACCACTTACTCAGAGGCCCTGGGCAAGGCATGGGAGCCAATCAAACCCTTTATAGCCGAGCCCAGGCATAAATTGGCCACATCTCAGGTATTAGATGATCGATTCTCTCAATGGCTCTACAACTCTGGGCAAAGATCTATTCCAGCTCAGCTCAATAAAGATGAAAAGAAATCTGAGGATGCTGCTGGAATGAAATCAGACAAAATCAGAAGATCCCTTACATTCCCAGAAGGGGATGACTCTCTCAGTATCACCTGGAATGACACCCCAGCATCAAAATGTTCACAGGACCTCAGCAACAACTCTCGGTTATATTCAAGTGAAGAAGACCATGGTAGCCCTATCCTATCTGACAAGTCAAGGCAGTCAGACAACAAAAGTTTCTCCTCTGTGCTAGTGGCAAGGGCTGCAGAGAGCAGGAAAGAATTCCAGCTAAGGCAGGATGAGCTCCAGTCTCAACTATTGGAAATTCAGAAACAGAAAGATGCCATTCAAGAGAAATACAATGCTGGCCAGATGGTACTCCAACAACAGCAGTTGGCACTGAAGTCCAAGCTGGCACAATCAACTGTAGGATCTAAAGAAGAAATGGGGACTGACCCTGCTGTGCTTAAAGCAAAACCTGGCCAAGTTTCTGAGCCTGTTTTACACAGAAGCTGGGAAGCGTTTTCTAGTTATGGAGAAGACTTGAGCCCCGTAGACATAACTGGTACCTATTATGCAGTTTCTCGGCCAGACTCGGTTGGATTTAATGGGAGTCAATTGAGTAACACTACAAGTGGAAGACATAGTCTTGGTACACCTGGCAACTTGTCTGCTGACTCATACTTGGCAGACATTTCTTTTCAGAAGATAAAGTCTGCAGACTTGAAGGGTTTGCCCACATCAGCCTTCATCTCAAGAGATTCCATCCAGTTCACCAACATGCCAAAGCCTATACCTGTTCTAGGAACTTCACAGCCAACCTGGGCATCTCTTCTGAAGTCATCTTCTGCCACCAACAACCAGGCTTATCAGCAATCTTCAATGCAAGACTTCACCCAGCAAACTGCAGCACCTAGTGTACAACAGAGTCTCTCTGGATTTTCATCTTTTTCAAGGTCAACTTTGGTAATGTATCCTACAGACCGCTCAGCCAATTTTGAGTCCATACAAGATGTAATGAAAAATCTTGACAGCCAACAGTCTGTACAACCCAGCCCAGGATTATCAGATCACCAGCCACATGAGCTGAGCACTATTCTGGAAGTGGACACACCACTATCAGTCCCTGGAAAGCAGTCAGCTAAAAGACAGGCAACCGCCATGTCAAACAGCCAGTCCTCAAGTATCAGTGGTAGCAAAAGTATTCAGTTCTTTTCTCTCGAGCCAGATTTCAAAGTGGACATCTTCAAAGAATCTTACACTCTTCCTGCAAACAGCAATGCCAACTCTGGCCTTCAAGGAACTGTTTTCACTTTATCTAGACCTAGAAGTAATCTTCAGATTAATGAACCAACTAGCAATCAAGGGTTGATCACAGACATTGGAGATCAAATACTTGTGGGTTCTAAGCTCGGAGCTAAACGAACATTGAACTTTTCAGAAGATCCCAACTTACTGCCACGACTTAACATGAGTGATGTTGCAGAAGAAGAAGATTTGTCTTCGACGACAATGCCACCCTTGGTAAATTTAACTCCAATTAAACCACTAAGCCAAGACATCAATGTCAGTTTCCAGAATGAGTCTCTGTCCAACTTGGCAGACACAACACCATTATCAAACGATAGGACCACCAGCCTGAATATCACCGGCTTCAGTGACTATCTAAAATCTACTGCTGGAGAAGAAGGCAGCACAGCAAGCAGAATACTGTCTAACCAAAGTTTTCAAGAAATCCCCAACTCCAGTGGCCAAGAAACTAAAAATGATGACTCTACCAATCCAAAGGATACCAGTAGCCATGATGATCTGATGATCTCAGAAACCCTTAAGCAAGCCCAGGAGTTTGACACTATGCTGATGTTGCGTCTGCAGCAGCAATCAAGAGCTTTGTTTGACAACAGCACCAATACCACAGCCAGTATCTCTGGGATCTCTGACAGCTTGACTGCATCAATCACTGCTGAGCTGGAAGAGATCACAATATCAGAGCCAGCTACAACAGATGCTGACATAAATCAGTAATACATCATTCATTTAACCTAATACATCATTCATTTAACCTAATACATCTTTCATTTAACCTAACAGAAAAAAAGAACATATTAAATATGTTTATAATGCAAGTGAAATATCTTACATTACATTAGACATTTTCTGAGGTTTGGTAAATTTTGTACCAGTTCAAACTTATAAAACAGAAGTCTAGTGATAAAACAATTTGATATATTGTATAACAGTGCTTTATGTATTATATATATGTAATTATGTATGTGTAAATATTTTGTGTGTGCTGAGATGTATTTTAATGATCATTGTACTAGTAACTGCACTATTCTACTTAACGTGGATTTCTTTTTAATTTTAGGTCAGACTATTGTCCTGCCAATGTATTTTTTTTTACATTTATTTTCTTTAAAATGTGACTTTTTTAAATAATAAATTAACCTTTTTTTTTTTGTCCTAGGGAAATGATTCTTCTTTTCCCCTAGTTTCCATCAGATTTAGAAAGTCAAGCAATTTTAGTTTTTTTTTTTTTTTTTTGGGCCGGGGGGGGGGGGTGTTTTGTTCCTGTTTTCTATAACTTATGAAGCAATTATTTTTTTACTTATGTCATAAAAAGTTTAAGGAAATAAACTTAAGACCTGATCAAAGATCAATTTCATTTTTATGTAATAGGATGATAATAAGTTGTTTCTTTTATATTGTATTTATTTAGCATCTGATATATTCTCACTTTTCCTATCGTTGTTCAATCATGAGCACTTGTCAGTTTTTCTCATTCTGTGCATGGTCTATTATCACCAGACATGGTTAGTTTTGTATCTCCAAGCTAAGGGTAGTAATACAATGTTCATCTGCTACCCACTGTGATGACACTTAATTCATAGAAGGCACTCAATAAGTTTGAGAACCACTAGTGAATATATGTTTAATTTGAAAATGGTTGTTAACTCTTTCTCTCCTAACTGACGCTACCAGCGTTGATTCCACCAGAATGTGGTAAATAATTAGGGAGAGAAAGAGTTAAGCTGTCCCAACAAAAGCAAGCAACCAACAAAATGTCTAAATCCATTCACTTTATTCCATGACCTCCAGCCCATACTCTTCAAAACCCCTCAATTCTTCAGCCCTCTGCCCTGAGTGTTCTATGTAACAGCATTTTCACCTCCTCTGCTATTGGTCCCTAATCTGACACCAAATAGTTTCAATGTTTTTAGGTTTAACAAAAAATAATTATAGTTTAATTCAAAATGTCTCACTTAATATGGATATTGGCGTTTGCAACTTATGGAACCATAATGAATATATTGTGATGATTTCTATTTATGTACTTAGTAATTGGTTTCCACTTATTTTGAATGTCATGCTGTGATAAAATGTTGATACTTTGAGCAAAGTTTGCTTTTATGTCAACTTTTAAACTTATTTATATTCGAATTAAAATATCATACCATTATTTTGTTCATTTTTTGGGGGCAACATTTTCTTGTTGTTTGTATAATTTTTGTCTTATGTTCATAACACAGAAGGGGAAAAAAACATAATCACAAAAATGATTTTTAAAAAAGTGTTTGGGTCAATTAATAGTAATACTATCTTGAGGGCTGGGGGTAAATCCTCAAAAACTTTTGAGTACCTGATGCAGGGCCGGATTTAAGTAATTTGAGGCCCCCAACACTTTTTCAAAAGCTTAAATGAAAAAGCCATATTTTAGAAGAAAGAAATATAGCACTTGTAAATTAATCTTTTTTTTTTTATATTTAATAAGCATATTTTAGTAGAGGCCTAAAAAATAATTATTGACCCCTGGAGAGTAAGGCCCTGGGTTTACTCATTTATATATTAAGAGACACACTACCACACTTCTTAACCATGACAGTGCTGCCAACCGATAAAAAATGCAAAAAAAAAATATTTGAAGAAAGACCAGCGTCTGTTTTCATATTACGCAGTTGATGTGAAAAGTCATTCACTGATTCCAGGCGGCGTTTAAACAAGAAGCCATGATCTTGGTGCTGAACCCGATTTCCAAGATTCCGATTAGTTGAGTGACTCGTACAAATGCTCTTTCTTCCCTAGTGCCATTAGAGAATGGAATGGGCGGCCTGATTCAGCCAGGAAAACCAACGATTTAGCAGAGTTTAAGTCATTGATTTACATGCATGACTAGATTGATACATAAATGCTTATGACGTAATTACCTTCTTTTTTTTTTTTGAAATAACGTCTGTCATATATTAGATAAGAAGATATAGATAGTGTAACTCGCAGCTTTTTTTTTTTTTTAATGGAGCTCATTTCCAGCACCTTCGTTGCAACGCAGACCTGTAGTGTAGACTATTTGTTAATTTTTATCTAATTTATTTTGTGTTTATTATCTTAGTAGCTCTCAGACAGCCATAGAGCAGAAAGGTAAGCACCGGAACAGCAGTTACCACCTAATTAACTACCCATGTACACCAAACAGCCCAATGGTCTTACTGACCGTACTAAAACAGTCCTTCAAACCCGAAAAACTCGAATACTTCCTATATAAAGCAACTCAGGACAGCTCTTGTAAACCTTAACATCTAACGCAAGGAAACTGTTCTTAAATGGATTCCAGCACACATTACATAAGAAGGCAATGAAAAAGCAGACACACTGGGCAAAATGGGAAGAATGAACAAACAAATGAAAATTCCTCTCTACCCAGAAGAAATTACGAAAATAATAGAGAGTAGAATAAATGAGAATTGGACCAGCTCACATCCCAATTACAAGAAAAAGGACGCCTATAATGAGCGATCTCGACATGACAAACGTATAATTTTTCGACTCAGAACACGAAACACAACAGAATGAGTCAACATATGTTCCGGAAGCTTAAAGTCGGGACGAGCGAAACCTGCCCTTGTGGAGCATCACCAGAGAATGCTGGCCATGTCCTTCAAAGCTGCATACTATATCAAGAGGCCCGAACAAGACACTGACCCCAAAACTTTCTTATAGAACAAAAACTATACGGAGAGCTGCTTGATCTGGAAACCACTGCGCAGTTCATCTCAGATGTAGGATTACTGATCTGAACCCTCCGACATGTAAAATGTGAACGAAGAAGATCTTAGCGGCACAAGTGAGAACCCCTTACCCCAATCTCTTGTCCTATTTTGATGTTATTGTCCCATCCATATATTATATATATAGGCCTACATAATTTTAACCCACTGCAAAAGTTTTATTTTAATTCATTATAAGTAGTCTTTGCGCCTAAACTTATTAAGCCACCCAATATCGTTTTCAAATGATTTTCTCTTTTGTTGTTAATATCTAAACGTAACGGACAGACGAAAGGACAGACAGACCACACCCACAAAACTAATAAAGCGACTAAAAACGGCTGGGCAGAAAAAAACATCACGAAGGCGTGGGTCGATTAGCTAATAAATAGGTCAATATATATCTAGGTCAAAGGTTACATCCGAAGCCACGGAGGTTCGAAATACCTTGAGTCAAGAAGTAAGTGATGAGATACTGAGCTTTTAGGTAAATCCAGACCTAGATTAGATGTCGTTTTCATATTACGCTAAGTCACTATTACAGGCCTAGTGTTTAAATGGTATTTATTAAGTTGTGAACATTTTAAGGAATCTAGATCTATACTCTGACTCTACTATACTTACTACTTACTCACTTACTACTTAGACTTAGGACTTAGATCTATCATATGACATTATTTAGAAGTTTAGTCACACTTAAGTGTCACTTTAGTCTTTAGAGTAGTTAGACTTGTCTACTAATTTGTAACTTTAGTTAGACTACACTTTAGACACTTAAGTACTAAAATATAGTATAGATATAATAACTTATAATAACAGTATATACTAGATTCTATAACTGTTTAATAACTTATTATATTATTATTATTATAAGTAGATCTATAAAATCTATTATATAACTATAAACTCAATTGTAGTTAGAAATTAGATCTTATAATACTTATATTTTTTATATGATATTCATTGATATAAAATAAATCATATATATCTAGATCTAGTATAATTATTTAATAATTACTAGACTTATTCAATTATAGAATAGATTAATAAATTATTATTTAATAGATGTAATTAATCTAATTCTAATCTAGTCTAGTTACTCTAGTATTATATTTAAAATTGAATTCATTGATGATTGTTTATCTAGAAAATAGAGCCTAAGACGGCCTAGTAGATCTAGAACTCTCTAGATCTGTTTTCTTCCCTTCAAATATATTTTCACTTCACAACTATTTTTACTTTACAAATATAGATCTTCTATCTAGTTCTAGCAAAATTGACAGTGTAAGTTTCTCTTTCTATTTGACACTAGAATTCACTAGATCTATATGTGTCAATAAATTTTTATTCTTTTGCATCAACTAATTGAAAAATGTATCAATCTGACACCATTTTGTCAATGTATATAAATATATAATTAATAGACAAGCATTTGGATGGTTGCCTGGTCATGTGGTATGTGCTTTGGACTTAAATACTGCTTGCAGCCATCCCTCAGCATTCTTGGGGAGGTATGGGCTTGGATGTTATATTCTGAATTAATATCTGAAACATGTAAAACAAACAAACTGTGCTAAACATATCTCTTGTGATCTGATGACCAGCTCTCTCTCCACTATTCCTTTTTGTTGCATGATATCTTAATCTTAAGTATCTTATCCAGTAAAAGGACTATTCATTTCTTAATGCTGCCAAAGTATCTAATCCAGTAAAAGGTCTATCCATTTCTTAATGCTGCCAAAGTATCTAATCCAGTAAAAGGTCTATCCATTTCTTAATGCTGCCAAAGTATCTAATCCAGTAAAAGGTCTATCCATTTCTTAATGCTGCCAAAGTATCTAATCCAGTAAAAGGTCTATCCATTTCTTAATGCTGCCAAAGTATCTAATCCAGTAAAAGGTCTATCCATTTCTTAATGCTGCCATTCTTTAAGTTTATGTCTTTCTCTTTCTATTCACTGCTACTCTGTTCTTGTTCCATCCTTTTCATGATTGCCTTTGGCTCTGTAATAACAGAAACATTGTTTGACAGTTTGTAAACGATATGTTTTCTACATATATCCTAAAAATGTATATTTATGTTTATATTATTATCTGATAACATGTTAATTACAAATTCTCAAGTAATATCTTTTTCTTATTGTGTGTTCTTGTGGTTTAGTTGTGAAGGTAGGACCCACTGAGACAGACAAAGAATGACTGTTCCGTTGTTGATAAGAATAGCTCCTCAGTGTATTGGATATAAATCTAGGAATTTTGCGTAAGTACATTTATTTTTATTTTTTTTTGGTTTTATTAGTTTTTTTTAAAATTAAAACGAAAAGGAAAAAATATTAATTTCACAGAAAATGCTCCTATATTGGACATCAGCATTGGAGATAAAAAGCTAACAAGTGTCAGTAATTATAGTTTTAAATATCTTGGAACTATCGTCTCAGATGAGGGAACCAAACCCAAACTACTGGCCCGAATTGCACAGTCCACAGCAGCACTGGCAAAACTCATGGCCACATTATGCTTGCGAATCTTGGGCGCTGACTGCAGAGCTAGAGAGGAGGAACCTAGCAATGGAATTGAGATGCTACAGAAGGATCCTAGGTATCACATTTAAAGATTGCATCACAAACAAAGAGATTAGAGACATGGTTACAAGAGCGATTGGCCCACCTCACAACGACCTGCTAACTATTGTAAAAAAAAACAACATGTTACAAGGTCTTCAGGTTTTGCAAAGACCTTTCTTCAGAGAACAGTGCCAGGAAAAAGAAGAAGCAGCAGACAGAGAAGTGATAGGAAGACAACATAAAATAATGAACCATATCATTGAAAGAGGTTCTATCCATGGTGAAAGACAGAGAGGAATGGAGAAAGATGATTGACCATTCTTGTGTGGTGCCTCAACAGTCCAACACACTAAGGGAGAGATCTGATATGGTGCTTATGTGTTGTACATTTAGTTAGAATGTAGACTTCCATCAACAAAATACAGACTTCATTCTCATACTAGTTTTTCACTCTTCAAAGGAGTGGAGTTGCAAATAAGTTAAAATTAAATGTAAGTTGATAATAAATAACATTTTAAAAAACATACTTTATAGCTACTATTGCTCCAGCTGATGTTGTTTGCCAGTGTTATCAATAATACTTAACAACAAATTCTATATAAACCCTGCTCTTTGACCTCTCACCGTTCTAGTGTCTAAGTATCAAGTCTATGTCTCTCACAACTTAAGAAGTTGCTACTCAAAATCCCTCTAAGTCTACAAATATTAAAACTCATACCCCCTGTATGTCTTTTGTAATCAAGAATATTTGTCTAATCTTGAGTTACTTGTTAAAACTAACATCTGCATTTCTTTGGCTAACCCAAAGTCTCCCAAGCTCACTGAAAAGAACTCTGCTGTCACCATTTCATTTAGAAAACTGAATGTAGAGTTATATAAAAAGTGTACATAGTTTACACTTCTTTGCTAATTTGGACTTGGGATAGAGAGAAAAAAAGTATGTCAGAAAGAACTATTGTGACTCAGAAGAAAGAAAGTTTTTAGTTTTTGTTCTTTGAACTAATCTAAAAAGAAAGAAAAAAAAGTTTTCTAAGAAGTCTTAAGTTCAATGTCATGACAAGTCTGTTGTGTTGATAGTGATAGCCTACTTAATGAAGTATTTACACACATACGCAACAGCATCACTGATAATATTTGTTATTGTACAACAAGTTACAGAGGTGTCTTATCTGGACATCTGACTTGAATTACATTCTTGTAGTCAGAGTGTGACCTAGAGAAGTCGTGTAAACAAAACAAAGTCTGTCCTAGTATCTCGTGACTGGGCTAGTCGAGTGGTTCAACCTGTGACTATCAGCCTCCATGTACTGTCTTCACAGCAACACTACTGATGTGGGAAGTCTCGATATCTCTAAATCTTCACAGTTGAGGAATGTTACATTCTAGCCCATATCTCTCTCACGGAATATCGAGGGATGGCGCAGGCAAGTTTCGAACCTGAGACCATTGAGATAACAGTCCAGAGCACATACCATTTGACCAGGATGTCGACACATAACTACAGCTAATGCATGATGGGAAGCAGAAAAAAAAAACACGTATAAAAATGATCTCTTTGAGGAGAGCCAACATTTTTTTCATTCAATCACTTTCACAATCGTTGTTGGCCTGGGGGGTGTGCGTGCGGGAGGATATAAACATTTCGACACGGGTCGCCCTCCTAAAAAATCGCCGAAACCGATGGTCCAAAGTTTCAAGTCACAAGTCGGATTTGGCCCGAGGGTTGTAGTTTGGGCATCACTGACCTAAAATTTGTACACGGCGTCTCTACTTTTATTTGTATATTTGTGAACAGCGCCGAATAGCCTAATATGGTAATTTTTCAGTGCGTCAAGGTTAAATGTCTTAAACACGTCTTGTCATAAGACGCTTTGAGAAATAGTGCCGTAACCAGTCAGCTATTCAGATGCAATGCAATCACTCTTGCGTTCAGGGCCCCAAATATAGTGCTACCCTAGCGGCAAAGTCTTTGCCACAGAACTAGTCTACTGATGAATACATTAAACAAAAAACGTCATTCATGAACTGTGTGGCTTGCACTTTATTATTATTATTATTATTATTATTATTATAAATGTATTATACAATGATTAGGGTCGTAATCATATCCCACGAAAAGGCTTCTTTATTTAAGACCTAATGTGTCTATGCCACTGATGTGCAAGCCAAAAACTTAAATGGACAAATTTTGATGGGTCAAAGACGGTAAAATTAAATTAAATTATTGCTTTTATATAGCGCTACTTTCATGCGTATAGCATGCTCAGAGCGCTATGGTCCATTCTCATTTGTGGACCAGTGTGGGGCAGGGGGTATCTGGGAGAAGGTTTTTTCGTGCTGCCTTTAGACCATAATAATAATAATAATAATAATATATTTAATAATACAGTGAGTAAGACATTTGGTATAAAATCAAATTAATCTGGATTATTATGGTTGGAAGCTGCGATTGTTTTGATAATAGTTCGTCATAATTGGGTTCAAACTAGGATGTAGTTACTCTTGATAATAAATTAAAGGTGTTCCTTGGTCAATTTATTTTATTTACAAACATTGTTCATGAAAAAAAGTTTCTCACAAATATAAGAAGATACAACTATTGCACACACTCTCGAGAATGAGAGGTTAAATTTGAAAAATGGTCGAAGTTTGCCTAGATCTATTACTTATCCATGCCGCCGATGTACACATTTTGGCGCAAACTTTACATCCTTGGCTGTTTTCATTTTCACCAGTTCGCAGCTTTATCAATATGCCCAAATACTGCCCAGGTTCTCACCAGGAGTCTCAATGTTGTCGACCTTTAAAATTGTCTTTCCCACATTTGAACCTCGGGGCGTCGATCTTATCGATTGTTGATTGTGTGCGGTACAGCTGTTTGTACAGCCATGTAGCTAGATTGTTAAGTAGTTACCCTACACGCGGGGGGTGGGTTGTTAACGAAAAATCAATGTTGGCAATCGAAGGATGGTGAAACTCCTTTATTTTTAATTGACCGGCCATTTGTATTTGTTAATGTTGGCCTAATTGACTGTTTTGTTGAATAAGCCCACCCCAAATGAGGTATGACCAGTGCCGGATTTAAGTATGCGGAGTCTCGGGGCAAAATTTTCGTGAAGGCCCCTACAGCTTTTCGAAAGCTTTAATAAAAAGCACTTTTAATTTAAAAGCAACTACAACTGAAATCTCGCACCTTATTCTAAAAGAAAGAGAGTACTTGCACATTAAGTTTTCATACTTAAAAGAAATAAAAGATTTCGTGTGCACATTTTAGTAAAAAAGTGTAAATGTTTAGGGTTTATGCAATGTAGTCAATCATATATATATTACGATCACACTTTAAGTTTAAACGGAATTTTTTTTTAAAAACCACGACTGTGTTGCCAACTGTTAGATCCAAAGTAGTATCGGTAAAAAATGCGAAAAAAAGTTTTATAAAAAAAGATTAAGTAGATCACATGTTGAAATATGTTTTTTTTTCTCTATCGTGGAGGCCCCTAGGCATTATTCCCTCCTGCCCTCCCTTTCATCCGGCACTGGGTAGGACGTGTATTTAGCTGTTTACAAAATATGCAGATATTGAGTACACGTGCGATGGTCGCCTGATCACAGCGGATGGTCGCCTGATCACGTGGTGTACGCTTCCGTCTTCGCGTTGGTCCCGGATTCGAACCGTGCCCATTGCCCACCCCTGTCAACCCGCAGGATATTTGTTCTAACACGCGATCTTTATCTCTGACACAAGTTTCAAGTTTGCCCAAACAGCAAGGCTTATAAAACAATGACAGTATAGATCGTGTAAGAAGCTTTGATCTTTATTTACTGCATTCCAATTGGAGGAACTCAATAGCTTCTAATAATTCTCTGCAATTTATGAATCAAGTTTTGAATGTTTTCTCACATGACACTTTAATCTGTGGTGAGGTGTGGTGTGTTACAACACAACACATTCTTTAGCTACTAGATTTAGTCTTTCTTTTTACAAAACTTATATCAACTCACTGTCTGTCTGTCTGTCTGGTAAAAAGTTTAAACATGTTTTTTTCTCCCATTTCCCATCCTCGGATAAGTTTAAACTGAGCATAATTATTTAAAGTCGATAGCATACAGGTATCAATAAAAAAAAAAGTTAATCATTTAGTACTAATTAATTAATTTTGTTTTATGTAGCAGAAAGGGAGCAAACCCTTTAATTTTCAGATATATGACAGTAATGAGTGGTTATTTCCCTTTAGATAAGCTTTGGTTTTAAAAGTATACTTTTTTTTTCTTCTATTGATTGTTGAAATGCTATGGTTAAGATTCGTTAAAGGGAAACAAAATAATTTTTAGTCCATGGATTCAACGTTTCGAGTGGTGTCGGTTCCCCCCCCCCCCCCCCCCCAAGCTTGAATTTTACGGGCCTATTCAGTACATGAAGCACATGTTTGGAACTTTCTTCCCATTGAAAAACAACATGCTACAGTAAAAACAACAACATTAACACCTACCTGTTCAAAACGTTTGACTTTTCTAACTCTTAATTTGTTTGTTTTATGTCTGTTATGTTCTCATCGCGCCTGGAGCCTACATTAATTGTATTGTCTGTATACATTATATTGATACTATTATTATTACTATCATTATTATTGTTCCATGAACATCGTCCATTAAGGAAATTTCTTTTACTTGCTAATGTTGTGCTCGCCGTGTACGCTATCAGAGATCTTCATCGTGTGCTTGAAATGAGTCAACACAAATCAATGAAAGAGGCTTAGAAACTCCGAACCCTTGCGATATCTTTCTAAAACAAAATGTGTATGTGCTTAATATCGGTATGGATCTTATAAGTTAACGATACACTATTGGAACAGCTGTGCAGTCTGCCATTGGAACTTCTTAGCGTTGGAGAGTTGTTTTTTTTCTTCACTTTTTGAGACAATGAGAAATGTGCTTCCTGTACCGGCCGATATTGTGGAGCAATATACATCTGGCTTGTAGGGATTCTAAAAGAAAGGCTTATTCAAAAAGGTATTTAACGACTTTCTTCAGAAACTGGTCTATTTATGTTTCGCAACGTGATGATGCTAAAACCATTATACAAATCACAATTTATCATGAACTAGTATTCAGAGATCCCGTACTCCTATGTCTGAAGACTCGGCGCTACCATCGAACTTGAAGGACACGAGCGAGTATTTTTGTTTACGTGACGACGTGACGATAGTTGGATTTGCATGTCGGGTGTTGGTTTCGATAAGCAGGAGTGCTAATGACCTCTTGTGGCCGGGCACTCTTCTATTTTTTTTTTCAAAAAGTGCAAATAAGAAATATTGTTTCTTTGTATCCTACTGGGCGGAAACGACTCGATCTGTTCAATATGATCGTAGAACAGCTTTGGCCTATTTAGCTCGAACTTTCCTGACTACATTGGTACTTGAGGAAAAAAATATATATTCGAAATTATGCATTACACTACAGTGACAACACGTATCAATATCGCTTTCTTTGCATTAGCATATTTTCTAGCAGTCACACATGCAGACATGTGTAGATGAAACTTAGGCCTCGAGTAAATGTGTATTCCGACCTAATTGCTTCTTTTTTTTTTTTTTTACAAAGCTTATATCAAATTATTCTGTCTGGTAAAAAGTTTGAACATGCATTTTCTCCGATTTCCCATTCTCGGATCAAGTGGAAAATTAACGCAATTATTCATTATACCTGACAAGACATGAATCAAACAAAAATATTTGGTGACGGTAATTAATTATTGGTGATAAATTCTTTTGTTTGATATCTAAATTAGGGGAATAAATGCTACTTGTTGTGACGATACGAAACTTGCATGCAACTTGCAGGGGTCAGTCGCTAGTCTTCAGTCGTTGTTCCATGTGGATTATCTAATGTTTTTTTTTCTAGCGGCCCCCGAAAGGGGAATAGACGCCATTTGTTTTGTGTGGTGTGTCTGTCCGTCCGTCTCGTAAACTAGAAAAGATGTTGAAAATCTGACATCATAATATTTTAGTCCATTCTCAGTTCTAATGCAACGGCTACTTTTTTCTTTTCTAAAAGCGAAAAATTTAATTGTTAAAATCATCTATGCAAGCAGTTCTTTCATAAAAATACACCATTTTTACAACTATTCAGTATTAATAGTAACAAACATGGGAGGCTCTTTAGTAAGGGAGATTGCTATTTACCATAGTTTTTACACATTTATGCACACTATTATAGATATTTTGTAAAAAAAAAATATATATCTTTTTTTTACAATTGTTTTGCTAAGTTTAGTAAGTTCTGCCATACTAACTACTACATTTACAAAAAAAAATCTATTTAGTATGCATATAAGTGAAACATAATTTGAAACAACAATTAATAAGTACATGGGCGTAGCCAGGATTTTTTTCGGGGGAAAGTAAAAGTGGAATATGAACTGAAAACCCTCAATTATCCTGGCTACGCTCAAATAATTTTAGTGTGTAATTTGCTTTTTTATATTGAAGAGGTATTTTTTTAGCATCAAACCACTCTGAAGGGGGTTTAAACTCAAAACCCCTTTGGCAACTCTCATAGCATTTTGAGTGCGTAATTTGCTTTTTTCTTACATTGAAGAATGTATTTTTTAGCTTCAAACCCAGCTTGCAGAGGGTTTAAACCCAAAACCCCTTTGGCTACGCTCATAGATTTCTGAGTTTGTAATTAATTTTTTTTTATATTGAAGAGGTATTTTTTAGCTTCAACCCCCCCCCCCCCCCGTTGGGGGTTTTAAACTCGAACCCCCCTGACGGTTTTTTTTTAAACTCAAAACCCCCTTTGTAGGGGTTTTAAACTCAAAAACCTCCTTTGCTGTGCTAGGGCAAGTGATGGTTTAGTATTAAAATATCACCTAAAATAAACAAAATTAAAGCAAAAAATCAGTCACTAAATTCCGATCCCCCTTCCCCCATGCGGGGTGGAATTCATTTCGGGGGGGGGGGGGTTGAACCCCAACCCCCCCCCCCCCGGCTACGCCCATGAATAAGTAGATTAATACATTATCGCGCCGCACCAAATTGCAACAATTACGAAATTATTTTTTTTACGGAAATTATTTTTTTCCTTGAAGCTTTGAATAAGAGATTGACCCTTTATAAAACAGATCAATTAGATAATCATTATAAGACATCAGTTAGGCCAGGTTCACATTGAACTTCACCTTCACTTTCACCTATCCATTTGTCTGCTGGACCGTTGGAGCACCACACATCTGTCTCTTTTTTTCTTCAGCTACTCTATTCCAGTTTTATACGTTGGATTATTTATTTTGATCTGAGCTTAAAGGCATTAAACTCAAGAAAAACATTCATTGCACTGTTTCTTCAGTGTATCCTAGAATGTTTTGTATATATGTATAGGCACTAAACACACCCGAAACCTTACAAGCAGCTCTGTAAATACATCCTGACAGTATTGGCTGAGTGGTAAAGCGCTTGATTCCGAACCTGGTTCCCTGGTTCAAATCCTGGTGAAGACTGGGATTTTTAATTTCAGGAAATTTGGGCGCTTCTTAGTCAATCCCAAATTGTTGCCTGACATTAGCTGGGGAAAAGTGACGGCGATTGGTCGTTGGGCCATGTTGGTATTTACTTGATACTAAAATGGGCCATGTTGGTATTTACTTGATACTACAATGGACCATGTTGGTATTTAGTTGTCGGCGGCTTTCAAGTTTCAAACGTTTGCCGTGCTTATTGTATCGCAATCCTCTTAGCAAGCTTTAATTGACAGTTGTTACACTAACCAGACGTGTCACACGTTTACATAGACAATAGGCATTGAAATATAGAGTAGTTTATGCTATTCGGACACCTATAGGCCAAAATTTCAAAGTTTGACTTTGACAGCGCATTATTTGACAATGGTTCGACATAGAAAAGAAAATGAAGTATAAAAATCTTCTTTAGTTTAAGGAGAAAAAGGATGACTACTTACATTTGTACCCCTAACCTATATATTTGTTATTATATTTAAGGTCAAAGAGGCCGTGTGTTTTCATTTAAAGAAAGATTAAAGATTTTCTGATAGGGAGAGAACAAACTGTAATAATAAATGGCTCTAAATAAACACCAATAACAGTAAACTCAGGTGTACCTCAAGGAACAGTCTTGGGTCCACTACTATTTTTAATTTACATAAATGATTTACCAAATTGCATTAGTTCAGGAACAAAAGTCAGATTATTTGCAGACGATTGCATAATATATAGAACAATAAAAACAAAACAAGACACAGATATTTTACAAAGAGAATTAGATGAATTACAGAAATGGGAATCAAATTGGAGCATGTCTTTCCACCCAGAAAAATGTCAGTTGTTAAGAGTAACAAAAAAACTAAAACAAATTAATTCCACTTATCTTATTCATGGCAAACCAGTAACACAGACTAAAAACGCAAAATACCTAGGTGTTATAATAAATGAAAACTGTCATGGAATCCACATATTGATGAAACTATAAAAAAATCCAACAAAGCATTAGGGTTTATTAAAAGAAATTTCTATAAATCAAATAAGAACATAAAACTAAAATGTTATTTAACCTTGGTTAGGCCAATAATAGAATATGCATCCACCGTGTGGGACCCCTCAACTCAAGAAAACATTAAGAAACTGGAACAAACACAAAATAGAGCAGTGAGATTCATAACAAACGAATATTCACATTTGACTAGGGTAACACCAATAGTAAAATTACTAAATTTAGAAAGCCTTCAGGACAGAAGACTCAAAAGTGAAGTAGCAATTATACATAAAACACTGAACCATAATCTTCAAATACAAAAACAAAATTTAATAAAATACTCTGAAAGACACAAAAATAAAGGCACATTCCTCGGCCCATATGCTAGGACAAATTTGTACAAATACTCCTTCTTCCCTAGTGCTATTAGAGCATGGAATGGGTTGCCTGAGCTAGCCAGAAAAACCATTGACTTGGCAGAATTTAAGTCATTGGTTAATATGCATGACTAAATGCATGACGCGTAGGACGTAATCATCTTTTTTGAAGTAACGTCTGTATTATATAAGATAAGAAGATAAGATTTAATTCGGACAAATTTGACCCACATTATTTGATTCCGGACACCATAATTTATTTCGGACAGTCTCTATATTTAGGCCTCAATAAACTCGAATTTTAATTATATATTAATATTAACTAAACTTTAAGATCCCCAGGCATAGCCCCTCACATAAAAAAATCATTAAGAAGTTTTGGAATTATGCATAAATACGAACACAAAAAGTAAAAATATGAACACACTTATTCTATCAAAATTAGGTCACTGGGATAGTGACTTCTATACGACTTTTAGACTTGTTTTACGTTTGAATTGTTTGCATGATTATATGTGTGTTGAATGTTTGTGTTTTTTTGTTTAATAATTTAATACATTTCTAATACAGATGTCAGATGATCTTTTGTAGTATAGTACATGTTAGGATAGCCATTCTTGCTTAACTGAATCCTCTATATTCTCTCTATATAAATCTAGATCTATCTAGTAGGTCTAGATCTAGGCATTTAACTTCATTCAATGTACCAAGCTCAATCCAAACATTTGCCCGTTTATTCTCTATTAACAAAACAACAACAAACGAACAAATATAATATTCATTCATTCATTGGCCTCCTTCAGTCGTAGGACGACTATGGTTCATCTCAGAGCACACTTCCTCATGTGGCTGTGGAGCCCTATTTTGGAGAGACACTCCCGTCCACAGATAGCGCAAGTTAGGGTCCCCTTGGCTTTTGCTTCGGTGGTAGAGGAGCTGGCCGTTTTTCGGTTTGTGCGTTTTTCTTCCTGGGCTGAGACCCATGTACTTTCACTGTCCATAGCTTTCTTTGTCACTGTCTCTCTCCACCTGTTGCGGTCTAGAGCTATGTCTTCCCAATTGTCAGTATTGATGTTCACTGATTTGAGGTCGCGTTTTATTACATCTATGTAACGGAGATGGGGGCGACCAGTTTTTCTTGTGCCAGTCGCGAGTTGACCATAGAGGATGACTTTCGGGATGCGCCTGTCCTCCATCCGGCGAACATGTCCAAGCCAGCGCAAACGGCGTTGTCTGAGGGCTGTAAAAATGCTGGGAATACCTGATCGCGCAAGGATCTCAGTATTGCACACTTTTTATATAATATAAGATCATTTTTATTGATGTCCAAAACTGGCTGTCCGAAATAAATTTTGGTAAGAAAATCGTAATTTACTTCCGACACCCTATTAATTTTTTATTTGTATGGAATCAGACAACTTGGCTTAAAAAATCAAATAAATCAGGTCCACAAACAGAATAAATATTGCTGGGCTCATTAGTATAGACTTAGCCAATCAAAAAATATAGTCTTAATCCTAGGAAGAGGTAAAGTCATCCGGGTAACATAGGAAAAAAACAACAACCTGACTTACACATTTGAAATTCGTTTTTCTTACATAAAAAGACAGCTAAATGGAAGGAAATTGGGTCAGAATCATTGGAAAATGGACAAGCACATTATACAGCGCGCTAGTTTTATAATAAATATTAAAATAATTATTTAATGACCACAAAAACAGCGAATGTCCGAATTCATGTAATGTCCGAAATAAATAAACTACTATAAAGACTGACCAACATGAACATTTTTATTGACCCGTTTTTTGTTTTTTCTAAACTATCTATTTCGATAAAGACTTAGTGAGTTCGCGCTTCATTTTAAACAATCTAACTCAGTGATGGGCAAACTTTGTTTAGGAGCGGGCCATAAAAAACTTAAGGACACCATTTTTTTCGAGCCATAATGTAAATATATATATATATATATAATACAGAATTGTTTAAAACTAAATCTGAACTATAACGCAGTATCATTGACATCGGTTCTCTTGTCCTTATAAGTGGAGCAGAACCTCGAGGTGAACTGATGGACAATTTGTATGTATTCATTCGTCTCTAGATGGTATAGTTTTTCGAGATAAACTTAGCTTCAAAATTAAAACTTGACACACTTGAAACATAGAATGATATATTGATGAACAAAATGGCTATTAGAAAGTGTTTATATTACTTTTAAAAATACACAGTATAACTTGCATATGTAGCGGCTTCTATGAGCACTATCAACTTTTGAACGAGATTTTGCTAACCGATTTATTCAGAATGTTTGTTTCCTTTCGTCATTAGTCATGGATACATAAGGAATGTTTGTTTCCTTTCGTCATTAGTCATGGATACATAAGGAATGTTTGTTTCCTTTCGTCATTAGTCATGGATACATAAGGAATGTTTGTTTCCTTTCGTCATTAGTCATGGATACATAAGGAATGTTTGTTTCCTTTCGTCATTAGTCATGGATACATAAGGAATGTTTGTTTCCTTTCGTCATTAGTCATGGATACATAAGGAATGTTTGTTTCCTTTCGTCATTAGTCATGGATACATAAGGAATGTTTGTTTCCTTTCGTCATTAGTCATGGATACATAAGGAATGTTTGTTTCCTTTCGTCATTAGTCATGGATACATAAGGAATGTTTGTTTCCTTTCGTCATTAGTCATGGATACATAAGGAATGTTTGTTTCCTTTCGTCATTAGTCATGGATACATAAGGAATGTTTGTTTCCTTTCTTCATTAGTCATGGATACATAAGGAATGTTTGTTTCCTTTCGTCATTAGTCATGGATACATAAGGAATGTTTGTTTCTTTTCGTCATTAGTCATGGATACATAAGGAATGTTTGTTTCTTTTCGTCATTAGTCATGGATACATAAGGAATGTTTGTTTCTTTTCGTCATTAGTCATGGATACATAAGGAATGTTTGTTGAGTTAGAAGTGAAGTAGCTGAATATATTCTAGTCCTTATGAACCACATGATATCATCATCAAACTCCATTTGAGTGAGGGCTTCAGAGGCTCAAGCCCTCTCTTGTCTGTTTCCTCTTCTTCCCGTGAGTTAAAGTTGGCCATAGCCGTGAGAAATATGAGCCAACGAGATACTGGCCTGTGCTGCACTGTGCTTTAATAGCCTGCTTAGGCCTGGACAGCCTCCACCACGCGGAAGTGCGGTCAGGGCGCCTCATGCGCTCCTAGACTCCAAGGGCTTTTTTGGACTTGTCCCAGCATTCTAACCACTCACCATAACATAAGAAATGTTATTTTCTTTAGTTAAAGGTAAGGCTTTGGGATGTACTATAGCCCTAATGAAAGACATGGATTCATAGCCAATGACACACTTGTTTGTCGCAATATTACTTCAGTGTTTCAACTCGTATTAAGAATGTGTATTTTTTTCTTTGTGGTTAACATTATTATTTTTAATTATTAGGCTATCACAAAGCATGTTGCGTGCCGGATGAAACTTCTCCTCCGGCCGGGCTTGGCCCTCTGGCCGTAGTTTGCCCATCTCTGATCTAACTACATACAGTACTACACATTCCCTAAGATTTAGTATCCGTAATTCAAAGGACTGACGGAGCAGAGTCTTTATTCTAGATCAGTGGTTCCCAAACTTTTTTGTCTCGTAGACCCCTTGCCATGTTTTCTGATTTTCGGTAGACCCCCTGCTTAACTTTTATTGCATTTTTGCACATTCATAAACTTATTTTAAAACTAATTTCTAACTGCAGTGTACAAATTAATTAATTTGCCTTATGTATTATTGTAAAAGTTTTCGCAAAGAGCAGTTTCTTGTGTATTTCTTGAGCTTTCACATTTGGCTCAAATATTGGTCCTGCAGAAGCTGTTCTCACTAACAGGAGAAGAGGCAAAGCGGAGTTACTGGCGCCTATACCAGTCAGCTTCGGGCAAGAGGGACTCATTAGCCTTGGCTTGCAGCCCACCTAGCAGAAGGAAAATAGAATTCAAAACTCTGCTGCTTTGCAGCTATACATCCAAACACGGGAAAGGCTTCGTGGGTCAGCCATGGGGAAAAATATGGAGCTGAAGACCATTAGGTAGTTTGCAGCTTTAATTCTCATCCCACCGATGTGCCCTTGAACTGTAGTGTTACTAAAAGAAATTCGTTTCATAATATCAGATGTAGGTTTGTGTTAAACAGTTTTTAAACTACTTCAAGAACTGGTAAAATCAATGTTTTATCTATAATGTTTTTTGTATTTGGCTGTAGGTATAGAGATCTTGTAAGACGCTCACAAACCACCATCTTTTCTATATGATGTTGAAGAAAGATTTTATGGATCTATTCTGAGCTTTTTTTTTTATCTCACTTTTCTCTTGTTATCAGGGTGGCATTGTCTCCAATAATCCTCGAGTGTCATTGGTTTCTTATGGCCATAAAAAGGCTCTTATTATAGACAATCTCTTATTTAACAAGGAAATAAATAATCAAGATTTCTTTTTGTTAAATATTAGTTACATGTAGACAAAATAAACTATTTAGATTAGTATTGTAATTAAATATGACTTTTTTACTTCTGAATTTATAACGTAGCAATCAATATTTATAACTAAGGTACAAATCATTTATAAGTGTTTGCAATAGTGACATGAATGGGGGTGTGAACATTAAAGTCATAGACCCCCATGGACAGCTCATAGACCCCCATGGACAGCTCATAGACCCCCATGGACAGCTCATAGACCCCCATGGACAGCTCATAGACCCCCATGGACAGCTCATAGACCCCCATGGACAGCTCATAGACCCCCATGGACAGCTCATAGACCCCCATGGACAGCTCATAGACCCCCATGGACAGCTCATAGACCCCCATGGACAGCTCATAGACCCCCATGGACAGCTCATAGACCCCCATGGACAGCTCATAGACCCCCATGGACAGCTCATAGACCCCCATGGACAGCTCATAGACCCCCCAATTTACTTTTTCACTTTCGTAGACCCCTTGGAAGTCTTTGTAGACCCCTGGGGGTCTATATAGACCACCTTGGGAATCAATGTTCTAGATCCACAATTCACATGAACTCGAAGCCTTGGGTGATCAACAGTGCAAATCTCCTTCCCCCATAGTTCCCCCCCCCCTCTCTGGTCCTGTCCTCTCTTCCCAGAATAGGACTAAGTGGGAAAGCGGCTTTAGGACACATAAAAACATGTCACGTGACATGTACTAGCGACACTGGTGTACTATAGTTATTGAAAGAAGGTAAAAGAAATATGGTGACACCTAGACGAGCTTGACGTGGACATGAGCATAAAGCTTCAAACACCTTTTATACGACCCGACTGCTTTGTTATTGTGCTGCGGGGCTAGAGCTTACAAGCATTTGTCTTATATACACTATGTGTGAGTGTGTTAGCCATGTGTGACAGAACCTCAATTGGAGACCAAACATTTCCATGTGTGTTGTGTCTGACTGTAGTAGCGCATAGTGTGAATGTTTGTGTGTGTTTAACTATAGACAATAATACGTTTCTGTTGCTATTCTCTGCGTTTATAACGGGCCCCTATTCACATTTTGAAAAAAAAAAAGTTTACGTCAATAGCAATAATGCGCGTATCTGAAACTTGAAAAGTTATGCCAAGACAGCGCGGTCTTTTGTTTTAACATTCATTCTAATTATTTTAAAAAAAAATGTGTAAATATCTTTTTATCTCCCCCCATCTTTCTCACTATCTCTCTCTCACCATAACTCTCCCTCCCCATTCCTTTCCCTTCCTCCCTTTGTATCCCCCTTCCTCTTCCCCTCCTTGTCTGACCCTCTCTCTCTCTCTCTCTCTCTTTGCCTATCTTTCTCTCTGGCTCTTCTTTTTGGTCTTTTTCTTATAATTCCCTTGTCAGTGAATACAAGCGAGACCATTCTTTATAGAAGCCTCAACACTGACCTGCAACGTCACAACCTGTGGGCAGTTTAGACCATGGCTCTTTGCCACGTCACAGGTCTGTACGTTGCAGTTCAGTGTTCAGACTTTATATAACGTTTGGTCTCGATACAAGTCGCGTCTCCTTGACTTATATGCTCATCTAGAGAGGTCTCTCTTTCCAAAACTGTTGCGCTCTCGGAATTTAACAAATTGAACTAGTTTAATGGAATGAGCACTAACACTTAAGCACTTGATTGATCGACTGAAGTTGACAATTGAGATAGGAGCAGATGGGAGGGGGGAGTTGTGACAGAGACTTAATTCGAAAACATACTCTGTCACATAACTCTATGTGTTGAAAACATACTCTGTCACATAAATATGTGTGTTGAAAACATACTCTGTCACATAAATCTATGTGTTGAAAACATACCCTGTTACATAAATAAATATGTTAAAAACATGCTTTATCACATAAATCTATGTGTTGAAAACATACTCTGTCACATAAATCTTTGTGTTGAAAACATACTTTATCACATAAATTTATGTGTTGAAAACATACTCTTGTCACATAAATGTGTGTTGAAAACATTCTCTGTCACATAACTCAATGTGTTGAAAACATACTCTGTCGCATAAATCAATGTGTTGAAAACATACTCTGTCAAATAAAATCATTGTGTTGATAACATACTCTGTCACATAAAATCATTGTGTTGATAACATACTCTGTCACATAAATCTATGTGTTGAAGACATACTCTGTCACATAAAATCATTGTGTTGATAACATACTCTGTCACATAACTCAATGTGTTGATAACATACTCTGTCACATAAAATCATTGTGTTAAAAACATACTCTGTCGCACAAATCTATGTGTTGAAGACATACTCTGTCACATAAAATCATTGTGTTAAAAACATACTCTGTCACATAAATCTATGTGTTGATAACATACTCTGTCACATAAATCTATGTGTTGATAACATACTCTGTCACATAACTCAATGTGTTGAAAACATACTCTGTCACACAAATCTATGTGTTGAAAACATACTCTGTCACATAAATCTATGTGTTGATAACATACTCTATCACATAAAATCATTGTGTTGAAAACATACTCTGTCACATAACTCTACGTGTTCACACTAGAACATCACTCTTCATTTCAGTCTTTGTAAGGGGACAGGACTCACTTGAAATTTGACTTTCACCTTATTAGTTGACTTTGTTTATTTCAAATTTCTGACAGTTTATAAAGTCAGGACAAAGAAAGAGATAAATTCCTATGCATCGCTATGCACAACCTAACATTCTATTTAGAACATATTTATATTTTCTAACATTGTTTATTTCTGACATGTTGTACTAAGTCCATATTGTTCATTTCTGACATGTTGACAAAAGTGTGGCTAAGTCAAAGGGTCGAAAAACACTTGAGTTCAAATCCTTAATTGCTCAGCAAGAGATTGGACCACACACAAGAGATTGGACCACACACAAAAGATTGGGGTACACACAAGAGATTGAACCACACACAAGAGATTGGACCACACACAAGAGATTGGACCATTGCACATGTCATAGCATAAAAGATCCCCAATTAGAAAAAAAATAAATTTTTAACTTAGACTATTTAATTGTTTATTTCTGTTGACCAAAGTGTTGACATTGTTTGTAATCTGTTCACAGATACAGGTGGTGTATCCTGTTCTTTACCTTTGTCTGTTATGTGGCCTACCATTCGTCTCGCAAGCCTATCAGTGTGGTCAAGGTGAGTGACCCAAAACTTTAAAAAAAATAGTCTTTGTTGTTTCTGTGTTTACTTGTCCAGGAGTTTTGATTTATCACTCAGATGTTGTCTTGGTACAGACACCCATCATTAGAAGTGTTATCTTACTTGATTTCCTTGCAAAGTATCTCTGTCTAGTAACTGTCACTTGAGAACAAACAATCCTCTTTCTGATCTTATGGTTCATGGTGCAGATGATATGAAGGTCATGTTTCTAAGGTCAAGCGAGGAAGTCTTGTGGCCATAAAAATGACTAACTATATTTAATTTCCCTTACTAATGTCTGATACACATAAGAGTTGGGTCAACTTATGTACATTCTAAGATTCCTGAAGTTTAAAATCCCATTTTTCTCCAGTGCCTCGACTAAAGATTTCTCAGTTCAAAAGAGAATCACTTTGTCACTCAGCCACCATGACTCTTGTCAAGTGAAAGTAAAGTTCCCCTTTTCAAACTTTGCACTATAGGGCAAATGGTGTAAAGGTCATCTATTTCTGTGGCCCATGGTCAATGGTGTCATGTGGCCAGCACAATCATCAACTGCCTTTCCTTTTCTTCAATTAATGTCAGGTACCCTTTAGAGCTAGGTGGACTCGTGCCCTAAAACAATCCTAGTTTTCTACCATGATGTTGTTTTGATTGGTTTCATGTCTAAATCTCTCTGTTTACACTAACCTGCTTTGTTTTTGATCCCACAACAATGTTTCCTGTGTAAAAAATGTTTGTCAAATGTTTTACATGTTTCAGATGTTCCTTCAGAGTTGAAGATGATTACTTCCTAGTCCAAACCTCCCGCAGTACGACGGGGGATGGGCTCAGGCAGGGTTTGAACCCTGGACCTTAGATAAATCTGAATGACAGTCCAGCGTGCAAACCGCACGACCAGACAGCCATCCGTAAAAGCCTACTCCCCATTTCATTTTTTTTTTTAAAGCGAGTTATTATCCATTACCTTTTAGCACTCGGCTTGAACATTCAGTTTTAATTTAACATACTGAGTCATTCAGTCATATACAATAAATAATGTTTTGTACCGAAACCAAATCCAATATGTTGTTTATATATGTCAGGTTTAAGTCAACTTTTCTTTGATTGTAAAATACTTTAAATATTTTGTGCCAAATCAAAATATGTAGATACATTTAGTTTATTTATGAATATTTGTGACTATATATTTGCTTTTCAATACTTTTTGTATCCCTTTCAATTCTGCTAACAGTATCACAGTTTTAAGCTTTAATATAAAGTTGAAATCTAAGATTATGGGCTGCAAAGAATATAAGAAACATTTTTTTTATTTGAAAAATCAAGAAAAACTTTCACACATTGGTTTACTTTTAAATATTAAGCACTACATTGGTTTACTTTTATATATTAAGCACTATGTATTTTAACAATAAATCCTTAATTCATGTTGTTAGCAAACTTGGTCCATGTGTATAGAAGCAAACTTTTTATACTGTTTTTAAAACAGTAACAGACTTAACCAAGTAACATCTGTTGCAGCATTGATAATATGGCTTAGTGGGTTGTTTTTTTCCCTAGTACAATAGCTGTAGATGATGGACAAATCTTGTGTGGTGCCCCAAGGGTTAAATAGACTCAGGGATAGGTGAAGGTGAAACTGTGTGTTGCACTGAAGTAGTTTCTTTGACCCAATAAGGTCATTTTATAAATAAAACTTATTAATTATTTTAACATATATTGTCTTCACAACTTAGGAATGTCAAAAAGCATAGTAAACCTGATACGAGAAGTACTAGATCTAAGGCTAAATTTATTTTTTTTTTTTTTTTTTTTTTTACACAAGTGCCAAGTAGCCATCATAGGTAGTGTGAAGCTAGCTTAATGACCAATACTTTCCATAATTATTGTCATATGCAAATCATAGTTGCATTTGGATTTTATATGGTTAGCTCAATTTGAATATTATATTTTACTTAATTTATGTCAAATCCTTCAGATAAGAAGTTTCAATTCATCAGAAGTTTCAATGATCTTCCTCTTGATTTTCAGCTGTGAAGTTTAACCCATTCCTATGCTTCAGCATCTCTTGAGATTTTCTTACTTCATTGGAAAAGAATCAATGCAATGCATATCTAAGACTCTCTTTCAAGATATGGCACAGTTAGTTTCTAATGCTAGGCAGTTTCTGCTTCATCAGAATTCAGAAGTGCTATAATGACTTTCACCAACACATGGTCAATAAAAAACCTATAGTGCTTAAGGGTGAATTTCAGCTAGAATCCAGTCTTGAAAGTTTCCTATCATGAATCAGGAACTCTACCATCAAATCAGTTTGTCCTCATTTGTAATTTATTTTTATATCTATTTCAGAGTGTTCTCCATCACAAGAACTGCAGCACAGTTCCTCATGACAAGACAGTCAACGTCACCAATCCTTACTGGTGTGACTGGGCACCCTTTGGTAAATGCAGTACAAATTAAAGTTTAAATCATAGTACCATGCAAAAAGTCCCCCATTGCAGTGAAAAATGTCATTCATAGTTCTATGAATTTATATTAAAGCTTAAAACTGTGATACTGTTAGCAGACTTGAAAGGGATACTTACACAGAAGACTAAGTTCATTTTTGCTTTAAGCCTTTATCTAAATACTGATGCACTAAAAATTTGAAAGGTAAAGGAAATAAAAGCACAATTTCTATTCACTAATCCTGATAGAATGCATCTATTAGACTTCCTTTTCCATAGACATTTTCAGTCACAAGGATCTAGAGTTATTAGTTACCTTGGACCTCATCTTTAGGTCTATATGTACAGAGTTGGGAGGAGTCATAATCTTGTCTTGGTCTAAATGTGTGACAATTGAATCAGAAAGGTAAAGGGAGTTATGTACTCCACCATAGTGTTCACAAACCTATTTAAATACTTTGTGCACTTCTATATCCACAGACACCTCCAGCTACAAGGATTTACTGGGTACCTTGGACCTCAGCTATCTCATAGCCTATGCGGTGGCCATGTTTATCAGGTAAACTTAAGGAGCAAGAAAAAAAAAAGCTTCACTCCATTATGCTGATACTTTTTTGTATCTCTTCCAAGTGTTATTAATTTAATTTGTTCCCTTTTTTGTTTTTTCATTGGTTTTACTTTTTTTTTTCAGATAACATTTTATATTCATGATATAAGAAATCTTTGAATAAGTCAGTAGAGCAATGTGTTATTGACACAACAGCAAAAAATAGATATTCTTTAAATGAAAATTTTAACAAATTTAAATATCTCTTTATTTGCAATAAATTCAGTGTCATGGGTCTTAAAAGAAAATTAAAGTTATACCCAAGTAAATGTTTTAGGCACACACACAGATCAAGCATTTAGATTGTCTTTGACTGATAAAAAAATGTTATGCTTTTGAAAGTACATATCACATCATTCTCTGGAGACATTGTAAAGAAAAATGTAAATTTAAAAGTGTTACACAACCCTCTTACATCCTTAGTAGTTAGTTTGTTGTTTTTTTCAAATAAAATATATACACTTAATGAACAAAGAATAGTTTGTCTTATAAACTTTCCTTCAATACATAATTAAAGTACTTTGCAAAAAGACTGGTCGTGTGGTATGCTCTTGGGACTGTCATGTCAATGATCTTGAGTTTGCCATCCCCTGTTGTCTTTCTGGAGGTATGGGCTAGGATGCAATATCTTCAAACCTGAAGGAACACACAAAACGTAAAACAAACCTCAATTGCTTCCCTTGCAGAAATCTTAAGAAAGTGCTAATTAAACCCAAAAAAAATTTAAATCTTTTTTCAAATGCAAGGATTTGATGATTCATAGACATTGTTTATGTTAAAAAAAAAGTAGTAATATTTTTACATTGTAACCAATGTAAAGGCACAAGTGGCTACATTGTATTATAAAAAACTTGAGATTATTTGTATTATTAAAATTAGCATTCTGCTTAGTGATATAACCTAGGTAATTTCAAAAGCAGGTTTACAATGATCAGTATTGATATTTATGTTCATGTGACAAATTTGTTTATTTACCAGTGGCCATATAGCAGACCGTACAGACCTGAGGTTGTACTTGTCAGGTGGGATGATTATGAGTGGTATCTTCACAATAGGTTTCGGACTTGGGTATTTTTACAACATTCACAGCTATGCCTTCTACATCATCATGCAGGTGAGAATCTGCTGTAGTAGTGTTTCTAATCTTTTACTTTGGTTTAACATATTTCCTATTTTGTGTTTACTCAATCTTATATGGGAGCGTGGCTGAGTGCTATTAGGCTTTGCATCTGAACACTGAAAGAGTGGATACTTGGATTTTTAATTTCAGAATTTTTAGGTCGCCCTATTAGAGTCCACCCAACTCTACTTGCTACCTAATATTAGTTGGGGTAAAGTAAAGGTGGTTCGTCGTTTTGCTGGCCACAAAATGCCCTCATTCAGTCTAGATTTCTGATTGTATTAACAGATTTGTGTAACATACATATTATCATATGCATGACCAGATTTAGGACAGTGCTAGACTCGGCCTCACCCTTAAACTGGGTCCTAACATCTTAAAAATAATCAATTTTTAACAAAATATGCATATTAAACAAAATAAAATAATTACTCAATTTCTTACTTCACAACTATGTCTTTTAGATTTATTAATAAGTTTGAAGAGAGTAGGGGCCTCTATAAAAAAAAGTCCTGCACAGGGACTTCTCTTGCTAAAGTTTGCTACTTATTAAATATTAGTAGGTTCGTGCTATTTTGTCTTGAGCTATATTGTCAGTGCTTTGTTTGTCAGCACTATTTTGTCGGGTAACTTTATTTTATAGCAGCTTCACCTTGCTATGATATTGTCAAATAGAATTAAAGAGCTTTTATTTATTAGATTTTTTTTTCAATTTTGACATATTTGTTCTAAAGCCCTTTTACTTTAAAAGCAAAAAAATGTAACATGTCAACTTCAACAACAATTCTTCATGTCCGTGAGGATGATGCAATACAGCTTTGTTTTTTTTTTGGTTAGATTTTAGGTGGTGTGTGTCAAGCGACAGGTTGGCCTGGTGTTGTTGCATGTGTAGGAAATTGGTTTGGTAAAGGAAAGTAAGTAGTCTAAGGGAGGCAACTCAATTGTGTATTTAATATTTTTATTTCTTCTTATTTCTTGTCCTCTAAATCAGTGAAAGATAATCAGTCTAGATATCGGCTAGTGAATAGACAGTAAGGAGATCATGAGATTCAAATGTGAAACATAGTAGAATAGTAATATATCATATCAGAGTCTCGGCTATCCTATATTTGTAAAGCTGATTAACGACATTTTTGCTTTATAGTTCCTGCTATAAAATAATGTATTTAGAATCTGATTTGAACTGGAGATTAATGCTTTGAAACCATACTTGTTAGCTGTACAAAAGTTATCTTAACATAATCATTTCTGACATGGAACATTACACCTATCACCAAACTTTGGTCTAATTGATTTACGGGTTTGAACAATTGGTCTGATAACTAACTTCTTTCAAAATGATCAGTTTCTACATAAGCTTGCTCTTTAGCGATTTTATCTATCAATCTATTCTGTCCATTCCAAATTTATATTGAGCCCTTCTTAACAAAAAGTCCTAGCAAAATGAATATATCTAAGATTGCTTGTTTAAATGCATTTACTAATATCTGATTGTTTTATGATGTTCTTGCAGACGTGGGCTCATCATGGGAATCTGGAATGCCCACACCAGCGTTGGCAATATTCTTGGCTCTGTCATTGCAGGAATCTATGTGGAGAGCAACTGGGGACTATCGTTTGTTGTACCGGGTGTGATCATATGTGTTGTTGGCATCCTAGTCTTCCTACTCCTTGTGCCTCGTAAGTTGAAAATAGAGTTTAGAACTCTTTACTTATTGTGAGAGTCGGTATAAATTCTAAATTCTGCACTGGAGAAGTTTTTTTTCATAATCCTTATTTACTGTCTTTTTTTTTCTTTGCATTACTCAAATTATAACATTTCTCATATTTTAAAAGCAATTTTTGTCATTTTTATTTAAGATCCTAAAGATGTTAACTGTGAATTGCCAGATCATTCAGATCATGTAAGTTAGGTGATAATGAAAGTAATTTTTTAACTTACAGGATATCTTTCTTTTTTTTTTTTTTTCATAAACAAATAGTATAAATTTCATTTGCTCTTGTAAGTGTATTGACAGATTTCTGCAATTTCATTTACTTATCTTTGTTTTAAATATGGTAACTTGATTATGACTATTGTTGTGTAAATATTTCAGACCAGAGTAAAGTATGTCAGCAGAAGCACAGAGTCCTTAGCTAATGGAGAGCAGAAGATAGGCAATGACAGTGAGACAACAGTCAGTTTACACTTTTCTTTTTTCTTTTTTTTTACTGCATTAATGAGTCATTAATAAATTTTTAAATTATTTATTTTCTGTTTTATTCATTAAGAAATTCATCCCTTATGTGACTCAATTTATTGGGTTATTAGATGATGTTTAAAAAAGGTTAAAGAATACTATAATAATTGTTACTGAAGTTCAATACTTTTCTAAAGAAGTATTTGATAAGATTTCTTTACCTCAAAGAACTACAAAATTGTAATACTTTGGTCTCGACACGTGGATATGTAGAGGATGTACTTATCATTTTTTTAGGCAATGTCTACAATATTACAAAATAAAATTAACATCAATGAATACAGAAAATCATAACTGTTTCTCTCTGGAATTATTTTCCATATTTTGGCAGAATTAATCAATTAATCCATTTGTTGTTTTAACAAGTCATTTAGCTCTAGTTCTTGGCTCAATCAAAAAAATATTTTATGATCCAAATTAATAAATATAATTTTGTATGATATTTAAAATGTCACCAATCTTAATTTAAAATATATTTCAAAATAGAAAATGATTGTCTGGAGCTCATTATTCCATATCACTACCATCAATATAAAATAAATAGAGAAAATTTAAGTACCTGGCTTTAAAAAACATACTTCTCTGTTAACACCATTGAAAGAAAGAAACTCTGGATGTTTAGTATTGGGAAACTATTCAAGATAAAGGTTGTAAGTAATTAAAAACATAAACAGAAGGGGAAAAAAGTTTTAAAGCACATGCGTTAATCCGCTAACTAGAGCCGATTTAAATCAACCATGGGGAATCATTCAAGAGACAAAGTGTAAATATTCAGTGCAAACTGTAATTGTCAATAAATTTAAAACTACATTAATAGTTGTGAAGTCAGGAGTTTCATAAGCAATAACTTGAATCCCACAACTTTCTAATTAAGGTCAATTTCTCACCTAATCACAATAGTCCTGGGCACGACATGGCCTAAATTGTGCCTATGTGCCAAAAACCCAAACCCAATAGTCCTGGAATAAAATTAGCTCTTTGTCTCCATCCAAATAATTCTGGAGACAAAGCATTAAGCTTGTGTTACACTCTTCTTTCGAGACTTTATGATGCCCACAATTAGTGACTACACTTGTCAACATTATCACTTTTATGTCATTTGTGTTTTTTTTTGTAACAGGCGCTTGTTCCATCAAGCAACCAAGAGAAGCCAATCACAATATTAAAGGCTTTGACCATTCCAGTAAGTCAGTGACCTAGTTTTTATTTCATAGCTTTCTTAGACTTTGAATTAGTTTAATTTTTTTTTTTATTTAAAAAAATTCAGTGAATTAAAACAGACACTTACGTCTAAATGATAACTTGAATGTTTGATTTTTAAGTAGCTTTCATTTTAATGTTTATTTGTTTTTTTCCTACAGGGTGTTATAGAGTTCTCCATGTGTTTGTTTTTTGCCAAACTCAACTCTTATACATTTCTCTATTGGTTGCCAAATTACATAGCAGAGAAAAGTAAGTCACATGATCTTATATGAAATAGGTTCAAAATAAGAGTTTTGTGCTTGTTTAGCCAATAGTTGTGGTATAATCATTTATTTTGCATTAATAATTTCAAATTCTAAAATAATAGGGTGTTTACATGATTTAATTTTTTTTTCCTATGTAAAAAAAAGTCTAATCATATCTGATAGAAACCAAAGACATCTTGACATAGCTCAACATATAAGAAAATATTATATATATATGGCTCCTTCTGTCTCGTAAGACAATGGATGCGCCCAGATGAGTCACTGGCTTTGGTAACATCTTGAGACGGCGCAGAATCTGGAGTGGCTGATCAAGCCAATTCTGGATCAGCAGAGTTTGCCACAGTTTGAGCATTTATGTTCATCTGTCCTAGGGCTCACTGACAGGGCAGCTTTCTTTTTCTTTCTCTTGACCGATGCAGCTTCATTTCTTTTGCATTCAGCAAAGTTCGTACCAGCACGTACACTCTGTCTCCATTCTGTCCGGTCTTGGGCTATATCTTCCCACATACTTTGGTCGATGCCCATGGCTCTCATGTCCTACTTGCAGACATCTCTGTAAGTTAGTCTTGGGCGGCCCTTGGGTCTGGCTCCCTCTTCTAGCTCAGCGTACAGGGTGTCTTTAGGGATTCTTCCATCTGGCATGCAAGTGACATGACCGAGCCAGCTTAGTCTTCTCTGTTGAAGGAGAGCATAGATGCTGTGTATGTTGGCCTGTGTCAAAACTTCCTGGTTGGTGGCGCGATCCCTCCAGGAGATGCACAGTATGCGTCACAGGCAGTGTAGGTGGAAGCTATTTAATCTGTGCTCTTGACGCATGTAAGTTGCCCAGCTCTCACTGCCATAGAGAAGTGTGCTCAGAATGCAGGCATTGTAGACAAGGATTTTTGTTTGGTCAATTTGGTATTTTCCCACACACGCATAGAGAGTTTTGCCATTGCTGCAGAAGCCTTCCTTATTCTTTTGGTCAACTCAGTGTCTAAGTTTAGGTTGCTGGCTATTGTTGTTCCCAAGTATGTGAATTCCTGCACCACCGTAAGTGTGTGATTTCCAATGTGTATCACTGGTATTTCTGCAACATCTTGTGCCATGATTTCAGTCTTGGAGATAGAGTTTGTTTGGACAGCCGATTCTCTCTAATACAGCAAACAAGCCGGTTCTGCTGACAAGGTCAAACGCCTTTGTTCTCTGCTTTTTTCCTGTAGCTGTCGCAGGGAGAAGATCATATCTGTTGTGGATCTACCGGCCCTAAAGCCACACTGCGATTCTGGGTAAACTCGTTCTGCCAAGATCTGTAGTCGCTTCAGTACTACTCTGGCATAAGCCTTCCCAACTATGCTAAGAAGTGAAATGCCTCTATAGCTGTTACAATCTGTGCGGTCACCCTTATTTTTGTAAATCGTTACTATGTTGGCATCCTTCAATTCTTGGGGGACTATTCCTTGCTCCCAGCATAGACTTAGCAGTTCATGGAGTGGCTTGATTAGGCCATGCTTTCCAGCCTGAATGACTTCAGCAGGAATACCATCTCCTCCGGGTGCTTTCCCGTGTGCAAGCATGTCAATGGCTGTGCTCAGTTCCTTTACAGAAGGTGTTTCATCTAATTCGCTCAAAACTGAAAGTGGTGGGAAGTTAGACAAAGCAGTTGTCGAGATGGCATTTTCGATCTGGTAAAGTTCTGCATAGTGTTTTACCCATCGTTCCATTTGCAGTGCACGATCAGTGATGATTGAGCCATCTTTTGACTTAAGTGGGGCACACTTGCTGGTGTGAGCTCCAAAGGTAAATATTAAGTAAATATTAAGCTCTTTACAAATGCTGTAAAGCATTGTCTTATTCAGTACTCTATTGTGATGGTCTGGTCAGTTTAAGTTTTTATTTCTAGAGTTCTTGGGTAATGGTAGAAGGTTCTATTGGATTCAGTTGGATTATTTAGATCAATTTATTAAAAGCCATTGGTATAAACTGTTTTGTCATGAAATTTCAGATGACTAGAAATAAAATGAAACAAAATATTGTATTAAGAGGTTGTAAGCTTTTAGAATGCATTTTCAATATTGCAATGAGAAATCTTTTGTATACTACAAAGTTTTAATGAAATGTAGACTGTAGATGTATGTTGTGAACATAAATGGACATTGCAAATGGCTTTGTTGATTTGCATATGGTCATATTTTTTTGCATAATTTTGTTTTCATGAAGCTTGACTTTACATCTTAAAGTAATACTTTATTTTAAAAATTTCCATAAAATTTCCAGTTATTCTCTATATTTGTTTTCACACTTAGCCACTGTCTCAGCCTCAGATGCAGCCTACACTTCAACCATTTTCGATGCTGGTGGCATTTTAGGTAATTGAATCAATCATACAGTCTAAACCTATAGTTTTATTTTCCCCTATCATATAGAACTTTAAAAACTAAAAATTTAACATTTATATTAATTAGCAGAAAATTAAATGCAACTATTGTGAAATAATATATTCACTAGATGAACAGTGATTTTAAAAAATGAACCTAAAGTATTGTAGTTTGTAATTGCTTTAAAAAAAAAGGAGTATTCAAAATGGTACTATTAAGTACTAATGTATTTCACACATAATTATCTCCATAAAATATTAGTCCTTGCATCTACTTGTATTTTGATCATTTTCTCTTTACGAACGATCTTTTATTAAAGTTGTGTTTTCGTGTACATATGTTGGGGGGGGGTGCAAAAGTAGGTATACAAAGGTTTAAAAAAAAACATGTTATGTTTACATTATTTACTGCATTTATTATACAAACAAGTATCGCATAAATATTTCTTTTCAATTAAAGCATTATTTATGCTTGAACAAGTATATACTTCAAATTCTTTATTTTTTATTCTTTAAGTATAATAAATGCAGTAAATATATATACATGTTATTTCTTTTTTTTTTATCACTGTAACCTACTTTACCCTCCCCCCTTCCCTGTATATATTTTGTGTGATTATTATATTATTTTTTTAAAGAAAATAAAACATGTTCCTTTGTCCTATTCCTGTACTGTATTCCAGGTGGGATATTGGCTGGCTACTTGTCTGACAGATACAAGATGAGAGGGCTAACATGTTTTATTTTTTTAATCATAGTGGCACCAATGGTAAGAGTATTGTTTGTGTAACAGTTCTTAGTTCTACTATGGTCCAATTCAGTCTGTATATCAATTATATACTGTCTCTCCTCAAGTAGTTTGCTTGAGTAGTTACTTGTCTATATAAAGTGTAGTATAAATAATGGTATCAAGTTAATATTACAATGGAGTCTTGAGGACATATGCCTGTTAACTAAAGTTTCATTGTATTTACATTTTTCTTTTTGCAATGGGAATCAAATTGGAGCATGTCTTTCCACCCCAAAAATGCCAGTTGTTAAGAGTAACAAAAAAACTAAAACAAATAAAAACTACTTATTTTATTCATGGTAAACCAATCACATAGACTAAAAACTCAAAATATCTAGGTGTATATATTTATAGCTTTTATATAGCCCTACTTTCATGCTTATAGCATGCTCAGAGCGCTTTGGTCCAATCTCATTTGTGGACCAGCGGGGGGGAAGGGGGTATCTAGGAGTTGGTCTTCCGTGCTGCCTTTAGGCGCTCAGTAAACACAACTCTGCCCAAGTCGGGTGTCGAACCTCGAGCCCCCTTCTAGGTAGTCAAGCCAAGTTCAAGCACACTTAGCCTCTCGACCACGCTTCCCACTTAGGTGTAATAATAAATGAAAAGTTATCATAGAATCCCCATATAGAGGAAATCAAGAAAAACATTAGTGTGTATTAAAAGAAATATTTACAAATCAAACAAGAACATAAAACTAAAATGCATTTTAACTTTAGTTAGGCCAAACATCTGTTTGGGATCCCTCAACTCAAGAAAACATTAACAAACTGGAACAGACACAAAATAGAGTAGTGAGATTTATAACAAACAAATATTCCAATTTGATTAAAGTAACACCATTAGTAAAATCACTAAACTTAGAGACACTTCAGGACAGAAGAATAAAAAGTAAAGTAGCTTATAATACATCAAACATTGAGCCATAATTTACAAATAAAAAAAACAAAACATTTTGAAATACTCAGAAAGACACAGAGGCACATTTCTTATTCCATATACTATAAAAAATTTGTACAAATGCTCCTTCTTCCCTAGAGAATGCAATGGGTTGCCTGATTCAGCCAGGAAAACCAACAATTCAGCAGAGTTTAAGTCATTGATTAATATGCATGACTAGATTGACACGTAAAATGCATAGGGTGTAATTATCTTCTTTTTTGAAGTAAAGTCTGTAATATATGATAAGATACAAAAACATGAATGAGAAACAAGGTACTTTTATTTGTTTGCTAATTTAAAATGGTGCAATTTATTTTATATAGCTTATAGTTTTTGGGATAGTCATACTTTTCAGGCCATGTTGTTGCTAAATTTTTAAAAGTTGTTAATAAAATAAAATAAAAATTGACTAACATTTCTACTTTAAAAAACAAAAAAACCAGGCCTGCCCTACCACCTAGGCTTTTAATCTCTAATATCATTTTATCTTACAAGATGTTCTAGTCCATACTTAAAAAAATACAGAGTTACTGCAAAGTGTCATTTTCCTAGTGAAGATTATTATGCAAAGAATATCTACAGAGACTATACTAATAAAATTTACTTAATAAAAAAAAGAAACAGAAACAGATGTTAAGAAATATAAATATCTATTATTCTTATATTATATTTTTCTTGATATTATCAAAGTCTTTGCTTCTTTATCCTCAGTTATTTATATATGACCAGTATGGCCACACTGTCCCATTTTATGCTAATTGCTGTAAGTTGTTGAATATAATATTTATTAGCTTTGATATTGTTTTTTTTTTATTTTTAAATCTATTCAAGTTCACTGTTAGTACTTTACCATTACACATCTACAATGTCTTTTAGATTATTATTATTATAATTTGTTTGTTTGTAAAAATAAAAAAGCAAAAAAAAAAAAAAACAATTGTCACCGTTACTAGTAAACATCTAATCTTTGTAGTGTCTTTTAAATTTAGGTTTCTGACTTTAATAAATAATTGTTTCTCTGTTTCCTTATAATTATTACTTTGGTTTGTTTTTTCTAATGATTTATGACTTTTAAAAAATAAATTTGTTTTTTAAATTTAAATTCCCTCCCCCCCCCCCCCCCCCCCCAATTTAAATAGATTATATTGCATAACAGTATGGCTGCCTGGTCGTGCGGTTTGCACATTGGACTGTCGTTCGGATTTATCGACGGTCGAGGGTTCAAACCCTGCCCGCTCCCATCCCCCGTCGTCCTGCGGGAGGCTTGGACTAGGAAGTAAACTATCTTCAACTCTGAAGGAACATCCAAAACATGTAAAACATTTTATAAACAAAACAGTCCAACTATGGTCCAATTCAATCTTTATTTTATATATATATACTGTCTCCCAAGTAATAGATCACAAGGTCTGAAAGGGAAACTTTACTTTTTTTTTTTTCTCAATTAATTAGCTTAAAAATTGCTTGTCTATATAAAAAAAATTTTGGTATCATTAAAATTATAAAGGACTCATTATGACACATTTTTTTTTTTTTTAAACCTTAGGATACGTAAATTTTGCAGTTCTATTGTAAATAAGAACATCATCATGCTTTAACTCTGACTCTGGAATTATTTTTCACGTTTGGACAGAATTAATTTTTTTGGCCATTTGGAGTGAAAAGAATGCTTCAATTAAACTTTTATAACTTTTTTGTTTTTTTATTATAAAATGATATATTTAGTATATAATTGAAAGGAATGCATGCCCTTTTGATATAGCACAAAGCAATTATTATAAAATAAAAAATTATTTTTATATTAATGTTTGAAAATTAAAAATAAAAACTTACCGCCTGCCAAAAACCCTCCTTGATCTAGATCTAGATCTGATCTTAGAACAAAACATTTTTTCATTTCATATTTCGCCATATTGTCACAAAACGTTTTTATATAAAACACCGCTAAAACATATAAAATGGAAATTTTGAGCCAATTATCCATGTCACTACTATTGGAAAAATGAAAACTGACCCCCCTTGGACGAGTCAACAGCTCTGGATGTATACTAGATATGGGAAATATATTATGATCCAAAATAGTAAAAAATTATTATTTACGATATTTATTCATATTTCCACATAACTTTATATGAAAGCCATTTAAAAATACATAAAATGAATGTTCTGAGCTCATTATCACCTATCACCATCATCCAGAATATAAATCTAAAGAAAATAGACCTTTTTTAAGACTCCACTCTTTCAAAAAATCTTTCACTGTAAAAACGCAATGAAAGAAGGAAATTCCGGATGTTTAGCAAAGGGAAACTATTCAAGATAATATTTTAACCAATTAAAAACAGATGCGAAAAAACAAAATCCAAAACATCAATGTTGCTAGCGTTGATACAGCTTTAAAGCTGTACAAAATCAACGATGGGAGCGTCCTTCCGGAGTCCAAGAGTTAAAATCTCTTAAATTTTCAATAGCAAATAGTAATGTCTGTGAACTATGTGATTGTTATTTCAGTGATGCTGGCTCTTTGTGGGCTTGGTGTGAACGGTCCCTACGCTCTCATTACTACGGCAGTCAGCGCTGATCTGGGGACACACAAGTCCATCAGGGAGAATTCTAAAGCTCTAGGAATGGTCACCGCCATTATTGATGGCACTGGAAGTATAGGTAAAGTGCAGCTGCTCAGCTTCTAGTGATTCTTTAATGAAATGGATTCTCATCTAAAACTTTGTCAAAACAAACTTTATCAACAGAGTAAAAATAGAAATACCCACTGGACCAAAGTTTCAACAAAGGATCTTTGAAACAGGAAAGAAAAGCAATTTAACCAACAGTTTATCAAACCTTTTACTTTGAGTGTTGTTGATTCTTAAATTTAAAGACCATAACTTAATTACAAATAAAAAAATAAATAAAATGTGGGAAGCGTGGTCGAAAGGCAAAGTATACTTCAACTTGGCTTGGCTTGGCTAACTATGAGGGGGAATCTAGGTTCGACACCCGACACGGCAGAGTTGTGTTTACTGAGCGCCTAAAGGCAGCACCGAAAAACCTCCTAGATACCCCCCCTCCCCCCCCCCCCCTCACTGGTCCATAACTGAGATTGGACCAAAGAGCTTTGACCATGCTATAAGCATGAAAGTAGCGCTATATAAAAGCCATAATTTAATTTACAAGGTTGTGAGACAACTATTTTGTTATCTGAAAGTGACTGGAAGAGGTAAAATGCAGGGAAAAAAGTCTTTACCAGACTAAGAAAGTGTTTTGTCATTAATGTTATATAGATGCTGGTTTTGTTATGGTAAAAGGATAAGAGTTTGTCTTAAGTTATCAATTTTGTGTATCTCTTGAGAGGATTTTGTAGCCATGTTTTTAATAATCTTCCAGTGTTTCCAGCTGGTTCTGACTAACCACATTAAATATCTCACTCTTAATGAATTGAGGATAACACTTTTTTTGATTAGTGAATTTGTAATATACATTTATTGATGCACTGTGCCCAATCTATTATTTTCTTAATAATTATTGAAACACACTAAACTAATGCACACGAAAGCTTTCGGGTTGAACCAATGAAAGAAATAACTTCAAAAGGGAGTTAATTTGGAAAAGAATCTACAAAAAACAATTTTTATAGTATAGAGTATTAGTCAACCATGCAGATATTTTGTTGTTTTTTTTCCCTCTTTTTTTATGCTGAAGTATTTTTAAACATGACCTACAAACTGTGTGCTTTTTTTTTTTTTTTTTTTTTTTTTTATTTGCATATTTGTAAATTGCATTCATTTTAATTTGCATATTCCCATTGAATGTTTACCAGTTTTTTTTTTCTTTCAATAATTAAATGATTCTCACTCTTGTTCTATAGGTGCTGCCATTGGTCCAATGTTGACTGGAGTTGTCTCAGCCACTGGGTGGGACAATGTCTTTTATATGCTAATAGCAGCAGATTTTATAGCAGCATTTGTAAGTACTTTGTTTGCTTATAAGCTTAGTAGATTTTATAGTAACTTTATAAACACCTTACACTCTGATAATAATGTCGCAGTGAAAGAGTTAAACATAAAAGTTGTAGGAATTACACAACAAAGTGTATTTTTGCAGTTTTTAGATTTGTCTATATTTCAAAAAAATCATTTATTTTTTATTTTTTTTGTTTTTCTTAAATACTTTGTTGGTTTTTTTTTTTGTTGCTTATTAATGTACTGTGATGAATAGTACAGCTTAATGGCATTTACAAAGCTGTCCAAAATGTTACTTTCACCGCAATTTATGGGCATTAAGACTTGAGCTTTAAGCTTATACAGATTTTTTTTAAATGCCACTGATATAACATGAGAGAACACATCATGAGTCATTATCACTGGAATTAAAATTTCTTGGCAATTCAAGAGGAAGGGATAAATGTGATTAAAATACTGGGTACAACTTGTAGGTAAAATCTTAGTTTATTTTTATGTAGCATAAATCTAAAGATAAAAGAAATACAATAAGTCTGCTGTTTGTTTTGTTTCTTTAGAGATTTTTATATTTCTTTACATGTAGGATAAACAAAACTCTATGTGTTTGACCTTTCTCAGAATTTGTCAGTAGCTGTTAGAAATAAAACCAAACAATGATTTTACCTGTTGACAGTTTGGGCCCATAAGAAAAAATGTTTCAAAAGAATCTCCAAATGGTTCAGCTACACATTCACATATGGCTTGATATCCAACTTTTAAATGAGTGTAAATTTGTTTGTAAAAGCTAAAGACACCTTCTTCTGTGTGCCACTTTCTTCTAACTGTGTGCCACTTTCTCTCCAGGTTTTGATTCGTGTGGTCATCAAAGAAATACGCCATCGGTTACGAGGAGAGATGGACACTGTGGTGATAGTTTTACCAAAAAGTAATGTAGATAATGGCCATGTTGATATATTTTAGTTTCAGTTCATGTTGAAAGATAGATTAAGTAAATTCATTACCTCTAATATTTTAGCTTGGTGTGAACAATAAAAGTTACTGCATCTTGATTCAAAGTACATTTCTTTTATATTTCCAGATTATTCTTTTTTTTTTTAAAGTTAATACAGTGTTAATATTTCTAGTAATTTTTTTTTATTTTATATTAATAAAAGATTCCTATTTTAATCCATAATTTTTAAGTTTCCAAAAACTAAAGCAGATTTGGTTTCTGTAATTCTGTTCAGTTTTTAAATTTCCTAATAATAATAAAACATTTAGATTCCAGTTGTTTCATTCAAATATTTATTTTGTATAAATAAAATCTGTGTACCTTGTCTTTCAAAGTCATCCCATTACTAAATGGCATTCTCAGTATTTTAATATTAAATTTACACAGTCATGGTTTTAGAATCCTTTATATATACATATGTTTCTGAATGCAAAATATTTTAAATCAGTTCTTCATTCTTATAATTTACTTTTTTTAACATTGGCAATAGTTTTTAAAAAAAGTTCAGAATTTTAAAAATTAGATTAAAGAATGTAAAGCTTATTTTTAACAATTATCAAATCTTCAGAGCAGTTAAAGTTAGTGTGTTTTGAGCACATCACTATATTCTTGTTCTTATCTGCCCATTTTCTTTCCCAAATTAATGATCATTTCTTTCAGCGACTTTCCTTTTTAATAAAAGTTTTATGAAACAAAAAACTCAATCCTTTTCTTATTCTTAAATTATCATTATAAACCTTTGGACTTGAAGAAAACTAGGTTTGTATTGCTTAATGCTATGTACACAGATGAAAACAGTTGTATATATATATATATATATTTTTTTTTTTTAGCAATGCTTAATTAAATGCACATTTAAACCTTGATTGTTTTTTTTTCTTCTGTTTCTTCTTCTCTCTCTAGTGACAAGGTGTAGGCTTGTAAGTCTGGGTTTACTTTGTATATTTTTTCTTGGTTTTTTATTACGAGGAAATGTATAGCTGCTGGTGTTTATATCAATTTTTGTTTAGCGTTCATGTAATTTATTTATTTCATTTGTTTTCTGTTCATTACTAAGTATGTTGAATATCAGACAGAGCAACTATTCTTATTACTTGTGATTGTTCTTATATTCTGACCATGCTTTCATTAACTCTCAAACTGCCTCACTGTTTCAAATACTGTTTACATGAAGACTTCACACATCTTGCTTATAGTTGCTAAAGAGTTAACTATCATTTGGTGTTGTTTTAAACATTACTGCTATTTTCTTTGATATAGAATTTTTATATTTTATATGTACATAAACCTTGATGTGAAACATGTCCTAAATGTGAAACATGTCCTCAATGTGAAACATGTCCTCTTATAAGCTTTGTAGTTTTGCTTCCTACTCTAGATCTGAGCACTTACTAACAATAGGCAATGGCTGTTTATATTATAGGGGAGGTATATTGAAGGGGCACTTGCTTATGCTTCTTACTTTTGCATAATTCTTGATGCCCCACAGTTCAATAATAAAAAATAAATAAAGCTAATGCACTGGTATGAATCAAATGATGTAAAAATTTAGTCACTTAAGGCTTCTGTTGAATTGTAATGCAGAAAACTTCCCCCATTTCAAAATGTAATTTTAAGTATAAATATTTTAAATAGATTTTTTTTTTTCATAAATTTAAGGAATCTTTGTCCCTAGTGCTCTCAGAAACTTCTAAGACCATAGCTATTAGTTTCATAGCTTTCACCTTCGTACTCTATTTAAAAAATTCTAACCAAGACAACTTAAATGACTTCAGGAAAGCAATATTACTTTAGATTTCCTTGGGCTGTTATCACAATTTTTCTCTAATCATCATGTAAAGTAAAGTTTCCCTTTCAGACCTTGTGGTCTATTGGGCAGATGATGTAAAGGTCATCTGTTTCTGTGGCCTACGGTTAACAAGGGTGTCATGTGGCCAGCACAACAACCAACCGCCTTTACTTTTCCCCAACTAATATTAGGTGCCCATTAGAGCTGGGTGGACTCAGAGGCGTCCAAAGATCCCGAAATTAAAAATCCCAGTCTTCACCAGGATTCAAACCTGGGACCCCCAGTTCAAGTACTTTACCACTCAGCCACCACGCTTCCTAATCATCAGGTATTTTGTCCTTAAGCCACTACTGACTTTACATATGCTTTTTTATTTTAAAAAATCGAACACCATCGAATGTCAGAATTAGATTTACAATGCTATTGAGCTCAGATTTAATTTTAGAAAACTTAAGAGCCAGTTGAGGTTGATTTGTATCATCATTTACAGTTTGTAAACACATTTTATTAAATCTGTGTGCTAGATTTGGTCCTACCATTGTGAATTTTTTATAGCGTCATCTTGGTGACACATCCTTGTGCATTGAGTGAAAGGGAGTCTAAGAAAGGTGGTCTAGTAGGATACAGTGTACAATCTTATTCATGCTGAGCTTATGATGTTGCTGGATGAAGCTAACTACACATGTGAATTCTAAGTAGCCTCATAAGTCTCTGTGTCAATAATGTGTTGACAAACTGGTACATAGAATGTAGCAAGGGTTTGGGTGTCACCACACGACCTCTGGGTGGCAAAGTATTAACACTACTTATCAGAAGATATATATACACTCAGACTAAGCTAAAGGAAATGATGATGCTTCCAGGGTTCTTTACATTCCAGAATTGTTTTTTTACACCAGACACCTCCTTTCTCTTTTCTGACTTGATTGAACAAGATTGTATCACCGAATTATTATTTCTTTATCTGCTTTATTTTCATTTTTTCTGCTTGAGGGTCTTTAAACTTGTTGGTTTGTTTTGTACATATATGTAAAATATACATTAAACTTACATTTTCTCGAGGCTTAACATGTATTTTATTTTCATCCACGTTATTTCTGCTTCATCATACATGCGTAACTTTGTAGCTATTGTGGTTTGAAATGATTGCCATATGATCTCATTATCAGTTAGTATTTATAAACCTCTTAGTATTACAATGAATTATGAATTCAAATATTGATTTATAAATATTTTGTGGTGAATAGGATTTATTTTTAAAAGGTGCATCTCCCTAAACATTGTTGAAGAGCACTTACCTACATAGCCATTTTCTGATCATCATAAGGAATAAATAGATTTAGGGCACAGATTACTAAATTAATTTTTTCTAAATATGACACGAACATTTTTTTATTTTATTTTGTGTTTTAATATAACTATAACACGTTTGTCATACAAAAAAGTGATAAAGTGATCATTGGCGATTGTAGATTGGAATAAACTGCTTGATTGTTAAACTAATCAGTGTCTTATAGTCTTTCACTGAAAGAGTTTTTCACATTCCTTGTATTCTATAAAATACACAAAATTCAGTGATATTATTTAGATATAACTGCTATAGCTGTATATAGTTCCATCTTTTATTGTGTGATACATATTTGTTTGTTAATTATTTATCTTAATTTATATGAAATGTTTTTAGATTTTAAAAAATGGTTTTGAAATCTTCTTGATTATTTTAAATGATTTTAAAATAATAAAATTATAACTAGAGAAAAAATTATCAGATCTACATACATGTATAAAAAATACCTATAGTCTTGAACTATTTAAAGTAATTTAAAATCCTTCACATTACAGTCCTACGGCCATTTTACTTTTAAGCTTATATGTCATTTAATTACAAAAATAATTTAGCTTTTGAAAATGGTTTTCACTTTGTCTCAGTTGTACCATCTGCACTCTGTAGATGTACAACATTTGTTTCTTAACATCTTACACCAAAATTGAATTAAACAAAAGCACATTTAATTTATTAATATTTTCTTTGACTCTCTTGTCCCACCTGGCAAGTTTTTTGTTTGTTTTTTTATTGACAGTATTACCCATTTATTATTACTATTATTATATTCCATTATTGTTCCTTGGTCATATTTAGAGTGAGTAGCAGGTAGCATTCTGGTTGATTGTGTGGCTGAGAGAGAAAGCTGAATATTATGAGCTAAATGCCCTAAATGTATGAACTCTTAAAAGCTACGTCTTTTGAAAGGAAGCGAATATTTCTAACAGCATTGATTGTAGCACTCTGTAGATGTACAACATTTGTTTCTTAACATCTTACACCAAAATTGAATTAAACAAAAGCACATTTAATTTATTAATATTTTCTTTGACTCTCTTGTCCCACCTGGCAAGTTTTTTTGTTTGTTTTTTTATTGACAGTATTACCCATTTATTATTACTATTATTATATTCCATTATTGTTCCTTGGTCATATTTAGAGTGAGTAGCAGGTAGCATTCTGGTTGATTGTGTGGCTGAGAGAGAAAGCTGAATATTATGAGCTAAATGCCCTAAATGTATGAACTCTTAAAAGCTACGTCTTTTGAAAGGAAGCGAATATTTCTAACAGCATTGTTTTAATCATAGCCGCTTTCATTTTGTTTCTATCAGATGACCCATAGTCACTTTGCCATAGGCATATTTCTGTATTAATCTAAATCAGCTGTAGTGAAGGTTTTCCTTTGCTGGCATGTTGTTCCACGTCTTAAATGTGAGAGATTACACTAAGGTTGATAGTTTATCCAAATAAGAGTGCAATAACCTATTGATTGTAAGACTGGCTAATAGTAACAATGGATTGAATTTAATATGTATTTATTTGATTGCCTTTGTTCTGTACCCTATAGGACAACTGATGATTGAGAGCCTAAGTTTAATACTTGCTATAAGGTTAAATGATTTATATCAAATTACCTTTTTTTTTCCCTCTTAAACACTGAGACTGGTGAATGATTTCACTTGTTACACCTGCTGTTTGTAGGACTGCATATTGCTCAGGAGTTACACAAACTAGTATATTTTATTACATCCATTTGAAGACTAAACAATAAAAATGGATTTTAAATCAAAGCTCTTCTTAACAACATGCTGGTGTAGTAAGTGACATTTGTCTTTCTCATTGGGGGTTGTTTGTGTTTTTTTTTTGCTCCCTATCTTTGTTTTTTTTTTTTTGAGGTTTTGTTTTCATTTCAATGTCTTGTGGGTTTCATCACTGTCTAGGTTTTTGCTATTTGAGAAAAATATGAAATGCAAAGGGCTGCAGATAAACAGATTAAATAACGCTGCATTTCTTTTGTTTAACTTAGTTAAATCTAGTTTATGTCAAGTTTTTGATGCATGGCTCTTAATGATCATAATATACATTCATATATTAAATGTTAATTACACATGATAAAGCATCCATGTTTTAAATGTTTGTTGTATAAATAAATACCTAATGTTGGTTTATTTTTTATGCTCATGCTGTTTGCTCAAGATAAGAGATGTGAGTCTTTGGATAGAATGTCTTTCAATTTACTTGAATATAATAATGTTAGGCATGATACTAGGGCTCATTGAAGCGTGAAAGTCTCTAGAAAATGTTATCACATCAAAAAAAAATCAACTTAACAACTTCTCTTAAACCCTCTAAGTAACTTGGCTTGTTATTGTTGTCGAAGCAACTGCTAATAATTTCATCCTGTGCTAGTGGCTGCTACCATCAAATGCATAATAAGACTTGCTAATATAATTGACTTGCCAATATAATTGACTTGCCAATATAGAATTCTCTATAGCCTATGTGTTTGGCACTGTCCTGGGATTTTTTTTTTTTTCTTAATCAATGTAAACATGTTAAGGCCTCTTGTTTTTGTTACAAGTTTCTAGATGTTTACATAGATGTTTTGTATCCAACTGTATTGAAATAAATTATTGAAAATTGGTCTGATTGTCTGAGTCAATGTTTAAATGCTTAGACTCTTTGATTCTCTCTTCATTTTTTTGTATGATGTAGGAGACTATAACTAACTGCCTTGATAGCATTGCTGTGTCTACAGTCTGTTCTCATCTTTTTATCATGAAATCTATTTTGACTTCATTCTTTGTGTTATATTTTAAACTTTATTATTCTGTCATATGGTCTTGTAATATACTGAATAGCGGTATATATTTTAATATAACATTTTCTGTTAATGAACAAAATATTTGAACAATTTTTTATTTAGAAAGAAATATTATTTTAACACCCTTTTAAGAAAACTTTCCGATCCTACTTCTTAGTGTGTCTTGTAGGTTGTATTAGTTCATTTTGATAGAATTTGTGTTCTGACATTGGCACTGCAAATCTCAATTCAAAACTAGAAATATAAATGTGAATATTTCTCTCCAAAGTTTTTTTTTTGTCTCTTTTTGAAGGAGTACCGGTACCATAATGTATATGACATTTAAATTGACATTAACACAGTTTTTTCATTAAAACCACAAAAATCTCATTTATAAAAAAAAAGTGTGTTTGATTACTGTTAGTTAGTTTTCTCTAAACTCCCTATGTGTGTATTTATACATTATTTTTTTCTCAACATTGTCTTTTAGTTATTGCTGTAGAAGTTTGGGACTGAGAGTTAAATGTTCTTTGAGAAGAAATGTCAGAGATTTGGTTCAATTGATATTTTTGTAACATTCAAGTTCTATTCATAGATCTTTTTAAAATTGCCATTGTTTAGTTATTTTACTGTCATTGTATAGTAAATTCTCTGGGTAGACTGGGCTTTATGACAAGGAGTTTTTTTTTTTTTTTGACTGATTCATCTAAGGGCCACTAGTTGTTTTTATTATGTTACAAGGTCCTCTGCTGAAATCATTAGTCTGTTTTCCTTACACTCTTATGTTGCAAGGTCCTCTGCTGAAATCATTAGTTTTACACTCTTATGTTACAAGGTCCTCTGCTGAAATCATTAGTCTGTTTTCCTTACACTCTTATGTTGCAAGGTCCTCTGCTGAAATCATTAGTTTTACACTCTTATGTTACAAGGTCCTCTGCTGAAATCGCTCTGTGCCTTTAATAACCTTTTTTTTTTTTTTTTACACTTTTTGAATACTGATAATCTTTTGTTTTGTTCATTGTGTGTATGTGTCTGATCTTAGTTTTTAGTTTAACCTCTAAACCAGCCACTTTTTAATCACCATTCATTAAAAATGTAACTATTTTTTAGCATTGGATTTCTAGTTCTATTTGACTTGATCAGGGACCATTGTTTAAACAAGTCTTTTGTCACAAGTGTTACACTTTGATAGTTAAATTACATTTTTAGTTATTTCTGGTGCTTTCAAAATCTATTACAAAAAAAAAATGCTACAAGAATTTGACTAATTAATTGGATTTTTTAAAAATGCTCTCATTTATTCAATTATGTTTTACTATAGGAATATTTTAAATGGCAAGTTAAGTGTATTTATTTATAAGTCTTCTTTTTATAAATGGAAGAATATTTGTATTCTATGTAAATATATTTAAATTGTTTGTAGAACTTCAGTTCCTACAATCTAATATCTAAGACACTCTGATAAACTAAATGTAAGGGTAATGTGAGTTTACAATAGTTTTGCACTTTTCAAAAAATATTCATAGGTCGGTTCTCTAAAACCTAAATTAGTAAAGAATAAGTATTGTTATTAAAAAAGTTGTTTCAGTTTAAAGTAACATGATTAGCTTTCAACAGCGCCATACTTACCTATAAGCAGCACAAGCTTTAGCTTAAGGTGCCAAGAAATATTTAGCACCAACATATAATATCTGGACTTAAAAGGCAGCATATCTGAAATAGCTTAGGGCCTTTCAAAGACTAAATACAACACATAAACCAGAACCACTTAATTATTTAGGATTTTAAAAAGGAATATTCATTTTTTTTCCTTTATTTAATGTACAGTGAATGTGTATTGGAGGGAATTCTGATAATAATACTGAGTTTAATTATTCAGAAAGAAAAAAATTCAACAAATGTACACAATACATTTACCTTTAAAGAAATAGAACAGTACAAATACATGCATAAAAATAATTGAAAATACTTTTAAGAATCAAACATTACAAAGTGCAATTACTGACATATATAAATAGATATATATCCTACATTGGTAGATAAAAAAAAAGCCATTGTATTTATTATTTCTCATATCTATTCCAAACAAAAATTAAAGACTTTAAAGCAAGAGAAAACAAATGTTTATTATTGTTGTCTTCAATTTCGACTCATAAATTATGTGAATTTTAAAATGTTTTAGGAAAGCATGGTACTGGTGGTAGTTTATGTGTTTTATTATACAATTTGTGTGTTGTCAGGATGTGTCCTTAAGATGTTATTCATGCTGGGTATTTTAATGGTCAAGTGTATATGTGTTTTAATTCGGATTTATGCTTCAATTTAGTGTATAAGCTATGGGTATATTTACTAATTACATTTGTTAAGTCTTTCATTTTGATGTTGAATGCTAGGTCCTACCTTATGGTGTGATGCATAAAATACTGTATCATGTTGTTGTTTTTTGTGAGGTACATCTTTGTTTTTTTATTAGGTTTAGAATTTCTTGAATAAATTGAGCTACATGTAAACTTTGATTTTGATTCTCTTCAATTTCTGAAATTTCCAGTGAGGATTTTTTTAAAACCCATTTAGAAAAGGCAGCTCTCATTATTTCAAACTTTGACAAAGTTCTGTAATAAGGAAGACTTATTTAATTCAGTGGCTCTGGAGTAATTGGATTCATTGATTAGAAAGCAATACATTATTTTGTTTGCATTAAAGCTGTATTCAGTAACTTACATCATATTTGTATTAATTTGTAATTCAATTATTATCATCCTTATCCTTTGTTAGGATTGTATTCAATGTGTCAAATGATGTATGTTTTTTATAATGGTTATTGTTGTCTTAGTTTATATGGTATTATAAGTCATTTAAATTAAACAAAAACTAACTATGTGTCAAATGCAGAATGTTTATGGTTCTTGACACATTGGAACTGTTTAGGCCTTGGCGGAACTAGCAAAAGTATTTGTTTCGTGTCTTTTTGATGTCAAGTGTCAGAGTGTGTTCCAAAAGTTTTCTCCTAGAAATCTGTACCATTCTCTGCTGTGTGTGTATATAGCTGTTTGAATTTGGGAAATATTTATATGGAAATTACAAGTTTTACCATTACAAACTAAAAACCACTATATTAATAAATATATTTTATACAACTCATGGTTTTATCTTGTTTTATTATAATGATTTTTTTTTCTCATTTTAATTATTGCATTTATGTTTGTCATTTTAATTATTGTGTTTATGTTTGTTATTTGTCATTTTAATTATTGCGTCTATGTTTCTTATGTTATCACAGCGCCTGGAGCCTATATTTGGTTTGTTAACTTAAATTATTATTATTCCTCCTATCAGCTTGCAAATTCTTTAGAAAGTTAAACACTGGGTGGAACCTGGACACTTTGACATTTTGAAATTGGCTCTAACGATTTTCCTAGAAATGTGACATTTTATGTAAATCTGTCCACCCCGTGTCAACTCTCGTTTGACCGTTATAATTTATCAAAATATATCAGCTTAAAATGAAATTAGGCTATTTTGAATACTTTTGAATTAGATATTCCCGCAATCGACTCAAATGTTTCTTACATTTAGTAAACAGATTTTTTTTAATAGAAATCCATATCCATAGACGTTCTTGAACAGTTTGCACACCGTCTCATGTAGAAATAAGCTGAAATGTAATAGAAGAATTGGACTGTGCAAAGCTCACTAGAAATATATCTCACTATTAGAGGTACTGGTCATAGCCACATTCTTTTATGCTCGCGAGTCTTGGACGCCGACTGCAGAGCTAGAGAGGAGGATCCTAGCCATGGAATTGAGATGCTACAGAAGGATTCTAGGTATCACATTTAAAGACCGCATCACAAACCAGGAGATTAGATATAGGTTTATTGCAGCGATTAGACCCCACGAGGACCTGCTAACTTTAGTAACATAATGCAAGCTAAACATCTATGGCCATATTACAAGGACTTCAGGGAATTGTAACAGAAAAAGAAATGGCAGACAGAGAAAGTGATAGGAGGAAAACATCAAAGAATGGACAGGCCTACCATTGAAAGAGATTCTATCTAAGGCAAAAAACAGAGAGGAATGGAGAAAGACGGCGATGGATCTTGCATGGTACCCCAACGGTTCAACAGACTAAGGGATAGGTAAAGGTAAAATCAGTGATACTTACAACATGAGTTGATTGAGCACAATCAAAGGACGAATTGATTTTTTTGTCTTGGCACGACATGGCTTAAATTGTGTCAAAAACCCATAATATCATATTCGTAGTTTAAAAAGTGCTGTAAGTTTATGAGCGATTCTTAAAAGATTTTTAGTTTTTTTTATTGTTTCTTAGGCAAAACAAAACAAAAAACTCATAGAATTGGTGGTTTCACTAGTGGTCTGTATTCCAACCTCGTAGCAGATGTGTACAGAAGTTGCCTCCCTTGTTTAATGCTATTACTACGTATCGTCTGCTACTAAGCAGAGAGAATCTTATCATAAGACGAAAGCTCTATTCTTTCATCTGGTGGCACGCGACGTTTCCACGTGACATGATGTCATCCAACACGAGACATGTTATGCAAGACCTAGTTATATTATGTTGGCCAATGTCTCTCAACGTGGTGCCGGGTGGGTGGGGGGGGGGGGCTGAATCAATGATGGTCACACCCGATTCAGGTTTGATGTGAAGATAAAACTAACCATACCATATTCTAGATAGTTCTTAATTTACATAAAACAACAAAACAGGTGTCTTTTGTGGACACATTCTCAAATACCGAAAGATAAAGTAATTTCTCCAAAAAAAGAAGCGTTTTTTCATGTGGGAGGAGAGGGAAAAAAAAACACCTCTTGGCTACCTATCAATGGTGCTCAATTTTGAATCCCTACTTGAGCTTGTGTTTGCTGGGCGCCTAAAGGCAGCACGGAAACCTTCTCTTGGACCCCCTCCCCTTCACGGATCAACACAAAAGATTTGACCAGAACGCACTAAGCATGTTTAAAGCATGAAAGGTGCGTTATTTATTTTAAAAAATATATATATTTATTAGATTTTTGTTTATAGCATTAACAACGGAACTGTGTGGTTTTTACAAATCTTATGTCAACTCTATCTGTCTGCCAGTCTGTCTGGTAAAAAGTTTGTAAACGTGATTTCTCTCACACCCAATCTCGGATCAAACTGAAATTTTGCACAATTTTTTTTTACCTGACAACACAAGAATCTTTTTTTTTTTAAAGTAACCAATTAGTTAATTAACTATTGGTAATAAATTATTTTGTTTTGGTATCTCGAACAAGGGAAAAAAATTGTTATTGACTGAAGTGGTGATAAAGTTCCCTTTTTAGGTCGTCGTCTGTGTCTTAGTGATAACTAACTTGAAAAATAGTACGATCCTATTGAAACAATAGATAACAATAGAATCTTCCATGTTCATAAGCTCTGTCACATGACTCAATAGGTTGCAGGAGACCCCTGTTTAGGTTGAGATATAACAAAAATCCTCTCTACCAAAAAAAAACAACAGTTTGACCCCCCAAGTCAAAATCCATATAAGATTAAACATACACTAATAACACGCAATAAAATTTTATTTCAATTATAGAATCACATAAGTATTTGACATGAAGCTTGAAACATATTGATTTTCTCTACTAGGCCTTCTGTCAAAACTGCTTAAGACAACACATCTCAAGAACTTGACAACAAGAGTTCCAAATTACAATGTGGTGGTTTAATAACCTAATACATTAACAGCCAATACTACACAATTGGCTGCACTAACAACAAATGCTTTGATGTATATAACAGAACTGCTGCACCAAACACTCCTACTCTCTCTCTGTCTACTCCAGGACTCGTACAGCTGCATTCTCAAGGACTCACATTGTATCGCACCGTCCTTACTGCATTGCCGCCCAGGACTGAACTCACCTTTCTTACACACTTGTCTCTGTTTCATGAAGGCTTTCGATCACATGACCATAACAAGGGTCATATTTGGGTACTACCCCTCGTCTACAGGAGTTACAATATTTACTAAAAGACCCCCCCCCCTCTCGCTTCTTGTCTGCCCTTGTACTTATATTCGCACTCAAATTAGCTTCTCCGTTGAACTGGAAGAAACTAGAATTTTTTATTGGAATGATACTTGCTTATATTTTTTAATCTCATTTGGGCTATTTTTAGTTGAATGTGAAATTACTGTTGTTTCTCGAAATGTAAACAATCTGTTTCTACAATTGAAGCAACCATTGATGTTTATTGTTACGTGACAGTAGCTAATAGTCTATCAGTAGCCAATGCTGGTGTTTTTTTATAAAGAGTTTTCTAAAGGTGGTGTCTTGCAAGTATCTAATGACCTTGACATATTCAACCATGCCATCCAATAGGATCAACCAGCTTTTAATTACCAGTGGTCAGTGGAGTTTGTCGTAGCCTTTGAATTAAGAAAGTATTGCATTGATAACACAGCTTTCTCGTAACCAGCACCTTGTGACGATGGCTGATTGTGTGGTATGCGCTTACCAATGCCATCACTGTTATGGTGTGCGTCTGTGTGTTTCTATGGTGACGGTGAGAAGGAGTTAGCGATTGGTTGGTGGCTGTGCAGTGTGAATAATGATACTGTCGTCAGCTGTCTTGGGTAGGCGACACACGTATTATTGTAGTGAGATTTTTAGCAAAATATCATTTTATTCTATTACTAAAGTCTACTACATTTATTTGTTTCATATCAAATTAAATGTTGTCCATATTGTAATAAAAGTAGTATTGTTCACAAAACGTTATTCAAGTTATTTCCAGTTTTCTCACTTAAGGCCTAATACCCTTACAGCGGTTTAGTTGTCTACCAGCAGTTTGGTGCTACGAGTCAACAACAATCACTATGATTAGTGGAGTCGAGCCCTTCCCACTGCTGTCCCCTGCCGTCCTGAGGGAATTTTATGCGGGGGACGTCATAATCTTCATGTCCAAGGGAATGCCCGAAACGAATAAAACACACAAAAAATTATTTTTTTTGACCCAACAATGGGCAGGCTGAGCTACAGAGAGGGGAGTCCGCAAGAAAGGACCTCCACAAAAGAGATCAGTATCAGTTTATTGGAATTTTGACAATTCAGAAACTTTTACGTTTTTTTTCTTATTTTTAACATTTTTCTTACGTCGAGTGGCAACAATGTCGTGATAAAGAAAAGTTCGCTTGTGGTTCTAGCATTCTCGGAATATGTCACGTTCGGTGGGGCTACAGCTCAGGATTTACAGTAGTGCGTCTACCAAGGGCATGACCCTTCACAAACTCAAACATATACCCTTTTTTTTAAACAGAAATATGCATAATAAATATTTTAAAAAAGGAAGGTGAGATTAAATCCGAAATGAGTAAATTTCATTCTTCTAAAATATAGCATGCTTTTGGCTATAAGTATTTTATTCATTACTGGATCTTTATTAAAGCTTTCGAAAGAGTGTAGGGTCTTCCACAAAATCTTGCCCACATAGGCCCACTTACTTAAATCTGACAATAGGTGAAAGGAAATTACCACCTAAAAGAACTATAAATAGATAAGATCTAATTAGTTCACATATAAAATAGGAGTTTTAAAATAACCTTTGATCTAGAGCATGTGTTTGACAAACGTGAATCATCGATTACACTATTGGCTTCACGTGCAACCTGTAACAAAAATGGAGGCTTCCAATAGCAAGAAAATGCCGCTGTGGTCGCGTGCTAGATAAGCTGTTTATAAACGGGATGTGACGTTGCATCAACATAGATCTAGTGTATTTACACCAACAGTGCACGAGCTTTAGTTGTTGTGCATGCCTAGAACAAGACAAGGGCAGATACTCGGGACAGAAAAAGGGCAATGTAGTCTTCGGCGTCTTTATAATCGAGAAATGAAATGAGTGTATTGCTATCTAAAGTAATAGCTCATCATGGATTGCTAATTGGTGAGTGATTGGAAGAATGTTCCTATGTCTGACTACTTATATTCTTAGCTACTAGCCCGTGGGTCGTCTTCTGGCGGTCGAAGGACTGGCACTCAGAAGGATGAGTCGTCCGGCTCTGTCTTAGGACGTCGGCTCGGGATGTCTTCTATGCTATATGCAAGCTGGCTCTAGGGTCAGGCCGCTGCCTGTTTAGCAGTTGAGAGGGTTGGTGCTTCAGACTAAGTGTGTAGTAGAACGAGTATCGAGAAGAAACCCCTATATGCTTTGGTTAACGTTTACAAATATATATAAGGCGGGGGGGGAGAGAAAAAAAAATCCACCGAAGCCCCCCCCCCCCCCGCCCAAATAAAAAATCCTGGCTACCCTCTTTATATATGAGAGAGAAAGAGATTATTTAATTCCCAATACACAACTGTCATGTCAATTGTGAAGGGTGGTATATAATTTTACAATGGGACAAAACTGAACAGATCGAGAAGTAAGGAAAACTTTAACATATTCCACATAGCTATGTTTCTAATGTTTGTGTTTTTTCCAACAAGTCAACTGTGATTCTGCTACTTAGTTCCTCTCTTAGTATTGCAGGCTGGGCTATTCTCTTCTGATTTTATTGTCCTTTACTTACAATGAGAAACATCTTTTAGATTTGTCAACTACTTCGAGCTAGAAATATACATGTAACGTACTGCGGTGGTTGGCTGGAGGTTATATCATAGACTATATATTTATAGTCTATGGTTATATGGATCTAGATGTCTGGTTCCAGTTGGCTACAGACCTTTTGTATGTCCTACAAGTTGTACATAACTGCTTCCATTGTGTGTGTTGTGTTGCAGGTTTCATAGCTTGTTTAGTCCCGACCCCCCATAGTGATTAGTGAGTAATCTCCCTGGACTATATCCTTTATTAAGAATATTATTTATGTAATTTTATTTAATCAGTAGAAGAAGGCATTGGCAAAGCACACAAGACAAAAAAAAAGTAAGTTTAATGTTTTCACAACAATTAAAGTTGTCCATAAAAGTTGTTCAGAAATAGTTGATACTTCATGATCATTAGGTTGTCCATTATTGTTGTAAACAAGTCACTGGCGGATCAAGGTGGATCCAACTCGGCCGACCAGCCCTTCCCTGTTGGCCGATGGGGTGGGGATCGAATACCTCTACTGCCCTTCCCACCTAAAACCTTTGAGTGGGGGGGGGGGCGGTCCTACTTTTCGGAGAAATCATAGTTTGTGAACAAAATTAGTTGAATTAATATATAAATTTCATATTATGTCGCTCTCCTTCAGGTATTTTTGCCGATTCGGTGGGGTGGGGGGGGGAGGCGATTGCATGTACTGCCCTCCCTACTCTAGCCATCTGAGTGGGGGGCGGTCCTACGTGAACCCATTGTATATTATGTCGCACCACACTCTAATCTCAAAATTTATCATTAGTAAATATAAAATGAAAAAGGGTTGTACCAGGTGGGAGGGGCGATACATTACATTTAATGTAAATAGCATATAAATGCTAAATAAAAATATCTATACTGATTTATATTTCATTAACTATAAAGTTGTTCCGGATATTGGTTTTAAAACAAATTTATGTCAAATAATTATATTTTTTTCAAAAATATCGACAATAGGTTATTCAGGATTTTAAAATAAGAAAGTAATTTACTAGAAACGATTATTGAAAATAAATTTGTAGACTTATTTTACAGTTAATTTTCTTGCGGAAACATAATAAAAGTTGTTTAATCGGTAAAGAATGTTCCGGATTTTGTTTTGAACAAGAAATCGACCTACATTACCTTAATTTTCTTACAAATCGTCGCCAAAAATGATCCGAATTTTATATGAAAAATCTAATAAAGCTAATAAATGTTTGAAATCCCTCTTCTAATAAATAAAACAAATAATTTTCTCATTTACGAAAATTGGTTGTTTCGGATTTAAAAAAAAAAAATAGATTAACTCTATTTATGTAAAATCGCACTTCTCTCTTACACGACATTTAACTTTCTATCTAAAACGTTAAAAAATCTAATTATCGTTAATATTATGCTCTGATTTTTTAAGGAAAACAACTTCCTAACACCAAAGTATGGTTTGATAAAATCTCCATAAGGGTATGGTACATCTAATTTTCATAACAGACCATCCCAGAAATTTAATTAACGGCATTGGATTAATCTGGAATTCTTTTTTTTTTCTCACTATAAACATCCGGAACAATCTATAATAGAAACTTAAAACTAATGCGATGTTTCGGAAGGGAAATTAATTTTAATCAGATTTTCAATAGCTTTTAGTCTTTTTTTTTTCTCGCTATTAATATAACGTACAGACAAACTGACAGACAAAGCAAAAAAAAAGCGTCTTTAATCCTTTTATATATATGTTAATATATATATTAAGTCTAACTAGCCCATCAAATGAAATGCTAAAAGAACAAACTCGGTGCACCAATGTTCTATGATCCCCCGAGAAGTTGCTCGTATAGATGACATTTTTTAGTCTAACTATGACGTGTGACGTAATGGAATCTTTTTCCTTTGACGTCATATGGAGTTATTCTATTAAATGAAATGCTAAAAGAAATCACTCGGTGCACCAATGTCTATGAACCCTCAACAAGCTGCTCGTATAGATGATATTTTTTAGTCTAACTAGGCCGTGTGACGTAGTGGATTTTTTTCCTTTGACGTCATATGGAATAAATTCTTTAAATGCTAAAACAACTCGGTATAGTAATGTTTATTAAACCTCGTAATGTGACTCGCATTTTACAAAGACATAATAGATTTAGATCTACTCTAGATTTTTTACACTAGATCTAGTTTTTTTTTTTACACTAGAGCTAGATTTTTAAAACTAAATTTAGATTTAAGTTCTAATTAAAATAATTATAGGATCTAGATCTAGAATTTCTTGGTCTAGTTTAGAATGTTTTGTTGTTTTACATGTTTCGGATGTTCCTTCAGAGTTGTAGTCCAAACCTCCCGTAGGACGACGGGGGATGGGAGCGGGCAGGGATTGAACCTGGGACTATCGATGAATCCAAACGACAGTCCAGCGCGCTAACCGTACTACCAGACAGCCATGATTTAGACTAGATCAAGATCTTTAATTTTAATTTCTAGGCTTAAAGTTTAGATTTTTTTTCTAAAGTCTAGATTGTCAATATGTCAATATTACAATGTTATAAAATACTAAAACTAATCTACTATTTTAATATTTAGATTTTGCAATTAGTCTATATTATTATATAGTCTATTGATTATCTAGTGTTTTTTTAAATATAAATCTTATCTAAATTACATCTACATTATCCCAAATATATATTTTAGATCTAGATCTAGTAGATATAGATCTTGAGAGTGCTAAATTAGTAGTTTAATTTAGGTAGATCTACATCCTCATTCTCGTTCCATTTAGGCCTAAATGAAAATGCTCAAGGGTACCAAAATATTATCTAAAATCGCTCTTCTGACATATTGTACATATCAAGTAGTTGTCATTCCGTAATGTGTAGGTATATTATCAATAGTAGGCTATTAGTTTGTAACCAGTTTGTCATTAGATTAAGAGCAATGCCCGGTCGTGCGGTTAGCGCGCAGAACTGATTATCTCTACGGTCTCGGTTACATACCCTGCTCGATGCCATCCTCAGTCAACCAGCGAATATGCGGATCCGACAGTGATCCGTTTCCCACGGGGGCCGCCTCTGAGTTTGTGTGGCAACACAAACTCTCTTTGTAATCTTGTTTATATTTCAAAAAAAAAGTTGTGCATCCCATACATACGTAGTTTGTATAACATCCAACCACATTAGTCTCTGCTGTGAGAACTAGGCTACTTTCCTATTAAATAAAATTAACAATAAACTACGACATAATGGATGGTTAGCAAAAGAAAAGTTACGGAGTAATTTTCATTCTATAGATTATAGAGTCTAATCAGTAGACCCATCTCAGCAGACTCAGGAACACAAGTTGTTTTTTTCATTTCCTTCTTGCTTGACTTTCTCTCTCTCTCTCTCTCTCTTACTTTTTTGTTTCCTTGACCCGCTCATTCATCCAACCTATCTTACGAACACTCCAATAAATATGTAATACCAGTGGAATTTAAAAAGGACATTGTTGTACGTTTAGCTCATTAATGGTGTCGCTGGCGCTAAATGATATAATGTCGCTGGCGCTAAATGATATAATGTCGCTGGCATTAAATGATATAATGTTGCTGGCGCTAAATGATATAATGTCGCTGGCGTTAAATGATATAATGTCACTGGCGCTAAATAATATAATGTCACTGGCGCTAAATGATATAATATCGCTGGCGTTAAATGATATAATGTCACTGGCGCTAAATGATATAATGTAAGTGGCGCTAAATTATATAATGTCGCTGGCGCTAAATGATATAATGTCGCTGGCGCTAAATGATATAATATCGCTGGCGTTAAATGATATAATGTCACTGGCGCTAAATGATATAATGTAAGTGGCGCTAAATGATATAATGTCGCTGGCGCTAAATGATATAATGTCGCTGGCGCTAAATGATATAATGTCGCTGGCGCTAAATGATATAATGTCACTGGCGCTAAATGATATAATGTAAGTGGCGCTAAATTATATAATGTCGCTGGCGCTAAATGATATAATGTCGCTGGCGCTAAATGATATAATATCACTGGCGCTAAAACAAAAAAAAGATGCGAATAGAGTGATGTCACTAACTGTACATAATGATATCACTAACGATAAGCAAATGATATCTTTATAGCGAAATAAGTGATGTCACTAGTGCTAAATAAACGATGTCACTAACGCAAAATAAATTATGTCGCTAGCGCTAAATAAAGGATGTCACTAACGCAAAATAAATTATGTCACTAACGCAAAATAAATTATGTCGCTAGCGCTAAATAAAGGATGTCACTAACGCAAAATAAATTATGTCACTAACGCAAAATAAATTATGTCATTAGCGCTAAATAAAGGATGTCACCATAGCTAAATAAATGCTGCCAGCTAACCCTAAATACACGACTTCAATAACGCTTAATAAATTATCTCAATAACGCTAAACCTAAAACAGCGACAACAGACGTCCTACCAAACCTAATGTAAAGTGCTTTACCAATGACGACCTACTAAACCGTACATCTGTGTTTAAACCAAAGATAATGTAAAGTGCTTTATCACTTACGTCCTACTAAACCTAATGTAATGTGAGTTATGCCACTGACGTCCTACTAAACCTAATGTAATGTGAGTTATGCCATTGACGTCCTACTAAACCTAATGCAATGTGAGTTATGCCACTGACGTCCTACTAAACCTAATGTAATGTGAGTTATGCCACTTACGTCCTACTAAACCTAATGTAATGTGAGTTATGCCACTTACGTCCTACTAAACCTAATGTAATGTGAGTTATGCCACTGACGTCCTACTAAACCTAATGTAATGTGAGTTATGCCACTTACGTCCTACTAAACCTAATGTAATGTGAGTTATGTCACTGACGTCCTACTAAACCTAATGTAATGTGAGTTATGCCACTGACGTCCTACTAAACCTAATGTAATGTGAGTTATGCCACTTACGTCCTACTAAACCAGTACATCTGCGTATAAATTATAAACTAAATATAATGTAAAGTGATTTACCACTGACATTCTGCTAAAACCGTACATCTGCGTATCTTTACGACTAAAACGTTGCACAAATATTCATCGGCCTGACGTCACATCCATGACGTAGACAATCCGATTATATTCCAGGCTATAAATTCGATTCCTGCGTGCAGAACGTCAATATCTAAGATTGCATGATTGAGTTGTTCCCTACACCCTACCAGTGTTTCTCCTATGGTTCTCACAGAAGTAGGCATCAGTTTGTACTTCTTACTTGGATTAAATCCTAACAAAGTATGGTAAGTCAGTCAGGCAGTTGTGGCATAAGTTAATGTGTTTATGTTATGAAGTTTCAATTATTGAATGCAGGTTAAAGAAAACAAAAGAACATAAAATTAAAATGCATTTTAACTTTGGCTAGAACAATATTGGAATATGCGTCCTTTGTTTGGGACCCTTCAACTTAAGAAAATATAAAGAATCTAGAACAGACACAAATTAGAGCCGTGAGATTTATAACAAACGAAAATTCACTTTTAACTAAAGTAACATCATTTGCAAAATCACTTAATATGGAGACCCTTCAGGACAGAATACTAAAATTTAGAGTAGCAATAATACAAAAACATTGAATCATAGCCAGGACATTACCTGTAGATACAAAAACAAACTTTACACAACCTAATAAAACACACAGAAAGACAAAAAAGTGCTCCTTCTCCCTATTGCCATTAGAGCATGGAATGGGAGGCCTGAATCAGCCAGGAAAATCAAAGACTTAGTAAAGATTAAGTCTCAAATTAACATGCATGATTAGATTAACACATGGAGGGAACGAAGAGACTTTGAAGGAACGAATATAATTTATAGGATAAGATTAAATAATCGCGTGCGGCAAGCCTTAATAAAGCTCATCTTGAATTACAGACGCCCGTTCAAAAGAGAAGGTCCAAAGATAAGACCTTGCTAAAGACAGGCGCAGAAGACAAAACGTAAATTTAAATTGCCCCTGGCGGACAATGGCTTTGTCTGCATTAGATGTGACAAAGTATGTAGGTCGCGACAGGGTTTGGAGGTTATGTGAAACATTGCACCCATTCTTAATCTCTGGAATCGAAGAATTTGAAATTGTTATTATTGCTACTTTACTTTTTAGTAGTTTAAAGTCTCTCTTCTCAAAGTTTATCGAGTGTTATCGAGTCAAATGTGAATATTCATTTGTTATAATATTCCGCATCCGTTTCTTTATATCATCTTGATGAGGCCAACCTCTAAGGGCGAGAATTTTAATTTTCGTCAAACCAAGGTTGAATAGCATTTTAGTTTTGTGTTGAGAACAACAATCTAATGTTTACAAAGTGTGTCGATGTGAAAACAAATAGGCCTGATCATGAAACAAGAATAACATTAAAAATACTTTTTAAAAAAGGCATTACCTCTTTTATACACCCTATAGAGCGATTGTTTTTCTCTTAATAACTAATGAAAGTAGATTTTTTTTTAAATTCCACTCTTCCCCCCCCCCCCCACCCCCCACGAAAAAGAATCCTGGTTAAGCAGATAGTTAAATGTTTTGTTTTGTTTTACATGTTTCGGATGTTCCTTCAGAGTTGAAGATAATTACTTACTCCCTAGTCCAAACATCCCCGCAGGACGACGCGGGATGGGAGCGGGCAGGGTTTGAGCCCGGGACCATTTATAAATTCAAACGACAGTCCAGCGTGCAAACCGCTAGACCAGGCAGTAAATGTATAGATCTACTAGAATTTATTATATTACACTGATAGGCCTTTAGAGCTAGACTCTAGACATAACCCTAGATTATGTGCAAAATTTTCCTCAAATTTAATTGATCAAAAAATTGATCTTAAATCAAAAATACCCCCCCCCCTTTTTTTTTTAAACAAAAAATCTTAAATTAATACTGTGAGCTGAACGCGGAACAAAAAACATTTAGAGTCTTAAACCCATTTAATTTTGTAGAACCATTCCATTGAACTATATTTAAAAAGTTAAAGTAAAGTTCCCCTTTCAGATTTTGTGATCTATAGGGCAGATGCTGTAAAGGTCACCTGTTTTTGTGGCCCTCGGTTAACCTAGCGGCAAAGCGATGGAAGGGGCACCAAAAAATGGGTCTACAAGTATTGCTGCACTAGATATAATCTTCCCAAAATACTTAAATGCTGCTTGTAAGGTGACAGTAAGGTCATCGAAACAAGCAAATCGCACTTGGACAACTGTTAGAGAAAAACATTTTTAAGAAAGCTTCAAAGATTTTAAACATAAAAAAAGCGAATATATAAAAAAAAAATCCATTAAAAAAAAAAGTGTGAGCAGGTCAGGCAGGCGCGAGTGGGAGATACCTATTCTTACTGCTCAACACTAAAATTTACCAACAGTAGGCAGATGTTAGCGCTACTGGGTGGGCTCAATCTGTGCACCTCGGTATGCCTAAGTAACCAGACAACTAGCTATACTAACCTAAACTAAAGGAAAGCAAGATAACGAAACTTTAGTTAGGATAGATAATCAAACGAAACTTTATTTACATATGCAAAGACAAATCAATAATAAAATATAATCTATACACTAACTTGACTAACCACCACTACTGAACCCATCAACTAACTAAAACCCTCTAAATCTACACCACTACAAACACTAACCAACTATCTAACACAAACTGATCAACCCAACTATCTAACTAAATCACTACAACTACTACCCTAGACCTAGATCTACAATACCCTACTTCTACAACCAACCCATAACTATAACCAAAACAAGAACATCTTAGCCTTAGTACCTTACTTAAGAACAGAAACAGACTATAAACAGCGTGGCATCACTTTTTATACACCCCACCCTAACCTACACAAAAAGCGGAAGAACAAATAATAAATTTGGCACTAGCCTATAAAAAATAGAATACATAAAAATATAGCTCTGGGAGCGCAAGCTCACAAAAGCATATCTAAGGAAAGAACTCACTTACAACTATATGTCTTAATAATGTAGAAGCTGTTTCCTTTGTTTGGTATCAAGCAAAATAAGTACAACAAATAAATTGACTAATTGGTTTATTTATACTTGTTCCCTGTTTTGTTAGGTACAATGACATTTTTTAAAAATTTCAACCTTATCCAGAGAATGGGTGTGAGAGGAATTAACGTGTTCAGTTATTTAAGGGGACGAAATCCTACATATCTAGCCGTTCTGGGAATACTGAAAGATTAAATTCCCTTGTTGGTATCAAACAAAATAATTCATTAACAGGAATTAGTTGACTATTTGGTTAATTTTTTAAATCGTGCCTTGTCTATGCCAATGAATAATTGTGCAAAATTTCAGCTTGATTCGAGAATGGGTGCGGGAGAGATAACGTGCACAACCTTTTTTATCAGACAGACAGAGGGAGTTGATAGAAGCTTTGTAACAACCCTCTTTAGGTCAAGAATTTCACATTTTATCACTGGCACTGATTGGGTCGGGCTTCGATAAAGGGAAACAAAATTCATTGTATTGGCTTTAACAGTGTTCACTTAGAAATTTTTCTGCTGATGTGTCAGGTCTGAAGCAGTACTGCCCTATGACATGTAATAAGGATCCTCTTATGCATCTTTAGGGCTTTGAGGCTGATTATAAGGTCACCTGTCATTATCCCTTGGGTTGATATAACAACTAAGTGCAATGACGTAGCTAGGAATTCGCCATCATTTGGGGGCCGGGGGTTGGTCTTGACCTCTTTGGGGACCCCTGCATTTTGCGTAATATTTTTTATTTAATATAAAAACAAAATTTGAACACTCATTTGGGGCCCCCTCAAGTGGGGGCCCGGGGGGATTTTCAAATTCTCCCCCCCTCCCCCACCTAGCTACGCCACTGACAGTGTGTATTGTTACTATAGATAGCTTCCATCGTCGCTTAAATCTCTAAGCTTAGATTTTCATATTTACAGCCGTGGCATAATGACTCTGACTTGGCTAACTATGGATTCTTGATGCAAACACAAGTCTATTTGGTAAGTCAAACTACACTAGTCCTTTTTTTTATCATAGATAAAACTATATTTACTGGTTCATTTATCACTATCTCTACTTAGCACCATGACAATATGGTTTAACAATTAAGGGTAAATTAATTGAAACATGAATATATTGTATATCTGTATTGTAAAGTATTATTACTTGTATGTGCTCCTATAGCATGATCAGTGAGCTCTTGTCCAAGCTATATTGTGGACAGGTGCTGGAATGGGGTATCTGCAGCCATTAGACGCTCAGCAAAACCAACTCTAATAGATATGTACATTGATCTAATTACTTGCAAAGACAAGGCATTGTCTCTTATGTGATGACTTCGTTTCTTTGTTTGCTTTATAGAAGAAAGATTAAAATCAGGGCCGGATTTAAGTATGAGAGAATGATTTTAGTGAAGCCACTTTAAATTTTTAGAACGCTTGAATAAAGATCCGCTTATAAATAAAAATATGTATATCTAAAAGTATGCTACATTTTAGAAGAAAGAAATAAAGTTCTTGTAAATTTAATCTCACTTTCCTTTTCACAAAATATTTAATATGTAGGCCTATATTTTTTTCAGTTTTGAAAAGTGTATTATCAGAGCATGCTACAAGAGTGCTCTTCTTAATCACAACATTTTGCCACCCGTAAAAATGCGAAATAAATATTAGACAAAAAAAAACTTTAAAGTTACTTGGCCGTCAAAATACGGGTAATTTTTTTTATCTCTTTTGTGGAGGCCTCTTTCTTATGAAACCCCCGGGGCTGTAGTCCCGCCTGCCCTCCTTAAATCCGGTCCTGACTCAAATAATGTTATTTGTTATAGCACAAGCATTGATATTCTTTGTGGTGTCTATTTTTTATGTTAATTTTTGTCCCCAGCTTCCTCCAACAATTGAATACATCCTTGTGAGAATAACACTGGTTGGCATTGGGCTGTCTGTGGTTGGCTCGTTGCTGTCTGTGTTTCTAGTTTGCTATGTCCCGTAAGTAGATTGAACAATTATGTAAAAAATAAGGTAATAAAATAAGTTAGAAGTAGATCTCTGGCTAAACCTAATGAAGAATGTTATAACATATCCTTCACCTTCGCCTGTCGTGATATCTGTTGGGGTATCATAAGGGATCTTCTGACCATTTCACATCATTCATCTGTGTTTGTTGTCTTTCTCAGAGGCTTCTCTATCCTAGGGTATTATTTTTCCAGCGTTTTTCTTTTGCCCGGCTCCTTTTTAAAACAATTCTATACAAGACGGCGATTTGGATTCCTTGTCTCTTTGAAGTAGCCTAACACTTGAGTTTGTTTGTTTTACAATACTGTGAAAATCCTCGTGAGAATACCCTCTATTGACTTTTCAATCCTGTTCTGAACGTCTTCCTAGTTTTCTCTCCAACTCGTCTCAAATATACAAATGGCTACATGATCAAAAGGAGTCGCGGTGGCTGAGCGGTAAAGCGCTTGCCTTCTGAACCGGGGTCCGGGGGTTCGAAACTTGGTGAAGATTAGGATTTTCAGTTTCGATATCTTCGGGCGCATCTGAGTCCACCCAGCTCTAATGGGTACCTGACATTAGTTGGGTGGGGAAAAGTAAAGTTGGTTGGTCGTTGTGCTGGCCACATGACACCCCTTTAATGTAATCGTAGGCCACTATAGACCACAAGGTCTGAAAGGGGAACTTTACTTTATATAATCAAAAAATACACCAGTCTTATCTTTATGCCCAGGTCTATTTCGAGGCCAAGGTCTATTTCTATATTTTTGATTTTTCAAAACAAATGTGATGCATTTGGTTATGGGTCATTCTAACAATTTCATAACTGACGCATAGTTCAGAGATATTTAATACTTGCTTTTGCTAGTCGTTCCCGAATTGACATCATGACTTATAAGAACATTGAAATTGTGTTTAATACAGTGACTTCTGAAAAAACAAATCCCTTTATAGTTGTAAGTTGTAACTATTGGGAAAAGGGAGGTGGTATAATTTTCTCTAAAATTGTATTAAGGGACATGGTATTAGTTGCGTGGAAATATCAAGACAAAGCTGAAGATTAAACTGGGGCCTACACTAACATGAATCTATTTAGAAGCGTTACAGAATGTGAAATGTTTGGAGCTCAATCGGACACCAAAATAAAACAAGCAAACTAAAAAAAAAAAAACATTAAAAAACAAAGCTTATCTAAGGGAAATAACTCCACATCTACAGCCATACCCCCTCAATAGTGTAATTTTTTTTATGAAATAAAATTAATTAATTACCACTATTAAATTAACTATTTTGTTTAATTTTTTTGATTATTTCATGTTTTGTTAAGAACAATAAATAATTTTCCAAAGTTTAAACTTGATCTAAGAACGGGAAATAACGTATTCAAATATTGTACCAGACAGAGTTCATATAAAAGTAGTAGAAAAAAATTAATACCTTACACTTACAATATAGGTCCTATTAATGTAATATGTCAATTGTGTGTGTTTTTAATAGGAAACACAATCCTTCATGCAGATTTTCACTGACGAAATAACTTTCTAAAATGTAAACATTTGACTATGTCTTGACAAGTTGACCTTATATACGCAACATTACCTTATATTTACTTTATCTGTCTAAGGTTCACTAATAATGAGCCATCTATGTATATAATTCTCTTCTTCCCTAAACAGGTCAAACAAGAAGTAAAGGAAAGATCACTCTCTTATTTCTGCGGATAGTCACGCCACGAAAAAAAAACAAGAGGGGGGGGGGGGGACACGTTTTCACAGCTCGCTACGGATGGCTGCGCGCTGGACTATCAAACCCTGCCCGCTCCCATCCCATGCGGAAGGTTTGGACTAGGAAGTAAACTATCGTCAACTGTGAAGGAACATCCGAAACATGTAAAACATTTTACAAACACTAAATAGCAGGGCCGGACTTAAGCATTGTGGGGCCCCATTCGAAACGGATTTCGCGGGGCCAAGTTTGGGTAGGGAAGCGGACAATAAGTGAAATTTAAGAGTTTGTATTAGAAAAAAAATTCGTCTATGCATTTTATTCATTCTTTACTACGTACAGTATTACTTTACGAGCCTTGCGTGTAGCAAAGTCATCCAGTATATCATAATAATTATGTTTCCCACATAGATCCCGCTCAATAGCAAGAATTACCAAATGTTTCAATCTATCTTTGAGAATTGTTGACCTTAAGTAATTCTTTATTAGTTTGAGGCGCGAGAAGCTTCTTTCACCTGATTACACAATTACGGCTAATGCATAATGCCGTTTTTATTAATAGCGCGTAGGATTGACGTTTTTCATTTTGAATGACACCCCAAAACGACAATTTTTTTTTCTATGTATTTCCGTATATTTTAAGGACTTTTTCGTATATTTTGCAATTTCGGGAGATTTCCAGGAGCTCCTGTTAAATCGACAGGAGTGCGCGGGAAATCTCTTTTAAGTTAAAAAATGGTTTAATTAATAATTTATACACCTTGAATTAGCGCGGGTTCCATGAAAGTGCGAATCCTTCGGTCACATAGGTTGCAGTGGCCTAAGACCGGCCCTGCAAAATAGCGGCGTATGCCGCCAGTCGACTAGTATACAATAATACACTTTAAAATAAATAGGTCTCTTTTGTTATACTATTTATTTTTTGACTTTTCAGTATTCGAAGTGATGCCTTATTTTCTGTTTGCAACATGTGCATCGCCCTTATCGGCGCCCAGCTAGCGTTTGCAGGGGCGGAGAATGTTTTTCCCGAAAAGGTGGGTGATAGGTTGTGTGTATCTTTGTAAACTTGAATAAAATCTAAAATAAAAGAAGACTCCTATCTTTTTAAAACAAAGACTTTGAAATTTTATTCTCAAGTAAATCTTACTCTCAAGTAAATCTTTCCCTTCTTAACACGCTTTTCATTCTATTAATAGAATTACTATAACCGATATTTAACATAATATTTAATAGAATAACACAAATTGCGCATAATTGGTCCTTTACTAAGTAGAAAAATATTTGGGGGGGGGGGGATAATCGAGTTCCTAAAAAGTACGTAGTTATTGATTATGTCAGGGTTTTTTGTTGTTTTTTTTGGTCTCCCCATGTTAGCCCTGAACATTTCTTGGTTATTAACTCTTTGTGAAGTTGAATAGTGTAGATAGCCCATTAGCTTAAAATTTCTTGGTTATTAACTCTTTGTGAAGTTGAATAGTGTAGATAGCCCATTAGCTTAAAATTTCTTGGTTATTAACTCTTTGTGAAGTTGAATAGTGTAGATAGCCCATTAGCTTAAAATTTCTTGGTTATTAACTCTTTGTGAAGTTGAATAGTGTAGATAGCCCATTAGCTTAAAATTTCTTGGTTATTAACTCTTTGTGAAGTTGAATAGTGTAGATAGCCCATTAGCTTATGAAAAATGTTAGCCTGTAAAATTCCCTGGTCGTTGTAGTTGAGGAGTGAAGATAGCCCATTAGCTCATGAAACTGTTGTAACCATTCATTAAGAAAACCATCCTTAAGTATAGAGGCCGAGTGGTTAATTGCATGGATTCCAAACCGTGGGTCCCGGTTCAAATCCTGGTGAAGACTGGTACTTTTAACTTCGTTGACATTAGTTTGGGAAAAGTAAAAGCGGTTGGTCGTTGTGCTGGCCACATGAAACTCTCGTTAACTGTGGGCCACAGAAACAGATGACCTTTAGATAGCAAGGTCTGAAAGGGGAACTTTACTTTACTTAATCAAATGTTGGTGTGTTCTGATTGACAGATTATGTGCAAGGTTTCTACGGCGTCCCTTCACTATTTGTTCCTGGCAGTGCACACTTGGTCTCTGGCATTCTCGATACACATGCTTCTCAAGGTATTAGTACATTTCTTCTTGTTTTTTATATTGTACACAAAGGAACTAACACTAGAAAAAAAAGGGGGATTTCATATTATTCCGTACTTACTGGTAGTTAACAAATTTGTTTTATACCGACAAGGGAAATTAATTCTTCAGTATTCATAGTATTCATAGATATGGCTAAATATTTGAGGCTTTGTCCTCTTAGATAATTAAATACGTTATTTATACCACGCCCATCCTCGATTTATTGTAACAGGCGCTTCCGCGCTGTGCCTTATGCAGATAAATCAAACGGAGGTAACAGTCAAATAACGAAATCAAATAACACAGGCGAAAGGCCAACAATAGGCCTAGAAGTTAGTCGATGCTGATAGTGAATGCCGAACACAAAGTTTCATAATAACGAATAGAACCGTCGAATGTCTTCAAGCTAAATGTTTACGACCATACAACTGCGTTTCTCTAAAGCCGTCTAAAGTAGTCTGTTTACATGTCGCTATTCTTCCTCAAATCCTTGAATTAGCCTTGTTTTTACTAGTCGCGTCATTGTCTCAGTCAAAATATACTCTTTCTATAAAACAAATAACTAATTTCTAATCGTGCCATAACATAAGTAAAAAAAAAAACATCAATGGACCTCATTCACCAATCGTAAACATACAACATTTAGCCACCTGATTCTATATATCTTCTATACAAATTATGTTATCCATAAAGGCTGTCACGTGATACGTATTTTTCATTGTTTTATTAATATTATGACGTGGCTAAATGTGTTTATTTACGATTGGTGAATGAGGCCATTAAAAAATTAACCCATTATTCAAGTAATTATTGGTAATCAATTATGTTGTTTGATATCAAAACGGGAAAATATCCTATACATTATTGTTATTGAGAGATGTAGTTATAAATATTCAATTCCTCCCCTGGAGGGCTGCCTGGTCGTGCGGTTTGCGCGCTGGATTGTCGTTTGGATTTATCGATGGTCCCATCCCCCGTCGTCCTGCGGGAGGTTTGGACTAGGAAGTAAACTATCTACAACTCTGTAGGAACATCCGAAACATGTAAAATATTTTACAAACATTTTTCTTAGTTAAGCTTTTTTTTTTAAAAAAAAAAGCTTGTTTAAAACAAATACAACACTTTCGGAATGTATTGTGTTTCCTCTGTCCTCCCTTTTTTTTTGCCCTTATGTTGTTCACCTTAAGGCAGCTTTTGTTAATGCATCTACCAATTCTCATTAATATTCAGTCTAGAGGCTTAGCCTAAAATACTTAAAGAAAATCTATAGTGCTAAAAAGATGAAACTAGGTAGAGGACACGTACTAACCAGGAGATATATTAATTACATGAAGTCCCACCCAGTGGCGTAGCTAGGGTGGGGGTAGGAGGGTTCCAAATAAGTGTCCGAAATTTGTTTTCACATTACATATTACGCCATTATCTCGCGTCATGATTTCGAATGTCAAAATGCAGGGGCCCTAAAGAGGTCAAGCCCCCCCCCCCGGGCCCCCAAATCCCTAGCTATGCCACTGGACTCACCAATAGTGACAGAAATTTAAAAAAAGAACAGATTACGTTGGGCAGGTCATCTTAAAAGAGTGTCAGAAAACAGAGAAGCGAAAATAGTATTCCGGTAAATACCAATAGGCAGGCGACCCGAAGACAGGACCTCGAACGCGATGGATTGATGGTGTGGAGGCAGATCTTCTACAGCTTTGGGTACGGGCATGGAGACAAAAGGTTCAGAGCCCTTATGGGCTCTAGCGCCACTGGGATGAGAGGTTTAATCTGCTTAAAGGCTTCATTAAAATTATTAATTAAATTACACTTGAATACAAAGAAATAACGTATAACATTGCACATAAGTCATAAGTGCCCCAATGGGTTGATAAAAAAAAAAATTTCATTCGCTGAATAAAAAAAAGAGTAATAAAATCGTAATGAATATACCTACAATTTATGTCTTTGTATTTTTTAGCTGTTCAGATTCCTTCACGGCAAAAGGACCAAGAGGAGGTTTATACTGGCCAGCGTTGGCTGGGTGGGGCCAATCATTGTGGTGGCTACCACTGCAGTCGTGGCTGGTGACGGCTATGGAGATGAAAGACTGTAAGTACAATCATGCCTTCTTATCTGTTAGACTAGTGATTCCCAAAGTGGTCTATATAGACCCCCAGGGGTCTACGAAGAGTTCCAAGGGGTCTACGAAAGTGAAAAAATAAATTGGGGGTCTATGAGATGTCCATGGGGGTCTACGATAATGGATTTCTTTTCATTTCATTTGTGACTTAAATTTTCACTCCCATTAATGTTATTATTTCCTACACTGATATATGATCTGTACCTTAGTTAATCTTTTCAATATTTATCCTGCTATTCAAACGAAAAATGTTTGTATTTAACTTCAATACTTATTTAAATATCTTAATTTTGTCTACATGTAAGTTATGTTTAACAAAAAGAAATGTATATTGTACACCGTTGATTATTATTTAACATTGGGATTCATTCTTTCCTTGTCAAACAAGCGGTTGCCTAAGTGCCTTTTTATGGCGATATGAAACTAATTACACTGGAGGATAATTTGAGACGATGCCACCCTGATAAAAAAGATAAAAGTTTGAAAAAGATAAGTTTAGAATAGACCCACACAATCTCTCTTCGACATCATAAAGAGAAGATGATGGTTTGTGAACGACTTACAATATCTCTTTATTTATAGCCAAATACGGAAAACACTTTAGGTAAAACATTGATTTTACCTGCTTCTTATGTAATTCTTTTCAAACATAAACAGTTTGGGATCAGCGGTCTAGCAGGTCCTGACATAGCGCTGTTTGCTGCAAACTCCCTAAGGGTTGCTGGCTCCTTATTTTTCCTCAGGGTGGACTCACAAAACCCATGTTTATAGTTACAAGTTAGCAGAGGTTTGAATTCAGATATCCTTCTGCTAGGTGGGTAGAACGCCAAGGCTAATGAGTCCCGCCTGTCCAAGGCTTACTGGTTTAGGTGCCAGTTACTCACCTGTTAGTAAAAACAGTTCTGCGGACCCAATATTTGAGCCACACACGAAAGATCAAGAAATACAAAAGAAACTGCTCTTTGTGAAAACGTTGACAAGAATACCTAAAGCAAATGAATTACTTAATATTGAATGTTTCAAAGACTACTTTATAGAACAACAATTTCCTATACGAAACAATACCCAGAGTAACGGATGAAGAGCCTACAAAAAAACATTCCCAGTGTGTTTGATGATTCCAGAAATATATATTTTGTTAAATTTTAATTGGTTTAAATTTAAATTTTATCAATAAAAATGACATCGGTATGGCTTGAAATGTAGCTTTAAATTACTTTTTCACTCTGAGACTCACTACATTTAGAAATTAGTTTTAAAAATGTTGATGAATTTGCAAAAATGCAATATAAGTTTAAGCAGAGGGTCTACCGAAAATCAGAAACCATGGCAAGGGGTCTACGAGACAAAAAAGTTTGGGAACCACTGTGTTAGACGCACAAAACCAGTATCGGCTTTTCCCGACTCGGGTTGCTGCCTGGTCGTGCGATTTGCACGCTAGACTGTCGTTCGGACTTATCGATGGTCCCGGGTTCAAACCCTTCCCGCTCCCATCCCCCGTCCTCCTGCGGGAGGTTTGGACTAGTAAGTAATTATCTTCAACTCTGAAGGAACATCCGAAACATGTAAAACAGTAGGTTTGTTAAGGAAAAAGAAAAAAGAAGCGTTTCGAGATTTATGTCCCTGTAAAAAAAATCAACAGATAAGTTTATGCAAAAAGTGTATACCTAATCTGCAACGTAGTCTATCTTGTACAAATAAACATCATTAACCAATTTTGTTACAATGTTGAAAAGTTGTATTGTAAGCATATTTGATACCATAAATGCACTAAAACAGGTAGGTGTCATAAATCTTGTGTGATGACCCCTCTATGATGGACCTCATTCACCAATCGTAATTAAACATTTAGTCACGTGATAGCCTTAGTGTATTAAAAATACAGATCGTAATTTATATAGAAGAGGTAGAGAATCACGTGGCTAAATGTTGTTTGTTTACGATTGGTGAATGAGAGAGTTAACACTCTTCTGTAACTAAAAGTAAGAAATAAATCATAAGCCTTTTTATCATTTAGTATTTTGTTAATCCAAGTGTACGTTTTTTTAGCTTAATACAATTGCTTTACGTTTATTTGATTTCAGATGTTGGCTGAGTGTGGATAATGGATCAGTGTGGGCTTTTGTCGGACCAGTTTGTTTCATTTGTTCGGTAATGGCTATTTTGCTTTATTAACTGCATATGCCTAATTAAATTAAACATCTGCTGCCTTCACAAACATTGTAAAGGATTCGGGAGACAAACCCTGAGGAAAAATTAAGGGCCGTTTACAGTGCTACACCGTGGCAGAACCGTGTAAGTCTCATCGCACTGAGGCACCGTGTTGAGAACACTATTCTCTGATAACACGGACTCGGAAAGCAGCAGTTCGTTGCAGAGTTTCCCTGTCTCCGAACAGAGCTAGCTCGCCATGCGTACCAGTTTCTTTTTCACTCAAATGACCATTTTTGGGCTGCAGTATCGCGCACTCGTAAAGCAGATGGTTAACCGTTTCGTCGTCTTGCTGACAGTGTCTACAACGTGAATCGAAGTTAGATTTAAATTTAGCAAAAAAAGCTCCGATTGGACAGTGTCCCGTTCTGTACTTAGCAATTGTCACCTGTTCTTCCCTGTTTTACTGTCATCATTCGTCCGATTTAGAGGGCCCTTTTAAGTTTTCCCAGACCTCCTTGCCTGTGCTTCCGTTTTCCCAATTTCGGTGCCACTTTTTTTTTCTGCCATTTGTCTACAATTACCCGAGCCTTCTGTGGCTCATTCACAGGGCCCAGTTTGGTGCCGAGCTTGGCTATTCAGTCAGTCCTCACGTTACCTTCAATACCAATATGCCCCGGTATGCACTGTAATGTCGTCCGAATACTGTGTTTTTTTAAGGTGTCCCACGCACGCCAGTGTTTTTGCCAGTGGTTCCGGTAGTGTTCCAACAGAGCTCTCGATGGCTTGTAGGCATGACAATGAGTCTGTAAATAGCACAATAGGTCTGGGTTGTGCAGATTTCTCGTTAAGTCGTTCTTCAATGGACTCTACTGCATTTTGAATTGCTACCATTTCTGCTACGTAATTGCTCATGCTAGAACACGGACTCAGAATTTCGTCGTTTTCAGTGGAGCCAGGGAATCAAACCACAATACCATACCCAGATGTTTTCTGACCTAGGTTCTCTCTCGTGGAACCATCTGTGAACACTTTAATGGTATTGGCTGGGTACTGGGTACTAGTTTTCCTGGTCGTGCTTTGAAGGATAGCTTTTGTGCATTTCTTGCTCACTTCGGGGTCAATACTCAATCTTGCATCTTTGTATATATCTTTGCCAAGTGTGAAGAGGGTCCAGATTGTTTTAGCACAGTTTACTTCCATGTTCCACATCCGCGTGTGGCAAGAAACCGTGACTAGGTCACGTTGGAGTTCTGCAGCTAGAGCTACCCGATGGCGCCAAACTGTATCGGTACTTGCTGTTCCTTTGGACATATCAGATGCGTGGAGAGGAGGGAACTGCTGCGACTACTTTCCAATCATAGCCAATATTATGGCTTTCATTTAATTTCTTTGAGAATACCATAATTGCTTTGTGGTAGGTGGCCGTAGAATTGTGATTACTTTGTAAAGGGAAAAATCAAACTGTTTTGATTCAGGTATAGATATATCAAATATTTTTAAAGACCAAATTTAACCAAAACTGTATAGAAAATTTCCGCAAATGAGGATTAAGTGTTTGGTATCTTCTCTTTCCAGGTCAATTTGCTGGTGTTGTTTCTAGTCTTATTGGTACAGTACAGACATGACAGTAAAAAAGCGTTGCCTCCCATTACAAGGCTTGGGTATGTGTTTCATTTTTTTTTTTTTGTAGTCGTACAACGTATTCTTATTTTATTTCATAATATCTACCTACACTACCAACGGTATGACAATGATTTATAAACTCATGATTTGACAACTTGCTCAGCCATCTCTTAGGAAGGGGAAAGAAAATAAAGAGATCAGAAAAAAAATGGGGACGATAACCACGAATCTGGTACCCAAAATTTAAATAGTCTACTAGCTGGTAAATTAAGAAGGATTATTACAATCATAAAATATGATACTACTGTGAGTGAAGTAGTTCATATTATAACAAGTTGACTACACTATAAAGCATCTAATTCAAGATCATTGACTACACTATAAAGCATCCAATCCAAGGTCATTGACTACACTATAAAGCATCCAATCCAAGGCCACTGACTCCACTATAAAGCATCTAATTCAATGCCATTGACTACACTATAAAGCATCTAATTCAAGGTCATTGACTGCGATATAAAGCATATAGTACAAGGTCATTGACTGCACTATAAAGCATATAGTACAAGATCATTGACTACACTATAAAGCATCCAATTCAAGGTCATTGACTACACTATAAAGTATCTAATTCAATGCCATTGACTACACTATAAAGCATCTAATTCAATGCCATTGACTACACTATAAAGCATCTAATTCAAGGTCATTGACTGCACTATAAAGCATAGAGTACAAGGTCATTGACTGCACCATAAAGCATCTAATACAAGGTCATTGACTGCACTATAAAGCATATAGTACAAGGTCATTGACAACACCATAAAGCATCTAATACAAGGCCATTGACTGCACTGTAAAGCATCTAGTTCAAGGTCATTGACTACACTATAAAGCATCTAATGCAAGGTCAATGTTCGAAGCCAAAGGTCAAAGTTCTATCCAATGGAGGTAAAAATAATTGCAGACTTTCCGTCTTCCTTTTACTTACCTTCTATTTTTCTCTTCCTTTTTCTCTCCCCTCTTACTGTTCTACAGTTTAAATTATTCCACTATCAATTCAAACTCTTATTCAGTCTTAGTTTTGCCTGTTTGTCTTCCTAAGGAAACGATCTGCCATGTTATTACACTCATATGTAACCTGAGGAATGTTTATTGAAATCTAAGTGAACATTATATTAGATACAATTTAGGATTTTTACTTTCAGGAATCTACTAACAACCATCACAACACAGCTTCCAGTCACCAATGTCACCTGGCTAGTCGGTGTGGTTCCAGCAAAATTCGTTGCTTTTCAATATTTGTTTGTCATGCTAAATGCTTCACAGGTAAGTCAATTGAAAAACAACAACTAATGTAGCCGTTTTAAGATTTTGCATTGTTTAGGGCAGATGATGTAAATCTCATCTGCTTCTATGGCCAACATTTAACGAGGGTGTCATGTGGCCATCACCAGGACAACTGCCTTTGCTTTCTTCAACCATTGTCAGGTACACTTGACTCAGGAGTGTTTTAAAAATCAAGAAACTGAAAAGCCCAGATTTGAGATTTAAACCGGAGAACCCTAGGTTTGGAAGCCAAGTGCTTTACCACTTAGCCACCAAGTCAATAAGTAGATTATGAAAATAACAAGCTGATTATGAAAATAACAAGCTGATTTGCAAATGTTTCACTCTTAAATAAGACATAAAAGATTTGTAATAATAATAATTTAATGTAAACAGCACTGTTAAAAACATATTCTGTTGGCTGAAGATGCTTGAAGAACATCATAGACATTAAATAAAAGACTGACTAAAAAAAACTAAGTTTAAAAAGGCAGTCTTATTTTTAAAAAAAATGTTTTGAACAGGTAAGTGTTCAAATTTCTTTCCAATTCTAGAGATTACAAAATTGACAGCAAAAAAGAAATAGGCTTAGCTAAGGATTACACCAACTAATTAAAAAAAGAATGTTTTAGAACACTGGTAAACTTTTCATTAAAACTGTGTGAAAATTATGCTTACTCTACAAAATGTATAGCTTGGGCTTGAACATTTGAATCTTAGAAGATTAAATTTCCCATTTCTGCATACTCAGCAGAAACATTTTTCACATTACTAACCTACTGGTATCCAACACAGCTTATTCTAACTACAGCATCCAAATTTGTTGAAATCAAAAGTAATTTCTTTTTTTTTCCCAGGGCATGATTATTTTCACATGCCATATGATGTGCAGTAGCCAGATAAGAAATCTCCTGAAGACGCGTTTCCATGGAGTTCCGCCACCAGATGGAGCCAAAAATGAAGAGCTTACCAAGAGTGATTCCACTGGCAACACACAATCACTGGAAATGGATATAGTGGGGGCAGAGGGGCTACGGGCTATTGCTATGTCCAAGAAGAGAGATTCATAACTCACTAAAACTCTTATAGAAAAATAGTAGCCTTCTCTTATTAGACTGTATTCATTCAAACCTAAAGATTTTACATAGTTTAACAAAATAAAGCCCTCAAAAAAAAAAAGGAATATAAGAATTTTTTTATTTTTATTTTCATACCACAGTATTTGCAATCAGCATCTTAAGTGGCACTTTAAATAATTTTTTGAAAATGGAAGTAATATTATTATTTTCACGTTTAGTTAACATATTTTCAGAGTAAAAATGTAATGTTAATTATACTTTAAAAGTATGATGGTTAAAAGAAAAAAATAAATTTTAATTGCACAATTTTGATTAATTTTAAGAGGGAAATGGGCATTGTATATATCCTATGAGACAGTAAGGTGATGTGTCAAAATCAAGATCATGGTAGTAAGGTTGTGTGTCCGAAACAAAGGTCACCGTAGTAAGGTGGTTATCCAGAAAATAGGTCAAAGAAAAATCGTGTGCAATATGAGTGAAAAGAACATTTTGAAAAATCCAACAACAATGGGATTTACTCGACATGTCAATCTTTTCTTTGATGTCAAAGTTTACTCAGGTTTGTAATTTACAAATAAGAGAAAGATTCAATCTCATCTTCTTCAGATTAGCAATGCTTTTATTTGAAGGAACATTATCACAAGTCATTCCAAATTAATGACAGTAACTATAATAAATGTCTTGCTCAGAAATGAGCATAATTTAACTGTATTTATTTGTTTTTAAATTTTTTAACCTGATATTTAATATGTTCATACAAATGTACGATTGTGAACAATAAACAAGTGAAAGATGTAGGCAGTATTATAGATTACATATTTTTATATTATGGTACAAACGATTTAGTTTTATTTCTGGTATTCTATATAATTTAAGTTGAAATCAGTTTTAAAAAACAATTTACTAATACAATTAAGAATATTCATTGAAAAAAATAATAGTTTAAAAAATATATTTATATGTTTTGTTTTGTAAAATGTTTTACATGTTTTGGATGTTCCTTCAGAGTTGAAGATAGTTTACTTCCTAGTCCAAACCTCCCGCAGGATAACAGGGATGGGAGCGGGCAGCGTTTGAACCCGCGACCATTGATAAATCCAAACGACAGTCCAGCTCGCAAACCGCACGACCAGGCAGCCATCCATATATATGTGTTGGTTAAAGCTATCTGCAGTATAGTCAAATATCTAAAGAAAAATCCTTTACAGTGAAGATTTCTCCACCCCACCCTGACAAATAAAATTAAAAAGTAAATAAACATTATTTTAATGATATAAAGAAATCGTGAAATCTTACTACATGTAATCTAGAAAAAGCATATTCCAGTAAGCATACTTTATAGTTTTAGACAGAGAAAATGTATTTTTAAAAATATGAATAAAATTAAGTTGTTTAGCCAAAATATTATTTTTATTATTTATTGAGTTAAAAAACATACATTTAAACTGGCTAATAAAAATATTTTATAAAAATTTTTTTTAATGGGATAGCATTTTTGTTACTGCCAGCAGCATAAAAATGTCTAAGGTCAACACTGATTGGAACTTAAGAAACACTAAAAATGAGGTAGGCCTACATATAATATACAAAATATTTTTTACTAAAACATTCTATGAAAATAGGAATATGAGTAATATAATCCACAAGGTAAGCAACCCATCTTGTCAAGGATCTGTAATTAGTATATAAAAATATTTTCAAAAATATGAACCAAATTGAATGATTGTATGACTTGTATCACAGCTGTAGCATATATAGATAACAATTTGATTTGAAAATACAAGAAACATGTTTTCTACCAATTTGACTTTGTCATTCCACATACATGAAATGTTTCTCACTTATGATATTTAAACACAATATTGAGATGGATGTAAGCAAATACAGTATTCAAGAGTGTTAAAAGCCATCCCCTCCCCCTGCAATTTTTTTTTACAAAGATAAAGTTTTTACACCCCTAGCAAAATTAAATTGAATTTGAGACTTATTTTTCTATACTAAAAAAACTCAGAAAGGATATAATATGGCTGCCACGATAATGGCTAGAAGACTTTGGGCTTAAGATCTTTGCAGTGACAGTCTTGAATGAACACAAGACATAACACAACATACCTAATGACATTAAATTTTATAACAAGGAAGAAAAATACAATTAATGATCAATGTTATGATAAATGTTGCACATAATGAAAAAATTAAATTGTTTAACACAGTGGATCTACATAGAATTAAGCAAAAAATTTACATGTAAATTATGACATAAATACTTCAAAAGTAAAATAATCATTGTGTCAATTACTGATGAAAGAATTAAGTAGCAACATTTGAAAAAAAAAATATTATTTAACTCCGGGCTTGACTACCATAACAGCATTAAAATTATATCTTCTTTTTCCATTTGCATCACAAAATGTCTGATGTGTAATATACGTTTAAAGCTCTTTTTGCAATGCAGTGCCAAAAACATGGCATTTTAAATTGGAATATTTATTTATAGGCAGGAACAATATCAGTCTTTTTTTATTTTACACCAAAGCTGAGCTTTTACCATTTTGATTACAGGATCATTGTTCTATAGAAAAAGAATTATATAGATTGTATAATAACTGAATCGTTCTACAACTTTTTCCCATATAAACCTTGTGTGTGCATTTTATATTGTGGAGTACTGGTGCCATATTGGTTGGCACCAGCTGTAAACTTCCTGTTGTGTTGAAATGAAGATCTGCTGAATTTTGGATCTAAATCCCTTCCTGAAATAAATGCTTCATCTTCTGTAAAGTCTGCAAAAAGATCTGGCTGTTCTCTGAAAATAAAAAAAAATATTTGAATTACCAGTATAGAATGTTAGCTTGCTAAAAAGATGTTATACAATTATTTTTTTTAACTGGAAAAGGAATGTGGGAATCCTATGTATTTCCTTTAACAAAATTTAGTCTTGTATAATTATAGCATACCATTCAAAGAAATTATTTTCATCTAATTATGAATTTAATATTATTTTGCAGATTTGAAGTAGATTGCCTCCCTTACACTAAGATCATTTAGCAAAAGTAGTTAACAATTTTTATTAACATTAAAAAAAAACATACCTCATATAGGGCATACTGTTACCAGGTACAAAGAAATCTTCTTGTCTATGCTCTAAAAAATTACATTAAATATTTATTTTACTTACAACTGTAAAATTAGTAGCTAGTTGTTAAAATAAAGTATTTCACTAACATTTACATCACATTTAGCAGTTTTAGTTTTTGCGTATTGAAATTAGGATTCTCTAAATATTATAATAATTGTTGGTAGGCCTACTCTTATTTCTAAATAAATAGGTTTCCACTAATTCTTTAAAACGTCGATTTTAATATAATTACCTCTACTAAGTCCAGGCTTAAGTCTATTACTGGCATACTGTGAAAAAAACAAACCACTTGTATTTTTTCATTTGAAAGGTATATATTCATATTTATTTTTAAAAAAAACATCATAAAGGAAAACATTCATTTTAAAAATGACAACCATCTTGGCTGTAAAAGAAAAGGTTTATACAGTAATTCCATACCTCTTTCATTCTCTCTCTCACAGCTCCAGAGTCTTGAGTTTTTTTCTTGCCAAAAGCTTCGTACAGTAACTCACTTTCACTGATTCTTTGATTTTGACTATCTTTCTCTAATGAGCTTCTTCTACTCATGGGGATGCCATATTTCTGAACATATTCTTTACACCAAGGTATGTGTTTGCTGGCACTTGTGTAATTGAATTGACGTTCACAGTAAGGGCATTTGATTAGACCTAAAGTATTGATTGGGAAACAATTTAGATTTATCAACAAATAAGTGTTTGTTTGACTGTTTAGCTATTTCTATTCAATATATATATATATATAAAATAAATGCATCTAAATTTGTATGATACATTTCAGTATTTCTGTATTTGTTGATAAAGCACATGGAAAAAAGACTCAAGGAAATACTAAAAGTATAAAAATATATACAATGAGAAGAATAAACAGGTAGTTGAAGTAACAAACTTTCACTGGTATGGAGAGTAAAATCATGTTTAGCTGTGGAGAGAGCTGTCAGAAAAGTGAAGTAGACAGCCCTAGTTGATCAAGAATATTTGTAAACAATAAATGCCAGAGAAAAAAATTATTAATAAAAGTGAAAATGACCCTACGCTTGTAGTAAAAGTGAAATTAGGGTTAGCAGACGTCTAAAGGTCATGTCCTCCTTTTTGGGGTAGTGTCCTCGATTAGCCTAAAGTATGAAAATATCCAGCTTTTCGCCTTCTTTATTGCAATGGCAAAAAAATAGATGGTACCCTTTGAAGAATTCCAGTACTCTTGCTAGATTTTTCTAAATACATTAAAAGACACTACATTTGATGATATATTTTCATGCATACAGTACCTATATATAGAGAGAGAGGTAATAATGTTAAGGATGTTAATTGCTTGACCAGTACTGCAATTTAAAATTATATGCAGGACACAAAGATAAGTTTTTTGTAAACCTTCTTCATGAACAGTACTGTGTGTATATATGAAGCTGTTCTAATGAAACTCGTTACTCAGGGCTTCTCAAACTGTGTGAATTTTTCCTTTGCATCCTCGGGTATAATGCCAACATTGAGAAAGTATTTTCAAAAGTGGACAAAAGAGAAAAATAAACTGTCTTGACTCTGTGAGAGCTCCAATAGTATGTTGGCTTGAATGATGAGAAGTAAGTTCTTCTGAGCAATATGATATCTAATAAAGTTTCATTACATTTGATGACTTAAAATTACTATATGTTTAATCAAAGAAAACTATGTCCAGTTTTTTAAGTTTACTTTCTCTTTTTTTTTCCTCCTACTTTTGGGTTCTGCTATGGGTATGTAGGTGTCTGGTAACCCTAAGTGAAATAGGTCTTTTCATTTTACAAAAGTAGTCTGAATGATTATCTTGTTTAAATAAACATGTTTTAAGACCAAGGAAATAGATGACATAATTTTAACATATTTAAAAGGATTTGTAAAATCTAAAGTACACATTTAATTTAGATATTTATTTAGTCTACATTTAACCTTCATTTTTGTTGTCATGACTAGCCAAGTGCTCTCTGTAAAGAGATTTGTCCCTTCGTATTTGATCTCTCAATTCATCCTGCTGCTGTTGCCAGACTGGTTTCCAGGAGTATATAGGCTTACTAAGTGTAGTAATGTAGTCTAGGTCTGCATTAGCTTCATCTTCAGATTCTTCATCTGCACTAAGGCCAAACTTTCCACACTTTTCTTCATGCTGACTCTATTAAAATAGCCATAAAAACGTATACAGAAAAAAAAATATTGTAATTTTTCTTCGCTTTAAACTTTTAATTTCTGTTTGAATGAAAAATTATACATACAATAAGTCTGGAAAAACTTGGTAATATTAAACTAGACACAAAGATAAAAGCACATTCCTTGCTCTACATGCAATGACAAATTTGTACTAATACTCCTTCTTCCCTAGTGATATTAAAGCATGGAATGGGTTGCCTGAGTCAGCCAGGAAAACCAGTGACTTGGAAGAGTTTAATTCATTGATTAACATGCAAGACTAAATTGACCTAGGTACTCGTGTAGGAAGTAATCATCTTCTTTTTTAAAGTAACATTTGTATTTTTTAAGAAATATAAGGAAATAGCTTTGACTAGTATAACATGCATAGAGACTTATCTAAATAGCATACATGTATGTGTACTTAGTGCCGAGCTAAAACTGACAATGTACTTTTGAAAAAAAAAGTTTTTTTTAAATAATTAACAGAATGACTATATTTTACTAGTTTTAATAGAAAAGCTGAATCTTGAATATTAGTATCTCAGTAAAAATATTATCACAATAATTTTTTTAAACCACTTTGTACAAATTAACTTTTCATAAGTGTGATGAGTTTTCGTAACAACAATTTTTACGAACAGAATAAATATTGTTACCATCTTTTTAACCAAATTGTTTTTACTAGTTAATAATTAGTTATGGCTATAGGAATGTAGGCCAACTTACCAATTTTCCTCTGGTAAAAGCCTGATTACACCATGGACAAGAGAGTTTCTCTTCATATTCATCTGTAAAATTTAATAATTTTGAAATAATTTTTTCTTTAAAAACATCTAAACAAAACGATTATCCATTAGCTTTAAGAGATTAAAAATGTCTAAATCTGAGCAAGTAATAGAACTTAAGTTGGCCTATTTAAAAGCTATTAGAATTTGAACACATTTTTTTTTAAAGTGTGCCAGCCTTCACAATAACATTTTATTCAAGTGTTCTTCTCTAGGTAAAAGGGTTGATGATGAATAATAGTTGTAACCATGTATGTATAACAGAATTTTTTAATTTACATGGATTTTATTAACAGATAGGGGTCTATATATTAAATCACACAATTTTAATTCCCAAAGAGATATTTTCTGGTAATGGTGATCTGATATTAGTGATCTCCCACCATGAAAGATAAAATTCTAATTCTCAAAAAGTGGGAAACTATATATACTGGGGCATATTATATGAAGCTCATATACGTTTCTGTGGTCAGGATTACACCAGAATATTCTAGATGCCATTAAAGTCATGAAGGTGAGGAACTTCCAAATGAGAGGATGAGAAGATTAAAGAATCACTTTGACCAATAGTGACCCAATGAGCTATAATAAAACCTACTGTTTTAAAAGCAAGTTTCAAGAAGATTAAAACTGTCTGTACAGTGCAATACTATATTCATAAGTACAAAATGTATGTGTGCAAGCTAATTCAATAAGAATTTGTTTAAAAAACCTATGTAGCTATTGTTTTAGATTGGTATTTCTAAGCCACATGTGTTTTTTGTTTAAGAAGAAATGAATGTGTATTGAACTAAATAAGAATATTAAGCAAATTATAATTTTAACCTTGATTCTTATGCCTTGGAGTAAACAAATATTCTTCATCTAAACCTGTTGGTGAACCTCTTTCAGGTGCAACATGTCTAGGTTTAGGCTTTTTTTTCTTCTTGGTGTTCCTTGAACTGCCTGTGAGACCTCCAGAGACTAAAAATCATAAATACTAGAAAATTTTATTCCGCAGTTATTTCTAATTATAATTTTTTTTAAACGTTTATTTGTATTAATTTTTTAATTGTATGTAATGACTAAACCCAAAAATTGTTTTTAATGATAAAAAGAATGATTTCAAAAAGTGATTTTTGTTTTTTATTGCTTTAATTATGGAACCCTTAAATGCCAGAAATTCTTCATAATTTTAATCAGAAATAAAAACTGTCTTGTCAAAATTGTATTTGTTAAATATATTATAAATGTATATGGAAAAAAAAAGTTAAGAAAATAGTTTTTGTTAAAAAATGTTAAGCACTTTTGTTATAAATAAGTATATCTTATTTGCCTTTTAATCTTCATGCAGATTAATTTATAAACTATTTTGTTTCAGTTATAAAAAATTTAACTGTATTTTCTTTTTTTTTTTCAATGCATTAAATTGGTAACAGAATGAAACAAATAAGAATATGATAAAAGGAAAGGATTTCTTTTGCATTAAAAAGTTTGTCAGAGAAAAAAATCTGTTTACAAATAAATTTTAAGCCATGCAACAAACTACCTGCAAATCCTCTAGGATTTAGTAAATCTCCAAACAGTTCATCAAACAAGTTTTCTGTTTCTGACACTGGACTTGGTGTCCTATAAGCTTTAAAATCTGTAAATTTAAAATTGTAATTGCTGTTCTCACCAGATCCAGTTTGTGATTTCTCATTGGCAGCATTTGCCTTGGTCTTTTGACTTCTATAATTCTTTGTGAATGTCTCAGACCAAGAAGCAGCATTGGCTTTCTTGGTTTTTGACTGTGAAGAGCTTTCTGGTGAATGTGATGCAGTTTGTTTGAAAGTACTTGCTGGTTGTGCTTGTTTTTCCTGTGACTGAGTATTTGAGCGCTGAAGATCTCTCTCAAGTATCTCACGCCTGTCTTTACTCGACAAATATTCATAAGCAGCTGCAATCTCCTGAAATTTTTCCTTTGCTCCTGGATTACTATTTTTATCAGGATGCCACTTTTTAGCTAAAGTCCTGTATGCCTTTTTAATTTGGTTTTCATCTGCTCCAATGCTTATTTCTAAAATCTCAAAATAATTCTTAGGAGCCATGTCACTTGTGGAATATCTTTCTTCAAATAATATGTACCTAAATTGAGTAAAATATAGATCCATAATAATTTAATGTAGATGTAATATAATAAACATAGCTAAAAATACTATTCTTAGCTTAATATTAACTAGTCATAAATAAAAACTATATTCTTCGCTAGTAGTCTCTGTACTCTTATATGGCTGTGAAAGTTGGACACTGATTGTTGAGGCTGAAAGAAGAATCCAAACCTTTGAGAGTAAATGCTACAGAAAAATGCTGGGTATCAGACCAGGAAAAGAAGACAAATGAGTTTGTACTTTTACAAGTTAACATTCTGACTGGTATAAAGAACTTCTCAATACTATGAAGAGTTGAAGGCTGGGCTGGTTTGGTCATATTGTAAGACTTGATTCACTATCAAAAGTCAGTTATAGTGGAAGGAGAATGAAGAAAGGGTTGTCCAAAAAAAAACGCTAGTTGGATAATGTAAAATATTTACCAGCCTACTGCTGAAAAGTAGAGGGATTCGGTTACACCAACTGTTAAAGAACACCTTTGTTGAAAGTCAAGGGACAGATGAGACGATAAATAAAATGCTTAGGCAATATTGTAATATATCTTCATATTGTAAAAACCATAAAGGCACTCCAATTTATTGTTAGTTTATTGCATGGTTTTATGCTATTTTGTAGTACTGTCAGGAGGTTGCTGATGTAAGCTAACATCAGTAGTGTACAATTTCATTAATTTTTGCTGCAAGAGTTGTGCCTATAATTATTTCAGACTGTTACTTTAATTTAAATGTAATACAGTACAATAGTAGGCCTTGAAATTGTGTTAAAAAGCCATGGTAAAAAATACTCATATCAAGGACAAATAAATATTGTCTGAGCAAAGAAATATTTCAGCTTTATTTTTTTAATCATCATCTGTGATCTGTTGGAGACTTAAGACAGTAATTTCATTTTCCTATTAAATTAGCTGCTAATACATTTCCATTTTCCTCTCTATCGCTGAATTTTAGGTTTAAAACGGTTATTTTGATTACAGGAACTGTCAAATAAATCATCATGAATATTTTACAAAAGAATTTTAAAAAAAATCATTTTGTCTTTATCACCATGCATTTTGTATGATGGTTGAATCATCTACAGTGCCATACTTCTTCAATATGAGATTTTGAAAGTGAATTTGCTGAAATATTTTCAAGATATATTGCCTTTAAGTTTTTTGCATAGACTTTAGCCAGAGGAAAAGAATAAAACACCAGTAACAACCAGGCTGAAAAAGTTCATTCTCAGCTGAGGTTCAAGGCAAGAAAATTATTGATGACATCTGCCAGATCTGGTGAAGACTGCAATGAAAAGAAGTTTACAAACGTTTAACTCAAAGAATAATTTTTTACTTAAATTTTGGGACTATTTGTTAATCTATTTTAATATGTTTACATCTAGGCTTATACTTACCTGATGGACCTTATTACAGTTACTTCATTCCCAGGAAAGAAATGACTTTGATCTAAAACTTGCTATAAATTCCTTGCTTTTTGCTTTCATTTCATTCAGAAACCAAGATTATCCAGATAAAAGAAGATTCTTTTCTAATAGATATAAATTTATATGACTCTAATCACTTTCATCTTATTAATTTAATGTTTCTGCAAATCAAAATAGACATACATTAAATTTGTATATTCTTTGTGAAATATAAGTACAATGATACTTTCTTACTTTTTTTTTATATAACAACGAATAAATCTAAATATTAATATTAATTAATAAGCCAGTGTCTAAATCTAACAGGAGCACAGGACAATTTTTTTTTAGATTTATCTATAATAAAATCTAATAGAATAGGTAGGCCTATAATATATTATATATAAATGCTACACTCCGGAGTGTATGGAGACAGACTGTACAATATGTGTGCTGGGACGATCGCCGCTGAGATAAAAAAAACGAAGCTGCCTTAATCAAGAGGGAAAAAAGAAAGCTGCCCTGATGCATATTATACGCATGCACGAATTGTTGCAAAGTCTGCCACTCTAGAATTGGCTTGATTATCCACACCAGATTCTGCCCCGTCTCAAGATGAAATAAAACTAGTGACTTATCTGGGCACATCCATAGCCTTCCAAGACAAAAGGAGCCATAATAAATGCTACAATACTCAATACTACCATGACTTTTTTAGTATTTACTTTTAAAATTTATTCTAGAAGCATACTATATTAATTAACTATACGGTATACTAACACGGTATACTATACTTAGTGTATCTAAGGCTATAACTATATGTGCCTGGTAAAGTGACTGTTTAATGTTATATATAATCCCTAGAGTCTAGTATAAGGAATAACAATAAGTAATAAGTCAATACAATAAGACCAAGACCAAGGCAAGTTCAAAGTTGAATAAGATTGATAAGGAACCATCGCCTCGGCGGCATCCGACTTGATTTGTCCTCCCTTTGTTTCCATTTTTATACTTATTTTTTTAATTTGACTTGTGCAGTCAATTCATATTGACACCTTTTTACGTTTACTAACACTGCGACAAAAATACTTCGTTAAGTATACTATCAAGATCTATTGTTTTTAACTGTTTAATAAACAGTTACAGCAGTTCACTTAAATTGCTTACATTAGTTACGGCGGCCATTAGGTAAATAATTCAAACTCTATGACTGGTACTGCTACTTTGATTTCAGCATTTTGATGATTTTAGACTAGAGAGACTAGATTTGTTGCTGCTGATTTGAGTTTTCATTGTCAGGGAAATGGCGTTCTTCTTTGATAAAAAGATTCGTTGATAAATTTATGTAAAATCATTAAAAATGGTTTAAATTTAAGTTGTTTACTCTTTAAAAGTAAGTAACGCTTGCAATTTTAAATAGTGAATAAGCCTAGGTATAATTTTAAATTTAGTCTAGATCTAGATACAATCTCAGACTTCCTCAGGAGTCAGACAGACTGAACAGTGAAACTCTTCTCATCACTCTCTAGTCTCTCTCTCATTCTAAGATTCTCAACAACTCTCACTCTGACACTAGTCACTAGTGACATTCAGTCTCAGACTGACAGTGACAGTGACTAGTCTATCTCAGACTCTCTGACTGAGTCTGAGTATTCAATGTAGATGTCATGATCTGTCTGATGTGTTGTGATGAATCTCACAAGCCAAACAATGAATGATTATAATTATGATTAATTTGATTAATAAATTAAATATGATATCAGATATAGATTAATCTAAGATGTAGTCTTTTAGAATTTAGATCTAGGACCAATCTAGGTAGGCCTAATACTATACCTAACTATACTTAGCCTCTTAGGACTTAGATAATAAATTATACTATTAATAATTAATACTATAGTCACACTATACTATAGTGACATACTTAGATAATAATACTATTAATAATTAATACCATAGTCACATTAGGTGATTAGTGTATATACTATATATATATATATATATATATATCTAGATTTAGAATCTAGTAGACTCCGACGACTCAGTCTAAAACTGTAGAGATTCTATCTTATAATATATTCTAATAATATAAATTACACTTTAAATACTTACAATTACAGAGAATGAGAGATGATTTAGAATTTAGATTATTGATTATTGATACTTCAGACTAAAGAACAGTTCTTAATTAGACTATGTAGACTAGTATGACTGTCTCTGTCTATGACGACTATGTTATGTCCTGTGTAGTACTCTAGATCAGCAGTTCTCAACCTTTTATGCTCGCCAACCCCTTTTTACAATCCCCCACTCTGATCCTCCCCCCACACACACATACAGCAATAGAAGAGTAGACAATAACAATCCACATTTCCGATGGTCTTAGGTGACCCCTGGCAAATCGTCAATCGACCCCCAAGGGAGTCGTGACCCACAGGTTGAGAACCCCTGCTCTAGATGATTAGTAGATGCATCTGACATGTCAGTCTTTTTCTTGTCTTGCCATGCATGATGCATGTTAAAGATGTTAATGTTAATAACTATTTCAGTTGATTCGTGGTATGCCTTGGACTTGTAAACACTCTACTAAATTATAACTAAGTCTAAAGTCTACTAAGATTAGGACCTAAGCGGCTTAAGGTCCAAAGTTTAGCAGTTGGTTTTCCTGGTTGATTTAGGCAACCCATTTCATGCTCTAACTCTAACAGCACTTGTATGAATTAGTCCTAGCATGGAATAAGAAATGTGGCTTTATCTTTGTGTCTTTTTTAGTATATTTTAAGGGTTTTTTTTTGTCTTTTGTATGTATATTGTTTGCTATATATAGAAATATAGTAGACAATTATAAAACTGGTAGATCAATTTCTAGAAAAGTCAAGTGAATGCCAGTAGTAAATTAAATGTTAGAGTAGATTCTAGTGGTAGAGAATAGAATTATAATGTACCCTTTTTAGGCCTTAAAATACAATGCATGACTATTTCTATATCAGACCATTAAAAAGATGTAAAATATCTTGATGATCCCATGGATTGCCCACTGCCATGCCCTGTCATCCTGCTGGGAGGTTTTGGCTAGGATGAAATCATGTTCAAATCTGAAACAACGTCCAAAACATTATTGACCAGCGCAATAAAAAACTGCCTTTACTTCCTCAAGACATGTCAAGTATACACCCATTTGATTAAGGGGGACCAAGGGGCATCCTAATTGTCACAGCTCATTGTGACATGTTTATGATTTCTAGTCAATGATTATAAACTGGGGTTATAGCACAAAACCGCTTGTAAAAGGAGGACGTGTTTGATATTCACTACTTGATTGTTCAGACTTTATGGGATATGGAATATTATTCTTGATGCTAATTTTAATTGTGTACAATGTGTTTCTACTATCTAATGGCTGGAATAATCTGTAGATATCAAGTTATCTATTTCTAACAATAAATTTGTTGTCTGCTGATACATGTGTTACTCAGTGCATTATTGTGATACTTAAGTTTGACTCAAACCCTACAATTTTAAGCACAGAGAACCATGACATTCGCGTTATGTTTGAGCCGGAAGTAGCATCTCTAGGAAATACAGTATGCCATCATGATGTTACACTAATAATCCATTATGGAGCAGAAGTTCAAACTAGCAGTCTTCACTGGGATCAAAACTCTAGACCAGCGGTTCTCAACCTTTTAGGCTCGGCGACCCTTTTTACAATCCCCCACTCTGCCGCGACCCCCCCCCCCATACACACACATACAGCAATAGAAGAATAGACAATAACAATCCATATTTTCGATGGTATTAGGCGACCCCTGGAAAATCATCAATCGACCCCCAAGGGGGTCGCGACCCACAGGTTGAGAACCCCTGCTCTAGACCCCTTGAGTCTTCACTGGGATCAAAACTCTAGACCCCTCGATTTGATAGCCAAGTGCTTTACCACTTATCTTGAAAACAATTTGAATGATCTTGAATGTCTTGGTTTAGAGAGTAAAGTCCTGACCTTATATGAAAATGGCATTAATTTTTACTGTGAAGTTCACAATTGTTTAATGGTTTGACCTATATTTGTGGTCCTGTTGGCTGAGTGGTAAAGTGCTTGGGTTTACCTGCTATATCTATGACCTAAATCTAGAACTAATGGTTTGACCAATGGCCTGAGCACTCTACATCTATTGTCAATAACAATTCATAAATCAAACACTTTTGAATTTCTTGTGTAATGAAAAGTAAAAATTGAATCAAAGTCTAATTGGATATGTATGTGTAGTTCCTTTCATCTGGATGAATTTTTTTGAGGCTTCAAAAAAATGGTTGGTTACATTGAACAGAGCATAAAACAAGCAAAGTTTTAAAATAGTTACAAAAAAAACATGAAAGCTTATCTAATGGAAAGCTAGGGGGAAAGAACTCCACACTTACTAATATACATATATCTCAATTATGTTAGTTATTTCCCTTTTTGATATCAAACAAAATAATTAATCACCAATAAATAATTGATTAAAATTTCAATTTTTTTTTTTATTGATTCGTGTTTAGGTATTATAAATGATTTTTAAACTTGATTAGAGAATAGGTGTGGGAGAAATAAGCTGTACATCATCTAAAAATTTTGACAAAACCCTAAATATTTAGCCTTATCTGTGAATACTGAAGGATTAATTTCCTTTGTTAGTATCAAACAAAATAAATAGCTACCACAACTTAGTTGACCAATTGGTTAATTATTTTTTTTTATTGATTCATGTTTTGTTTTGACCAATGAATAATTGTGCAAAGTTTTAACTTGATCCCAGACTGAGTGTGGGAGAAAAGCTTTTTACCAGATGACTAACAGAGTGAGTTGATATAAGCTTTGTACAAATATATAATGTATATTCTCTCAAATTAAAATACATAATTTTCTTTTGTCATTCTCAAACAGCTATATGCTCAAATAATTATCACCATTTGTTTTTCCTTTCTCAGCTTCATTATTTGATAGCAATGCCATAGTGTTGTACTGATGTAGATAAAGCCACCTTTTCACTACCTTACTTCTTTGGATCAGCAGCTGTGCATGGGCCGAGGACTGCACAAGCATCTTTTGCTGTGTTTTTGCCTTAACTCTCTAATTTACATGTCCTGTATTTTAATGGTGTCATGTTTAAATGAAAGAAACTTGGTGTTTCCCATTCATAATATATAAGCTTAATATACCACAATTAACATTTATGAGCATAAATTACAAAATCTCAAAGAAGGATTGATGGTTTAAGATATAATATATATAAAAAATATCATATACATGATTGTGAACTTTGAACCTTTTATGTTTAGTCTTCCTGATATAAAAATAAAAATAAAATGAACCAGAAAAATCCAAAATTAAATTTATGCAAAGTGTCAATAGGTGCAATTTTTGGACAGAACATTAAAATAAAGATGACAATAATATGGTAGGGTTTAAGGTATAACATAGTAGACATCGGAAGTCTGGATCTAGATTATTCTACAGCCTAGACTAGAAATCTATGCTCTCAAATCCAAAATCCGAGGGAAAAAGTCAAATCATAATGCAGTATTTTCATTTTGGTTTTTAAAAGAGGTGAAATTGTACACCCCTCTCATTTATTTTACTTAAGTTCACTGGACAGCATAGGCATTGAAGCACATCTTATTAGTATAGAAACCTAATATCCAAGTCTCTTTTGGTTAATGCAGTCTCATTTAGCTGATGCCTCCTCATTTGGCTAAAAAATGTCATTAAGCCTGACCTATTTTCATTCTTCCAGTTTATGTAAAACAAACAAAAAAGTAGTTCCAACATCTAACTTTCTCTGTCTAGATCTAGATATTAAATTTTATTCTATATTGAGTTGTTGAAAAGTCTATTAAAATTTCATATATCAATAATCCTGAAACCAAAATGAAACATACTGCTAGATTTTAACTAACTTTCAAATCTTGTCTAATTGTAATGAGTCATTAACTAATGACTAACACATTGATTAAGTATTGGCAATAGTTACATCTTGTTATTAGTTTAAGCACCAGTGATGCTCAAGCTTTTTTGGCCAGGGAGGAAAATAATTTTCCAAAACACGCATCAGGAGCTGGTGCAATTGTTTTCTCCTTTTTTTCTAATTTCTTAATAATGCGGATTTACTGCACTGTGTGCATAATTTGGAAGGGCTTCATAGCAATGCATCATGGGCCAGATATTGTCAGTATCATTGAGTGGAAATCACTGGTTTACATCATAAATGTGAGGCTTAAGTTGTGAAATAAAAGTTATTGTTTTGAGAGGGGAAACTTAGTTTTAAAGCTCATGAAGTTGAGATGTTTTGGAATATTAAGTAGAATACAACAAAAATTGTAATGGATAAGGAATTATTTGGAAAATAGGTAAAAGCTATCTTGTTCTGTAATATCATTTACAATATTGATAAATAAGCTAATTGAATTTTTAAAAAATGTTTAAGCAGAGTCTGAATAAATGAATCATTATAAAAAGATTTACATATTTGTCTGTACAGATCTATTTACTTTTTTTTTATGAACTCCACATCTGGCACATGGTATAAATAATTTTATAATATCTTTTAGCTAGTAACATATTTATTATCTAATGCAGAAATAGATTTTCTTAACCATGTTTTTTATAAGTTAAACATGCATTTCCAGTTACCGATTACCAATTGAAACAACTTTTGCGTCAAGAAAATAAAACAGATAAAAGTTTATAAAAATAATGAAACCAACATCATATACCAAGTTTATGCTAGTGGGGTTACTATCTAAGAGTATTGCTGCACTAACAGTTTATACATCTATGATGTTATAGTAATATAGATAATAGTTTCATTAGTCTACTCTTATATCTACTCTACTATTATATAGCAATCATCAGTTCATTTCATTTCCTTTACATAATTTTCATACCCACTAATATGTTTGCAAACAAGATGTTCTTCTCTTGAATGCATTCCAAGTGTTTGGTTAAAACACATTTTGAAACATTTCACGAATGGTCTCTCTCTCCTCAAAATTTATATATATATATTTTTTTAACTCTATCTTCGTAATTATTTTTATATGTTCTGACAGAATTGTTAATTTCCCATATTTGTACTTTCAACTCTGTTATGATTAAACTTCAATAACATTTTTGTTTGTAATCAGAAAACATTACTTTTGGTATAGAATTAGAGGAGAATGCATGTTTTTTTTATTTAACACAAATTAAATTTTATAAAAACATATATTAATTTAACTTAATGAGGTCAAATCAATGATGATATTGTTAATCAGGAGAGAAAGATTTAAAATACTTTTGTAAATTTCATCTTTAATGCTTCTCAGTTTAATTCATCTATGTCATACTAAGACTAATGTGACTAGTCATTTATTATAGTAAAATCACATTATTATAATAAGTCAATGTATTTAAATACAAAAATTATTAGCATTTACAAAGCAATCACTGTAACATTCACCCAGAAATACACCTCCAGACAAGTGATAGGATCAAAGGGCACCGAGAAAGCTAAAAAGCATAAAATTGTGCTAAACAAAAGTAATTGGTAAAAGTATTTCTAATCACACAGATTTATTTGTGTTAGTCTAGATCTGCTACAAATTTAATTACATGACTGATCCAAATTAATTGATACAATTATACTTTAATATAAGCTTTGTTGTTTTTTTTTTAAAGTATATTTTTTTTATGTTCAGGTTCTTGGATTCAGGGCCAAGACTGTTCTGAAAGTGAGATTACAACAACATGGAAACTGTATGTTTAGACCTACCATAATTGTTTGTTATTCAGAACCCTGAGGGGCTAGACATGCTAAGACGAAGTCAAAAGTAAGTTTGTTTAATTAATTCATTTCTCTTTTTCTAGTTTTACACTCCACTTATCATGCAACTTGTCTCAACCTTTTTGTTTTTAAAGTGCCACTATGCATACACACACAGATATATATATATAAAAACATGCATAGTAATAACATCTCTCATTATTAAATGTTTGTCTGCCATTGATGGCTTTTGTCATGACAGTACATAGTCTAGATCTAGTCTGTGTTTTTCCACAAGATTTGTAACAGAGGAGAAGTAAAACTCTGAATTCAAATCCCTGTTTCCTTGTGGCTATACTGAGAAAGGTCTTCCTTTGGACACATCATTTGCATGGAGAGGTGGGGTAAATTCTGTGTGGGGGACATCCATCCAACCAAAGCTAATGCCCAGGCTTTTATCTCATTTTTATAAGAGGCCATGCCATTCATTATGGTTATTTTGAATACCGGTATCTTAAACTGATGTTCTGATTACCCTCAAATGAACAATATTCTTGGTAAGAAAATAAATGTATAAAATGTTTGCTTTTGGAGGCAAGAAATTTATTGGGGGGGGGGGGGAGAGAAAGGATAATTGCATTGTTTAAACAGCACATATTTTATGTATACTTCTCTCTCTGTCTCTCTCTTTACATTAGTCTGATATTTGTTTCTTGATCATATCTTAAACTGCAGCAATAGTTAGTGGCATTACAGTGTTTCTAATTTCTAATATTTATTTTTTGGCCATCTTTCCATTTATGTTTTGTTATTCAAGAAGTGTACAGTTGTATACTTATTTACACAGGGCACATGGCATATTTTGGGGGAAATTTTACCAACAGCTAGATGAGTTTGTAACTTAGTGGAGAAATTTTTAGGTAACTTTTCAAACAGAAAAAAATATGCCCTGAGATATTGGATGTGTTGCTTGTTTGGCTTGGTGAAATAATGCGCATGGCTGTTATTAGAGTTTTAGCTTACAGAATCTGTGCATGTACAGAATTTAAGTAATTTCATCAAGAACAGTTTTTACAAAGCTTATACCAACTCACTCTGTCTGTCTGTTAAAAAGTGTGTATAGGCTATATCTCTCACACCCAAACCTGGATAAAGCTGAAACTTCGCACAATTATTCATTGACATAGACAAGACAGGAATGAATAAAAAAAAAGTAACCAATTAGACAATTAATTACTGGTAATTCATTAGTTTGTCTTATAGCAACAAGGAAAACTAATACCTCACTATTCACATAGATGACTAAATTTGTTGGCTTTAGTCCCCTTTAAAAAATGGTTAACGCTATTTCTCCCACATGTATTCTACTATCAAGTTTATACTTCAAACTATTATTTATTCTATCTAACAAAACATGAATCAGTAAACAAAAAGACTTCATTAGTCAATTAATTATTGGTATTTGTTTTTTTTGCTGTTGAATAAGGGAAATAACTTCTACATTATTGGTAGATATAGTTTTAAGGACAGAGCTCTTCCCCTTTAGATAAGCTTTGCTTTTTTTTTTAAAGGATTTTTTTAATATTTTGCTTGTTTTTCTCTTGTACTAATTTATATCTAATGATAAGTTAGTCATTTTTTGATGTAAACTATATAGTTACTTTGACTACAAAACTGTCTTTGAATTGCAATGCAACCATGGCATACTATGTAGTTATTTCAAATAGCCACAGATCCAATTTTCTTGTTGTCTGCATAAAAACGATAGAAAGTTTTAAAACTGTAATATTAAAAATATCTCTGTATAGGCTTTACAAATCTTATATCAACTCATGCGGTCTGTCTGTCGGGTACAAATTTTTAACATGTTATATCTCCCACTTCCCATTCTCAGATCGAGCTGAAACTTTGCACATTTATTCATTGTTCCTAACAATATCGAAAAAGGATATGAATCTTACAGTATTTTGATATGTGGCTGTAAATGTGAAGTTCTTTCCCCTTTGACAAACCTTTTTATTTTGCTTGTTATATGTATTTGTTAGCTTGCCAAGACTTGACAGTCTAGCCTGTTTCTGTTCAGTATGTTGTTTTGGCTAAAGGCGATATTCCAAAGCTCAGTTCATGTCTGCCAGCTCATGGTTTCTCTCTTTAGTTTTTTATTGCTTTACAAAATTCCCTGTCTTGAAGTGATAGGCCAATTACTTTGCGTGGCTCATGAGCGTACATTGCTTTGTTACTAAGCCAACCTGCCTTGGTCTAGACTACTCTAGACCATGACCTTTCTACTCAGGATTTGATGTCGTTCCTAGATTCACATAGTTTCCAAATGGAGGAGGGTTTGTAAGGGGGGGGGGGGTACCTGACCATCTGTTGAAAAAAAAAGAGGTGGTTGTTTGTTGTGCTAGCCAATTAACACCCTTGTAAAGCTTTGCGCCCGGAAACTCGACTTACTACACGACCTGCACTTAAACCTATGCATTGATATTTGTAGTGCGATGTATTCGTTTGGAAATGTAGTTTCAATTAGCACCAGAACACCAAAACTGGTGCAAAACCATTATTACGAAAATACAATTAAATTTAGTATCAGTTTGGTTCTACTTTTCAATCGAGTCAAATCATAGAATAGGTCAAATAATTCAGAAATGAGCATATTTTCAATGTTCTATTTGCAACCACACAAACATTCCACTGCTTAATGCCAATTTTTGAAGATCTCATCGTTTTTGTCCTTCTTTTGCTAGAGAGAGCCCGTATATCTTCATCGCGCACTCCACGCTGTCCATGGGCTAGACCAGTGTTTCCCAAACTGTAAATTCCAATCTCTCTTTAAAAAAAAGTAAGCAGCGTTTTCGCTAAATACTCTGCTAAGTGTTCCGTAAAGGAAAAAGTTTGGGGAACACTGGGTTAGACGTATTGAAATAGAACGTTCAGTAACTGGAAATGTTGATAAGTACGCAAGACAATCTCACCATCTATTACTTAGCATTTACCAAATTCATTATACACGAAGATATTTTGTTCATTGGTTTGGTAGTAAAAAATACATGCAGTTTATTTCAACCATCACGACATTATCCGTAACATTTTTAAAACCCATGAAAACTTAATTTATTGCTATCTTTCCGCTGCCAAGGACAGACGTAGACGGCGAAAAGAAAATCTAAAATGACCACCGGCGGACAATGGTTATGCCTGCGATAGATGTGGCAAAATATGTAGGTCGCAGCTGGGGCTGTGTATCCACGAGAAACACTGCATTCCTCATTAATCCCCGGACTCGAAGACAAGCTTTATTATTATAGCTATCTTACTTTGAAGTAACACCTTTAGTAAAATCGCTAAATTTAGAAACCTTTCAGGATAGAAGACTTAAAAGTAGTAGCAATTATACATAAACCACTGAACCATAATCTTCAAATACAAAAACAAAACCCAATAAAACACTCAGAAAAAGACACAAAGATAGAGGTTAATTCTTTGTTCCATATGCTAGGACAAATTTGTACAAATGCTCGTTCTTCTCTAGTGCTATCAGAGCATGGAATGGGTTACCTAAGCTAGCCAGGAAAACCAGTGACTTGGCAGAATTTAAAAGCATAGGGCGTAATCATATTCTTTATTTGAAGTTACGTCTGTATTTTATAAGATAAGAATAAAAATACAAAAAATCTAATCATAATGTATAGCTTTCGAATGGTTAATAATATTCCATTTTAGTTTAAATACGCCATGCAGTACATAAATTTTGAGTTCTATTTGATTTGAGTGTAATTTTAATATACAGCTGTATATCTATGTATTTTGGACACAGAAGGTCCAGTGCTCAAGTAAACGTTTGACTACTTCATATTGCGCTCACGGTCTCTTAGCTGTTCAATTCTTCTGAAATTCTACTGACCAGTTGCTGTGTGTGCTATCAATATTATTGTTTTCCACACCAGCCTACTTCCTGATGTCACTATTCATGATAGGAGCTGATTTAGTTTAGTCTGTTAGTCATGTGAAAGTGTGTTCGTCCATTGCTGTTGATCATGACTTCAAAGTAGTGTACCTGGTTGTTACTGTTTAGGTCGTTGTAACTATGTACACGTTTGGGTTGAAGTGCGATCATGTCTGTCGTCTGTTGCCCTTTTCGTAGGTCTAGTTGTTTGTTTCAACTTTCCAGATTGTGAATACTGTGTCATTGAGATGAGTGAGAATCTATAATATAATCATATCCAAGTCTACAACAAACTTTAAAATAAATCAAGCAACGAAATCCATTTTCGTGTAGCTTAGAACTAAACCTAACTCCACATTAGAAACACACAATGGTGAACGACGGCGACATTCATCCCTTCTGCTCTTTGACGTCATTCTCCGTTTACGTCACCACGTTCAGATGCGTGGCATCAGTTTAACCACCGAAATTGTAGCTGCGGGATACGATTTAAGGGTTTACGAATACGTCATAGTATTCTAACTCAAACTGATTCGCGCCAAAATCTCATTCACGTCTCCCATGTTTGATCTATGGTTCAAAATAGTGTTCAGAGCTGGTCCATATCGGTTTTGAGTTGTCCACACAGTTAGATCAGTGTCAACAGCGCTGTGCATGTAGCTAGTGTTTGTACAAACCCTTCACGGCAATTGTGCTAGAAGCTTTATACATCAAACTTGAAGCATTCACTCAGCCATTCTTTGGGGTCTCATGTTTGCAAGCTAAGACTCTGACTTGGAACAGAGAGAGAGAGAAAAAAAAGTGTCTCTTTGTAGTCATTAACGTAGCACTGTTCCGACTTTGACAGATAACATTTGTGTCAGGTCGGACTTATTACAAAGGACTACAGTAATTTGTAACAACTCAAGGAAATCGCTGTTACCACATGCACACAATTGAACATCAACAGCTCAGTTATTATTATTTACTATCCCTTTCATGGTTTGTTCTCAATAGATGGCGATGATTTAATTAGGGTTAGAGGTTATGGTACTTTCAATTCATCCCCTGCACCGTCTGTGTGTTCGATATGCGTTTCCAATTTGGCTTAATGGAGTACTAGGGTCTATTCTATGTATCATTATTGACTCTACGAAAGCGGTAATTTATCAGTATATTAAGGGCCTACATTTTTCTAAGACAATATACTCGTGGCAATGCTTGGTGTAAATCTTACATTAAATCATCGACCATTCTAGCGCATCTATTACGACATTGCAAATGAAATGCGTTCAAGTTCCAGGTGTATTGACCTCCCTTGACTTTCGTCTTAATTTTTTTTTAAATTATCTCCATTGCGTATTAGTTTTACCTGCACAACTGATCACGTGTTTCATCTTTTCCCTAAATCACTTCTTTCTATATTTAGACTCCGCAGTGCTCAGCTTTTACATTTCAAAGACTTGCATTTGGTTTCAAGCCGTCAAGTGTTTGCGTTGCGTGCGTGCGAGAAGATTTAATCCCAAGACGTTTGAGCAGCGGCGTTAGGCGCTAATCCAGTAGGCTCGGGATAGAGGTATTTCCTCTAAAGAAAGAGCTTGTCATTCAAGTCAATATTTCTTTTAGCGGGTAATGCTTCCATCAGTATGTTGCTAAAATATAATAATAAGGATAATAATAGTAATACTAAACACACGTCATTCAATGTTCAACTCAGTTTGAAAAGATCGATCGATTGCTGATGCTTTCAGAGTTCCCCCCCCCCTCAACTTTTCTCTGTGCTCATAAGGGCGGCCTCGGTTGTACGTTGGGCCCCGGGCGAATATCGTATGCGGGCCAAATACTGGCTCGAAATTGAGCCTTTATGTTAAACTTGGTATTGGATGAGTAACTATAGTCTTATTTAGTGAGAGCTGTATCCAAAGAAATCCGACTTACCTTGTTTTAGTCTATATTGAATTAGTATGGTATATTAGGTGTAGATCGAACTTACCGGTGACAAAAAATGTCTCTATCGCAAAACCCCCAGGGCGCCGTGCCTTGGGGCGATCTCCCTTGTTTGCCTCCTTCTAAGACCGCCCCTGGTGCTCCTCATCTTCTTCCTTCCCCTTTTGTCATCCATTCCAGTAATAAACCTTTTTTTTTTAGGTACTATGTACTTAAAACATCTGCGCCCCCCTCTCTCGGTCTGCCAACGTTTAAAGATTAGCATTAAAAGACCATCTCAACATTCCTCATATATTTAGACAAAGTGATGTTTTAGTTTGGCTTGTGTCGTTTCTCTAGAGGTGCCGAGGCTGGTTCGCTCGCCCCCTGTTCTCCCCTGACCCTCTCTATTTGTTGACTCTCTTGTGGCATTACTTCAACAATCTTGGTACTTCCTGTGAACCTTTCTTGTAGTTTAACAGACCGGGGGAGGAATGGGGGGAACACTTTTCTCTTGGACCGTAGACCAAAGTTGTATTTTTTTTTTTGGGGGGGGGTGCAAGCTAAATATCCCCGAGGCGTAATTGGGTGAGCACAGTCCTAATTTCAACACGCGTAACACGCCCTCTTCCGTTGGCACGCACCGGGCGCCACCGATGATCAGGCTGCTCTCACAGGGCGCGTCGTGGCCATGTCTGCCAAGCGGGTGAGTAAACTCCAAGGAGGAGGGAACCGAGTACCTACATCCTACATAGTCTTTAAAGGGGAAATAAGCAGAGAGTATACACAAAGGTTGAGGAACTTTTGTAAGGACTTCGAAAGTTGGTTTTATGGATACTCCAACTTCCTTTGAAGTATTCTTAGTGTGAATCCAATGGATTATCTTGTAGAGATATATTTCATTCCTTGTCAAATCACGTGTGATATTTTCTTCGATTAAAGAAATATTGAACTTAATTCGTTAATTAGAAACGTTGACACCTGGAAGTAAATGTAAAAATGATTCAAAATGAGTTCTTCTTGAGTTCACGGTAGAACAGGTTTTGGCTGTGTTTAACAATTGTTGAGTGTTCTTGCTTCTAGGTATAATAACAAATGTTTCGTTTAAGAGTGTGTAAACCAATGAATGAGTTTTTTTTTAAATTCGAGTTTAAACAAGAATAGTTTAAATGTTGTATTGAAATAAAGCAATGAAATATAATTGTACAATGAGGTCGTAAGTAATCTTTATGATGGTCAAACAACGTGTCAATCACTTTGTAAAGCGTGTTTGTTGTGCCACACAATACTGGCCATCAATACTGTTACAAATAAGAACATGTCTACTGTAATGCGTGTTGAGTCTTGAGTGGGCCTGGTGTGTGCGTGTGCGTTATGGAGTTTAAGGACTGTGCTGTCTGCGAAATTGGGGGTCGGGGGGGGCGCGTGGTGTTCTCTGTGAGTTACCGTGCTTAAGCCAAGTGCTCAATACAGGTGAGCGTAGAAGCGCGCTGACCGAGTCGACGGTGAGATTAAAAGTTTTGCAAACAATACTAGATCTACTCATCTTGATTTTGCATTGCTTATTGCAGAGTTTAGATTGTGAATGGCTGAGAGGCGCTTTATATAAAAGCATTTTTAAAAGAAATCAAATGCTCATCAAACCGTGTTGACTAATCATTGAGTAGTATTGTCTATCTTTAACTAACTTTCGTAGAGAAAATACATTGTGCAACAAGAGAAGAAGGTACACTCCCTCCCTCCCTCCTCCTTCACTCCTCTTTTTTTTTAAACCTCTCTCCTCGGGAGATTTATTTCAATTAGCTTTATTTACTCCTGTACTCATAATGTACACTAAATCAATAGGTTGTCCATTTCTTTATTTCGGATTGCTTTCGGGCAGGGGAAGGATACATTATGAAATAGTTTGCGTTAGTTAACAACAACAACAAAAAAAAAACAACGTTAAACCTAGTGCTAAACACCTGAGTTGGCCAGACTCACGTGGTTTGTCTTGACCTGTACATGTATAGGCTGGATGACTCCACAACTTGGGAGTTCTCTTGAAAAGAAATCTAGAAATCTCTAGCCATCACTCCTAGTTATTGAAACCAATTATTCACGGCCTGTGTAGACTTATGTCACACTGCTATTTCTTCTTACTGCTCTCTCTCTCTCTTCCATTCCTTTCCTATGCCCCCACCCCAGACATACGCCACTACAGCAATGAAGTGGACGTCTCTCTCTCTCTCTCCCTCTCTCTCTTTCCCTTCTTGTCTCTCTCTCTCTCTCCCCCAAGTTTATTAATCCTATTTTCATAACGTGGTCGGTCACATATTAAAACAGACCACACATCGGGCGTGACTAAAACAGAATGGTGGGGTAGTCAGGCTATTGTATGCTAATGGTTCCTAAGGATCTCTAACAAGGACAGTAGAGTCTAGTTTATTTCTGAACCATGATTCACATCGGGTCTAGAATGTCGAACCTTTTTCTTCACATTTTTGAAGTACAGAATCTTGAAGGTCTTCAGTTTTTTTGTTTTTTTGACGCCACGTATTTCGGCCCATCAAACACCTAGAAGCTTTAACTTTTGCTACAAATACACACTAATTCCATTACAAGTACTAACATGGTAATCGTACTTATCTTATTTATATAATTACATGAATTGCAAGTAGAAAGCGTTCGACTCTCTACTCATAATCACCGGTTCAACCGGGCATGTTACTAGAAGCTACTTTGTCTTTCATGGTAATCAACATTCTGTTGCTTCTAAACGAAATGGACCGGAAGCCTGAAGATATTGGCTGGGTTAGAATGTTTTAGGAGATGAAAGAATACTTGCACTATATTAGACTTCCTTCCTTGACTATTTCTATAGTCTCCCCTCTCACAAGGTCCAGGAAGTCAATGTGGTAGCCTCTTTTAGTAGGAACACTGAACTCTTTGCCTACTAGGAACATGCATTTCTATTCTCCTGTGCATTGTATAGGCCAATCCCATGGCCTATATACGATAATAAATAGCGTAATGGAAGTTAATGTCGATTCGTTTAGTTGGTCTGTTTTTCCCACGGTGCACACACACACACACACAAACTTGAAGCACACACCTATCCATCCATCATTCCCTTGAAACTTATTTCTGTTTCGATGTATTCCTAGGTAGCACACCTGTCTTGCTGCTGCTGTGTGTGTGTTTGCACGCGCCCCGCTCGAGGCTCACCTTTGAATTGAGCTCGCACTCGGTAGACCACGAACTGTGAGGCACGAAGTCACATACCCCTTTCACCATGTCGCACCCCTCTTCCCCCCCCTTCCCAAACTACAGATCTACCTCATCCTCGTTTGACATGTATTCTAATATATGAAGTTTTTTTTTCTTACTTTCTAATTATGTATATGGTTTTTTTTTTATATTCATCGGAGCAGTATTGAGGTCAGACGTGGGGTCAAATTTTTTGAGAGGTGGGGGGGGGGGAGAAAGTTAAAGTTTACTTCCTGTGTTTTTTTTTTTAAACCGCATTACTTGACAGCCATGTATGGTGAGCTTTCTTGGCAGACGTTAGGATTTAGATCTAGAGTCTTAACTTGGGTAAAAATGTCCATTGATTACAGTACAAGCCAGTCAATATGGTTTAGACTATGGTAGGTCCTATGCAAAGTATGCATCTTATGTCACATCATGGACATTTTCCGTTAAGTGACCCAAGCTGCCAAGCACTGACGACTGTTACTGGCTGCTGGCCATCTTTAATGTATTAACTCCCCTACCCCCCATACACACACTCTCACGCACTTTCGCCCAGTAAGATATTTTCTCCCGTATCTACAACACGTTCTAAAGTAATAACTGCGTCTGGTCAACAAGAGAGAGAGAGAAAGTACCCATCCCATCTCTCCTGATATTTCAAGTCAAATGTTTATCGCGGAACTTTTGTTTTTATTGCTTACAATAGTATAGAAAAACAAGAGTCCTGAAACTGTTGTGGCATCTATTTGGGTGTTTATTTGATAAACGTATCTGCGCATGCGCATTGAGACATTATCATGTGATCATTAACCCATTGGATCATACGACCTTTCCCTTTCTGGTTGACTTTTTACTCTAATTCTTTTTCAAACGTCTCTCTCTTTTTCTCTAAACTTTTCTCTTTCCATCTCTCTTTCTGTCTCTCTCTTTTACACACACACACACACACCTCTTCCCGACCGTCTCTCTAATCATTACTTAGAGATTCAATCGTTGCTCTCCCATATGTTAATAGTTTGCTGTTGACTTGAAGCGGTCTTGCCCTGTTCAATGCATCGTTCTAGCACGGCCCACTTTGATCAGAGTAATGTTCCTTTATCTCTTCAGCCCCCACAGAGGACAAGTTTCATCATACCTGCGTGTACCTTTGTGTTGGAGGCTCCGTGCTGGAGAAGTCTAATCGCTTATTTCATCTGGTTCATAAGAAGTATACATAAGAACCCCTGGACCCCAATCCACTGGACGTGGTCAATCATAAAAAGAACTATCGTGGGGAGGGGGAAGATGGGCCCTGGAGATGGTACTAGAAGCCTAACATATGAACAGTTTCAGTCAAGAGAAGTGTTATTACTTATTATTATATAAATCAGTGGTTGCAAATATTAAGGAAAAATAAATCTATTGAATATTGCGAAGTCTTTGAAGCCAGTAATATACCTCAAAGCAATGTGAATATGGTCTGTAGCCTACGCGCGGTTTCTGTCCAATTGTAGAAACGGCCAAATTAAGTAACACTACGAACACATTTGTTATTACATTCACGTCACTGCTCCCATAGAACTAAATCTCTGTTGAATCGTATCCTTTTAGCCTCCGAGTTTTACTGGTTGGCCTACAGGTCGACACTGTAAGATCTCCCCCCCCCCCTGACCTTTTTTTTCCCAACCAATGAACCTCTGAAGCACAGGGGTGCATCTCGTATTGGCGTCTTTATTGGCGGTCTTAAGTAAGTGTTCAGCTGACCCCAGTGGCATCTTTCTCTTGATCCAGATACACCGAGATATTTTTAACGAAACCACTAAGTTCAGGAGTACGAGAAAAGGGGCCGGAACAAATATATAACTTGAACTGCCTTCCTTTTCCAGGACACTTGAAAAATGAGCGACACCGTTTACAGTTTTTCCGTATCTAATTTTGATTGACTATATAAAGAAAAGTACAAACAATTAAACGTGCCATTGCAGCAATAGTTTCCCCAAAATGTCTCTTGGTTGATGTTGATGTTACATCTCTGTTGAGAGTTATGTTTTCATAACAAGAATCAAGTCAACAGTAAACAGTCTAAGGCTAGTGGGATTTGTCCTGTCCTATCTGATTACTGACACTGACAGGATTGACTCGTGAACGTGTTTGAGTTTAGGTCAGATCTCGAGCCGCAACTTCTAAATGTAGTGTTTGTCTATCACTTTTGATCGCTTGCTATATTACCTCCATCCTGCAGTACTGTTGCAGAGTCAAGGGCTTTTTTTTTTTGGCTTTCTTTAGGGGCTGGTTGGTATACCTCAGGTACATGTATCGAACTTGCGCGAAGAGGAAAAAAACTAAGACTAAACTGTTATACTCTCTTTTTCTTACACACACACACGGAGCCCACCTTACCCCCTTCTCTCTTGTATCTTATTGGCTTATTTCTTTTACTCGTTTTCCTCATTGATTCTAATCTCTATTTGCTAGATCTGGGATCTAAATGCCGATTCTCATTTTTTTTATTTTTGCATACTAACATTATGCAGACTATGGCTGATTTTCCCTCAAGATAAAAATATTTTTATATGCTCCACTCTGTTAGCATCTTAATATTTTATGTGTTGTTGTTTAGTAGTTACGAAATAGTCCACTTCTCTCTCTCTCTCTCTCTCTTTCTCTCCTGCTTTCATACAGACGAGAATAGACAGCAACACTGGAAACTAAAATCTGTCTAAGCTGGATAGTTTCCAGACTTTTCTCTGTGTGTGTGTGTGTGTGTGTGTTTGTTTTCATCTTTTTGGTATCGTATTTTTTCAGGCCTACTATTCTGATAAACTAGTAGAGACGTCTAGGGCTATACTTTTATTGACTTTCTGACATTCAATCCAGAGTTACTATTATTGCATTTTATTCATTCTCTTTCTCGCTCTGTGTCACTGTCTCTCTGTCTTGATCATTCTATATTTGCCTCTATATGTTTCATTAAATGCAGACCTATGTCTATAAGGAGTATTTATGATTGTTTTTCATAAAGTTTACATTCTCGACGTCACTTCCTCGACGTTTTAGTCCGGAAAAATAAATAAATACGCACTTGTATTTTTCAGTCTCTCCTAAGCCAATAGTCTACCTTCACAGTTGCGAGAGAAGTGTCGATAATGTCTACGTGCTTTTTTTCTGGGTGATGTATAAATCTTCTAGGATGTTTATATTTACCAGGAAAACTAAATTCTAAGATCCGGAGAACTCTTTGAAAATTCCAGCTTATCTTTTTATCTACCTTTATCCCCAAAAAAGAGCAATAATAAAAGAATGGAGATGCGGTGGCTTAGCGGTAAATCGCTTGGCTTCCGAACCGAGGAGTCGCGAATTTGAATTCTGGTGAAGACTGGGATTTTTTTATTTCGGGATTTTAAGGGAATCTCGAGTCCACCCAGCTCTAATTGGTGCCTGACATTAGGAGGTTGGTCAATGTGCTGGCCACATGGTACACTCGTTAACCGTGGCATACAGAAACAAATGATCTTTACAATATCTGCCCCATAGATCGCAAGGTCCGAAAGGGGGAACTACTAACTTAATGATACCAATAATATTACAAATAAAACATTATTATCTTCCTTTTTTTTTTCCTCCTCTACTTTTGTAATGTGTAACGAGAGAAATCGTTTTTATTAATAAACTGTTGTATTAGTTAATGTAATCACACAATTGTGTTGGTAGGGATTCTGAGCATGTGAATTACGTCATGTACACTTGAAGTGTGAATTACCTCACACATACAAATGTGTTAGTGAATAGAGCGTGTCAATCGGGTTTTACCAGTAAGCGTTTTTTTCCCCAGTTTATTTTACTAACGAATCATCCATTTCTATCAATGAATAAGCGAGTGTAACCAAAAACAAAAAAATAAAAATAAAAATCTGTATGTTACAGAAAAATGTCTTCACTTAAAAATACACGAAAAAAAACAAAAACAAGTTGCTCTTCTTCCCTTTGACCAGTTTGACAGCTCCGACATTGAAGATTTAAAGATGGTATGGATAGTTTGAAGAGAATACGCACTGCCTTTTTGATGAGCTTAGATATAAATGATCGTACCTTTGAATTCATACGTCTTTCTTTCAAATGAACATTTCGCTTTGCAGTCTTGTGTACTCATGACAAGAGTAACGTCTTCGAATTCCTTGTAAACATATTGGTCCAGCCAGCATTGTATCCTTCGCCCGTTAAGTTCATGCAGTGCGGACGTTACAAAATATAGGGTCTAGCAGGTCATGGCAACCTTCCCCGACTTTCCCTGTGAGTGGCATAAAGCACATCCTTGATTGATAGGAGTGAACTTTCGAGAAATCTGTTTGGAGTCAAGGTAAACTTGTTTCTGTTTGGCTGAGATTTACTTTGATACGGTTGTACATGCAAGTGATTTGTGACCGCATCGTGGCTGAAACATTGGGTTTTAGAGCCTTTCTTCTAGTTACTTAGTTTTACAGCTTTCCTATTATATATTAATTATAAATTCTCGATGCGTCTAGGTGTCCCGAGGTTCCGCTGTAATTAACGAATAAAACAATTAAACAACTAAATCAATACGCAGAGACTTTAATGAACTTCACGGCATGTATCACACACTGCACTCTCTACTTTTGACAACTAACTCACTTCCGGTGATTCGCTCTTTTGTAAAAATAGATTATACATGCATACACACATTCACCCGTGACACTAAATGACACATGATCTAATCATTGTCGATATGATATTATGTTTCTAAGCTGAAGACTCCTTATACTTTGTTTATGAGATGTACTTGGATAATATTGATAATACTTAGCGTCATTTTATTAAAGATGTTCTCCCAGCCAGTTGTGATCCTTAGGATACGCTCTTACTGTGTTTAAAATACTTCTAGAGGATGATATGCGTTTCAAATAGCCGTGGTCCAGCACTTGACCTGCTCATGTGGCTTAAATGTTACTCCCGGGGAAACTGGTTCTCCTAAGAGACGAGGGCGCCTTTAAAGCACGGAGATTCAAGCAGACTCGTCAGCCTAGTAAGACAATTAAACTAGGGCAGGGGTACTAGACCTCCACTACCTTGCGATCTGCTTCTGACATTAGTTGGGGGGGGGGGGGGAAAGGTGGTTTGTCGTTGCGCTGGCTACATGACACCCTCGTTAACCGTGGGCCACAGATGACCTTAACATCATCTGCCCTATAGATTGCAAGGTCTGAAAGGGGAACTCTACGTTACTTTTACCTCCTTGCGATGCTAAGGCTTCAGGGTTCAAACACCAAGAAAATAGAAGTGTGGCCCTTCAGGCGTTGCATTAACTACGGTATTCCCTCTGTCCTCTCCTGCAGCTGAATGCCAAACGTAATGCATAGACTGCTTTGGCATCACCCCACCAAGGCCGATATGTGAAGCATGGGCTTCCAATGATTCCTTTATCTAAGGATCAGGAAAGTTTCTTTAAGAGGATACTCTTATCCTGCCTGGGCCAGTCTGAATTGTTGGAGTCCCCATTGTTTATATTTTAACTATAGTTACGAACAGGGTTTTTTTCTGACGGCACGCACCGGTACGGCGTACCGGCATCTTTTTGAATGTGGGGAAAAATTATTACTTTTCTTGTATTTTAACGTTTATTATTAATTTACTAGTAGTTAAAAGTTAGGCAATCCATCACTGAGTACCGGCACCTATTTTTTTTTTACAAAAAAAAAAAGCACTGGTTACAAAATATTTTGTGTTCCCTTATTTTGTATGAGACAGAGAGACATTGTCAACTATACGAAATCGATATATCTCTTATTATCTTTTCTCCCTCCAGCCTTTCTCTCTTTCGTATATACATTGCTTCCCTCTATCTTTTCTTTATCTGTCTGACTATCTATTTGTCAATCTAAATAGCAAGCTAGCATACACGCAATTTCTCGAGAGAGAAATGTGTGATAGGATTCAGTGCGCTATCATTTGAAACAAACATACAAGCCCGACGCCAGACTTTATAAAAGCAGCGGAAACTTTGCTCTGCATTGTAATGACAAAAACGGTCATGACAGGCAACTCTTGAATGCCACGTAAACAGGTAGAGATGCCAGGTGCCAGAGTTCGTATTATCTACTGAAATCCCGCAAGCAGGTGAAAAACAAAACTAATACCCCTTCCCTCTCCCTGTTTTCCTACATTATTGTGGTCCCGTCTCTCTCTCTCTCTCTCGCCTCTGTCTCTCTCCTCTCTGTGGTATCGTGTTAAAATTTCGTTTAAAATATTTGTTTCAGCCAACACACACACAGACCGTTTGGATTGTCTAAAATGTAATACTTACAAATACAAGAACTGTACAGTCGTTTCCTTGCCGTAACACTCATTCCGCTACAGGGTTGTTCTTTTCAAGTCACTTGCTGGTAGTTCTTTGACACTATCTGCATCTTGGAGTCACAGAAGGGAAAATCTTAAAGACTTCCGCGACCTGGTACCGACTTAAGTAAGCTGTAGACAGAACGATATTGGAATTGTATATGGCATCGAAAAAGTTTTAAAAAACAAAACAAACAAACAAAACGAAAGATTTACATAGTGTAATAATTAGTCCATTTTAACAAATCAATTGAATTTTATTCTGAGGGGAAACAAGTAAAATATTATTTTTTTTAAATCTTAAGTTTAAAACTTAGCTTAACTTAGGGGAAAACCCCCAAAATCACTACCATATATAAATAAGAGAGAGAGAGAGAGAGAGATACTATATATGCCCTACAAATAAGGTGATCACTTTGAATCTTCAGAATGAATCAAACTACAACGGTTCACGATTTAGTCCACGAAATATAATACTAGATAGGAAGAAAAAGTTCAACACAGGTTCACAGTGCTAACGTAAATAGGAGTTGAGCATGCGCTAAGCAGGCATACATTTAAACAAAAGGTCACATTGGTTATAACAACGTTACAACAGTTTCAGGGAACCACACAAGGCCGTCTTGCTCCATTGCTGTCTTTTGCCTTGGATAGAATCTCTTTCGATGGCAGGCCTGTCCATTCTTTTAAAGTTGTCTTCCTTTCGCTTTTTGTCTACATCTTCTTCTTTTTACTGGTACTGTTCCCTGAAGGAAGGTCTTTGCGAGCCCTGTGGACCTTAGAGTTTATTTAAGTTTTGCGTTAGTAGTTAGCATGTCATCGTTGGGTCAAATTGCTGTATTAATCCTGTTTCTAATCTGTAATCATTTTTTTATTGGTCTTTATCTCCCCCCCCCCCCCATCTTTTTTTTTTTTTTTTTTATTTTCCCCTCTATCTCACGACTTTGCCCACTTTACCCCCCCCCCCCTTTTTATTTTTAAAAGAAGAGACCGGTAAATAAAAGAAAAATGTTGGTCACTGTAATATGTTAACTCAACCTGACCCGTCCCACGAACTAGCAGTCCTACAATAAAAGGAACTCGATCCTGTCTATAAATGCACTACTATTTCGAGATCGTGGCGTGAGTACACTGTTTATGCAAGGGCAGACAAGTCATGCAACTGTTGACAGTTTTGACACAGTTATGTCCGCCTGAATGATCATCTTGGTCTTGTCATCCTTATCTGATTAAGCTTGGTGAAAACTTTTTTTAAAATTTCATATGCATCTCATACAGTTTATATAAAACAGTCTCCATAGTTATAGTACAGTTTCAAGCTTTAAACTAATCAGTCTTTTATAATTATATTACCCTTATTCTTTTCAGGAAAAAGGTTTCTTAAGTAAAATATAACTTGTTTAATTCTTCAGTCTATTTACAATATCCGGGATAAGTTATATATGTAGCATATATATATATATATATATATATATTATTGCATTGTATATATATACCATTATATATATATATATATACTATTATTATTGCATTGTATATATATACTATTATATATATATATATATATATATATATATATATATATATATATATATATATATATATATATATATATAATTGTTGTATAAACAGGCTTAGACGGAAATAAGGCTGGCCTTGACCTTTTCCCCAGAGCGTGTAACTTCAGCAGCTGTAATTCAGTGAAACAAAAGGCAATTATCTTTTCTAAAATAGCAAACTAAGTCCCGCTGCAGTAGTAAAGGCAGTAATCACGGAGCTTACTTAATCCATTATATAGATTACGCCTTGTTTCAGGATAAATGCATAGGCGTAGCTCACGTTTATATCGGGGAGGTTGTATATATTTCTTTAAATGTTCTTATCTGAGACACAAAATAAAATAAATTGTTCGTTCTATATTACAGTCTTTATGATCTTACATTCACAGCTCTCCTACCCATCTCCCCCCCCCCCCCGACTGAATGACTCTGGTTGATGAATACTATCGACACCTAACGGACAACAATCGATTATTTACTTAATGCTTGCCTCAGAAACACTGGCGCCATGGCTCCTTCGGGTACAACGACGCCCCGAACTGGATTGTAAGGAGAAATCCTCGGCTCGGGTATATACAATTTTTATAATACAGACGTGCACTCGTCTTTTTCCGGAAGCGTTTTTTTTTTTTGTGTTCGTGTTCCGAGCGCCACCGTCGTCGTGTGTCATAGCTTCTGCTCACCTTTTGGTTCCACTGGCGTTCTTTTTTTTTTTTAATGACTTGTATTGTTCGTGGGAGAACAAGGCACATCTGGCCAACAAACACGTTCCGCTGAGACACACCAAGCCACTGTGTAGTGCCGCAGACTGGTTCTGTGTGTGAGTGAGTGAGCGGCTTGGTGTCTTGAAGTTCTTGTGGAGTTTATGAAATCGTGGACCATTCCGTTTTCTTGCGTCTTCACAACTTTGTATTTATGTACTTATTGATTGTACTGTTGGACTCTATTGAATGGGATGTTACACACTGTGTTGTTCTGTTGCGGAGAGTTTGTACAGGTGACGTAATTCGACAGTTGATTTGTCAGTGTGACTCATATTGCAAACACTTGTTACGTATGTTACTGTGGTGGTTTCTGAGTAGCGTTTGGTTTGTTTGTTTTTCTGGTTGTAACGCACTCACTCGCTGGCTCTTCAAATAATGCACGCGTCATTGTTACGTTGATTGAGCTCTATAGATCTAGCCTTCGAACTCATTGACAAAGATTGATCCAAAGATAGCATACATTTCAGTGACAGTGTAAACTGTAGAAATATTAACACAACACGGTAGCTTGGGGACCATATGACGTGATTAATAGTAACAAAGATGAAACAGTTAATTCCAATCAATCTCCAATGAACTTGTAATGAACCTCGATAGCTCTCTGTGTTGTTTAGTTTTATTTTTATTAAGTCCTCTCTAGAAACTGTTCCTCAAAATATTCTCTGGAGTTTTGTTTATTTCTGCTGTCCAGCGTGTTTGTCTACACTCGATTCGAAGTTGTTGTTTTTTTGCGCCTATTCTGATCTACTTAACGGTCTTGACTCGTAAACTGTGCAGTCAAGTGTGACGGTTACTGTGAAACCATTTGTTGTCTTCCCTTACATTCTTCTCCTCCCCCCACCCAAAAAAAAAAAATCATTTTGTTTATAATTGGTCTTGTTGCCTTTAGATTTGATTCCAGACTACCGAGTCAACAGTAGGAGATTTGTTTGAATCATATAAAGTTTTGCTTTTTTCTTTTGGAAAGATGTTCTCTGCAAATTTCTTTGTAATATCCGAACAGACTGATCGACTCATTCAAAATATTATCATGACGACTGCAGTGGTACAGAAACTTTTACCTCGGAAAAAAAAAACAACTGATTATCGTATTGTAGTATTAAGTGATAAATGAATTACCCAGCACCTAGATCTAGATCTACTAAAGTTTGTTTCGTTTTAAATGATATAGTGACTTTGACTCCCTCCCCCCTTTATTTCATTCTTAGGAAAGTTGGACAGTCATAAAATGGATTGTTTCAGTCATAAAATAGATTGTGATTCTTGCTGGTCTATCTCTGTGCGTGTTATTGAAGTAATAAACACAAGTCAGTTCATCGGCGACTTAATAGTGCGTCATGTGACCCCAGTGACCCTCCCCTCTCCAAGGTTTGAGCTTTCACCCTCACTGCCTTTTCCTACAGCAGACTCCCACCGGTGACATCGGCGCACGTGCGCTGCGGTATTGATCGGCTGCTGTTTGGCTAGGGGTGGGGATGTATACGCTCCCTTTGCTTCACTTTCTTAGGGCTTTCCCGCTACCCTTGTGTCGTTCAGACCTTTTCCCCCGCCTCTCTGTCTCCCTCATCCGGAGATATCCACTCACCACCCTCTCGCGATTGCGCCTTTATCCTGTTTTTCTTTATGAGCCGGAGGTGGAGAGGTTGAGAGGGGGGGGGGGCAAGGTGGTAAACTGGTGGAAAGTTGAGGGACTCTGTCGACCCTCTAGTTTCTCCAATCCACATAAGCGTCCTTCATTGATTACTTAATAATGGAAAGAGAAGGGAACCCGATACGAATGAAAGACAGTCGCGAGGGGCCACGTCCTTGATTGCTTATGTACGTTGTTCATTCCATCTTTATGCATAGGTTAAAACATTCACGATGGACTCCTTCGTGAACTTTTCTGCTTGATATTTCAGAATCGATTGTGGACAAAGTTTTTTATTCGATAGTATCACAATTGAATTGATGAAAAATCTTCAGGGTTGGGTTGTGCATGTCTTCATTGTTCTTGATCTCGTTCAGGGTTGGGTTGTGCATGTCTTCATTGTTCTTGATCTCGTTCTTGCAACAAAAGTTTGTTGTTTTTTTTTTGTTTTTTGTTCTCGCTCTTGGTGACATTTTGTTTGACCTTGGAGAGATGAATTATTTCAATAATGTTTTGTTTTTTCTCTTTTCATTCTGTGCCTCGGAAATAGCTTAAGGACTCTATATGTTTTTCTCTATGCATCACTACAGACTTTAATATTATATATAAGGGAATATGAAATGACGGTTTAAATTGTTTTAAAATGGTGCGTTGTAAAGGTGTATACTATATATATTACTATATCCATTACAGAAATTGGTCCATTTGTTTTTGTGTTAAGTCAGTAAACGTGACCCACGGCCCAGCGCATGCCGAAAGCGTCTACCCACTCAAGCCATTGTTGACGAATGGACAGGAGGAAACTAAGAATCCAAAACCTAGATCTAGGGAGATAAAACTTAGACCTAAACTATTCTTTACTTGGTACTCCGATGTATAGTTTCACGTTATTTAGATATATCGCCAATGTTTTAAACAGCATAGCCACATATTGTATTTCGAACTTTGTATTTATATTAAATACAATTTTATTTTAATCTTCTACATGATACATAATGACGGTTTCACATTAAAAGTAGACTACAGATTTTCAATAGTTGGTACCTAAAATACTTCCACGAGACTGGTGCTGGGTGTGCAATTTGATTGCAGTTGAAGGAAAAGTGTGTGTGTGTGGGGGGGGGGGGTTGGGGTTCACCCTGGAGACAACCAAGAACGACAACACATGTGTTCTCGCGGTGCCCTGGAGTTGCTTCCCATGCTTTTAAGAGTCTTCTTCATTTGCCACAGGTAAACAACGGACACACGCTGCTCATCAATACGTGTGGGAACTTGGGGTGTGAGAGAGGGGGTGGATGTAGAGACGAGCTCTGGGAATACATTTATATTAGATTTGCGATGCAATTTCGTACATCTTTTTTTTCTTTCTTTCTTTTTTTTTCGTTAGAAGATGCAAGATTTCTGAAGTGTGTGTGTGTGTGTGAGCATGTTTCTTGAGGAGGAGATGGGGGGGGGGGTGCAGTGGTAGAAAGGTGACTAAACAAAATAAAGGAAGTGTATGGAGTCGCGGTGGCAGAGTGGCTTCCGAATCGGGGTCCCGGGTTCGAATCTTGGTGAAGACAGGGATTTTTTTATTGGAGGATCCTTAGGGTGCCTCTGAGTCCACTCAGCTCTAATGAGTACCTGACATTAGTTGGGGAAAAGTAAAGGCGGTTGGTCTATGTGCTGGCCACTTGACACCCTCGTTAACGGGGACGACTATTCGTTCACTGACATTTCGTTCACCGACATTTCGTTCACACGACTATTCGTTCACCAGACATATCGCTCACCGAAAATTTGCTCACAGATATTTTGTTCACCGATTATTGGTTCTTGACATATCGTTCACACGACACATCGTTCACACGACACATCGTTCACACGACACATCGTTCACACGACACATCGTTCACACGACACATCGTTCACTGGACAGTAACATCTTGTTAATATTATATATTCTCGTCGCGTGTTTAATTTTCGATATGTGTGTTTCCTTCTCTCTCTCTCTCTCTTTCTCTACATTTCTCTTTTCTTTCTCCCTTTTTCTTTCACTCTCTCTATCTGAACACTTGTGTTGAAGTAAACTATGTTCCCACCTTTGAACTATTTACCTGAACTTCTCTGAAGCTGGTTAAGTACTCTATGAAAACTTCATTACTGCACGAAGGTTTGATGTTGATCAAACTAAGATTGCTCATTATGCCACATAGGCCTCCTTTTAATTAGCCCTTTGATCAGGGAATTTTTCTTTGACTTCAAATAGAGTTTGAACACTTCATTAGTTAACTACGTGCAATAGATTCCCTTCCTGACAAAGCGGCTCATTGTATCAAGTACACGCGATTTTCTAAGTCTACTACGGTCAATACTACTACTAATTCTAGGCTTACCTTGGCTGCTACAAATCTCTAGCATTCTTTTGGATGCTGGGTGGATATTGGGGTGACCTAGAAACTCCAGCTTCTACCAGGTTTCAAAAATTAACACTCTCAAATTTAACTTTGTCGAGTGCGTCACCCCTTCCAACTTTCGTATTTGATAACATGCTGAGTACATGTAGCAAACTAATCTGGTTTTGCTAATTGTGATTGGTGTATACTACATAGAAAACCTGTATTCAATGTCAGTACAATCGAGGAGTTCTAGTAAGGAAAATATTTGTAAAAATTTTAATAACATAGCTCATCTAGGGAAAGAACTGTTTAAATTATTGCCATGTCTCTCAATCATGCAAGATTTATTTACCATTTACTATATAAAATACATTATTTAATTACCAATAATGAATGAACTAATTTGATTCATGTGTTGTCGACAGTGACTAATTGTGCTAAGTTTCAGTGTGATCCGAGAATGGGATGTGGGTGAAACAACGTATACAAACAAATCTGCACAGACAGACGGAGGGAGTGAAATGTACGTTTTGTAAGAACAGTCCCCGCTTTAAATTCCGTTAAGTTTGTTGATGTTGTTTTTTTTCCTCCTTGGTACACTTTCTTACACAGTTGCTAATGTTGACCTCTGGCTGGCCTTATTTGTCCCGACACACTTGACCACCAGCGCGCGCACTGTCACACTAGGCAGCTGTATCGCTAGTACCAGTGGCGTGGTGCTGAAGCCTGGCTCTGTCATACGCCTGGAGTCTTTGTCCACCACCTCTAGCACGGGCGCCCCCCCTCCCCCATGTTGTCTCACTCTCTCGACTCAATGCATTAGTCGCTTAACGGAATGGTGCGTGGGAGGGACATTCTCGTGTGTGTGTGTGGCGAGACTCCCCAATGCATGTCGCGAATCCAAAGAAAAATTGGGTGGCTGATGGTTGGGAGGGGGGGGGGGAAGGCTGACAGAGGAGTCTGAAGAAAGAGAGACAACGAAACGAGAGAAAGAATGAGAGAGAGAGAGACGAAGAGGGAGAATGGATCAATAAAACGCTTCGGTGTCCCGCGTGTGTGTGTGTGAGTGAGGACGCTGTGTGTCCTTTTTTTTTTTTGTTTCCTGCTAGCTACTTGTGGACACTGCGGACTGTGGATACGTTGTGGATAAGTCTTTTGATCTGGACGATAGGATAGCTGGATTTCATTAAGAGATTGTGTTTCGTAAACAATCTCGGCGCTGAGTTCTGTGTGTATGATTATTCTGTAAGGAACACGATGGGGTTTATCTTAAAGGCATACATTTATCTTGGTTGTTGCTTTTTTGTGGTTTTGTGTTTATCAAAAGGTTGTTTGGCTTTGTTGTCTCACAGATATATATAGATCTATAGATCTGTTTATTTTTAAACCAATGTAGGTGAGTGCTCTTGAATCACATTGCACTGCCTTTTACTGTCGCTCACAAAATCTCTTTCTCTCTCTCTCTCCTCCTCCTCTTCTCTCTCTCTTTCTCTCTCTCTCCACTTCTTCTTTTCTTCCTTATTCTTTCTCTCACACACTCTCGTTCTCCAACACCTGTCTTTTACTTTATTTTTTTTTTATTCCTCACTCCTTTCTACTATTGCTATTACTATCTATCTACCCACCCATCTCTCTCTCTATCTAGATCTCTTTTCCTGTTCTTTTTTTCCCCTCCGGCCTCCCATGGTCTCATTCGTTCTGTTATGTTATAGTACTCGCCAATCTCAGTACGTAAAACTAATGTACTTTACCTAAGTGGCAAATGTTTGTATTAGCCAATTTCAGTGCCTCGTCTATAGCCTGATTCTAAACCACACTGTCCTGGACCTCTAACGTTAAATCCTTTATTTCTTCTTGCTATTGTTTTAAAAGCTGTTCCAGGCTTAAAGTACAATGACATTTGTTGAGTGTCATGGGGGCGAGGTAGTGGAAATGTCGTCGGCTTTTAAGTATGTAACATTGTTATCCAAACACAAAGTGTGGTACCCTGTTAACGGTACCAGACAATAGACCACGTATTGTTCCCATATGCTTGACATGGCGTGACCGATTGTTGACTTTTCTGCCAGAGCGGGTATGCCATGTAATGTCAACACAGCAACCAATACACACTTTTGTGTTTGCAGTAGACATAGGTCAGTGTGTACGTCCACTACTCCACTCATTGGATTGAAAGGAGATGTGTATGTTCCAATGGAGAAGTGGACGTCCCCTTCACTTTTCTTAATATGGCTTTTTTTTTTCTCGTCGTTCCAGCTGTTAAATATGAACAAAGCCAAGTGTTTAGGTAGAATCGCTTACATTCATGTGGGCCATTTTATTGGGAGAAAAAGGGGGGAGATTCAATCCCAAAATAAATAATATATAGCCTGGGAACAAATTAACGGGCGTAACCGGTGTGTAAGCTAGTGAAAATATAATCTCAAAATATTGTTTGTTCTGTTTCTTCATTCCCCCACTTTCTGTTAAGTAACCCATACCGGCCATACGAAACGCTACTTATTCTCATGTATTGATTGTGATCACAACCTACGACCACCGGGACATGTCACGCCCGATAGTTGTTTTTTTTTTCCGGCCCTGATTGTATCTGATATCCAACCTACGATCCAGGGGACATATCCCGCCCGATAGGTGTTTTTTTTTCCTACCCTTCGAAATTTTATCTACTGTACATAATGAAGCAGCAGAGGCTCGAGTCCATTGGACTCAACGATACATTCTAGGATGATGTGATACATTCTGGGATGATGTGATACATTCTGGGATGATGTTATATATTTTGAGATGATGCGATACATTCTGGGATGATGTGATACATTCTGAGATGATGTGATATATTTTGAGATGATGCGATACATTCTGGGATGATGTGATACATTCTGGGATGATGTGGTCACGACACGTATGTTGGAAGTTGTATGGCTACCAGACGGACAGAAGTTGGGTAACAATAAATTATATAGTGTCGATCTTCATCAAATGTAACTCATATTCGTTTTATCACACTCTAACAAGAGCGGTAAATCTGCACATCGTTATTGTAGTCAAGACTTAATCTGCTTGTAATATTACGGTGTATTAGATTTAATTCTGCAAAAAAACAAAACCTACTGACATTTCACTCTATCAGCTAGTTGTCGTGTTCAAAGCTTGAACCACTTCAACGATTTGAAGTTTCCTTGTTTGTTTTAGCGAGGCCTGCATTGGGTACACACTCTGTTTATTTTCTCCTTAAGCACTCGTGTCTGAAACACTCCTCCGTTGAACATGTTTAACCGTATGGATTGTACAATGGTCAAATACATTAGTTCTTTAAATTGGCTGCGTCCATTAGGCTCACAATTATACTTGCTTGTGATATACGAAAGGAGGCGCGGTGGCTGAGTGGTAAAGTGCTTTGTTTCCGAACCGGGGATTCAAATCCTGGTGAAGATTGGGATTTTTAATTTCGGGATCTTTTGGGCGCCTGAGTCCACCCAGCTCTAATAGGTATCTTTTTACTTTTTTTTTTTTTTGTGAAATACGAAAATCAAAGACGTCGCCTATTCTGGTGTGTCCGAAAGCATATAATATTGTGTCAGCAGATATCTGAATATGATGCCTGATGCTACACTCTTTCAGTAATTCACGAGTGGAATGAAAAGACGTTCTGAAATAGTCATGTATTAGCGTTAAAGTAATTTTGACAGTTAACTGGAATTGTGATCACAGCGGCCATTGCGCCCCCACGATGACCTGCTAACCTCAAAAAACCGCTAATATCACAAGGTCCTCAGAGCTCGCAAAGACCTTCCTTCAGGAAACAGTACCAGGAAAAAGAAGAAGAGGCAGACAGAAAGCGATTGGAAGACAAGTTTAAAGAATTGGCTGGGGCCTATCATTGAAAGAGATTCTACCTAAGGCAAAAAGCAAATAGGAATGGAGAAAGACGGTCGAAAAATCATGTGTGGTACCCCAACGGTTCATCAGAGTAAGGGATATGTGACGGTTGTGTGAACTAGAATAGCTTGATCAATTATTTTTTTATATCGCATTTTTAGCTGTTCACATTAACAACTACCCCATTTTACAGAACATTAGCATCACCCTTTTTTTTTGTTTGTTTTGTTTTCACTGGTCGATTTAAGGCCGTTCCATCAGTAAACTAACAGCCCATCTCGTTGTGAAAACCCCTGGACTCTCCCTTGTCACCCAGGACAAATCATTTCATCCACTAGAAGAAATTGGGGAGGGGGGATTTATAGAAATTCTTAACCAAAACGTTTTTGTTGTTTCGCTGTTTTTTTCCTTTTATTGTTTCCTTTAAAAACTCCAGAGTCTAAGCCAAAATCGAATAAAACTTCAGGTTTTAGGAGTAAAAAAAAATATAGTCAGCAAGCAAACAGGACAAAGGAGACACACAGTTTCGGGTATCGATTCCAGCCGCCTCCTTGGATTCGTCCAACAGATGCTTGGGAAAGTTTGGAAAGGGAAGACAACTGTGTCTGTCCTGCCTGTGAACAGTATTACTTCTGACGCTTTGACATTAGTGCGTAGTGGTTCTCATTCTTTTGAGAATACTCAACACCTGTCTTCGAAGTTCTTGTCATCGCAAATATTGACTACTAGTCGCCAGGCGACGTAGCATACGCCGCTATTTTGCAGGGCCGGCCTTAGGCCACTGCAACCTATGCGACCGCAGTGGGCCCCGCACTTTCATAGGACCCACGCTAATTCTAGGTGTATTAAATAAAACCATTGTATAACAACAGATTTCCAGCGGAATCTCCGGAAATTATTAAAATCTTTAGAAAACTCATACAAATCTCCTGAAATATATAGACAAAAATTGTCATTTTGGGGTGTCATTCAATATGAAAAACGCCAATCCTACGCGCGATAATGCATTTTGCAATACCTGTAATTGTGGATTCTAGTGAAAGAAGTTTCTCGCGCCTCAAACTAATGAAGAATTACTTGAGGTCAACAATTCTCGAAGATGGATTGAAAGATTTGGTAATTCTTGCTATTGAGTGTGTTCTATGTAGGAAATAAAATGTTTATGATATACTGTGTGACTTCGCTACCCGCATGTTCGTAAAGTAGTTATGTACGTAATAAAGAATGAATAAAATGCAAAGACGAATTTATTTTCTAATACAAACTCTTAAATTTCACTTATTATCCGTATCCCTACCCAAACTTGGCCCCGAAAAATCCGTTTCGCATAGGGCCCCACAACGGTTGAGTCCGGCCCTGCTATTTAGTGACGGGCGAATACTGAGTAGATAACTTGTTCTCCTCCCCTTTATTTCGCCGCTAAAACTACGTGGGGTAGAAATAAAAAAAAAGAGTTATCTTTCCATGACTTCTTGGTCACAACAGGTAAGTCCGGCCCTGCTATTTTGTGACGGATTAATACTTGTTTCCCCCCCCCTTTTTTTTTTTCGTAGGGTAACTTTAGTCCGACTTGCAGAAATAAAAGAATGATCTTTTCTTTACTTCTTGTCCAAACTCTTGAGCCATGAAGAGAATTATATATATATATATATTTCAGAAAGCTTTTAAGAAATTACTTCGATAACCGATTTTAGTAGAATTGTCACGACCTTTAGTTGAAAAGAACAATATTGTATATTATCATTCCAATTAATTTGGCAACATAAACACGTTATTCACTCGTAGGCATAATAAGTACACACTCAAGTTTATCGGTGTATGAATAATTATGCATATTTTATTAATAGTTGTTAAAAGATAGCTAACCTATTTAGACGTAATGACTGCATGACCAATTAGCAAAGGAGACTACCGACTTCTTGAAATGGTGAGAAGCGCTGTGAAAGCTGATCTGCATTCTTATCTTTTTAATCTAGCACAAAGCAGAGCCAGTGAGACGCGAGCTAATCCTCTTATACACCTAGATTAAAGTGGAGAGTTGGCAACAATTTGTCTTGATGTTTTTTTTCTCCCTATTTTATATTTGTATTATCGTAAACCTAAGCTGCCTGTACGTCTGCGCATGCGTGCACTCCAATCATCTTGGAATTGAAATTTCAATTTGCATAGTGATTTGTTTTATTCAGAGCGCAATTTTGTCTTTGTCTTTGTTGTTGTTTGTTTTTTCTTGCTATATGTGCTAAGAATGAATCTGATTAGTGAGCGTGATCTCATAGCCGAAACCTTGTATGCATTACGTTTCACAGGGCCGATTTGTTTGTTTGATTATGGAAGTCATTATATATCACAGAAAAGTTGTATATATCGTGGCTTGAGAGCTTGTTTACAGTACTGTCTAAATGAAACATGCGTTCCTGTTAACATTTACTTTTTTCGAATGGTTTGACCCAATGGTTTACTGAGGATGACCAGCTCACAAACCTATTCAAGTGCGAAGTGTCATTTCTATTGGTTATAAAGCATGCAGGAATACCCTCTGACAAACTTGTGTTATAAAAAAAAAGACGCAGGCCAAATTTAATTTTAAGATGATTATATTTTGAAAATTATAACGGTCAAACTAGAGTTTTCCCCAGTGTGGCCAATTAGCTCTTATTCCAAAGATATACAGTGCTTTTTTGTGACGGTACGCACCGGTACGACTTAATGGCACCTTTTTCAATGTGGGGAAAAAATAATTACTTTTCTTGTATTTTCACGTTTATTATTAATTTATTAGTAGCTAAAAGTTGGGCAATCCATCACCGAGTACTAGCACATATTCTTGTACAAACAAAAGCTCTGAAGATTTATATATATATATATACAACTGTCGAATTTCTAGGAAAATTGCTAGTGCCGTTTTCGAGTAGCGTGTCCACCTAGTTTACACCGTTTTTTTTTTTGTTTTGTTTTTTTGATGATCAAGTTTGCAACCTGAAAGGAGGAATTTTTTTTAAAAAAGTATTTTAAGAAATATTTTACTTGCTTTGCATCTAATTAGAATTGTCGCTAATTTTTAGTTAATTTGTTTTTTCAACTCTACGTGTTTCGAGATATTTATTTTTGTACTCTGGCGTATACCATGAAGTGCTTCAGGAAGATTTTTCTTTCATTTCGGTGACATACGATGTAGATTATGCAGTTGGCATATGCATGGGATGGCTTTGGTGACAATGGTTATCACATTTGACGTCACACCATGCTTCTTAGTTTCTTCTTCTTCGTTCTAATTTTACATGTCGGAGAGTTCAGATCAGTAATCCTATATCTGAGATGAACCGCGCAGTGGTTTCCAGATCAGGCAGTTCTCGTATAGTTTTTGTTCTATAGGTGGGTTTTGGGGCCAGAGACTTGTTCGGGCGTCTTGATATAGTATGCAGCTTTGAAGGACATGGTCTGCATTCTCTGGTGATGCTCCACAAGGGTAGGTTTTGCTCGTCCCGACTTTAAGCTTCCGGAACATATGTTGTCTCATTCTGTTGTGTCCAGTTCTGAGTCGAAAAAGTATGCGTTGATCATGTCGAGCTAACTTATAATAGGCGTCCTTTTTCTTGCAATTGGGAAGTGAGCTGGTCCAATTCTCATTTATTCTACATGCTTGTTAATTTTTAAGCAAGTCTACATAGTAAAGTCAATAATACAAACTCATGGAGTTAAAAAAAAATAATTATGGCGTCGCCTTACGCACTTTGTCAACCGTTGACATCTGATATTCACTGGCCTAGAAATATGGAGGTGAATATACTTACATGGTCCTAGGTCACTACAGTGGCCCTGTCTATCTTCTCTCGGCATTAACCGGAAGTTGTTAGCCTTGCCTCGTTTCTCCCCCTGTTCCTGTAGTGGAATGCTTTGCCCTCTGTCGTTCAAGTGTAGTTCTCTTATGACATAGAAACAAGGGCTGTGTTCGACCCCCCGCTCTCTTTGTCTCTATGATCTTGACGTAAAGCACGCGGTCGGAGGCCTTTTTATGTTTTAGCTTCCGTTGCGTAAAAGTGAACTCGAACGCGTAAAAGTTGAAGGTTTCGGAGTTGGCACTAACTTGTTACCGTGGTGATAGTAGCGTCCACTTTGTGTGTTTTCATTTTCATTGGGAACATTATTGTTAGATCTAGTATTCTCACTGTCGTACAAGCATATTGCTTGAGTTGAATGGTAAGTGGATCCTAGGTAGACTAAAAGCTCAAATAAGCCGTTTCACTGGTGCTATGCTGATTTGATGCAACTGTTTAACCAAGAATGTGAATGAAGTCAATGAGTGGTTGTGAAAGGGTGAAACAAGTCTTGATTCTGAAGGTTAGGACATTTTACTGTGATATATGAGATAGTAACATAGAATTATGACACTAAATGAAAGTATAAGCAAAGAGAATGATGACAGTGATGTTCAACACTTGTCATGGCAGATACATTTAGCACAGATCATATATTGTTCTTTTTAAAACTATATGTTAAATACTATCTGGAATTCTAGTTCATTTCGTATTATAATTACCCGAGCAAAGGCTGCTGCTATATCTCTTGCTTCTTTTGACAAAGTTTATATCAACTCGCTCGGTCTGGTCACAAGTTTTGTACACGTTATTTCTCCCACACCCAACCTCGGGTCAAGCCGAAATTTAACTCAATTATTTCTAATACCCGACAAAACAGTAATGAATTTAAAAAAAAACTGTAACCAACTGGTTAATTAACTATTAGTAATTTGTAATATTGGTAGTTTAAGTTAGCATTGTTTTAATATTTACCAGCGTTTGATTTTTGACATTTTTATTTTGACGCATCATGACTGAAGGCGTTGACATTAATGATTAGAAGCTTCTACCCCATTGTAAAATCTGATAGAGATATCCTTCTCCGTTTGGTCATCCTATGCCTGGTAGAGTTATCTTACGCCTGGGAAACTTATCATATGCCCGACATAGTTGTCCTACGACTGATATAGTTAGCCCACGCCTGATATAGTTAGCCCACGCCTGATATAGTTAGCCCACGCCTGATATAGTATTAAAAAAACTTATCACATGCTCGAGATAGTTGTCCTACGACTGATATAGTTACCTACGCCTGATATAGTATTAAAAAAACTTATCACATGCTCGAGATAGTTGTCCTACGACTGATATAGTTATCTTACACCTGAAAGTTATCCTATGCCTTTCCAACTTCTGATAGTTATCCTACGCCTGGTATAGCTATCCTACGCTTGATATAGTTATCATACGCCTGATATAGTTAATACCAAAACATATGAAAATAAAATTTCCGACACCTAAGAATAATCGATTTTTGTAAATGTGTTTTTCTAAAGAAAGATGAATAAAAACATGGTAGATATAGATCCGTGTCATCTTAGTCGTTCTCTGCTGCTAAACAAAATGGACCAGTAAAGCACTGTGATAAAGCACTGTGAGATATTAATAACCTGACAGGATTGTTCCTAACGAAAGAGGCGGTGGCGTTTTCTCACTCTGTTATCGCCGCTATTGTGCGAGTACGACGAGCAGTTGATCATTGCTGTCATTACTGGCGTATGTGTGTGACACCTGTCACGTCTGATATTCTAGAGAGGCCCACTTGTCGTGCTGTGAGTCAGTGAACGCTCACTGGTACATGCGTAACGGTTTAATTGGAAGGTGAGTAATTGATATGTTTTTGTGTTGAGCGGGTCTCAATGCAAAAATAGTAGGCGCTGATAAATCGCGGTCCGGTGTAGCTATCATTCTGCTTAACTAGCCTCTTCACTGGTTCCTGGAATCTTTAAACCTAAAAAAGAAACACCAACTTGAAAATATTACCCTGGAATCCTCGATACACTATAATGAATCCCCACCCTGGGACGAAAGCCCTCTTCCTACTATAAGGGACCATATTGAAAGCATTAAAAGAAAATCTGATTACAGACCAACAGAGCTCAAGAAAATAGTGAACTGTTTTCTACATACTAATTATCCTAGCAATCAGTGGATCAGAGTTTACACGGATGGCTCAACCCACAAAGCCACCACAAATGGAGGAGCTGGAATACTTATCGAATGGCCAGATGGAGGAAAACTAGAAAAATCCATTGCAACTGGAGAGCTCTCTGACAGTCACAGAGCAGAAAGGGAAGCACTAGCACTAGCTGCTACCATCCTAGCAAATCATCCAAGTTCCCCACACAGTCAGATTGTCTTACTAACCGATGCAAAAACAACCCTCCAAAGCCTGCAAAACTCTGATTCCTCATATATTAATAACCTCAAAACAGCACTTACAAAGCTCAACAACAATAGCAAAAAAACTGTAATTCAATGGATCCCAGCTCATATAGAACTAGAAGGAAATGAGAAGGCTGACTCACTCGCCAAGAGTGGGAGAATTAACACACTAATAAACTCTGCACTCTATCCAGAAGAATTGAAGGAATTAATAGTAAATAAAATAAATGAGAAATGGACGAGCTCTCATCCAAATCACAAGAAAGATGACGCTTACTATAAGCTATCCCGACAAGACCAACGTCTAATCTTTCGACTCAGGACCGGACACAACAGAATGCGACAACACATGTACCGGAAACTCAAAATTGGAACCAGTGAAATCTGCCCATGTGGAGAATCACCAGAGAATACAGACCACGTCCTCCAAAACTGCTCTCTATACCAAGAGGCTCGTATAAGACATTGGCCCCAAATCACCCCAATAGAAAAGAAACTATATGGAGAGCTCCCTGATCTGGAAACCACTGCGCATTTCATCTCATGTATTGGTCTACTCATCTGAACACTCCAACATAATCAATGAGAACGAAGAAGAAGAAGAAGACTGGTTCCTGGTATTTTAGAGAGCTCTATGCTAAAAAGTCTCTTTATCTTGAGTAATCATTCTTTGCACGTACTTATAGCGTTCATTGAAATCTCCATTGCAAAGCAATCCATTGTTTGTTGAACATCTCAGAAGTGAGAACTACTTTGAATATGAACTTCTGCCTAAGTGTTACAAGAGATATCAAAGTGACAAACCTGCGTTCTGTAGGAAGTCTATTCTATCAGAGTTGGTCACTAACAAGTCATTCGTCATCTGGCTCTATAACTTTGTCTTCCTCAGAACTGTTTAGTTTTGTTTTAAAATCTTTTTTTTTTTTTCAGTTAATTTGCAGATACTTTACAAGTGATGCTATTGTTATGGTATAATCTAGTCAGGTTCCCTGGCGAGTTTGAGCAGCTGTCTAATGAATATATCAAAAGTTATTCTCAAGACGTTCTTTATAAATATGTGTAACTCTCCAAGGACAAAATGTCGTTTGGTCTGTTTTCGGACAACCTTCTCGACCCTCAAAACTGTCACGTCATCGATCTATGACCTTTTACTCACTAAATATGTGGAGTGAAGGTGCAGTGGTTGGATTCAGAACTGGGGTCTCGGGTTCGAATCCTGGGATTTTTTTTATTTCGGAATCCTTAGGGCGCCTCTGAGATTGGTCGTTGTGCTTGACCATATGACACTCCGTTAAGGTGTGCCATAGAAACAGTACCCGATAAATCCATTTAAATGTGTGATACCACTAGTAATGAACCTTGATTACAATTGTTTTACAAAACTGCCTAAAAGCACATTTTATACTAGCACTGAGAGACACATCTAAATCACTTTCTATTGATGTTGGAAGTTGGAGAGTTACGTGATATGTCTCAGAGGACTCGATGAAACCACAGAGCTCTGCTGATGTGTGATTAGACAATCTTCTTGTTTAACACAAACGTATTAATTGGTGTAATTTCTCATCGCTAGTTTAGTCGAAGTGACCTGAGTCATGGAAGTCATGTAGATCTAGTGGGTTTTTTTTTCCCCCCCATCAATCTTTCTTGAGCTTTAAAATGTTTATCTTAGAGATTTATTTTTTTTTATAAAACTGAACATTAACATCCTAAGCCAAGCTCCCCCCTCGCCATTTGTTGGTTCGTATTCATTTGTTATCAGAGGCGGACTGGCTATATGGGCATTCGGGCAAGTGCGCGGTGGCCGCATGGAGGCATCTATGAAACGTATTAAATTGTTTAAAGGATTTATAATACTCTCTTATAAAAGGGACGCTCGGATCTTTGACAGTGTACTACTAATTTTAATCGAACACATTTCCACTGATGTAATAGCCGTAGACAAGACACGTGGTGGATGAGAGGAAAAGCTTGGCTTACGAACCGAGAAGTTTCGTGTTCAATTCCTGGTGTAGACGTGAGATGTTTAATTTCGGGATCCACCCAGCTGTAATGGGAACCTGGCATGAGTTGGGGGTAGAGGTTGGTCTTTGTGCTGGCCACATGACACCCTCGTAAACCATGGGCCACAAAAACAGATGACTTGTATAGAAACAGATGACCTTTATATCATCGTTCCATAGCTCCAGAAGAGGTACTTTATCCATTTTTACATCGTGATGTTGAGCACAGGTAGAATTGGAAGCCCATCATTTGATATACACATTTTGGGCCGGATGGTATAGAAATGCCCGGGCCGATTTTGACACCCAGTTCACTTCTGTTTTGGTATGCACTCCTTATGTCAACAACAAGGTTCTTCACTTGTATATCTTGGCACATCTTTTTTTTTTTTTTTGCGTGTCTAGTTAATGCGTTTATTGAAGCACTCTGACCCCAAGTAATAATTATCAGACTTTATATGAAGCTTGTTTTCTGGTGATTGACATGTTACCGGCCAGTTGAGACCCGGGGGATGTTGAACCTTATAAATTATGGAGGGCATCATTTCCACCCCGAAGTTGGCCATTGACATCAAGGCGCCGCGCCGCTGGAGCTCTCATCTGCTTGAGGTGTTATTGGTATATAGGTGGATAGTCATGCTTCTGTTTGTGGCACTTGGGCTAGATAAAACCAGGTTCAGCGACAAGCCTCGCGCCCCTTTCTAGCCCCCGGGGTTGCAAGAGGTGAATTAATCAACATTGTTATTTCGAAAGGTAGAGGACAAGGGGAATAACTGCCTTGTTGTACTAGTGTTACTTTAATAATCTTATAATCAGAGAAACATTATTAATAGAACAGTTCTCTGTTAAGTACGTATCGAAATAATTAAGAATTTGGCTTTGCAACATTCAGTAAACATTTTATTTTAAATTCGAATTTCATAATGCACAATTTGACAGTGTTCGCATTTGCTTCAAGTTTAATCCTTTAAAAACTTCTTTTCAGATAAAATGTTGGTACCACCAAAAAGGAATAATTGTATACAATCAGATTATAGAGAAATCTATTTGAAAGTCATAGAGATATTATTGAGAGAAAATGATGAATGAGATTGTTCTAGTATAAGTGTGTGTGTGTGTGTTTGTGTTCTTTGTACAGGAAACCAATGACTCACGGAGTACAGTCCACTTGGCTCTCAATACTTACTGACTAGTGTTATAAGCCAGACTTAGAAAAAATGTCAAGTTGATGTTTATTAAGTGAATGTAACAAAGGTCTCACGTTGCTGATTTCTAGCAGAGGATTTCAGCAAGGCCACACTGGTGTATTGTGTTCAAGTCACTCATCGTGTCTCGTATCCTGTGTAACTGGCCAGTGGCGTAGCTAGGGTGGGGAAATTTGAAAATCCCCCCCGGGCGCCCACTTGAGGGGGCCTCCAAAAGAGGTTTTTTGGATTAAATATTACACAAAATACAGAGACCGCCATAGAGGTCAAGCGCCGGGCCCCCAAATGATGGGAAATTCTTAGCTTCGCCCCTGTAACTGGCTCTAGTTCTTGTGGTTGAAATAATGGGATGACGCTTATTAACAGCTTTAGTGATAGAGTGGATCTGTATGTTATAGTTCGTATTATTACTTGCGTCTGAAACATCACTTCAGTAACGCCAGAGAGGGAGAGAGAAAGAGAGAGAGCAGTTTTAAAACAGAGACTTAAGTGAGTTGATGGTGTGTGTGTGTGTATCAAGTACTAAGAAATCGGAAATGAAATGTGTCTGTGTAGATACAATGTTTCTATGTAAACGTCGGAGTATTAATCAGCGGCTCTCACTATTTTATACTTGCTGATCACTCGAATCATTAGTGTGTGTGGGTTGCGAAACATCAGAGGAAACACAAATATTGTGGTAGTTTGGTCCTACCATATAAGAGTAGGTTATGTTTCGATCTAGGCCCACAAAGGAGATGATCAATATATAGCAGTGGCCCTTGGGTCCCAGGTTTTGAACCTTTATCCCTAAAAAGTAGTCTAGTGTAGATGAGTTTGTTTCTACAGTACACTAGACACCATTATATTTTGTCCACATTGTGCAACATTCGTCTGGTCTTGTCACACACAACGGGATATTTAAACATACTTTAAAGCCTGTACAATTAAAATAACTTAAAAACATCTAAAGCTTGAAGTATTTTAAAGTATATTTATAAGTGTTCTTTGGCCACTTTCAAGTTTGAAAGACTAGCAGAGCAATGAGAATGTTGTATAGTCCATTGTTGTTGTTGTTTTCGCCTATATTTTCATAATAACGGTGTTATTGGCATGCACATTAAGATGTGATAGGTTGTACCGACACGTTAGTGGTGATATGGTTATAGAACGTCTATGGCGAAAACGATTGTTTGAAATGAAAACATTTGTTTAAATAGGAAAAACAATATTTCAGGTTTAAAGTTTTTTTTTGTGGTGATGTGTGTTCTTTCTTTCCCTATGGATTAATGGAGGATTCTGTGCTCTGAGTTCAAGTGATATGGATATATTATCACATCATTGTGTCAGTGTCGTCTTGGAACGTGTTCAGTAGTGTGCAGTGGTATAACCTTGTTATATCAAACTTGACAGGGTCGAGTCTATTCCTCTAATATAACTGTATGGGGTAGATCAACTTAACCATCGCTGGGCTCTAAACAGACCTTAGTATTTGACCCTCTCACAGTGTGGAGTTGTGTAGACAAAAAGTGTATCTAGATCTGGCCTGTACACTTAGCAAACATGATGTGATACTTGGTTTATGTTATGAGTACATTTTACAAATGTAGTTCCAATACAACAACAAGTAAACGAGCAATTACTAAATACTACAACAGGGGCATATACTGCTATAAGTACACTTGAGGTTTTCTATTTGAATAGTTAGGACCATATACAGGGTGCGTCCAAAATGTATATACACACTTTGAACTGTCATAGACAATTGATTTTCCGTTCTGCCTCACGCCGCTGAATTTCTTCTTATGGGGCACAGTTCAAGATGAGGTGTACACGTCACACTGTGGAACGAGATTCAGGCGGTGTGCGCAGAAATCTCAGTGAACACTTTGGTACGATGTACGGAATCAGTGTTGACTCGTACTCAGCAATGTATTGATGTTGAAGGCCACCCGTTTGAACATTACTCACATTTATTGTTCCAATTGGACATTAAGCTTTCCATGTCCAGAAATTTAGCACTTTAGAACGGGAAATAAATTGTCTACGACAGTTCAAAGTGTGTATACATTTTTTGACGCACAGAACTAACATTTCAAGCCACAAATAACAGCTTAAGAGCCAGTATGAATTGGAGTTTGGTTTAATCGGTTCCGAACAGGCGAATCAAATTTGAACATTAATGATTCCTATGAGGTCCCCCCTTTCAGAAAAAAAAGTCCCCCCTTTCAGAAAAAAAAAAAAGTCCATGATGTACACGGAGAATTTGTTGAATATGATATAGCCAAGTATGGAAATATATTCGTAGGGCTAGGTCAAGACTTAGAAGAATGGAACTTTCAATTATAAGCTGTAAATTTAATTGGTTCGATTAAAGAAAGATAATTTACGAAAAATCAAGTTGGTGTTGTCAATTATATGTATTTGCATTAAGGTGTTGGTTGAGATGTAATCATGTCTTTGTTTTATGACTATGTTTGTTTAGATTTAAGTGTTACGTTGGAGTCAGCGGGTTCAACAAGAGGTCACACGTACTCGCGCCTGGCCACTTGGGTGTTGCTGTTACAATGGTCAGGGGACGATTTCTGTGGGAACAAGTGGATTAGCGAGCCGGATGTGATTATCACTTACGTCATGGCGTGACGTCATTATGGGACCGTAGTTTCTGGAAGACATCTGTGTGTGTGTGCACGCTAGGTTTGCTGTGAGCGCCCACTGAACCGACTTCTGACATTTGATTCGTTTAACATTTGGCCTACAGACGAAACCTTTTGTGAAGTGTCACCTCCCCTGTCCGGGGGCTCGCCATGTTTACGGAGCCTGGAGTGAGCCCCTCAATGTTCCACGTCCAGAACATCTACGGGACCCCGCAGATCTCTAGACGTCGGCAGGGTCAAGGCCTAAAACCACGGCGTATGACCTTAATTGACCTCAGGTAGACCACGAAGGAATGTTTTGAGCTTTGAGATTAACGCCTCTTGGAGCACGTGTTCTAGCTTAACCAATCACCAACAGTATACATATATATATATATATATATATATATATATATATATATATATATATATATATATATATTTAGAAGTAGTATCCCTCCACCAAGTAGAATTCAGCCTTTTTGAAAATTAACTTGCACGCTTAATATCTTTAGTTTTTGCATTCACATTTTAGAATAAAGCACTCTAATGCATTGTTTCCCATTTGCTAAAGCATGAAGACTGCATTTATGAAGTACATAACCAGGCAGGGAATATGCTTATCCTGCTCAACGTTCTGTCGACACTTCAAAGTACAATTAAACATACCGCATGTCTGTAGAAACACTATAGTTTGCCATGGTATTATTACATTTAAACACTGCCAAATGCTACTTTAAATAACGTCACTAAAATGCATAAAAACAATGATAAGTGCAGGAAGGGCTTTCTTTCTGGAGTCAGATATAGACATCGCACTGACTTTATAGCCAGATAAATATTTCTATAATAATTGTATGTTCAATTTTGTTAAGCTTTAAGTTTTGTTTTGGTTATTTTAATATATTCAATAATTAGCATTATGTTGCGACTTTCAAATAAGATGTTTCTATAGACCTAATAGACTGGACCAACTTATAGATTTGGTCAAGCGCAAGATTTTTGCTAATAGAGTTTACTATGCATCATTTGCCAGCAGTATAACATAGCCATAACCTATTAGTATCGCAATGATTAAGAAAAACATTTTCTGTAGCATTATAGATCTAAGAGTTTCTATTTTGACAGGTGACCAGTATAACCATTTTTGGTCATATATTGTTTTTTGAGTTTATTATGGCGATCTGGTGAAAACAAATATCCATAAAAACGAACTCAACAATTTAAAGCGATGAGACGTCGGACATAAATCAACAACAAAAATAAATCTAGATTGAGTGCAAACATTTAGTTTCATAATTGAAGATCAAAGTTATTATACGCACACAAATTTGTCTTCCAACAAATGAAACCAATTCTTGTCGACAGGTGTATATATTTCAATGTCTATGGATGTTTCATATGACACCATCTAAATTAGAACAAGGGACATTACACACCTAATCAAAGGACCGTAACTTTTTAACATACGTTTATCATTTATGAACTCTTCTCTATATACCATGTAATCCTTTGATCTAAGGATAGTAACTTGGACAGATTGACTTTTCGAGATCGGTCAAATATGACTCGCTATGTTAAACAGCTAGAGTATTGGGTTAACATTGTCCCCATCCAAGAAACAACCTAACCAGGCATTCAGTACTGCACGTAATGCATTGGGGTTTGTTTTTTTTTTGTAGGTTTTTTGTTTTGTATTTTTTTAGCTCTTGGAAGGTATTATTTTTTTCATTTGTACACCAGCTATTTTAAGACTGAGCAGTGCAATGTTCAAAACACCTGCCTGGCCGATCTATTGAGTATGTATGTTGCTATTTGGCTTTTCTTGTTCACTTCAAGTCGGTTTGTATGCAGCATAAACTAAGTTTGTTCTAAATAAATGTAATGGTTTTGTTTATCTGGGTAGTGCTGAACGCATAATCACTTGCATTTCTTTTTGAATACTTTTTATTTTTATTTTGGTGTATTTCTCCGATTGTGTCCCTTTAGTCTACAGCTATAAGAAGTTGTCATTTCTCTACATCGTTTCAATGTTTTTATCTGTAATATTAGTGTATGTACAAAAAGCAGATACCCTTTCTACATTTCTTTAGCTATGCTCTAGGAGTCTAGGTCTACAGGTATAGACATTCTTGTTGTTTCAATAACAAATTGGCACATGACCAACATTAGACTGTAGTATCACACATGTTATAAGATAAGATAATTTTATTGATCCAATCAAATGGAAATTCAGTTCGACTACAATTGACAATATCAGCGTAACTACTGTACTATAAGGGTATAGATGAAAAATCTTTATGTAAATCTTTATTCTTCTACCAACCTGTCTTAACTCTTTACTGATGTATTATCCACAATCACGAATACAACAGAAGATAAAGATTGGGTCTTGACTTATTCACTAACACCTTAAGGATTTATTATCCATATTTTCTAACGACTAATAAATTGATTATCTACATTTAGTAACACCTGTTGCATTCATTATCTACTGATTATTCATCATATACAGTAACAGCTGACGAATTCATTATATATATATATATATATATATATATATATATATATTGTCACAATCATCAATTGTGGATGTCAGATGTCAAGATCTATGAAGATGCTATGATAGATGTCACGTTGAAGATTATCTTGATCTATATCACACCATCAATGATCGTGATTGCCGAGAATCTTGAAATCGTCTTTTAATAAGATGATATATATATATATGTTTATTTATTACGATGCTTATATCAACTCACTCTGTATGTCTGTACAAATTTTGAGCACGCTATTTCGTTCACTCCCATTCTAGGATCAAGTTGAAACAGTACACAATTATTTATTGTACCTAACAAAACACGAATCAATAGAAAGAATTAACAAATTAAAAAAATAAATATAAATTATGGCTTTTATATAGCGCTATTTTCATGCTTATCGTGCATATCTCAGAACGTTTGATTCCAATCAGTTGTGGACCCAAGTGGGGGCGGGGTATCTAGTAGAAGGTTTTTCCGTGCTGCCTTTAGGCGCTCAGTCGAACCTGGAGCCCCCTTCATAGCCAAGCCAAGTTCAAGCGCACTTAGCCTCTCGACCACGCTTCCCAATAGTTTGTCAATAATTTGTAAATTAATTACTGGTAATGGGAATACATTCTAAATTATTGACATATGTATTTGTAAATGTGGTGTTCTCCCTCCTATATAAGCTTTTTTCTTTCTTCTTCTTTTTATGAAAGCATTTTTATATGTGCTTGTTTTTCATATTGATTATTGTCCTGGTTGATTTACTCGCCAACTATTGAAGTTTCTTGTGTCGAGTTTCCCTACACTTGTTTATTCCTCATTTATCAACTCACTCTGTCTGTCTGGTAAATGATTTGTACGCGTTATTTCTTCCACACCCATTCTCGGATCAAGTGAAATTTTGCACATTTATTTCTTGTACCCGACAACACAAGAATCAATTAAAAAAAAATAAACCAATTAGTAAATTAACTATTGGTAATTAATTATTTTCTTTGTTATTTTGAACAAGGGAAAGAAATCGTACTTGACAGATGGTATAAGTGGCATTAGTCCCATTGAGGACTCTTTGAGACCTGAGTGAACGATCATGTAAAACATTTCACCAAGATACCCCCCCCTTCTCTCCCGCTTTCCCAACTGGTCCAGACAAGAGATAAGATCTTAGCGCATTGAGCAAGCTAAAAGTTTAACAAAAACAATTGGTAAATATATTTCTAATCACACAGATTTATGTTTCTAGGTCAATCATACATATAATTACATGACTGATCCAAACTCATTGATACAATTACACTTTATATATTAGTTGTTGTTTTTTTTTTTTAACTATTTTTTGTTTTTCTTGTCTTTATCTCTATCACTTCTAGAAGTTCCTTTCACGCACACAATTATGTGCCTGTAAAAACTTATATTGAAGAGTTTCTCGATGACTTTTGAATGGCTGCCGAGGATGGTTAGATGGATATAATTTGTTTACGGGTTTGAACGTATGAGTTGGAGTTTACAACATGACGAGGTCTTAATTAGAAATTGAGGATATTTGACAGCTCCTTTGTTTCTATGTAGGCCTATATTTGTACATTACGAAATGTTACGTTGAAGATTATTCTAATGTTCAATTTAACATCAGCAGTGACTCTTAAGGGAGAAAAAGAATAGTCAGGCCTGGAATCGTTCACTGTCATTTAGAAGATTGATGCTGAACAAGGGGTAGTTTGTTTTGGCCAAAAACCTTAAGACAATTCTTTTATTTCCCTTGTGTTTTCGTTCTTTTTCTGTTACCCTCCACTCTCTCACACACACACCCACACACATCTCTCTCTCTCCTGGATGCTGTACCACTCACTGGCAGTGGTATTTTCAAGCTTGTTCAATGTTTTCTTCAAACGATGTTCTTTCCCTGTCGTGTCTAAGTCCTACCTGTACACCAGACCTGTACACCAGGTGGCACTGTGTTCAGCCAGTTCTTCAAAGTTGTTTGCAGTGGTATACACAGCTTCTTTTTTTTTTACTTTGTTTACAACTGTAGTCACTCATTTGGTCACCTTTATTTTACTTAGTACAACTTTTTTTGTTGTTGTTGTCCCCGCCCACAATCACTTCTATCTATTCTCCCATTTTCTCTCTCTCACACACACATCTCTCTCTCTCTCTCTCACACACACACATCTCTCTTACACACATTCTCATCTCTCACACACATTCCTATCTCTCTCACACACATTCTCATCTCTCCCTCTCTCTCTCTCTCTCACACACACATACATACGCTACGCCCATGATAGTTTAAAAAAAAAATGCTTGTTTTTAAACTAGTAGATCTGAGTTAAAAACAAGCAAGCACATGTTTTTGTTTAGCGTAATGTCATGCTTTTAGCGTTCTCAATACGCTATGATCCAATCACTTGTCTGGACCAAAAAGGGAACGATCTGAATTCGAACTTGTGGGCTTAATTCTTCAGGCATCTCAAGCCAACGCGATAACCATTTTGCTAGCGAAGAGTCTATGAACATGGAAGATCTATTGTTTCTATTTCATGTTTGTGTTCACTAAGCCGCAGAGACAGCCTAATATAAAGGGGACTAAGTCAGCTTATACCACCTCTTCAGTCAAGTACAATTTCTTTCCCTTGTTTGAGATACCAAACACAAGAATTTATTATCAATATATAATTAACTAATTGTTTTTTTTAAATTGTTTCTTGTGTTGTCAGGTAAAAGACATAATTGTGCAAAATTTCAGAGTGAGTTAATAAAATCTTTGTAAAAACGTGATAGGATCTATTCATTTCATTCATCCAATTGCGTGAAACTGAAATACACAAGCGCGCTGGTAACAAACTCTACCTGGGGAGGGTGGCGAGGGCTACTGCCTGGTATGCGTGCTGTGAGAGTTAATGTACTGTACCAACAAGTAGTTGTACTCTTATTGGATGGGAGATTTGTGTTTTGTTTGAACATAACACTTGGGCTGTTTGTAGGCATGCGTGCACACTGGCACTATACAAAGATGGCTTGACAGTAATAGCATGACCCTGTCAATCTCAACTGCAAACAAGGGTCAGTTGTCCTGGTCAAGTATGGACTCTCTCTCCCTATCCTGTCTTGTCTCTCCCCCCCCCCCCATTACCTCTCTCTAACCCTGCCTCCATTTTCCGCCCTCTGTTAATGGCATTTGGTCTCTCTAAGTAACACTAACATTAAAAACACATTGAGACTAGAAAATGTAATTCTTGTTGTAATCTTTGTTTCATTTTACAAATTTGATCATTTATCATGAAACAACTCGATGTGTTTTTAATAGCATCCTAGATTAAACTTCAATTATTCTTTTGTCCTATAGCGATCCCATTTTGTTCTGTATGCTTGTGTACAAACTGCATTATCTAAGAATATGGAGATTTAAATAGGGTTCATTGCTGCATCCACCCTGCCTCACACCTCTTTATCTGCTTTATGATACCGAGTGCCAAGAATCACCTGAGCCCATTCGGTTGTAGCCCTACCAACGGTTCAGTAGGACAAAGATTGTTCAGATTTTTTATTTTTTTATGACCACACCGCAGCCCTATGTAACTGTGGAATCTGATGGGCCATTGTTTTATCTGGCAGTTTTTAAATGATAGTCTTCCTTGTATGTTTGTTTTTATCTCCTAAGCTCTAGTGCATGTAGATCAATTCCAAGGAAATACAAATGTCTTCCATAAAGCAGCACATTTTGAATTCACGAATGAAACTTTCTTCAATGGAATTATTTGCCCCTTCCCAAGTTAACGTATTCATACTTAGTTTGATTGTTTTTTTTTCGTCTTCACACTATAAACATTCTTTCAGTATTATTGATATGCTGATGACTCACGTGGTGTCCACTTATACTAATGTGTTGTTCTTTCGTGTGTGTCTCCTAACAGAAACGTTCCTTTGAATGATGAAGAGGTCAGCCACAGAAAGGGAAGCTCTGGCACCATCAAGTCTGAGAGCGGCTTCTCTCACCATCACAAGCAGGTAGGTCACGATTGGTCACTGTGTTGTGACAACACTAGGCTGCAAGACTTTTTTTTCCTGGGGCTTGATGCAATGGCAAAGAGGTTATATTTCTTTTGGCATTTATCTTTCAAATTGTCGCGTCCCCAATAACATTTGGGGGGGCCACAGTGGCTGAATGGTTAGCGCTTGGCTTCCGAACCAAGGGGGTTTGAATCTAGGTGAAGACGTGATTTTGAATTTCGAGTTTTTTTAAGGCCCCTATGAGTCCACCCAACTCTAATGGGTACCTGACTTAGCTTTAAAAAGTCGGCTGGTTATTTTGCTGGTCACATGACACCCTGCGCCTTAAGAAACAGACGACCTTAACCTCATCTGCCCCGTAGATCACAATGTCTGAAAGGGGAGCGTTACAATAAGATTGAAACAGACTTACAGATGAGAGGTTTTGGACTATGACTACCTACCACAGCATGGAGTATAGCATGGAATATAATTATGTCATTTCACAAAGTTTTGAATTGTCTGATATTTCAAGCAATAAAATCTATTGTTGTAAACACTTTTTCAAAATATCAGAATGAGAAGAATCTTTGTTCGCTTTAGTTCAATCTTTTCCAAAAACAATTTTGTTTAGACTGTACATAACTTTTATTTGTTCTGAAATATATATTGCAAGACATGACACATTGTCTTCAGGACACATTTATTGAAAGAAAATCTCATGGCACTTAAAACATAGCACATTTTATCATATGTCTTCTAAGCACTGCACAATGCACAGCAGTGAAACACTGTACATTACATCACAGGGCTGTGAAACATTGAACATTACATCACAGGGCTGTGAAACATTGAATATTACATCACAGGGCTGTGAAACATTGAACATTACATCACAGGGCTGTGAAACATTGAACATTACATCACAGGGCTGTGAAACATTGAACATTACATCACAGGGCTGTGAAACATTGAATATTACATGACAGGGCTGTGAAACATTTCACAATACATCATAAATGTCTAATATTAAAGATGAACGTCCTTTGTGTAGACCTATAAAGTGATGTATTAAATATTTTCTTGCTGGATCATTTTTTAAGGAACTTTTTTGAATAAGGCTACACTTATTTTTTTTTTCATTATGGAGAAAAAAAAATCAAACTACCTTTCCTGAAAATACTCTAGGCTGAGTAAATGAAAGTAATTTATGCCAACACAGCTAAGTGGCTACATTACTGGGCCTGGGCCTGGTCTGTGGTGGAAGTAGTTCTGGTCTGGAGTAGTTTCCTCACTCATGGTACATTGGAACATCTAGAAACTACTCCAATAGTATAGTTCATAATGTGTTTAAACATCCTTGTTGATCTTCTGTACAGAGGTGTGTCTTAAAGGAGGGTTTCTAGACTTGTAAAAAATGCACCCACTTTTTATTTCTCCACACTTTCTGTTACCTTCTTGACACATTAGATTTTATGTCATTTTATTTTTCATTGGTTCTCTTTTGGCTCTGTCCTATATTTCTATAGGAAACCAACATTTGTGGGGAAATTTGAGATATTGATGCTTTAGAACTATTGTCCAAACCATATAAAATACATACATATAAATTTTTACTCCAGTGCTTAGAAATGTGTCCATTTTTATATTGAATCACACCCACACATACAGTAGATTTTGTGACATTGTTTGTTGGGGGCTGGGGAGGGATATGTTTTCTAGAGGATTAAACATCTTTTTTTGTTAAGGGACTTGGCTGTGTTTGACAGATGTGATTTTTGGTATTTAATAACTGATGCAATGAGCAATCCTTTTGTAAATCAGTGATGCAGTTTTCAAGGATTATTATTTATGACATATCATTATTACCTTTTCTTTAAATCAGTGATGCAGTGTTCAAGGACTATCATTTGTAGCATATTATTACTGATAGCCCTACTGCTACCTTTTCAGTTTGTATTTCAGTTCTTTTTTTTTTTTTTAACTTTTTAATGTATAACACTGACTTCTCTGGGTTTTTGTGTTTATTTTTACATTTCATTAATTTAAAATTAGCTATAACATTTGCTGAATTTTATCGTATACTGCAACCCTAATTTTGATTTTTATAAATGCCAAGTGTGAATTAAACTGGCTCAAATATCTGTAAATCTTTTATGTGATGAAAAACTGTCCTAAAACAACATTAAAAGATTATTATCTAAGACACTAAATATTCTGTGCATGTAAATAACAAATATTTAACTCTTTCTCTCCGTAATTGTTTTCCACATTCCAACAAAATTATTCATTGTGTTCATTTGTTTTTCACTACCCTGTTATGATTTAACTTCAATAACTTTTTTTGTATGTAACCAAGAAATGTTATATTAGGTATATAATTATTGAAGAAGGCATGCTCTTTTTATATAACACAAATTAAAATAATTTAATGGGGTCAAATCAACATTAGTATCGTCAGTTAGGAGAGAAAGAGTTAACAAATTATTATTAGTATTCTATTCTGTCTCTCTTTTATGTTTCCATTCAGAGCCGGATTTAAGTATGTGGATGCCACTACACTTTTTAAAAAGTTTAAAAAAAGATCTACTTATATGGCACTTATGAATAATAATGCTTACATCTAATAGCATGTCATACTTGCTAAGTATTTAAACTCAAAAAAGTGAAAAAATTTTTAGTTTTTTCAGAAGGTAAGGGCCCTTGGTAGATGTAAATCTGAAGCTACAAGCGAACACTACTTAATGACGACAGTGCTGTCATCCCTAATTTTGTAAGATTTTAAGTGTTGGTGGTAAAAATACAAACAAAAAATGGTAGAAAAAAAAACTTAAAGTTTCTGACCCATCGAAATTCGATATATTTGTATATCTTTTATGGAGGCTCCAAGGCGGTAGCCCCACTTGTAAAAAAAAGGAAAGTTTCCCTTTCAGACCTTGTGGTCTATAGGGCAGATGATGTAAAAAAAAAAAAGGTCATCTGTTTCTATGGCCTAAGGTCAATGAGGGTGTCATGTGGCCAGCACAACGACCAACAGCCTTTACTTTTCCCCAACTAATTTCATGTACCCATTAGAGCTGGGTGGACTCAGAAGGGCCCAAAGATCCCAAAATTAAAAATCGCAGTCTTCACCCGGATTCGAACCCCAGTCTCCGGTTCGGAAGCCAAATTCTCTACCGCTCAGCTCGTCTGTCCTCCCTTTAATCTGGCCCTGTTTCCATTTCACTTTTTTCTCTCTTTCTCTTGGTTGTATTTAAATCAATTCTTTATGTCTCTATAAATTAATTTATTTTTTATTCTTATTTTCTCAAGCCCAATTTTATTGTTTTTTTTCTTCATATGTACAGCCCCAAGAAACCAAGGACACTGTGACCCCTCAGGGAGGTAAGGTCAGCACCATGAAGGTCAAGTACGTTGCCCCTGCAGGTCAGGGTGGGTCAGGGGGAGGACAGGGCAGCTCAGAACAGACCAGGTTCCCCAAGCTGGAGGAGTATGCCCACTTTCACTATGACCAAGTGGAAATACCTTCCTTGAAGGTAAGTCTTCAGCTGTCTCTTGCTTTTTCTTTTTATCAACAAGAATTTCTTTTTTAAGCTTTTAGTTTTCATTTTAAAAAAAAAAAAAGAATTTTACTGCAATAGTAAGATGTAATATAGTAGAAATGTTTATACTATATAGTGCAGAAGACCAAAACTAACTTAAACAGATTGCTGGTGGACTATGACTTTGTCTACTCAAGATGCGGAAAAATATGCAGTTCGCAACTTGGTTTGAAACGCTGCACTCATCCTTAATCTTCAGAATCGAAGACATTGCTAGTTTTATTATTATTACTTAGATACGAACGAGTATTCATTCTCTGGTTCTGCCAGGGTCGAGTTTCGTTAAAGAGAAACAAAATTCATTGTAGTCCCTTTATCAGTTTCCTCTGAGGAATTTTCTGGTGATGTGGCAGGTCTGCAGCAGTACCACCTTTTGATAGGCAAGGAGAAAGTTCCTTGGAATGTTAAGGGCCTTTAAGGTATATTTTGCTGAATTTTTGCCTACAGCCTGGGAGAGGTTTATCATCAATTGTATTTATATGGAGGAACAACTTGATTATTATTATAAAAGAACGAGTATTCATTCTCTGGCGAAGCCAGGGTCGAGTTTCGTTAAAAGGAAACAAAATTCATTGTACTCCCTTTATCAGTTTCCACCGAGGAATTTTCTGGTGATGTGGCAGGTCTGCAGAAGTACCGCCCTCTGACAGGCAACAAGAATGTTCCTAGGAATGCCAAGGGCCTTGAAGGTATCTGTGTGGTCAGTTGTTATTATTCCCTCGGTTGATATGACAATGGGGTATATTGTTATTTTAGATAATTTCCATAAACGCTTAATCTCCAAGCCAAGGTTCCCATATTTTCGTTGTTTTTCCAGCTCAGTTTTTTTAAAATTATGAGATAGTGGTACTGCGATGTCAATAATGGTACCGGCCTTTTCTTTTTTATCGATGAGCAGCAGATCAGGGCGATTAAAATCTACCGTTTTGTCAGTCAAAATAGGCCTATCCCTGTACAGTAGATGATCCGTAGACTCGAGAACCTCTTGTGGTGAGTATTTATAATATGGAGGAGTATCCTTACCGATCAAATTGTGTGTCAAAGCCAAGTGCTGGTGTATTACTTGGTTATGGTGACCTAGGTAGGCAGATTCCGATAGGGCTGAACATCCCACCATTATGTGTTCAATTGACTCACCCACATTTCCACATTTTCGGCATTTGTCAACAATATTGAGTTTTAGAATATGTTTCTCGTAATTTTTTGTTCTAATTACTCTGTCCTGTATTGATGTGACAAAGCCTTCAGTTTCAGGGTAAAGATGACCTGCTTTTAGCCATGCTAAGGAAGCAGCCTTGTCAATGTTGTCCCTGTGTAATAAAGCTGGGAATTGATGTAGTGTTTTTTCTTCCCATTGGCGAATCTCATACCAACGTTGTCCAAACCGACATTAACATCAACATTGTTTAGGTTCAGAGGGGTTACATCATAGTCATATTTGCGTAGGAAGGAAACTAGTTCATTGCTGGAGGCGTGCAGTTTTGATAGTATTTTGGAAACTTGTGTCGTACACAGTTTGAAGATGTTCTGCAATCCACGGCCTCCATCCTTCCGGGGCAGGTATAGCCTTATGGTGGAGGACTTGGAGTGAAACGTGATTATTATTATTATTATTATTATTATTATTATTATAGTATATAACTATACAATGTTATTAATACTAATGCAGCAGTCACAAATTTTGCAACAATCTATTTAGTTTAAACACCATTTGTCAACTGTTGTAATAAAAATTATAAAAAGATAAAATTTTTCTATTTATAACAAAAAAATTTTCGGATAAATAAATTGTGAAATTATTGGGGGGGGGGGGGGGGGGGGGGTTGCAACTTTTTCTTTACTGAAAACAAGGCATTCTAAGAATTATCTCATGGTCTAGTCAGTTTCTAAAGGAAGACATTATATATTTACTCTAAATAAAGACACTATTTAGTTTCTACTGCAATGGAATAAACAACTGATCATTACAAGATCATGGTTGAAGTCTATGTACATGATGATACTTCATAGTTCTAAAATGTGAAAAGAGCATTGTGATTTTAAGAAAGTTATTGGAAGAAAACAATTTTGTTTGGTGAGTCAAACTCTTCCCATTCAGTTAATGTCAGACTTTGTCCCTCAGCTTGCTATGTGCAGTGATGATGCTAATAACTATAAGCACAATACAGAGCTGTCTGAAGACTCCAGGATGTTCCTGGTCAGTGTGTCTGTGGGCTCCACCAGGACCTGGATCATCAGGAGGTCCCTGGATAACTTTGACATGCTTGACAAGCAGCTGCACAGGTGAGGCGACTTCAATCTCTCTTTTTATTTGCTTAGTATGCATAGCTAATCAGAAGCATGGTATACAGATTCAGGGTTCAACATTACTTTTTTTAAAAAGTTAAATTAGTATTACACTATAAAATCTGTAAAAGATCTTTTCAAAATGGTAATGCAAAGACTAATTGTCACTCTCTTGGTTCCCTTTTATAAGACAATATTCTAAATATCTTTTAATGGCTGAAAGGCCTAACTGCCTTTCTAAACTGCCCATTTTACATCAGACCACATTTGCCTAATTTTGTTTTTGTAGTCAATGAAATACTTAAGCCTTGATTCCCAGTTATTTCATTTAGTTATCCTTTTAAATCAGTTTTAAATGTATTGACTTTTTTTTTGTTGACAATATTCACTATATTTATGCAAATCAAAAATACCTGAAAAATTAACAACTATTGTTTCTTACTCCTTGAGAGAGTGGCTGTCTTTAGGGACCAAAGGGCCGGGAACTTTTGGTTATATACAGAAGTAATATGCAGGAATTAGATAAGATGAACAATGAATTAGTCAGTACATTTTGATCATCATATTGAATTTTCTTTTCCCTCTATTTACAGGTGTATATTTGACCGCAGGTTCTCACACCTGGAGGACTTAAAGGCCGCCCAGTTGGAGACAAAGTCAAGACAGGTGAGTACCCACACATTAGTTCTAGAGATCTTTCACAACTATCGACTGTACACCATTCACTGGTTTGAAAAAGTTTGCATTGAAATGTAGCGGTGTCTTGTGTGTCCACTCATTCTCATCTGTTGTTCCAATGACTCTAGTAAAGTATTTGTATGAATTACTTCCCTTGTGTGGAATGGGATTGCTATTTCTTCTTTTCCCTGTTGACACTTAATTCATTTCTATAACTTGTGTACATGTTTACAGGAAACAGAACAGAATTTGCTGTTTGCCAGCTTTCCATACTTCCTGTCACATTGTCCACCAGTTGTTCACATGCTTCTAGTCTCTTGTTGATTTTACTAGTTCATAGCATTATTTAACAAGATAATTAAACACTTCTAAACTAATACAAATGTCTAGGTGTGGACACACATCTATTGAATAGAGGTCAATAGCACTCTTGACTTAAATGATGACATTTCACTAATAACTGAGTTTCCCATTAAACATTGTGAATAAGGGGGGGGGGGTGAGGCTAATGTTAAATTTGTTGATTCGATTGAAATTTTTAATACAAGTTAGAAGGCATTGGTTTTACTCTACTTTTATTTTTGGAGGGGTGGGGGGCAATTGTTATGAAAGCTTTGAAATGAACTAAGTGACTAAAATTTGGACTATGACAACAGGATCAAACAGTGGCCATGACAAGCTCTTGTGATACTGTCCTACAAGTATTGGGTCTTGTTAGCAGAGGGTTGTAGAGTTGTAGAGCTTGACAGCTGAAAAGAGGATTGTCTGGCTGAGTGGAATAAACCGTTTGGCTACCTATCAAAGGTGCTTGAGTTTGAACCCCAAATCGGGCTGAGTTGAATTTGCTGAGTGCTTTAAAGGCAGCACTGAAATCTTCTCCCACATATTCTCCCACCTCCCTCCCCCACATGTCCACAAATAGATTAGAGATCAGAGCGCACTGAACATTGTATAGCCTGAAAGATGCGCTGTATAGAGATTTTATTTTAAAAGATGTTCTTGTGTTCAAATCCTTCTGGGACTTCTTAATTCTTTATCTTTTAACCTATCAAGTTTGTTTTTTTAGCTGGCTGCGAAAGGAGAAAAGCTGCTATTAGTTTTGTTTGGTCTGTCATGTTTAGATCGCAAAAAACAACTAGAAATGCTATTGAAACTCTGATATATTTTATATCATGGGAGCCTCCCTGATATATTTTATATCATGGGAGCCTCCTTTCTTCATATGATGTTCACCAGTGTTTAGTCATTTGTAAATTGAGCAGGCACTTGCCTTTAGTCAAATAATAAGCCACAAAAGCCTGGAACAGTAGGCCTAAAACTGGTTCAATGAAGTCTGACCCTCTTCTGCAGTACCTACCATGCCCCTCCCCCTTTTTTTGGTTAGTCTACTAACTTCTCGAGGCCTGGAAGATAGTTTCTCCTGGTCATAAACTCTGTTCTACCATAGAGAATATCTTAACAAGACTTGGAGGCCTCCATGGAATGCAAATGTGGGGGGAATTTTTAAAGAAAGAAATGGGGGGGGGGGGCATCATTAAGTGAGCATAAAACTTGAGGGTTGAACAGGAGCTGACAACTCAACTGAGACATCTAGGCGACCACCCATGACGTGCTGCTGGTCGACCATTCTTGCTTGAACTCTCCCAAGTCATCACTCTGCTGTTATGCGGGTTAAATAGTGAAAGGTTGTTTATTGATTTGGGAAAGAAGCTGGGCCACTGGGCGTGAAACTATGCAATGCACACTATGCAATGCTCGCTGTTCACTAAAAATAAATGGCTGCGCTGAAGGAAAATCTTTTAGAATAGACGGTGTCTATTTCCTCATTTGTTTTTACTTTATTTCTTGTAAATAAACTTTGTCTTTATTTATGATGGATCTTATTTTTCAGAAACTAATCATTATTCTAATTCCTAAGAGCAATGCGCTGAAAAGAAAATACTTTCCTTCAGTTTCTTATCCATAACCTTTCGGAAAAAGTATTTCTTAAAAAAGTATTTATACCTAATTCAATTGTTATTTTAATTTAGAGTATCAATGTTTTAGGGTCGTACAAATCAGAAGAAAGACACTGACGCCTATGAACTCTTGTCACGTTACACGTTTTTTTCGAAATCAGTAAAACGAGACGTTTCTGCATCAAACTGACAATGAAGTCCTAATACTTACAATACGAAACTCCTATAAGAACATTTTTAAAAGATGGATTAATTTATCTAATAAGCTGATAACATAACAGTACTTTATTCCAGGTTATTCTTATCTTATAAGATACAGAAATTCCTTAAAATAATCATTATGTTCTACGCTTATTCATGCGTCAATCTAATCCTACATGTTAATCATGGAATTAAATAAGTAACAGTAATGAGTAAATCTTCCGGACAAGGTGCGCCGGTACTCTAGTTGTAGATGTATTTGATACTGCATGATCATGATATTTTTAAAGTACCTCCATCAATGACTTAACTAAAGACATGAACTTAATTAATTTTTGAACCACACGGTTTGCTGGTTTATGGTTTACACATAGCTGTAGATCGAGAAATATAGAATGGATACTTTGTACCAGTGTTGAATAAACTTGACAAGAAATCTGTTCATTGACAACTGATTCTGTAGAACCACTGCACCAACTTCCGTATATTTATTGAATACTTTTTGAATTAAAAAAAGAAAATATTTCTCTGCTCTTTATGTTGGGGAGCAAGTTTTTTTGTTTGTGTTTTTTCGGGGGGAATTTCCGTTGGAGTGGTAGATCTAGATATCAGTCACAGAAGGAGGATAACAACAATGTGACCTTTAACCCTGTGTACTTTCATCACTTGTTCCTTGTGTTGGGGTATTTGTCCTCCCAAGCTGACTTATGTTTTAGCGTGGCAGGGGCGTGTCGGAGGCACCGGCATTGTTTTCACCAATGAATCTCAAAGTGAGAAGGTACGTCATTGTGTCATACTACTGTTTGAAGGAAAATCGCGCATTTACAACTTTTTTCGAAGCTTATATCAACTTACTCTGTCTGGTATATCAACTCACTCTGTCTGGTATATCAACTTACTCTGTCTGTTTTCTGTACACATTATTTCTCCACTTTCTATTCTCTGATCAAGTTGAAACCTGACCACAATCATTCACTGTACCTAACCATTTGGTCATTTAGAATTTTTATATTGAATAATGGAAATAAATCCTACATTATTGAGATGCATGTCTCTAAAATGTGGAGCTCTTTCTATTACATAAGCTGTGTTTATTTATTTTAAAGTACTTTTTTAAAATACTTTGCTTGTTTTAAAATCTACAATTACCATGTAGCAAGTGAAAGGTAAACATGTAGCAAGTGAAAGGTAAACATGTAGCAAGTGAAAGGTAAACATGTAGCAAGTGAAGGTAAACGGGAATGGGGGAGGGGCGGGGGAGAAGGCGATGTGAGGAAACAGATTTAGGTCCGAGAGAATCTTCTTCCAAGTCCTTTAAACATGTCATAATATAAAATACGTGTTAGTGAATAAGCCATTGTGTCTTTGGATATAGAAGACATAGTAGATATTCTTCTTCATTTTATTTCTTGACAGATCTCGACTGTACAACTAGTGAAAAGATTATTTTTTTTATTGCTTTGGCAGCTACAATTTCTGAAAGTTATGTTCCAAATATCTCTTGGACCCAATACGGGTTGACTTGCTAGTATTGAATTTGACTCTTGACTTCGCTTTCTTCTATTGTTCCATTTGATCGGACAGCTTTGTCTTATATCCTCTACCCCCTCCCTTCTGACACCAGTGTTACGTCACCCCCCTCCCATGTCCAGCAACAATATCATACTGTTAGAGGCTCTGCAGACCATGCCCAAAACCTCGTGCAAGAAAGCACAGAATCAACTGTGGGAACACAACTCGTATTTCTTTCGTGGAAGGTTTGAGAACCCCTGGCAAGATGGAGCATCGCGTATCACACGTAAGATAAGAAGTCACTTCTGCAACATCTCCCTAAGACCGTGCGTATGGGGAAACCCCCCAAAAGTGTATCTGGATTCTGGGACAGGCCTGCCTAAATAGTTCCCGCGTATTTTATCTGTTATGTGAATGTGTCTATCTGTTTAAAAAAAGGGGGAGGGGGGCTGTTGCAGATCTTTGTTGGGAAGGGAGTGACTTGATTGAATCGGTAATTTGATGCGTGAAACTTTCAGCGCAATGAAACTTTGTAGTTTGCTGCTGATGTTGTAGGCGTTCAGGAGGGCTGTCACTTTGACTTTTATTGCTGTTTTCTTCTCTTAAAATAGTTTCAAACGTATCTGCACTTCCCCGTATCGCTACTAGACGTATCTACCTTTGCTTTGTTAATTACTTCCCTTTTTAGAGTCTATTCATTAAAAATATAACCAAAGGGGTTTAACATCAATCAATTTTGAACCACGGTTTGCCTGTGGATATTTCTGTTAATTAATGAAATGAATTACAATGGCCTCTGATATCGCTTTCTTTCCATTCTTTTTTTTTTAATTAATTAACTTGTATCAGTTAGTTGTCAAGCCTTCGGGGAAGAATGCCAGATCTGGGACGCCCTGGTTGTAGGTTGCTGTTTCACTCCAGTGGCATTTTAGCGTTCATATAACACCCTTTGTAAGCAAAGTTCCTCTGGCATGTGGGCCAAAGATAGCGCCCTATCCTTTCAATCCCCTTCTTCGTGTCATAGTGAATGAAGTCGGCATAATTTTTGTTTTTATCTAGGTTTCGCCTACATAAATAAATGTATAAGTGACTCTGTATTTAAATGTTTATGTTGGTATTTTTTTTTAAAAAGCTTATATCAACTCACTCTATCTGTTAAAAAGTTTGTACACGCTATTTCTCCCACACCCATTCTCGGATCATGCTAAAACTTCGCATTATTATTTGTTAGCATAGACAAGACATGAATCAATAAAAAAAATTAATTAATTAGTCAATTAATTACTGGTAATAAATATATGTTTATTTATTTTTTTTGCCAATTAGGGAAATTCATCCTTCAGTATTCACAGATACGACTGAATCGGTAGGGTTTCGTCCCCTTAGATAATTGAACACGTTAATTCTTCCCATTCCCGGATAAATGTGAAACTTTAAAACAATTATTTATTGTATCTAACAAAATATGAATCAATTTAAAAAGTTAACCAACTAGACAATTAATTTTGGTAATTAATTATTTTGATTTGATATTGATTAAGGGAAATAAATTCTACTTTATTGAGAAATATAGTTGTAAGGGCGTAGTTCTTTCTCATAGATAAACTTTGTTGTTTTTTTTTATGGATTGTTTTTTTTATTTTGCTTTTTATAAATGTATATGTGGCCTCTTCAAGCGTAGAATGTGTACCCTAAACATTAAGAATTAGTAGTTTAATATTAATCTTCGAGGCTATTTACGTCTCATTACCTGTCAGAGGGCGGAACTGCTTCAAACCTGCCAGGCCATTGGAAAATGTCACTATTGGGACTGTTAAGGAGATATGAATGAATTTTGTAGTACTTTTGCCAAATTTAGATCCTGGCACTGCCGAAGTAGGACTTTGTATATATTAATAATCATTATCTGTTTTACATGAGTGCATTAACAAACTATTGCTACAATAGAACATTTTCGATTGCTATGTCTGAAATATCGAAGTAGGAATCCCGTCCATCTTTGAACTGGTTATTCATTTCAGCACCATTTGTTTTCTCTTGCTCGTTTGCTGCATGTTTTTTTTTTGTTTTGTTCCCTCTGATCTGTAGCTGTGGTGTATGTGTTGATCTCCAGAACAAAGCATTTAACAGTCGTTAGTCCACTGACCCACAAATACTAGACTGTCTAGTGAGTCATCGCTTAGCGCGGCCTCTCTCGTTCTAGATCTAGATTTCCCCCCATCGTTGTGATAAATAAATCGCCCATGCTCGAGTTATCCTCCTCCCTTTATGTCAATTGTCTTATTATTTCACGCGAGTTTCCTGCTGCTGTTTAGCTTGCATGGTGCGCGAGGAGACTCAGTGCCTCCCCCCTTTTTTTTTCTCTTACCGTATTGTCAGTCTTTATGTCTCTCCCTCCCCCCCCCCTTTTTTTCCCCCCTTACTGTATTGTCAGTCTTTATATCGCTTCCCCCCCCCTTTTTTTCTGTTGGTCACTCTAATTTTTAGTCACTTTGTCATTTTAAATATTGCTATTCAGTCTTTTAAGCAATCTGTAAATTTATTTTTGTAACCGTCTCCCTCATATATATATATACTAGTCAACCCACGTCATAGCATACGCGTTATTTTGCAGGACCAGCCTTAGGCCAATGCAACCATGCGACCGCAGTGATCCTCGCACTTTCAAAGGAAGCGCGCTAATTCTAGGTGTAAATTATTAAATTAAACCTTTTTATAACTTATAACAGATTTACCAAATCTCCTGAAATTGCAAAATATACGAAAAAGTCATTTAAATCTCCAGAAATCATTAAAATCTTTTGAAAACTAAAAAAAAAATAAAAAATTCCTGAATTATATATACAAAAATTGAAATTTTGGGAAACGCTAATCCTACGCGCGATGAAAAAAAAACCTGCATTATGCAATACCGTAATTGTGGAATCTGGTGAAAGAAGCTTCTCGCGCTTCAAACTAATGAAGAATTACTTGAGGTCAACAATTCTCGTAGATAGATTGAAACATTTGGTAATTCTTGCTATTGAGCGTGATCTATGTAGGGAATGGAATTATTATGTTATATTGTATGGCTTCGCTACACCCAAATCTCGTAAAATAATTCTGTAGGTAGTAAAGAATGAATAAATACAAAGACGAAATTATTTTCTAATACAAGTTCTTAATTTTCACTTATTATCCGTATCCCTACCCAAACTGGCCCCAGCCAATTCCTTTTCGCATAGAGCCCCACAGCGGTTGAGTCCGGCCCTGCTATTTAGTGACGGGTGAATACAAAGTAGATTACTTGTTCTCCTTCCCTCCCCTTTTTTTCGCCGCTAAAACTACGTGGGGTAAGTCCGGCCCTGCTATTTTGTGACGTAGGGTAATTAGTCCGACTTGTAGAAATAAAAGAGTGATCTTTCCTTTACTTCTTGTCCAAACTCTTGAGCCATGAAGATAATTATATATATATAGGTATTTCATTTCTTCTCTTGGTACATCTAAATTTTATTCTGTCCATAGGTTTGTCCTTTTATGTTTGTATCTATCTATCTATCTATTTAATCTAATCTAATCTATATGGGTTCCAGTCTATTCTTGCATCAAACTGAACCTCCTTGAAGTACTTTATAATTTCCTCCAGTCATCAATTAGTTCACTTTTTCGAGTAAATTCTATTCCTCCTCTACCTGACTCATTCTTTTTTTTTTTTTTTATGTGTTGCGTCACTTACCTAGCTCCTGTTGAGAAACTGACTTTAAAAGTTCGGGCGGAAAAAATGTCTGGAATGTTCTTGTATTTTATTCCTCAAAGACTGCCTTTAAAATAGTTTAAAGTCCACACCTAAGTGTGTTTTCTACAATCTTGTCTATGTAGATCGTATAAATTTGAAATGGCTGTTATTTTCGGGGTGGGTGGATGTGGCTATTAACTAATCATGACTGATTTTGTTCATGTGCTCAAATTTCGTGTATAAAGGCTCATATGATATAGCTCTGTGACTTGTGAGCGTGTAGGGTGCATTGTGGCATTCTTGAGTACAGCGAAGGTCTGCCTTGACTTTTTATGGACTGATCGTAATGAGTTTATAGGTCCACAGGACGAAATGTTGCGCCAGAGTTTGGATTACAAGTGATTTTTTGTTTGTTTTTAAAAGCCTTGTTGGCCTACCGCTTTGATGAATTTTATAATGCAAGCGAGTATAGAAGATTTTGAGATGTACAAGACTAAGACATTTAGAAATCTACAACAGAATTCAAAAGAATGTAGCAGCTCTTTTTTTTTTCTACCCTTTGGGTCAATCACCGAAAGGATTTTATTGTTACAAAGCTTTTACCAACTCTCTGTCTCTCTGTCTGTCTAGTAAAAAGTTTGAACATATTGTTTCTCCCATTTCACATTCTCGAATCAACGTTGAAACTTCGCACAATTATTCATTGATCCTGACAAGACATGAATCAATAAAAAAAAATAGTTAATTAATTATTGGGGATTAATTATTTTGTTTGATATCGAAATAAAGGGAATAACTGCTACTCAGTGAGAGGTGTGGATGTATGTATGTATGTATTGAATCCCCTTATTACGTTTTGACACGTTTGAAGTTAAAATTTTGCATAATTATTTATATTCGATGACAATACACGAATCAATCTGAAAATTAACCAATTAGGTAATCAATTAATAGCCTACTAATTAATTAATTTTGTTTTATATGGCAGAAAAGGAGTTAAAGGTTCTTTCCCTTAGATAATCTTTGTTTTAAAAAAGTCATCTTTTTTTCTTTTGCTTGTTTCTAATGTGCATTATTATCAGTTTGATGGTTTATCGCTTTAGGGTACATAAGACTTGATATCAGCAATCTGTTAACTTCATCCGCATGGTTCTCCAGATCAAATGGCGCAGGTCTCTGGCTATCCCTTAAATATATGTCTCTAGAGTCTTTCGATGCCTAGTGCCTAGTAATTAGTTAAACAAATCAAACGCGATCTGATATGCTCAACTTTGGCTCTGAGGGCCTAACCTCATCTGTGGGGAAATAGCTGACCAGAAAATATAATTATATTGTACCACACGTCAGGAATAGCCCATCTAGCCTCATTTTGGGTGGCAAAATAGAAGGTATGTTTTCTAACCACCTGTCCTGTGCGGCTTGTAGCACGGAAGTAAATAGCCGTCTGGCCAGGAACTATTGGAGCGGATTAATTTTTCAGCATCCCAGAGTTGATGAGCCGGTTCAAGTCTCAAAGTTGCTTGTTCTGAAAGTGGAGCTCTCTTGCCTGCTAAGATTAGTTATTGACACTTTCCTTGCGTGCCCTTTCTCTACGCTCAACTCTGAAATGTAATGCAAACATTTGTTCATTGCTAGAGTAAGCTGATAACAGCGTTTACGTTCTGTGTGGCCGACATGTCGGGCTCAAATAGAATGATGCGCTCTCGTCTGTACCACCGTTGTTGTTGTTTTTTTCCCCAGAATATGTTGACAGTCAAACAAAAACACAGAAAAACCTAGAGTGTCCAAACAAAAAAACAAAAAAAAAAACCTAGGCTTAGCTAAACGAAAAGAAAAAAAAAAGCTTAATATTAGTTACAACCTTGGGCTTTAAGGTTTTGATGTCACTTGTTATATATATATTTTTTTTACCTTGCGGCTACTCCCGGTGTTGGTTTCAATTTTTTGTTTGTTTGCAGTAATCTTTTTTTTTTGTTTCGTGATAACCCAATATGACATAGGAATGTATACAGTGACATTTGTAGACGTCAGTTTGTCTTGATTTGCAGACATCACTTTGTGACTAGTACTTGGTCAGTTGTCAAATGAAAGTTTAAAAAAAATATATTTTTGCAAATACTGCCAGACTAGTTATTAAAAGAAAATAGTTTATGTAGTGTCACTAAATCTTTGTGAGTGTTTTACTAGTGGACAACAATTTTTCAATTTTGTAATATGTATTTAATAAATAAGGCTTTATTTTTATGACCACTTCAGATTTTAAAATAAGTATAAAGGGAGTTAGTGTTTATAAATAAACTAGATGGTGGCCCTTGGGGTCAGTGTATGAAAACTAATTGTAGGCCTAATTGAAGCCTGTTTATGCAAGCACATTTTCCAGGGCCAGTATGGCTTAAATTTATGGCTTGTATCTATTTTAAGAGTCTCCAATGTTTGATAATGTAGGCAAGTTTGATTTTCCAAATCCGACCTTTTGTAGGAATTAAAGTATATGTACTTGTGTTTGCCACATAATTTCTTTGTATGTAGTTGTCTTCTCCTGCCCTTTAAATTTTTATCAAATCTGTTGGAATTACATAATTTCTAGATATTAACAACCAACTCGGGTCTATGTTATCTAATTAAATATAAATGTTAGTTGAATTTAAATGTTAGTCGTATACACTTTTATTACATCTAGCTTAATTGTAGATCTATAACTCTAAGCTAAAGAATTTTTAAATATATATATCTAGATTCTAGATCTATTTGCACAGCGGTACTCAACCTTTTATGCTCGGCGACCCCTTTTTACAATCCCCCACTAAGCCGCGACCCCCCCCCCCCGCACACACACACAGCAATAGAAGAATAGACAATAACAATCCATCTTTTCAATGGTCTTTGGCGACCCCTGGCAAATCGTCAATCGACCCCCAAGGGGGTCGCGACCCACAGGTTGAGAACCCCTGTATTTGCAGCTAACTTGAGGTTCATACATTTGGGCTCAGCACCTTTGATGTTGACAATGACTGGTCCCTTGTCTCTTCTTGTATCTTCTGTTTACGCTATCAACACACCCATTGTGTAGGCCAGTGCTGTAACGGCAGCAGACGTCTGTCAAGCAGCCCCTCCTAGCGGTGGGATCAACTTCTGCCTTGTGTAATACGAGCCAGCGGCTTGTAGATAAACGTCTCCGACATTGGCACGCGACTTCACGTGTTTTTATCTTACATTTCCTGTTGTTGTTTTTTTTTTCAACAACGGTTGTATTGTATTGTCTCGTTCGATGTTGAAACATGTATTCTGTAATGTATGTTGGGTCGTGTATTACATAACTCGTTCGAGTCAATTGGTTTGTCGAGTTTTGTTTATGGACGACTGTTTCTGTATGCCCGCGCGCGTGTGTGTGTTGATTGTAACAGAATGGCTTATTGTCGGTGAGTGACAAGTGTGGAAGGGAACCCTGGCTTAGAAATTAGTCCTAATTATCTCCCTTCTTCAAGGGTCAGCGCGCCGTGAGCGTGGTTGGCGTTGCGTGTAGGCTTGTGTGAGCAGTGCGTGGAGGGGTGGGATGATGTGTCCTTCTGGCTCTTTAAAAAAAAAGGGGGGGGGGGGTTCAGGAGAGGTAATGGAGTCAGCATGCTGGCACAGGAAATACTTAGCTAATTTACATGCGAAAAACAAACTGAACACGAACAGTGAAACGCGTCCAGGCGACACTGTAGATTGACAACAGCAGTAGATGTGCATTTATCTATTACATCTGGAATCAAATTAGAATTCATTGCTTTGAGCCGGATGTTTTGTTCGCCACTTGTTGATTTAATGTAGAGGCACTTAGTGCATTGAATTTGTTGTACAAACTGGATTTTATTTCATGTGTTAATCTTCTTATGACTTTTGTTTTCTATACATTTTGAAAATCGGTCTAGTGTTTGGATGTTGTTGGTTTTTTTTTCCATATGAAAATGTAAACGACCAGATTTCAATGTGTTTTCCTGTCAAACTGTTTGCGAGTAGGCTACATGAAGCTAGTGCGAGGACACAGTTTAGTTTAGTTTGCTAACTAAATGGTTACTGTTATAAAACCAACATCGTTCCCATGGGGGGGGGGGGGGTGAGGGAGGTCTGCACGAAGTTTTCCAGGGAAAACGATTATAAATGACACATCTGCCCTAGTAGAATTGTGTCTAATAAGCGACAAGTTTGATCATAAAGACTACATTGAATCGTTCTGGACATCGTTATCATTTAATAGGACAAGAATGAGTGAAGCATTTTCTCGAACCGCAATGTTATATCTTTGGTTGGGAGTTCATTCCCTTTACTTCAATCTGTCTTTTTTATGTGTTTGTACGGACAGTGATTAGTATTAATCTGAAGTCTATGCAGATTTGTGTCCGAGCCTGCGTTGTTTTTTTTTTGGTTTAAGAATAGCAATGTGGTAGTTAAGTAGTTTACTGTGTTCTACTAAGGTTAACAAGTGTGCACTCCATATGTGGGTACCATAGTGCACCATGTGCTGACAGTGTGTTGTACCGTGTACCTAGACTCTTTAAGTTCTGTGCTTAGTTTCTTGTGGGTAAAATGTTCCGGACGCCAGAGGAGGTGGAGTCGAAAACCTCAGCAGAGGGAAAGGATGAATAATGAAGGAATAGAGTTGATTTCTTTTACTTATGGTCATGCTAAGCTGTTGGATGGGTCATGTGTAATAGACTACTTAATAAAACAAACACTAATTAATATCAAGATGCCAAGTAGACAAAACCCTGATTAAATGGATACATTTGTTGCCCTCCAAGCACAATGCCAGCTACATCTAGAACTCGAGTCAGAAGCTGTAACTATGACAACAAAGCCTATATGGTGAGTGACTGGCTGACTTCTTGATACTATATTTTCACCCTCCCCCTTCCCATCCATAGACACACACACACACACCACCCAGTACATTCAAAGGTCAAACCTGGTTGGACAGTGGTTCTCAATCCCCATCCCATGTAATAGTTTAAGTGAGATGGTCAATGGTTCTCAATCCCCAACACATCTAATACAGTTTAAGTGAGATGGTCAATGGTTCTCAATCCCCAACACATCTGATACAGTTTAAGTGAGATGGTCAATGGTTCTCAATCCCCAACACATCTGATACAGTTTAAGTGAGATGGTCAATGGTTCTCAATCCCCAACACATCTGATACAGTTTAAGTGAGATGGTCAATGGTTCTCAATCCCCAACACATCTGATACAGTTTAAGTGAGATGGTCAATGGTTCTCAATCCCCAACACATCTGATACAGTTTAAGTGAGATGGTCAATGGTTCTCAATCCCCAACACATCTGATACAGTTTAAGTGAGATGGTCAATGGTTCTCAATCCCCAACACATCTGATACAGTTTAAGTGCTCTGTAACTCGCTTGTTCTTATACTTACAAACCATTGATCTAGGACTCTTAGCAAGAACCATTTTGTTATGAGAACATTTTATTTTCATGTTTGAATGACAGTAAGACAAACACCTTTACCTATCTTCTAGGTAAGTGGGGCACCTGTTGACTGTCTTCCTCCATTCCTCTCTGTCTTTTGATATTAACTCAGTACAAAACAAAATTGAGAACAAAGAAGAAGAATTATAAGAAAAGTGTGTGTGTGTGTTTGTTTTGTTGTTGTTGTCATTTATATTGTCATTTATATTTTACAACTTAGAGACTTTCTGAGCTTTCATTTCAACATTTCCTACTAAAACTAACTATGATAAGACACTGATAACTAAATACTAAGACTGCGTTATTGATCCTAATAGTAAATTTGTTTTAATTACAAGGACTCTTTTTTTTTTTGCAAATAAAAAAAAACAAAACAAGAACATTTTACAAAAGAGAACATCGATATCTGTATGAGTTGACTTGAAGTATTGCTGTATTGTTGATCTGGAGCTCACATAGTTATAGTTTTTTTCCTTCTTAAGTCTGTATTGAATTTTTGTGGCATTCCCTCCAGAAATTGTATTCTTGAATTTCAGAACTATGGGTTTGGAGCTGGACTATTGGTCAGCTTTAAACTTCTAGGATGTGACTAAATCCTTCTTACTCTACTAGATACTACAGGGAGGTGGGCATCATCATTTTGTTAGTCACACAATAGCCTTGCAAGGACTGGTCTGTCTACAGATTTGGTTCTTTCAGATGAATCTCAGGTGTTTTTTTTTACAAAGAGTTGTTTAAAGGATTATTTGTTTGTGCACATTTCTCCTTTGTTTCGCAAGAAAATCACCATTTTCACATGACTAATGATTTTGTCAGTTTAATATATTTATTTACTTATATTCTGTTTGCCCAGTATTAAGTAAAGATTCCTTCATAAAACCTAATCAGTGTTGATATGTTGATGTGTTACAGGATGTTCAAGCCGTGCTTCAGAACTACTTGAGTCATTTCTCAGAGCTGGCCAGTGGTATGATCAACTGTGGCTCTGTACTCAGCTGGATGGAGGTACTTACAGTTCAACTTTATAATACAATACTCCTCACACACTAGCAATCAGCGGGAGTGAAGACAAATTACCAAACATGCCTTTTTTAAAAAACAAATTGATTATTATGTTGATCATAGTATGCCTTTAGTAACCTCTAGCCAAAGAAAAGGATAATATTACCATTGAAAAAGATTAAAGGGGCAATTTTTTAAATTTTATTTTACTATATTGTTCACAAATGATGACTTGAAGAAAGATTTTTTAAATCTTATAATCTCCAATAATAGAGCAATTATTATCACACACATGACATTAAGCAATGTAGATCATGTAAACATTCCTTCATAATCAATGCATATGTCTTCTTAGACATGGTATTTTTCTACTATAATCATACATAACTGGATGTGGCAAAATATGTAGGTCACAGCTGGGGCTGCATAGCCACGGAAATACTGCATTCCTAATTAATCTTCAGACTCGAAGACAAGCCTTATTATTATTATTATTATTATACATAGCTTAACATTTGTGAAAACAAAAAGACAATGTTTTAGCACATTCACTATTCTGATTAAAGTTAATATATTAACTTAATATGCAATCGTCTTAGTTCAAGACTAAGTTTGCTACAGTAAAACCAAATAGTTGAGACTAGGGCCTAGATATGTTTGTTCATATTCAGGTTGATATTTAGTGTTCCATCTAGGACTGGAGAGCTCGCTTCAAAGCCCAAATCCATCCTGTTCTGATTTCTAAAACTAACCCACTTAACTCTTTCTCTCCGTAATTATTTTTCCACGTTTTGAAGGAATTCTTCATTTGCTAATTACTATTTCACTACCCCTGTTATGATTGGGCTTCAATAGCTTTGTTGTTTGTTATCAGAGAATGTTGTATTTGGTATAGAATTAAAGGGAAATGCATTCTCTTTTTATATAATTCAAAGTCAGGTTTAAAAAATTAAAAATTAATTTAATTAATGAAGTCAAAATCAATGATTAGGAGAGAAAGGAGTTAAGTTGCTAGACCAAGTTAAACATCACTTGCCATACTGATCATTAAAACTAGACATGAACATCTAAATTATTAAGTCTAGCTGTCTAAATAAACACCACTTACCTTGCTGATGATTAAGTTTAGAGACTAAAAGTACATGATTCTACATGATTCTAGACTTAATGGTCAGCAAAGCAAGTGCTGTTCATTTAGGCTGCTAGACTTAATAAAGCATGTCTACCTCTGCAGATGGACAACAGGGGGCACCGCCTGGTGGCTACAGATGACTCTGGCATCAACACACCTGCGATAGCTGCTGCCCACGTAATCAAACGCTACAATGCCCAAGCTGCAGATGAGATATCACTACAGGTCTGAAAAGTCACATTTGTTTGATATATTATAGAGATATGTAGTTAACATTATATAAACCTACTTAACTACTGAATGCATCTTTAGTATACCAGAATATCTCTGTCAGGTGTCAGTTAGTCTGTATCTGAGTATGCGCACTATGAACTGTATTGGTGCTATATATATTTGCTTTTGTGTTCTTGGTGTCATAAACATTATTAAAAAAAAAATTCAAATTTATTTTAGTTTGTGGGAAAAGGGAGGGGGGGGGGGAGTGGAAAAGTAAAGATGTTTGAATCAATCAAGTTTAACAATGTTAAAAAGAAAAAAAAAAAAATTTTTTTCTAGTGTTGTTCATTATTTTACAAGGGACAGAAAGAATGTTGTTCATTATTTTACAAGGGACAGAAAGAAAATCAATAATGTATTCTTCTTTCCATTGTGTTAGACACATTTTTTTGGTCAATAGAATCATTGCAGCAACTTGTTGAGGGAATAAAATAGAGCTAATCATCTTGTGCTCAATCAAATATTCATCAGTTGTTTGTAACTGATTTGTCTACCACAGAACTGATGCTTTTTAGAAACTTTTTCACTCTGAGACAAAATGAGAGCTAATATAAAACTGATAGGATTTTTTTTTTTGTTCCTTTAGGTTGGTGATATGATTTCAGTGATTGACATGCCTTCGGCTGAGGACACAGTTTGGTGGAGAGGAAAACGAGGCTTTGAGGTAACCTTACATATAAACCATTAGCATTAAACGCAACACATTTACAGTCAAATGGACTGAATATTAATGAGAAAAATTATGTACCATTAATAATTATAATCAGAATAATTATACTAAAATACAAAGATTTTTTAAAATTTCTTATTCTTTAACCCAGTTGCACCTAATGCTGTAGGATGCGTTAGGACATTAGCACAGTTTTTTAAACTTTTATATAAGTTAAGTTCATAATGTCTTGTTTGGAGCAAGAAAACAACCGTGGCAACCCTTTTTTTTTTTTTAAGGAAAAACCGAATGCTCAGCTTCTTTTTCAAGGGAAAGTTTTTTTTACTAAACTTTTAGTGTGAATGTCTTAGCGTATAAGGCCTACCCAGAAAATTGAATACTTTTGAAGCTTGATTTTATTCTAACATATTAGAAGTGTCTTTTTTTAACTAGACATTTTTCTATTGTATTTTAAAATTGTTTATTTTTGTGTATCATTATTTATTTTTTTTACAATTTTTTTTGAATTCTAGATAGCTCTTTGCTTAGAGGGTAGCTTTTCATACCAGAAATGGGGGCTAGGGTTATACTTATCATTAATATACAATGAATTTTTCTTGCGATGAGAAATCTTTAAGGAACATAATAACAAAAAGTCATTTTTTCAACAGGTGGGATTCTTCCCCAGTGAATGTGTTGAACTTATAGGGGACAAAGTGCCTGCCTCCATGGCGTCCTACTGCCCAGAACCTTTGGCTACAGCCGCAGCATCTAGGAAACCCTGTGAGAACTTGGTGGAGCTGCCACCCATCCCCATCTCAGCAACACTACCACCTCTACCACCTCCACCCACCACACCTGCAGCACTTACCACATCCAATTCCACCAGCCACAGCAATGCAGCCACACCACACTCTGCCAGCCACGGCAGCACATCACACTTCATCAGCCACAGCAGTGCCAATGCATCACCATCTACAATACACTCCTTCACCCAAGGCAGTGCTACTCCATCACATTCAGCCATCCAGGGCAGTTCACCCATTTCACTCACCAGCAGCCACAGCAGCACATCCAGCTCCACTAGCTATGGCAGTGCACCCCAGTCGTACACTGCCAGCCATGGCAGTACACCCTCATCATCAACGCCTTCACCCTCCCCTTCACGCTCCTCCAACACCTCGGTGGCCACTGCCAGCTCTGTGGGGACATTCTCATTGTCGGCGGCATCGGCCCTGTCCTATCCTGACTCATCACCAACCAGTCAGTCCTGTTTGTATATTTCAGTGTCTTTAATTTAATTTTTTTTTGTTGCTGCTAGTGGCCTGCTCACTTGATTGATGTGCTGATTTCAAATATGTTTTTATATTTGTTTATGCGTCATACATGTGTGCATGTTAGGAGGTTGTTCTGAGGCATGGTTCTGATGTCCATACATACACCCAGCCTTTCTTTTCCTTCTGGTACTGGACATAACATTATACTAACATCAACTTTCCATTATTTCATTTGTTGCTGTTGTGTTCTAATATTGGTTGAGGCTTGCTGTTGATGTGCTGGCACCAATGTGCGAAATTGTTTATTGATCCCATGAGACTTCAGATACTAATCACTTCTGGAAATGTGTTCAGAAATACTAGTGTCTGTTTGAAATCACTGCTCCTCTTTGGTTTTATCGACTTTTGATTTGCTTGTAAATAATCCCCTCCATTGTTACTAATTTTTCAATGCTGATTACACTTTTAGTTCCTGTCATTTTTTCTCTCTTCCATTCTGCTTTTATTTCACTGCTAAGATCTTAGAAGTCTCTTGATAGGAAAAAAAAACAGCTTCAGGTCTTTTTGATCTTCCTTCTTATTGTGGGTATGCTTGACTTTCTCATCCAAATTTAAAAACTAATGGTTACACAATTTAGGTCAATTGTATGAGAGAATGTGAGGTAGTTTTCCATGAAGTATATTCTTTTCTCTTTAGTCCAATTAGACGTAGTTTGGGTCTTTAACCTTTGGTACTTATTATTTTTACTATCTAGATCTTCAGTTTCTGTAATTTTTGTTTCTTTTGATCTTGAGCTAATAAAACTCTTTATTTTAGCTTTTGCTATATTATGTTTTTAATTAATTTTTTTCTTTAGCTTTATACTTTGAGCTGCTTTTAATATTTTTAAAGTTAATGTTGTTGCTTTAAATCTTAATTAGCTCACGTACCATTCTAAACAAATTGAACTAATTGCTTTGCCCATTTGTTTCCTATGGACTGCTTGCGCAATGTCTACAGAGGTTCCATTCTGATCTAGTTGTGGAGTCTCCTCAAGCCTAATAACTTAGCAAGTGTTTCCTTCCAATTGAAGGGGATAGTCTTTTCATTTGCTTTCTAAACTCTTTTTTTTTTTGTTCTTTCAGTTTTGTTATTTTGATGTTTCCAAATCTCTGATAGTTCTCATCCAGTACTGTTTAACCTTTTGTATTGCCCACCAACACACTCATTTCATACACACTCACAAATATTTAATCCTAGTACTGTATTTGTATAACTATACCACTTGACTTGTTTATATACTTAGTACCACTTATTCCACCACACGTTTTATCCAGTGATATACATGCTTACCTTTTTATCCATATCCTACATGTATGCATATACTCTTTATTACTTGCACTATAAGGTGCCTCGCATTGTAAGTATCTCTGTAACTAACTGTGACTGAAGCTCAGGAATCAACATTGTCAGCATGGTTCATAGTGGAGAAGAGAGACTTGTTCAGGGTTTTGAGTGAATTTTGTCAGCATGATCCACAGTTGTTTTTTGTTTTGGGACATGACACTAAAAAAAAAAAACCAGCATATTTAAAAAGCATGTTAATATACTTGAGCTCCTACAAGTTAGCATTCAGATATGTTTCTGTAAACAATTTTTATAATTCAAAACAAAATTTGTTTAAAGCTACTTTTAAAATCTACCACCAAAAGTTTTTGATTAAGTTATGTAAAAGCCAAAATGCATTGCTCAATTCCTGATATAGTCCCTCAGATAATTTAATATGTTGCTATCTTCTATGTATACAAATTTAGGGAAATTGTGTTTTTTTTTCTTGATTTATCTACATATCTAGTCTATATAAAAACTATAAACACTGAACTGTTAACACTAGATAAAAATTGAACACTATATACATCTTTTATACATTATTGCATAGCTGAATCAATTTTTCTTTTTAAATCGCTGACATACTTATCACAAATATGACGTTAGCCAAGCAGCTTTGCAATTACATAAAGTTATAGGAATTTTTTATTGCCCTAAAATGTAATTAAGATAAGTCAGGACTTTTTATTTTATTCTTTTCCTCAGCCTGGATGGATATTACAGATAGTGAAAGTGGTAATTAATGGTTTGGGATTAATGGTGGCAGTAGTAGTTACCTCACAGTTTTGTAGACTCAGTTCACTCCCTTTTCAGTTCAAATTCTTTTGTTGTTTTACTGCAATTTGCATTCATTTCTTATTGCCCTTGTTTGAAATAGAAATTCAGACAATCTATGACTTTTACTAATCTAAAACAGCATTTAATGAAAAAACAAACACAAAATTAGACCTGAATCTGATTTATTTTAAAAAGAAATCTCAATTTTTTTCTTGATTTTCTTTCAAAATGTTAATTTTTATTATTGTTTTATATTTCCTAGGATTAGTAATTTTATTTTTTAAAATCAATTTTATTATTTGCTGCAGAGGATATCTGCAAACCTGTGCTATTTTTTATTATGTTTCATATATATATAAATTTCATATTTTTAGTTTTATTATCCTGATTTTCAGTGATCCGAAAACATGGGAAGCTTCTCTCTTTTCTCCGGACATTTTTCTCCCACCGTCCTCCACGTAACCAACTGAAGCAGTCTGGGATTGTCAAGGAGAGAGTTTTTGGCTGTGATCTCGGAGAGCATTTATTAAACTCAGGACACGACGGTGAGACTTAGGAAGATTAAATAAAAAGATAATGTGTCATAGCACTGGCTGTTGCATAGATATTAAAAGTTCAAACATGACATCATTTTTTTATTTTATAATACATTAGGATTTTCCTTTTCATTTATGAGACATTATATTTCATAACAACAAAATATTGCGTGGGCTCTATGTTTCTTTCCGTCACAAAAACAGATTTCCATCTTTTCAGTTTCAAAAAATATTTTGTCAATTCAGGATAGAAAAAAAAAATGTTTTTTAAAGATTGAAATCTGATCTTAAACACAAAGGGTAACAATAGAAGTCTCAAAAGAAGTCCCATAGGAATGTGAGGCTGATCTCAAAGACACGAGTAGCACACAAAGACCACACCTTTTTTTTTTTTTTAAACTATATAGTTTGAGAAAGTTGTTTTGGTTAGTTGTCAGTATAATAAAATAATAATCTATGAGGAAATTTGTTTTACAATTTTACATTACAAAAAACAATACATGATTTGAGAAAACATTTTCCATAGCACACAAGATATACCTTCATACCCCAGTTTCTCGTTAACATTAAATGTGAACTGTTTGTTCTTTAATTGTTCATTCATTTAATTGCCAAAGGAAAAAATTACTGGCACTTTCATCAAATGGCAACAATCACAACTTGTATAGATAACTATTGTTTAAAAGTTAGGTGCATACTCCTATTAGGCTCTGACTAGATAGTAGCATTGTAGTCAAATAGTATGATGCAAACATGAATACTGGTACTATGATACAAAGACATGTACTCTTTTTTTTTTTAAACTGATTTAATTTATTTATGTGCTTTATTTTGTGTATGTTGGTGTGAGACCATTCTACTCAAGGGAATCTTTAATTACGTCATTTAAGACTCGTCTTTCACACATTCTCACACACACACAGGCTTTGCATATATGTGTGTGAGACCATTCTACTCAAGGAAAACTTCGATCATTTTCCTTATGCCTTTTCTTTCTCACATTCATTCCCCTTTCAAATATCTCTGCTGACATTGTTTTCATTAACGTAGTGAACCTTTAAATCTTAGTACAATTATATAATAATATAAACCCCTTAGCTGACATTGTAGTATATGTCAAAATATGTAGGCTACAGTCAGGGCTTCATGATCAAGATACAAGCTTTGTTCTTTTTGTTGTTCTCTCTTTATAGTTGACATGTTTTCCCATATTTTGTTGTTCTCTCTTGATAGTTTACATGTTTTCCCATATTTTGTTGTTCTCTCTTTATAGTTTACATGTTTTCCCATAGTTTGTTGTTCTCTCTTGATAGTTTACATGTTTTCCCATATTTTGTTGTTCTCTCTTGATAGTTTACATGTTTTCTCATATTTTGTTGTTCTCTCTTTATAGTTTACATGTTTTCCCATATTTTGTTGTTCTCTCTTTATAGTTTACATGTTTTCTCATAGTTTGTTGTTCTCTCTTGATAGTTTACATGTTTTCTCATATTTTGTTGTTCTCTCTTTATAGTTTACATGTTTTCCCATATTTTGTTGTTCTCTCTTTATAGTTTACATGTTTTCCCATATTTTGTTGTTCTCTCTTTATAGTTTACATGTTTTCCCATAGTTTGTTGTTCTCTCTTGATAGTTTACATGTTTTCCCATATTTTGTTGTTCTCTCTTTATAGTTTACATGTTTTCCCATAGTTTGTTGTTCTCTCTTTATAGTTTACATGTTTTCCCATATTTTGTTGTTCTCTCTTTATAGTTTACATGTTTTCCCATATTTTGTTGTTCTCTCTTGATAGTTTACATGTTTTCCCATATTTTGTTGTTCTCTCTTGATAGTTTACATGTTTTCCCATATTTTGTTGTTCTCTCTTTATAGTTTACATGTTTTCCCATATTTTGTTGTTCTCTCTTTATAGTTTACATGTTTTCCCATAGTTTGTTGTTCTCTCTTGATAGTTTACATGTTTTCCCATATTTTGTTGTTCTCTCTTGATAGTTTACATGTTTTCCCATATTTTGTTGTTCTCTCTTTATAGTTTACATGTATTCCCATATTTTGTTGTTCTCTCTTGATAGTTTACATGTTTTCCCATATTTTGTTGTTCTCTCTTGATAGTTTACATGTTTTCCCATATTTTGTTATTCTCTCTTGATAGTTTACATGTTTTCCCATATTTTGTTGTTCTCTCTTGATAGTTTACATGTTTTCTCATATTTTGTTGTTCTCTCTTTATAGTTTACATGTTTTCCCATATTTTGTTGTTCTCTCTTTATAGTTTACATGTTTTCCCATAGTTTGTTGTTCTCTCTTGATAGTTTACATGTTTTCTCATATTTTGTTGTTCTCTCTTTATAGTTTACATGTTTTCCCATATTTTGTTGTTCTCTCTTTATAGTTTACATGTTTTCCCATAGTTTGTTGTTCTCTCTTGATAGTTTACATGTTTTCCCATATTTTGTTGTTCTCTCTTTATAGTTTACATGTTTTCCCATAGTTTGTTGTTCTCTCTTTATAGTTTACATGTTTTCCCATATTTTGTTGTTCTCTCTTGATAGTTTACATGTTTTCCCATAGTTTGTTGTTCTCTCTTGATAGTTTACATGTTTTCCCATATTTTGTTGTTCTCTCTTTATAGTTTACATGTTTTCCCATATTTTGTTGTTCTCTCTTTATAGTTTACATGTTTTCCCATAGTTTGTTGTTCTCTCTTGATAGTTTACATGTTTTCCCATATTTTGTTGTTCTCTCTTGATAGTTTACATGTTTTCCCATATTTTGTTGTTCTCTCTTGATAGTTTACATGTTTTCCCATATTTTGTTGTTCTCTCTTTATAGTTTACATGTTTTCCCATATTTTGTTGTTCTCTCTTGATAGTTTACATGTTTTCCCATAGTTTGTTGTTCTCTCTTGATAGTTTACATGTTTTCCCATATTTTGTTGTTCTCTCTTGATAGTTTACATGTTTTCCCATATTTTGTTGTTCTCTCTTGATAGTTTACATGTTTTCCCATATTTTGTTGTTCTCTCTTGATAGTTTACATGTTTTCCCATATTTTGTTGTTCTCTCTTTATAGTTTACATGTTTTCCCATATTTTGTTGTTCTCTCTTTATAGTTTACATGTTTTCCCATATTTTGTTGTTTTCCTTGACCCCCTTCATTCATAAGATAAGTTTCATCTTGTAGAGCATTTCTTTTGTGGCTAAAAAGCTCTAATTAGAAGAGGCATTTTCACCCTCACTCTTCATATGTCCTAGAGTAAAACATAGCTGCGTGTTAGAGGCATTGTTTGTCATGGGAATATGTATTATTTATTTGTCTATTTAATTGAGACATTTCTTCCTGACCGTGCAGAGATGTGTAATATATCATTGTTGAATAATTTTGTTTAAAAGCTAGTTTATTTTCATTTCCTTTTTTGTTTTTATCCTTTGTAGTGCCATTGTTATTAAAAGGTTGTACAGATATCATAGAAGAACATGGAATAGTTCATGGTATCTACAGGCTATCAGGCATCACATCCAATATACAGAAGCTCAGGTTTGTTTAAGTGGTTTACAGTGTTGTTAAAGCAAACAGTTATGCCAAGTCTTGGGCATATTTAACTATATTTTGTTTTTTAAAGCCAAACTCACACTTAATTATTTCTTCCACTTTAGGGCAGTGGAAAAAAAAAATGGCCCACTTTTTCTTTATCATTTAGATCAACTAATTATCTTTCATGCTTGAAATGGCCATTGATCAATTTTCCCCAAATAAATTTTTTTTTTTTCTGTTCTGACTAGTTTTCAAGATTAAATACAAAAGTTTAGTCAGGCAATATAACACTTCATTTTTGTCCAAAAACTGAATTTCAGTAGATCTATGTGTATTTACAAACATATGAAGCTGAGTGTATAGTTCCTTTTCTTATAATTGTGAGTTAATGAAGAAATGCCAACATCATAAAACATTTGTATTAGGCCTTTAAACCACGACATGAAACAGTAAAAATAGAATGTCTGCTATGCATTGGCCTTTTCCAGAAGATCTTGATATAAGTAAATATTACATCATTACATTATGTTATTGCATTATTGTGTATGTGTAATTAAAAAATACAAAGTAATCACATCATTAGCTTTTTAACTTTTTGGTTATAATTTTTTTTTGTTCTCCCCATTTCATTTTATTTTTAAATTCTTTCTCTTCCTTTAGGCTGGCTTTTGATGAAGACAGGGTCCCTGACCTTACCGAAGACTGTTATTTGCAGGATATACACAGTATTAGCTCCCTTTTAAAGATGTATTTTAGAGAGTTACCTAACCCTTTACTCACATACCAGCTGTACGATAAGTTTGCTGTAAGTTACATGTCTTTGCTGTTTTGTTTTGTTTTTTTCTCATCCATGCTACAGTTTATTAACTTCCTAGTGATAAAACAACATTAGTAGAGCAACATGATGTTGCCTAATTATTGTCAGTATTTATTATCATTGATTTTAAGTCTTTTAATGATTGAACATTTACATTCTTTTCAAAGTTGTTGACTGTGTCACAAAATTTTTTTGGTATCGCTAAATTCTATTCTGATGTTATTAAAATAGTTCTTAGTGAAAAAACAAAGTTACTCTCATGCACTTTGGATTTGTTTTAGAAAAACAATAAGAAACAAGCAAAAAAAAAAAAAACTTTTAAAAAAGAGAGCACATATCTCTAAATATATATATTTAATTAATTACCACTAATTAATTAACATAATTGGTTAATTCTTTGATTGATTCTTCAATGATGAATAATTGTGCATACATTTACTTGATCTTTCTTGTTGTGACAAGTAAACAGCTTATTGATAATTTATAGGCAAGAAAGATAACATGACTACTGATGTTGTTATTTCAATGTCTAATTTTCATTTTTTATTTCTTATATATGCCTATAAAGTAAAGTAAGAATTCGACTTTGGTATATGTCTGCAAATCGACTATGGTATATAAGTATATTGGTATAATGCAAATCATAGTACTTTCTGTTAACAATGATAAATATATTTGCATTATAGGAAGAAATAGAACATTATCAGTATGTTCCTTGTCAAGTTTAAAGTCTACAAAAACAAAAGTGATCTAATTTGCCTACATTTTTTAATAATTATTACCCCAATTGTAGATAAAGCTGTTACATTAACCCATAAGCTTTTACTTCCACTTTGAAAATGCCCAGCAAAGGAAAATGTAGCTTTACTGGCAATGTTATCTTTGAATGACAAAAAAAAATTGTTTTAATGTAATTCAAATAGAATAATAAATGATATTGTTAAATGTAAAAACCTTTAAAAGTCACTTTTCATAGCTAATGTTTACATCAAATTATTAGAGATATATTTGAACTGGGGTAAAAAAATCCTTAACAAATTAAAACTTGCTTCAAACATCTAATTGTATCAGTATTTACAAAATCAGAAAAGTTTTAAAAACATTGAAAGCTTCCTGTTGTGTTAAGAGCACAATGGTAAATATTACTTAAACAATTGTAATTTGGAGAGAGCTTAGTATTGTCTCCACACTCATATGGCATACCTGGATTTGAAGCTGCCTTTAGATCTGTTACAAGTCACTATTAGGATACACTGAAATAACACAGCACTGAACTTACTTTCATGAGTTGAATGCCTTAGAATTCAATTCCATAAAAGAATTAATTCAAAATATATATCACAATGATAACTTGGCTGACATAAATAATATACTTGAAATAATATACAGTGAAGATACAGATGACCAGTATAATGAATAATGATAAAAATCCAATGCTTCACATCCATTATATAGAAGTGTATATCCATCTTTCTTGATTCTTGACATCACCAGTAATGCATTCTCAAAGCTTCTACCACATCATGTTTATGCAAATCAAGGCTGTCTGGAAGAGCGCACATGCTGTGTTACCTAAATAATATGGAAGGTTGACTTCCTGTTGGTCAGCTCTCTTCTTTCCCCTTGCACACTGAGGCGAGACTAGCCCGCTCTTTCTCTTCTGGTTTATATACTGAAGTGTGATCATTACTTTATACTGCAGAAGGAGTTACGGGATTGTTTTATTTGTTGTGTTTCAGGAGGCTGTTAGAGATGAGGATAATAAACTTCTCAAGATTCATGATGTAGTCCAGCAGTTGCCTCCCCCACACTATAGGACCACAGAGTATCTCATGAGGCATTTGGCAAGGGTGGCAGCTTACGGACATGAAACTGAAATGCATTCCAAAAATCTGGCCATCGTTTGGGCTCCAAACCTTCTTAGGTATGTCAGGTCAATTATAATCCACCTTAGGCAGAACCTACTACCACTGAAGAAAACAGCATGCTTTTTTTTTTCATTGGCACATACTGTAAAAGAGCCTACATCATCATCATCTTTCATTTGGGTTCCTCATGGAACAAAGAGCCTCAATAAAAACATGCCACACAACACAGTCTCTTGCTATTTTTTAATTTATAGTTTTACTGTCATTAGACACTGATATTGTTTAAAGCAAATAGAGTGTGTAAGCATTTTACATTTATCTGTCACAATTAACATCTTTTTAATTGAATAGGTTTATCTAAAGGCTAATATTATGATAATAGTAATTCCTGAAGTAAGGAAACTGTTTTGCTGTCATTTGTTTCTACTTCAATTATATTGCTTTGCATTCACACTAACTCCCACATCTCTCTCTGTAGTCATAGTACCAAGCCGCCAACAAGTTTTCATTATTACCAGTTTTAAGTTACTGTAATAACTTCTTCTTCTTCTTTATTGGACTGATGTATAGAAATGAATGTTCCAGTTTAAATCTTTGGTGCTGAAACAAATTATCAATGAATAAACTTAGTTCAACCTCTTCTAATTTGAAATGTTTTTGTTGACTTCCAGATCCAAAGAGCTAGAAGCAGGGGGAGGAGCAGCAGCACTGCAAGGTGTGGGCATACAGGCTGTGGTCACAGAGTGCCTCATCTGTTACTGTGACATTATCTTCAGTGACAAAATGCCCAATTACAGCAGTACAGAGAACGGCAGTGAGTCCATTACACATCTTGTCATATTTCTTTTTGACATTAAGAACTTTTAATTTTCCTAAGTGTCTTGTTTTGTTATCACTATCATCCACATTTCTTTTTTTTTTTTGGTCATCTTTCTATACAAATTTTAAAATATTTTAATAGCCAGATATGTAATTGATTTATTTATTTTTTTTAGACCTGTTTCAAAAACTTTTTTATTTGGCCTCTCTTTTCAGTTATAAGTTTACATTATCTGATTCAGCCAGAAAAAAACATTGACTAATAAGAGTTTAAGTCTCTAATTAATATGCACCATTTGACTAAAATATGAATACATAAAGGACATACTCTCTTCTACAATTTTGTATTTATTTCCAATATATTGAGAATTTCATAAATATAACCAATTCTTCAACTGCAATGACTAGAAAGATTTTACAGCTTTAACAAATAGTTATGAAAATGTGCCAATAAAGTTTATATTAGCATCTAACTACTTAAATGTTATGATTTTATTTTCATTGTTTTCAGAAGGTCAGAAGAAACCCAGGCCCAAATCTTTGGCCATTTCCACACCAACCCGGTTATTGTCCTTGGAAGAGGCAAGAGAGCGAGCTTTTATTGGTCACCTCGCCCCAAAGAAATTCATAGACGTGGGAGGTGGACCTAAGAATCTTCCACCCAAATACCACACAGTCATCGACCTACCAGGATACAAGTTAGTAATATTTAGTATATAAATTATGCAGTAAATATTTTAAGTGTCAAAAGTTCTCTGTTTTCTTTATAACATTGTGATAGTACTTCTCTAGGTTGTTGTTTTTCTGTTGTTCTCTGTAAATATGTCCTGACATAGATATTGGGACAATTATCACTTATCATGTTTACAATATTTTTATATCTTATCAAACTACAGATGAGTTGTTTTTTATGAGCCTCTATCACAGATAAAAAAAATTATTTTTTTTACCATGGGCAGAAGTTGTCCTCCCATTTTCATGACTTCTTTAAATTCTGCAATTCTTTGTTTCTTCTTTATGTTTCAGTCTAAGCTTCTTAAATATCATCTGAATAAAGAGTCAAAAGATATAAGACTAAAAAAAATCCCTAAAAAAAAACTATTTTAAAAAAAGATTTAATGAATTTGTTTAGAATCCACCAAACAGAAGTTTTTCTGTTGAAAAAGGGCACCTACAGCTCATACATTATCTGCACATAAATTACCAATAAAGAGCATGGTGGCCAAGTGGCAAAATGATAGACTTCCAAACGCTTGGGGTCTCTGGTTCAAATGCCATGAAGACTGTCGTTTTGATTTTGAGATTTTTAGGACACCACTGAGTCCACCCAACTTTAAAGAGTGCCTAACATTAGTTGGTGACATAAAGCCTGCTGGCCACTTGACACTCGTTAACCGTCAGCCATTGAAAGAGATGACCCTTATGTCATCTGTCCCATAGATCAGAAGGTCTGAAAAGGGTACTTTTTTTTTCTAACTTTTTGAATTTCCATAATAACATGAAACATGCTCAGATTCACATCTTAAATATGATTGAGGGCTCATGGGATACATTAAACATAATTTTCTTGTCTTGTGTTGACTCTCTTATTGCTCCAGGACTTCTACTGAGAACGTAGTTTACAAACCCGTCCTGAGTAAGTTTTCAAAGTTAGGTTTGACCTTGATGCCCTCCAAGTTTCAACTCTCACTATCAGATGAAGGGTAAACAAAACAAAGAACATTTTCATTATAGCAAACATATGCACCCAGGAGGTTTATGGTGTTTTTTTTTACATACAAAGTTCTTTTGCTGTTTTTATTAGTTTTTTATTTGTTTTAGCCTTGATCTTTTATCTTTTATTTTTAACACCCCTTTTTTTTTCATATCAGTGTTTGTCAAAGCTGCTATTCCATTTGTAAAGCATATCTAGATGATAGTGTTAAAACTGATAAGAAAGATATAACTTGTATGTTTTAGAAATAATTAGCTTCCTTACTATTCGCTTAGTTTTCCCATCCAGCCTTGTTTAATTGTTTTATCTAATTTTGAACTGAACTGTCTACCACTCTTTAATCCCTGTTAGCTTGAGTTATTTCATCAAATGCAATATAGCCCTTGCATATATTGGCCTACTTCTACCCCTCTTTGGGAAACACAATTCTAATAATCTCTCAGTTATGCATTGGTTTGTTGTTGTGAATATTACATTCGGTTTCCTCTGAAAACACTTTTTTTCTTAATCTATGATGTTTTAGTTCCATGCATTTCTTTCTAATTGTCAATAGCATGTTTTCTTGTACTTGGTGGCTGGGCACATTCCCTTAAGCTAAGCTGAGACATGCATCTCAATCTGGTCCCAACACATTTTTTTTCTCTTGAGTGAAAGAAATATGTTTAGGTGATATATGTACAAACATTCAAAGCATAACACAGTTTTAAGTAGAAATATCTCTGATAAATTAGATTGTTTAAATTGACTTTTCTTAACTCTCTCTGTCAGTCTGGTCAAAAGTTTGTACCCATTATTTCTCAGACACCCAATCTGGGATCAAGCTGCAATTTTGCACAATTATTTCTTTTACCTGACAACACAAGAGTCATTTTAAAAATTGACCAATCAGTTAATTAACTTTTGGTAATTAATAATTTTGTTTGGTATCTCGAACAAAGGAACAAAATTTTGATGGACTGAAGTGGTGGCATAAGTTTAATTAGTCCATTTGATAGGTCAGCGCTCTAAATTGAAACAAAGAATATATAACTATACAATCTTCTCTAGTCATAAGTACCTCACAAGAAGTGTGGTTAGCACATCAGCCCGAGGAAGTGTGAGCCACTTGTTCAAATTCAGATTGATCCAAGTGAACTATTGCTACAAATATTTCTAAGCACACAGATTTATTATTGTTAGTCTAGATCTATTACAAATTTAATTACATAAGTAATCAAAAATAATTCATACAATAACACTTCGTATAAGCTTTGTTTTTTTTTTGTTTTTTTTAAATATCTTTTATGTTTTTTCTTGTTTTATGGTCATATTTTAATATTAAATATTAAAAAGGATTAAATTTTGAAAAGTCATTTCTTACAATTTATGAAGCTTTTTAAATTTGTTAGTTTTGTCTTGTATTTCTTTCACATTAATTATCTAAATATTTTATGATATTTTCACAATTTTTAATAATGGAATGATTTAGTTTTTTGGAGGCTTGTAGATGTTAGGAATGTTTCTAATAGAGATGTAAAGGTCTGATAAAATTCTTTCTTAATATTTCAGATAGGACTTCTACTAACATTCCAACAGTGTCAAGTCAAACTAATATTGTTTTTTTTTTTGTTGTCATTGTGCAGAAAAAAACCTCAGAGTTCATCGAAAGAGAACAAGCCAGTATCTGGCAACAAGAAGTCTGCCTCTATGAGTGCAGGGAGTGCCTCTACTGCTGGTAGTGGTGGTTGGAAATCTATCTTCTCTAAACCTCGCAGTGGCAGTGTTAAAAAAGCTCGCAAATCTAGTCAAGGTAAGACACGTCAATGAATAACAGTGTTCTTCAGTTTTATTGCTTATAGGTGGTATATCTTTGGAATACTATTGCTAGTGTAACATTTGATCATTATTATTCCACAACTATTGGTATGGTCCCCTGAAAGCATGTCAATTTGTATGCACTATTTATATACAACAATTAAATACAAAAGCCATAAAAGGGAGTTGATTTCTCTTCTATGATATTAACTTATTTAATGCCAGTGAATACAATCAGTAGATTTAGTATCTGTTTCAAGACAAACCACTTACAGAATCTGTCCCAGTGCATCAACTGCAGTGCTATGTCTGGCAATTAGGATTAACATGTTCATTTGTTTGAAGATATAGTATTGTGTTTATTGGTAATCTTCTATGTCTTTGCTTTCCACTCATAAAGGTTTCCTGCTAGTGTTTATTAATTGACTTTTAACTCTTTTATATTTGCAATTTTTTTTTATACAAGTCTAAAATGCCAAACTTTGTCTGCTCAACCATGTTGTCTTTCTTTCTCATGTATACTTTGAAAACTAAGAATTACTGAATATTGGATTTCATTGTAGGGTTTATCACTCTCAAAGTAGTGCAGCAGTATTTATGACATGTCTATTTAATCAGCAGTGGTCATGGACCTACAGACTCTCTGTTTACGTCTTCTTTCTTTCTCATGTTGATAAAAATGAAATTTAAAAGGAATCATATGACATAATAAACTTGTATTAGACCTATGTAAAATAACTTAAAATAAACTTGGTGCTATTAGCTCATACCATTTAGGAGCTTGTAAATTTGTGCCTGGAAGTAAATCAAAATACCATGTTCCTGACAGAATCTGTGACCCTAGGGCCAGTTCAAGCCAAGGCTATCACAGAGGAGGATGTCCACAACTGGAAGCGTCATCTGCGCAGCGCTAAGAGTGCGGAGTCTCTCTTTTCCATCACCAACACGTCTAGGACAGGCAGTATCAGCAGTAGGACCTCACAGAGCAACACTGAGAACAGCTCAGCACCAACCACAAACAACAAGCAGGAAGTGTCACCTAATGGGAAAGGTAAGGTGTCAGCTATGTCTTGCTGTAATTTGGTCCTATTCCTTTTACTTATACTAGCTGAAGCTTAATATGACCAGTAACTATTAAAGGAAATTAAGTATTTGAACTTCTTGTTTTGATTAAAATTCGCCTTATTATTATATTTTTATTAAATGAAGGCTGACAATGCCGTTTTGTTTTTTTTAACCATAAATCACATCCTTAAATTCATTTCACAAGCTAGCTATAGCTTCCTATATTTGTCCAAAAACTAAATTCCTAAAAATTAGTACAACATTCCTAAAGCTAAACATAGCCGCGATCCTAAGTCATTACTGAGTGAAACATCTTTTCAATATTAGTATTTTAACAATATCATAATATATTACATTACAATAATATAATATTATTTAAAAAGTTAATTTTTTTTGTTATAAATTAAATGTACTAATGAATGATTTTAACGGAAGAGTATTTCAATGCTGTAAAATGCTAAAATTAATATTAGTTTGATGGTTTCTATTAATATCATTTTTACAGCTAACCCTGTAACATTTCATCTGTCACACAAGCGTTCTCTTTCCTCTGATGCTCCTGCTGTTCTACGTAACCGTCAAATCTCTCAGGAATCAAGTCGAAATAGTGGTAAAGAATGACTTTTTTAAAGCCTCCGTTTCTTTGCTTCTCTTTATAAAAATAAGATTTATTGAGAAAAAATATATTATTCAACAAATTAAAATAAATATTGGTTGAACTGTTTCATGAACTCTATTTGGACTAAGGTTTTATTTAATTGATTTGACTCAATTAAAAATAAACGCATGAAATCAGTACAGACGAACCAAAAGCTCCTACTTAACAAGGTAGTCACAGAAATTTTTTTTTATTTTGCTACATGAAATAGAGTAAACAAGTTTAAGTTACCTGAGAGTTTAAGTACTTTACTGCTATAATATTATATCTTATATAATATATTTGTGTGTTTCAGAATGTATTGATGATTCCCGCCAGTCATTCCACCGTGGTGATTCAGCTCGTAAAGCTTTACACAGGAGGATACCATCAGCGCCAAACACTCCACGCCAGGATAGAAGGCCAACTAAAGAGAGGAGTTCAAGCATGACCAGAGGGGACACGTCAGGCAGTGGGGAGGACATGGACATTAGCCTGGAGGATTTCATCTACCCTAAGCGTGAGAGCCAAGGAGACATTGATATAGACGCTGCCATCAAGTCTAGACTACAGCAAGTGGCAGACCAAAGCAGGTTTGCCAAATCCAATGAGGAACTGACATCGCCTCTCAAACGTGGGGCCAGGAGTCCCACTATGGGGAGGAAGAAAGCCAAAGGGGAAGATGAGTCCCCTTCACATTTGTCCCCTGGCTCCCCAAGATACATGTCGAGAAAAGTGACTTCGTCTGCAGGTGATGTGCCTGCAAAAGTGGACAGCAGTCCATATGACAATGATGATAGAGAGAGCAGAATGCGTCACTTTTACTCACGTTTCCATGACTACGCAGAAATCTTGTCTGACGATGATATAGGATTGGCCAGAACACCGGACAGTCAGGGTACTATGTCTGTATCAAGCTCTGGCTGCAACATGCAGGAAGTGTTGGACCAAATTGATACTAGGCTGGCCATGAACGCTATGCTGTTCCCTAGGCCAGGCATTGGTGACACATCCAACTACAGGGTTGGGGATGATGCATCAGTCAGCAAGGAGACAGTGTTCTCGAGTGGCATAGAGACTACTACAACCACCACCCAGGTTAATAACTCTCAGAAGGAAACTGAATTCAGTGTTAACCAGCCAAATCTACTTTCCTCCTTTAAACAGACAGAGTTCCCTGCAGTGGTGCATGCTGTGCCAAGAGAACAAGTGAAGCAACTCTTGGGTCTGAATGAGCCTGACCATGCAGCTGAAAGAACCCCTTCTGATAAGCATTTGCCAGGAACTGTAGTAGGACAGAAGAAAGTGGAAACCAACAAATCCAGTGGCACAATATTCCACAAAGGAGTTAGTGATAAGAGTAATTTGGGAGTGAGTGCCACACAAGTGGTGCGGAGACGTGCTGAATTTATTCCCAGCTCCAGTGCCACTTCCAGGGACATGGATAACCTTCAAGACTTACTGAATAGTTTAGAAAATGAGGGCGTCCCATCCTCAGCCTCATCAAAACATTCTTCACCAGGAGTTAAAGATAAACACAGGTCACCTCAGAACTTGTCGTATCAGTCCAGCAACTCTGGGAGCTTTGAGTCAGACGTGTCTGCCCCAGATCAGAAAGGTGCAGTCAGGCTTGGTATGAGCAAGTGCTTGAGTGTGCCCAGTGACATAGCTAGATCCCTAGAAAATGTAACAGAAAGTCAATCAGACATGCTATCCTCTGTCACCATCAGTGAACTGTCTATGTCAATTAACAGCTTTACCAATGCCCAAGAGGGGATAACTCCCACTAATGGGAGAGATGCCCTAAGGGTGGATGAGTCTGACCCCAGAAGAAGAAGAAGCACCAGCCTCGACAGCCTGACTGAAAATGATCACCTGATGACCCGGACACTGCGTGAGATCAATCGACAGATGGATGTTGCATTTAAACATGACTCTGGCTCTCACAGAATGATTTCCTCTGACCTAGAACTCAGCACCAGCCCAGAGGTCAAGGTCACTCCTCAAGCATTAGCTGACCTTAGATCAGCAGCTATAGTGAGAGTTTTAGATAAAAACCAGGAAGATCCTTCTTCTTACTCAGAGAACACCAACATTTCTGGTTCGTCACTCAAACCAAAGAAACATTCATTAGCTGTCTCTAGAAATGCCAAGTCCTACAGTCAGTCAGACTCTGAAGATTCATTAACATTTGTGACAGATGTTGCTAGCACTAACTCTCTAGCTAATATCCCTTTACTTAGCCCAACTGTAGAGACACAGGATAACAAATTTTCAGAGCAATTTGGACAAACTGATACTGGTAGCTGTCAGGCTGAGATAGGTCCTGACAGAGAACATAGTTCAATGCATGTAACAGAGACATTTACAGAGTACAGACAGACTCATAGGCAGCAGGATGATCACATCACAATGGAGACAAGAGTCATCCAGCCACGCCTCAGAAGGCAAGATCATGGTGGACCTAAATCTAGTAGCTCATCTTCTAGTGCTTTAACTGACAGTCAGCATCAGTTCTCAGATCTCAATTCCCACTCTGTGCAGGATAGCTCAGGGGGAAGAAGTAACATTGCAAACATGTGCAGGAACCGATCCACTTCATCCTCATCAACATCTTCTGTGTCTTCCAAAAGCTCTGAAGAGTTTGATGAGGTAGCATCCCCTGATGAAGACGCTGCTGTTGTTTTGTCAGCCACTAGGGATTCAAGACGAGACCAGGGGCAAGTGCCACTTGGTCTGACAGACAGGAGAAATCTGGGTTCACTTAGTGTGGCTCTACCATCAGCAGATGCTGGGCAATATCATGTTGTTAGGAGACAACATTCTCCACGTGTTGACCAGCGATCACCCCTTAACTCACCAAGATTTGACCTCAGCCTCTCTCCAAGATCAAGACTGCTTGAAGAAGCTAACCCTTCGGACAATATTTCATGGCAGTCTAATGCTCTCTTTGCAGCTGGGGCTCAAATGGATGAAACAGAGACTGAGCGAATGTCTAGCTTGTGTGCAGTGGGTATAATGAGCCAGAGGGCCAGGCTGAGCCGTGAGTCCTCCAATAGCAGTCTTCAATCTCCAGAATCATCTGTTCAGTTTAGTAGCCTGAGAAGTCCACTTGCCACTCCACTAAGGGAGGCCTTGCCCGATTTAGTCCAGTCCACAACCACTCCTCTAGAAGATGAGCAAACTGTAAGTGACATGCAGGCTCGGAGTAATGTCCCTCTTCAGCTAGCCCTTTACCACCCAGATGAGTTCTCAATGGACATTCCAGCATCCATATCCACCTCTGCCCCTTACCCTATAACCATCCATCCCTCCCCATCTTTGCCTCAAGTCCACACATCTATGGATGTTATCATGGAGAACAAAATGACACTGAAGAAATCTAACACAGATAATTGTATTTCTGAGCAGTCATCCAATTCCTTTGAGTTCTTCAGGAATGGCTCAGGAGATGCTTGTCAGATTCTTGGGGGCAATTTGCGGAGTAACAGTTTTAATGAAACCTTGACACCTAAGCCAAGTGAAGCTTCAAGCCTAGAAACCTATGGCCCTGACAGCATGGTTCAGTCCCTTGATGATGATGTGTTTGAAAGAAAGTCTGACCACCATAGTCTAAGCAGAAGGAGACCTGAGTTCGATCAACATCCTAACAGGACTCTCCAACCCAGCAACTGGAAGGTTAACATTAGCAGTGAGGATGAAGTAGCCATGGAAGTAGATAACCTGTGCAATAAACTAGTGGATGAACTCAAATCCCCTAGATCTGACACCTCTATGACATTCTCACCAGTAGATGACACATTCACTGTGTTGGCCTCCAAGGATGTTAGGACAGACATTGATGAGAATGGTGCTGTCTCTATGGAAGTTGAAACTTCCCTGGAGGTGCATGGATCTGAACCAGCCACTCCTATGGTGAGAGAAAGAAGACTGATACGTTCATCTAGCATGGAAGGAGGAGAGAAGGTCAAAACACGTGTTGTAAGTGTGGAGAACTGCCAGGGAGAATTTGACCAAGAAGAGGTACAAAATGTTCTTAACCAAGGACGAGAAATGCTTCTGTCCCCTGACAGCAGAGATGGCTTGGATAGAACATTGGACAGTTTGACCCCAACGAGTGATTCAAGCTTACCGGGACGAAAGACCTCTTTCTCTAAAATACCAAGACCTAAAGCCAGCCCGGATGTCATTCATAAATTTAGTTCTTGTAATCCCTCCTACAGATCTTCTTTCTCAGGGTCCATGTCTGCTTCCATGCATGCTGATATTTCTCCATCGTCCTCTTCAACCTCATCATCTTCCTCATCTAAAACAGGTCACACCAGGCGAGGTTCAGAAGCTTCACCTGTGACATCAGTTAAGAAAGGGAGTCATGCAAGGCGGTCATCTGACACAAAGGTTATAGACTTTAGCAGTGGCAATGTTTCCCCAACATCCAGAAATCAGCCTACTGCAGGGACCTCCTCAAAACCTAATCCTAGGAGTCGTGACATCAAGAATACACCAGATAATAAATCTTCACGCATTCCACTGTCCCATCGAGTTCCTAGCCCACAGTCTGAGTCTTCTAGCCTTGGAATTGGCAAGCCACAAAGTAAAATACCAAGCCCTGTTCCCAAACCTCGCAAAATGAGTAACAGCCTTCGCAGCCAACATGGGGGGCTTCTTGCTGATGATGTTATAGAAGTCACCCGGCAGTCAGTCAAGCGTGAAAACATCGGGAAAAGTGAGAAGGAATCTGTCAAGAAAGAAGCTGCATCATCATCCAAGAAAACTGTCACAGTGAAAGATGTACCTGAAAAGGGTGCCAAACTAGTCATCGAGCAGGATCTTAAGAAAAAGGTTCAGACTGTTCATGCCAAGAAAGTGAACCAGCCATCCAGGCAGGTAGCAGAGGCTCTTGATGCAGAAAACAATTCTTGTCATCAGTCTAAAGGAATGGAGAGTAAAGAAAATTCAATGCCTGGTACCATCACAAAAAAGTTATCTAATGATAACAAAACTGAAACCTTCGAGAAGAAAACTCCACCCCCAGTGGCAAAAAGAAAATTTCATTATGACTCAAAGTCTCTGCCTCGGCGATCTAAGTTCTTAGAGTCCCAAGTGAGTTTTTCCCAGCAGTCAACAGGAAGTCCCTGTCAGTACTCTGACATAGCTGGCAGCAGATCTTCTCTTGATGACTCATTCTTACAGTTAGCTGCCGAGAGACATGATCTGTTTGTGCCTGAAGGTTCTGAGGAAGGAATGTTAGGTTTGTGTTCTGGCTCACTGCGAGTAAAGCCATCTCAAAAAATGCAAAGCTTGATGGATTTGTTTGAACGTGGATCTGATTCCAATATGTCTGACAGCTCAGGTAGCCCAGGTACACGGCATAGAGATAGAACATATTCAGGATCTTTAATAGCTCATTCTGGACATCTGACCCCATGTTTAGAGGCTGTGAAACATGAGCAAGAAATGGTTGAGGAAGATACTTTGCAGCGATCTCTGCAAGATTTCTGTCATTTTTCTGTTAGTTCTCATATGTCTAGATCCAGGGAAAGAGTTGTGCCTGCAGTGGAAACTGATGTAAGGGAAACTGATGTAAGTGTTGCTTGTAGTGATAATGTTGTGAGTAGGACCACAGTAAAGTCTAAATCACAATCAGCTACACAAGGGCCAGCAAGCTCACCCAAAGAGAGACCTCGAAGCTCAGTTGATCTTAGGCAACGCCCCTCTTCCCCAGTAAGGAAACCCTGCAAAGAAAAGGTTTTATCACCTGGGAGCTCAAGTTCTGCAACTTCCTCAGCAAGCTCACCATCTGTTGCAGCTAAGAATTCAAGGCCACCCAAGTATAAGAACAACTCTAGAACATATAGTGAATCTTCCACCTCAGAATCTGATACAGCCTACCACACCGAGGGGAGCACTGTCAGATTTGCCTCCAGTCATATTTCAACCATGTCTTCCTCTTTTACTTCCTCCATTGGCAGCGATCCATTCTCTTCTCAGGGCCAGCAGCTTTCTGGCACCCAGCCTGCTGTTATTAGAAGGCGAACGGATCCAAAAAAGGACCTCAAGGCTAAAGATAGCAAACTTTTGATCAGCAGTCAAACTACGAATACCCCCCCAGCTCAGTCTCCAAGGGCCTGCACTCCTCCAACTTCCCCAGGAAACAACGAGCGGAGGAACAGTATTAAGGAGCTGAGACAAGTGTTTGAAAGATGTGAAAATGAAAACTCTTTGGTGACTCCTGATATTGAACAGTTGTCTTCAGAAACCACCAGCCCCTCATCCTTGTCATCATCTTTCCCTTCCACACACCAGATGCCGACCCCTCGGGCGCGGGTTAGGTCCACATCCCCACAGCCAGAGGAACACAGGAGAGAACGTGTGAACATTATGAGGCTAAGCCTAGAAATACCGCTCTCGTCAGTTGGTCCTTTAACTCATGGGGCCGATTTGAAAAGCCAACCTTTAAGGCTTGGGCCTAAACCATTTTATGGCACACAGAAATGATGTAAGTCTACAACAGACTCTTAACTAAACGCACCATGACAGTGTTCTGCCTTGAGTTAACCCTAGCAAACACAGACTTAATTCTGCACATTATCTGCTCAGAGAATCTAGTCTTCTTTCAAATGGCTTTCACATAAATACGAAATAATTTAATGTACTATATTTATAATTGTCTATTCCTTGTATTTATTTACCTGCACACAAGTGGAAGTGAAAGGGAAACAAATGTGTAATGGAAATATTCTAGTTATCACCCTTTTTCTATAAAAAAAACACAATTAGCCAATGTTTGTGACCAAATTATGCCACAAAAGAAATAATAGATGCATTTTTTTTTTATGGAACTATTGTATTGTACAATATTTTTTTTTGTTGTTGTTATTTTTTCCTATTATTTTAACATCCAGAAATGTTTTGGGGCATTTAAGTAAATTATAAAATTACATTTTTTAAACAATTTGGACCCATGGTCAAAGTCATGACTTGGACAAGTATCATTTGAGTTCAAGTTAATAAGCAAAATACATTTTTCCTTCTTTATTGAACGACTGGATTCGATGGGTATATGCTTGATTTTGACCTATTTAATGATTGAGTTAAAAAAAATTTTAATAAGTTAAAATACATTAATGGTATTTTTATTAAATAGTTAATTAGACTGGTACTTAAATGATATCGTTAATTTTGTTTTACATAAAATTGCCTGTTAAGAAAGATGAAGCTTTTTATGTTGGTATAGATTTGCCTGTGTGAATTTACAAAATATGCTTCAGTCAGAATGGTGAAATTTTAAGTGGAAGTGTACAGAACAAATAATCGTGTACATATCTGTTTATGTACATATTTGCACAATTAGTGTGTGTGAACATCTAATAATATTCAAACAAAAATACTTTTTTTTTTCTTTGTTAAATCCTGAGTGAGCTTATACATAATCCTGTGTACATAATAGATCATGTAGCTGTGGACATAGCAGGTTTTTGTTTTAATCCTACTTGTGCGTGTACATTTGGATGTAGTGGGACATGTATAATAAATGAATATAATAAATGAATATTCATCAAGTGCTATCACAACCTGAGAATCAAAGGGGCATCTCTTAAACACTTAATTCAGTTTTTTTTTTTTTTTCCTTATGTGCAATTCTATTTTGTTTTTAACATTTACAAACTGACTAGTAGAAAGGGTTTATCACAAAACCTGTCTGCTGTAAATGAAATAAAACTTTATATAATATATCATATTTATAGTGTGTTGATGTCCAATGAAATCCCCACTTTTTCTTTTTCTTAACTCTCCATCTTCCATTGTTTTTATACCAAACACAGGATGTTGAGTTCAGGTCTTCTTGAATCTATGTTTATGTTTAGTTTTAATTCTTTTTTTTTTTTTTTACAACAAAATTGTTGTAGCAGCACATAATGGCTAGTGCAATTCCAGCTGTAATCACCTGTTTAGTTGACTCTGGGACAATGAGTATCATGTTTGACTATTATGCCAGTTTCTCTTTGTTTTTCCACTGCCACTTGGTTTCATTTGCCTCACTTTTTAGTTGCTGTTGTACTGGAATCTGTAGAGTGCAGTCAAGTTGTCTATAGTTTATATTATGGACTCAGTATTTTCACATGTTTACTGTACATTTTTCTATTAATTAATTTTTTTTAATTGATCAGAATTTTTTAGCAGTAAGTAAAATTCACTTCCCAATTTGTGAATCATCATCTTTGTTTATCTTTTGCCATAATTTGTTGTTGTTTTTTGAAGACATTAGTTTGATCTGAATCGCTTATAGATGTCAGTGATCACATTACCTTGCAAGTCACATTTGTTGGTAAGAGGGGGCTGATGTTTATAGTACCTAGTTGAGACTATGATAGAAGGTGTGAAAATACTGGTGTGCTTTTTATTTTTCATCCAGATAATACAAAGTAAATACTTTGGATGCTATCCCAGCACACCTTCATCAAGATTTGAAGCTAGAGAATCTCTCATTCTAACCAATTAACCAATCAGAACAACAAATCTAAACTTAAATTTCTTAGAAATCCAAACCTCCTTTTTTAGGGGAAAAAAACTTGTTAGTAAACTTGAGTATTAATGGGGAACAGAATTGTTTTAGGTCCAGCAGGTTCTAGCACATAAATCATTATGAAAAGACCTTGATAAAGAATTCTTTTCTAGAAATAGAATCCTGTACTAGAAACTATTATTTTTTTGTTATAATTGCTTTTGCATAGCAAATCTTTTATGCTCTGGGGACGTATGGGAGGTTTCCATTCTGCCTATAGGCATTCAACAAACACAAGTCAGTATTTGAACTTGAGCCCTCTTGATAGGTGGCCAGGCCATTTATGCAACTCAGCCCCACATATTTAAAAATATATTTATAAAAGTTGCACTTGGCAATGATTTGTGTGTCCATTTTATTTGATGAGAAATAGCAGTTTTGCTGATCAGCCCTGTGTTGTTATGTAATGATCTAATTTGGATTTATCATAGATGCCATTATTTATATTTAAACTGTTGACATTTTTATAACTTTTTTTTTTAGTCTTTTGATGTGTTGTAGATGTAAAATTCAATCTTATTTTTAAATATCAAACCATTGTCTGTATTGTCTGTGACTTGGTTTGCATAATAACCATGCATATGCATAAAGTAATTGCAGTCCATAAACATATTTAGGTCAGCAGTGACCAAGAGAAGGGTAGTCTAGTCACAAAACCATGCATAAACCTTCCTTCTAGCAACTCACTTTGAGAGGAATGGGCGGTATTCTAGGTACAGGAACTTAATACACAAACGTAATACTAGAGCAGCAGTTTAGAAGGGGATAAGGACTATAGATGTAATATGTCTGAAGCCACATCGCAGATGTTAACAAGATAAGTATAATGTGAAGCCTTAGAAGGAAAGAAATGCCATAATAAAGGGTTTAATAATTGACTTCCCATCCACTATTCATTAAAGTCTATCACTGATGACATTTTATGAATTGAAAAGAACTCATTTGACCCTCACCTGGGAATATTTGACTTTATTTAACTCACTCCTATGTAATGTTGTTAGGTGAATAGTCACTATTGGTTCACTTTGGGGCAAGGTTTCTTGTAATAAGTAGTTTAGAAGTTGAGACTTGTCTTCATGTGTTGTGGTGACATAGAATCTCCATTATATCATGAAGGAAGTCTTCTAGATTCTTTGGTTCCATGCTACTCTGTAAAAGCAGTTGAAATGATTTCTATGTCCAAGACATGATAATCTGTCATTCCATTCTCTTTATCTTTTTTTTTTGTCCATGCTAAGTGTGACTTAGATTTTTTGATGAACATGTCAGTTCTCCTTTTTTTTTTCCCTTAATGAATGTCCTTAGTGATTGACCACTGGTACATCTGTAACTACTATGAATTTTTCTGCTATTGGTAACAGACTTTTCATTCACATAGCTGAACTAAATATAGATTAACTTATAACACCTAATGAGTGTTCGCCTTAACTAGCCTTAACTGGTGACAACAGAATATTTTATCACTTAACTTTAGATAGTCACTGTGTCAGTGTGAACCATGAACTTCTTTCCCTTGGTGATAATAAAACATCTGATCACAGTTTGACTTTAGATGAAACTTTGCCAGGAAAAGCAATGAACTTAAACCATTTTTTTTTCACAGTTATAAAAAATCATCCTGTCACACAACTGTATAAAATATGAAGTAGTTCGACTGATGGTAGATATGTAAAGAAGAAAGTCAATTAAGATTAATGCTGTGGATTTAAAGTATTGTACCAGAAAAATTAAGATTCTTGTTTGTGTATTGATTACATTGTGCTAAAATTTAATTAAGATAGTTATTTTAGCAACAAGGAGATTTGTTAATTAGAAGAGGAGAACTTTTTAATCACTCTAGCCATGAACTTGTTAGAAGGTCTTGACATTTAATGCAAATAGAATTTTAAATTATTTTCCTTTTTTGGGTTGGCTTCTGTTCATAGTTTTTAAAGCCTGTCACTAGTTTTTACTAGTTTTTAAAACCTGTCACTAGTTTTTATGATAAAATACTCTTCTACATGTGGTGAAAGTTGTCATGAAGGGTGGTGAAAGTGACATGTGTTACCTGTCCCCCAAATATCATTGTCACATGTCTCCTTAACTTACAACACACAAAACATTTTTTAAACAGACATAAAATAATTTGGCTTTGACTTGTACAATAAATATATTGACTTTTATTTCTGCTGTTCATCTTGAGAGTTGCTTTTCTATCGTAAATGTATTTGTATTTATGTGTGTATGTCTTCCTAAATACACTAAACCTATGTGGTAGGGTATGTTTTCCGAAAGCACAGAAGAGATGCTAATCCAAGGAAAAAGGGGGGATACATAATTTGTAAACACAATGTTTAAGGAGAGAGCTCTGTACAATTTGTTTTGGCTTCACACGTTTCTGACAACAAATACTATAGGAGCCTCTTGAGCTTAGGGTTATGTCAGACATTGTTTCTCGTGAACTGACACTCACGTGGTTAAAATAATGTAAGGAATCAAAAAGAAAAACACATTACCTTTCTGTGGGAACTAGCTACCACAGATACAGCCATCCCCTCTTCCCCATTGTAAGGGCCACACTAAACAAATACATCCATCACCTCTGAGTTCACCCAGCTCTAATGGGTACCTGACATTAGTTGGGGAAAAGTAAAGGCGGTTGGTCGTTGTGCTGGCCACATGACACCCTCGTTAACCGTAGGCCACAAAATCAAATGATGTTTACATCATCTGCCCTAAAGACCACAAGGTCTGAAAGGGGAATTTTACTTTACTACCTCTAAATGGACTGCCTCTTTGTAAGGACCATACAAAAAATAAAAAAATACATCCATTACCTCTAAATGGACTGCCCCATTTTAAGGACCATACACACAAAAAAACAACCATCACCTCTAAATGGATGGACTGCCCCATTGTAAGAACCACAAGGGTCGTATGTAAAGAATTTTTTTAACCCCTCAATATTTTTTATTTGCTACTATTTTAGTACAGCTGAAGCCTGCATACCAAATTACTGGAAATCAATCGTAATATTGCAAACAGCAATCACAGCTAAGAGGTGATCAAAGAGTTAGACAAACCACAATTTAAAAAAAAAAAGCCAGCTAAGTCCAAATTGAAATGTTTCCCATTTACAAGGCTGGGCAAGTGTCAAACGATTACTCAAGATTAGCAATAGTAGTTAATTTACTTTTTTTTTTATATTATTTTTTTACAAATTGGCTGTGAAGTCAATGTGCTTCTAAAAAATAGTCAGTTATAGAGATCGGGTCTCAAGGAAATCCTATGCCGAACTGGGAGTCAACCCCTTAGTAAGGTTGTGACAGAGCGTAGAAATGAGGTTTGCGGGACATGTTCTCCGACAAAATGAATTACACATAATAGGCTAAGAGTTGCGATGACATGGAGGTCATTACGAGAAAAGCGCAAACAGGGACATTCTAGTACAACTTCACGCCACACTTTAATGGAGGTCCTCACTCCTCAGAGCGGAGCGACTGGCACAAGAAAAACTGGTCGCCCCCACCTCCGTTACATAGATGTGATAAAACGTGACCTCAAATCAGTGAACACCAATACTGACAATTGGGAAGACATAGCTCTAGACCGCAACAGATGGAGAGAGACAGTGACCAAAAAAAGCTTTGGACAGTGAAAGTACATGGGTCTCAGCCCAGGAAGAAAAAGTACAATCCGAAAAAACGGCCAACTCCTCTACCAGCGAAGCAAAAGCCACCTTAACCTGCGCTATCTGTGGACGGGAGTGTCTCTCCAAAATAGGGCTCCACAGCCACATGAGGAAGTGTGCTCTGAGATGAACCATAGTCGTTCTACGACTGAAGGAGGCCAATTAGTTAGTTAGTTAATTGCATTTGAATTAATTCACTAGTTTTCACTTCCTTCTTTGGCGCTTCTTTCGATGTCGTTTCAGTCAATTTCAGCATCTGCAGAATAAACGTTTTGAAAAGTACAGAGCTAGCTGCTAGAAAAGTGATTTAATTACTAGAAGATATAGTAGTGGGTGGCTACTCGCTAACCTATCTTATCTTTAATAATCTTATATTATACAGGCGTTACTTCCAAAAAGATTAACCATTGCTAGTCATCTGCATAAAAGAAGGAAAACTCATATTTACAGTGTTTTAAACTTATTATTATACCTATTGTTATAAATAGTATTGAAAGACATAATACTTTGATATAAATTTACACATTAAATAAGTCTTAGATCTATGTTACCACGTATTAGAATTGAGAAATGGTATGCGTATACATAACACAACCACAAGTTAGTATTTGGCAGAATCCGTGTCGATGGACATATTTAGGAATAGCCATCAACTTTTTTTTATCTCCTTTAATAGATCTAGTCTGGTTGATTCAATTATTCTTAACTGGATTATGAAATGAAAATCATCAACGATTAATAGATCAAATTTTAGAATAGATTAGACTTAGATCTAATAATATGACCAGCGTTTTTTGTTTAAATTGAATCACATTAATTTTAAATTTAAGATTATCATTATGGTATGAAGATAGAATCTACACTGTGATGACTGTGTCACTGACAGTAGTGACAGTGACACTAGTCTTATTTCTTATGTATGTCTAGAACTAGATCTAGAGTTAGACTTAATAGTTATAGTAATAATAATAGTAATAGATCTAGTCAAATCTAGTGAGTATAAATACTATAATAGTCTTATCTACTAAAAATCTACTTCTAGTCATTCTAGATATAGATCTAGATCTACATGATAAGTTAACTTAAAGTTAAATAAGTTACAATAACTTATAACTTCAATAAGTCTAAGTCATAAGAACATAGACTAGACTCTATACATCAGTGTTAGTGTATCAGTCTATAAGACGAGAGTCTATACATTTATAAATATAATAAAAAATAAATTATTAAGAAACTAGATCTAGTACAATAGTCAATAGTACATACAGTATAGTCATAGAATCTAGTTAATCTAGTAGTACTAATATAATACGGTAGTATACTATCTAAGATTTACTATAGACTATACTTAGATCTTCAGTAGACCTAGAGTCTATTCTAAGTCTATTCCGACACTAATGACTAGATCTACATACCATATAATGGTGTATACGATTGACTATTTTAAGTAATTTAGTATTGTCATTGTCAGTATGACTAACTTAACTAACTACTAGATAAGATTTATTTAGACTCTAGATTCATAGATATATAAGAATAAAAAGAGAAATTTTACTTCTATACAGTGACCATACACTATTCTATTACAGTACACTAATTTTATGTTAGATCTAAATTTAGATTTAGAATTATATCTAATTATTCTAATAATAATAATTTTTAATAATAATATAATTAATTATTATATAATGATTGACAACTAGACAAGCCTAAGACTATTTCTAGAGGACTCTCTATATAGATCTACTATAGTCTTTAATCTATATATATACTATACTCTATAATATATATATAGTATATAGAGTAATATCATTAGTATCTATTATAATTTATATAGTTTACAAATTGGATTATTATAAACTAGTGTTACAGATATATAAATTTAATGATACAATATTTAAATGTGTGTTTTTTTTTGTTTAGATCCCATTTTATGCATCCAGATCCAGACTAATCTAGTATCATGAATATCAGCCTGGATACAAGTAAAGAGGAAGATGTGAATGTCTTATCTCCTCTTCCTCCCACAACTCCTACCAGTCTTTGTGATGGAATCTTTCCCAACACATCATGTACCATGGCAGCACCCAAGTCTCAAGGACTAGCGAGGTCCAGAAGAATGCCATCAGTAGATCCAAGGTAAGTTAGACACAATTTTTCTTATTTTTTGCTGTTCTAAGAAAACAATGTAATGAATGGTGTAGTGTAAAGAAAGAATTAAATAATGTTTTTATAGTGAGTTTTGTCTTTTGTAGCTAAACATAAGCTTTATCCAGAAACCTCATTTGCAAGGAAATATCTTGAAATTCTTTTTTTTTTTTTTTGTACAGTTCTCTTGTGCCAGCAAGGAGGAGCTCCACACGTTCCATCAAAAGAAAAAAGTTTGATGACGAGCTAGTGGAGAGCAGTTTGGTAAAAACAGAACGAGGGGGTCGCGTGAAGGGTTCATCTGGCACTACTACAGCTTCCTTGCCAACCACACCTGCTGGTCACTTTGTTCAGTCTCACACGCCCGTCAGCCTCACCTCAACCACTTCCATCACTGAACCCCAGCCTGCTGCAAATACTGGTCCAATCACAAGCACCATTCAGCCATTTTCACCTGGAACACCTATAACAACAACGCCATTGATGTTAACACCCCAGATTCAGAGTCTAGTAAAGCCCCTAGGTATATCTTAACATTTTTCTGCTTAAAATGGATAGAACTAAAATAATAATGATCACTTAGTATTAATCTTATTGTCTCAGAGACTGCCTCTGCTCTTCACTCTCTTCTAATGCTGTGATTAGATGACACTCATTTCTTTTTCTTAGGAGAAGAAGAAAGAGAAGTCCGTCATGTTGATGTTGCCACGCTATCGAAGCCACCAGAAAAACGCAGCAAGCCCAGCACTGGTAAAACACTAATCGCCTCTAAAGGAAAAGTGTCCTCTTCTAAAGTGATTGCTGGGAAATCATCTGGGAAAACAAAAGCATCCATCTCAAAGAGTGGACACACCAAGTCATCCAAGGTAATTTTTTAATGTCATTTTCTATACAGGTTCACAACATACTGAAGGTAAGCTTTATAATTAAACACTCTCCAAAAGTGAACAAAGTTAAAAATAATTTTTGTATGGTCTCTTAAACTGGGCACCCCAAATGCAAAGTTAACTTTCTTGAAGTAGAAAATTCCCAAAGTAAACTGATCTCCTCAAATCTCAACATATACACATTCATCAAAATATATATATTACCCAATACTGTAAATAGTTAGAATTTGTTACATGTTGTCTAACACCCAGACCTCCCTCATGACTGAAATTGATTGTTAACTATAAGTGACTTTGAAACACAAGTCTAAAATGCATGTCAGAATGTGTGCATCTATATAATAAGATTTTAAGACGCAGGAAATAGAGTAGACTTTAGAATTGATAAAGTGAGCTTGAATCTTGAAATGGTTTTTCTGTGGCTATGTGTATCTGCTTTTCCAAATCTGTGTACAAATATGTTGTACACCAAGACAGGAATCCTAGATGTCTGGATTGGATTGGTAGCCATTGGATTTATATCTCCTAGATGTTTGGATTGGTAGCCATTGGATTTATATCTCCTAGATGTTTGGATTGGTATCCATTAAATGTATACCTCCTAGATGTTTGTATTGATAGCCATTGGATGTAAACCTAAGCCAACACATCATTTTTATTGTCAGATTTATAAAAATCAATCCTATTTTTTATATTTTCTTTTTTGTAGTCCAAGTCTAAAAGATCAAAGAGACAGAAAAATTCAACTCCTGCCATCAAAGATTTAGGCCGATGGAAGCCACAAGATGACCTTGCTCTGATCACAGCAGTCCAGCAAGTAAGTTTTTCTGTAAATCTCTGTTTGTGTGCACTTGAAAAGCTTTTCTATAAAGTTTATTTCAAACATCAACTTTTTTTCTTTTAAGTCAGCTTCTAATTTCTTTGAACTTAAAAACTTTTTAACAGTTTGATAGAAACATTTTTTTTTTAAACTTTGAAAACTATCAGGCTTTTTGCGACTTTCAATAATGAGGATGATATTTATTATGTGTCTGAGCTTTGAGGTAGGCCTACTATTGAAATGGGTGTGTTCATTTTTTGTTTCCTTATTAGACCAATGATCTAGCCACTGTTCATACTGGAGTGAAGTTCTCTTGTAGATTTACACTTAAAGAGATTGAGGAGAGATGGTATGCCTTGTTGTATGATCCAGCTATTTCTAAGTGAGTTCCACTAGTATATTTAAGTTATATCCCTTTATTTTATTTTGTTCCTCTTTCCTATAAATTTTAAAATGCTGACATTAGATTTTTTAGCAGAGGAGTTGTCTATAAAGTATGCACTATAAATCCAAGCAGGTTATGTTAAACGCTGTGTACAATGAGAATAAAATTGAGTAATGATTCATTTGTATGCACTGAAATCTTTGCATATCATTTGGTCTTCAATATGGTAAATTATTTTAAGGTAATTTTTGCTTACAGATTAGCAATGGAAGCAGCTAGACAGTTGCACCAAGAGACTGTAGCTACCATTCAAGGTAAAGCTCTGTACAGTGTAGCAGAAGAGAAACTGCTAGGGACATACACCTCTGTGAGTAATGAGCTACAAATATACAACTTTGTGGTTATAGAGCTAGGGAAATACTTAAAGCTAAACAATGGGTTAATGATCAACTAAGAAAGAAACGAGTATGTTGGACAAAGGTAAGGTAAATGTATCCCGTTCAGACATTGCAATGTATGGGACAGATGATGTAGGCTTAGGTTGTTGATGGTTCACAAAGGTGGCATGGGGCAAGCACAACAGATCTCCCATTAGAGTTGGGTGGCTTCAGGGGTGCCTAAAAATCCCAAAGTTAAAAAATCCAAGTCTTCACTAAGGTTTGAACCTATGGAGACAAAGCACTTTACCACTGTATCTTTGGATCAGGATTAAAATTTTTAATTTAAAAAACATTGCCTGTAAGAAGTCTTAGCATGGTGTAAAACTAAAAGCTCAAGAGGGAAATGTTTTCCTATCGTATTTTCAACAAGACTATAGTCAAATATGTCCTTTTATTTAATGGATGTTTTAGACAGGCCCAGTCAGCCTGCACTAGAAAACTTCTATCTCTTGTTATAACACTCTTCTTTTTTTTTTTCTCACTATTAGAAATGAATACATATGATAATGTTATAATTTTGGTTACTAATAAATGAATGTCTGTTGAAATGTTGATATATTTTTTATCAATGCCTTCTGTTGCAATATTGATCCAAGTAATAATGTTAATTACTCACTTTCTATAATAATAAGAATTACTTTTGCATAGCCCATCTTTCATGTTATAGCTTGCTCAATGTGCTATGGACCAATCTCTTGTCAACATTTGGGGGGGGGGGGGTAATCTGGGAGAAGTTTTCCTTGCTGCCTTTAGTTGCTCAGCTAACACAATTTGAAATTCAAACTCAAGCCCTCTTGATAGCCAAGTGGCTTATGCTACTTAGCCACATAAGTGAATAAATGCTAGTAGTTAGATCTATACAATGTGCAATGTTTAGTAGTTAGATCTATACAATGCGCAATGTTCAACATCTTTAATAATGATCTATTAAGAATACCTAAGTTATTGTATATGTTAATACAATGTATCTTAACTCTAACAGAGTAGTCAGCCAACACTAGAAAGCTTCCAGTCGCTATTGCAACAACACCCAGACGTCTTCCATCCTGCCCGTACATCCAAAACACTTCAGTCTCACTGGCTCTTGCTGAAACAATATCATCTCCTGCCTGATCAGAGTGTACAGCCTTTACCCAAGGGAGACCACATCCTGAATCTGTCTGACATTGAAGATTTCATGAACGATGATGACATAAGGTTTTAAATGCATTCAAAGTATTTGCTAATTAGCTCGGTTTATTTTAATAAATGTTAATATTTCAAATAAATTCCATAAGATTATATTAGTTCATTCATTTCTCTTTCATAATATATATAGTTTTGTGTATGTAAAGTAATTAGTTTATTTGTTAGGAATTTTTTTTGCAAGAGAAGTGTTTAGTCTGGAAATAGTGCTCCGTCTTTTTGGAACAGGACATGCTAAAATGCTTTGTCTTAAGAGGGTTAAATAACATTTTTCTTTATGGAATTGGAAAACAAAATATTCTATACACTTCCCTTCCCTCATGTCCCTCAGTGCTTTGACTTATTATGTATTGTTTGAGGTGAGTGAATGAACAAAAAAGGTTGTTGTACCATAGAAAACTCTTAGAGATTAGCTTACTTTTGTTTGTGGAAAATAGAGGTGTGCGTTTCATGTTGACACTGTCATGAGGCTGTCCACAGAAAAATAGATCAACTTGACTTATATACATGTTTGTTTTTAAAGCTATTTGATATACTTTATGAAAAAAAAATACTTAGATTTAATATTAATATCCTTCTCGAATAAATAATTTTATGATATTCAGTTTGCTGAAACAGTTACTTTTATCCATACAAAAAATACATTTCTGAGCTACTTCTTGTTTATATAGTAACTTGACCTGATTATAAAGGAAATCAGAATCCGCTGGAAAAAATATATTTGATGCTTACATATTATTTGATAGAAAGAAATGTTTGATGTTTAGTTAAATAATAAAATATTTTTTGTTAAAATTTCAATATACCAAACAGTCAAAGGTACAGTTTATCTCTATATTATTACATATATAAATAGTAGACTCAATAAAAATATTTGTTTCAATACTCTTTTAAAAATGTGAATGTCACATTTTATTATTAAAGTTAAATCTCTCATAACTTATTATCAAAATGTATTTAGAAATTTTCAGTTGTATGGTCAGCACATTGGTTAACTGAAGAAATACTTTTTCATAGATCTATTAACACAACTTTCTTCTAATGTTTCAGTGAAGGCAAAGATGAATTGGTGGAACATGGTGAGGACTAAACTGTTCTATGTTATCATTTGTTTCTTAAAACACTAAACATAAAAAAAAAATTATTTTATTAAACTTATTTACTCTTTCTCTCTGTTATTATTTAACACGTTCTGATAGAATCAACGTTGGTATCATCAGTTGGGAGAGAAAGAGTTAAATCATATGTTGTTTTTTAATATGAATTTTTTTTTTTAAATTTGTTTCCTGTTCCCCAGAACTTGCTGTGAATGACAGAAGAAACAAACGTGAGATTCGTCACTTGGAACAAGAGATGCCAAAGTGGCAGGTCCTTGTGGATAGTGTAACAGGTACGGGATGGTTTGTACCTGCCCATATACACACACACACAAGCGAAGTAATGCCCACAAAAACATTTAGGGAACACCACCCACAAAACTTCATTATACTATCACTCTATAAGTTAAGCATCTCTTTCAGACCTTGCGATAGATGGGGCAGATGATGTAATGGTCATCTGTTTCCGTGGCTCATGGTTAACAAGGGTGTCATGTGGTCAGCACAATGACCAGCTGCCTTTACTTTCCCCAAACAATGTCAGGTGTCACGGATGTGTGTATAATCTATTTTATACTTATATATGTCAGTTGAAATCTATGCGCGAATGATCAGAAGTTTGCTGATTATTTAGTGCTTTTGTAATTACAGCTGGACCAGTGGACACCTAAACTAGGTGAGAAACTAATGTAGTTTCCATAGAGCTAAATTAAAATATTAGAAAACTGTTACATCAGGTACCCATTAGAGTTGGGTGGACACAGAGGCGCCCTAAAAATCCTGGCATTCAAAACCACAGTCTTCACCAAAACCTGTCAGTTCAGAAGCCAAACACTTTACCACTCAGCTACTAAGCCCTGTATAATATCATTGAGTGAACTTAATTCCAATGACATTGCTTTCATTCAGACATGATAATTGTGATATTTTTGTTATGGTCTGTAGAACATCAAGACTTAAATCTGTAATTCAGTTTTGTCCTGGGGTCTCATGTTTAATTGAATTAGTGATTGTATCCTGCACTCTTCATGATATAGCATTCTCATTGTACTGGGTCCAATCTTGTTTTGTGCACATGTCGGGGGGGGGGGGTATGCTTCCCATAGGCATGTCATGTAACTCTAAAGGGATAGTTTTTGTGCTTTTCCTACAATACCATCACACAAAATATTGCAGGCTCTACACTTCTAACTTTACATTTGTACTTTACAATGCTACACTATGTAGTGATCTTAAATTATCTTAGAAATGACTGACTTTCCTCTAACAAGAAGCTTATTCTACCCTTGTGTCAATCTAGTCATGCATGTTAATTAATTCTTTTTTAATCCCCAGGCATAAGTATGCCAGATTTTGATAGTCAGACTCTTGGTGTGCTCAGAGGAAGGTTGGTGAGATATCTTATGAGGTCAAGAGAGGTAAGCTTATATTTCAGTAATGTCTACATTTCCAAGTGGTGTGATGGCCTATGAATCAGAATGAAGTCTGTAGAGCTGAGTTGTTGCTAGAAATGATAGAATTGTGTTACTATGCATCCTATGGGTCAATATCATGCAAACTTAAATATCTTTCTGTGGGACATAATTACACAAACTGAAGATAATCTTTTGGGCCAATATGACAGCTGAGAAGGCATGGTGGCTGAGTTGTAAAGCACTTGGCTTCCAAACCGAGGGATCCCAGTATGAATTCTGGTGAAGACTGGGATATTTAATTTCAGGATCTATAGGGTGCCTTTGAGTCTACCAGTTTTAATGGGTACCTGAGATTAGTTGGAGAAAATTAAAGGCAGTTGGTCATTGTGCTGGTCATATGACACCCTTGTTAATCGTGAGCCACAGAAATAGATGACCTTTACATCATCTGCCCTATAATTGCAAGGTCTGAAAGGGGAACTTTAATGTGACAGCTGAGAATAATTACAGTTTAATTTAATGTGACAGCTGAGAATAATTACAGTTTAAGTGTCTTTAAATAAAGTAGTGTGTGCAATTTTGTCCAAGTTTGTATTTGTAACTTAATTTTTTTGTCTATCACTTTTATGTGTGTGTTCCACAGATAACTCTTGGCAGAGCCACCAAAGATAATCATGTTGATGTAGATTTATCTCTTGAGGGACCAGCTTGGAAGGTTTCTAGAAGACAAGGCATTATTAAACTGAGGTAAATGTGTGTGAGACTCCTACCAGAGAACATGTGTAAATCTTGATTTATTTGATGTTACCAGAAAATTAAGATGCCTTAGCAAAGTAGGAAGTGGATAAGCATTTCTTTCTTTACCGGAAAATGCCAGGCAGTCTATACATTCTACTCTTGGCTACCCTGGATTTCACACCTTGCCAATAACATGTTATCTAATTTTTTCACAAAGCTTATATCAACTCATTCTGTCTGTCTTGTAAAAACTTTGTACACATAATTTCTCCCACACCCAATCTCAGGTCAAGCTGAAATTTTGCACAATTATTTCTTTTAGCTGACAACACAAGAATAAACAAAAATAAAAAATTAGCCAGTTAGTTAATTAACTATTGGTAATAAATTATTTTGTTTGTTATCTCGAAGAAGGGAAAGAAATAGTAATTGACTTAAGTGGTATAAGCTGAATTAGTCTCCTTTATAGGTCATCTTCTGAGTCTTAGTGAACACAAACCTGAAAAATACCATGAGACTATAGAAACAATAGATAACTATACAATCTTCCGTTTTCATAAGCTCTCCACTAGTAGAGTGGTTATTGTGTTGGCTTGAGAAGGCTTGAGCCATAAGTTCAAATTCAGGTTGTTACCCCCCTTTTTTTTATTCCTATAAATGCTTTTTTATTGTTAGTCTAGATCAGTGGTCTTCAACCTTTTTTGGCCTACTGCCTCCTTTTTTATTTTTATCCTTTAAAAAATCCCCCAGCACCCCCCTGTAATAAAAACACTTATAAAGAAGTGTGAGAAGGCAAATTTGAACAACATCATTTATTTTATGCTGTGAATAACACTTATCCCGCATGGGAGACGACCGCATGCCAAAGGCGATCTTCTTTAGCGAGCTTAGCAGAGGACAGAGATGCCCCCCCGTAAGAGCTTTAAAGATAAACTCAGGCGCCATTTTGCCCTCACTGGCATAGGGGAAAATACCTTGCAGCAGATGGCTTCTGAGAGAGACAGTTGGAGTGTTCTCTCAAAAGCTGCGGGACAAACATTTGAGACTCAAAGAAAAGTCATTGTTGAAGACAGGAGCCAAAAGACGGAAAGAAAACTCAAATAGACCGCCAGCAGACAAAGGCTTTGTTTGCACAAAATTCGGAAAAATATGCAGATCGCAACTGGGTATGCGTAGTTATGTGTAACAATGCACTCAGCCTTTATCTTCAGAATCAAAGACATTGACATTATTATCATTATACAAAAACTATGTCTAATAATTTGCAGTGATTACATACACAAATTAATCTCATTGTCATGACTTTCAAATCCTTAGAATAGTTTCTTTTTAAATTACTGAATATTAGGGCCTACTTTTTTTTTTTTTAGGTTTTATCGTAAATTTAGTTTTATTTTTAATATAAACATTATTATTGCTGAATTCAGTACAAATGAAATTAAGCTAATGGAAACAGTGTGCCTCCTGCAGTCTGACAATATTAGAAATTTCAAGCTTTAAATTAGCCAAAGCAAGGCTAAATCAAGGTCAACCACGTATGTTGATGGAAAAGCTAACAAATAATTCCATTTTCGACCACAGTTTTGAAATTTTACTGAAACATATATTTAAGTGCAGCCATATCTCTGTTGTGCCTCCTATGTTAATAATCTTTTTACTGTAGGCATAATTTTGTAAATCTATTTTTTCCTGCAGTTCAATTTTAACATCAGTAACAGATGTTTAATAATTGTCATTTGTACTTAATTTGTTTTTATTTATTTACACCCTAGAAGCTAATCGTCATTTCTTCATAGAAATTGTGAATTACATAGATATTTATGTCCTTAAGCACTAATTCATTTGTCAACAAACAAGTTCTGTGAGATTATAAAACCCTTTAAAATAGATTTAATATCTCGATAAAAGAGACAATGATATAATCAATTTCTTTCCTCGGAGTCCGAGCTTGGTTTCATTCATTTGTGTTAGATGCCTACCATGTAAAATAATTTTTTAGCCTGCATTAAGTCATTGCCAACAGTTGAATCTTTCTGTTTCTCAAGAAAGAATAACAAAATTGTATTTAAGAGCTTAGCTAAATGAGCAACAACTCCTTTTCAGAATCAAGCGAACCCAGTTTACAATAAGAGTTTAACATGTTGCTTATCATTTGTTTCACAAAACTGTTGAAAGATTAGCTTATTATCCGCATGGGTTTGTATTTTATTACAATTTTTATAATTAGAATCAAAAAGGAAATCAAATTGTGGGCTAAAATTTTAACAAGATGTTGCCTGTGAATAGTTGATAGATCTGTTCTTTATTCTATAATACTTGTGAAGCCATTGCATTGTCCAACGACTGATGGTTCCTTATTTGTCATCATAAGCTACATAACTAGACAATTTTGAAATAATATTTCATCACTAACACAAAAAGTCTTTTTGTGCTACAGATAAATTTTGAAAAATTTTAATTTTAATTTCAATCAATTTTCAAACAATATCAGAAGACTTTGTAAAAAAAGCTATGCATTTTTCCAGAGGCCACTAAAACATATCCTGCTTGCCGTTGTTTTTTTTTTTTTTTTTAATAATGTTTGAATAGTAGATTTTTATAATTGTTCATGAATATTGTTGAATTATTACATACCAGCGAATTTTCGTAACAACACTTTGTCAATGTTTTTGTTTAAAAAAAGGTTAAATTATTCTATTTGAATGTTAGCTTTATCGTTTTTTTTAAATTAACATTTACATATCAATATATTAACATTAACATCAAATCACAAACGTTTATGCGTGCAAGATCTAAGGACAATAGAAACCCTCTGATGACAGCAACGGAGTAAGAATTTAAAAATAGAAAATGGGATTCCCGAACTCAATTTCTAATGTTGTTTCTGTTCTTAAATTAGAAGCAAGCTATGTCTATATTTAGTTTGCCAGCTTTAATTTTGAATAATTTTTTATTTGTTTTGTTTCAGTGCACCTTTAGTTTCTTCTTTCCCCCTATATGCCCTATTGTGCCCAGCACCCCATACCACCCCTTTGGCTCCCAACGCACCCCAAAATCTTGAAAATGCCCCCAAGGGGGCGATAGCGCCCCCGTTGAAGACCACTGGTCTAGATCTATTTAATTACATGACTGGTCCAAACTAATTGATGCAAGGATGCTTAATATAAGCTTTTTTTTTTTTTTTTATATTTTCTTGTTTCAAAAATCTTTTTCTCTGGATTTTTTTTTGTTTTTTTTTTTAATATTTAAGCTGTATTACTGAAATAATCTTTATTTAGTTAAAAAAAAAAAAAGATTTGATGTGATTTCTATAACAATGAGCACTTAAATTTTAAAAAAATTCTGTTTGTTGAAATATTTTCTACAGGAACAGTGGGGATTTCTTCATAGCCAATGAAGGTAAAAGGCCAATCCTTGTTGATGGCAGGCCAGTGATGGCTGGTAACAAACAGAAGCTACACAACAATTCAGTTGTTGAGGTTGGTGAGAAGTTTCTGTCAAGTCTAGTTGATTTCATGTGTACTTGTAGATTCTGTCAGTCTAGTTGATTTTGGTGTTCCTGCAGTTTTTATCAGTCTGATTTCATGGGTACTTCAATGGTTAACATTTATTTTTGCAGCGATGTGAATAAATAATCTTTTTTTATATTCATCTACAATAATCACCAGAAGAAAGTCAAACACACATTGTTTGGAATTTTAACGTATATTATTAATTTTTAGTAGTTACAAGTTAGAGAAACAACTACAGTACCAGCACCTATTTTTTTTTTTACAAAAAAGCACTGTATATATATAAATATATTATATGAGCTGTCATTGTATTGTATTATTCAGTGATTTAAAGGTAGTCAGATATTAGTTACTTTTATAGCCTACAAACTTTTCTAGAAGTATATACTGTTGTCTTACTAGTTTGAACAGCTTTCTATCTATTAAACTATTTTTTTTAAATTTATTTCAGATCTCTTGTCTTAGATTCACATTTTTAATCAACCAAGATGTTATCAATGCCATCAGATCTGATGTAACCAAAACAAGTTCTGCGGCTACCTCCTCCTGATTTTGATCCTGTATGATTGTACATAGACATTCTGCATTGTAATTAGTCTCAATATTTTACACAAATAAACCTCATGCTCTTTTTTATGAACATGGCATCCTGTCATTGAATACAACTCTTTTTACTTCTGGCAGATCTAATAGACAAATTTATGACAAAATCTATTATCTTATCTTATCTTATATAATACAGACGTTACTTCAAAAAAGAAGATGATTACGTCCTACGCGTCATGCATTTAGTCATGCATATTAACCAATGACTTAAATTCTGCCAAGTCACTGGTTTTTCTGGCTAGCTCAGGCAACCCATTCCATGCTCTAATAGCACTAGGGAAGAAGGAGTATTTGTACAAATTTGTCCTAGCATATGGGACGAGGAATGTGCCTTTATTTTTGTGTCTTTCAGAGTATTTTATTAAATTTTGTTTTTGTATTTGAAGATTATGGTTCAGTGTTTTATGTATAATTGCTACTTTACTTTTGAGTCTTCTGTCCTGAAGGCTTTCTAAATTTAGTGATTTTACTAATGGTGTTACCCTAGTCAAATGTGAATATTCGTTTGTTATGAATCTCACTGCTCTATTTTGTGTTTGTTCCAGTTTCTTAATGTTTTCTTGAGTTGAGGGGTCCCACACGGTGGATGCATATTCTATTATTGGCCTAACCAAGGTTAAATAACATTTTAGTTTTATGTTCTTATTTGATTTATAGAAATTTCTTTTAATAAACCCTAATGCTTTGTTGGATTTTTTTATAGTTTCATCAATATGTGGATTCCATGACAGTTTTTCATTTATTATAACACCTAGGTATTTTGAGTTTTTAGTCTGTGTTACTGGTTTGCCATGAATAAGATAAGTGGAATTAATTTGTTTTAGTTTTTTTGTTACTCTTAACAACTGACATTTTTCTGGGTGGAAAGACATGCTCCAATTTGATTCCCATTTCTGTAATTCATCTAATTCTCTTTGTAAAATATCTGTGTCTTGTTTTGTTTTTATTGTTCTATATATTATGCAATCGTCTGCAAATAATCTGACTTTTGTTCCTGAACTAATGCAATTTGGTAAATCATTTATGTAAATTAAAAATAGTAGTGGACCCAAGACTGTTCCTTGAGGTACACCTGAGTTTACTGTTATTGGTGTTGATTTAGAGCCATTTATTATTACAGTTTGTTCTCTCCCTATCAGAAAATCTTTAATCCACTGATGCAGTGGACCGTTAATGCCGAAATATTTTAATTTTTTAAGCAAACTATGGTGGTGAACTTTGTCAAAAGCCTTGGAAAAGTCTAGTAAGATAGCATCTATTTGTTCACTATTATCTAAACCTTTTGAGAAATCATCAATTAGTCCTATTAGTTGTGTTTCACATGATCTATATTTCCTAAAGCCATGTTGGTATGGGGTGAGGACATTATGTTTGTCTAAGTGGTTTATGATGTTGCTACATATTATGTGTTCTAGTATTTTACATGTGATGCTGGTAAGTGATACTGGTCTGTAGTTTCCTGGATCAGATTTTTCTCCTTTTTTAAATAGGGGGGTGACATTAGCTTCTTTCCAGTCCTTTGGTACTCTGCCCTGGTTAAGCGATGCCTGAAAGAGTATTTTGAACACTGGGGCTAGCTCATTGCTTAGTTCTTTGAGTAATCTAGCTGGAATACCATCAGGTCCAGACGCTTTATTTGGTTTGGTGTTGGCTAATAGTTTTTTAATTCCATTTTCTTGTACTACTAAATCTTCTATGTTGTCTACTTGGTTCAAATTAAGAAATATGTCTTTGTCTCCTGGGGCTGAGAATGCTGATGCAAAGTATTTGTTTAGGATGTTTGCTTTAGTTTCATTATCATTATGTATTATGTTATGTTCATCTTTTAATGGCGCTATGCCTGTTGTTTCCATTTTCTTAGACTTAATGTATGACCATAGGTTTTTGTTGTTATCTTTAGATATTACATTGTTTATGTATTCACTCTGCAGCTGTCTGCTTACTTTTTGGGTTAGGTGTTTAATTTTTATATACTTTTTGTAAACTCTTTCTGCCTTGGTTTCTTTAAATTTTCTATATAGGTTTTCCTTCTGTTTACAAAGCTTCTTTAGTCTATTATTAAACCAGCATTTATTTATTTTGTTTGATGTGTATTTAGTTGGTATATGATTTTCTATAATGCTTTTAAGATGGTTTTTAATGAAATTCCAGAGGTCATCGACTGGTTGGTTAATGTCTTTTTCTAATAAGAATGTTTGTTGAAAGTTTAATGCAGCTTGGTGTAGTTGTGTTAGGTTACATTTATTCCAGAGTAAGATTTTTCTTTTGGTTTTTGTATTGGCTACTGCTTTTATCTGACTGTGTATTTTTATGATCTCATGGTCTGATAGACCAGGGATAATATCATAATCAACTACTAATCCAGGTCTGTTGGTTAAGAAGAGATCTAATGTGTTGTTTAATCTAGTTGGCTTTTTAATGATTTGATCTAAACTTAGGTTGTGTAAAGTTTCTATGAAAAGCTCATTTATGTCCTTAAGGTTTTGGTGTTTATCTATGGTTAGTGTTTTCCAATTTATATCAGGTAGGTTGAAGTCACCCATAATCCAAAAAACTGCATTTTTATTTGTCTCTTTAAGTGTAGTAATCTGATTACATAGTTCCTGCATGTATTCTAAACTAGAATTTGGTGGTCTGTAAATGCTGCCTATTATAAGGGATGTTGAGGTGGTATTAATTTTACAAAATGTAGATTCTATGTTTTTTGAGTTAGGTAAGGTAATTTCTTCAGCTATAAGAGTGTTTTTTATTGCTAAGAGAACTCCTCCATGATTATCAGCCCTATCTTTTCTAAAAATTTCATAATTACTATTGAAAATTTCTGCATTATAAATTTCAGGATGTAGCCAAGTTTCTGTTCCTGCAATTATGTCTGGTTTCTCACATTCTAATAAAATTTCTAAGTCTGCTGTTTTGTTCCTAATACTTTGAAAATTTATTACTAAGGTTTTAAGGTATTTTGGTATTACTTCTTTAGGAGGTTTGTTTAGTGAGGCTGTTGTATTAATTTTAGTAGATTTAGGTTTAACAGGAGTGGATCTGGCTAGTGGTTGGTGAGTTGGTTTTGGGATGGTGTTTAAGATGTTGTATGGGTTAGAAGTGTCCGCATCAAAGGAATCAAACAGTCCTGATGTAAACTGAGGTAACCCACACGGTACACAGTGCCATGATGCATCTTTGTTGCCTAAGGCATAATACACAGGTGTATTCATATGGAGACATGATGCATGGTACCATTCATCGCAGGTGTCACATTGAATGGCTTTCTGTTTCATGGTGCATACTTTTTTGCAGATGTTGCATCTATCTTTAGATCTAGGCCCTGGATTTGACTCTACATCTCCTGCTATTAATATTAACAGTGAAAGGTATTTATTTCTACTGTGTCTGATTGAGAACTTCCATTTGTGATGGGTAATCTTCTTTAATGTTATTGATGTGTATGTTAGGTTATTTTTGAAGTTGCATTGATCTAAAGTGTGATGATTGATTATGACTGTTGCTTCATTTTTAAGTTTAGTGTTGACTGAGGTAGATCTAGTTCTGTGTTCAGCTAGTGTGTATTTAGTAATTATTAGGATAAATAGCCAGAGCAATTTCATGATGACTGTTGTTGATTTTAGTTTTAAAAGGTCTAGTCTAAAATAGTTTAAGGTTAAAAATGCCTAAGATGGCCTAAGTGATAGCTAATTTACAATGACAATCAAATGGTTTATTCAAAATATAGACCTAGACTAGATCCAGATCTAATTCAAGATCTAGATCTAATTGTAGATCAATATATTTATGTGTTTAACTAACTTTAACTAACTATATAGAGTATTACTATTAGTTTATAATTAGTAGTATTTGTAGATGATTAGTAGATCTAAGGCCTTAATTAAAGTCTAAGTCTAAGACTGACTAGATCTAAAATCTAAGAATATAAAAATACCTAAACTAAGAGTTGTTAATTTGAATTAATTAGTGGAAATAATGCTAAATTAAGTTAAATCTATAATTTAAAGATATTAGTTTATTAGTTGAATAGCTTTTTAAAGGAATTCTATTTGGTTTATATACAACAAAACGAAAATTTTTATTAGATCTGTTTATTTTACATGCTTCAATCCCATTTCATAAGTAGGATTAAAATTTAGGTTAGAAGAGGTTGTTTTTTTCCCCTTACAAATGTAAATTATAATTCTTTATTGTCCATTTAAAATGACAAATTGCAGCAAAAAGAAAACAACACAATGTTACATAAAAGAAAACAAGTGTGTGTGTGTTCAAGTAGATAAGTTTTGTTTAATGTACCTTACATCATCCTATGTACAGCAGCCACTGGTATGCTATATACAGAGATAGGTTCTTTGGTGCACTCCTTCTTTCACTCAACTCATGGACATTTCTCCACACACAAACACATGGACATATTTGTTGAACTCAGGAAGAAAGCTCTTGAGAAATTTGGATCACATGACATTTGGTTAGTTTCTAGACTTGTATAATAACACTATCAGAATCAAGGATTTTAATGTGTAAAAAAAATCAAACTGACTTAGAATGTTAGACAATTAGTACTAAATTTACATGTACCTGATCTCAAGACAAGTGGGATACATTAAAAATACAAGGGTTTCATTATTTATTGGTAAACATTAATTTGAATAATTTCAATCTCAAATTTTTTTTTTAAAGTTCTTGCCTTAATGTAAAATTAACTAATTTCCATATTAACACAAATATTTAAAAAAAGGATCACATCATTTGTAATTAATGCTTTTATTGATCCCTCGTCTGGTTAAAAAAAAAACTTTTTACAATTACAGCCAATCATAATGGGGTACCAGGGTATGGAATCATCAAAACAACATTCAATCCATACTTCAAACACTAGGATAATATTAACATTGAGGTCTACCTATAATCCATCTTCACAGAGAAACAGTCATACTAACACACAAAACCATTTGATTAAAATACCAGCATTAGAGAAACCAATGACCTAGTTTCACTGTCAATGCAAAGAAACAGATACATCATTATATAGAGATAGATTTTAAGAGCAATTTTAAAAAAAAATGTATAAATTATATTTTGATGCTTATTAACACCATCCTCTCTAGAGCTATTCACTAAGAAATTTAAAAAAAACTATTTTAATATTTGTTTCTAAGTGTGAAAACAAACAAAAAGAATCAATTCAACTGGCTTCTCACTTTGCTATAATTAGAAACATACAATCCATCACTTCACAAAGCACACTGACAACATTAAAACACAAGCTAATCATGTCTGGAGCTAACTGCTACTTAAGGAATAATCCGATTACAGATGCAACCTAAACTGACAACATTAAAACACAAGCTAATCATGTCTGGAGCTAACTGCTACTTAAGGACTAATCTGGCTACAGATGAAAGGGACAACAATTGTCTCCTAGAATGTTGGGTTGTAATGGAGAAGTTGTAAAGCCACTTGGAGTATCTAGTTATACAAATAGAATGAAAATCACTTTGAAATAACCTTAATGTGAAGCTACTGTTTATGATTACTTACAGGTCAGGTCCGAGATGGACAGATATTTGCTGAATAAAAAAAAACATGGTCTGATCTCGGCATGTCAACAACTTTGTTTCCCTCTTTCCACAAACACTAGTCCCTTATAACCTCAAATGTTAAAACATGAAATTTGAGCACATGACTGACCAGAATGTCAAGTTCTCTCCAACTCAACCATTCCTTTACAATGATAAAAACTTCCACTATTACTTATTGAGTATCAAAGTAGGTCAATTTAACCATATCCATGACCTAAAGCAAGCTAGTGGATTAAGGATGAGGTAGGAATTATTTTAACAATTTTATTATCAATCTTTTTTTTTTTCTTGTAACTTAGTAAAGGACATAACATTAATTTTTTTTATACTTAACTTGTTTCTGTATACAAAGTGGACTTTACACTTTTGTTGTGCTTGAAGTTGTTTTAAAATCTCAAACTATTGTTTGGAACAATGGAAAACACAATGCTTACTCTACATGAGATAGAACACTCTTTCAGGTAGCAATGACACTAGTCAACAGGCTTCATTCTGGTTCACAAACAGACAAGACAAGACTATTTAGATAAAAATGCACAGCCTACAACTGACACCCTCTATTTCAAACACTAGGAAAAAACATTTCAAGATAAAACAGAAATCCTTTCTTTATATATAGATACTATAATATATTCATATATAGTTAGGTAATGCACATGATTCAAGTAAGAAAATGATTCCCTCTTGGATAAACTCACTGACTTTCAGAAGCTGTCACTCAGTCACACACAGTTTGTTTTCATAGAATGAAATGTTGAAGCTTCACACACACACACAGTTTAACACAGTTGATAATGTAGTGAAAGAGAGAGAGACACACACACACAGCAGGCACAACATCTACATTAGGTGAAAATAAATACAACTCATCATTTGAGAGCAAGATTGTACAAAATGGCATTGCCTAAGTTTTCGAATGGTGCATGAGAGGTCTTGCAGAGAAATAACTTATTAAACCTACTAAAAAATGACAACATTATTGTTGAAAGGACTGTAAAGTATTAAGGTTAGAAACATGACCAAAATAGTTACATTTTAGAGATTTCAATATGTTTAATTTTCTTGTTCTCAAGAGATGACTAGAAACATTATTCTATAAAGGATAAACTTAGTTCTGTAAGTTCGTTCAAAGAAACACTTTTACACACATCAATAGAAGTTTGAAATAAATACAAAACAAACATCTTAGAATGTCATCCATTTTGTTCAGTTAGAAATGTATGTTTGAAGAATTTCAGTGGAAAGCTTTAGCTCTAAGATATTGATGAAAATTCTTGATAAAAGATGTTCTATTGAAACTTTAAAGTTGAATGTTCAAATTTAAAATAACAATGTCTCCAATAATAAGCACTGTGTGGTTTGTCATCTCAAAATTCACTAGTTGTTAAAAATTCTTTTTCTAAAGTTATTCACTTAAGGACACTACAACTTTAAATTTTTCTGTCAGTGAAACTGAAAGTTTGTTTGTCATTTTTCTTCTTTTTTTTCTTTTACTAATTGTAAGGTAATTGAAATCACTTCAAGAAAACTCATTGAAAATTACACTATTTTTTCAATGTCAGAATCATTGTATTCACCATCATCACAATTGTATTTTGATTCAACTGAATGCACTAGTCTGTTCTAATAAGAAGAAACTAAAACAAGGGGAGAAAACAAGAACATTTCAAACACAAACAAAATAATCAGAGACAAATAATTGTTATATCACAGTGTGATCAAAAGTAATGGGGACTTATCTCTGGCAAGAAACTCTGCTACACTAGTGTAATTAAAAAACACTAAAAAGTAGACGATTTGTCAACTTTTTATCTGAATAGTTGACAATTTTCTTGAAATTCAACAGATGTCATAAAAGGCTTAGATCAGTGACAACTCCAGTTATCAAACTATACAATTAAATTCAAACAGAAGTTAAGACCAGAAGTAAAAGACTGTTAACAAATGATATCACAAACATTGACAATATCCAGAATAATGCAGGCCTACAATAACACAGTGTCTGGGACATTCAGTGAAACTCCTGCCATCTCTTGCTACTGGGAGTTATACATTACAAAGTCTCCTTAATGTTCAAATCTAGTCAATAAAACAAAAATATATGAACATATTCAAACTCATTTCAAATTCTTTTACTAAGCACAGTCTAATAGTTGTATTTCCTTAAATCTGTGTCTAGATATGGCATATGTTATATTGATTAGAGATCAGTACAGATGCTAAAAATAGAAGTCTTACTCTAGTAATGAAAATTTTTTCTTTGAAAGTTAACATTTTGATCTGATTCAATCATACAACGAAACCAAATAAAGAAGATAATCATGTCATACTGAACATTTTGTCCACGTTACAATACAATTAACTCTGTCACTAATACTCAAAGCAAACTAAATATCTTAATTTTATCAATGTCAGTATTCAGCCAAATAATATCAATTTTCCATAACAACTGCCTACTTGTTTATAGTCATGAATAAATAAATCCACACAAAGCTAACCTACTTTCAAACTACAAGAAACAATCTCATCTTTAGAACTGGAATACCCACTTAAAATGAATTGAATTAAAATGAATAGGAGTTGAAATCAATTTGTGTTCAAAAGCAATTTCAATCTAAAATCAAAAATCAAAATCTTTTCATACAACAAGATGTTCACAGCAAGTGACTATTTGGTTGGTTACTGAAGTTCACACAGAAATTTATAACAGTTTTAACAGTATTCTTGTAGAGAGACAGTTTCATTTCTACAGAGATACACTCTCTTGACCTCATTCAATCATCAATGGACTATAAATCAGGAGAGCGACATCTGATGTCTTGCACTATAATAGCATCAAGATGTTTGCACAAGATTTGTTAACACAATTTGTGAAATATAATTACAATAAAATATACAAAAAAATATATATTAATAGGGAAAACAAACAAATATCCGGCAAACACCGAAACAAAGTAATGGCACCTGAATTAGGAGTCAATGACTCATGATGTGTGTGTTCTAGACTATCAGACACTGTGACATGACAGAGACCTATGTGTACAAAGACTATCAGACAAGCAATGCCTTAAATCACTGTTGCTTCTTGCTTTGAAAAATTCAAAATAACAAACACAATAATAGAGCTTTAAATACTTAGGAAAGATAATATAGAGTTTCAAGGCAACAGAGCTTCACAAACATGTTCAAACTAGAGATAACAATTTAAAAGCAAAGTATGAACATGCTAACACCATAGAAACATTAATGCTAAGCTGCATAATTGATTTGCTAGGTCAGTGGCATCAAAAGTCTATTCAACTAAGGGGCAAATACTTATCTATACAATTAGAGAAATGTGTCCATTGGATCAACAACAAGCAACAAGACTAAATAAAACTGCTCAAAAGATCAGGCCGGACTATCACAAGGAATTATATAATAGGATCAATGGCTGTGGTGGGAATGTTGTGAAATGTGATGTGACTTTCTGTACCCCCTTTTAGAGTTTCAAGTCAACAGCCATATATCATGTGTTATCTATCACCAATCAAGTCAAGACCATGCTACATACTGACATTAGGACAAAGAGGTGCTCACTTGTTCCTATGACTAATGGCATAAGGGAAGACGTGTGTCCAGCACAATGACCTCAGGTCATCTTCCTCTTAACTTCTACTAAGCAACAATTTTAAAGCTGAGTGATTAGTTTGGACTCTCTGTCCAGAAAAAAAAATCAGATTCCTACCAGGATTCAAACAAAACGATCTCAAGATTTTTAGCTGAACATTCTACAGCTCTACTACTGACATGTATATAGAGTGGACTTTTTTTTTCTGACATCATTTAAGGGTAGACTGGATTGTAAATAACTTTTCTGGTTCAACAAATTCAATTTCAGTTAATTAGTCTAAACTGTATTGCTTCCTACCTCCTCAATGGAACCAGTCAACATGGAAGCAACATTCATAAATCCAGCAGAAACAAACTGCAACAAGAGCGGATTGACCAAGCAATAACCTGGTAACCCACTGGGTTAACACATTAAGGTGTAACGTTAGCATATTAAGCACTCAGTAAGAGAAATAATTCAAAGATATTATAAGATACTAACACATCACAAGACCACAGTCAAAATGTTAGAACTAACGGTCTATGCTCTGTTAGTTTGTGTTTAGGGCTGTTTTATAGTCAAGTGATATTATACATAGCACTATTGAGTCCTTTAAAGTCACACACTAAAAAAAAAAAAAAATTTAGGGCAGCAATGGCTTAAAACGAAATATTTTTTAATGACGGAAAACTAAAGACCTGGTCATAATATTAAGCCAAAACGAACACTTTCCGTGCCATCAGTTCTACTCCAACTACTAAATGAAATTCAAGTCTTGCTACAATCCAAACAAAACAGAGGCTGAAAAATGTCTAATCACAGTCAACTCACTAGAAAAGTTAATCAGCCTATGCTGCTATTTAACACTTAAAACACATGTAGTCCAAGAAAAGGAGCATGGTTTTGCACCTGGGTAGTACAGTAAGTCAAGTGAATGTTGATGTGTACTGTTTTTATTTGTGTGTGTGCAGCCAATCAAGCCAAGACACAAGCCATCTGCCATGCTTTAAGTGTAAGTGATGTCACAGAACACTGCCACACTAACCATACACACACACACACACTCACTCACTCACACAAAGCCTAAATAGATTATAAATATCAATGAATAGAACAAACAAATTCACTGCTATGGTAAATGGGTTACAGTGGTTCTGGTGATACACAGAAAACTGTCACTATTGAGTGTAGTTTCACTATTAATTGTGAATGTGTGATATGGTGAGCCTCTAGGCTGGTGATGTGCCAGAGGAGAAGAGAGTGACTATCTCCTGGTTAGCATAGCTTCATCTCCTGTCTACACTTGACCAGAAGGATCAGTCTATCCACTGACTGGAATCCTTCAGTGAAATAATGGCTAGAATCAACATGAGAAGATTTGCTTCTTATAGGATCCTGCTGGTAGCATAGGAAGACCATCTTTTTTCAGACAATGAAAAACATCAGATACGATGTAAATCAAGGGGCTAACCAATCACAATGAAGACAGTTCCAAAATAGCACTGCATCCATCCTTTCGTTTTGTGGAAAGTTCATAAGTTACAACAGCCTTCCCTGCAAACTGAAATGTTTTTAAAGTTACTGCAGCCATCTCATATTGTGTGGACTGATTTGTGCAGCCAACCAATCAATTTTGGACAGTTTAAAAATATACTTATCCATTCAATTTTTTTTAGCACAGCTCAAAAGTTACTGACTTAGTCTTATTTTGGGCATTGTCAAGGCCACTGCCTTTGTCCAATCATTTTTGGACAGTTTCAAAGCACTGGCAGTAGGATAATTCGTTCACTACTGCATTGTCAAATTCTACTGTGTGCAAATATTGAAAGCTGCAAAAGATGACTAGCTGTTCAATTTTAAGACATGGGTTCCATTACCAGTGTAACAAGACATTTCTTACTTAGTGCTGCTGCCTCTAGTACTTCAGACATAGCATTTTTTCTTTTAAGCCTCATACCAATCAGTCAAATGATCAAAGAACGTGTGGGTCATGTCCAAGTTGTCTCCAAATTATTTTTTCCATTTCTGACAGGGAAAAAAGAAATCCACACAAAGAAACAAGAAAACTTGCAAAGGGAACACACTCCAATTTTCCTTAAATCCAGAGATAATTTTAATTTAACCACGGGTGTACTAGTAAATTCCCAACTATGGGAAGAACTAGATCACTGCTGCACATGCTGGATGATCATAACAGAACTTGCTTGTTTCATCAAATAGAAAATCCAATTGTCAAGAAGATAGACTGTTCTTTTAATCAAGTCACATTTTCATTAAAGAAAGAGCAGGAACAAGTTTTCTGAAAGTGAATTTGTGAGTAATCCATTGAATGAGAAACATTTTTACTGAACAGTTCATGACTAATTTATTTGTAATTAACTCTGAAGGTACAAAATGTTCTGATGAGGCTGACAATGAGGAACACTTCTGACAGTGCAGAAGATGATTAATGATAACATGAGACATGCCATCGAAGGAAACAATTTTTGTGTTTGAAGTAGTCGAACAATGAGGCTACATCTGGACATGGTGAGATCTATCTCTACCGCATCACTGCATCAGTAGTACCCAATGGGAAACGTATCATTGACATGCTTCGGTTCTGAGTGGGTATCTTGCAGAGAAAGATTTACTAGAATGACCTTTGAGACCTCTACTGGGGGTCTACATTACTACTACCATCACTCTCTCTGTGCTGTATATTATCTACCATGTTCACACCTTCCATCTCCTCCCCTGCGACATCTTCTACAGTGGTCGAAAGACTAGGGAAGTCCTGAATGCTATTTTTGGATGTCAGCGTGTCATTGTCATCACTCTCTGACTCGCTGTCATCCAGGTCCGCTTCATTATGGTGGAAGGTGTTGTGCTGGTCGCTGTCTGGGATGTTGACAATATCCGGGAGTGGCAAGTCAGCAACAGATACCTCATTACTACTGCCCTCATCATCATCTATCCGAAAGTCGTCTAGCTTCTCTGTTGCTATTGCCTGCACAGCTTCTGCAGAGCCAGTAGAAAGATGCAGGGCCTCAACACTCTCCTCCAAATGAGTTTCTTGCTGAATTCCATGGTGAACAAGGTCCTCATCTGGTATCACTGTCTGAAAGGCTTGTGAGGAGTGTGCTGCTGACTTAGAAACATGTTCTTCTTGTACTTCATTACTTGTCTTCCCACTGGCTACTGGAATGTTGGAACTTGATCCAAACGCTGAGGAGACATCAAAGAAAATAATGAAGTCAAACATATAGTAAAGTAGATAGTTAATTTTTTTTTGAAGTCATTATCCAGAATGTTCAAAGTAATTAGGAAAAAACAAAACAAACAAAAAAACTAATTAGGAAACAATATTACACTTAATAACTATTAACATTTGTTTAGGCTCAGATAGGCAAAAAACAATTCCAATATGATACAAGTTAAAAAAAAAAAAAAAAAAAGCATAAAACTGAAATAGTTTTATTATGAAAATATGTAAGGAACTCTAGGTTTTAAACAATGAAATCAAAATGAGAAAATTCCACTGTGTAACATTTAACAATAATTTTTTTTATACTCTGAATGATACAAAAAAATGCTCGGAATGGACATTTTATCTGCCTGTTACAATTGTGTGGAAAAAAAAACTATTTCCTTTACCTGGACTGCTCCTACTGGGAGGGGAGGATCCAGATATGGAACGCTGCAACTGTTTCAAGGCATCTAGTTTCTGTTGAGCTAGCTGCAGTTCATTTCGCAGTCTATGACGCTCCTCACTGCCACTGCTCATAGCACTCTGTATGAAGAAACAAACAGCCTTATGGTAGAGCTTTTAGTGTTAGGGCAATGAAGTGTTGCTTCAAGTGCACTAGAAAATCACTAAATAACATAACTGAAGAACCTAGGTGTTTTCTTTATGACCATGCAATGTTGATTTTTTTTAGCTTGTAATGGGAACAAATTTCTGACCTATTTGGAGCATATCTTCATTTTTTGTTATCTTCACCTCAAACATTATTTTAGTGCTGCTGTGTAATAATTTCTGCCTCAATGACTATTTGCTGGATTAGAATGGATTTATCCATGCATGGTGGAGAGGCTAAGTACGCTTGAACTTGGCTTGGCTACCTATGAAAGGGGCTTGAGGTTTGACACCCAACTAGAGCAGCACGGAAAAACCTTTTACAAGATACCCCCTCCCCCCACCCATCTACAAATGAGATTGGACCATAGCCCTTTCTGAGCATGCTATAAACATGAAAGTAGCACTATATAAAAGCTATAATTTAATTTAATTTTCTAAAATATCACTTGGGGTTTTTTTTTAAGACCATTTTGTAATTATTTCACATGGTCTTTTTGTTTCCAGATAATCTCTAAATTGTATAACTATTCAAATTTCTGCTTCAATGACTAATTGCTGGATTAGAATGGATTTATCCATTAGACTCTTTAACTATTTCAATGACTAAAGGCTGGATAAAAATGGATCTATCCATTTATTTCTTAACTACTTCAATGACTATCTTGATGCTTGAATGGTTGACTATCCTTTAGTTTTTAAACTACTCCTACTATTAGGAATTTTGTTTGTTTTGACTGACCATCAGTTGGGCTAGGATAGTGTTCATTTCCACAGCCATCTCCTTCAGCTGCTCCATTGGAACGGGGACACTCAGGCTCTGCTGCTGGACTATCTGGGCTGGGGGCTGGATGGTCTGCTGCTGGCTGCTTACCCCACTGCTACTGCTCTCAGCCTCGGAGGCTGAGCTCTCTCCCTGGCTGATGGTGGCTGCAACAAAAAATTATAAACTGAATCAATCGACGACGACAACTCTGTCACAAACAATGCAAAAAATGAAGATAAACAACCATCTACTAGTAGGTTAATTAATCAAACAAATCATTCTTAAATATGTTTCAAACCAACCAAAAAACTAGTTCAAAATTCTTTTTTAAAAAAATTCTTCGTGTTATTAATTGGTCCAACACTGTGGACATAAAATCCAAGGGCCTAGCAATGCAATTGAAGAAAGCATTATATGAAAAGATAAAATCATAAGGAATGACCAAAAACAATTGTCAACAGCTATAAATATGCCATGAATAATTATGACCCATTGTTAACACGTCTGTTTTGCTGATATTTGATTGAAGTTTCCTTTTATTATAATGTGCACATTTTTAAAAATTAAGATTTGATTAACTATGAATTTGTACTATTACCTTTATTTAACAAATTAAGTCAATTTTATTTTATAAACATTTGAAAAAAAAAAAAAAGGTTGCTTTGAAGTGCCAGAAAATAAAATAAATAAAACTTTCAGTATTTTATTTCATAGCTTGTCATCACACAGCTTTAGACGGTTTTAATCTCAATTCAATTCAAATGTGCACACTTTAAAATAAGATCAAATCTATTCTAAACGTAATACACTTTGTTTTGGCCCTCACAAAATCATCTCAAATATCTTTCAAATAAAACAGAATACAGTTCTCTCTCTTGAACTATGGAACTACTCAGAGACCTTCAGAAACAAGAACAACTTGAAATAGGGAACTATACAGAGACCTTCAGAAATAAGAACAACTTGAACTATGGAACTACTCAGAGACTTGAATTGAATTAAAATGGGACATATTAGGGATACATAGATCTTAATTCAATTCCAAATAACTAGATATATAATAAACTCTTTTTAAAAAATAAATGTATTAAACTGTTCACAAATTAAATACCAAAATCAAGCTTCTAGATTCTGTAGCATACTAGTTTAGTTAATTAAGCTTGACCCTGATCTCACTAAATAAAAGTCAAGTACCCAGTGACTTTAAAAAGAATCTGATTTAAGAAATTATAGATTTTATCGACTTGTGTAAAACATGAGAACTATTAACCTGTGAGTGGAATCATAAATCACTTAAATAGAATGTGCTAACCTCACACCAACATGGATGTAGCAACTTTAGAAATAGTCCATTAATAGATAGAAAAGATGATTTTTTGAGTATAAAACACAAACATTTAATGAGCCAAAAACTCAAGCAAAGAAAACTACACCACTTGAGCTAATAGGTCATTATACCATAAAAAAAAAAAAAAATCCATCAAGTCTTCTACTGCTTTAAATTTTAAATACATGACCCATCAAACCATTGTATATAAAACAAGAAATACATCACCAGATACTAAAATTCCAATATTGATGAGAAAAAATGAAAGAAAACATTGGAATTTAATTTAAAATAATTTGTTTTAAAAAATCTTAATGTTTCATAAGCCTAAAAAACTATTTAACCTCAGACCAAATAAACTAAACTTCTGTTTGGAATTCTTAGCTTAAAAAAAAAAACTAAAAAAATAAATAAAATAAAATAAAGAGGCATTTACACGAATAAAAAAAAAAGGTATTAAATATGGTACACATATGAAATGTAGAGAGACTAATTGAAAAAGTGAAAGTCTAAACTAGTGCCTATAAATGAGCAAGTAATTAGATGCAAAGACAACATTCAAAGCTAGGTTTACTGTTTACAACATCAACTAACAAAAAGTCAGTGAAAAACTCAAGACAACACATCTTACTGAAAACTAGGAAAACCTGTTAGAGATATCATCAAATAACTAGCAGCATGCTTTTTCTGAATTTATAATCATTCATATAATAGTCACAAAACACAATGTGATATAGAACAAAACAGTTCAAATTCAATACTTATGCATGTTTAATAGAGAAATACTTAGTATGAAAAACAAATCACTACATTTATACAATTAAACTCTTCAAACTGAGTAAAAAAAAAAAAAAAAAAAAAAAAAAAAAAAAAAATTAATTGTGAAAACTATATTCAAGTTTTCAAAATCTACAAAGATTCAAGAGTGTAATATGGGATTTAATTCTAAAGTGCTGCCAACTGCTGTCAATGTGTGGAAGATGCTAAATTCAATTCAAAACAAAGAAGAGAAAGTGAGAACAAATGTTATTGTATACTGAACACTGGCTAGTTTTTGTTCAATGTCTCTCAGAAGTAAAGGGGATCATTTTAAAGGCAGGATAGTTTCAATACTTCTGATATTGACTATGAGGGAGCATCAGTAACAAAATTAGCATGTCCAATCAATGTATAACCAAAGTCTGCATACAGTTAGTGCCACAATAACCCAGCGCTTGTGATTTTACTCATATAATGTCAGGTATACCATCAAAGCTACTAGTAGTGAGGTGGGGGGTGGGGTGGCATTCAAGTCTCATTGACTATGAACACATGTACCAATGATTTGATAAATGACATTGTAAAGTCAGCAGATAGTGTGAGCACTTCATGGCACCACTATCCTAAACAAGGAACCCCCAACCAAAACTGTTTTTTTTTGTAAATACATTTTTCATTGTTTTAAATATTACTTCCTAATTGATGATTACATTCTAACCTTAACCTCTTACAGGACAGCAAGGGATGGCAGCAAGTCTGATGTTCATACATCATGACCATGCAGCCTGCCATAGTTAGTCATTAGCAATGTGGCTCGGTCTATGTAATGTAATCGACAACTAGGTATAAATAATTGTGTCCCTGATATATAGATTTTACACAAATAACTCTAACAAGACAGAATGAAAGAAGAGGATAAGGTATAGGCATAAGTCATTTCATTTTCAAAAATGTAGACATGAAAATAAATTGTATCATGAAGTACACAAGTAATGAATTCAAAATCTTTGCAAGCAAATGGTGCCAATCTGGTTAAGTGAGACATGTGACGATATGCATGTGACTGTGCAAGGTTAGTACAAGCCATGGGCCAGCAGATGTTTCTAAGTAACCATCACCACAAGCCAAACACCCATCACTGCCAAGATTGGTTCATTAAGTAGAGAAAAAAAATTATAAAGAGATGAAAAGGAAAATGAATTGTGCACAGGAAACTAATTGAATGCCTGGCACTGAGCTACATGACAACAACAACTGACCAAAAGAACCCTCAGCTGTCATGACAGTGACATGTAACAATGACACACACACACACAAATGACACCTAAGCAGCTGACTAAATTACAACTTCAGCTTCATGCCATACAAGAAACGCTAATACAATACAAGTGCAGTCAACGCAGAACAAGTGACACACAGAACTTAACACAATGTGAAATACATTTAGTAATATACAACCAAACTTGAAATTCTTGAACAAAGAAAGAGAATTCAGAAAAAAAAATTGGATTAGTTGAAATTTAAGAAAACAAAAAATCTTGAAATAACTGGCTTTATGTTCAGGTGATCACAATGATCAGTTAGATGATTATTTTCAAAACTATATAGAATAATTAGCTATTCTCTCCTCCTAATTAAAAGATGAATTTCAAAATAGCTAGATTTGGTTCTAAGTATTTTGAATGATTAAATAAGGGCAAGAAAATGTACTATTTTTAAAGCCAATTACACTAAGAGATGAGCAAAAAATGTTTTTTTCTACAAGTCAATTGGACAAAGTGGGTAATTGAAATGTCAACCTCTAGTGAGGCAGATGGTGTGGACATTTACTACAACATAAAATGTGAAGTAGAAAAAGACATAAAGTGTACCAACAAACACAGACATAGTGCCTTTGAACAGCACTACACACACGTCAATACAGGCCAACATTTCACAACACATAAGTGTATATCCCAAACACAAGTGGAAACATCAATTGGCTGTGAGACATGAAACCAAACATTCATAAACATCTAATTTAACAGCTGGAAAAAAAAAAAGTGAAACATACACAGTGGGCGAGAGGGAGAGGAGGGGCTTTCCTGATCCATCGTCTGTCTTTGGTTGGAAGGGGGTCCAGATGCCAAAAGGTGGTGTAAAAATCTGCGTGAGATTTCGAAAGCTTTGTCAAACAGTTGTATCGACTCTTCCTTATCCACTTCCTCGTCCTCTTCTTCAGTGCTTCTAGGTGGAACGTCTGCCGGATTCTGCTTGAAGGTGGTCATTGGAGAAAAGTGGGTCAATTATTAGTTAATATAGGCCAAGATAATCCATAATGCAGGCAACCCCATTTCTTAATCTTAGAAGTGGGAATGGAGTAACTTCCATTTTTTGTGTGATGGTTATTGTTTTAAGTTATTTACCTCATTGAAAAATATAATTTGAAATTCAATGGCTATCATTTTTTAAAAAAAGTTCTTTAAAAAAAGGAAATTACTTCCCATGCAGGCTGGAAAAGACGTAAACTGATTTCTTTTTAACATTTTGACTGTTTTCACTAGTTACTTGAATCAATCTTTGGAATTGAATATATCTTTAACAAAAACTAATGTTCTTAAATGTTTAAAAAAAAAAAAAAAATTGGATTTGAAGGGGGTGGCTTGGACCAACCTGGTTATGAGAAGGACTAAGCATCAGTTTCAGAAGATGCTCTCGCTCCTGGAAGCACAATTCTATTTTCCGAGCGTTCTGCAGTATCAAGTCTGTCAAAGGGAGGTAACCGGTTCACAAACTCATCCATAAATATATTTACACATATAGTTAAAATTTTATTTTTACAGCAGGGATTTGGGTGGGATGGTGTCAGATAACAAAACAAACAAAACAAAAAAGTGAGAGAAACGGAAAGTAGTTTATATTTCACATTGCTGAATGGAACAAGAACAGTTGAAATGTCTGGACATGGTTATCCAATCAGTTCACAGAATCTATCTTGAGATGTACTTTAAATATTACTTCCATGTAAAAACACATACATATACTAAGTTAGAGCGAGAGAGGAGACTAGGAGAGACAGAGGAGACAGAGACAAAGACAGAGGACCTTGTGTAAATATTTTTCAAAGTTTTGATGCCACTAATTGAATGTTATTTAAGGGGGAAAAAAACAACTAAAGACCCCTTTCCCTGCCCCCCAACACCATTTTAAATAATTCTTTATCTAAGCCTAAACAACTCATATAATAATCAGAATTTTACATTATAGTAATTTCCTTTTTCCACATCAACAAAATATATATATATATTATATATATATTATTATTATATATATATATATATATATATATATATATATATATATATATATATATGTTTGCATATATTACATCTTTAGTGTCAAAACTTGCCAAAAGTAGACTGAAAGAAAATCCTTAAAGAAGAATACAACTCTAACACTAGACACACACAGTCCAATCCAGGAGAGAGAAATCAAGTTGCTCACAGCACCAGAACACTCTAGGCTCTATCTTTCATCTGAATGTTCATCTCAACTCAAACTAACACCCACATTACCCCCTAGACTTCACCCACCACCTGGTTAAAAAAAAAAAAAAAAAAAACTTAAAGCTAAACACAACTGACACCAACCTGAGTCCTAAAAAAAATTTAAAAAAAAAAGTATTCTTATGAAAACTTAACAGTGCTGCAACTCAGTTTCAGCAAAATAATCACTTTGCAAAAAAATAATGAAAGGTAAAAAGATTTTTTTTTATGGTTTGTAATAATTCTGACCACACCTTCTTGCTCAATTTAAAAGGCCAGCTATCTGCTGTATTTTCAGTTTACTGACTGTATGCAGAGTAGAAATAAAGAGTGGTGTGCTTCAATTCAAAGCTGCCATACATCTCACTTGATGCTGCACTCTTGTCAACTCTAGTGGGAGAGGGAGATAATTTTTCAATTCTGCTATCAGCAGGGGCAACTACTCCTTTTGTATGAGTAATGTAATGTGTCTATCATTTACAGCCACAAAGTAGTTCCAAAACAAGTGTAGGAATTAACAAAACAAGTGCATTAAAAAAGTTTTTTTACCCTTGTTTTTCAAAACAATATTATTTTAATGCATCTATACAACCTATGGGAGCATAGGATGTAAAGCTCATCAGTTTCTATGGCTGACAGATTATGAATGTGTCATGTGGCCACCACAATGACCAACTGGTTATACTTCTAAGTTCTCATTAAAGTGGGAGGACTAAAGAATGTCCTAAAAATCTAGATGTTCAAAATCCCAGTCTTCACCAGGATTTGAACTCGGGACCCTCAGTTCAGAAGCTAATTACTTTATCCCTCAGCCACCACACCTCTATTGTAACAAATGAGTAGAGAATTATTACATATCTTACCCCAGTCATTCAGCAAATTGTTGTCACTGTAGCTTCCATACACAAACTTACCAGTGAAACTCACAGACATTAAATGCAATGTCAACCTCCATACACAAACTTAGCAGTGAAACTCACAGACATTTAATGCAATGTCAACATAAATGAATGTTTCTCATGTTTCAGTTCACAAGGCCATCACATGACATGAAACACCCTCCTTTCCTCTCCCCCTTTTTTTTGTCCCCTTTGCCTTAGCACATGCTGCATCTTGCATTGATTATATCTGTTGCTACACCCAGCCAGAAAGGTAAGTATAAGCCAAATCTAGCTAGAGGCCTACTTAGTTCACAGACTAAACACAACTATTTCAATTAGAGTGAAAGTTTGAAACCATACAATTTGAGCCAAGGGAAGAAACTCAAGTCAAAAGACCCCCCCCCCCCAAAAAAAAGTGCTTACTTTTAAAAAATAAGAGAGGGGAGTACTATCTAGGCTATGTCAGTGTGACCTTTTATTTTGTCCATTTCAACAATCTTTTGTAAATTTAGAACATTCCAGCTATTATGGAAATCATCTATTGAGGAATTAGACTTTTCAATAAGATTTTTCACATTAGAAACAAGTTCCATAATACAAGGTACAAATTAAGTTCTGTTTCTCTAGACCATAAAAAAAACAACTTATCCCAACACAATAAGACTGCATTACAACTATCTCATCCCTTTTGATGAAATTTTCCAGCCAGAAAGAGTGCAGATCTTGATGTATAGTGTTATTATCATCTCCAGTTCCAATAGTTTCATTTTTTTCCCTTCGCCAGATGCAAACTCTGATTCAAAATAGAATCATCCTAGAAAACTGTACATGTTATAAACAATACAACATCCTATAAGCCAAATGTAGGTGTGTGAGTGCAGTTTAAGGCTGGAAAAGGTTGACCACATCTCATGTAGACCTTGTAACATAACTTAAAAGTTGTATCTCCATTCACTGACATGTAACAATTCAAATCTGTAACTTATCACTTGGAAGCCCACAAACAAAAAATAATGCATACCTGAAACGTTAAATTTGTATAACTTCCATCACAGTACAAATGCAAACTATGCCCAGTGCAACCACATAATAAATGAAGTTATTTCCCCCTTCCTGTTCAGCCCAGGATCAAGATTTAAAGCTCCTGCTCTGTCAATTAAAGTCTGACATGCAAGCCCAGGCTTAAGTTGAGCTAAGTGTTTTCAGTCCTTTCATCTGTTTCATTGCAACATTTCTAGCACTTTTGGCTGCCAGGTAATATTTGACATTTAATGTTTCTATGGCTTCTAGTTACCAGGTACCTGGAATAGTATAGTCTACTTGGTTCTGTAAGGTTGTGATTGCTGGAAATGGTAATGTATATAAGGACACTACTGCCTATAAAATGCTTCCTAATGGCACGCGTCTCAACTCCCAGCCTTCACATGTTGCTCAGATATTGGGTCAGACAGAACTGTTTTCACTAACAGGAGAAGGGGCAAAAGTGAGTTAATGGCGCCTAAGCTAGTAAGCTTCAGGTAGGAGGGGCTTGTTAGCCTTGCCTGGCTATACATATTCAAGAAAGAAAACTCTGAATTCAAACCTCTGCTGCCTTGAAGCTATACACAATCCTGCCATAGGCTCTTCCATGAGGATAAATTATAACAGTTATTAACAATTGAGGAAAAATCAGGAGCTAGCACAAAGTGCTACACTCTGGCACAGCCTGCACTTCCTTTGGATACATTAGATGTGTGGAGTGAGGGGAACTGCAGTGTGTGTGTGTGACATCCTTCTGTCCAACGCTAATGCCCAGGCATTCATTTCAATTCTATGAGAAGATCCATAGTCAGTGCATGAAGGAGGCCATAGACTTGGTACTTGAAATAGTATAATTTACTTTTTACTTGAAATAGTAGTCTACAAGGTACTTGAAAAAGTACAGTCTACTTGGTACTTGAAATAGTAGAGTCGACTAAGTTGAGAAAGTACTCAAATAAGAAACTTTGAATTAACCAGATTTTGCTTTTTTTAAAAGAATCTTTAAATATAGAAATGCTTTGTTTCTTGGTGCTGTATACATTAGACCAGAATTATAATTGTTTTAGGGACAAAAGAGATCAACTTGGGCTTATGAATAACTGTATATATCCTTTTCAACTTATCTTATTGTATGCGATCAACTCAAATATTTCATTATAACATTGTGCTCCACTAAATAGATGCAGCTAATCTATTTCAAGGCTCAGCAGCAGGTAGATTCTAAAATCTCAGGAGAAGGCATAATCACAAACAAAGGCCACACTTTTTTTGAAAGCTGTATCTACACTTTGTTTTTACTACTCTATAAAGATAAGTGGCCGTTTTGATTGGAGATTTTTGGCTGCAGTGTTAATATATACCTGCTGTCTAGACTTATCAGATTTTCATGTCATTTTCTGTGTGCTGTTTATAGTTGCAAGAATTTTCTGATTTTGTTACATAAAGTCATATAGAAATGAAATGAAGACATTATAAGCATTGTGTCCCCCCCCCCTCCCTTTTGTTTTAGACAATACTTATTGAGACTGCCTCACCTTTTGTTTTAGACAATACTTATTGAGACTGTTCTTTAAAACAAAAACTACTGATACTATTTGAGATATTTTGAACTAAAAATAGTTGTACTGAACACATTCAGACTGTTCTTTAAAAAAAAACTACTGATATTATTTGAGATATTTTGAACTAAAAATAGTTGTACTGAACACATTCAGACTGTTCTTAAGAAAATTATTGAAACTAGTACAAATTTGCTGAACTAAAAATTGTTGAACTTAAATTAAGAAGTAGCTGGAGAAACCAGGTCAATTATTTTGTTCTGAAAATTCATTTAAAAAAAATGGAAAAATTAAAGTGTTTTTGTTTTCATTTCCTGTGAGTCCAGCCAAGATCCTAGCCCTTTTTTTCTGCCACATTCCTTAATTATATGCAACCAAGACCAGCATACACACAATGTATGTAGTTTAACACACCTTACTCTTGTTCAAGTTTCTGTAAGGTGTTTACAATATGACTAAATGATCTCATGGAAAAGTAGTGGTGATTTTTATTATTGTGCCTAAAGAGCTAATTTTTTTGGCATCAAAACTAAGAAAAATATTATACAAAAATGTTTCTTTTCTAAATGTTTTTTAATATTGGACAAAAATGTTTCTTTTCTAAATGTTTTTAAAGACTAAAAACCAAAACAAAACAAAAACAAAGTGTACAAGAGATAGTCCAAAGAAACAGAAGATGTGCACACAAATGTCAAGGCCAGGTGCTGTACAATTCAAAACAAACAAAACAAAAAAATTTGAGCAGAACCGAGGCATTTTTGAAAACAAGAGCCAAGAAAGTAAAGAAACAAATTATTTTCTGGTTTATATATTATTAGATATGAATGAAAGCAATAGCTGGTTATAATATCAGCTGGCTGGCCTGGCAATCGCCTTCATTCCACTGGATGCTGCAGCATAGTTAAAGACAATATGAGATGAGTCTAGAGGTAGACACTTGGCTCTCTCTGGGTGATCTTCTCATAAAGAGGTTAACATTAGTGAGTAGTAAGCAAATGATGGATTAGAGAAAGTGTTTGTATGTAAGAAGAGAAGATCCTTCCCTAAATTAATAAAACTAAAATGATATTATTTTATAAGTGATTTTAAAAGTCTACACTCCAATGAATTATATAGTATGTTAATAATGATGGAAAAAAAAACAACTAATTTGACTAGTAGTAGTTAAATACTAATCTAAATAAAACACACTGGCTTCATAAAAGGTCTAGTAATTAAATGTTTAAGAATGTAGCAACTCTATAAAAAAAAAAGAAAAAAAGAAAGAATTAAAATTAAAAACTGATTTATTCAAAAAATTCCTTGATTAATGCAAGAGACAACACTGTCTGGCAGTTAGACTAGGTTTCAAGGCTGGCATTGGAACACACAACATAGCTGTTACACATGGGACACAACTTTTAAGGTTAGTCTTTTGTTGGGCTTTGTTCCAATATGGGTAGCAACAATTTGTAGGTTATGTTTACTCGGAGGGGGGTTGGAACTTTCTTCCAAAGACTAATGTTCCTTATAGACTTAGACTTTAATGGTGGATACGGCTATAGAAAAACTGAACCAGCTTTAAAAAAAAAAATGTTACTACAGTTTGTGAACAAAAGTAGGCTTATTATTATTATTATTATTTGGTAAATGAAAAAAAAATTGACAATAAAAAAATAATACAATTCTTATATACTTCAACTACTGTATTTGTTATTAGGGAAACATTAATGATTCTGTAAATGTCTTGTATTTTTCCTACCAAAGTTAAAACTAAAATATTTGAACTTTAATCAGATTTTTATGTTAAATTTGATTGTTATGTTACAGGTTGAGTTCATCACCATAAAGTTAGAGAAATACCCAGCCTTAACTCTACATGGTATAAAAGTGAAAAAGTATTAAAATGTCTTTATACATAGTAACTATGGCTATGTTTGTCCTAGACCAAAGTTGATCAGTAGACCAAGAGAGAATATACACTGTTAATGTCAAGTCACTGTAATTCAACACTATGATATGAAACTAATGACTCAGTATTAATACACATACAGGCTGAGAGAGGAGGGAACAGCTTACCTGACAAGGAACTGGACCTGACTGGAACAGGGACCGATGTCACTGGGTTAGTCACCCTTAGTTCATCAGGCTGTATAAGCTCATCTGATTGGACCAACTCATCTTGGTGAGTATCCAGACTTTCTAAGCGACCATCAATGACATCTTCCTCATTATCTTCTTCATCTCCAGCAGATATTTCCTGAACTGGACTGTTGGTGTCACTTTCCCTGGAGAAAATATAAAGCTCATTAAAAAAGAGGAAAAGGAAATAATACTTTCCCCCCCCCCCCCCCCCCACATTTAAATATTCAGTTGTATTTGTCAAAAAAAAGGTATATGAATAAAATATACCATTACTTTTTATGTGTTTTCTAATGTATAAGCTTCTATTCCTCAAGAGCACACTGTATGCATATTCTAGTTTGAAGTTCATAATGCTAACACAATCTTGATTTCTCTATATGCGACATTTTGAATAAATTGAATCCTGGCCTTTAACCTGGGATGAACTTTAAGACTAGAATGGCTACACCTGTCCTGGCAAGAAACTGCTGTACTCCATAGTGCCACATAGCTACCGTACAGCTCAACAGATTTTGCAGCCACATTTTCCATCAGCTATAAAAGCTGATATCTATCCCTGTTTTCTCAGACTTCCTGCAGTGTCAAAAAGGGAATCCTAATTTTGCCATAACAGAACAATAAGGGGTATTGTCTTGTTTTGCACTGACTACTATTGATTGCTCTGGCATGTTAAACCTGAAAAATGGGTCAACTCATACAGAGTGGCACATATGTTGTCAGACACTAGAGGTCTCATTGGATATTTGCCCAGATTTTTGGGTCAACTCATACAGAGTGGCACATATGTTGTCAGTCACTAGAGGCCTTATTGGATATTTGCCCAGATTTCTGGGTCAACTCATACAGGGTGGAACATATGTTGTCAGACACTTAGAAGTCTTATTGGATACTTGCCCACATTTCTGGGTCAACTCATACAGGGTGGCACATATGTTGTCAGACACTAGAGGTCTCATTGGATGTGTGGTCAAGAGGCTAAGTACGCTTCAACTTGGCTTGGCTACCTATGAAGGGGTCTCGAGGTTTGACACCCGACTTGAGCAGAGTTGTGTTTGCTAAGCGCATAAATTATTTCTCCCAGATACCTCCTCCCCCCACTGGTCCAGAAACGAGATATAAAAACTATAATTTATTTATATTTGCCTGGATTTCAACTATTTCTTATGTATCAATTTTCTGTTGATATCTTTGGCCTGTATTGCCTAGCAAACAGCACTCTTTTAGTTATCATGTTATATGTACTTCTTACAGATAAGTTATCTAACTAAGCTCATACTAATAGACACAACCTTCTGACAGATAAAAGTTATCTAAGCTCATAGAAATAGACATAGCTTCTGACAGATAAAAGTTATCTAAGCTCATACAAATAGACACAACTTCTGACAGATAAAAGTTATCTAAGCTCACACAAATAGACTAAGTATTAAGGTTACAGAAAGGAAGGAATAATATCTAGTTGGTTCTTCCCCACTTCTGACATCCAACTCAACTTATTACTCACTTGCTGGTAGATGATGTTCTCTCTAGAGTAACAGACTCCAGTGGTGACTGAGGCATGACAGTGCTGGTACGCGGGCCCAGAATATTGTTATTCTTCTTCAGCTCCTCTGCCTTTTCATTGATCAACTTACACCATCTGTGGACAGCAAACACTACAATTTGATTTCTATATTCTATATTAAGGTATTGTTTTTTCTCCCGTTTTTAATGTGTTAACAATATAATCTTACTAAAAAATTTACTAAGCCTTTAACAGCTTTTAGCATTTTGATTTTTGTCTTGATGAGACTAAGTAATAAGCCAGAGATTAAAGTTTTTTTAATATACAAAATGTTCAATGAGCCTCTTGACTTGAAACAGCTTTGTCATGACCAGTAATGTCATTAATCTCTCTAAATTTCATTTTTTGACTTTAGTAGCAAACTGGCTAGATACAACAGAAGAGGAGGAGAAAAAAAAAGCAAAATACTTACTGGACTCTCATTTCTGAAGTAGCAGCAGTAAACTCATACATCTGAGCTCTGACTTCTGATATGTTCACAACAAAAAATGATTTCTTATCTGTGGAGAGCAAGATAAACAAATGATTAGTAAAACTTCAGGAACATTGAAAATTCAATTGTTTTACTAGAGTGTATGTTTGATCAGTTACAAATCAAATTTGTAAACTTGAAAAAGTGGTACCATGTTAAAAATGTGAAAGAAATTGATATTTCAAAAAAAGATTAATATTTTTTACTTATAGTATAGTGAACTACAATTGTTGCCAAATGTGAGATTTTTTGTTTAAATCATTATTTTAAAATGTTTGTCATCAATAAAAAAAAATGTCTGAATAAATTGCATCAATTGGTCAACTTAATTAGACATTAGAAATCAAGCTAATAGAAAAACCACCTGTGGCTAAACTCCTGGCTAAAAGGTTCTGCAGACGTAGAACTGGACTGTGGGTATACTTGTGGTCATCTTTAGCTGCTTGGACATTAGTATTCTGGCACTTGAGAATGAACCTTACAAGAAACAACAGGGTAAGCAAACATTAGACCAAAGCAATCAATACAATGGACAACAACAAACAAAATATTGTAAAAAGAGATTGCTGTACAAATGAAACTTGCTTCAAGAGGGAGACGGAGGGAGGCTGATCAAAGGTCAACACACATAAAATTGGGGGTGGGGGGTATTCTCAAGTGAACAATAATCCATCAAATCTCTAAACTAAAGAAAAAGTTTGATTAAATAAGAATAATGACTAAAACAAAAACAAAAAGAATTTGAACATGACAACCAAATAATTTGTTACATTTCTATTTCAATCTTTTAAAACAAAAATAAGAAATATAAGTAATTTCAATATGAGATATTTCAACCTATATTCAAGTTCTAATAAATGTACAAAGTCAAAATGTTCTATTTTTGGTTCATCTTAAAGCCATGTCACTAAAACAATTGTCTGGATATATTTAAAAAAGCACCAGTGGGTGCGTTATTGCATACGGGCGAAATGACTCTGGATTAGAAGAATGTTTATTTTGGACATTCCGATGGTCTAGAGGTTAGTTTCGCTTGGTGCGTTATCGCTAGGCGGTGGTGTCGAATCCGGAGTCACAGGTTCGAGCCTCGGTCGGCGCATGCCCTTATTTTCATAGCATTTTAATTCACTACTTTCTCTCTTAAAAACTTGGTCCCTGATGCTGTTATTCATTTATGTTTAATATATGTACACATCAAAGATGTCATTGATTTACAAATTACAAGGAATATGAATGCTAAATTCTATTTTGTTTAACTAAAAAAAAAAGGTGTTTGATTTTATATCTCAATCATTAGCTCAGTTATCATGAAACAATTTGTAATCCACATTTGTATCTATTGCTATTATCTCAAGCTGTGTTAAAAAAATTGTGTTTCAAAACTTCATGCAAGTCTATTGCGATTCATGATCTATAAATAGTAATTTAAAATGAAAAATGAAAAAAAAAAAACATAACAACAATGAAGTGACTTAGTTACTAATAACATCACTCACTTCTCATCTTGTTTCTGTAACAATACCAGCTTATCATCAAACAACAACACATGGAGATCGACAGTCCGATGTGACCGCAGCTTCCAGGTGAGTGGGCCATCAAATATTAACTTGTGTGTAGTCAAGTCAAGGTTCTGGAAAATTACAAACAAGTAGCTGTGAGTCCATGTGTACATTTACAACCTCAATAACTCTTAAGAGACTCACAATACATTAGTAATCAATAAACCAACCACCCATAGGGACTTTAATGTAGTAAATTCAAGCAAGCTGGACGATTTGGGGGGAAAAAATTTCTTTAACATTGGTTTCCCAGTTAATCATAATATCAGTCAAATATTTTGGAACTCTAGGAAAATCATAAAACACACACTAAGGAGATATCCTCACTCTAGAAATAGCATGTAGGATGAACTGTAAGATCATTTAGCTAGTAATATTTGAAACAATCAAGAAGAGGGATCTGCTTACTTCCAAAAGTAGGTGGGGGTCAAGAAAGGAACTGGAAAAGTCAAAACAAAGTGGAAACGGTGAAAGAAAAGAAAAAGAAAGATGATATCACAAACCTTGACATCTGCCAAGTTTGGATCAGTTGAGGACTCTATCGACCTTCTGTCAAGCCTTTTCTGGATGTCCTTCAACTTGTGATAGTTTTCACATTCTTTCACTGCCATGTTGACATAGCCTAGGATATGTTTGCATCTTTCTAGCGCCCGCTCTAGTCTCTTGTGTTCCTCACTGCTAGCTATAATACAAAACGGGCAGATTGGTAAACATAAAATTTCTCTGACTACATGCATGTTTAACCTTTCTTGAGATCATTTTAAAAATCTTTTCACTAAATAAGACCTAAAGGAGATCCATATATACTAAATCAAATATACAAAACAAGTAACTAAGAACAAGTCAAAGAACTTAGACAATAATTAAAAAGAAAAAGGTTGATTTACCAAGAAAAAGGTGAAACACGTACCTTGTGTATGCTTCAACAAATTGTCTATTAACAATGGATATTTTGTCAACCTTTGCATTTGTGAAGGCACTAGATCTTTAAGTTGAAGTCGTCTACACAGAGCATTGGACTCAGCATCCTAGGAACAGTTGTAACATTTATTAGCTGATTAGAATGGCAGCATTAAAGTAAGATTGTAAAATTCAAAAAAAAAACACTACATTTTATAAAAAGATAAGAATGAAACTATGGTACAGAGGAGCTAATTTCTCTTTTTTTTTCTTTACATAAATATTTTCAAAAAATACATATATGGAAGGGGGGTTAGTATTTATTTTTGACATTTGTAATGAATTGATGATTTAAGGCATCATTTCTAAAAAGTGAAATTTGTGTTTCTAAATAATCTAAGAAAAATTAATGAAAAATCCAACATCAATGTGTCTCTTGTTGACCAAAGACACACATAAATATTAGAAATAATTATTAAACAAAAATTCTGTAAATAAAAGCAAAACAAATTGAAATAAAGACTACAAGAAGAAAACAATTCTAAAGGTATTTATATAACTGAGAAGCTTATAACAAACAGAAGGGGCATTCCAATGCTCCAAAGTATTTCTATTTGATTTTTGTTACAACCAAACCCTTTAGAATAATATAACTTAAAATATTAATCCCAAAACATCAAAGGAGGGTGATAAACCTCTAAAATAATTATACATGAGGCTTACATTTAGAAACTGTTGTAGTTTGGGCTCCTTCCTGGTTTGTTTCTTTAAGAAATCCAAAGCAAAGGCTTGATTCCTGCAATACTCAGCACAGATTTTACGAAACCATTCTCCCGACTGGCCATCAAACTGTAGAAATTTTATATAACAACAATCAATTAAGTGTCTTTTTAATTATCAAAATTTAATTGATAATTCAATTTAATACATTTGTTTCAAACATTTTAATTTTTTCTACCTAAAAAAAAAATAAAAATTATTTTTATTAATAATCTCCAATCTCTTAAATAATATTTTGCAGTTATTTGTATAACTTGTCACATCTCATCTGTCCTTGACTTTTGTCATAGGGGTGCTGTGACGATTTCCGTAGCCAAATCCATCCACTTTTCCCTGTCAGAAGCTGTTCTTAGCAAGCTAGCAAGAAAGAGGCCTGTCCATTTTTTTCTGTTGTCCAGCCAACTTTTCTTTGAATGACCCTTTTATTAATATACCATTAACTATTTATATGGAGACAACTATCTCACCCGTTTGAGTAATAAATCTCCAACGTCTTTGACAACAGGATTACTTTTCACTCTTTCTTTCATGTCAGCATTCAGAGAGGCTAGGGAAAATAAAGTCACAGAACATATCTATGACAAGTTGCATCAACAAGAGAATACTAAGAGAAAGTCAAGCTATGAGCTGCTTTATAGAGCAGAGAAAAGATGTTTATAAGAAAAGTTAAGATGTGTACAAGTCAAGTTAGTTTAATTGATCATTAGACCATGAAAAAATCAAGGTAGCTGGTCATTTTTTATGTTGATCATGTTGGTTACATTCATTTTGACTATTAGTTTAAATAATTAAACTGACCTAAATACTATAAATTTTCAATTGGTATAGTTAATTTACTTTTTTTCTTTTTAGTCACAGAAAAAAATTAACTCAACTTTACTTTACCTATAATAATCAAGGACATCAAATTTACTTTACAAGTGATAAAAAAAAATGTTAATTATTTTAATTGCTATACCAATGTAACACAAAAGGTCAATAACAGAAGTATCCCTGTAACGAAGTCAGACAATGAAAGCAATTTAGCTGCCTCACAACCTACCATGACAATTGATCAGTTCATCCATGCTGGGGAAAAGAGCTCTAGCTAGATCAGACATGGCAACATCAGTCAACATGGGACGGTTGAAGAGATGATCCAAGATCTTCAGATTCCTTAGATGAGTTCTCTCAGTGTAGAACAACTCTGTGTAAACAAGAACATAAATACATATATTTAGTAATAGTGCTGTAAGCACAAGAATACTCAGTACAACAAACTTAAGTCTAGTACCAACTTCAAGCTATCTAATTGTGGAAGATGTAGACTGTTCCAGATACCAGCCTTATGAGCAAAACTTGGGGGTTAAATAATATTTCTCACTCACCATTGATGACTTCTTGCCTTTTCTTCTCTTTTGGCTTCAGTTTGCGGCATACCTCTTCCCCCAGCACAGATTTCAAGGGAGGCAGCTCTGTGTCCACATCAAGATCAGAATCATAAGGCATTTTGTTTGTATCAATGATGGTATCAGTGCTGTTGCTTGGACTCTCAATACTTCTGAAGGGAAACACACAATTTCTTTAAACTTTTTTTTTTTTCTTATATAGGAGGTACAGGTAAATCTGTGGTCAGCAAATCCTACTGATAAATTTCTACTTGAGTATTTATTTTTAATGTATTGTCTATCTAGCAAATGTCCTGAATGTGTAGCAGCTTCTTTATATTACATAGTACATTGGGCCTGAAAGTAAGGTGGCACAATAAAAGAGCTGAGTGCTAGGCCATCTGCCCTGCTATCAGATCGAGGCCTTAGCTGGCTTGGAGATGTACACAAAATGTCAAATGGCCCACTTGCACAGGACATATTATATGGTGGTCTAAAAGAATGCAGCAGAGCTGGATGTCATCCACCCTTTAAGATATGTAAGTGTGACATGAAGCACTTCAAGACTGAAACAAACAGTTGGGAGAAAAAATACAGGATATGTTTATATGGTGGGTAAACATAAAGGAGGGGTCCTGGAATGAATGACGAAAGCACAGGGAGCAGAAAAAAGGCTAAAAATACTGCAGCCTGTGGAGATTAGAGATGTCAAAATTGTGACTGTTCATGTGTATCCAGGATTGGCCTCTATAGGCATAAGAAGTTGCTAAGGGACAATGCTACAGGTAATATGATCCATATTGACAAGGAAATAAATAACATATTGTGTACATTCTGTATTTATTGTGTAGGACCTACAAGAATGTTTGACAATTTAAACACCAAACTGCCTTTCAATGTGACTGCCAAATTTCTTTGCCAGTTTGCAATGTGTAAGATCGTCTGCTCATCTACAGCCTTATAAATGTGTCATCCTAAATTGAAAAACCTTACCTGTTCGAACTGGAGGCTGAAGAACTCTGGGATTGATGTAATGCTTTGAACATTTCAGGATTGATATCCACATCACTGAAGTCAAAGTTGAAACAATAAACATTAGCGCTTAACTATCTATTAATAGCTTAACTGGTTATTTACTGTCTAATCTGGAATGATAAGTACTGATGTTTTTTAAATAGTTCAAATCATGTCAAATCATTACCTTTTAGTACGGCGTCCATCTCCTTTTTGCTGAAATAAAACACAGATATCCAAATTAATTTAGAATATATAAACTAATTTATATTAATAGTCTAAGAAAGATTTCTATGTCAAGAAGAAAAAGCACAATTGTAAATACACCCATTTATAAATGAATAGATACCTCAGGTTTATTATTGAGACTCCCTGATCTGCTGAGATCTGTGCCAGATTTTCTGAAATAATATACACAAAAAAGCATTAGTTAGTTGCAAAGTGAAAAATTAAAATTTTTATGCACAAAATTAGAAAGTTAATTCAGCTGTACTTTGATATTTATTAAAATAAGATCCCTTGTTCAGAAATCAGAGGGTCTATCAGGATGCTAACAAAAATACTGACAGCCCTTACATCTAACAGTTAGCAGGTATTCTAATAGTTCATAAAGATAATCTAATTTCTCAAATGAAAGCCTTCATCCTAATACAATTCATAGTAAAAGTAAAAAGTTTCCCCTTTCAGACCTTGCGATCTAATACAATTCATAAAGGTTATCTAATTTCCCAATTAGCCTCTGCCGAAATACAAACTAAAAACTCTTAGTTTGGCAGCCAAATTTCTTTGCATGGCCACTTTGCCTTTTCAAGGACACAAAACTGTGGACAACTATGTAGCAAATGGGAAAAGATGAGAAATAAAACAACTATTTCTCCACAATATCAATATTATTATGCTTGTAAGAGTGTTAGATATCATTGAGAAATGTACCAACCTTTCACCTTCAGAATCCAACTTGCTTCCTGAGGTTGAGACGGAGAGACCAGGTATTCCAGGGCCAGGTCCTGTTGGACTTGACTCATACCGCCTGACTATTGAGCCCACTGAGTGCTTGGGTAGACCAGCTATAAGGGAAAGGATGTTTGCTAGAAGTCATAGGAGGGAAAGTGGAGCCAGATGGAATCGTCAAAGTATGTCAAAGCCAGAGATCAAGTGTGAAAGAGACAGGAGTAAAGTTCCAGGACAAAGTAAGTCACAAAGAAGTTTTTTTGTTTTCAGATCAAGGAACCCAAGAAATAAACGTGTATCAAGTTGAGAGGGGAAACAATAATGTATAGCAACAGCAAGACACAGGAAGTGTTGACCAGCAGACACAAGGTTGGGAAGGGGGGGAGGGGCAATGGGGAAAGGGACAAATAAAAATATATGTAAAGCCCAAGCCAAAACATCAAGCATGCAAACATGAAATGATTGATAATATAAAGCATTGATAATATAAAGCAGTCTTTGGCCATTCTGTGGGCCAAAAGTAACAATACAGTTTTCAACCTACAAAAAAAAAACTGTACTATCACTTGGCCAGCATTACAGACGAATTGTAAGAAGACATTTCTTAATTCCCAATCAGTGGCATACATCCTAAATCATTATTGGCACTATGACCTTAGGTATGCAACTAAATGAAATTAAGACTATGCCAACACAAAACTTCAGTATCAAAGAGGCAAAAAAATGCAATATATTCATTGCTGGACAAAATGATCTAATCATAGAATTAAAAACTTTTCAGTTGGTTAGATTTATTATTTTCAGTCACCACAACTGTGCATGTTCTACTCTCTAGAAAAACTATTACACTTTGTTCGAAACACATGATAATCATTGTAACTGCCATAAAAAATGTTGATGTATGATTGCTAACTATAAATGATATAATTTGTTTATGTGTTGGTTAAGTGTTCAACAGCTTTATTGAATCAGTGGAGCTAGAGAATAGATCTAGACCCAATCAATCAAGAAATGTAAACCAACTTAAGTCAAAATTAAATTAGATCATTTTAGTCTGTACAGCAAATGCCAGCAATTAGAGAACAAAAAGATTAAAAAAATGCAAGCCATAAATTAAAAAAATTGGATATAACAAGAATAATTAACATTAATGGACTATACAATAAAACACAGTATGGTATAGGTGTGCAATAAACAATGTTTAAGTAATTCCTATGCAGTACTATTATGCTGTCAAAGTTTTTCTTTCTACAAGAAGGACATAAATGAACCAAAACAAGCAAACTTAAATGAAATAGATCTCGTCACTCTGTTAATAGAATTAATATACTTCATGGGGATTCTAAAAGAACATAATGTATTTAACATGCAATATAAAAATGATTCTATAGCTATGAAGAACATGTTTGTGTATTGTTTAAGGGAAATAATAGATGAATTATTTTGTGATAATGAAGGCTCATGGAATCTAAACTACTGGCAATGTCATTACTGGATTATTATTTTCTTTAAGTAACTTCAAAGTATCAATTAATCTCAAATTTAAATATTAGATTTACAAAATTATACTTTCTTTTTTTTTTGCTTTGATTTTGAAAATTGTTTTTCTACACATTTTAGTTTTATAATTTAAAAGATTTAATAAAAGATATTTTTCGCTTAAATCTTCTTCGTCCATGATCCAAATTGTTTTAGAAATGTTACAAATCTGTTACAAAATGACTCAATTTTCTAAATAAATGTTTCCTAGAGGAAAAGAAGAAACTACAAGTAGATGTTTTAATGTCTGACAACCTAAGCAAATCAAATGAGGAGAGAAAAGCAAGCTAGAACTAATGGATCAAAATGCAAATGAAACTAGAAAGATAAAACAAGGTGCAATGAGATAGAGTCTAAAATGGCAGGAATAGGATGAAGAGAGCTGAGCAAGTCTCTTAAACATAGTTTGACATCATTAAATGCTTACATTTGAAACAAAATGAAAGGTTAATATGAAGTAGATAATTATTAAGGGATACAAATAGAATTTCAAAAATGACTTCATCACTTAACTCGTGATGAACGTGAAACAGGTAGTAAGTCATTTGAGCAGGAATGGGGGAGGGGGAAAACGTACAAAATAGTTCACAAAAATGTTCAGTATGGAAAACAAAACTTTATCTAGATATGTTTACAAAAAAAAAGCATTATGAAGAATTGCCCACACCCCTTGAACATGCCTAAAAAATCAACATCACTGTTGATTTCTTAACAATGTTCATGATTTTAATGACTATGTTTTGTAATAATACTAGGAAAAAAAAAGTAGCCTCCCAAGAGCTAAGGAAATATAACTACTACTACCAATCAGAAAGCAATGCAAGCAGGATCTCTTACACCAAGCCATAAAAAAAAATAATCTTGGGGTGATAGGAGAAAGAGTGAGACAATGAAATCAGACACAGCAGTCAAAGAGGAATAAAACTCTAATAGTAATAAGCAGAAAGACAAATGTGGTGTTCCTTAAAGCAGATCTAACATATATATATTTCCTCATAGTTTGTTTTTTGATTCTAAATAACTACAAACTAAAACTATATTCAAAACAACTGAACACATTCTGTGACATATGAAACTCTGGTGACTACAGTAAATAGGAGCTAAGAGTACTTGTAATTATGATATATAAGGTATAAGGCACTAGGCACCTGAAAAGTTTTCTCATAGATTTAGGTTTTCTTTTAGCAAATGTTCAATGTGTACAAAAAACAAAACAAACAAAAAATAAATCTTCTAACACAATTCTGTGAGCAACATTAGAGGATGTACTCCCCATCCCCACCCCCCCACCCCACCCCCCAAAAAAGATTTCCCTTAGATTCTCTTCAATAATATTTTTATAGTGCTTACTTTCAAGTGATTTATGTCTGCACAATTATTGCTTTCAACATTAAATCTGAAAAGAATGTTTACCTAAGCCCTTAATTTCACTAAATGATGGGTCATGAATGTGACATTAAGCAGGTTTGAATATACACATTTTCATTATCTTATTAAAGGAATTTCATGATTATATATGGAAATACAAATAAAGAACATAATTCCAGACTACATTTCTACCAGTCCAATCATTAAGTGCACCTACCTAAATCTTCTTGATCTTTAGGGTAAGGTTGAGTTATGTGTGGAATCTCTGATAGAGGTCTCTGTGTCTCAATGGACCCTTGGCCTACTGAGTCAATAAATTAAAATATTAATTACAAAGTCCCCTTCTAAGTTGTAAATTGCTATTCCATCTAATCTATACAGGTGTGTATCAAAAGATATGAAACAGCACTGATGAATAGACAGAACACTAACACCATATATGGTCAGATCCACTCCTCCTCCAAATCCCCATTGCCTGACATTTTTGCTAAATGGTACTGCTATGTCTACAAATATCTAGGTAAGTTGATGAAGAAGATAAAATCTTTTTTTTTTTAAGAGAATAATTATTATGAACGTATGCTATAAAGGGACTAGATATTAGTCCCAATGAGTTTTGAAAAATCAAATGTGACATTACCTCTTGAATATTACCTCTTAAATATCTAAATATTAATTTTAAAAAAATGGAAGGATATTTTATCATACTGAGCATTATATGGATTACTTTACTAGTTATGGACTGTTTCTATTATCTAACCTAAAATAAAATCAGATTTTCAGTGTCTCATCTTCACCTTAGAATTGCACCTCTTTAACAGTACTGAGAAGTATCTTTGTGAATACAGAGACTTACTTGTTGGTTTCTTGGGTGGTGGTGGTTTAGACAAAGGCCTGTCTTTCCTTTTCAATTTTCCTCCACAGGGCTCTGTTATATTCTCTACACACTGTTTGTGGAGGGGCATCTTACAGGCTGAAACAAGAGCGCGCACTTTAGTTAATGCCATCTCAAAGTTTCCTAATAAGAACTAAAGAACTAGCGGGAGAGATAAAAATAAAATTAAATAGAACAACATTTATGAGGGTGTAATGCAGCCAGCACAACGATTAACCACCCCACCTTTACTACCAGCAAACAAAACAAAAAAAGATCTAGGTAGTCTAAAAAAAAATGTCCCCTCTTTTTCTAAGATTCAAACCAATGATCAAATCAGTATCGCAGAATCATTTAGGTGGTATGTTCTATAGTTCATGTCAAGACTTCAAAAGACTTGTTTTAAATAACTATACAAGACAGATCTAAACACTAGTCACAGTGAAAGGGAATAATAGGATAAAATTTGGTAGATATATGGAGGATTCTCTTTTCAAATGAAGAAAAAAAAAAGATGCCTGGCCACTATCACACCCCACCTTCATGTAGACACAACTGGGACATAATGTTGAAGTAATTTTTTGCTTCATGATAATCACTTAACCCTTTCTCTCCTAACAGACGATTCCACCAGAATGTGGTAAATAATTACGGGGAGAAAGAGTTAAATGTTAAAAAAGGAGAAACAATGTGTGTTATGAAAATGAGCAAAGCTGTAAGACTTACTCTGACACTGGTAACCCTGAAAGCCAACACCCCATAGTAGACCACCACAACAGTTGCAGTTAGTGGTCACAAAAAAATGTTGGAGGATGAACTGATGACCTTTAACCTCCTGTGGGAGAGAATATTAATATTTCCAAGATGAGATAGTCACAGACACTAAAGTAAATATATTTAGGCGACATGCACACAAAATAAGTGACTTTCTTCATATTTTGTTTAAATGTTGATTGCAGATTTTCAGACATGCAGGACAATCCGTATAACACAAACCTTTTGTCATATTGAGGGTACAGAATTTGAAAGTATTTTAATATTTGAAAAGTGAAGTATTTTAAGGATTGATAAGTGAAGTATTTCAACAATTTTTTTGCACTTTTAGAATTTCTTAACCATTGACACACAAAATAATTTTTATTATTTAATGGAAAAGTAATCTTTCAATTTGTGTACTGGAAAATGGTTTTATTTCAAAATTTCTCCCAAATCTTCCTTTTCTCATTTTGTTTCTTTTTCTATGGGTTCCATTTTATCGCCACCACATTTCTTCATATAACTTTCTCCTGTATTTTATTGCTTAAAGAAGGTCGACAGAACTTTAACACCTGAAGTATTAACTAAGAGCACATTACTGTCATTAGCTTTTAGTCTGAAAATCCCCAATACATTGCAAACATAAAAGACCAAAATAAAGTTTTGTAATATTAGACACAAACTTCCTTTAGACTGACCTTGGCTTTACTGGAGCGCATGGGGATGCGAATACTCTTCTTTTCTTTCATCATGAATGTCTGAACTCTCTCTAAAGTGGGATGGGAGGATTTGGTACCAACCCATGAACGAAGGAATGTGGCAAAAGCCCATACAATGGCCTGGTCTTTTTCTACACGAACATTGTCTTCAACACTGTGAGTAAAAAAAAATATATATATACACATAATTAAATATTTTATATCTACTTTGAACCTTTTGACTTAATTCAATGATTATTGTTAGTAAATGACTGACATTTATATAAATAATCACTAAAAATCATGTGAGAACAAACAGATACTTATTATAATAAAAACTTGGTTTTACCCTAAACTACTTATCACAGGAATCAATGTCTCTTCAGCAGCTTTGATCTCCATACTTTTGTCCATATTATCCTGAAGCTTGACATAACCATAGAAATTTAACATTCCTGAAAAACCATAACAAAAAGTTACCACAAATAAGAAAAAAACCCAGAGTGTTAGCACAATACTCATGTAGCACAAATAACATCTTTTGTTAGCCATAAATGTAAATACTAATAGAGGAGGTTGGTCTACTGAAATTTTTTTGAGCAATTGGCACATGTTACTCCTGCATTACAAAATTTTATACAAAACTAGTAATTAAGTGTTGTCTGATCAAGCACTGTCATAAAACATAAGATCTCTGCGAGAGAAAAATAGGTGGATAATTCCAATACTGGAATCAAAAAGAAACAAAGCAATTCATTGTGGGGATGCCTCTGAGATGAATAGATATACGACTCATTAAAACATTGTTTTACCTAAATCTTTTTTACTCCTAAAATCTGATAACAGCTCACTAATCTCATTTTGTACATTCTGTCGAACAGGCTGGAACATTGTCCTTAGGGCTAGATCATTGTCTGTCTTGGTGGCACTGATGTTCAGTATATTGTCCATTTGGCTGATTAAGATGTCATCATCACAGACACTCAGAGGCTGTATAAAGAATAGAATAAGTGCCAAAAATGTGTTTCAACATAAGAATAAAACTCTTCAACATTCACCATGAGGGTGTGAATCATAACTATCAAATCTTAGTTCTAGATGAAATGTCAAACTAGCTTAAACATTAGTGTGCTTATTTTAGTACTAGCAGAATACAAATTTTGTTTTAAAAAGAAAAGCTATGAATTTCCAGAATTTAGACTCAACCTTAACACCATGCGTGAAGTAACTTTATATGAGACTTTCAAAAGCTTAATAAAAAAAATAATTGGAAAATCAATTAAGACGAAATTAACATTTAAAATATCTCTATTTAACATTACTTTGTAATAAAACTATTCAGGTTCATATTGTGGACATCAGAACCAACATCTGCATTTCCCCCAAATAGATGTCAATTATACTAATTTGAATAATGATTTTGACATTGGTAAACTTACGGCATTCTGTGCAATAAAGGTGGAGTATATCTCATAGGCATACTTTCTCAATTCTTTAGAGTTGGCAGTACAGCGGAAGTACTGATCTGATATTAGATGAAATAGCTGGGGACAAGATTAGTAGCAAATTAGCAAAAGAGTTATGACAGTGAGAAAGTTATGTTTCACAGCCCTAATCAAACTATCAAACAAAAACTATCAACAAAACATTAACCTTCTAATCCCTAAAGGAATTTATTGAGCAATTTTTTTTTAAACTAACACACACTTTCCTTAATATGAAAATAACATTAAGACTAAGTCATTTTAAACAGGACCAATACAAGATTTTGCATGTTGAGTTCAGAAAGCTTCAATACAATGTCCCAGAGCACAACTGAAATCATCTGAATATAACGCTTCAAGACCCCACAGAAACAATGCAGTAGTTCAAGAACTGCTCATAGAAGAACAACTAGCACACTGTGAACCCAACAAGATCTCTGTACACAGCCTCAAGTAATACTTTGCAGAACAAATTAGCCATCTTTCAATAAAAATTTGGATTAATGCAATGTACTTCAAGGAATACTGAAATAGGATTAATTGTTTTTTGGTCTTTTGGCAAGTCTTTTTTTTTGCACAAATGAATAAAAACTAAGTGATAAAACTGACAATAATACAGGATAAATGTCTACAAACAAATACCTACCACTGGGGATGGATCAAGATTATGAAAGAGGTAATTGAGGAAAACAGCCAAATGGGCAGGCTTGGACTCCAACAATTTGATATCTGCAAATGGTCCAGGGTTATTCATCTGGAGAGAAAAAGAAAAAAAAAGTGTTAAATTAACATGAACTCTATCATTTCTTGCTTCAGTACAATGAAATAGACTTTTGCTTTTATGTATAGAATTACTACTGCAATAAACAAAAGAATAATGTTAAGACTTAATAGCTGCCAATAGCTAGTTTCATTAGTCCCTGATCTGTGGTTAAGATATATATTATTTTTTGTGGCGTGGGTTTGTAATCAGTTTCTTGTAACTTAAACCTATTCATAATGTATCTTGTCTTTAATAAAAGATTCTATGTGTGTAAAATAGTAGCCATTGCTCACTTAGACTCTTCTTTTATATTTCATTTTCAATTATAAATAAATTACTTTCATTTACATAGACATCAATTCACATGTATGAATTGCAAATCTACAGAAAAAAAAATTAGAAAAACTCAATTGATAATGCTCCATCATTAATCAATGCATCAATTATTAAATATAATACTATCTACAATAGGTACAGAGAAAGGCTACAGAGTGACTACAGCCAAGAAGTATCACAACAACTTGTAAGTATTCAAAGTCAAGACTAAATCAAAGAGTACAGGGAACAACCCATAACCAACAATATTAGTTCTACATGAAATTCTAACAGCAGATACACAATTTAAAAAAAAAAAATTGGAAGACAGTATCTTTTCAGGTAAACTGCATACCATTAATGTCAGCTGACCATACATGTTAATTGTACAGTCAATCTCGGTATATCAAAACATGCTAATATGTTCAAGTATATCTGTCTGGCACTGGTATTATAGATATATTGAGCTTTTCCAAACCCAATCTTGAAAATTAAAGATTCTGAGGATATCAAACAGTGGTATCATGCTTTTTTTTTTTTTTTAAATGTACAGCTCCTTTCCTGGTTTTCATTTTTTTTTCGGAGGCACATAATGGATTTTGTACTTGCTAGATTTATAATTTCCATAGACATACTTTCTGGAATTAAATTTTCTTGAGACGGTCTTGTTGAATTAAAAATTTTAAAAAAAATTTTTAAGATGCACTATTTCTGGATTTTGACTATCCTGACATGCAGTAATTGGACTTAGGTTTTTCTTTATATGATCTTGCTCTATTTTAGCTTCCCCAAGAAGCTTGGATGGCATTTCTCACCACAACAAGATCCTGTAGCACTGACTAAAAGAACTACTGGCATAAACAGGTTGAAATATATACCACATAAACCCTTGTGTTAATATAAATAGCAATATATACAAAGGGTAAGATCAACTGTTAATGAACTACCACTGCAGATATAGAGCAGCACTATGCCTGAACCTTATGATTAATACACATGTACAGCATGCAACACACAGTGATTAGATTATAAAACTGGTGGCTTTAAAGAAGTTAACATTTTAAGTAGTTTTGTGTGTGTGTGAGAGAGAGTTTTTTGTCATTATATTCCCAGTGAAGTGTCAGAATACACCTAAAATTAGACATCATTTTATTTTTGGACTTCTAGATAGGATTAGCTGAAGAATTGAAAGGTAAAATAAAACAATAGCTACAACATAATTTTTTAGAAAAAAAGTAAAGTACCCTATATAGACCTAACGATTTATAAAGCAGATGATGAAAAGGTCATCTGTTTCTAGGGCCAATGGTTAGGATGTCATGTGGCCAGCACAACTACTTTCTCCAACTCAAGTCAGGTACTCATTATAATGGGTGGACTGAATGGCATCCTAAAAAGTCCTGAAAATCAAAGTCTTTACCAGGATTTGAACCCTTGACCGTTTACCGTTAGGAAACCAAGCACTTTGCCACTCAGCCACTAAGCCCCTACACAATTGTTTGGCCTTGAGTCAATTCCCAATAACAATTGTTTTCTTTGTTTTTGGAAATGTTTAATTAGTAATCTTGACAAAATGATCTTAAGTGAAATGAATGTTAAAGAAAAAGTCGTTTTTTTAAATACTAACAAGTAGTAATCAAACTTGTATGAAGCAGTCTATCAATGTTCTTGGTTTCCCATTCTTTTCACAAATATTTAAAAAAACAAAACTCTAGTTAACACAATGTGAAGATTTTGTTGAAAGTAGTTTATGTGAAACAAAAAAACAGAAGATTTTACTTCTATGGTTGAGCTATGCCAATGATGTAAATAAATTAATACTGCTACTGTTGTATGCATGGTTGAGGTATCTATATTGTTGTTAATAATCATAATATGAATGGTTATCAACACTAAGAGTGATTGGTAAAAATCAAGATTCCCTAAAAAGCTAGTGAACAAGTCTATTATCTTAGTGTCAGTAACTGGCAGTTTAAACTGGGTCCTTTGAAATTGCATAATAAAAATTAGATACATAATTTTCCGAGACTGGTAAAGCTGATTATAATTACTAAACAAAAACTGGTTTAAAAACCTTCACATATTTTAAACTGCCAGTAGCTGGAGGACAGCCAAGAAATAGACATGCCCCAGACACAATGCAGGAGAGAAAAAAAAATCTAGAGCATAACATATATGATATAACCTCAGGGCCTGTTATCTTAGTGCCAATCGGGGTGGTCGGTCTTCCTCCTACCCAAGGATTGACTGCAGCCAGTAACTGTAGACAAAGACCTGGACAATCTAATCACATGCAGGAAACAACTAAAGCTCAACACTATGTGAGAGACAATGACCTATGAAGCAGTAGGACTACGTGTGAGGTGGTGCTGGAGGTGTTAGCACTCTCATGTATGACATGTTCAGTGGCAAACCATTCACAATTAACTGTGTGGTGTTAATAGCATTGACTTGCTTCTCTATAACTATAATGCTGTAGTTGTTTTTTAATAATTTATTATTAACAAATAATGTGCAGGAAATTCAATTATCATTCTAACACACATATATCAAGTACTCTTTTTTTGAATCTCCAATGTTGAAGTTCAAATTTTACATTCACTTTTCAAAGAGAGACCTTATTCTCACTTTAAGTTGTGATTTTTTAATTACACTGCTAGTTTTTTTGGGGGGGTTTTAAATAATATGTATGTCAAAGTCCCAAGTGTGTAAATAAAGTCAGTGTCGAAAAATAGAAAAAACAATGTTTTCTAACAAACATGTACACACACACATCAAACGTGTCAATCAAGACACTCTAGCTTCAGGTAACTTGTTCTTCTGAACATCTGCTGTTGTCAACAACTAACCATCCATTTATTCTCAGGTAGATGGGAGCAGTCAGGTCATAATCATAGCTGCCCCAATTAGCCCCCTTAACCTAGCAAGCCACTTTAAAAGGAGCTAAAACTATAGCAATACTTGCAGTGTCATCTAAGGGAACAAAATACTAGCAGAAAATATCTAGTGAGACTTGAACAGTAAAAAAAAAAATTGAAAAATACAAATTCCAATTTGTTTACAATTAACATTATATAAACAGAGAGTGTGCTTCAGTTAGCTCAGCAACAAAACCAAACTAATACATTTAAAGATTTAAGTTTTTCTTTAGCTTACAAAAGCAGTGTATGTCATAGGAGCATTATTCTGTTTACTAATTGTGAAGAATTGCAATTGAGACAAACATATGTAGCAAACACTGAACATCATTTACCATTGACTTGTATACTCATAAACAAACTCTCTTTAGTCTCATTTGGTTGTATATTTAGAGAAAAGATTAAGTAATCTTAAGTTCTATTTTAAATAATGTGAAATTAATCTTTTCTTCTTTTATAATGAAGACAAAGATGGAAGACATCAGATAATGAAATGATCTAATAAACAATTTCAGTAAGAGTGTAGCATTGAAAGACCAAAATTATTGATTATTTACACTTTTTTATGACTTGAATATCCCAAAATTCATTGCAAATTATGAAACAAAAAAAGTTATGTTCAGGGGGGTAGACTTGACCTACTTGGATTACCACAATTCCGCTGGTTCCTCTGTGGTCTACTTCTTACAAAAGTACACAAACAGACCACCAAACTAACTATCAAGACATAACACAGAGTGCAGGGACCAACACAGAAGACTATTTGCTTTTTACCTGTTCATCCTCAGAGTGCACCTCCTCATCATCTATGGTAATTATATCTGTACTCATGGTGTCCTGGAGAGAGAGAAAAATTGTTCAATTTGATTGAAATCCAAGGTTAATGAGACTATTATAGCAAAGTGCAAAAAGTGGAGAATGGTAACCTGTAAGCACTTCATTTCACATTTTTAAATGCCCAGTATACCCCCAAATTATTTATCTGAAAGTGATAGTGTAACAAGGGTGATTTGATTCTTTAGGGAAATTGTTCGCTTTGTGGCACCAAACTTTACCCAATACATTCTACCAGTTCTTAAGTATCCCAAAGTGAACTAGCAGACTAGTTCATTGACAAAGAAGGAACTGGACATTGACATAGCAATCTTGATAACACCTAACTGCCTCGGTAAATGTATTCCTTATTGAGACAAGGCATTTAGACCAATTGTTTCATTGGTTTGTGACAACCCCAAGTATTGAACACACTTTTTTATTATTTCTGTGTGTAGTCTGTGAAATACATTAGGGGAAAAAGAAGAATCTTAAACATCAGGCACATTGGACTCAACATATATAGAACTCAGTGACTAAAGTTTATTCAAAAGTTTGGGAGAGATTAAAAACATACTACTGTTTCTTGGCCATTAGGGGTAGGCGACACACTGGGGCTTGTCTGCGGTGAGTCATATACACTACCAAAGTCGGATGTTGTGGTCGGCACAGATGAAGCCTGGAGAAAGGAAAAAAAAGGAAATACATGAAATACAAAATATGTCATTAAAGTGCAACGTGAGGCAATTTGTAAGCCTTTTTGATGCTAGGTGCAGAAAAACAGGCAAACTTCTTAAAAGTGAAAGATTAACAAAGGGAGAAGGGTAGGCAACATATGGACACAGCTGGCTGAGGTGGCCACAATTTAAAAAAAAAAAATACAGCAATAAGCTGATCAAAAGTAATAGTGATACAGTAGTTACATAAAGATAACCACAATAACACAACAGACTTAAATGTTCTGATAAAATCACAATATACATTCAACATAGAAAGTATTTTCTTATTACAGGGAGATTTTATTTTAGTTTACATCTTAAAGTGATTTATAAAATATTTTTTAGTGCAAACATGATTGAATAAGTAATACGAGAAAGAAATGTTTATAATATAATTAGTTTAAAATAAAAGGAACCCATTTTTTTCTTAAATTAAACCATGAAAAAAAAAAAGTAAGCTAATGAAAATACCATTCATCCAGCTGCTACTTGCCCCCCCCCCCCCAACAGGCCGCCTCTTTTGATTTTGAAATGAATTTTAAACAAATTTACAAATAATGTCACTTCACTTGTAATGCCCAAAATGTAATCCACCTATTAAGTTGTTGGAGATGACAGCAAAGTCCATGCAATGAAATACATGATCAAATGACAGGACCATCGAGACGGACTATAGTAAATCTGTTGTAGCTTGCTGATGCCATACTAATTTAAGGCTTGGGCTGTTTGGCTTTCATTAACACAGCTAATTAGAAATAAAGCAGGACAGACAACACAGTAGCAGACCATGCAAAAAGAAACATAAAAAAAAAAAAAAAGAAAATTACACAAACAAGTAATTACATTGGTTGGGTTTATTTAAAACTGTTAACTTTTGTTTGCCTTTCTTTTTAAGCATCGAACAAATCATTAGTTGGCGAATTAAAAAAAAATTTATAAAGTATTAATATGCATTGAGCAGTAGAATCAATATACTTCAAATCTTTAATTCAGTCTAGCTGAAAGAAATTCTTTTTTTTTCTTTAAATAAAAGATATAAATGGATAAACCCAACCAATGTCAGACATGCTGCTACAATAATGAGGTCACTGGGTGGGTCTCTCCAGCAGACTGACACTGTAGGTGTGTGATGTGTGCTGGGTTAATTGTGATTAATTACACATCAAGTGCAAGTGATCATAACATGAGCCTGCTACAAAGGTAAAGGTGCACTTCTCACAGTATATGACAGGCTAAATAAAATAGCTCAAGTCATTTTTTTTTCTTTAAATCATTTCCGCAATTCAAGTCCACCTTACTTGTTAGTTATGCCCCAACTGTTTTCTCTAAGTAAGCATATACAATCTAAGAAGTGTTTCTGTTCAACTTTACTAATAAAATATTTTGAAATTTGTAACAAAGATAATTTACTCCCCCCACCCCCCAGGAACATTATAACAGCCTGAATGAAAGTAAAGTTGCATTACATTTTACTTAATAACCTGTTGGTTTTTTTTTAAAGTTAAAAAAAAAGTTCCCCTTTCAGACATAGTGATCTATGGCCCACGGTTAACAAGGGTGTCATGTGGCCAACACAACGACTACCTGCCTTTTCTTTTCCCCAGCTATATCAGGTACCCATTAGAGCTGGGTGGACTCAGAGGCGCCCTAAAAATCCTGGACTTCACCAGGATTTGAACCCAGGACCACTTGTTAAGAAGCTAAGCGCTTTACCACTCAGCCACCATGCCTCTATTTATTAACTGAAAGATAATAAAAAATATAGCTTAATTTTCTATGATGTAACTCCATGATCTATCATCATATATATAGTAAAACCCAGTAAATGGACCTCATTCACCAATCGTAAACAAACAACATTTAGCCACGTTATAAATATTGATAAAACAACTGAAAAAACTGTCACAACACAGCCTGTGTGTGTATTACGTAATTTGTATAGAAGAGCTAGAGAATCACGTGGCTAAATGTTTTGTTTACAATTGGTGAATGAGGTCCATTAGAACAATATCTATAGAAACAAAACAAAAACTCTATTGGCTATTGGATCAAAAATGTGGGAGTAAAAATGAAAAAGATGTTACAAGTATTAGTCCTGAAACCTTAACAGGTGGAAAATAATGGAGAATATTTATTCATGGAATAAGTGTAATGATAAAATGCATATTGGCTCTGTGATATTTCCTAAGCTGCTCAAATGGCAGTGGAACACATGAAGACAACAAAAGAGAACCAGGAAACAGATACTGATGCCCATTAATAATAACAGGATGCCACTATAATAAAGAAGCAAAAAGAGGACAGTCCCAATAATGAATATCTCTATGTTGGTTCCTTTGTCAAGTAAGCTTTGTCAAAAGAACTCAGAATATGTTCTTCAAATGTTGATTACCTATAAGCAACCTATCCTGTTTATTCATTGACCTATATTGTAGTGTTCCTTTGCAAATAGAGCACTTTTAAAAAAGATCTCTTTCTAGATGGTGTAGTAATACTTATGTAATATACTTGAGAAATCCTACATAGACATAATTTGTCCCAAAGGTTGCCGACCCCATGAACTAGAAGCATACAAAAAGTACTAGATGAACTTAATATATCTCAGATGTAAACAGCTTCTGGTACTGGTACTACATGTCATGGTAAGTTAACATCAGAACAGGGAGACCCCACCTCCAACATCCTCACCTCACTACCTGGTCTCATGTCAAGACTCGTTTGAGAACAATGGGTGTGTGCATAAAACTAGAACAGTGCTTCTCAATTTGAGCTACCCTAGTACCCTTGCTGTGCTGTTAGTCAGTGACTAAATTGAAGAAGAATGGGGTTCTTGTATGTATATTGGTGATGGGGGATACCAGAGTGAGGGAAGGACAGTGCTGGCAAACAAAAGTCTACTCAAAAGGTTCTCTAGAGAGAAAGAAAAAAAAAAAGGTTGAGGACCACTGAACAAGAACAAAAGGTTTCTGTGTTTTGTGTTCATATAACTATTTACATGACTACACTGGCATGCTCATCCATAGTAAAACAATGATGAGTAAAAGAACAAAAGATGACATATACAGTAAGTTATTTGTGACAGTAGTAATATATATTGGTGTAAAGTGAACCAATTTTAAGCTTTGCTTATTAGTTAGTAAACTGATTTACACACCACAAGTAAGTGGTTCATCATACTGCCCAATTAATACTGTAACTATCAGGCCATAGTGTATAACTTTGTCAGTTATCTATACTTAATCGTAGAAGAAACAGAAGTGATTAAACTTTAAATTTTCTTATATAATGTAGACTTTAGGAAGAGAGGACCTACACATTTACCCTGCGATGAATGATACAAGCTGTAATGTTTTAACTGCAATAGACTTCATAAGTCTAAGACAAACAGCTTAATTAGAGACACTATAGCAGAATGGCTAATCTGTAGTTTTGGGACTTAAGACCTTCAAAAAGAGAGTCAAAGAAGTCAACTTATTGCGCTGACTGTTTAATATTCCCTAGCACATGTCCATTCCACATTCATTTCTCTTATACTGACACACAAATACATTTACATGGTGCAAACATGGTGCAAAATAAAATTGAGAGTCTATGTTATTTAAGCAAGCTTTTCACTTCTAGTGACTGGACTAGAACTTGTGACATTTTGTGCCAACTGCACTGCTTACTGTAATAGTCCACAACCAGAACATAAGAGGTCAAATTGAAACGAGATAACTTGCTTAAATAATAGAACAGGCCTTCATAAGAAAATACATAAATTCTTCAACCTATATAAGAATAAGGAGGAACAAAAGGATTATTTTGCTCAAAGCAAACTTGTCAAGGTGTTAATAACTAAAAATAAAGATAATTGGCATTTGAAAACAAAAATATTAACCAAATACTGTTATGAAAATGTTACATGTTAATTTAATATTCCACCACCTTCTATTAAAAAAGTTTGAAAATGATTGGACAGCACAGAACAAAAGAAACACACAAACACACACAAAAACCCTTGTATTTTTAACAATAACATAAATGAACAAATAGAAATTTCAACAACAACAACAAAACAAAAAATTGATAGTCCAAAATAAACAACAAAGCAAGCAGAACTTGAAAATGGGGAAAGATTGAATTACCCTTTTGAGGTGGAAATAACGTTTCTTGGCCTGGGGAGTTAAAATAGAAAGCTGAGCGGAGAGGGAATTAAAAGAGAATACATGGACATACAGATAGTGGGTAAGCAGTGAAACTGATAACAGTGGTGATACAATAGTGCTATCATGAGCTGTGAAGTGTCTGTTAGTCGAGTCAGAGGCCACAAGGACATTTTCAATTATCTAGTACACAGCTTGTAATTTTATTTCCTGCTCAACCAATGTTAATACTTCCTTGTACTCACTGTCATGGAGTAACTATAAGCACAAATTGGGCGAATCAAAACCTTTTCAGAATCTTGTTAACATAAGTACTATTAGTACATAAACTAGTGAGTTTATTTTCTTCTCGGCTAAGTGAATGCCAATGGGTTCACACACATTGGAAATGCTCCTGAATCTATATATAATAACTGATTTTAAAAACTTTCAACACACTAACACATAAAATAGCAAGTGTCTGTTGAAGAAAGGATAAACTAGTGAATATTTTTTAAAAACCACTGTTAGTTGATTCTATTAACAAGTAAAACTTGTATTGCCAAATATATATATAATCTTTTAAATCTTTCCAATACTTATATTGATTACTTTAAGACTAGCTATTGACTAGAACAACAAATTAAATGTGATCACATGTGCATCAATAAAATTATCTACTGAAACATTGCTAGTCAGGCTAATTAATTAAAACCTAAAACAAGTGTCTGATTACATGATTAATGTTTTGCATCTATCAGCTATTTTTAAAGATAGTTATGAAAACCAGGAAAACGCCACATACCAGTTGCCTGTGAGTCCAAGAGTAAAAAGTTTGTGTTGGGTCTAGTTAGTGATCAATATATTGTCCTGCTGACAGACAGCTGAGTAGTACTAGAGAAAACAGATCAGAAGGATCAATCCACCAGTTATTGATTGGACTAAATAGTGCAATCAGTTGAGAGAAGTCAACTCCTAAGAAACATTACATACCCCATCCAACTGCTACTTGTAGTGCTAAGGAGGGAAACGTGAGGGAGGGGAAAAGGATTTTTTTTTTGATCAAACTTTTTCTAAGATTGAATGTGTAGCACAGTAGTTACACATTGGGACATTTTTTTTTTTTAGAATTAGCAACTTAAACAGTAGATGCTTTATTTCACTTCTGGGTTTGATCTTTTCATAAGCTTAAATTTGATACAAACTGAGTTAATTGTGTATCCTCAACAGAATAGTCCCACTTCTGAGCACCACAACACATGAAGCAAAAGATAACTATTTTTTTCTTTGTAAAATACCCAGGAGTGTTGAAGCTCTTAAAGCAAAGTTAAGAAAAAAAGGAAAGTTTGATAAATAAAATGTAAACAAAGGCATCTCATTCCAATTTTGCTTTGCAGACAATTTAGCAGCCTTTAACTAGGCCCTATGAAATCGACCACCGGCGGACAATGGATATGCTTGTCCTGGATGTGGCAAAATATGTAGGTCACAGCTGGGGCTGCCTAGCCACCAAAAAATACTGCATTCCTCATTAATCTTCCAACTCAAAGACAAGCATTAATATTTATTATGAACTTTAACTTCAGACACTTGTTCTGACACCTAATTAGAATGCCTGGAAATCAACCAACCCTGAGAGAAAATAACACTCAGGCTTCAGTGCAAGAGGGAGACCAAAATCAAAACTAGTGGATCAAAGGATTGAAGAATGTTGTACACTTGATCAGACCTTAACAAAAAGATTCACTGTCTGAGCAGTAGAAGGTAAGAGCAAAGATGAAGCTAACTTTGTATCTCTATTGTGTGCCTACACTCCACTGTCAAAGATGGGGGGGGGGGGGGGGGGGGGGGGGTTAAATCCCATTTCCACCAATCCTGCAGAAAAGTTAAAACATCTTCTATATAAATAATTTTCTTTATCCCCCAACCATGCGGGACTCACTCACCCTCAATGAAAAAGTCATGGAAAGGTATCTCTTTCGCTGCAACAGAAAAAAACAAGGGGGTGGGGGAGAACAAGTAATGGAGTTTAAAAACTATCGCAGCTGCTACTTCACAAACTGTCCTTATTTTCCAGATATCCCTGACTCCATCAGATTCAAATTTGTCTTTTACCTTTAAGCCCAGACAATTCCCTGTTAAATTAGCCTTTGCCAAACATTCAAAAAGATATACCTGTATTTTACAAAACCTGTTTTTCAGTCATGGACAATTGAATGTTGCTCTCTCCAGAGTTCCTTCTTTTCATTCACTCAGTTGTTTACCCAAACCCACCCCATTTGAACAACTGTGTCTTTCAGGAAGTGTTCACCCATCACTGAATAGCGGCGTATGCGACTCCACAGGTTGACTAGTGTCCTAATGAATTACTTCCCAGACTGGCAATACATCCTAGTGTCTAATTACCTAGATTGAGCTCTTTAAACCTACTAAGCTGTGTACTATGTAATCAAACCTGTAGACCTGTAGGGTCTCGAGTCATAACTTCACCAGCTCATACACTATAGATGCAAAATTAACACAAAATCTACAAACAGACATAGAGTTAAACTTTGTTATATCAAATACAGTATATTGGAATAGGATAAAACAACATTATGTGCCTGTATTTCAAACATGGGATTTTCAAAATAAAAGGCATTCCAGTACTTGATATAACCAGTTTTTAGTATTTTGACTGCAAATAAGTGAAACACATAGCTGTAATGCACACATATCTTTGTGAGACTACTATTTCTGTTAGGATTATTTGATCTAATGAAAAACAGAGACTATGAATACATTATATATAAGAAGCTTAATAGCATATCAAAGCTTTAAATAGTTCAAGCAGTTATATATCAAGATTCAAAAGAAAAAAAAATAGTGTGGCATCACAAATGAAATTACTATAAAATGGAAATAATTTTCTTTTTTAATTTAATTTAATTTTTAGGCAAATAGTATCAAGCTTCAGAAGAATATTTAATAGATATGCTGACTAACTAAAAAAAAACGTAAATAAATAAAGAAGTATCTCTATGCTAAGTTACCCACCAACTCTCAGTACAAAGTAAAGTTATAGCTTTTTCTAAACTTGAGGATAATGGTTAAAATAACAAATTTAAATAGACTTCTTTGAACTGGTATAAACTTGGATACTGTAATTTAAATGAAGCTAGCATTTTTTATTTGTGCTATCCCACCTAGAAACAAATATATTTGGTGAATTTGAGTGAACTAAAGTGAGACGGTGCATTTAGAACAGACACAAATGGGTCCAACTACCTCAGAGTCTTTGAAGCCTTGGTTGTCAACATAGAAAACAGATGATGATTTTTTATTCCTGGTAGCCACGTCAGACTTGGACCTTGCTACTTGCACACCACGCATCTCAGCCAGGCTGCTCTCCCCTGCAGAGCTCGATGCTAAGGACGGGACAGAGCTCTGCTTGGAGTGCCTAATGTTGGATGGGGAGCCGGAGCGATGGAGCTGTTTACAAAGAGGAAGTCATGGCTTACAACAGGTCTGGCTGTACAAGATTAACTCCATCTGTACTCTTACTGCTACCCACTATTTTATATACTCAGAAAAATGTTAACACTATTATTTCTACTTGGGAATAATGCATTTGGATATTTGGTCCAACTTGGGCCATGTCATGCCCTGGGAACAATGCAATGAGACTGACTGTGAACATAGTTTGAAACAGGAGAGGAGCATATTCTATCATACCAGATTATAGCCTTTAATGCTATGAAGTGTAAAGAAGTAAGTACTTCATTAAGATATACATGTTAGTTATTTTTTACCATGGGAATTTAAAGAAACATCTCCATGTTTATTCAGCAGATCATTGCCCCTTATCTGTAAGACTTGACTTGTTTGCTACAGGAATTAGGATACTTCATAAGAATAGGAGAACTCAATAACAAGGTTTATCAAGATTACTAGATGGTTGTAGCTGCAATTGAATACTTGAAAGAGTGTGCACATAATATTTTCTTCTCAAGACAAGGTGATTCTTTAATAATGGGGTTGTTCTCTGACCTATTTTAACCTAAGTCATGTGGTCAGAGATAAACAATGGCTAGGACACTGTTATTTCCATTACATTTTAAATGATAATCTCAAAAGATCTTTACCTTTTCTAACATATGAATAGTTCAATTATTGTAAGCACGCCAATGAATTAGTTTATTTGCTTTAGTGTATCTCAATGTAAATGCACTATGCAACCAAATAAATAAATAGGCCTATGCTAGCCTCTATGAAACTATGATACAACAAACAATATGTTAGTGTGGTATAAACCCAGTTAATCCAACTAACTGTAAGGTTTGATCTGTTTTGTTTTTTATTGTAGAAATTTATATCTAAAACCAGAAATAAGAAAGATGTTTCTTTCAACTGTTTTTGCAATTTAAAAAAAAAAAGTCTGTTCCTAAACTACAAATATATGCTCTATGGGATAGATATTATATAAAGTAGCTGAGACAGTCATACAATTATTTTTCTTTAACTTTAACTATTTTTTTAAAGTTATGTATTTCTTATAGTTCCAGATTTATATACATAGGATAGACCTACACAAGTAACCATAGAAGATATTAAGAACTACTAAAATGGTTGATACTATGAAGTATTGTTATGTTTGTTTATTTTTACCTTGAATTAAAATCTTAAGAAAAGTTCTTGCATTTTTTTATTTAATGAGTTACTATACAAAAAATGTAACAGTAAACTTTCAAAAATGTGTACAAGATCTATGTACTAAGTAGCTTAAAATGAAAGTGTGGGGTAAAAAACATTTAACCAATGTAGGAGTACATCTAGATTTATGCCTGACTAACAAATGTGTTATTCGCTTGCTTAAGATTCCCACTATAAACTAACAGAAACTAAGTGCAGCACCAGATGCCAATAACACAACCACATGACTTGGAAGAAATAAGGAACAACCCCATTTTGAAATTTCGACTAAGTTGTTGCTGACTTTCTTAACCAAGAGATATCAACCCTTATATAATTCAATATTTGAACAAAATTTTTTTTTTAAAGTTTCCCTAAATCTAATTAGTCTCCAGGATAGAGAAATGTTATTAATAAAGAAGCAGCCTAAAGAAAATTAAGTTTAATAAAGAGAAAAAGAAACTGTTCAGACTTTTCTTGATTAGTACATGTCACAGATCAACCAAATTAGCAAATGGAGCAAACTTTAAGATTAACAAAGTTTATATGTATCTTAAAATATGTGCTAACCTTGTCAATCTGTGACACTATCAATGATAAAGATAAGTTATAGAAGCTGACTAGCTAGATGTTAAGAAAAAAAAAAATAAATACATGAGATAGTTCAAGTCCAGAGAAAACACATTTGGGAGGGCAGGGGAGGACAGAGAGAAAAAAAGGGGGGAGGGAGCAACAAGTCTCATAGCTGGCCAAATACAGATTAAGTATTATTTCATTCCTTCTAGTACATGAGCATGGCACACTAATGAGGGCATATCAAATCTAACTAAAAACAAACATAATAACATTACAGGTTAATGGCAAATAACATGAACACCAATGGTAAGGCCAAAGTACCTAGGGAGAAGAGAAACCAGCATGCAATGATAGGGAGTTCAATGCTGACTCTGTAGATCAGCAAAGAGAAACCAGCATGCAATGATAGGGAGTTCAATGCTGACTCTGTAGATCAGCAAAGAGAAACCAGCATGCAATGATAGGGAGTTCAATGCTGACTCTGTAGATCAGCAAAGAGAAACCAGCATGCAATGATAGGGAGTTCAATGCTGACTCTGTAGATCAGCAAAGAGAAACCAGCATGCAATGATAGGGAGTTCAATGCTGACTCTGTAGATCAGCAAAGAGAAACATAGCACAAGAACATACAACTTGGGTCAACCCTTGTATGCAAGACAAATAGCATGACAAAAATCATTGAACAGTGAACCAGACAACCATTATAGTCAAGTCCTGCCTAAGACAAGATCTTATAAACAATTCAAACCTCAAAATACCACAAGACTCACATACAATTAAATGACAGTCAAACCTTATAAAATCACAAGACTTTACAAACTATTACAGATGAACGTTGTAATATCACAACAGTGAACATACAATTACATTTTAACCTGGTAATGGCACAAGACTAAAAAGACTAATAGATCAGCCAAAGCATTTTTTTTGTTGTAATTATGGCATAAGCCATATATAGAAGAGCTTGTTCCAATCATCTTTTTTTCTCTAAGAGCCTCTTCAGACCTTGCTGTGCATTAATTTATGAGTTAGTCAGGATTTCAAGCCATATCGTAGCAATGGTGGCCATGATTTAAAGCCCTACCACTGCAATAGTGGTCATGATTTAAAGCCACATCACGCAATGGTGGCCATGATTTAAAGCCACATCACGCAATGGTGGCCATGATTTAAAGCCATATCACTGCAATGGTGGCCATGATTTAAAGCCATATCATTCCAATGGTGGCCATGATTTAAAGCCATATCACTGGAATGGTGGCCATGATTTAAAGCCATATCAATGCAATGGTGGCCATGAAATAAAGCCATATCACTGCAATGGTGGCCATGATTTAATGCCATATCATTGCAATGGTGGCCATGATTTAATGCCATATCACTGCAATGGTGGCCATGATTTAAAGCCATATCACTGCAATATTTAAAAGAGGGTTCCTGAGATACAATACACAGGACATAATGTGCATGTTAGGATTGCTTTATTAATGCTGCTACGTATTGTTTCTGATAATCACTTCAACAAACACTCACAAAAAAAACAACAAAAAAAACACAAGACCAGGATTTCAGAACCTCCACCCATTCCCTTTCCAAATAAATTTCTTTGAATATAGACTTGATACAATGGTTGAAAAGATAAGTGGTTCTTTTTTGTTGATCAAATCTAGTTCATGTAGTGGCAAATAGCAGAGTTGCTGGGTTCATGAAAAGGGAAACACTGGCTAAGAACTTTTACACACTTTTAAAATGTTCTTTCATGTGAAGAGACTTTTTCCTTTTCATCTATTCATTTCAAGAAAGAGAAAATCCATGGTTTCTTTAATGTGACTTTTAAGTCAAACTTTTGTCTTCAAACAATCTGTACACTAGATTGACTATGCATGCAACAACAATGACATACAAGTGAATAGACATAAATCATAAACATACAATAGAAGTGTCATGATCATTAACTTTTTAATGACATTTAGGCTTCTTTATTTAATTTATACAATGGAATGCAAGAATCAGGATGCTGAACAATCATTATGGAATGAGATTAAGCAAGTGGCATAACATACCCATGTGTTATCTATACTCCCATGTTCTGGAACTGGAGGATGACTAATTGAGGTAATGACTGAATGCTGAAACAACACAAAATTGTCAATGATTTCAATCCTAAAAACAATTAAAAATAAATTCCAAATAAAAGGAAGACAAGGTTAGAGCATTAGTGAGTTCAATAGAACAAAGTAACCTAATTGTTGCGGGATACGGTTGCTATTTATTTTTACTAGTGAACATAGGAAGAAAAGTACTAGACATATAGCGTACATTATAATTATTTAACTTCATTGTTTGCAGAGAAATATTTTAAAAACTTTGAAAAATATTTCAAACAACTAAGATTTTAACAGTGTTTGTTTAGGTTTAATAGTATTATGTTTCCTAAAATCCTAGATTCTTTTTCTTATGTAAGTTCTAAGACTTTAAGACATAGATGTTACCAGTTTGTCTTCCCCTGTCAGCTGTTTTAACTGTTGCTCCAGTGCTCGGTATGTTCTCTCTTTTTCTAGTAGCTGATTGTAGAGCTTGTCAGTAGGCTTCACTACATACTGCCTCTGAAGCATATTATAATCTTCTTTTGCCGTCTCGTACATCGTCCGAGTCATTACCACTTTCTGATTCCATAACTCTTTGTCTTTTTCAGGCTGGAAACAAAGAAACAATATTTTAATGTAACACTAGCATCAATGCAATTATACTTTTGTATTTAGTCTACTAAAATGCTTACAGTCATTATGACAGTCTATGGACTAAATAACATGAGTCCATGTTGTGACATTTAGCCCTCTGGACTAACTGTCATTAGGGCTGAATAAAAGTAAGTTAATATGGCTAAATAAATACTAAATCACTAACGGAGCTTATAAATAATTTGATACTATGTATAAGACTGACACAATATAATTAATATTGGAAGTATAATTAATCATGTTCAACGCTTGGTTAGTCAAGGCTAAGAGACTTGTACTCTGAGGTAATAAGATGGCATTATTAGCTTTTGGAAGGTACAGTGATTGCATGGTAAAGCGCTGGGCTTCCTAGCTGAGGGTTCCCGGGTTCAAATCCTGGTGAAGATTGGTATTCTTTATTTCAGGATCTTTAGGGGTACCTTTAATGTCCACCCAACTCTAATGGGCACCTGACCCATATTGGGGAAAAGTAAAGGCGGTTGATTGTTGTGATGGCCACAGAAAGAGATGACCATTACATCAATTATCCCATAGATCGCTTGGTCAGAAAAGGGAGATTTGCTTACTATTTAGCTTTCAACAACAGATAACAAAAAGGCTTCCACAGCAAGCACTTCTAGTGCATCTTGCTAGTGCAGCCTTGATGCATCTATAACATGGCAATACAACATAAAACTTTTTTTTTTAATTATCTATCATCAAGCCAATCAGTCTTCTAATAACTTCTCAAATCTATGCAGCCTTCAATCTATTTTTTTTCTGAAACAGATTTAGAAAAGGTACTCACATCAACAGGTTGGGGAGCAGTGACCACCTGGCCGGTCACTGAGTCTCGTTTGGAGGAGGCAATGATGGAAGGTGTGTTGATAGCCCCACTAGGATGAGGTTTTCCCAACAGAGTCAAGGCTACATAAGAACCAGCTGAAAAAGAAACAAAAGAACACACTATCAATATATGTGTTTCAGACTTGCTGGCACACCTTGGATATAAATTCTACATTTATTGATGACAGTTTGGGCATTGTTTTGTCCCATCTATCATCATGGACAATAGGAGCATGGTGTCAGAAATAAATGAAAAGCAGCTGCCATTAATTATTTACCATAGCTGTGAGTGTTCAAGGACTTCATGGACATGGCAAGAACATGGTTGTCATTTACAATACCAAATGCTTGAGGTTGGAGAATGGTTAGCACAATCAGTGTTGTCCACTTTTTGTTTCTGCTTCTTATGTGTGGTGGACATCAAAGAAGAAAAATACAAATTGACAACACTGACCTCCAGAACAAATGAATTCACACTAGTGTGATGATGAATGAATTCAATTAATTACAGTTTTACGTTGACCACCATGTAACAAGTACTAAGAATAATGAGATGTTGAGAGTACTCCCTGATGGGGAAGTAATTCCAGTGTGGGAATGGAAGAAGGAGACAGCTAACAATTACATGGATTGTGTGTGTGAGTGCGTGTGTGTGTGAAGCAGAATTACACCACTGTCTTCTTCCAACTGATAGTACTGGGACACCTGTTCTCTGGGATGTGGCTTAACTAGGTCAATGTGACTCACTGCTGATGGTGATTCAAGTAGGGGGGCTAACACACATACAGCACACATCCTTATCCAGTGTGTGTGTGTGTCAACTTAAGTCCTTACAGGAAAAACAATGTTTCCTTACTACAAATTGTTTTATTGTTTTGTGTTTTCTTCATTGTATTTCATAGTGTTAAAGAAAGTCTTTGGTGTGTGTGTGTGTGAGTGTTTGCTTTGATTAGCTCCCTTGAAAACTTATTTTTATTAAATTACAAGAAAACATAATAATCTGATGACTGACACTCTAAATACAACAATCTAGTGTTTGTTATTGTACGTTGGTTCCTTATGTATGACATAGAGTTCATAGTAACTGCTATAAATAAATGCTAGGACAAATTCGTACAAGGGCTCTTTCTTACCCTTAGAAAACGGCTGCCTGAATCCGCCAAGAAAACTAACACCTTAGAATTCAAGTTTCTCGTGAACATGCACGACTAGACTATTACATGATCGGTTATTTTCTGGTGGGTCTGATGACAAGAAGATAAAACTTTGATTCTGTGTGTGTCCCACTCACTAGGCTTATCGTTGTGCTGCACCTCTTGCGCCTAGGCTTACACAATGATAAGTTGGCCTGGCCATACGATTATCACTTCATATAGTAGTGAATAGGAGAGATCTTATCAAAACAAATGTTTAAAACATTAATTGTGCCAGTTTAATAACTCAAAAATAGTAATATACAGAATTTGTTTTAATTAAGGGTAAAGGAGAGCGGGGCAGGCTCAGCAGTGGGTCAAATTTGAGTCACGGTAAATGGGCCCTAACATAATGCTAATATAACCATCAGAAAGCATACACCAGTTATTGGAGCGACTGTTTGACAACCACGGCAGTTCGAGTGTTCAGAGCTTTGGCTAGTAGAATCTCTATAGTGGCCATTTCATCCTAATAATGAACTGAAGGACAAGATAAGCGGAGAAACCAACCTTGTGCAAGGTGACGAGAAGAAGGGGGGAGGGCGCTGGAGTTGTAAACGCCTTTACTGTTTCTCTGGGCTCCTAAACATTTCAGCAGCAGTTTAACTGGTTTTCTGAAAAGTGGCCCAAAGGTCAGAGTAGGTAAAGGCAGATCTACCAAAGAGGAACACACATGTCTTGCCTTCGCTAGCGCTTTCATCCTATTTAGAGAGGGGGTGGGGGCGACCAGTAGAAATCGGGTGTACAAAAAAAAAGAGGGCGCTGAGTAAATGAAGTAACACGGGAGTAAAGTGAATTAAGCTTTCGAGGGATTTTGTACACCAGAACAAAGCGAATCATATGACACACAACTCAACACCTATTAGAACATTCTGTAAGAAAGCCAGGTCTAGGCCAAAACTTTCCTAGATAAATGACAGCTTGAAGCAATGCAGAATACTTGTTAACTTAGATACTAAAATTTGAATATCTCTACAAGTACAAAAATAATATGCAAACTACACCCATATCGGGCAATATGCAACAACAAAAAAAGCGGGGGGTGTGCACCAGTGTTTTTCTACACAGTTATCTAACAACTATTGCAGCATTGCATACAAAGATGGCCTTTTCACATTCAATTAAACCTAGTTTGCTTGTAACAATACAGACGTAGATTATCTTATAGGTTTCTAAACGCATCTTCAAAAGTGTAGCATCACTTTTTTTTTTTTTTAAGAAAGTATCCCTTTAACTAGTCGCCCATATAGAATCAAATGAACTTTATCAACTACGATTACTATATGACTTTATTTCAATAACAAATGTTCACCCAACACAAATACTTTACAATATCCACATTAAAAACACACACACATCTAGTCGACTTTGTCCTTAGTGATACCGTTTTATTTCAGATCAATGGACAAGTTTACCTGCATCTGGCATGGAGTGTTACGTGAACAGACGAGCGACCAATCGCTTCAATTTCAGCAGATGGACTAAAGAAATATTCTGAAACCCAGGATAAAGTTCTCCAAAGAAAACTTGAAAATTCTGTGTCGGTAACCAGGCGTTGGAAGTACCATCACAGAAATGTTACTAGATGTTTCTACTAACAAATAGCAAAGAGGGCAAGGTTGTGTAGACGCAGGCTCCAACAAATTAGTTTGAATGACAACCAATTCAGCAGTGAGGAAATATCTAGAGCATTTTTTAGTGATGTTTAAGATTGCTAGTGTCCGATCAAAAGATTACTTCTAGAATACACTATACAACCACCAGATTACAATTGAAAAAAAAAACGGACATTAGGAGGGTTAATGAGGATAACAAAGATTTAGTACAAATGATTAAGTGTGAAAGTGTATTAAAAAGCTGGAAAGAGAAGTATTTGAACAAGTTTAACTACTCCAACGACTTGCAATTTATTTGTAAAAAAGAAGATAACAACGCCGTATTAAATCATTGTAATGTTGTACCATTGTAGATGTTTATACAGAAATATCAGAAAAAAAAATGTGTACACTTAAACTTTTTGATCTTTTTTAATCGATTAGGCAAAGACTACTCAAACTATCTTCAAGCTTTCGATCTGTCTTAAATCCCACTTATACTGGGGCTGTAGAAATGTACATGAGAGATGAGAGTACTACAGTCAGCTTATGAACGACCATAAGCACATGAACCAACTAATATCCTGTTTCAATACATTCACGTGAAGTCATACATGTATTCAGAACTACTTAGCCAAACAGAGCACACACATGCTAATGATCAAACGAAAAATTTCACAGTGCATACAAAGTAACAATCGGTTGTCTAAAAAAAAACATTAAACAATAACTCACAAAGTAAAGAGTTCTTGATTGCTTCACAAGTCATATAGATGTAAATGTGCACTGAACTTGACAGATTAAAATGGTCAATGAAACTACATGTACAGCTTTTAGCAGACGATGTACATTAAAAAACAACAACTGTTCTAACCGAAAGCCCACGACTCATTGTGAACACACACACACACACACAAAGATTCTGATTCCTTTGCACCCCCCCCCCCCCAATATTGTTTCGTTATTTGAACCAAGTTTTTAATCTTTGAAAACCAACGTTTGTCACAGTTGAAACTGTGAGGGGAAACTCAGCGCGCTTTTATTGTTTAGTTCTTCATGCTTAGAACAGTTCACTTACGACCGTGTACTACAAGAAGTTAGAATGCCATCTTTTAAATAGTATCACCCAGTGAAGTATTGCGAATGAAGGCATTGAGTGGTTAGCAGTGACGACCTATCCTTCATGGTCTGTGGTGCTCAAACTTTATCCCTACATAGACCCCCCAACCACTAATGCACATACTATGCCTCCTCCTTAGTCCCTGCCACAGTATCATCTGCACAAACGAGAGGTAGTCGATAATATTAGTATTTACAGCTCAGAACTTCAATCAATACATTTCACATGCAAATAAGTCCCACCACACCAAAAGATATATTTATATATTTAAATAACGTCTTAATTTTATAAATACATTCATGTAGTTGCTGCTTCAGGACCCCACTGACAAAATAGTTAAATAGTTCTTTAAGGCATAACCACCAGTAAATAGTTTGAAGAAACGTGTTCAATTCACAAAATACGTTTGACATTAATTTACTAAAGATCAATATAAATTCTAAACCTGATCACGTGAGTCACCATATTTTTTCAAAGACCCCTTTAGTGTCTTCTATCTTCTGTGTGTATTGTTTCCAATGTGTTCTATCGTCTATGTGTTTTCGATCTTCTGTGTGTTGTGTGTTCTATTATGAGTTAGTCCTGTTCTATATGTGATGTGTTATGTGATCTTTCTTGTATACATACAACTCTACTACTATTCATTGTGACTTCTATTTTGACATTAAAAAGGATCCTGAAATAGCAGCCTTTTCATGCAACTACATAACGCCATACACATAACTATCAGTCGACACACACAAAAACACACACACACACAAAAACCACAACATATTCGCCTCTTGTAAGTCACACTGTGGGACTCTCTCTACTCCTAAAAAGTGATCCAAATGTGTGCATAATACAATACATTGAAAAACTTGCGATTGGAAAAGACAAGCACAAGGCTAGACTCCAAGTACTTCAACTTCCTCAAACAACAGGCCGGAAAGTTGAAAATTCTTTCATAAGTCGTGTTTTCTGTTAGTTCCACTTTATGTATGTATTCTTAAATGAAATGTTTCTTGTTGAATGCCGCAGCAGATCTAGACGATCTAGGGTCTACAGCCCACCGATTAAAAGACAATTTATTTCACATCAAAAAACATGAAACGAGACATGAATGTATCTTTAATTTCAGATCGAGATCACGTGGTGTTCCGTCATAGTATTACGTTTAAAGGCAACGATTTCGTCGTTTACAAGTTTCACCATCTAGAAGTCTAGACACTTCCAACAAAATAACATTAAGCACATAGGGCGTGTGTCACAATTGCTGGAGATGCTTGGAATCCAATACCAGCACAAGACTTCATTTCTTTTTTAGTTGAAACAAGTATAAACTTTTAACTCCGAGTTTACTCCTCTGAGAGAATATAGAACAGTGTGCTGGCCATGTAATACTCTCGCCAACTGTTACGCACAGTGACTCAAATTTACATATCTTCGTCAACTGAGTTAGGAGTGTGTCCATTCTAGATTGGATTTAGCACATTAACATACCAGTATCCATCTTAATCATGTGCATGTTCATTCTGTTTAATGCATGTTCTGTGGTATCTACAGTACGTTTAAACACATTTTTTTTAAAGTAATAAATACTTGTGTACTATTCTACGTATGCAACTAAACACTCACTACAAAGAGCGGGCCCAAGAACAAGATCTGGGCGTGTCAGCTGATAGCTTGTCACAAAGGACATGCGCCTCGGTGCAAGGCAGCGGCCGCCTCACGACCATGACGGAGACATACTGGTAAGATAAAAGTCTCCACTGCGATCACAAAAGCCCAAAGGCTGTAACACTATAGGGGCCGTGTTTTCTTACTGACAGCGTTGGGAACAAGACTACGGGAGAATAGAACAGCGAAAAGAATGATGAGCTTTGATTGTAAGGATTTGATTGTACATGGAATGCGTGCATGCATTAATGCGACGTGGAGAGGGGGAGATACAGAAGGTGCAAGCAACAACACTTATACACTGCCTCTGTAGACTAGATCAGTCAACTTAACCTAAGGCCCTCGGATCATTTCTGGCCTGTACTTCATTGATATCCGACCCCACAGTGCATAAGCCGTAGCGAATAGGTTCTATGGAACCTTTTGTTTTTTATTGTTATCTGTTTTGTACATTTGCATTGTACATTGCACTGTAAAAACAAAACTTGAGCGCTAGTGATCTGCATCATTTACTGCGCATGTTGATATATATATGGAATGGTACACAGAATGTGTGTGTATCAACTAGAGTATATGGTTTTTTTAATCACGAGAAATTCATGTTAAAGTTAAAAAGCGAAACAAAACTCGAGTCCTACTTGGACAGCATTATATTCACGTCACTAATCACGTCGATACAAGTAGCACGGTTATAGCGTCAGAGGTTGAAAGATGAAAACTTCATGAGATTTAGCTTACCCAGCTCTTAGCACTCGGAAAATGTAAGGGCATTTTTTTTTTTTGGACAGCTGGTCATTTTACTGGGTCAAGTCCCCAATGGGTATCGGTCACTGAACTCCGTAGCGAACACACGAAGTAACACTTTTTCCAAATCTCGTTATCGCAAAATCTCGCTTCGTATCGCTCTTTGGCGTGGACTTTTAAATCTCACTGAGGACAATTAGCAAAGACGTGGATCATTGAGGAACCTCACACTTAGAAGGGAGCCGACCACCTCAACATTTCTCATGTAATGCAGACCATTGAGTGCACCCAGTCTTTCAATCTAAAGAATCCAGATCAATGTAGTAGTGGGAACGGGAATTAAAAAAAAAAAAAAAGTGGAAACTGGTTCAGGGCTAAGCCAATGCGTTTAAAGCTTTTAAATAACTCAATCATCTATGTCTATGATAATCCCTATCTATAAGTTTGAAGGTAATAATGACGTCAGAGATATTGAACAAAGATATAAAAAAAAATAGTGTGTGCCCTGTGGGTGGGATGGGGGCATGTGGCAGATTAAAAACAAACAAACAAACATAGTTTAAGGTAATTTTAGTATTCATTTTAAAATTGTTAGTAGACTTAAATGTAATAATGTGGGGGGGAAATGTTTTAGTGAGCGCTGCACAAAGAAGAAAAAATGATGATTGGAAACAAGTCTGTAGAAAGGTAAAACGGACCTGAGATGTGAAATCAATGCCAGAAAGTCACACGGTAAACAGCTCAACCTTCAATCCTCACGGAATGCACACAGTCTGGTTAATTCACTTCACCTAGTAGTTCTATACTACCGACTTTTTTTTCTGTGTCTTCTTCACGGCTATGTTCATAACCTTTTGCGTCATTTTGTTTGCCTGTACACACACTCATACACAGAAATAGTTAAACTTTCAAAGAGAGAAAAAAAAGCACTTTAAAAGTCAAAATCTGGGCTATAATTAGCAAAGCAACGGCCTAGGCGTTTTCCTACTTGTGAAGAAAGTCACAGCTGTGGTAATGATAGATCTCCAGGCTAGTCACCTACGTACACTCACTCGAGTGGGTAGACTGATTAGAGGGCGAGCTGCTCGGGTGGGGGGGGGGGGGGGGCTCCCAATGTTTACCAACACGACCGAGCCATTTCTCCACCCAGCACAGCCACTCGGTGAATGCTGCACGTAGAAAGCACTGGCCTATATACACTTCAAGAGATCTATATATACTGACTTTTATCTGGTTTTACCAGATTTGTGAACATTTTTTTTTCTTTGACATATCTCAAGTTCACAGTCTGAATGATATGTACATCATGCCAGCGGTCCAAAGCCGCCCTGCGCTGTAAAATGTATACAAGATGATCGATCCCTAATCACAAAAAGCTTCTCAAGTAATTCCCAACCAATAATATATTTGACTAAATTCTAATGATAAAAAGAGAATGCTTCAACAAGAGTAACTTTTTTTTTGTAATGTTTTCTAGACTTTCTTATCCTATAAACTTCGCGTGTAAAACTATACGTGTGTCCCAATGGTTCTGATTGAAGAAATCAATGCAAGACTCTTACAGTAGGAATCTGGACCAGGTTGATCTAATGAGGTGGAACTAACATTTGTACCATGTTACTTGCTATTCGTTTTGAATAAGACATTGAAAGTCACTTAATATAATAAAGGGAGGTCAGAAGTGTTTGTTGCAGCGTTTGTTTGACATTCTTGTTGGTTTCTTGGTTTATATTTGCTGTTTTTATTCGAAAGAATTGCAGGGAAAGAACATTCCGGGGGTTAGAGATTAAACTTTTGATCTTATTTGTCAGAGTTTTAGCACTAGATCTCAGTGTTGTGAAGTAGACAAAGACAGATAAATGAGGTGTCAATGACAGTGCTAGAGAAATACGTTGCAGGAGAACCTGATTTAGTATGATAGCTTCGCTACGATGACGAGAACAAGGACATTACTATACCTATCAATTCAATGAAGTTCAGACTTCTCTTTATAATCCCATCTCTATGTTCCGAATATATCACCACTAAATCCTAACAAGAAATAATATCACTGATGTATACAAGTACTCCATACAAGAAAAACACAAGTTCTGCGGACCCTACCAGCTGTATCCATCAAATGTCACGGAGTGGCCAGGTAGCTCTGGTATGAAGGCTCACTTGTCACAGCCTAACAGAACTATTGCACCCCCCTCTCTCTCCCCATCTTTACCACCACCGCTAGTTCCTTGATCCAGCCCCGCGACCTACACAGGCTGGATTGGAAGTGTCAGGTGTTTATGCTAAGCCTTAACCACCTCTCCACCACCCCCATTTTTTTTCACCAGAGTAACGCCCACTAGATCTAGCTGTGTAGTCAACATATACTATTAAGTTGTTGTTGTTTTTTAAAGTTTTCATACAGAACTCGTGCTTTTCACATCAACGGATGGAATGTCTGCGACACACGAGCTTGAGTTATTCAATTGTAAATTATTGTATAGATTGGTAAACGCACTTAAAGTAAATTACTATTACTTATGCAGTAGGAAGATCTGTTCAATCATCGCTATTTTTAACTACTGATGGCTACCAAAGGTGATAAATCACCGCGTCTCATAATAAGCACACCAATACATCAATTCAAGTCAATACCGAGCCATGTGAAGAAACAATTTTAAATACCAGTGATCAAATGAGATTCATTTTCGGTCTACTATAACATCAGCCGAGTCAAAGTGGAAAAATTGAGGAAGAACTTAGCCACAACGTTGGATGAAAATAGAAAAGGATCAAAATGAAACTAAAGTATGTGTTAATTAATGAGAAACAATCAAATATATGGGACAAATGCAGTCATCACCTACATACTAGCCAAGATTTAGCTCTTTTTTTTTAATACATAGAAGTGGAGATACCCTAGAACGTTAGAACTAACCCCAACATGTCAGCTATTCCCATGTCTTTAGTTATGCTAACTAGATTTAGAGACTGTCTCCTGGTAAACAGTGTGCTGAATGAGGCTATGGCGCGACATAATAGAGTTTGGGGGACAAAAACAATTTTGTCAATAGACCGTGACTTGTTTTCTGGAGGCATTACGTCTAACGACATAGCTTCATCAATAGAATGTATGTACTAAATGGGTACAAAACAACAATACGACCAGCAACGAAAACATTGGTCTCAAGTATTTGTCATTAACATATAGCGACAAACAGCATAAGAAAACTTTGAATAAAGACCATCTAGCAATACGTCTCGTGCAAGCCGGAATTCAACCCAAGGACAAATGTCTCACGGCACTGACTAAACACAGAGCAGAGCACACAGTCTAGAAACACGGAAGCTAGAGCTACATCATGAAGAAATAAGAATGCTATGTGAATTATAATTATCATTTCAGACTTAGTCAGTAATCAATATTTATCTAATACATTTTACTTTCTTTAACAGCATACTCCTCTTGATCTTTTTGCTTACAATAATATTTCCAGATCACTACTTTGTCCCAGCTGAAACGAATGAAAAAAAGATAGTCATCTAAATCTACAAGAGGCTTATCGCAAGCGGCAGCATTGAAGCCAAGGGACTTATCCGTAGCGCAAACAGATCAACAGCCTGTCAACGCAACAACAACCTGCAGTGCGACTAAGTGTGACGGTATTTGAGCCCCCTGAACGGTGTCCACGACCGAAACCTAACGACCAGCCTGCCACCCAGGAGTTTATCCACAGAACACCCACACGTACGTTTTTTTCCTTTCGCGGGTAGTTGGACCTATTATTCAAACCCCAGGAATTAGTGTCCACAGTCTGACTTGCCAAGCATAGGACCACCCCCGTCAACAACGAGCTAATCATAAGACTGGCAAAAAGTCTCCAATTCACTTCGCTTGTAGCTGAGTCCAAGAGGTCGGGTGTTGTAACGGCAAAATGTTTCAGAGAATACGATACTCGTGTCAGATCCTGCTTGTTCAAACGATACGGCGACATTTCTAATCCTGTTATTGTACCCATGAGTGATACAAAATACAGATGGAACGACTGGGATTTTTTATTTTGTTTTGATGGAGCACCTTTATACTTAAACATATGAAGACTATATTACAATCAACGAGATGTAAGGTCTTTAGATAGAATAAAAGCAGTTCTCCTTTTGTGACAAGTTTATGACAAAACCAAAAACGCACAGGGCAGATAAATAGTCCATGTCAAGTCACATAGACGCACCCACATCCCCCCCTATTTCCTATATCTCCTCTCTTAAGGTGCCTAATGATTATGTTCATTGATCCGTTAGGACAGGACTGTAAAGGCCTGGCTACTCCACATGGCCCACTTGACCCTCAAGCTCATTGGTTACCCCTAGCCTCCGCCCATCTTGATTGGGGACAACAGCGTTTTCGGCATCAGCACCAGGTTGATAAGGGAAGAATAAAAAAAAAATACAGTTAGATGTTAGTACACAAAATTACAATTTTAAAAAATTATAAAAACTAGTACCATTCCTTTTTTTAATTAGTATAGGTAGTTTAATTTAGATCTTCCAATAACTGAACATTTCAAAATAAAGTCGGATTAAAAAAAAAAAATAAAGATATACATGCAGGGGGAAATGGAATGATGACTGGTTGTGTGAATCGTTTCAACATCCGCACGAAGCGAGTGAATAATACAAAAGGTTTTGCTAGCATGCCAATCTAAAACGCCCCCGAGTGTGTAATAAATAATGTTGGAGTAATTAATAGTCTCATTAATTTTCATCTACTTTTATTTTCATTTCTTCATCTTGCTAGCACGACGTTCATTTTATTTATTTCAAAGGGGTGGGGGGGGGCAATTTGAAATGGAACTAGCGCGCCAGAAGTGCGCGTGAGACTGATTCTCCCATTCCGCACATGCTGGCCTCGCTGTGAAGGTAAATGTGCAAGTGATAACAGCTCACACACACATCCTGAATGTGTTCACTGCTCGTCAGCTGGCACATGCAATATGAAGGTCAATCAGCGGCACTCGTAGAAACACAAATATGAGTAAATTAACGTGGCCATAGGAAAACAAAGTCAAAAGCGCCATGAAAAAAAAAAAAAAGGTTCAAGTTACTGCTTTGATAAAGATAGTTTGTCCTCATTGGTTGCTGACTTCCAGGTCCACACGCATACACATGCAAATGAGACACACACTTGCAGTTTCCAACCCAGTGATAAAGTAAGATGTCAGTGTTCACTTAGTGCCGGGTCAAAGGCCATGGCACACATCTTGATTCTAAAGTACACAATGGGCAGCTTTACTTTTGCAACGGCAAACGTAAGAAGGTACTGACAAGTAATTCAAAAAAAAAAAAAAAAAAGAATATTTTGACATTGAATTCCTTACTGTAGGTTCAAATAATAAAGCAAAATTTTTAAAACTCAGATTTTATTCGTCAATGAATAAAAAAATTGACCATTAAGGAGATCGAACCCACGACATTAGAGGTTAATAGCACGACGCTCTAACAACATGGCTAACCGGCCATATTACAAAAGGTGCAACCTATAGATGGAGATATATAAATGACCACCAAACGAATGACGTGAGTTGTCACACAGCAAGAGACTGTGGCGAACTTTCAGCTCGATATGGCAATAAAACGTTGTCCAAAACAACGGAAAACAATTTGTAGAAAATACTTTAAAAAAAAACAAAAGACACTACCTCGCTTTATACAATTTGTAGAACATTCTTTTTTTAATTTAATTCTTTAATTTTAATTTAACTAATGAATATTAGATTTTTTTTTTAATAAAAAAGGAAAATTTTTTGCATAGCCAAATTTATATACAATTCCTTTTATACTTTGAAAAATTATAACGGCCTAAGTAAAGTTTTCCAAGAGTGGCCAACGAGAAAGTGATTCTTTTCCCAACGATATACAGCATATGTCACATTTCTAGGAAAATCGTTAGAGCCGTTTTCGAGATGCGTGTGCACCCACTCAGACGTTTCCACGAAGGTACGAGTTAAATTGTTAAAATATTACAATTTTGCTTTTTGTTTTCACTCTACCAAAAGTGTGAACTAAAAATAGTAAAAAACTGAACACTGACAAAAAAAGCTTGGAGACTTGGATGTCATGGACTATCGTTTTGCTCCAGACTGAATTAGCGCATTTCACCTTGAGTTAGACGTAATCATTGGAATACACTAAAGGAGCTTGGGTAGATGTAGGAAAGTGGAAACTGACAAAGTCGATTGCTAAAGAGAAAATGTAAGCACTGCATGGGTGACAACTGAGCGGATGAAACGTCAGATGTAAATAAAAGGTCAACTCCAAGGACACTTGAACAAAAACAAAGAATATGTCGACAAGTCTATTTCACTTTCGAGTTGGAGCTGGCCAAGGTCAAAGGGCGCTGCGGGCAAACCTTACCCCATTTCGACAGCCCTAGTCGTTGAGCGCCGCTGTGATATTAAAAGTCTATCCCTTTACTTTCCAACTAGGAACTATTTGAATTCTACGTCAGGCAATTGACAAGCCCTCTGGGTACTTGGGCGAGACTGTAAAATCTCTTGATACTGAATCTCCTGCAATAAATTTTAGACGCGTGCAACGTAAAGTGCTCGCTATATAAAGTTTATTCTGAGTTGCAATGTTGTTGTCCAGACAAGTTCCTTCTAGTTTTGTGCTTCATCTATCTTCAGTAAAATCCGCGATTAAACTGCACATAGTTAAACTTCAAAGGAAAACCAATGCAGATTAATATATTACAGCATTGAAAGGGCAGGCAATCAAAACAAAAAGTGGTTGGATCAAAAAACGGATAACATCTTCAACGTGCATTTCTTTTTGACAACTCAAGTCCGTTACATTTGCTCTGGGCTTTAACAAAACCTCACTAAAAGTTGGCTTAGAATTTTAATTCAAAGTTGAACAATAGGATAGACTAATGAATTGATGTGACCGACTGCGGATAACAGAAAGTCAGTACCTTTATTTCTATCTTAGGTTGGTGATATCTGATGGTCAGTATTTTGGTTGGGGAAAAAAAACTACTGTACATTTCAAAACAGTTTCGTTCATAATCGTTGAGGGAAAAAAATAAGTATCACGATACCCTCGCCCTCCCCCCCCCCCAAAAAAAAAATACCCAGACCAATTAATTTCATTAAAATGCGAAAAAATCGAAGTGTAGACAAGACGCTGAGGTTAATTAGTGGGGAAATGTTCTACCCAGTAGCAGCCCCTTACCAGGATTACACAAACAATTACTTTTAATTAGTCGAACGATTTTTTTAAGAACTAAAAGTCAGGACGACGTGACCATTCCAAAAGGTCAATGTGCAGGCCTAAGCATATTCCACCCCTCTCGGTAAATGAGTCGCCGCCGCCGAAACAACTAAGCGATGGAAGAGAGAAAATGTGTCAAAGAAACATTTTGTCCAGTTTAACTTTAACTCATCGGGGGGGGGGGGGGCGACACCTTCGATACATAGAGGCGTGTAAACTATTTCTAAGCCTCCGTTACCATTCGTGTGAGTCGAATCTTATATTAAGATCAGTTCAGTGTTTCATGTATCTTTACGTAATCCGAGTCAAGCCAAATAACTCGTACAATTGGAATACTATGTTACAATAATAATTATCAAATCCTTAATAGAGCCTGGAAAATGGTGGTTTATGGTCGTATCATAGTCATGCGAAGATGGCTACCTGGTCGTGTGATATGCGCGCTGGTCTCGAGGGTATAGTTGGTCCCGGGTTCGAACCCTGCCTGCTGCCATCCCCCGTCGTGAGGTTAGGGCTAGGATGTCATTATGTTCATGCCTGAAGGAACTTCCGAAACATGTCAAACATTTAACAAACATATATTTTTTTTTACAAACATTTCAGCCCTAATGATTTAAGAGTTATGTTTTCTAATCAGTGGCGTAGCTAGGGTGGGAAGGAGGAGGGGGAGGAGGAGGGGGGAGGATTCGAACCAGGGACAACTGTTTCGGAAGCCAAGCGCTTTACCGCTCAGCCACCGCGCATCCTCCTAGTGAAGACTAGCACTTATAATTTCGGGATCTTTGGGCGCCTCTAAGTCCACCCAGCTCTAATGGGTGGGTACCTGATATTAGTGGGGGGGGGGGGGGAATAAAGGCGGTTGGTCGTTGTGCTGGCCACAAGACACCCTCATTAACCGTGGGCCACAGAAACAGATGAACTTTACATCATCTGCCCCATAGATCGCAAGGTCTAAAAAGGGAACTTTCCCTTTTTTTTGTACAAGCTCAATACAGGTGATATATATGTGGTTGGGGAGGATTTCAAGTAAAGAATGTATAAATAAAAATAAAAAAAAAAAGGAATCCCCATGTTATGATGAGAGAAAGGAGGATTAAGAGAAAGGGGAGGGGAGACTATCAGATTTTATCAAGATGTGGAGTTTACCCGATGACTTTCGGAGAAAAGGTCATCAGCTCTGAGCACGTATGTGTTATGTGCAATGTTCTTGTTGGAAGGGTTTGTAGGGGAGAGGCGAACAATCATAAAGTAACTAAACACATGGATACACAATCCAGTAACGAACTGTTGACACTCTTATCTAAGAAACAGAAGTCTCGAATAGATAGTTAAACAAGAAAAACATTAACAAAAAAACATATGAAGTGTAATTGTATCAATTAGTTTGGATCAGTCATATGTATCATTGACAATAGATATATAAATCTGTGCGATAGAAATATTTTTACCAATTATTATTTTTATCTGGACCAGTTGTGAAAGGTGGAGGGGAAAAGGGTGTATCTTGGTGAATGTTTGCATGATCGTTTTTTAAAAGCGTAAAAAAAAAATGTTCATTCAGGTTTCAAGATTCCTCAAGGGGACTTATACCACCAAATCTGTCAAGTGAGATTTCTTTCAGTTGTTCAAGATACTAAACAAAATCATTTTTACCAATAGTTAATTAACTGATTGTTTAATTTTTTTATTATTGATTCTTGTGTTGCCAGTCAGGTAAAAGAAATATTTGTGCAAAATTTCAGCTTAATCCGAGATGGGGGGGGGGGGGGGGAGGGGGTAGAAATAACGTGTATTAAATGTTTTACCAGATATGCAGAGTGAGTTGATAAAAGCTTAGTAAAAATTGCTGTAGAGTAGACTCTTGTAGTGGAAGTAAGTTGAGTACCCGAGCGTAGTGAATAGAACAACAACAACTGATAACGTAATAACGGCGTAAGATGTTACAATGCGTTGTATGTAAATCGATTAGAATGTGTGAACAGTGTGATTAAGTGAAGACTTCTCGGGAATCTTGACGTGATTAAGTAATGTCTCTCAAACTTGAAGGAGACAATGTAATTAAGTAATGGCTTCTCGAGAAACTTGACCGAGACAGTCAAAATGTGATTAAGTAATGACTTTTTTAAAAAGTCTTTAAGAAGACAACTTGATTAGGTATAGGCAAGGGCGAATTGGCTTCTCATAAACTCGTATTTAAGAGAGGAACTCTGAAATCTACTCATAGAATGGCACTCTGTTCTCTCCTATGTTATCTTAGAAAAGATGATGATGATGAAGTCACTACGCGTGCTGATATGACGTCCAGCTACCTTGCTCTCAGGATAAATGGTTTAATAATCAAGGCCATGACCACAAAAAAAAAAAGCGAAACCGATTCAATGAGCCACGAAATGTTGTTTCCACACTTGGCAATCCAATCCTAAGCCTATGAGGTGGTAGGAGAGTTCAAAGGGAAAGTTTATGGAAAGGGCTAGGACGTTTTCTGACAGGACTGTTTTGGAACTACTGAGAAATCTAAATGGTCTCTTGTTTTGTTTAGACACTACTACACTTACAGTACAGTGGTAACATAATACATTTAAGATTTGCTCTTTCAGATCAACCTACAGTAGCGAGGTAATATAATACATTCAAGATGAGCTCTTTCCTACAGTAGAGAGGTAACATAATACATTCAAGATGAGCTCTTTCTTACGGTACAGAAACATAATACATTCAAGATGAGCTCTTTCCTACAGTAGAGAGGTAACATAATACATTCAAGATGAGCTCTTTCTTACAGTACAGCGGTAACATAATACATTCAAGATGAGCTCTTTCCTACAGTAGAGAGGTAACATAATACATTCAAGATGAGCTCTTCCTACAGTAGAGAGGTAACATAATACATTCAAGATGAGCTCTTTCTTACAGTACAGCGGTAACAAAATACATTCAAGATGAGCTCTTTCCTACATTAGCAAGGTAACATAATACATTCAAGATGAGCTCTTTCCTACATTAGCGAGGTAACATAATACATTCAAGATGAGCTCTTTCCTACATTAGCGAGGTAACATAATACATTCAAGATGAGCTCTTTCCTACATTAGCGAGGTAACATAATACATTCAAGATGAGCTCTTTCAGATCAACCTAAAATACCAGCTCCTTTACTCACTTAAGGAATATGTCTGATTTTTGTTTCCTTTCAAGTCCTTCTTGCTCATTACCAATGACAGAAACAAACCTACCAATATGTCAGTTCATTGTTGGTTCACTCTGTGTTTTCAAACTACATCTTCATTTGTTTACATTTTCAACTACAGAGTCGAAAAAGTTGTATTGTTTGTATATAAATATTACAATGGAATAGTTGCTTTTTTAAAAAATCAAAACCTTTAAGTGCATGGATTCTGGGTTATAAATGGAGTCAAACATTTCATGTTCTTTTCCCCACCAATGCTATTCTACTCGCTGAGTTGTACAGCTTCACTGACCAATTCTAATCCTGAGTCAATCATGCTTTGGATTTGAATCTAGACACTCGGAGCAGCAGCCTTACAGCCTAACACCTAAGCAACCTATTTCCACCCTTTCTCCCCCCCTCCCAAAAAAAAAAAGAAAAACCTAAAAAAAAAAATTTAAAAAAAAAAACAAAGCTAATATGAAGTGTAATTGTATCTAGCAGTCTGGATCAGCCATGTAATTAAATTTGTAATAGATCTAGAGTTCTAGACCAACAACAATAAATCTGCGAGTACAAATTTGTTATCAATTGTTTTTGTTCAGTGCTTTTCATGCGTTTAGCTTTCTCAATGCGCTATCATATCTTGACCAGTTGAGAAAATTGAGGGGGGTCGGGATAGAAAGAAAGAAACGGAGATCTGGGTGGATTTTACCGTAATTGGTTTTTAATAGCATTTCACAAAAAAAAAAAAAAGGGAACGACCTGAACTCATAGTTCACACCTACTCGGGCAAACCACTCTGCTAGTGAGGTACTTATGTCTAGAGAAAATAGCTTTATCTTGTTCATAACAATTTAGAGCGGCAACCTATAAAGGGGACTAACTCAGCTTATACCACCGCTCCAGTCAAGTACAATTTCTTACCCTTGTTCGAGATACCAAACAAAATCATTAATTACCTACAGTTAATTGACTAATTGTTTGTTTGTTTTTTTTAAAAACGATTCTTGTGTTGTCAGGTAAAAGAAATAATTGTGCGAAATTTGAGTTTGGTCCGAGATTGGATGTCAGAAAAATAACGAAGAAATAACCTGTACAAAGTTTTTACCAGACAGACAGAGTGAGTTGATATAAGCAAGAAAAGAAAGAAAACAGAATAATAACCCAGAAACAAAAATGTACAAAACTCACCTTTATTCCCCCCCCCCCTTTTTTTTTTGTTAAGCAAAGGAAAAAATGGTTGCCAGGCTTGTAAACGTTTTCCCCCAAATCCTGACATTAGCAATCAATAGGTCATCCTGGCCACACCCTAAGACTGCGTATGAGGTAACTACTTCCCCATGGTGTTGTCTTTACCGCGCTGTGGGCGCAACTGTGCTGCGAAACCCCCTCGGGTTGCGCGGGGATCAGGGGCGGCAGGAAAGGAGGAAACAGATTCGGCAGATGGAAAGAAGACAGGAGGGGGTGGGGTACGAGAAGCCATCGGGTAGAACGGCACAGCTCTTGCTTGCCTTCGACAACTGACAAAAAAAAGAAAAGGGGGTGTGTGGAGGCTATCCTGTAAAATGTAACACAGACCACTAGCGTTCAATTAGATCTATATGTGCTCTTAGTCAATACTGTGTACAGTGATGGAAAACGTAGAGATAGCTACCCTATTTACCTACACACAACGTCTGAACAAATAAAAATCACCTAATTATTAACGTGTCGTCGAATCTATAAAAGCCACTATAGTTTATTTTTAAAAGAAGCACAGGTCATAATCACTCGTACCCAATTAATGAAGTAGAAGAAATTCAGTCTGCAAAGGAGTTAATGTTATTTAAGACAATCCTTTTCCTGTCAAGGTTAGGCAACTTAATGTTTTTCACTTTAAAGCGAGGAGGTTGGGGCCTCAGCGGAAAGTGGATATGCTCTAGTAAATGGAATTAAACTAGCTCCTTTACGAATGATAGTTTTTTCCAATTACTTTTTTTTAACCACACATTTACTGGTGTGCTCAAGAAACAGACAAAACGATTGAAATTTATCTTATATATACATAATCCATCATAAGCCATGCACATACTAAATACGAACAGTATTTTTATTTTCAAAGCTTTTCTGCAGCTACGTGTTGATTGTGTGTGTATGTTTATGATTGTTTTTAAAGCGTTATCAGGGCAAGTAGGTTGGACTAAATAATCTGTAGGATTCCTTCTGTTTTGTTCCCTTCTAAATAATATTTGAATTTTAATTATGATGTTCACTTTATTCTTTATTTTCTGTTCTGCATGACCTTTTCATGCACTTGTCAAAATAAGCAACAATAATATACTTGAGATCAATGATCAATCATAACGTTTAAAGTTAAGTAAAAAAAAAAAAAACAAGTAAAGTACCCCTTTAAGAGCCTTCCATGGATCTAAATTGTCAATTGGAACAAGAGACCCCTAGTTGAGAAGCCAAGCGCTTTAACATTGAGCCACCATGTCCCTCTCTTTGAAAGTAGCTGATGGAAAACTAGACAAGATATGTCTATGATTTTCTATATTTCAAAGGGGAACTGGAATCGTAGTGGAAACTGTTGAGGGTCCTCAATAGTTTTCAGTTGTAGCTAAGCTTAGCTAACACTGTGTGTTTTCTATTTCAGTGATTCTTAACTTGTGGTGTGTGGGACTAAGTGGCATGTAAAGAGAAGTATGTAGTATGTTCACTTACAGAACTAGCCTGTAACAGTAACACACTCACACACTAATTGTAAGTACCCACAGAATGGGTGAGAACCCCCCCCCCCCCAAATTCCAAAAGGATCTACCAACATTAATTCTAAGAAAAGAACCACTTTTAAGTATATTCAAAACTTCCTGTCGTGTGAAGAAATCAAGAGAGAGAGTCCTGCCTTTAAAGAAAATCAAAGTGAAATCAAAATGTGGACTTACATTTGATAAGCTTAACAACATCCAGGTGATTCCTACTTGTCACAAGAGTTCCATTTACCTATAACAAACAAATACCAGCATTAGTGTATGGTCACAAATAACAAATACAAGAATATAGTGCAGTGATATTAACCTTGAATGACTTTATATCTATATTTATATACATACATAAATATAATAGAAAATCTGGTTGCATTAAATTGGAAAACAAGTAATTTTTTTGTATTCAAAAAGCAATGACAAGAAAGACCAACATAATGGCAATAATTGGGATCTAAATGGACATTTGGAGAGGGGCAGTGAACAGAAGGATGTACAAATCTAGAACAAATCTTCCATTTGTAAAAAGATCATCTCTTCTTACTTCCTTTAACCAAGATTCTTCATTATGATTACATGCACCTGTCCATTTCAATGTGTTGGGATGAGCATTTCAACACCACCAACAACTGGTGCTGATTAGGTAAGGGGCAGGGGGGAGAGATATCAAAATGTTTACCAGGCTGCTTTATCAAAGGGAACAAACATCACAAATCACAGACATGAATTCAACAGGTTCATGATAAAGGAAAAAAAAGAACAAATAATTGAAAAGTAAAGTTCTTAAGTTATTTTAAAAAACCTAGAGGCCCACAGGTCATTTTAGTGTCATTTGACCAGCACAACAATCGACTTATTTTCTTTTTCTTAAAAGATGTTACCAGATGAGCTCAGAGGTGAGCTGAATTGACATATCTCAATAGAAATGGCAAGGTATAGAGAGTTTTAAATTAACTTTTATTACAGTCACAGTAAAGACTATAATAAATTTACTTTAACTGCCAACTTTTATTATTAGACTTCATTTACATAAAGTTCCAGATAAAAAAATTTGACCTATCTTATCCTGACTATTCTAGCCCTTATACAAAAAACTGATGTAATATATCTTGAAGATTTTATGCATCATATATTAAAGCATCCCTTCATATTTATACATATCTTCCCTTCACTTTAGTATCTTCACAAGTACAAAGTTATATAAATATCTTCCCTTGACTATTCTATCCCTATGTATCAAGCTATATAAATATCTTTCCTTGACTATTCTATCCCTATGTATTAAGCTATATAAATATCTTTCCTTGACTATTCTATCCTTATGTATCAAGCTATCAAATATCAAGCTCTACAAATACCTTTCCTTGACTATTATATCCCTATGTATCAAGCTATATAAATATCTTTCCCTGATTTTTCAATCCCTTTGTATAAAAAGTTATATAAATATCTTTCCTTGACTATTCTATCCCTATGAATTAAGCTATATAAATATCTTTCCTTGACTATTCTATCCTTATGTATCAAGCTATCAAATATCAAGCTCTACAAATACCTTTCCTTGACTATTATATCCCTATGTATCAAGCTATATAAATATCTTTCCCTGATTTTTCAATCCCTTTGTATAAAAAGTTATATAAATATCTTTCCTTGATTATTCTATCCCTATGAATTAAGCTATATAAATATCTTTCCTTGACTATTCTATCCCTATATATTAAGCTATATATCTTTTCTTGACTATTCTATCCCTATAAAGTAAGCTATAGAAATATCTTTCCTTGACTATTCTATCCCTATGAATTAAGCTATATAAATATTTTTCCTTGACTATTCTATCCCTATGTATCAAGCTATATAAATATCTTTCCTTGACTATTCTATCCTTATGTATAAAAAGTTTTACAAATATCTTTCTCCTACTAATCTATCTCCCCCCCCCCCAAAACATGTATAAAGTTAGGGGGCGTGGTGGCTGAGTAGTAAAGTGCTTGGCTTCTAAACCGAGGGGTTACTAGTTTGAATCTCAAGGAAGACTGGGATTTTGAATTTTGAGATTTTAAGGGGGCCCCTGACATTAGTTTGGTAAAGTAAAACAGTTGGTCGTTGTGCTGGCCACATGACACCCTCAATAACTGTCAGCCATAGAAACAGATTACCTTTATTTCATCTGCCCTCATAGATGGCAGGGCTGTAAGGGGAACTTGACTCAGTATCTATAAATATCTTGACTCATGTATTAAGTTCAATATCTTACCTTGACTATTCTATCCCCTTGCTGTACACCAGCTTTTGATGCTGCTCCATCTGCAAATACAAAACATTGCACACATTTATTTATTTTTTGTTTTGTTTATATCAATTTGTTACTAAAAAAAATTACCTTACGTTTAAAAAAAAAAAAAGATAGAGGGAGGCTTAACACAATCAAATCAAAGCAAACATGGTAAATCATTAAAGATATCCAAACATTAGAAAAGGGAAAGAGCCCTGCTTTAAAGAAAATGTTATTTATGTTGTCTGGAAATGAAATATCAGGATTCCTGTTGTTTTTAGTTTGTTTTTGCTTTACAGTACAGTTCTAAGTGGTCTTGCTGATGAGCAGTGAAAGATCTGTGATTATTTCTCTCAATAAGTCTAGGCAATTGCAAACAAACACTTCGTTCCCATGGACAGTTTATAATATTCCACATTATTTAGACAGAATTCATTCGGATGATCAATGTTCTAATAATAAAACATGTTTTACCTACTGTAACCCAAGGTTCTGTGGATTGGAATGCATCATGCATTGTTGAAAAGTGTGGGGGTTTTTTTATAAGTTTTTTTTGTTTACCTTAGGTTGGAGGGTAAGGAAGGGTAGGGAAGATTCATAACTCCCAAAGATTAACTAAAACATGGTAATGACACTCAAATAATCCTAAGCAGAGAAAAAATGTCTTCTGAATATTAACAAAGGGAAATTTTCTTTTATGATGGAGTCTTAAAATTGCATTATCTCCCTTAAACTTTTAAATAAACATTTTAATTGGGATTTTCTTTTTAAGTATATTAACAACAACATATTTAAAACATTCCATCAATATTGTCATCACAAATGCACCTTAATTACCAAGCCCAAACAAAACATAAGTTATGCGGAAGTGAATGAGAGTTTGATAACAAAGTTCCAACCAGAATAATTGAAACATAAAACTTAAACTGACATTGTTACAAAGTAAAACAAAAAAAAAATTGTCTACAAATTTACTTTAAAGGTATGCATCATTTATAAATCAACAATGATTAAGCTATATAAATAGGCATATTGCAAGTAACTTAAACTTTTCATGATACTATTTGAAAATGTACACCCCCCCCCAACACACACACACACACAAATAAAACAATATGATTCTAGCCATGATTTACAAAACCTATCCAACTCAAAGCCCAGCTAAACAAAAAATGTAGTTTAAAGTATGATTGTTTTTTTTTTAATTAACATCAAGTTAAAGTTCTAGATAAAAACTAGCAAACTTGAAACATGCTCACAAACCTGCTTTGACAGAGGCAACAAAGACTGGGTTGTCTCCGCTGACAGTGAAGCCATAACCCTTCTCATCTCTCTGTATGATGACACACCTCTGGACCAGAGATGCTGGGTCTGCAGGCTCCACATTACGGCTTGATCCAGCGTTGGAATCACTCCCAGGCGTTAGGCTGGACAGCCTGGTGGATAACAAATAGATAGTTGTATGAGATAACATTACCAAGATGTAGCAAACTTCATATACCACATACAACTTTAAACTACAAAATTCAGAGCCTCATTATAATCAATTGTTAAATACTTTTTTTTCTTTTTCAAGTTGTTTTCTCCCTCAAAAATTGTAATGTTAATTAAGAGTAATTAGGTTAATTGCATCTTTATGTATTAATTAAAGAAAGGTAAAAGTTTCATACATTTAATGAAAAATTTAATTTTTTTTAACTTCCTTAAAAGCACACATCCTCAAAGTAAAAACAAATAAATTAGGAAATAATGCAATCATGATTAATAATCTTAGCATTTTTTAAAATTCACTTATTTCCTTCAAAAAGAAATCATTGTTAATAAACTCAAGTTAAACTCGCAAATTATTTATGACATAGGAATGTGTTACATTTATTTATTCCAACTTCTTCTCCTTAATGTTTATCTTTAGCATTACATTTTAATGTTTAGAAACTGATCATTGACTGATTTTATATCATAGATTTTCATCTTTTTTTTTACAAAAAGATCTTAATACTTTAAAACAAAAATAATTTGACAAAAAAGAGAATAAGAAATGTTAGAGTAAAAACCTAAACTAAAGATACAAATAAATATTTTGAAAAAAAAAACATTAATGTAAATATTATCTTTTTTTAAAAAAGCATTGGATGTATTAAAAAAAAAAAATATGTTTAAAATTTAAAAATGAAAGAATAAAAAAAGATAGAGCTATTGAAGAACTATACAACTAGAGCTATATAACCCAAAAACAAAATTTTCGCTAAGCAAGTGGAAGGTTTTTTTCTTGAATGAGTACCAATTTGCCAACTATAATGTATGAATTTTTTATGCAACAGTAAAAAATATTTTAATAAAGAGACCCAAGACAGGTAGAGTACCATAGTAACTTAAGAACAAATTATTGGCATAGAAGCAAATAATAAATTTCAAATCAAGATTTCAAGTAATACCAAATAATCCACTGTAAAAAAAAAAATGACCATGTATTAGCAGGTGTAAGGTTAAGTGAAACTGTTTGGCTACCTATCAAGGGGGCTCAGTATGCAATCTGGATTCAAGCAGAGTTGTGTTGGCTAAGTACAGCACTGAAACTCTCCAAGATACCCCCCAAACAGGACCCCAAAAGAGATTGGACATAAGGGTACTGAGCATGCTTTAGCATTAAAAAATGTGCTATACTAAAGTTATTAAAAAAAAATATGTATACAATTAGGATCCTATAACCAGGGTTGGTAGGATTCTGTAAAGTTTTCAACCTAATTCTGAATGATGAGTTGGATCGACAACTTCGATATAGAGGTCATGGTTGGAGACAAAATTACTTTTGACCTCATAATTTGTCAACAGCTGTCTTGAAGACTTATAAAAGTATCTGGACTTTAAAGAATCAAATGGTATCTTTAGTTTTGAAAGATAATCCACAGCCACCAGACAGTAAGACAAAGCAAAGAAGAACTCAAACCTCAGAAAACAAAAAGGAATAAGTTTCTTTTTTTAGTAATGTAATTATATGAAAACTGGAGACTGTTTACCTTCTTAGATATAATCTTGATGAAAAAAAAGTGTCAATTTTTTTAGGTTTTCTAAAATATGTTGTTAATACACATAACTAATAAAATCATACAGTTCATTAAAATATAACTAATTTAGCTTTAAATTTTCTTTAAAAGAAATTGTTACAGAATCGCTTTTTAAATTTTTTATTACTTTATCTTTATTTCATCAATTAAACATTTTACCAGAAATTGATGATACAACCCTAATTTTTTATTATTATTGCATATTTGACCTATTTTAAATTCTGCATTAAAGTAATGTGTATAATGTAATCAATTTTTCTACTTATTAAAATAAAAATTAACAAAAAAAATATTTTTAAACATTTATTCTTAGAAACTTGATCAAGCAATACTTTTTACATAAATCTTTCTAAAGATAGAAAAAAAAATCTATTTTATTCATGGTTGCAAACATTCAATTGTGTATGAGGCTATTATAAATAATTATGTCATTGGTCATGACCAGCACATCAAAAAAGGTTACATGTAAGTAGCAGATAAAAAATAACATTTCTGACATAGCTTTGAACAATACTAAAGAACATTTGATAATGAGTTGTTTTTATTTAAGGTTAGTAGTCCTATATATATTAAACCAAGAGGTTCATAGCTATAGAGTTTTTAACCCCCAAAATAACCATTTGAATCTTAAGGTACAACTGAACTTCCGCTATAAGGCCCTTGTCCTATACAACTTAAAAAAAGGGTCTTAATTTTTAAGGGTACATTAGCACCAATAATATATGATAAGGTTGATATGCTTTAAGAAGCCATAAAACAAAATGTACCTAAACATTAGGGTGTGGGGAACTACATTTACAAGGAAAGGAGGATACAACACTATTACATGAAAATTGGGGGGGGGGGGGGGTTGCGGGGGTTGTGACAACTCATCAGAGTGTGGTTGCAAAAGCAAAAAAAAAAACTTGCTGTAAGTACTGAGCATCATTAAAGAATGTGGGTGACAACACTGATCTAAGCAATGGGATTATAACAGGACATCATTGACATCTATATACATTGGATGTAAGCAAATAAGCCAGGGTCTCTGAAGAAAAACCAACCGTGACTAGTCACACTATGTAACAAATGTCCAACAGACAACACTGAGTAAGCAAAACTAACGAGCATCGGGATGACAACAAAGAGTGAGAGTCACATTATGTTGAGCAATTGAAAGGGGGAGGGGGGGTCACACTTCAGTGAAGCTTGTCTGAATCAGAGCAATAAAAACCAAGTTAGTACAAACCTTCCCATTCCATTGGGCTCTACTCCTCTCTGACTAAGTCTGTTGGCGAAAAAAAATAACATTTGCTAAAAGAGCACAAATTCTGCATTCCCATAGCCACTTAGAGGACTTAAGACACATAGACATCCACTGCACAACCTAGCTGAACAGTTAGTACTGAGTCAGAGCTGTCTTATTTACGGTATTTACACTAGAATTAAAGATCTCTGTACCCTTTAGTGGACTGTTTAAAAGCCAGGAAGTTTCAGTACTGATAGGTATCCACATATATTTACAACTTTAAAGTGCCACAGTCTTTTTTTTTCTATATTTAAAAAACTGCATCCAAATTACAATAGAGATTTAGCTAAAGCCAAAGCAGAATTTATTTTTCTTAACCGTATAAATGTATTTACTGAAGCTAATAATAGCTATTACAACAAGATAAAAACGTGTGTTGTATAGAGATTCAAATCTGAAAACCTATAAATTATTCAGCTTAACTAGGTTGTTAAAAAAAAAACTAGGTCACAGAATGTTGCCCTTAAAAGGCACACATATATCCATCAACACAGAAATGAAATCATATGTCCTGACAGAGCACTGCTCAAACTCAAAGCTAATCTAAAACCACAAAGTGAATGTAGATCCGTAACCTAGACACAGTGAGTAGACATATCTGTACGCTATATAATTTCTACAATAAAATCTCTCTCGCAACAGTATTGACTAACACATGAACGTATGTCTGTCACGTGGGTCAGATCTATATATAAACGTTCGTCTCCCAAGTCTTATCTACATCTATCTTCTCGTAGCAAAGCCTAACCACTAGCTCCCTCCGCGATGCCCGCGCCAGATATCTAGTGATACTCATCGGTCTCTGGGCTAGCTCAGAGTGGACAATATTCGGTTATGAAGTTCAAGTCCTCGGAATGACGCGAAGCACTTCAAAACTTCCTAACCTCTTACTGATCTAGGGAAAAAAACACACCCCCCCCCTTTTACGATTCCACTAAGTCCACTAACCATTATTCATAATACAGGACAGCGGCGTCGCCAACGTTAAAAATATTTTTAATCTCTTTCAGGAGTGGCGCCAAACAAAAAAAAAACTGCACTGAAACTTGACCAAAAACTAGCCAACCCCAAGCGTAGCACACGCCGCTATTTTGCAGGGCCGGCCTTAGGCCACTGCAACCTATGCGATCGCAGTGGGCCCCGCACTTTCATAGGACCAGCACTAATTCTAGGTGTAAATTATTAAATTAAATCATTTTATAACTTATAACAGATTTCCCACGGCCTCCTGATTTACCAGGAGCTCCTGGAAATCTACTGAAACTGCAAATTATACGAAAAAGTCCTGGAAATCTCCGGGAATTATTAAAATCTTTTGAAAACTCATACAAGTTTCATGAAATATAGACAAAAATTGTCATTTTGGGGTGTCATTCAACATGGAAAACGCCTATCTTACTCGCGATAAAAAAAAAACGGCATTATGCAATACCCGTAATGGTGGATTCTGGTGAAAGAAGCTTCTCGCGCCTCAAACTAATGAAAAATTACTTGAGGTCAACAATTCTCGTAGATAGATTGAAACATTTGGTAATTCTTGCTATTGAGCGTGATCTTTGTAGGAAATAAAGTTTTTATGATATACTGTGAGACTATTTGTCGAGAGGCTAAGTGCGCTTGAACTTAGCTTGGCTTGGCTACCTATGGAGGAGGCTCGAGGCTCGACACCCGACTCGGTTAAGTTCAGCCCTGCTATTTAGTGACGGGTGAATACAGTGTAGATTACTTGTTCTCCCCCCCCCCTTTTTTTTTCGAGACTTAAGTTACGTGGGGTAATTGTCCGACTTGCAGAAACAAAAGAGTGATCTTTCATTTACTTCTTCATGTCCAAACTGTTGAGGCATGAAGAGAATTATATATAGAGATTGTCACTCCCGTTTCTTCTGCAACTTCGCCACTAAAACATTTAAAGTGGCAGGCACTACAAACGTGAGAACCACTGATTGAAACAATCCACGATTGTTTTCCCTAAAAGTGGCGCTTAAATCTGGAAACGTTTCGCTGTCATTTGTTTAATGAACTTCCCCAAATAAGCGGACAGATAGTTGCAGTGTTTCTACTCACGTCCTAAAATACTGTGGAGTTTAAATGAGTGATTACATAAATCTTTCTCACACACACCAACGTAAGCATGACACAAGGGTACTGGCGACAAAGAGCACTGGGACACAGTGAAGGCGTGGGTAAGACCATTTTGTCTTTGACACTTCTGTTTTAAAACGTCTTTATTAAGTGCTTCCAAAGGAGTCATTTTGGATGAACTTGTAAAAAAGGATGGGGCGCTAAAAATAAATGGGCTAGAGAAATGGAAATAAATTGGGAGTCTGACTTTCCAAAAGTGCCCCTCTCACACACACACTTACACACACACACCTAGAAAAGTGACATTTTAAAGGTTAGGGAATGACACATTCAAAATAGAACCTCAACACCCAATAAATGATACACCACCTACTGCAACTAGTCTATAACAAGCATGACATGGGGAGAATACACACCAATCTTCTCTTCTTTCTGTTTATTGGCCGCTTCTTCCCAGTCAACGCTATTTCTTAGATCTACTACACGAGCTGAAAGTGTGACCCGAGGTGACCTTAATAAGGACAGTCTCTGAGGACAAAGTATAACCTAGTCAAAGTGACCTTACAAATGGTGTTCCAACAACATGACTGACCACGGCGACCTTATAAAGTAAGTAGCACTGGTAATCCTTAGCAATGGATCTTCTAGTGTTTACTGACTTCTACATCACTGGACAAAAAAACATATCTCCATTGAGAAAACTAAACTTTTAAAAAATTAGAAACATGCCATCCAGACTTAAAACTGGAGCTAGTTATCATTTCTTTTTTTTTCAATGAGAAAGCAAGAATTATTTGTAATGCATATAGGACGGTGTGAAGTAAATGTCGATATATTTATATGCTGACCAATTATATAAAGTTTATATGGCCAGTGGGACATCTCTGATAGAAAGCTCCAGTCATTGACTTGACAGCACACGTAATACGATGAAATGTAACACTACTTGACGACACTATTGCAGAGGTTTCACTTGGAAAAGGTACACAGTTTCCTAAGAGATACATAGGGTGATTCTTGGGTTTCTCGGAAAGCTTTACGAGGTGGGTGCTGAAGGGTGTGCACTAAGCATAGCGCAAAATACATAGCTCTAAAGCGAGTTGTGATGGAGTGTTTTCTGTTAACCAACTGATAGAAGTTGTTTTATTTATACAAACATTTAAACTTCCGCCTTGTTAATCGAGCGACAAAATAATAAATCGTTGCTGTATGTCTAGTCATATGTCCCCACCCAATGTCAAGAGTTGACTAAACGCTCAAACTCTTTGAAAAAAAACACTATATTTTGAACAATTTGATTCACTTGAGTGAATGAAAACAAATCCGGTAGTTTAGAATGATTTGTTTGTTTGCAAGAGTGCTCAGCACAGCGAGTGATAGGTTCTGTGGAAATGGAAGAAGAACAAGTTAACCGAAGAAATATTTAAAATATCAGGATCTCTCAGTCGCTACCTCCAAAGGGTTAAACCCCTCACTTCAAGTGTCACGGTGTGCTTAATCAGACAACGTTGAGACACAGAATTAATTTTTTCCTCAGACACAAACATCAAACTATTACACATACGCAGACACCAATAGCAAAAGCATTCTCACACACTGACGCAGCAACACCCAACATGGCCAACACGCAGCCTTTTTTTTTTTTTGCACCTAACTAAAACAGCAAACTATTCACAGCAACAAGGCAAGGCGACAATGTGGAGGTCTTTTTTGAACGCAGCACTCGACTGACAAACTCTACCACAAGGAAGATAACGGACGTCCTGATGAGAACTTGGCTTTTAGAGCTACGTTGAAAGAAAACAACAAACTAATCAGACTTTTTTTTTGGACTAAATGAAACACACGTAATGATGGGGGAAGGACTTTGTTTTTCTAATCTTGGAATACCACAGAATTCTGTCATTAGTCACAGACAATACACATTTCCCTTAGCTCGGGCTTATAAGAATTGAACATTTTACACTCTGTCTGTTAAAAACTCCAAACAAGTTATTTCTCCCACACCTAATCTCGGATGTAGTTGAAACTTTTTCATAATTATTCGTTGGCGAAGAAAATACATAAATCCATTAAAAAAAACAATTAGTCAATTAATTACTGGTAATTACTAAAAAATAATAAAACAATTAGTCAATTAATTACTGGTAATTACTGGAAATAAATTCTTCGGTATATATAGATATGGCTAAAAAATTGGGTTTTGTCCCATTCTCGGATCAAGTTGAAACTTTAAATAATTCTTTATTGCATTTAACAAATCGTGAATCAATTAAAACATTATCCAATTAGTCAATTAATTATTGGTAATTAAGTAATGAGTTTAATGTCGAAAAGGGAAATAACTTCTACATTAATGAGAGATATAGTTGTAAGTGTGGAGTAATTTCTCTTAGATAGTGTTTTTTTAAAGTATTTTTATATTTTGCTTGTTTTTATGTGAAGTTGGAAGGACTAATTAGATGTACAAGTGCATTGACTAATTTGAAAACAAGCCAGAAGTAGAAAAAGAGCGGCCAATGAAGGATGTAAACAACATAAACATTTGTTTGAAACGTTATTCAAATATTTTCAATGCCGTCTTATATGTTCCGTCTTATATGTTCGCTGAGTGTTTTGTTTCAGTTCAAACAAACTTTTTTGTTTTCTAGTTTGACTTGAGTGTCACTGCTACTTTCAATAAGCGAAACAGCACTATCTCTTACAAGCTTGCAGCGAGATAGCTCGAGCTTAAGAAATTACGGGGGGGGGGGGGGGGGGGGAGAGAATCTCCTTACTCAATGAAAGATCAAGACAATTCTAAACAAACAAATAACGCACACATTACCATACGGAATGTCACGTGTCTAGAGAGAGCAAGGCATAGCTTGGTACACTAATTGTGGCACTAAGTCAGAGTTAACGCTTCAAGTCAAAGCCAGGAGACTTCCTCAATTATGCATAACGCCCATTAACTCTTAAACGCCTGCTCGACAGTGTAAGACATACCTGCTTCTTCTCTACTTTCCAGTTGCCTGGGGGACCCGATTCTAATTATCTTTCAAATTGGGGGTGAGTGTGTGTGTGACGCTGAGAAAGGACAGAGTGAGGTGGGAAGCAGATCAAAGAATGTACTTTCACGTCCATCATGTTCAGCTTAACTCCGCTACTCTATTCAATTTGCTTTAGTGGTTAAGCGCTTGGCGTATGAACATGGGGTCCTGGGTTCGAATCTCGGTAAAGACTGGAAATTTTGAATTTCAGGATCTTTAGGGCGCCCCTGAGTCCACCCAACTCTAATGGGTACCCGACTTTAGTTGGGGAAACTAAGGGCGGTTTGTCGTTGTGCTGGCCACATGAAACCCTGCTCGTTAAAGAAACAGATGACCTTATCATCATCAGCCCTATAGATTGCATGGCCTAAAAGGGGAGCTTTTTCTCTTTTTTTTTATTTATAAGTAGACATAAGGGTAATGGGTATTCATTTAAGGAATCATGTTGGGTACTGCTACTGTATACTACTAGGGAAAAGGACGACGTGATCTAATGGTAAAAATATTAAGCTGCCAGTTCCAATCCTGGTGCTCGACCGCACACACAGCAATGCAAGAAAGAGCTAAATGAGATTTCCAACTATGAAAATTAATAAATTAGCATTCCATCGAGTTAAGATAATAAAAATACTACAACCATGTTAATACTAAGTCAAGGTACAATACATGTTTTCATTTATTCTCTCGAGTTACATCGAACTACGTTACAAACACAAAACTGACAACTTTCACATCAGATGCAATAATAACAAGAAATCTGAAGTCTTAGATTGATGAATAAGAGCCTATCATTAGTAGTTTCAGAATATACGCTTAGTGAATCATATGTAGCTGTTATATGTCTCTTGATTTGGTTAGAATAATTGTTGATATTTAAAAAATATAGTAGGTAAAAAGCACTGCTTTTTTACCTGTTTAAATACGATATATTTTAAAATGCATAAAATGCCAATTTTGTTTTAACAGAAGGGTACGTTGAAGGAAAATTAAAAGTAGCTGTGGCATCGATTTCAATCATGAAAAAAGGTGGTGCTTAAGAACAGCATTTATATATATATATAAACGTCACAGACTAACAGCACAAATACAATATTGCCCTTTTCCTTTGTGGGCCGTCCGCTAAAAAAAAAGTGAACAAAGAATTCAGCATCTGAAATATAGACTGATTAAAGTAGAAACAATAGCGACACACATTTCCAAGCTGTTACACATATCTCACGTACACAACACTAAACATTTGGCTAAACAATGTAGGTTAAAAAACAATATAAAAAATTTCAAAGATAAAATATTTGTAGGCACAGGTACACTATTTCTATTAGTCCAATGTTGATACGAAGTTACACAACAAGCCAAGATTACGAAGCAAACCAAATAGAATCAGCGTAATTAAGTCTAAGGTAGCAACAATAATAAATGTTATCTAATAAAAAAGTAACAGTAAAAAAAAAAGGAAATGCATATATATTGAGTTAATTGATCAAGTAGCCAATAGTAGTACTACCACCCGGCGGCGTGTCAGTGTTTCTCAACCTCGGAACACTTAGTAAGAAGTATTTTGTATAAAATGCTGAACAATGCTATATATCTAGTTTTCTCTGTATATATTAATTTATAAGGTAGGAAAAAAAATAAACGCAATAAAATACTTTTCTTTACAGCGCTTTAAAAATAAAAGTAGAAATAGATGTATTAATTCAAAATTTAAAAAAAAAGGTAGCCCACATAAACAAAACTTAACGCTCGACACGTTTATTCAAAATCCATTTTTGTTGTTACTTTTTAAACGCAATTTATTTTCCCCTTCACTGAACACATTTTTATAAGCATTTCTGTTTTTATTGACAAGATATGGTATAGTCGAACTCTAGTGCCAATAAACTTGAACACATTTAAACGCTGTCACATGGAGAAGTCATAAGATTTTTAAAAAAATGAAATCAAGTTGGTAGGTTCCAATCTTTGTCCTCGGTACGCGTTAAGCCAGAGTGCTATCGTTAAATAAATTTGTTAGAATTGCACAGAATTGGGCAGACGACCGGAAACAAGAACGCAATTGGCTGAGATTAAACTGAAGTCTGTTCGCTGTCCTCCGTCTAAAACGTAAGATGGAGTCTAGTCAAACGTTATCTTTGTAACCAATGAAGAGACAATTTTTTTTTCAGTTTAATTAGTACTCTCAATCACTAATTTACATATTTCAGTTAAAGGAAATGCCAAAGTGGTAGCTAAACGTGCTAAAAGTTAGCCAGAGTTTTCTCTTGAAAACTTTGTAACTACACGTGGATCTAGTATTAGTAGAACATAAACCCACTTTAATGAGAAGAAAAAAAAATGATGTATCATTAATAACTCAAGTTATTTTTTTTAAGTTGGTTAAGACAATGACTATAAGTTGGTTTATTTTTAAAAAAAAACAAGTCACACAGGACAGTTACAGTGCGTATGGCACGACTGGGAGTGCACCTTGATTTAAAAAAAAAAAGTCTGTACTAAATATAGGGGTTGAGAAACGCTGTTAATTGAAATGAGCTACTGACATTAATGATTGAAACAAAACACAGAAGGCTACATATTATAGACGGATTATAAGTGACTAGAAGCCGCTTAGATCTATATGAAGCAAGTTAGTCTGGTGCAAGCACTGATGTTTGGATAACACCTACACCTACCGATTCTTAGAGTTGCCTTTCGGAGGCCGAAGCTCCGCAGGGTGCTCGTGTTTCAGACGACCCTCCTTGGAGTCTTTCTCCTTGTTCCCGTGGTCCTTGTCCTTGTTCCCGTGGTCTTTGTCCTTGTTCCCGTGATTCAGAAAAGGCAGCTTGTTCAGGCTCTCCCGTGAGCCGAACAAGTCCATGGACCGCCATTTTCTATTCAGGGGCATTTGTGTTTTCACTGATGCCCGACTTTGGGTGTGTCAAACAAATATGTAATCCAAGCAAGTGATTGATTTGTCACAGCCTCATATCGTAGATCGATATGAGATACTCCCAGGCACATTGCTTGAAAAGATGAGCCATCACCGAATCCGTTTTTATTACCAACATGGAAAATAAACCAAAAGTAGCACAAGAGTAGCGGTAGAATGTCTAAGTGGTACAAGCCATGGGCCTGTCACTGGTCACAAGATCAAAATCCATTGATGTTTGATGTAATCCAACACAGGAAAAACTCCAAAACTTGGTCCGGTGTTCCACATGAAGTAGGATTATTGTAATCCGAGACAAACAAGGAAAATCACCCATCCGATCCCTCACTGAGGCGCTCTTTGGTTGCCCTGGCATTAAGGAATACATGGTCAAATGGAATGTGCACAAAATCAATGCATTCAATGAGAAAATAAAATCCCTTCTACAAAGTCAAGAAAACATTTTTAAAAAAAAAACAAAAAAACAGACATTTAATATAAAAACCTAAAGAATGATTGTCTGAAACGCACCATGTTCTTAGACATTGTTTCACAGCAATTTTAAATTAAATTTCTATATTTATTGATAATTGTATAATTTATTTTTTTTTAAATGGAACCATAAAAGTTTTTCTCTATGTTGAAATAAAGAGGTGGATAAAAGTAAAATGAATATTCTGCATCCATAAAAAAAAAACTTCATAGTTCTAATACACTCTAATGGTGTAAATCAGTAAAAGGGAACATTCAAGGCAGAAAATCGTGTATTAAAAACAGTTTTTATAGTCAGAACCTCTACTGTGTCAATCGATAAACAAGTGAATCGATCTAACTGGTTCAAATTAAACAATTTAGATACTTTGAAAGCACTGTCGACACCTTTAAAAATAATTGAATATTAATACTCCAGCGGAGGAAACGGGCTTTACGATGGGGGGTCGGGCGGGGGAGCTAATAGGGGAAATATTGGTTGCATTATTATTAATATTGGAACGGGAAAAAATATGAATCGATCAAAATTATTGATCTGGTCCACAGGTGAAGTGTCGGGTATAAACAAGTTAGAAAGGCGAGAATGGTTAAAATGTAACGGTATCCCAAAGCTTGGTTTGAGCCTGTACCTACAGAGTAGTACACAAAAGTTAAAAGTTTAAGTCTACACTCTAATACTACAATACTAAGTTGAAGCATATTGGTGATTTCTTTTAGTAGCTAATAAATTATACAAGAAACAGAATGTTACAATTATTTTCAAGAAGAAAAAAAAAAAGGCAAACTACAGATTTCTGTCTTGAACGGATACGAAAATTACCATCAACTGCAACAGCATTTCGTATACGTTAAAGAAAACAGAAATAAACAAACAAAGAAACAAATACGAAGATACACAAAATAGCAATTAAAGCGGAAGAACTGAAACTACAGCTTACAAATCAAGGGAAACAAACATCCCTTGTTCTGATCACCATTGTAAATAGCGAAAACAGATTTCAATTCAAATACAAATTTAAAAAGACACACAAAAAAGATGACTAACTTTGATGAGCTTTCATTAACTTAAAGTTTTCTTCTTCAGATCATTCTCTTCTGCCCGCCTTCGTTTTTTTCTCTCAGTTCTCTTTCTAGTTACGAGAAAGAATTGTGTTTCCTTGAACGAAATGTGAATTCCACCAAAGCTCTAGCAGAAACCCAGTAAAACTTCTCCGTTATCTACTGTCTATTCTAAATGCTTGAACTATAGGATGCACCTAGGATCCCAAAAAGACTGTCCAACCTACAGCAAGCCTACAATCTTTTTTCAGCCAAGACTGCACTTTAGAAATATCGACCTTTCAAATTACCCCTTTTGATCAATTGTGGTGACGGGGGGGGGGGGGGGGGGACATTTGTGTTATTCATAGATTTTTTAAAAAATATGCAAGTTGTTCTGGTGTAAACATTGAAAGAATTTCAGCGTTAGTAGAGCGTGTCCAACTACAGTGCACGGTGCACACATTAGCATACTAATACAATGTACATAGATACAGATACACACGTGTTACTTCACCAAAGAGAAACAAACCACATTAGCCAAAGGTTAACTAAAACCTGGTTGGGGTGGGGATAAAAGAGGGGGATGCACACTTGTCTCAGCCAGCCAATGAAGTTGAGTCTCCCACCTGTTGTTAGTCACCCACCTGTACCCACCACCTATTTGTTCAACCCATCAGGACAGAGACATAGAGTGTCAACCTCCATAGGATCTACGTTTTACAAGCACAATCAGGAGGGGGAGGATGTTGAAACATATTTGGTGGAGGGGCGGGCATGTGAATAACAATTAACTAGTTACTAGAGATTTAAAAAAAAAACACACACAACACAATTGTGAGGAGAAAAGTGCAAAGTTCATTCAAGCAAAACCCATCGGCAGAAAAACATGCAATTGTCATTAAGTAACAGGTACTGGGCAGCTATGCAAGAAAAACACAGCACGCTAAAGTTACAGCAGTGCGTGCCCGTGAGATGAGTAGTGCTCTCTCCGCGCTATGTAGCTGTCTACGAGACGAGGATACAGACAGACAAAAAGCGGACATTCTACTAAATACACGTATAGCGCACTAAGTGACGTCCATGTTTTTAATACTTAAGCCATGAGACAATTTCAGCAGAAGTAACGTCCTAGTCATCTCCCCTTTTTCTTTCTATCTCATGCCCTCCAATATTATAAACTCTGAGCTAGATTAAATGGTACATATTTGCTGTGTACCTTAGCTAGAAGGTCGGTCATAACTCGCAAGTAAAAAATAAAGTCTAACAGACCAAAGCTGTGGAGCCCAGAAATCAAGCAGATACTTGCGACACTTTGACCCATCCTACCTAAGTGAGAAGTATTACGGTGAAGTCAATGCCTGGTCCAATTCAGTTGGCGTTTCCTAGAAGTCAACTTCAGCTCGTCATAAGATCAATTGAGCGTAAGAAGCCTAGATCACAGCTTATAGAGAATATGTAACTTGAGCCTCGCATTGTCCAGTCATAACGTCTAGGTTTTCAAAGAAAGGAAATACTGAAAGGCATTGTCCTTTTATTATTTTGTTTCTAAAAACCTGATGGTATACTCAAGTATTACACTCTCTTCTACGAACTTAGTCAAGTCTATTGGCTACCATCTTCAACTCATCGTGATGGCTGAGGGCAGATTTTTGCTTAACGGCATGTCTGGCAATAGTCCCGCTTGATACTCAATATATTTTGGACCATTAAACAACGTAACCCTGTTTTAAATTAACTGCGCAAATAGACCTGATTCTGCCCTGTGTAGTTTTTATTCTGTTTAAGACAATAAAAGATCTACTGCTGGTTTGCCCGTATGACATTGTCAATTAAATGTCAGAATGAATGCTAGCATACAGCACACACACACACACAAACCCACCGAGCAACTAAGAAAAAAAAACGTGTACAAGACACCCCGAAACATACAAGACTTCGGATTGTAACAAGAACAAGGGGCAATAACTGTCCTGCATTATACTATAACTGACACATATAGTTCACCTTTTTTTTAGTGCCAGGAGACTTTCCTGTAACAATCATGCCCTTGATTCTTGATTTTAGGTAATTCTTAAAAGATTATAACATAGTGGAGTTGAAATAAGGGATACTAAACTAATACATCTTCATTCACCTCTTTGGTAATTACGGATAAGAAAAAAATGGGAATTTTAAAAAGAAGGGAAAATGCCGTAAAAATCGTCTCCTAATCCCCCCATCCTTTTTTTTTTCTGGAAATCAATATTCTATAATCCAATTCCTTCTGTTGGAGATTGCGCGCTCCATGGTGGCCTAAAGGAGAAAAATGCAAACAGGGCTTCCACGTACAACATGGTGCACGCATTTCTGGAGAATCTCAGGGCAGTGGACACAAGTTGGGAAAAGGTTGCAAACCTTGCCAGAGGACCGATTTCTATGGAGATAGCATGCCGCCCAATGCAACCAACCAAGTCACTCTAGATCTCAATGAAATTGCATTGGGAATAAAATACAATTATGATGGCTGGTCTCCCTTCTTGTATTTGTGACTACCAAAGTTGGAAAACAAGATAACTTCCGTGTTAAGTAAACACACAATCAGGCGGGACACCTCTCAACATCCTAAGCAGTACAGCAAGTACAAAGATAAAGAAGAGGTCATAGGTCCCATTGCCTTCACACACACACACACAAACACATCGTCCTATTGCGTGTGTTGTGTTCGTTGTTTCGCCGAGGGATTAGTTCTGTACGCCCTAAGCACAACAAAAAAACTTAAAACGTTTGTTCATCACGGTGAACCAATATGGAAATTATGTGATTACTGGCAAGTGGACCCGTTTTTACGAGAGGACATCCCCCCCCCCCCAATCTAGTGTATTTGTATAAGACAGCCTTCACCGAAGACGAAACAAGCAAAAAAACTCGTTCTCACTCATGACAATCACTAAGCTTGGAGGTCTGTCGAGATGTTAAATTAAAAGAGCATTCACTATCGGGCGCGGTGGCTGAGTGGTTAAGCGCTTAGCTTCTGAACCTGGGGTACTGGGTTCGAATCTCGATTCGATCTGGGATTTTTTTTTTTTATTTTGGTGATTTTTAGGGCGCCCCTGAGTTCACCCAATTCTGACACTAGTTGAGAAAAAGTACATGCGGTTGGTCGTTGTGCTGGCCACATGGCACCCAGCTCGTTAACCATTGGCCAAAGAAATGGATGACCTTAACATCATCTGCCCTATAAATTGCAATGTCTGAAAGGGGAACTTTAACTCTAGTAAAAGTATTTTTAAAAAGAACGAAAGAGGTATGAATTGAGGCAGTAAAATAATTACATGATGAGGATTTGATCTAACTTAAAGGACATGAAGTATTCGTCAGGAAAAAGAAGTGTTTTTTTTAACTAACTAACTTAAAACATTTCCCCTTCATGGTCTCGAGGTTATCTTAAAGAGCAGATCAAAGTGAAACTATTGAGAAATCGTTCCAAAGGTGTTATTGAGGACAACAAGACCACCAATAGCGGCAGCCGCTGCAGAAAGAGACAGCTAGGAAGTTTTCTCCACTGACATACAATGCACACACCCACAACGAGCTTTGTTGAAGGGGAAACGCCGGCTTTAAATAGAACATAAGGGTGGTGTTTGTCTGGTCCTCTTTATATAGTTACACACCCGGGAAGACACGGTTTAATTTAGCCCCAGTTTGAAATGCAGGCCTGCAGCATTCTCGGAGATGACAAGGCAGTCATCGTGACACTAACAGTGTCACCCCCCACCCATCCCACATCTTTTTTTTTGGAGGGGGGGGGGGGAGGAAGAAGGTCCCCCACCCAAAAACAAGCGACACATATTCACTCAAATATATATTGGTGCCAAGGCCATCGGCTTCCTCATCCTCGCGCAGAACAAAAAGACGCATTGTCTTTAAAGTGTACAGCGCCATCATTATTCTCAATTGCTGGTGTACCTCTCAAGACGGGGCTTGGTGCAGCCATTCCCACACACAACAACAACAAAAACACACTAACACAGACAATACGCACACATACCGCTTAAGTATTCAGTCTTAATCTTTCTACACTGAAAAGCTTAAAAAAAAACTTTTGAAAGGTCCTCGGGTCATTTGTTTTTTCCTGTACTATTAGATATCTACAATAACGGAGGCGTGGTGTCTGAGTGATAAAGCGGCATGATTCCGAATCGAGCTAAGGTTCAAATCTCGGTGAAGAATAGGATTTTGAATTTCGAGATTTTTAGGGCGCCCCTAAGTCTACCCAACTGCAATGGGTACCTGACATTACTTGTGGAACGTAAAGGTGGTTGGTCGTTGTGCTGGCCACATGACACTCTCGTTAACCGTCGACCATAGAAACAGATGAGCTTAACATCAATTGCCCAGTAGATCGCAGAGTTTGGAAGGGGCTCTTTACTTTTTTTTAATTAACATTTAACATTTTAATTCATGGTGGAGGGATCAACAGGTCTGAGCGAACGTGCCGATAGGAATAAAAAAAAATAATTAAAAAACACCATTTAGAAACTTCAGAGCAAATACCAGTCAATGAGCACACACGACACATACTTTAAGGAGTGTGATAGGCTACCATGGTTTGAGATGGTTGAAAAGTCTAACAACAGACCGTATGCCTCATCTCTCCTTTTCAAACGCAAAACAATGAAGTAATGAAGCATGTTCATACTATAAATTCTTTGAGTCTAAATGTGCCTTCTGTTATTGCTATTCTAAAGAACATTTCACGCAAACACTACCAAAGACAGACACACAAAAAACACGCCCCAATTCAATTTGTCCTTTCACTAAACTGTTAGGCTCAAGCTGTCACCATTGATAGTTGCACCTGAAAGAGTTGTGTTTTGTGTTTTCATTCTTCATTCATACCGCGACATCTTACCAGAAAACATTCCATGTTTTAAATCATTTCATTACAGACAGAAAACAGCATGGACAACCTAAACACAACATCACAACATGATAGACATGTATTCCAGTGAAAGTGTCTTACAACCAGTCCTTGAACAAGTATTTTTTAGATCAGTGGTTCCCAAACTGTGTTCCGCGGAACCCTAATGTTCCGCGAGACCTGAATTGGTGTTCCACTATTGTAATTAATCTATTCAAAAAATAAGCAAGGTGTTCCGCTAAATACTCACAATGTACGTAGTGTTCCGTAAAGGAAAAAGTTTGGGAAACTCTGTTTTAGATGATCATTTCCTGACATGTCCGATATGCTATAATTTGGTCAAACACAGTCTGAGTCCCATAAATAAAAAGATTACAGCTTAAACTGTCTGCTAGATGTCAGGGTTCGAACTCGACACCATTGTGACGACAGTCTGCTGAGCATTCCGCTATTTCTATTGGGTGGATGAATGGATCGTATAAGAAAGTAAAAAAAAAACGTAAAAAAAACAATACATTGTTGGGCCCTTGTGAACTCTGAACTCCCCAACCCCCTAAAAATGTACCCAATTGGTGGTCTTGTACCCTGGATGACCACCACTGATCTATAGCCAAGCACTTCTTTTCTTTCACAGTTTCACAAGATGATCGTTTCACGAGACCAAACATCAATTAACATCTGTCCACTGTCATTGTGAAAGTGAAAACACATTTAAATTAACCCCACACCAATAATAAAACGTCATTGATAACTCAATGGCAATATGTAATAAGTGATCAAGCAATATTGTAATAAGTGTACAAGTGATCAATCAATGATGTAACAAGCATATCAGTGATCAAAAAATGATGTAACAAGCATACCAGTGATCACAAAATGATGTAACAAGTCTATCATTAATCAATCAATGATGTAATAAGTCTACCATTGATCAATCAATGATATTACAAGTCTACCAGTGATCAATCAATGGTGTAACAAGTCTACCAGTGATCAATCAATGGTGTAACAAGTCTACCAGTGATCAATCAATGGTGTAACAAGTCTACCAGTGATCAAACAATGGTGTAACAAGTCTACCAGTGATCAATCAATGGTGTAACAAGTCTACCAGTGATCAAACAATGGTGTAACAAGTCTACCAGTGATCAAACAATGATGTATCAAGTGCACCAATGATCAATCAATGATGTATCAAGTCTACCAATGATCAATAAATGATGTATCAAGTGTACCAATGATCAATAAATGATGTATCAAGTGTAACAATGATCAATAAATGATGTATCAAGTGTACCAATGATCAATAAATAAGGTATCAAGTGTACCAATGATCAATAAATGATGTAACAAGTCTACCAGTGATCAATAAATGATGTATCAAGTCTATCAGTGATCAATCAATGATATGACAAGTCAACCAATGATCAATCAATGATGTAATAAGTCTACTATTGATCAATCAATGACGTATCAAGTCTACCAGTGATCAATCAATGATATGACAAGTCAATCAATGATATGACAAGTCAATCAATGATAAATAAACGATGTATCAAGTCAACCAATTATCAATCAATGATGTAACAAGTCAACCAATTATCAATCAATGATGTGACAAGTCAACCAATGATCAATCAATGAAAATGTACTTTCTACCAAAGATCCCTCAGTAATGTAACAGACGTAATAAGTCCGTGTGTACGCACGGCGCTGCTCGCGTGCCAGACAGCAGATACATAACTACACATCTCGCCAAACAAAGTAGTATATCATCCTACAAATCCGAAATGTATACAGAATCAACACACTCGCGAACACACTTAATCCCACTTGTAATATCTTTCTATATGAGCACACAGTTGGCCGGAAGACCAAAGATAAGCCTTTTCAACAGATAGTTACTTCAAAAACAACTAACAATGCAGAAGAAATCCGGATATCCCCCAAGTGTGAGCGTTAAGACTGTGCGTGCGTGTGAAACACGTGTAACCTCAAGTCATCCGACACACTGCCACGAGTTGCAACTACACAGTCATCGAGCCCTGCTGACAAGCTTGGCTACTTGAAAAAAAACATGCGTCAAGGTAAAGTTCAACTGTTTCACATATATTATGTCCTGTGTCATTCATTATTCAGACTCTCCACACCCCCCCCCCCAACCCACATACAAAACATACACCTTTCCGCCCAGTTTGGTTCTTCCAAACAGTTGATCCCTTCGCCCAAAGACACAAGGTTGAAAGGGCCTATGCAGAATGATGAGTTCCAAAGCTAACCTTATTTTAGCCATTATAGTTAATGCCACTGCGGGTTTTGTATGGTGATTGTCACCTTATTAAAATCTAAATATTTTATCACATGCTTGGTAAACTAGACAGTTAATGATTACATCTATAATATGTTTAAGTAAAAAATTGCTTTACTACTAAAATAAAAAAAAACAACACCATTGCAGGAATGGGGTAAGGGTCTGGACTCAACGTTATTGAGTACTCAGAACTATATAGCCTCGATAAGAACCCTCAATAAATGTCACGTATGAAGTCTAGATTAAAAGTGCAGATTAAAACGGAAACACACTCTGCGAATAAACGCAAAGAAAACTGTACATTTATAGGGAAAAAAAATGGAAGAACAAGTTCTCCCTCAGCCTCGCCATTGCTTACAGCAAACTATTTCAAGATCCGTACAAGAAATTACTGGTACTAAATGATGTCAATTACCAGTTGCGTAGCTATGGTGGGGGAACGGGGGGGGGGGGTTAAAATCCATTTGAGGGGGTCTCCACTCGAGGTGGTCCCATAAATGAGTGTTCGGGATGTTGTTTTTTAACATTAAATATTAAGCCATTATCTCATGTCATGGTGTCGAATTGCAGGGGTCCCTAAAGAGGTAAAGCCCCCCGGGGCCCCCAAATGATGGTAAATTCCTAGCTACTTTCAATTACAATTGTTGCATATAATGAACGTCTTTACATTGGCAAGTTTGGTAAGAAGTCCAACGACGAACCAGTTTTGGTTCTTTTCTTTGAAAACATGGTCAAAAACGGTGTACATGATAGTGGAGAAACATAACTTTCTGCAATACAAACTTGATAATCCCAAGTCACCACATTTGTTTTCTTCCTCCTACCCATGTTCGTTGTGTTCTTAATTGTAAGTCTGTTACGATACTCTCAAAAGTGGGTCAGATAAGCGGACTAGAGCAGAGGCAGTCAGGTGTATTACTACGAGTAAGCAAAATCCATTGAAAAATGTAAGAACTCGATAGGCCGCCCGTCCTGTGAAAAAAATGTATCTTCTAGAACGAACTTGTCAACAGTTAAAACTTGTTATTAGCTATTGTGGACCAGAACAGTTGCTCTTAGAAAAGCTTTGCGATTTCCAATATATCGGTCGCCTTTTTACAAAGCTTATATTAACTCACTCTGTCTGTCTGGCCAAGAGTTTGTACATGTTATTTCTCCGACACCCAATCTCGGAGCAAGCGGAAATTATGTACAATTATTTCTTTTACCTGACAACACAAGAATCACTAAAAAAAAAATATTAAAAAATAACTAGGTAGTTAATAAATAATTTTGTTTGGTATCTCAAACAAGGGTAAGAAATAGTACTTGACTGAAGTGGTGGTATAAGCTGAATTAGTCCCTTTTATAGATTGTCGCCTGAGGCTTATTGCTAATTTAATTACATGACTGATCCAAACTAATTGATACACTTAATAAAAGCTTTGGGTTTTTTAAAGTTGTTTTTTTGTGTATTTTGCTTGTTTAATTTTGCGCCAGCACAGGGTGTAATTTTTTTGTGTCTTTTTTTTTAAATATACTTTGTCTTCTAAAGCTAATAAATAAACACATGCAAATGGTTTCATAATGGCTCCACAACAATCTTTGTTTTATTCGGTAAAATCCAAGGCAATGCTTCTCCGCCTTTACGTGGCGCCCGGTTGGAAACGGCTGTTAGGGGAAGCGATTAGACCAATAGATAAGCAAAACAGAAACCCCGTTTGGGGTGCTTAAGGAAATAGTCCGTTTCGCTGGCGGAGATGGAAAACAGCCATGTCACTATTCACACATCGCTACACGAGGGATTCCTCTCTAGTATGTTGTGTGTTTGACACGTTTCGTTTGTTCCTTCGGAGTTGAAGATTATTACATTCTAGCCCAAACCTCCCATAGGAAGGCGGGGAACGGCGAGGGACAGGGTTCGAACCTAGAACTATCGAGACCACAGTCCAGAGCGCATACCACACGACCAGGCTTAATACCTGGGGAGTCATCTCATCTCTGCCTGTGCTCCCTTCTGGGGCATAGGCCACCAACCAGTCTCTTCTGTGGAGTAGAGCGGGTTTTTTTTGCTTATAATTACATTTTGATCCCCAAATGGCCGTTTTAATGAAGTCTGTTCACAGGGCGTTCAATGAAATCATAGAATAGCCAGGAATACTGGACAGAAACGATTTGGGCGTCACATAAAAAAAAACGTTTTTATTCGCATCAAAATCCCCCTGCGACTCAGAAAGTTGTTTTTTCCCTTCCCTTGCACAGTTTGCTCCAGTTCGACTACCAAGGTCTTATCTTACCCAACAACAGCTCCATTTAGAACGGGCCCACAGACACGGCGGACGGGACGTAAACAAGCGCTGATAAGGTCGACAGTCACAGGCTGTGGGGGCGGGGGTAGGGGCTGGCTGAGAAATAGATGAGCTCAAACCCGTTATGTCATTACAGGCAAAGCGAGAAGTGGAAGCGTAAAAAAAAAGGGGCTGGGGGTCGAGGTGTATGTGGAGTATTCACGTACAGCTCATTCACTGTGCCACCTTGATGTCTCGCCTTTGAATGAAATAGGCTTCAGTCTATTCTAGATTTCCCGCTACATTCTTCAGAACAAAATGTCCCACACGCTTTGAATTTTGCCAGAAACTAGGTCATTTCTGAGAGAGAGAATTTAAATCTCACATGCCCGGGCGAAGTATTTAAAACTCAAATGCACAGCTCAAAGACAAAATTGTTTATTCCATTGTCATGCATTCGTGTGACTTAATGGTTGGGGAAAATTGTTCAATCATTTTGAAGAAAGAGCAAAGGAAAAATCACCTTACAAGAGGCCCCTTAGACAGGCGGCCTTTAGGTGGTGGTGAGTGGGTCAACCGCCCCGGGCCTCGAGCCTTAGGGGTGGAGGTGGGGGGGGGGGGATTGTCACCGTCAGCCCATCGTACAAATATTCTTGGCCCTGATTCGATGACGCTCGGCCAGGGCACCGCGCACTGCTAAGTCCGCCTCTGTCCCATATCTCCAACAGCTTCGGGCCTTATCCAGTCTAAATCCGGCCATGCTGACAAGGTGTTAACTCTAGTTGTAGCTATAATACGGCTGTCGATAAAAGTTTCTGTCAAATGCGAAGTGTCTGGGGGTGATTTGTGATTTGTGATTTGGGCACATCGGCACAATTTAGGCCATGTCGTGCCTGCAGTCCCTCAAGGGCCACTCTCCCTCCACACAACAAAGTGTCTGGGGCATTCAAAAAGGAATAATAATAGAATAAATAGTAACCTCGCCAGCTTACGCCTTACATGCAAGAATTGTCGTTTATGGTAGCAGCTCTAGCAGCGGCAACAAATATATCGCTACTATTATCGCCTCCGCCTGTGTAAGTCGCAACAGTGGTATGTTAAAAAAATCGATTAGGCGGGAATAAAATGCGGATAGGGACTCTGCTTGCTTTTAGCGAACTATGTAGCTGCCGCTACCGCACCGTAAGAAGGATTAGCCTCCGTACTAATGATGAATGCGGCCGACAAGAGCCAAAGGGTTAATTAAGCTCGCACAAACCAACACAAGGCCGTCACACTGACAAAGTAACTACTTACGACAGAGGCAACTGATAAACCGAGTTGACCGACTGGATCATAACGTGTATGGTGGTAAATATCCAAAAGGTCAACAAATCAACAGCTAGGCAAGACCTCCAGGTGAAAGATGTTCTAGAACTGGCCTTGAGTGTGCACAGCGACACCCAGAACAAGTCCATAGAGAAATAGAAAGACGGCGGAAAAGAGGAGAAAAAAACACACACACACAAGATAACAGAACGGAAATAAATAATAAAGCTGCGGCTGTGAAAAAAAAAAAGGGGGGGGGGGCAGATGATAAAGCCGTTTCTGTTGATATACTGACATCACGTGACGTATCCGAAAACAAGACCCGATATTGTAACACAGCACACGCACACACACCTATGCGTGCGGGGACACACACCGCCGCACGCACACACACACTCAATGTAAACAGTGGCACAACACAGATATGGCAGGCGGTCCTCGCATAATAGTTCAAACCAACCTTATGGACACATTTTGAAGAGATATTTAAGACACGCCAATAAATCTGGAGTGATGAGATGTACGCCATAGAATGAAATAATAGTCGCCTCCCCTCCCATTTTTTTGTTTAAACTAATATATACCATGGTACCACTGTAATTTGTTTATCCTATTGGTCAGAAGCTGCTTTTCAGTATAGTGTCAAACAAACCGCCACGACGTCTTAAGAGTGAACGGACATTTCAGAAACCAATTGGTCATGATAACCAGGTGAAATAGTTTTAACATTCGTTGTGGTGCATTGCGTTGGCCACAAAGAAACGAGAGGGGGGGGGGGGGGAATGCTACCAAGAATGCATAACGTTATCTATCTCCCGTAATCTCTCCGTCCAACTTCTATGTCTGAGCACACGTCCTTGGGTAACATGGCCCTCATACACTTTGGTATGGACAACCACAGCAAATGTATGTTGTTGTTGGCTTTACTCGGTTTAGACCATATCACTGTATTAGCTGCATAGATCGCGAGTGGGTTATGTTGTTTATCGTTGAGAGCTTCGGTGTAAAAAAAAAAGGGCCTCTATCAATACATGGGACACTCCCACCTATCGCACGACAATAACGAAAGCACGCTTACCGATACTGAAATACAACACAGCACTGTTCGACAGTCTATAAGACAAGGTAGAGTCTAAGATGACTCGGTCGTAAAGTAATGTCACGGGAATGAAAGACTAGATACCTCCAACAAGCAAAAATATATTTTAAAAATTACTGTTAAAACATAGATATATATATATATATGGGGAAGAACTCCACAATTACAGCCAGCTATATTAATTCTTTGAGATTCATTTATTTTTTTCGATATCAAACAAAATTAACTATTACCACTATTTAATCAAAATTTCTAAATAAATGATTAATTTTTCTGATTGATTCGTGCTTTGTTTGGAACAACGAATAATTATGCCAATTGTCCAACTAAATGCGAGAATTGTGGAAGTGTGGGAAATAACGTGTCCAAAGCTATGGACCAGACAGAGAAAGTTGATGTCAGCTTTGTAAATAGCACACATGAATGCAGTGGATGCACGTGCACACAAAACCCATGTAACTCACTTGTTTCAAAACAAGAAAACACAGACTTGGACAATCAGCACAATGGACAAGATGAAGTAGGTCAAAGTAAACCTCTCTGAACTGAAAGAAGTTTAGGCGTCGATGTGCACACTTCAAGATAAGTAGGTAGACTAAGATTATAGATGGATGGATAGACAGATAGATACATTTAAAATGTTACAAAATGCATCCCTAAATCCTATGGCCCCCATGTCATATTACGAAAATACTAACCAACACTTGCACTCGCTTAGGAACACGTCAGTGGCATTTAATACAACAATCAACTAAGAAGCGAAATGCAGTCCATACATTGATATTTGAATGAAACTCCTCAATATTTGACTTTGAAGACACAATAACTTGAAGGGAAGAAAGAGAAAAGTGGGTTTCAATGAATTGCGACCAAAGTACCCCCAAGGGTACGCGAACACTGGGGGGAGGGGGGGGGTACGCGTTGCACCTCAATAACTATGCTGGCAATGCTGATTTTTTAAAATACCCATTTATTATGTTCAGTTAATAAATTAAAGTGTGGTGGGGGGGGGGGGGGGGGAGGGGGCGAGGGTTACTCAGCATTACAAAAAATTATAAAAGGGGTACAAATAGGTCAAACGTTTGGGAAACAATGATTATTCCGTGATCGAATTAGGGGAGATAACCACTAGGATGAGGACTATCACTATTGGTTGTTAGGAAGCTTGTTCAAAGTGAGTGTCAAACACTGCAAGGAAAAAAAGGTGACCATTAGTTTGCGGCCTCGTTAGAATTACTGAACTGAACACAGCACAATCTGTGTAGGTACCGTCGTAGGGCGTGGTAGGGTTAGTGAAAGCAACACGAAAATGTCAATTTGGTCGGAAACATCTTATTTCCCCTGATAGGCCCCTGCTAACACATGCCAACATTTCTGAATCCACTGTGCTACTAGTCATTTTCTTTTCTCTCCACAAGGGTGGTGGTGTCATTTTAAAAGTAGATAATTTCTCAACTTATCGTATAATTTTTTTTATTTTTTGTGGATTCACGAAGACCTACCACATTTAGGGACAGTTTTGTGACGAGATTTACTAACACACAACAGCCAAGAGCACCAAGAGACATGGGTGGAGGGGGTGGAAACGTAAAATGGAAGAAATGAGAAAACTTTTTCACAGCTTCATAATACCACTCCCTTTTTGTGCTCTGTAGATCCGCAGTTCAAATTATCACCTATATCTGAAGGCATACTACAAGGACATAACAGCTTCCAATTGACTAAAATCGATAATACAGTAAACAGAAACATGACAATGTATATTTTAAATATATTTTAAACATCTAGTTAGTCTACAAACACTTCAACCTGTTACCGAGTCTTATGTACATAGCGGTTTGGGGGAAAGGGGTTGAAATGTAATACTAGGTATATATTTTATACGAAGGTCAACAAAATACAGTTAACGGTGCATCTCTATAGCCTTTATACACGTCACAATCTACAGCAGACGTTTACTACAAGCTCAAAACATGAGTGTTTTAAAACCGTTATAGTAGCACATGACACACCGGAGGTCATAATGTATGCACAGTCGAAATGCTCAAGGGCATCCCAAGGGACGCAACAACGAAAACTAGTGTACCAGTTTGTAAAGAAGATTTATCTCCGCTTGATATTTCATGGAGAACTGCCTGTACTATAGCTGTACGTTGCAGTACTAACTTTTAAAACTTCTGAAATGCTTACAACTATAATGAGCAGTTTTGTGAGCAGCTCTTAAATTTCCGTAAGAAATTTCAACAAATATAAATAATAGTTTATCTTTATAGGAATAATACAAATTGAAAGGTAAAGATAGTTAAAAGCTTGCTATTTCTTTCTTCTAATTAACCTCATACTTTTTTAAGCTGTATATCTAACATTTACAATTTCCGTTTGATAATACTAAAGTGAAGTGTTAAGGAAGTATGTACACTGCAACATGTTCAAAACTTAATTTACAGAAACTAAAAGAGAAGACTTCCGTTAAATAGTAGTTTACTTGGCTTACAACTTCTACTCCCAAAAACACTCAGAAGGACAAAAAACAATTTGGTAAAAGATCAACTTATTTTTGGTATCAAAAGTAAGAACAGATTTTCAATGTATGGAAAGATCTTGTATTAATATAAGCCAATATGCTAGATACAAGAAAATAAATCATTAGCAAACTGACAAGCTATTGTGACTATTGTTAAGGGCTCACAAAAAAAAATTCAAAACAGAAATATGTACAAAGAAAAAAAAAGTAAGCAATTTATCTTGATGATATATATATATATATATATATAGATAGATATATACAGTAAGCAGCATAATCAACTGCTATTCACATACTGATAATACATATTGTGGCCACATTTTCAATAGCTTTCAAGATTTATTATAAGAATTAGTTTTGCATAAATAAGTTCCTATGAACCTAACAAGAAATTAAAATAAAAGTAGTTTTTATTAATATATTATTACAATCAGCATACAATTTTGACTATTGAAGAAAGTATATTTTTTTATTTTTTTTTTGTAAATTACCTTATTTTTCTTTTCTATAAATGCCACTACCTATGGGTAGATTCAAAAGTTTTCTCAAATTACTAATAGTAAAAAACCTGGACCCTCCTGGACATAAACTCAAGATCAATTCACTAGCAAAAAAATGCATAGAAAGGAGCACTTGTTCTATTAATTGAATTAATAGATTTATGGGGAAAAGAAATAAAATCTATAAAATAAATGCCAAAGAAGCTTGAAAAAATCTCAAAATATATATACAGGTACTGTAGTCTTAAATGAATCAAGATACTGAGAGATAACTGGTGTCTATACAATTTTTAAGAGCTTATAGTAAATGTGTATTTTAAACTTGTTCTTTAGTTTTACATGTATATATTTATATATTATTTACACTTTAGCACTAAAGAAAATGCACAGTACAAATGTTAGTAATTTTTATAATAATTACATTATCTATTAATTAGCTGTGTTTATATAAATATGTAGTTATGTTAAAATCCTGATTATACCATCTAGACAATAGTTGTAAAGCTGTTTTATATCTTCTAAAATAATTATCAATACAAGCTGAGATTTTGGTGAAGGCTCAAAACCATTAGTAAAAATGTTAGTGATACATATGATTATGTATTTTATAAATGTGAAAGAAGTACCATTACAATACTAAAATCTGACAATTTGGGGACAGGAGACACCAAGCAACTTTAGGATTTTTTTTCAGCTACTGTCATTTTAGGCAACATTTAAACATGACCATAGAATATAAAAGTGTAGGTATTTAAATTATAAAAACAAATTTATTGCACACTGTTTGGAACCACTACTTTAAATCTATGTTTCACTTTATCTAAGACATTTTTTATTAACACTATAATCACACTGTCTATTTCTATAGTAGCATAGTTTGGTAAGTTTGATGGTAATAATAATAGAAACAATTATTTTGAATTCATTGATGTTCGGCAAGGACAGGCTATTAAATATCTACAGTGTACATAGATCTGATAGGTTTCTACTAGAACAAATTTTTATGATACTATAAATACAATACAATAATCTAGATATATATTTTATAATATAAATATCTATAACATTATAACAGAATGTATAAATTAACAACAGATTATATTTTTTAAAAACTTATCTATAGATCGACTCTACTCTAGATCTTGAATAATAGTTAATTGTTTGATCTTAATCCTACATAACTGCCAAGAACCCATTTGGATGCCAAGGATGCTGATTCACAGAAGTCACAAAGTTGACATGACTGACGAGAGTGTTAGATCTAGATCTAGTATAAGTTGTCAGGTGTCCAGATGATACTCGTAATATAGACCTATATTGTCCTATATATATAATTATATATACTATATACATCCATACAATTACAGTGTATAATGTATACAGTATAGTCAGTCTACTTAGTTTAGAAGTCCAGATCTAGATTAGAATCTCTTATATCTATTCTAAATCTAGAATCTAGATAGAATCATAAATCATAGGCATAGGATAGGTTTAGTCCACTGTCTTGTCAATGGTCAAGACATGAAGAAGACACAGATTCTGAGATTGTATCTAGAATCTTATCTAGAAGACTAGATGATAGATCTAGTTCTAGATTAGTTGTAGATCTAAATCTACTAATAGACTTAATAGTATAGACATATAATAGATCTAGTCTAGAGATCCGGATCTAGAATCTAGACTCTTGATAGATTTGATACTGTACTTCCGACTTCCTAATTAATAACATTTATGATTATGATTAACACCAACAACAAGGCCAAGATTCAAGAATGTCACTGAAAGTAGTGAAAGTTGAAAGTGAATGTGGGAATGGGTGGGTCCCGATAGGCGATAGTTCTGATTCATGCATGTTTACAACTTCACTTACCGCTCAGAAATTGACATTCTCTGTTATTTCACAGCCTCCGAGGAACTAAAATGAGGCATGGGAATCGGTGTCCTTGAAAATACCAGTAAACGTAATTCATGTACCAAATCGCATCTGCACAGCCACAGAAGACTAAAAAGCTCCCGTCTCACACTTTCCACAATCGAGCAAGGGGTCATCCACAACAAACTTGACTGGTTACTAGACTAGTAGACTAGACTGCTACACTTATGTAAGTTTCTTGAGCTTTTTTGTTTTCATAGCAATAAAAATAAATCCTGGAGGTGATTACAATCATTAATTACGTCAAAATTCACATAAAACTGACATCAATGAAAAAAATAATAACATCAACAATTTTCAGCCATTCCGAGAATGTTTTTTGCAAAGCCTACTGAGTTTGAGTATACAACCGCATCACATATCATCACTAAGAAAATAGAGTTCAGTCAATCGCGGTGTTTGTATTAACTGTATCAATTGTATTTTCTTAAAAACAGCCAGATTGTCTCTTTATATTGTTAAATTCAATTTAATTTGTTTATGTGATGGAAAAGTTATTTTATTTGAGTAAATGCCAGATGAGATGTACGTTTTCTGAAGCCATATCCATACGCATAGGTCATTCCGCCATACTTTTTATTTCTATTTTTACACACTGTGAATAAAGATAGTCCATCCGATAATCATAAATTATTATTTTTAGTAAATAATATTTTAATTAAATCTGGTTTTTATTTAGTTTACGTTTTCACAACTACAACAGGTTAAATAATTACACAAAAAGATAATGGGTAGCATATATCTTATTATCAGTATACGGTACTTATTCTGTGCATGAGTAACCTACTGATTAGCTTCCAGTGTCTAAGTGTCATTTCGAGTGAGCATCTTAAAAAGGGCCATAAGTATCGAGGACTAACATAAAATAGTACGCCAAGTAGATGAAGTATTGTGCATTTTAAAATGTACCTTTTTTTCTTGTACTGTGTTCCATGTTATTTGTTGGTGGTGGTGGGGTTTGTTTGTTGTTGTTGTTGTTTTTTTGTGGGTTGTTTTTTTGCGAGATTTAGACGAATCTACATTTAGATATCCTGGTAGAAAATTTACTCCGTTGATAAATAGTAGCTTCGCGTGGTCGTCCTCAAGATTTTGTGTATTGTAAACTACAATATGGGCGTACGTAGCCAAAAGGAGTGGGTGGTTCAGGGCTCACCAAATTCCATCTTTCTTAGATTACAGACGTAGGCCTACCGTTACTTAAAAAAAATATATATTACGTCCTACGCATTTCATGTGTCTATCTAGTCACATTTGAGTCATACATGTTAATATTCAATTACTAAATTCTGCTAGTCGTTGGTTTCCCTGGCTGATTCAGGAAAGCCATTCCAAATCTCTAAAGGCACTAGGGAAGAAGGAGCACTTGTTCGACTTTGTCCTAGCATAAGGAATAAGAAATGTACCTCTATCTTTGTGTCTTTCTGAGTCGGTGTCACCCTGTGCGACCCGCATCCCGCCGCAGCCCGCAAGTAACGTCACTGCCTGATCCAAATAAAGTTTTTTTTTTGTTTTTTTTTTGGCCGTTGAGATTATTCTATGACTCTATGATATTACTTTAATTATTAATATTTCATCAGTATTAAAAAGTCATAATGGAAGTTTATCACCGATACCACTTATCTTATTCTAGCTAATTCAATAACACAGACTAAAAACTCAAAATACCTAGGTGTTATAATAAATAAACAAAATACAAAAAATCCTTTAAGAAAAAAAAACAACCTAACCGGAAGAACTCGATCAAACAAAATAATTGATTACCAATATGATAATTGACCAATTGGTTGTTTTCTTATTGATTCATTTTTTTTGTTCGGTACATTAAATAACTGTTTAAAGTATCAACTTGATTCGAGAATGCGTGGGAGAAAAATAGCGTTAACAATTATTTAAGGGGACTAAACCCCAAAATTTTAGCCATATCTATGAATACTGACGGATTAGTTTCCCATGTAGGTATCAATCAAAATAATTAATAATTAAATGATTAATTTTTTTTTATTGATTCATGTCTTGTCTATACCAATAAATAATTGTGCGAAGTTTCAATGATCCGATAATGGGTGTAGAAGAAATAATTTGTAGGCCTACATACTTTTTACCAGACAGAGAGACAGAGTGAATGGATATAAGCTTTCATGGAATCCCCATATAGATCTAGATGAAATTATTTTAAAAATTGAAAAAAAAAAGCATTATGATTTATTTAAAGAAATTTCTATAAATAAGAACATAAAACAAAAACGTTATTTAACCTTGGTTAGGCAAATACTAGAATATGCATCTTCTGTTTGGGACCACTCATCTCAAGAAAACACTAAGAAATTAGAACGCACAAAATATATAGGCCTACAGAGAGGGAGAGAGAGAGATAATAGAATAAGCATCCTCTGTTTGGGACCCCTCAGCTCAAGAAAATATTTCAAAAATGGAAACAGACTCAAAATAGAGCAGTGAGATTCATAACAAACGAATATTCACATTTGGTTAGAGTAACACCTTTACTAAAATCATTAAATTTAGAAACCCTTCAGGATAGAAGACTTAAAAGTAAAGTAGCAATTATACATAAAACTATCTTGAAATACAAAAACAAATTGTAATAAAATACTCAGAAAGACACAAAGATAAAGGTACATTCCTTTTTCCTTATTCTAGGACAAATTTGTACATATGCTCCTTCTTCACTAGTGCTTATAAAGTACATTCAGATCTCAGTTTGTGTTAGACTGATGGATTATCACGAGTGATCTTAACTAGCACTTTCCCTTCTAGTCCGGGCTTAATATTGTGCAAACCGTGTGATAACACAAAACTTTGAGTCTATAGGGGGCCTCGTATTTCCCCCCCCCCCCCCCCAAGCTTTCGCACTATTAATAGGATCGCAAGCAAAATTATGACAGTGAATATTACCATTGAGTTGATTATAAAAATAGTCTATGATATTACTACAAAGACAAAGAAACGTAACTCTTGTACTTCATATATCAACCTTCTCTCTATTTTTTAATAATAAAACACACTTGCTAGCCATAGCTCTATGGACAATAATAAGAAACTAGGGTAGTATCAACATCTTTGCTTTTTTTTTTTCACAAAGATAAAATATTTTTATCTAAGCTGACACATCCACACAATATATAAAAATTGGCGCACAGGTTGCTGAGGAAAAAAGAACAACGCTGGCAGAAGAAAAACGCCAGAGAAGAAAAGCAAGGCAAACGACACTAGCTCCAGCTGGAATAACCTTCTAAGTGTGCGGCCGAACATTCCGTCCGGGCTCACATAGGTCTCACCAGCCACATGAGGAGGCATAAACCCCAGTGCAAAGCCCTCAGCCCCCTGGATGACAAAGTGGTCATCATCGAACCACGATGGACAAACTAAATATATATATATATATATAAGTGGTTAAAATAAAAAAAATATATAAATATGCCTATAATAGAATCCTCTCTTATACAAGAATGAGAGGAAGATCTTTAAACACACTCTTTTAAAACGATACAAAGTCTGTGAATTTGTATAAAGGTCAATATGATTGTCAATGTGACTTTTCCCTTTGCTAAAAATGTCTCTTGGGGCATCTGCTCTTCCCTGACCATCTACTGTCTTTACAAAAACAAGATTCAGCTGTCTTTAACACAAATTTGTTGCCAGGTTCCATGCACTTTCTGGACCTTCTACAACACTCCGTAACAGCTTCTGGCCATCTGCAACTGCGTTTGGCCGTCTGCAAAACCTTATGACTCATAACTTAACTTTAACAGTCCAATACCCATCAATCACAATTAACACTTATGCTCAGCGTTCTTCGGAGGAGCTGCGGCTGAGCGGCAAAGCGCTTGGTTTCCGAACAGGGGAAACAGGGTTCGAATCTTGGTGAAGAGTGAGATTAATTTCGGGATCTTTTTTGCTTAATGACATTCGTAAATGGATCTCTTCAAATTTCACATAGTCAATATGACCATAACAGGCATACCTAGACATAGAGATTAATTCAGTACATCATTACGGACAGTTTTCATTGTTTAAACTATTTTTATATTAGGTTTTTGCCTGGGAAAACATCTTTTGGTTCAGATCAATGATCGGCAAATTTTTTATTTGCTCGGAAGTTATTTCATAATTGTCATGCGCAACGCATTTGTTTCTTTTCTAACTTGCACATGGCGTCCGGTTGAAGGTTATCAAACCCAGTTGATAAACACCGTTACTTTTTCTTTTTATAAACATTCATATTAATATAACAACATCATCAGATCATAATCATGGGTAACGTGTCTGCAGCCGAGTCGACTAAATCCTCTGTAGATTTACCAGCACCACCTTTGTTACCACCCGGACCTCCAACTGAAATTCCAAAAGCAAGACCCAAAGAAACAGCGGGGACTGGAAATGAACCCGACACTAATCCAGGACTTTACGACGATCTACACAAGCAAACTAAAGGCAGGCTTAATGAATAACTAGATGTAGATATATATTCTGATATTAAATTTTTTGAATGACGAAAAATGTGTAGATCTAGAATTAGAATGTCTAGATTAGATACTTTTTTACTATAATTAACAAAGTTACACTAGTTACAGTACCGTTTTACCGTGATAGTGAGGAGTGTTCAGTGAAAAAGAAAAGGAAAGCACAAAAACTGAGTTCAGTGTAGAGCAGAGGTGGGCAACCTTTTTCTATCGAGGGTCGAAAAAAAAAAAACAATGGGGAGCCGCATATATATACATAGACTATATATAGAGTAAAGTGCGAAGTTCCAGCGCATTAAGCCCGCTGGCAGCAATTTTCAAGTTTGGATTTTTATAGCACAGTAATGGTCTGACCTATGAAAAAACTGATAGTATCTCTGAATTCCTCGTCCTTTTTTCTACAAAAGTAGATTGGATTTAATGTATCACTAGGCTTAGTTAAAATTAAATATGAAGTCAAAGAGGTGTAGGGTAAGTATTGCCAAGCGTACTTTTCCTCGAGCGGATTTTTCCCGTTAGTAAGCTCGATCGGGTTGGTGGAAGGTTCGAACAGATCAAAGAAAATATATCTAAAAACATGTTTTAATATTTAATTTTTACTATAAAGTAATTTTCTTTTTACTCCAGCGCAAGAACACCATCCATTGCACCATTTCCCACCCTCCATAACTTCAAATAGTCTCTTTAAGCTGATGAGCAATCAGACTTAAAAATAGCCTAAGCCCATTACCCATTTCCTTCACTACCGGGTAGTAAAAAAGAATAACTCCACACCGCCTGAGTTTGACCTCACCATGAACTTAGCCTTTACAAGGAAAAGGAAATAGTATGTGTAGGAAGGGAAGATAAAAGGTGCATGCGCAGTAGCAATATAGTAGTAATTTGGTAAACATTCAAATAAAAAAGTGAACTGTTCGAACCTCTTGACAAATCGGGGCTGCTCGAACTTCGCACTTTCCTATATATCTGTACTTACAATTTAGAAAAATAAACTAGCTAACTGTTTATAATGTCTTTTAATTCACATTTATTATGATTTATACTATATTATACATTTATATTTCATTTTTTTTAACTCCCCATTTGGCATTTGAGGAATTACAAGAGTTAGAAATTTCTTGAACTAATTTTATGAATATTTTGTCTTTTTACATCACAACATTATGTGTAATCTGTGGCCACAACTGATTTCTGTAGGTGTCCACATGTAGCCCGTGGGCAGTAATTTGCTCACCCCTGGTGTAGAGGAATGAAGTGACACAATTTATTTTAAAATAAGATTGTAATTGTGGATAGTGATAGGAACACAGCTATTTTATTGTCCATTAGTTGTAGAAGAGGAATCTGCTTTCAGTTGTTTTTTTTATGTTAAACCATCACTAAATAAAAAAATAAACTAAAAATTTCTCCTAGGTCCCGAAACTTGTTGCTCAGATATAAGACTCTACTTGCAATATTATTATTTGTGTGTGTGTAAATTATATATGATCTTCTGTTACAGAACTATTTCCTCAAGTTTTTGAAGGAGCCAAAGTTATAATGGCTAAAGGATTGAGCAGTCATTTCCAGATTAGTCACACCATGACTCTTAGTACTTTCTCTCCATCTGTTTATCGCTTTGGTGCAACATACATAGGTCTTAAACAAATTTCACCCACTGAGGTAATCCCTGTGCTAGATTTCATACGAAAATAAATTTAAAACTAGAAATGTATAAATCAAGTGTGTGTATACATTTTTCAGAATTTTTTTTTATAGTCTCATTATAAGGTTCAAATATTAATTTTTAAAAGTTTCTATTTTCATGCAGTCATTTCCATTAAAACTAGAAATGTATAAATCAAGTGTGTGTATACATTTTTCAGAATTTTTTTTTATAGTCTCATTATAAGGTTCAAATATTAATTTTTAAAAGTTTCTATTTTCATGCAGTCATTTCCAGTCATGTTGGGAGATATTGACTCTAGTGGTAACATGAATGCTAATATCATCCATGCCATTACTGATCGTCTCAGGGCAAAGCTTGTAGCTCAGGTTTGTCTTAAGAATTAATTTTTTTTTAGAATATTTCCCACAAAAAAAAAAAAGAAATCTAGCAACTTTGTAAAAAAGTATAAAAATGTTTCGTTAAATAATTTTTTTTAAAGGCATTGCCAATATTTACTATATATATGTATCTTGCATTGCATTATTCTTTTGTACCGATTCTTTTTGTTTTTCATTTGTTGATTTTTGGTTATTTTTTTGCTAAATGTTGAATATAAAATTTATTTAAGGTTTCGATTAAAAAATTTTTTACCTTTTAATTCTTTTGATTCCTAGTACCTTCCATGCCTTCTTGTCATGGATAGCTTGATTTTTTACTAAACAGTAGGACTTGAATTAATAATTTAATAAAAGTCTCAGAATGCATTTCTCTCCATATTTAAAAGGCATTTTCGTTTAACTGAAAAGTTAACATTTTTCAAGTGCTCCTGGAATAACCAAGGGAGTCATTAAACAAAATTAGTTAGTAGGTTTTTCTTAGCAGCAGGAATGAACAAAATAGAAATTAGTTCAAAGAGTTTGTTAGCCACTGAAATACATGTTATAGGATTTATTTATGTGTTGAGATAAATGTCAATTGTTGTCAAGTACTTAACACTTTCAGTGCAGCCTTATTCCCTGGGAGTAACCTCCCTAGCTCTGACTCTCAGAGAATAACTTGGTATATGGTATTAGTTTCACTATCTCTAATGTTAAACTTTTTGGTTCTACTTTAAAAAAAATTTATGTGTTATTTGTTTTGGTCGAAAACTAGATACTGTCTATTTTTACGAGACTTTAGATAACTATTTAAATAATATAATGTCTTAGTTCATTTATTATTCTTGTATGAGATTTTAAGTGACAAAATGGATGTAGTTTTGTAATTTTTCTATATTTGTGGATTAAATAAACAAGAGAATCCATTTCCCTTTAAAAAAGACTCATAATGTGAGATTGACTATAAATAAAAAAATACAAAAATTCTGTTAGTTTTGTTATGGGAACATGTAAATCTGAGATTAAATAAAAGTTCTTTGTTTAGTTTAACATTAATTCTGCAGACAAGGGTTTGAAGCTGAGAACTTTTCCCTTTAAAAGTACAGGGAGGATATGAAACTACAAGAACTTTTCCAGTTATTTCATTAAATTGAGTTGTAGTTTTTTTTTTTTTTGTGGTTATGATAAAATAGAAATAGTAAAAGGCATATTTAATTACATTTTTTAAATTTTTTTTTTGCTTTCATCTGACAGTTTCAACCTAATAAATGTGTGGGCCAACAGGTATCATTAGATTATAAGGGAGATGATTTTACTGCCTCCCTTTCTGCTGGAAATATAGATCCATTATCAGCATCAGGTAAATCAATTAATTTACTTACTTACTTTATTTTAAAATAATTAATGAAAAAAATGGCAATTTTTACCATCACTACTCTCTCCCCCCCCCCCCCCCCCCCCACCCCCAATCGATCCATCCATCCATCCAAGTGGCGCAACAGCCCATGGAGGGCTCTGGCCTGCTTTAACACATCCTTCCATTCAGATCTCTCCTGGGCCTTTCATCTCCACGCCCTAACCCCAAGCTGCTTCAGATCTGCTTTCACATCATCTATCCATCGCATTCGGGGTCTGCCTTTGGGTCGCCTGCCTTTTGGTTTTTGTCTGTATACGATTTTCGCCCCTCTGTTGTCTGACATTCTTTCAAGGTGACCTGCCCAACGTAGTCTGTTCTTTTTTGTTTCGTTCGCTATTGGTGGGTCTTCATACAATTGATATATCTCATGGTTAGTGTGTGCCCTCCACCCTGTTTCATCCTGTATGGCACCATAGATTTTCCTAAGAATTTTTCTTTCCCAAGTGTTAAGTAAATTTTCAGATGTCTTTGTCAGTGTCCAGGTCTCACTTCCATACATTGCTGCTGGTCTTATTATGGTTTTGTATATTATTTTCTTGGTTTTCCTTGAAATCGTTTTGCTCTTAAGTAAATGGTGGGGGCTATAAAATGCCCTGTTGCCTCCTGCTATTCTTTCCTTTATTTCTTTTAGTAGGTCATTTTTTAAATTAATAGTACTTCCTAGATATTTGAAAGTTAGGACGTTTTCAAATTCGTGGTCATTGATTTTGATATTTTGTCCCTCTGTTTGATTGTCTCTTGTCATTGTGATGTACTTGGTTTTACTGTCATTGACCTCAAGTCCTGCTGGTCGAGATGCTTCTTCTAGTTGTATGAAGGCTCTAGCGATGTCAGAGGTTTCTTTACCCAATAAGGCAATGTCATCGGCATAAGCAAGCATTTATATGCCAACACAAGAATCAGTTTTAAAAAATAACCAATTAGTTTATTAATTAACTATTGGTAACTAATTATTTTATTTGTTATCTCAAACAAGTATAAGCTGAATTAGTCCCCTTTAGAGGTCATTGCTCTAAAAGATATATAACTATACAATCTTCTCCTGTCATGAATACCTCACTAGCAGAGTGGTTAAGCACGTCTGATGAGGAGGCATGAGATACGAGTCACCCCCCCACACACACACACACACACAATTTCCCAATTGGTCCAGATAAAGGATAGGATCATAGCATATTAAGAAAGGAAAAAGCATGAAATAGTGCAAAACAAGAACAATTGGTAAAAATAATATTAATCCCCAGATTTATTGTTGTTGGTCAATATCCATACAAATTTAATTACATGACTGATCCAAACTAATTAAAACATCTACACTTCTTGAAAAGCCTTTTTAAAAAAAATATTTTTTATGTTTCTCTTGTTTAAAGTCTATTATATGTTACTGTAACAGGGTCTCAGTGTTAGGATACAGACCTGTACAAAATGAGAAAACGTCAATTTTTGTCTAAGTGTTGATCTAAGTGTATCTGCTGAATATTTTAATTTTTTCTGTTGTTCTTATGTGTGCAGGTTTATTAGTTGGTCATTACCTTCAGCGTGTCACATCAAATCTTGCTCTGGGAGCTGAGATCATGTACCAGCGAGGACAGCAAGTACCTGGAGGAGAGATAGCTATCATGTCTTTAGCAAGTCGATTTTCAGGTATGTCAGAATTTTTCATTCTTAGCAGCAACTAATATTGTGAAAGCTTTTTTTTTTTTTTTTTCAATCTGACAAAATCAGCAAATGTCTTAAGTAGTTAAATTTTTAAAATCATATCAATTTCTTTTGCAATCCTCAAACTAGGATAGTTAATGCAATAAATTAAGTTAGTATCGACACTATAGGACATGATTCTATTATTCTCTTTATAATTTTAACTTTGAACAAAAATATTTCCTATTTCCACATGAAGGTGAGAAGTGGCAACTGAGTGCTAACTTGAGTCCCATGGCAGGAAATCTCCACACTTGTTTTTATCAGAGAGTTCATGACAATTTACAAGTTGGAGTAGAATTAGAAACTAGCATACGCATGGCTGAGAGTACTGCAACTGTAGCTTATCAGATAGACATTCCTAAAGCTGATGTTGTATTCAGAGGTGAGTGTTACTTTCTACAGATAACCAACACACTTTTTTTTTTTGTTGAAATCCTCAGCTCAAATCTTAGGGCGTTTATTAGGTCTTGAAAAAACATGTCATGGTTATAGACATATGGAGGGTTGGAGCGACAAGTCTTAATGACTGAAACTGTTTTAGCCAGCGCTGAAGGCACCACTTTTGTATGGTGAAAATGTGATAGACTTCTGTATGTAAGACTACAACCAGACTGCTAATCTTGAAACACTTAAATGAGTCTTTAAAACACCACCAAGTAAAATTTTAAATATTCAAGTCTCATTATGATGAGATTTATGATTAATAATGACCACTTATTTCACTAATATGCTGTACTTTTACATGTAAAACATGGATTGGTATATATCTTTTTTTTTTAAATTATTTCAGTGTATCTTAGAAAATAATTACACACTGTGCTATTAATGATGTTTTGTGGCTGATTGGTTAAGCGGTTGGCTTCTGAACTGAGGGGTCCTGTGTTCAAATCCTGGTGAAGATTAAGATTATTTAATTTTGGGTTCTTTAGGGTGCCTCTGAGTCCACCCAGCTCTAATGGGTACCAGACATTTGTTGGGGAAAAGTATAGGTGGTTGGTCATTGTGCTGGCCACATGACATCCTTGTTAAATGTGAGCCACAGAAGCAGATAACTTTACATCGTCTGCCCCATAGATTGCAAGGTCTGATAGGAGAACTGTTATTTGTGTACATCATTTGCACCTTTATCTGTAGTTGGTCCAGTAAAAACAGGTCTTAATTCATTTACTCATCAAAAGTTACTCTAGTAACCTAGTAATTTAGGATAGTGACATGATTCTGTATAATACAGCTCTACATGATATTTTTTATAAGAAAAAAATTGTGTGTGTGTTTATATGTTGCTGACCACAACATTCTAGTTTTGTATATTTCCATTGTGAAACTTAACTCCTATTGTTCATTTCTCTTTGCCAGGTCAACTAGACAGCAACTGGTGTATAGGAGGTGTCTTAGAGAAGAAACTAGCTCCTTTTCCCTTTACTCTTGCACTTAGTGGCTATGCCAACCATGTAAAAAGTCAATATCGCTTTGGCATTGGAATGATAATTGGATGAATTCAGCTGTTATTAGTTGTAGATCTTTTAGATTTTTTTTTAACAAAAGAATGGTGTTTTTCTAAGTGCAGACAGTGTATAGATTTCCAAGTGACCCAAACTGTTGGAACTTAAAGGAACAAATGTGTTATTCTACATGGCCTTGTTTTGTTTTGCAGCTCTCTTCAGAGGATGCCAACTTATCTTTTTTATTTCATTTCTCGTTTGTTGGTTAACAAGTTCACCATTGAAGGCTGGAACTTGTTGACAATAAAATCTATTGTTTTCAAATTGATACTTTTTATAGCTAAATATTTTGTCCATAAAGTAACGACTGTTGTCATTAAATCTACTCAATTAAATTTTTAAGGAAAATGTATTGAATAGGTTTTAGAAAGTTGACAGTGAAATTTGCTGACCATGTGGGATTTCAGTATTAAACATTGTTAATATATGTAAATGTTTTGGTTATATGGACTAAAGATAAAGAAATTTATAAAAAATCACAATAATATACTAGTACCTAACACCTTTATGGCATGTGACAGTTTGTTTCTTCCTTAAAATTTGATCTGAAAATAAGTTTTAAATGTTTCACTGTAAACTTGTGTAATGAGACTTCACACTTCGTTCACATTTTGTATACTATTTACAAAATTTTTGAACATTAATACATATATACTGTTTCACAATCAATTGCATATTTTAGGTCTGAATATTTGATGAAGACTTTGGTCTTTGTGAGAAGTTTGAAAAACTAAGAGAAAAAGAAATTAAACTCCCTCATCTTTTCATGATCAAACTCTTCTTACACATTTGCATAATGAGGTTTTTTAACATTTAAAGAACCCTTGTTCCTGTATAGCTAGTGTTCTAGTGTGAGTAGCATTCTGGACTTCTAGAATAGAACTATTGGATGAATCATACAATTTTGTTTGGGTTGACCACTGTTTGCATTTTCACATGATCAAAATATCTAGTTTCATTTTAAAAGGTATCCCATAGATACATGATGCAATCATATATCTGTACATTCATTTGTGTGTCGAAGTGATATCTCTGTCTAGGCTTGCAAGAACATGTGAGATACCATGTGTGTGCTTTGGATGATTTTATAACCACTGAAATAAAAAATTTGATCTTGTTTTGTGTGTGTATGTGTGTGCATATAAAAGGTTTCAAAATGGAGACATATCTATTCAAATTTTATTAGTTGAAAGGACCACATTATCAATGCGAGATCTATTGTATTTTAAATGCTTTGAATATCTTTTGAACATCAGAGAAAAAGTGTTGAATGTCTTGCAATGTATGAAAAAGATATAATTATTTTAGCTCTCTTTAGACTTGGATCCTGGTGATATCTTAGTATACTTTGTGTTAACATGTGCATTAGTAGAAAACGTTGATGTCTTAGTAGTCATAACAGAGTATGTAACACTATAGTGTTGTCTATAAACAAAATAATGTCTGATTTGAAAATTTAGCACAAACAAATCTATTATATGTGTTAAAAATTGAGTTTTATCTTATCTTATGCATTACAGATATTCCTTCAAAAAGGAAGAAAAAATGTCCTATGCGTATCCATGTGTTTAAGAGCTAGTCTTAAGTAGATCTAACTGAGCAATTCTAAAATATCATCTTAAATTGCTCATTGTTGTGTATATGCATGTGTGTTAATGAACATAAAATTAAATGGTTGAAATTTTACAAATAGAATGTCACAAGATTTAGCTACTTCAGAAAAAGTAGAAGTGAAAATGTTATCAACTATAATTTTGTTTAGTGCGGTTCTATAATTCACTGTTGTATCATTTTTTTTTCTTCACATTACTAGATATTATATTCTTATTAACTTCCATATTCTTTTAAACATTTGCAAACGTTGAATAAATATGTGATTACAAAGAATCTGTTTAATTAAAAAGTGTATTATAAATTGATTTACATGCTTTTTTAAAACTTTATTACTTATGAGGTAAATGTCATGTGGTATGTTATTATTCTCTATTGAAATATTTAGGGAACTATGCATTTAGCTACTTACACAATTATCAGCGAATATTAGTTATTGCCTGCCAGCAATCTAATCATGAAGTGCCTGTTGGGATTTTGTTTGACAGAATGGAAATTTTGTAATTTATTAGTGTTACAAAAATTAAATAGTTAAAAAAAAATTTTATCCTTCTTGTAATGACAATGAGATAAACCTGCTAAGCAACACTTGCATTTTCAAATTAGTTTAACTCAATTAATAAAAGAACTTTGCACCTATCACCTTAAGATAAGAGTAAGGATGAAATAGCAATTACTAGTATCTATTCTTATTGCCAAAGTCAATCTTATTTTGTGTCAAAAAACATAAGTGGAGCTTTTAGTGCTGAAACAAATGAGGACTAAACAAGCATAACATCTAACACATAATAGTGGCACTAGGGATTGATAGTTATTGACAGAAGTTGAAGAAGATGGTGAAAGCTATGTGAAAATATGTTTATGATGTCCTGTTGTAATGGTGCAGTTTAAACAAGTCTTAGTCTTTGGAAGAATCCTCCAATTTGTGTTAAGCCTGTTAGTGTGGAGAAATTGGATAAACTTTAAGGTCACATAATTACTGATTTGAAAGGTTCTTTTGGGGGACCTGGGTAGTAAGTTTGAAAACCTCTGTGGACCTGTGTTGCTTTTAGAGGATGTGCTGCAATGTTTGAAGTCTGATTTTAGTTCTCAACAGAGGTTATCAAGATTTCAACTTATTTTCTTGACATTCTCTCAATAACTTTTGTACCTTATTGCTAATATTATATTTTACACCATGCTTATGTCAAAAAACAATAGTACAGAGGTGTGCATAAAGTTTTATAATTTTACTTAGCCCTGATCAAGATTCTGTGGCATATGAAATACATAAATATTTACTCTTGGCTCAAATATGTAGACTTCTATATATTCTTAGTGATGTTACTTATCTTACTCTCTCAAATTCTGAAATGCTAGACTAAAACACAAATTTTTTATAATCCATGTATGGCTAAGATTATGCTTGTGATAAAATTTTGTACACATTATTTCTCCCACACCCAATCTTGGATTAAGCTGAGATTTTGCACAATTATTACTTTTACCCGACAACACAAGAATACAAAAAATTAACTGATTAGTTTATTAAGTACTGGTAACTATTTTATTTTTTGGTATCTCGAACATGTTAAAGAAATTGTAATTGACAGGTGTGGGTGGTATAAGTTGAATTAGTCCCCTTGAGGACTCTTGAACCCTTACTAAACCTTTTTTTTTATGCATTTAAAAAATAATCATAATCATATAAACATTCACGGAGATACCCTCTTCTTCCTTCCCCTTATCCCAACTGGTCGAGACCAATGATAGGATCATAGCACATTGAAGAAAGCTAAACAAAACCAATAGGTTAAAATATTTCTAATCCACTGATTTATTGTTAAATATGATCACAGGACAAATTGATACAATCACACCTAATATAAGCTTTTTTTAAAATTCCAACTTGTGGTGGCCAAAACATAAATTTAATAATTACTAAAACCTTGTAATATCCAATGTCTAATGATGTTTTATTCTCAGAAGTAGGTTTATATTTTAATTCAAATAAATTTAGGGGCATTTAGACATTATACTAATATTGACATGATTTATTAGGAATCTTGGATGACAGACTTTTTTTTCTTGTAATGTGTGTTTTACAATCATTTACAATTCTACAATTTTTGTTCTCATGGAGATTAACATAAATCTATTTTCATTTGTCCGTTTTGCATATACCTATACATAAGGTTAGCCATTTTAAGTTAAAAAAATACTAAATACTAGGCTTTAATTATAATGATATGCAAAAGTGAGGTTTTGATAGTTAAAATGTCCAGATTGTCAATAGTATGTTATTTAAATTATTGTTTTTTTTACATAGTTTTGGTCCTCCCTATTCCTTAAGCCAAGACGTGAAAACATTCCAAACATTTTAAGGACTTAAGATCAAAGATTGGCCAATCAGCCACTCACTTGTAGGTTTAATCTGCGAGTGGGGCTGAAGACCATTTTTTGATACCAAAAGTTTAGAGCCTGTAGATTTGAGAAAGGCTCAACTCTTTACAAGTCTCTAGGGCAGCAGCCCAACAGACACAGTTCCTACAACAGACCTGCATGAAAGAATTGAATAAGCCAGAGCTTCCTACAAACACCTACAGGCTGAGTTCTGTGGGGAGAAAAGAGGAAACTGTTTCTTGTGTTCTTTTTTGACCGCCCCAGACTTGCTGAGTTCTATTTTAACAGGTCTGTGAAGCCACTAATGTGTAACCTATATGGTGATGTGAGCATTGATGCACAAAAGCAGGGTTTTCAGGAGAGGATTCGAGCCTCTCATTCCCTAACCGAAATAAAGTTTTATGATAATCTCCATTTCGACCAAAAGAGTTTTGGAAAAATACATATCTATGGGCCATGTGATTCTCTTATCTCCTCATACAAATTACAATCTAATTTTCAATACACAATGGCTATCATGTGAGTTTTATCCCTTTGTTTTATCAATATTATCACCTGACTAAATGTTTGTTTACGATTGGTGAATGAGGTCCATAGAGAGTGCGCCATTTATTTTACATATAAGCTTAGAGAATTTAAAATTGATGCTGTTGGTGATTCTTAACATAGCTTAAAAGGATTCTTGGTAGGCTAAGTTAAAAAGTTCTTGTGAGTCCCTGAGGTAAAAGAGTTGGTTCCTTTGGCATCACCATTCTGCCCACTGGAACTCAGGTTTTAATGGTACATTACTAATTGAATCACAAGGAATGCAGTAGAAAACTACATAGTTATTGCTAAAACAAGGCTCTTTGAAACACTTATTTGGAAAACATGACTAACATAAATAAAAGAGCATGCAGCAAAATAAATATTTTTTTAATTGTCATTACATTGATATATGCACCAGTATACAAGCACAGGTAGTCAAAATCAATGCCCCTCTCCTTTCTATTCATGCCTTTAAAACCTAAAACATTGTGTGAACATTTTGTTAACAAAGAGTTTTGGAGTGAGCCAATCATATAAGCTAAGAGACTTCAAAACACAAAATTATCCATGTTAAGTAAACATTTTGCATTAAGCTTCACATTTTGACACATAAGAAGATATAGTGAATAAGTTTTTCTCAGATTCAAATTGAATTTGTGATTTTGTTTTCATGGTTAATATGCATGAATAAATGCATGACGCGTAGGACGTAATCATCTTTTTTGAAGTAATGTCTGTATTATATAAGATAAGAAATCAGATCTAGTTGTCACGAGTCGAGTCTGTGACCTATTTCGGCCAGTTTCTAGAAGCTTAAGGTCAAACTAGTGCAAGTGTCCAGCGTAAACAAGTTAATTTTAGGTATCCAATCAAAGAAATAGGTTAAGGAAAAAAATAGCACATGTCAGGAGGTCAAAGTTACTAAATTAATTAGGGAAGAAGTTTCCATGATTCTGGAATGTACGATTAAGAAAGGTATAAATTAAGGGAAAGTCAGACAGGGTCCTCGCTTAGTAATGGTTATACGTTTTGTGATATTAGCGGGTTCATTAGTTAAAGTTTTATTAGTTGAAGTTGAAGTTATACTAAGTGAAGTTTCATGTATCTTTAAGTTTTATTTATAAAGTATCAGGTCAAGTTGTTATTGAATTGAGAAGTCATTTTATGTGAAAGTTGAAGAAGTATTATTAAAGAAGTTTTAAGGAAATACAGAGAGATGTTTCTTTCTTCATTTCATTGAATTGTCAAGTTTGATAATATAATCCCCGGCAAGTGTGTTTGTCACACTAGTCATCAGCCCAAATTTCAAATGTTCAGCGTAAGGAATGGCTACTAATCAAAGCCAGATAAATAATAAAATAGGGAAAAAATGTATTATTAATTCAAATTCTTAACTATTTATTTAGACAGTATAATTACACATATATAATATGAAATGTCTGCAAATATTACTTTCTAAATTATTAATACTATTTCTATTCAACTCTTCTGTACAAGTTAAACTTCCTTAGCAGATCAAAAAGTCCCTTGGGCAATGTTATGTGAACCTGCTATTGAGGCCAATGGTTAGTGGGAGTGTTCTAGTACTCAACCATCAGCCTCTTCTCCAAAAACAAAATAAAAGTAGTAAGTTTGCATTAAGACTTTGTGGTCTGTGGGTCTGATGATGTAAAGCTCATCTATTTCTGTGTCCAGACTGATGGTCAATGATGTCTTGTGGCCAGCACAATACAACAAACAGATAAGAGTTGTTTGGTTTCATTGGACTTTCTAGAAGACCTGAAGCTCAAAATTAAAGTATTCATTGGGATTTGAACTCAGGACCCCTTGGTTCGGAAGCCAAGCATTTTAACACTCAGCCTCCATGCGTTTAAAAGAGGCCAGGTATTTAAAAAAATGGGTAAAAAAACTCTGCAAAGTCAAAATCTTCCAATTGGGCCTGAAATCACACCAACAGTGTTCTATCACCTGAATAACCAGCTCCATCATGTACTTAATGAATTTACAACTATAATACAAATACTGCAATAGGAAAATACACATTTATTTTGTTAACATGTAAGTAATGTAATCTGTATATCAGTCCCTGTTAACTAAGATAAATAAAGCAATTTATAAGCATGATTTATTGCCTGGTTACCTGCTAGGTGGAAAAATATATACATAGAAATGAAAACCTATTTCAAACATGATAAATAATAAATATTGTCTTAATAAAACAGAACACAAGATTGCAGTCAGAAATAAAGCTTCCCCTTTAAATAACCTATTTTTCTATAAAAAAAATATATAATGATGCAAGAGAAATAGCTGTCAGTGTGCACATATATTTAAAAAAAAACATTTATAGTCTATTTTCATTCAAATGATTAAAACATAAAATGTACCATTATACTGTAACCTTTACGTATGGGAAAAACATGAAAATTAAATTTAGACCTTTATAAAGTAGACCTCTCTGCACATTTGGTCTCAAGAGTTTCTCTCCATAAGATGCAACAAACACACCAAGGGTTATCACAATGCAAAGAAACAAAAAATATTCTGAACAAATGGGTAAGCTTAAATATTTGAGTAGTTCGAGTGTCTTAGAGTCCATGTTACGAAGTATATTCTACAACCTCTAGTTTAGAAGAAATAATATATGCCAGCCTAATTTCTTTTGACATTAGTTTTGGTACTAGAAATATTAGCAGTACATTTATGAAGTAGATCTATTGCTACATTAGCAATTAAATTAACCAACTGAATGACTATTTCGACTCAGCATCCTGCACTATCCAAATGTCTGTTGGCACATTTGCTCTGTAAAGCACTTCCCTCCTACTTTGAGGGTAAAAAGTGCATCCATGGTGAGAAAAATGTTTTGTATGCTGTTGCAACATTAAACATACATCAGTAAGATCAAAAAATTTATTTAACCAAAGAAATAAATTCAATGTGAATTTCGGCATTCAGGTTTAAACATGATATTAGTTTTTTTTCTATTAATTTTAAATTCACATAAATTATGCTTACATTCATGTCATTTAAAAAAAAAAAAAAAACTGTTTACAATGTTTAGATCAGGTAAAGGTACCCCTTTCAGACCCTGTGATCTTTGAACAGATGATGTAAGGCTCATGGCGGATGGTTAACTAGGGTGTCATGTGGCCAGCACAACGACCAACTGACTATTTTCACCAATGTAGGTCAGGTACCCATCAGAGTTGGGTGGACTCAAGGGGGATCTACCAATACCAATTGACAGTAAGATTCGATGTTCTGCAGCCAAGCGCTTTACCACTCTGCCACCAGGGCCCCTTACAATGTTTACGATGGATGAAAGTTTAGAACAGACAAATGTATACAATGGACAAATATAACTTAATGTTTTGCTCGTAAGTTATTTATATCAACACAACATCAACTAGAAAGTCGATTATTCAAAGCAGTGAAAGACATTGAAAGAACTAGAAAGCGTAATTTTTTGTTTCTAATAAGGATGAGAACAAATACATAATGCTGAAATATAATTATGATATGCACCTTGTAGAAATATGTTAAATCACTTTTGCTTGCAGTTCTGCTTTAGACACAGGTACTTTGCAACAACTCAGCAATTTTTTTCCCGCAGTAGTCCGAGGCTTTCTTGGCTTCATAACTGAACAGGGCAAAGTTGAGGAAGCCATGAGGGAGATCATCGATGAGGTGAAGCTCAACAGGAACATCCAGTTTGCGTAGGCGCCGAGCAAAGCTGACAGAGTCATCTAGCAAGGGGTCAAGATGGCAGCCCTAGAGTGAACAAAAGGCGTAGGTTAGTGAAGTCTGATGACCTGAAAACATAACTAAGAAACTGCATTTCTCTCATAGTGAAGGTTGTCATTCAGTGCTACACTAATATATTAAAAAAAATTAAAGCATGTGTACTTTTTTGTGTCACATGGGCACATAATGAGAAGTGTGTTTTTTTTAACACTATTAGAAATGTAACTGGAGAATGGTACAGCCTTATTAAGTACAACATTAACACTAGACACAATCTATTCTGTACAACTGAACTAAGGATATTAAGTTGAAATCCTCTGGGATTTTAGATTTTAAGAATACCCACAGCACTAGCTGTATCTTATTTGTTTTGTGAAATAAAGGAGGTTTGTCAATGAACTGACCACATAGCACCAAGTAAACTTCACCAAGAGAATGTGTCAATGATAGTAAGATAATATTAGTAAATAAAATCTGGCCTTGACTTAATGTAAAAAAAGGCTAATGAATCCCACTTTTTTCCTTTCCATTTTGTCAAACAAAATCCCAGAATTGGCCAATCACTGAATGAGTTCTATGAAGCCTTGTGAGTGTGTTCTTTTTTTTTCCTTAAATACTAGTCGACCGGCAGAGTAGCATACGCCGCTATTTTGCAGGGCCGGCTTTATGCCATTGCAACCTATGCGTCCGCAATGTGCCCCGCACTTTCATAGGTGTATAAATTATTAAATTAAATCATTTTATAACATAACAGATTTCCCGCGACCTCCTGATTTACCAGGAGCTCCTGGAAATCTCTTGAAATTGAAAAATATATGAAAAAGTCGTGGAAATCTCCAGAAATTATTAAAATCTTTTGAAAACTCATACAAATCTCCTGAAATTTATAGACAAAAATTGTCATTTTGGGGTGTCATTCAGTATGGAAAACGCCAATCCTATGTGCGATAAAAAAAACAAAAACGGCATAATCACGTAATTGTGGAATCTGGTGAAAGATGCTTCTCGCACCTCAAACTAATGAAGAATTACTTAAGGTGAACAATTCTCAAAGATAGATTGAAACATTTGGTAATTCTTGCTATTGAGTTTGATCTATGTAGGAAACAGAATTCTTATGATATACTGTATGACTTCGCTACATGCAAGGCTCGTAAAGTAATTCTGTGTGTAGTAAAGAATGAATAAAATGCAAAGACGAATATATTTTTTAAATACAAACTCATAATTTTCACTTATTATCCCTATCCCTACCCAAACTGGGCCCCGCGAAATCCGTTTCGCATTGAGCCTCACAATGGTTAAATCTGGCCCTGCTATTTAGTGACGGGTGAATACAGAGTAGATTACATGTTCTCTTTCCATGACTTCTTGGTCACAATGGTTTCTGGCCCTGCCATTTATTGACGGGTGAATACTACTTGTTCTCCCCCTCCCCCCTTTTTTTTTTGCCTCTAAAATTACGTGGGGTAACTCTAGTCAGTCCGACTTGCAGAAATAAAAGAGTGATCTTTCCATTACTTGGTATCTAAACTCTTGAGCCATGAAGAGAATTAATTATATAGATAGATGTAAGCTCCAAAACATAATTTTATAGCTCAAAATCCTGGTCGTGCGGTTTGAGCGCTGGACTGTCGTTCAGATTTATCGATGGTCAAGGGAACATCCGAAACATGTAAAACAAATCATTTTACAAACTTACTGCATTTTTTTCTCTGTCTTAATAATGTATTTCTGTAGCTCAGAATGCTTACTATTACTTGGTAGATGGCGCTTCCAACTGACAAAAGCTCATCCTCTATAGTAGCAAAAAGAGGATCTAAATAGGATTCTCTCAATTCATAATGATTGGACTCAACATTCCAAAACTGGGCACTGGTGAAATAACAGGCCATGGCATTGATATGATAGACTGACAAACCATTCTTACCACAATGCAAACCCTTGTCAGTCCTTTCAAGAGGTCGTCAGGGGCCAGCAAGGGAGACATGTAAGGGTTCTTCACCACTGGAGCTTGACGAAGTTTGTGGAGGGGACTGTGACATGCAAAAGTTCTTTTGTCAAAATCTGAAGGTGACATTTCTGTCTGAGAAGAAAATATAAGCATTTGGACTTGGAAACAAAATATAAAAGAAGCTGAATATAAAATATGCTCCCTAACCGTGACTGATTCACCACTCATCATCAATTATTCCACATGGGCAGAACAACAAAATATGAGCATTTAACCCGTTATTACTTACTTCGTGCATAGAACAACTAAGCAACTTTGACAATCAAACTGATTTTTTAAAATTCGCAGTTTGATCCCATAAATTTTCTATAAAGCTGGCAGTACTTCCTTTTTTAAGCATTTCATCGGAACTGGAATGTTCTTTCGATTCCAAAATTTAATGTTTAATTCTAACCATTACCTCTTTCTTTTCTTAAATACCATGTTAATACTATCAAAATAAACAAAAGCAATTAATAAACTAATCGATTTTTCTTTCCAAAAATGCAGAACACTGGGGAATCTGTATGAAGCAATATTTTATTAAAACTAGATCTAGATCAACATGCATTCTAGATATAAAACTAAGTATCCAACAATTTTTACAGCAAATAGAAGGGCCTGTTATAAGTTTATTAAAAAGCTTTTTGTATAATACTATGAAAAAGGGGGGAAGGGGTTATTTCTATCCTTAGAACACTGAAGTCATAGAGGGGCGGACTGGCTATATGGGCAAACGGGCAAATGCCCGGTGGGCCGGTACCAAATGGGCCGGTCTGGTTGCGACCAAAGAAAAAAAAATTCAATGCAGACAACTTTAAAAAAAAAACGACAGCAGCAAGACACAAAGGCCCGAACACGTTTTCTTGTTTTTTTTTATTACAATTAATTTTGTTTGAAATTCAACAAGAATATCAAAAACAAAATACATTATACACTGTACGTATTATAATTGGCAAAACGTTAGACCATACTTTCTGCTATGCACGAGTGGCATGGACTGCTTTGATGTCTTCAAGGTTGTGTTTGGCCTAATCATTTTGCTGGTCGGCATGGGCCTTTGATGGCACTCCCATTTTTTTTGCTCCATCCCTCCCCCGTCTTTTAATGGTTCCAATGAAATCATATGATACTGTCTTTCCACTAATTATAGGAAGAGAGTATTCTAGGGTAGAAAAAACGTTTGAAAGAATGAAAGATCATAATTTAATGAAGATTAATTACTTATACACACACACTAATATACATACATACATACATACACATATATATATATTTATAAATTGTGGAGTGGTGAAAAAATTCCCCCACACCGAAAATATATGACATGCCATTTGTGTGCCGGTTCATATGGTAATGCTCGGGCCGATTTTCATACCCAGTCCGCCCCTGATATCATATGATAGTAAGTAACTTTTTACTATTAGTTCATCAGCTTATAAGTAAAAAAATTATATACAAATAGCAAAAAATTTAATGATGGTGTGTCTAGCTTACCTTAATAAAATGTGGTAACTGAGTTTCTGATAAGTAGGCTGGTGAAGCTAAATAGGAAACAGAGTGAATCTTTGAATTCAATACTGGTGCTGAGCCACATCGCAAAATTTTAGGAGAGGGCTCTGATGAGCTAACTTCTAAGCTGCTGGCAGGCTGTGGTAGAGAAGATTCTGAAGCAGTGCTGAGTGGGTCCATTGGAGATTCAGATGAAAGAATATTAGGTTTAAAAGACCTCTTCAGTTTTAATGTGTTGGGCGGTTTGACTTGTTGCTGCCCTTGTGATGCTTTTGGAACTGGGTTTACTTGGGCACTGTCGCTGTCTTCTACTTCTCTGGTGACCTCTCTGTCTGATGTCATGTCCTGAGGGTGGTCTAAGTCCTCGGTGTCAACCTCTGTGTCCATGAGAATGTTATGAGATGGGTATACTCCCTCACTGTTGACAACTCTGTTTGATGTGAAATTTATTTGGCTCTCTATACAACACAAAGGTGGTTCTACTCTACAACAGTTCAATTGTTCACACATGTTATCAATTTGTTCCATCCCATTATAAGGAACTGCTTCTCCTTGGCTTTGAAACTTCTCTAATGGAAATGAGGGCTCTGGTATAACATTTTCTCCATTTGGTTCATTCAGAAAAGAGCATTCAGCAGGTGAGGAGTCCAAACCCTCTAGGGCATCTCTAAGTAACTGTTTATTTTCTTCTGGGAGGTCAGCAATCATGTCAGGTGTGACCTCACCACTAGAAAGACCACCAGCACATATGAATGCTTTATCTTCTTTGGACTGATCACTGACTTCAGCCACAGTGGAGCAAGGAGCTTCAATCTCTTTAGTTTGTTGGATTTCACAGCCTTCTTTTGGTTCTGAATGTTGATTGGTGGTAGATACAGGATGCAGTTCTGTGATGAGAACTGGGTGTGATACTGTAGTGAAAGAAGAAACTGGTTCTGTCATTGGAATAGCACAAGGTTCTGTGAGGAGAGATGCATGGGGCTTGCTAATGAGAGTAGGCGTTGGTTCAGTGGGGACAGTTCTCTGATGTTCTATATTAGAGTCAGAGTGTAAATCTGTGGTAGGTACAGAACATGGTTCTGAGGTGATAACAGTATACAAGTCAGAATGTTCTATATTGAAATCTAAGTGTGGCTTATTTGTGACATCAGTCTGTGGTAATGTGGTGAAAATGACATGTGGACCTGTGATGGACACAATGGAAGAAGTTGTTCGATCCTCCTCACCTCCTTGTACATCTTCCTCTACATTTAACCCATCAGCGGTTGCGAGCACCTCTGTCTCTTGTGGTTGGCATCCACATTCTCCATCCAGCTCCCCAATGCGACGTTCCAGAGGAGAGAAAGGTGTGGACAGTGCAGTGGCATAGCTCACTGACGTGTCAACCAATGAGGATGAAGAGGCTGTTGAGGTCAACATCTCCTCAGCTGGCAAACTGCTATTGTTAATGCCAACCTCATCGTTGTTCTTATCAGTTAAAATGTCAAAGTCAGAGGCACTACTAGCCATGGGCAGATGGCTAGAAAAAGTGACAGCAATAGAACTTTTTGATCTTTGGAGTCCATTTTTCTCTAGATCATTTTCTTCTCTAGGGGATGTATTGTTGAAATTATTTATTTCATTGGAAGAGCTGGGCTCTGAGTGTAGTGATACAGGGGAGGAGTGTGTTGCAATGATGTGCTTCTGAGACTTTTTAGCCTGGAACTTTGGGAAGTTGGACAAGACATTTTGGGAAGTGGGCATGAATGAGGCCAAGCTGCTGAACAAGCTGTGTGCACTCTCCATCATAAGCTTAGCTCTGTGCTGAAGACCATCAAGATTAAAAGAGTTGACTGTATCCTTCTGGGAACAACCTTGATTAAGAGCTGTGTGAGGTGGCACTGTGCTGCCAACCTTTGAACCAGCTGGGAAAACGCAGCTTCCATCATTAACCAGCTGAGAAAATATTTCAGTGTCACTTTGCCGTCTGACATCACTGACTTGTCTGGGCAGACTGTCATCAATGCTTCTCATATTAAACATGCTTTCACTCTTCTGAAACCCCATTTTCATCGGCTGCCCCGAGGTACTTTTCTGGATTTGGGAAAATTCAGAGAGAGTGTCTCCTTCAGAAGTGCAAGGAGTGCCTGGGTTGGGGAAGCCATCACGGCTTCTATTTTCATCCACAATGAGCCAGTCATTGTCATGGGTCTCATATGTTCCAAACTGAATGCGAGTCAAGCTCTTCTGGGAATGAACATCATCCATTTTGGGAGTGGACAGAGGGTGTTCCTCATTTACTCCAGCGTAAGCTAGAAAATAAAATATTGACATTGAGAATTATGATTAAACAATTTGAATACTAAAACTTCCTTCTTACTTTAAGTAGTCAAATGTTCTAAATCAGAGCAGCCTTTGAAAAAGGCAGAGAAGCATATCACTTGTGTTTATTTTATTAGTTCAGAGCTACCTCATCGAAAAGGAAAGAAGAAGCACTCAAACTTGGAAACATCATGGTGACTGATTAATAAAATCACCTTTTTTTTCTTAAAAAGACATCAAATCATTTGTTCACAATATTTTGCTTACTGCTATTAAGAGGTTGGATACATCTGTACTGATTAGGGGTGCACTGGACAGCTATAAAATATAGTAATTAACTAGTGGTTTGTATAGCAAAAGGTCACACGTGTAGGTGTGCCTTTTATAGTCCAGCCTCATAACTGAGATGTCTCCAAGTAAAATAACTCAGTACCTATTTAAAGGTGTAAATTGAAGTCCATCCTCTAACTGAGATTTTTTTCCAAGTAAGCTAACTCATCACCTGGTTACCTGTGTAGAAGTGTGGCTTTAAGTCCAGCACCCTAATTAAGATTTACTATAAGTAAACAAAATCAGTTCGCTCATAAGGTGTGACCTGTAGACAGTGTCAACATATTGAATTTATAAATTACGTCTGTAAATGTGGTCACCTGTCTATCTATGAACTCAATTTGATGAACTAAACAAATAAGGGGGGGGGGCATTGTTCATCTCTACTTCTGTAGATATATGTGCACAGCAAGACAGACATCTGGTCAGAGTGACAAAGTTAAGGAATATAACATGTTAACTAACCCCCTCATAGGTCAAGACAAACAAATTTTAAAAAAATGTGCCAGTCATTGCTGCTATGTATGTAATGTGTATTTAAAATGTAAAGTTTCATTTCTGTTTATATTAACATGCTTTGTACTATGGTGTACTTTTTACTATCCGGCCAAGTATCATGCAGTGATATTCGGCTGGAGCCAAATAAGGCTTGATAGTAATAAGACTGCCAGTTTTTTGACTGGAGCCGGAGCTACTATCCATTGCCACATTAGTACTGAAACATGGGCCTTTGTGAATTCAACTGTCAATCAACAAAGATCTTATAAAGGAGATAAGCACAACGCAACACAAATCAGAAGATTCTATTCTATTTTTATCATAATATAATGAGTACTTTACTTTTTCAATGTTGTAATACTATTCATAATATAAACGTATTTACCAGCAAGACATCGAGACACTAGTCCAACAGGCAAGATAGGATCCAAAAGGCTCAGAAGCCTGGCAGGTGAGGGTGTGTACCTAACCACAGTGCAGGGATAAACACAAACCACAGAGTCAGGGGATCTGATGCCAAAGGAAGCTGCCCTCATGGCAGTGGCAATGGCCAGATTCCCGCCAGCACTGTCACCAACTATGAGTATTTTTTCTCCACTTGAGCCTAAAAATAAAAGAATAATGTAAAAAACAATATTTGCAAAAAAAAACTATTCTAAAAAAAAATTATCATAGTTATCATAGTTATGTGCTCCTTCAAGTTTTAATTAGCAATAAAGGTTAAAAAGCCAGCTTCAATGTACATAGTACAACTATAGATTTTGCAACATTTAATTAGCACAGCATTATACTGATATAACCAACATTGGTACACAGGTTAATGTAAAAGATAACATAAAATCACCTTTGTTTAAAAGTGTTGACAGTAACCATACACTTTCAAATTGTATCCATCTTGATAAAGTAATAACTACTATTATTAAACTAATGTCTCTACTACAGAAGTCAAGTGTTAGTCAAATATTTCTTTATAGCTATACTGATTTGGATGTACTGAAATCAAATGTAGGCTATATCATTGACTTAAAATCTCTTCTACACAGCAATCATACAATTACAGTGAGAGTAGGATTGCTTCAATAGTTAGTCAATGTGAACAGCTCTGACTTCTAACTTATACTTATTGTACAGATGCTGTCTCTAAAATAGCCTATTGTATACTCCAGGGATGCCCAAAATACAGCCAGCAGGACAAATCTACCTTTCATTTTTTGAGAGCTCTCAATCTTTCTTAGATGGATTTCAGTCTATGTTATACTAATATATATTAGTTGTATCCCAGTGAATACTGGTAAGCCCCTGAATCCATCCACCTCTAATGGGCACCTGACATATGTATGAGAAGTAAAGGCAGTTGGCCATTGAGCTGGTCATAGAAACAGAAGAGTTTTACATCTTCCGAAGCAGGACGTTTTGGCGCGAAGGTCGTTTTGGCGACAGGACGTTTTGGTGCAAAATACATTATGTTTGTAAAATGTTTTACATATTTCGGATGTTCCTTCAGAGTTGAAGATAGTTTACTTCCTAGTCCAAACCTCCCACAGGACGACGGGGGATGGGAGCGGGCAGGGTTTGAACCCGGGACCATCGATAAATCCGAACGACAGTCCAGCGTGCAAACCGCACGACCAGGCAGCCATGTACGTTTATTGTATTATTTCTTTTAAAAGAATTATTCATATCAATGTTTTGCATGAGTGTTTGTGTTAAGACATCTTTTTCACGTACTAAATGTAAATGTGTGTTTGTTTTTCACATCATTTTCTTTAATAAACATTTTGGCTTGTGTATGTGTGTTTATTAAGAGGCACACTTTTATTTTCAAAAAAGTTTTTTAAGATATTACCTTAAAATTAAAAACAAAATGAAACAATGATAGACTAAAAATTGATGCAATTATTTGTTTACATTAACATTGGTTTATATAATGACTGTATGGTATCTCCAGCTATACATACCAAACACTTGCTAATAATAAGTAAAAATATAATACATGTACCATGTTTCTCAAAATACTTTAAGTTAAGTATACATAGACACCATGGTTATTTGCCTAAGTTGCTGGAATTCAAGGGTTCATTAAAAAAAAGCTACCTGCTTATTAAATTATCGTCAAATGATATCTCGCGCCAAAACATCCCGTCTCCAAAACATCACGTACCGACATCTTCTGCCCCCATAGGTCGCAATGTCAGAAAGGGTAACTTTACTTTATCATGGGTCACAATGTCAGAAAGGGTAACTTTACTTTCACATAGGTCACAATGTCAGAAAGGGTAACTTTGCTTTCTTACTTACGCACCATGATTAATAAAATCATTTTAAAAGCACAGCAGCCTGCAGCAGTTATTTCTTCTAGTTGTTCTTGAAATTCAAGTTCCAATCTTGTTTAAAGCAAACTTACCAAGTTGATGACAGTTGCTCACAGCCCAAGCATAGGCGTAGAAGCATTCCTCTAGAGCTCTAGGGAATGGGTATTCTGGAGCCAAAGAGTAATCCACTGAGAGGATGGGGACATCCACCGTCCATGCCCACTCCCTCAAGTAGACCTGCAGGAAATAAACAGAAATTAGTGTTTGAAACATGGACAATTTGAAAGGACAGAAAATTTTAGATAATTCAAATTTCAACAGCCTCTTTAAAAAAATCATGACAAAAATGATATTGCAAGACTTATGACCATTATGAGTATTATTATTATTGCCTTATTCTCGCACATCTTCACCACTCCTATTGCTTGCTTATTGCCCTTTGCGGGACAAAGGGTTATCTGGGAGAAGATTTCTGTGCTGACTTTAGGTGGTTAGAAAACACAACTCAGCTGGCATCAAATGTATTCCTACTCTACATGGATAATGAGTTTGATGCCAGCCCACCCCACATGCTACCAGAAGTAATCAAGAAAGAAATGACATTATCAGCAAAAGTTTTATTCAGAACAAGATTGGTAAGTAAATCAAAAACCATTTCATAGACTAATAAAATAATATTCAGATACTGCAAAATTATAATTGTGATGGAGCTTCAGAAATCATATATGTAACTTTCCAAAACTAAAATGTAAATATATCTTAAGAATAAGCTCACTTCATGTGATTTGGATGACTGAGCAACAAATCCACCACCATGGATATGGATAACAAGTCCAGCAGCTTTTGGTTTGGCAGCAGGAGGGGACATGACTTTTAAACTTTTCCTGAAAGCATGCTGGGAAATATATATAGGTCAGTGAACATTGAGAACATAAGTTAAAGGGATGGCAGAAATCTAATGCTGGGTGAAATGCGTAATTAAAAAAAAAAAAAGAATAATAACCACGAAAATAATAAATAAATGTAGCTTGATGTTTAAAAAACATTTATGGTAAAAAAATGTACATGGTGATAAGCTAATTTTATTGGTTCAAACAAGCTAAAAAGTTATAGGGGGCACAGTGGCTGAGCGGTAACGTGCTTGGCTTCCAAACCAGGAGTTCCAGGTTCAAATCCTGGTTAAGACTGGGATTTTTAATTTTGGGATTTTAGGGCGCCTCTGAGTCCAACCAGTTCTAATGGGTATCTGACACTAGTATAGGCGGTTGTGCTGGCCATGACACCCTTAAACAGATGACCTTTACATCATCTGCCCTATAGATTGCAAGGTCTGAAAGGGGAACTTTTTTTTCTACTAAAATGTTATAAATTTACATTTCTTTAAAAAGTTATTTTATTTGATGTTTAAAAAACATTTATGGTAAAAAAATGTACATGGTGATAAGCTAATTTTATTGGTTCAAACAAGCTAAAAAGTTATAGGGGGCACAGTGGCTGAGCGGTAACGTTAACAAAATAAATATGGCTTCAAAAAATCAATCATCACTTAATAATGCTGTAAACATCCTTCTTTTCTGCTTTAGATTTAGTACATTGACAAATAAACTGATTTGTGAAAACATAATGACTAAAAATATATAGTTCTGCTTTCTTGATACCATTTTTAAATTTCTAAATTCATTTTTTTGTCTATTTCTAATTATAAGTAAAATAATGTGATGATGAAAAAAAAAAAGCATCAGTTTAATGAAATTTGTTCATATAAATTTTTTAAATTTAAAAATAAAATGGCATACATTGGTTGGAGGAAATGACAGACTGGTAACAGAAATGAGCTTTTCATCAGCTGCACCCTCCAAAAAAACATAAGTTTTAAAGAAAATAAATTACTTAAAAAAAAAAAAGAGAAGCACTTATTCAATGAAAAAAATATTTAGGATATGTCAGGAAGTGCTAGTTCAAACATTGACAGGTTGCTTAATTAAGATAGTTTAATAAACCATATTCGAGATAACTGCTTCACCTGTCCATCTCTTAACTGTGCAGAGATGAGCCTGACATAAACATGGCCAGGACCAGTGTGGGCACATGGAGGTGTGATGTCCACTGTATCTGAGCCATCAGCCAGTGGGAGCTGAAATGAGTCTGGCCCTAATGTTATCACTTCATTCACATCAACTGAGGGGCAAACAAACATTGGCAGTTGCTGTGGAAAGTAATGGAAACAATTAAGTTCATTTAATGTATATGTCAAAAGGCAGCTGTATAAAAATAAGGATAAATGGGCTAGAGAGTATAAATTAAAATGTGTAGCTCTAAGATGTACTAAGAAAGAGATTTTAACATTGAACTAGAGACCTAGAATATCTATGAGTCCAGTATGATTGGAAAAAGTAGTTGCCTAGTGAGTATACTATTTAAATTTACATAAAAATTCCTTATGATAACCCACGGATAAAAAAAAATTAGTTAAATCTTGGTGGATTTTTCTACAAGATGTCCAATGAAGTACATTGCTGGGAGTCTTACAAAAAATTTGTACAAAGCTGGGAGTCTTAAAAAATGTGTGCATTGCTGGGAGTCTAAAAAAATGTGTACATTGCTGGGAGTCTTAAAAAAATGTGTACATTGCTGGGAGTCTTAAAAAAATGTGTATCTTCTCATACACTCTAGCAGCAGACCATGAGAAGGTGGATACCCCAGTCATGAATGGTTGGTCATACTCCATCTAGGACAGTTGCTCCACCAAGTACCGCTGTGAAGACCAATGATTGCCTTTTTTACTGTCCACATTAACAATAATCAAAGCATTATTTTGTGTATGTGTTGTCTTGCCATTTTTATGATCAGAATGAATTTTTATGACACACCTAAGTTCACCTAACTCTAATGAGTACCTTACAATAGTTGGGGGAAAAAGGGTGGTTGGTTGTGCTTGCCACAAGACACCTTCATTAACTGTGAGCCATGGTAACAGATGACCATTACACTATCTGCACAATATATAAATCACAAGGTCTAAAAGGGAACTTTACTTACAACTTTAATGGAGCACAAGCAGCTTGGAAGAATCCTTCTAGTATCTTTCAATGGTTTATATAACACCCAGCAATCCAAATCATGACATATACTCAGTTATACTGCCCGGTATACATAGATTTTTGTCATTATACAAAGAGACTCCATTTAATTTTAATTTTATGGTGGCCAAAGATCTTCTATCTTCAGCCAGACTATTTTTCATTTCTTTAAACAAAGATGTATCAAAGGATACTGTGCCACTTGGGGAACCTACACAAATTTTAAAAACTATTTACTATGGTAATTTGTGAGGTCAAGTCAATCCATGAAAAGATTTATGAAAAAGCTCAGTTCCTTTACAAACTGAAACTCTGGTTTAATGTGGACTAGTTGAGTGAAACTATCAGAACAAATACTAATTAGCCAATGCAGCTAAAAAAAATGGAAAATTTTTTTTAACATTCCCCATCAGAATACTTACAATCTTGTTCAATATTTACTGGTTCATTTAGAATCTCACATGACCAGCATGAAAAAAGTGCATTAGGTTAAGATATTGAAAATGAAATACTTACACGCATGACCGGAGATTCAGAAAAACCCCAGAATGCTTTGCAAAACTTGATGTCTGCTGTTCTTGTGACCTTGACAACCTTATGAAAAGGGACACTTTATACAATTAAAAGAAAAAAAATAAATAAAAGCTAGAAATATTACTGAAATAAATAAATATAATATATTTAAAATTCTTTCATCTAAGATTAAGAAAAAATTAAAAACAATTTTAAATAATCAAATGGTGAGATGATGTATCTTTCTCCATTGATATCAGTATATCTCCAGCATATAGTCAGTTTTGATCAGAAGGAGAGTCACTGATCAGTGGTATCACAAATGATTCACAAAGTGAATTTTGTACTTCTCTAAATCTAAAGGAAGCCCCAGTTGCTGCTGCTCTGATTGAGATGTAAAATTTCATAATTTCTGGGCCTTGGAGATGTAAAATTTTATAATTGAGGATTTCAGAGCCTGGTAGATGTTAAATTTCCCAATTGATGATTTTGGTCCTGTTTAGGTTAGGTGTGTGGAAACTGCAAAACCTTGAACAGAATTGTTGACAAAAACCTGGCTTTTAAATCATTGCAAGTCTGCATGATAACCTGCTAGCTCTTGTCTATATTTTAAAGCTGAAATAGTGGAACTTAAGTAACATTTTTACAAGTAGGTTAATGAAATGGCATACTCAAACACCATCTACAAGATCTACCTGTTGTGCTCGGAGCTCAGGATCAAGGAAGTACTTTCCGCTGTTAAAAACAGAAGAAGCCACTTGCATCATCTGTGACGTCTCCAAATATCCCTCAGAGTAGGAGGCCATGGCAATAGCCAACACTTGTACAGGCTTATACATGGAGTCACAAAACTGAAGGAGGAAAAATCTTATAGTGATGCCTACAGTAAAAAAAATTAAAAAATTTCCAGCAGCCAAATTCTCTCAGACAGAGTAGAGACAGAGCTGGGCAGATAAACCAAGTTGTTTTTTTTTAGTCCTAACCGCCAAGAAAGCTGGATTATCTTCTTCTTATAAATTGCAGAATTTACTTCAGTCATGCATGTTAACTAGGGACATACGTCATGGTTTTCCTGGCTGATTTTGTGATAAAACAAAAAACCCAAAACCTTGACACGTAAGGTACACTATTGTAATATTCAAAAAGATAAACATTTTCACTATTGAATACAAGTTCAAAAGGATAAGAATTAAGAAAATGGAAGTTTAAACAAACAGGGTTCTGAAAATCATAAAGTAAAGCAAAAGGCTAAAAACATTTCACCCAGAGCTACGCTTACTCTATCCTATTAAATTATAATATTGCTATTAATGTTATCCATCCTCTGTCCTAACCTAGAAAAAAAAATTAAATGATAACTCTAGATTCAGCTTGTGGTTGTATGTTTATAACTTCATACAGTTAAACTCAAGCTTTCAAAAGAGTGCTAATCACTGTTAAAAATATTTTATAGATATTATTAATTACTTGTGAACATATACATTCAATTTGCTATAAAGGAGAGTGAATGTGGAATCAGATTCCAGACATGTATTTCTCTACTCTGTCAACTCATTATTCATTGCATGACATACCTTGATCTCTAAATTGAGTTATGGAGAATTGCAGAAGATGTAAATGTAAGTTCCCTTTTCAGACCTTGAGATCTATGGGGCAGATGATGTAAAGGTCATCTGTTTCTGTGACCCACCGCTAACGAGGATGTCATGTGGCCAACTGCCTTTACTTTTCCCCCTGACTAACGTCAGGTATCCATCAGAGCCGGGTGGAATCAGAGGCGCCCAAAGTTCCCAAAATTAAAAATCCCAGTCTTCAGAAGCCAAGTGCTTTACCTCCCAGGCACAGCACCTCCACAGAAGATGTAAACAAAGATGAATTCTTAAAATAGGACAGCCAGTGAAGATTTTTCCAAAAATATTATAGGAAAGAGATAATGTCAAATTGAACAAAATTTTTACAATCAGTGCCCTATTGTTTCCTACTTGAATGTGATGCAGAAGAAGCTACAGAAACTCTGTGATAAAATGATACCTTGAACTCCAATTAGTTAACACAATGTATAATACAAATAGAAATAGAATAACAAACAGTTCTTCTACAACGTTTATAGAAATCTAGCAACCTTCAGTTTATGGAAGTTACTAGCAGTACGCACCAGCTACACCCGTGGATTTGTTCCTATAACTTATTGTTATAAACCTGGTGGTGACACAGATGGGGGTAGTGCTGTGTGTGTTTTTAGCCTAGGCAAGGCCAGTGCTAGACGAGCAGTAAACTGTGTTGAGTGAGAGTACACAGCAGTTTGGGAAAGATCTGTATTGAGGCAAGTCACCTCAAATGTAATCATGTGATCAACCAGAATGGTCGAGTGACATTCTATCTGGTTCTAGAATGCCTATAGGGACCCTATATAAGAGCGAAGGTGTCAGAGTCAAGTCACTTCGCGTTACCTCCCAATTCCACAAATACAAGTCAAAGTCAGAGTCAAGAACAAGCATGATAAAAAGTCGGTCGAGAACAGAAAATCAGGTACAAGTCCAGGAAGAGGTGGAGAGCTAGTGGAGTCTGATACAGCATTACAGAATACTGGTGAAGTTTTTGTACAGTCAGTGTTACGTTGCTGTCAATTGTACAGTATTGGCTGTAATTTATTGGACATTAAAGTGTTTGGAGCCCTGAGTTGTCAAGTTCTTTGAATTAATAGTGTCATGTGGGCCAATTTGCAAAGAGCCTGGATAGTGAGAAATGTTACACTATATTAATTAATAGTAGAGGATTTCTCAACAAAACATGATTGAAGATGCATACATGTAGTGTACTAACCTGGAAACCAAGACACCTTCCATAGAAAGGTTCCTGGCACAGTGTCTCAACATCAAGTACAAGCTGGTCTGCTACTGTATTGTTTAATCTGTCCTCATCTGCAAACAGTTCCCCCTCTTGGCAGTAGTTGATTAGTTTCAGAGAATAATACAATACCCCTCTTAGTTGACCCAGAGCAGAAACATAGCTGAAATGTGAAATGCATTTCACAAATTTTTTTATATTTGCAGAGAAATTATCATAAGATTTTGCATAAAACTGAGAAGATTTTACCGAAAGCTGCCATATACATTCTCACATTTTTCTAAAGATTAATAGTTGTAAAACAAATTACATTAAAAACCAAATAGAAAATTTGTAAGTGAATTTCAAATGCAGTGTGGTTGAATAATCAAAATCAACACTAGCCTTGCAGACGTTTTGCATAAATGCTAGAAAATCTTACTTGAAGATTAATGCAGCTCTTTGATGTTACAATTGGGATTTTTCTTTTAAATTTAAGTGATCAATAAATGTTAAGTTTACAATAACTACATTCTAGCAAAAAAAGAAAAAAAAAACTCAATCAAAATCATTTTTGTTTTTTTAATATTAAATTCATTTGAAGACCTTTTTCTAATAAAAAAAAATACATTGAAATTTAACAAATATGTGAAGTCTATTTTTCCTTGTTGTGGTATCAGATACACAAAAATTTAAATAGAGATTACAAACAAGCAAAAGAAAAAAAGATTACTTTTTTAAAAACAAAGCTAATCTGAGGGAAAGAGCTGCCAATTACTGCCATCTATATGAAAATTTCACGGTTTAACTCCTTTTCAGCTAGATAAAACACAATTAATTAATAGTAATTCATAAATCTAATTGGTTAGTTTTTGGATTGATTCGTGTATTGTCATCAACTATGAATAATTATGCAAAATTTCAAATTGATCAGACAATGGAAAGTGGGAGAAAAAAAATGTGTCAAAATGTAATTATAAGGGGATTAAATCCATAAATACATCAAAATCTCTCATTAAGTAGCATTTATTCCCCTTACTTTGATATCATACAAATTAATTAATCACGAATAATTATTTAACTAATTGGCAAGTTCTTTTAATTGATTCATGTCTTGTCATGTGCAATGTATAATTGTGCAAAGTTTAAACTTGATCCGAAAATGGGGAATGGGAGAAAAAAACATGTTCAAACTTTTTACCAGACAGAGTTTATAAAATTTGATATAAGCTTTGAAAAAAGAAAAAAAAAAAAAGAACAATACCACAGCAATCATTGCACACAGTAGCAACACAAAAGGTGATATATTAATATTTCAAAACTGAATCTAAAACTTAACATTTAGGTTTTAGAAAAGAAAAGGGGGGAGGGTCATACTAATTAATAGCATAAAAATAAGCTTTCTAAATATTTTAAATTTTACATTTTATGCCCATAAGTCTGTTGGACCATTGCTTGCGAATCTTGAGCCCTAACTGTAGAATTAGAGACGAGGATCCTAGCCATGGAATCAAGATGCTTTAGAAAGATCCACGGTATCACATACAAAGACTGCATCACAAATGAGGAAATCCACAACAAAATCACCATGGAATGGGGCCCTTTGATGACTTGCTGACAACAGTCAGAAAATGTAAGCTTAAATAGTATGGCTATATCAGAAGGTACTCAGGGCTTGCAAAGACCTTTTTTGCAGGGAACAGTACCAGAAGATAAAGGAAAGAGAAAGTGATGGGAAGATAAAACCCAAGAATGGATGGGCCTGTCATTGAAAGAGAATCAAGGCAAAAGACAGAGTGGAATGAGGAATGGAGAAAGATGGTCAACATATCATGTGTGATCCCCCAACAGACTAAGGGATAGGTGCAAGTGAAGGATGTGAATATATATATATAGAGAGAGATTAATTACTTTTAATTGTAATGTTTGGTGTTTTAAAATATGGGTGTCATGAAATACTACTCAGTCTACTCACTACAGCAAAGACAAATACAGACAATAAAGAAAAAAAGTAGCCTACATCAGATGAGAGTAAATGATATGTAATCTAGAATCTGGATCTAGCAGCTTCTTCTTCAGCCAGCTTTTTTTTGTCAGCTCTTTTGCAGACTGTGGCAAGGAAAAATAGTGTGCTGTTTTCTTCAGTTTTTCAGCACTGCCATACAGGGTGTTGGTTATGTTGGGTTGGAGTGGTAGTATGGTCTGCCTAAGGTGGATTAGGAAGGGGCATTCAAAAAGGATATGGTTTACGGTTTCATTAGGGTGGATGCAGTGTCTCCAAAGGGGGAGTTGTGTGGGATTTATTTTATTGAGAAGGTAATTTAAAGAGGCGTGTGTCCTGTCCTTAGTTGGAAGATTGTAGATTGTTCTTTGCAGGGGAGGGAGTTAATACTATCCAGTTTGTTAGGCATAGTCATTTCTTTGTACATGGCTGTGCCTGAGTTTCCTGATGCCCATTGGTTGAGCCACTCCTCTTTGTGATTGTTGACTAACATTGACCTTATGGTGAGGTAGTTTACAGGTCTATCTGGTTAGATCTTGCAGATAGAATTAGATATAATCCTAGCTTTTAAATGTCCTAGATCTTAGTAGAATCCAGAGAGATTAGTAATGTTATAATTTAGATTTTGTTTATTTCACATTTTCTGATGTTCCTTCTGATTCTGGAAATAATTAAATCCTGTTCCAAGTGTCCTGCAGGACAACAGGGGATGGCAGCAGGCAAAATAGGAACTCACAACTATCTAGACCACTTATCAATAGTCTAGAGCACATTCTACATGACAGGCAGCCATGCTGGAATATTCTAGCCTAGTAATGTTATCGGTATGATTTCTGCTAACTGATAGTGAATCATAGTATAGTGACAATGTATATAAATCTAGATTTAAGTATTCTAAGTATTGTAAAAATCTAGTAAAATCAAGATCTAGTATTATCTTAGGTAATTCTGAAGTGTTCAAGGGGGAGCCATCTTTGTTATTGTTTAGACTGTAATCTTGTATCTTGGGTTTTCTCTCTTTTTTGGGTTTTTGTTTGTTTTTATTTTGAAGCTAAAAAATATGCTAAATCTAGCTTTACTGGTATCATCTAGTCCTAATAAGTCTATTAATTAGACTCATAATCTAACTGCTAGAACTAGACTAATTACTATATTAATATGACAAGGTTCTTAAAGGCAATAAAGGTCAATTAATTTTGGCAATAAACTGTGCTGATATTTATTGTAGGCCTAGTTAAATTTAGATTCTCTATATCAGAATAATTCAGAATAGATATAGACAATATTTAACAATTAAAAAGAAGACAGAACAATAAGAAACGTATTGTATTGACAGCAAGTCAAAATTAAAAGAAAAAATAGCATTGAAGTAATGTTAATTCTTGGTATATTTTAAGACACTATCTTGGGATTTCTTTGGAACATAAACAATAATAAAATAGTAACAAAGATGGCTGCCCCTTGAACTCCTGCAGAATTACCTTATCTTATATGATACAGACATTACTTCAAAATGGAAGATGATTACGTCCTACTCATCATGCATTTAGTCATGCATATTGATCAATGACCTAAATTCTGCCAAGACACTGGTTTTCCTGGCTAGCTCAGGCAACCCATTCCATGCTCTAAAAGCGCTAAAGAAGAAAGAGCATTTGTACACATTTGTCCGAGCATATGGAACGAGGAATGTGACTGTAGTCAGTAGTTCTGTATGACTCACGTCACCTGTACTGTAGTTAACTGTAGTGTACAAAAACACATAGTACATCTAATGATCTTCTATTCTAGATCTAGAGTCTAGTACTTCTAGTAACAAACTTTAGTAACAATTTTAAACAGATCTAGATCTATCATTTTGACTCAATCAATATAAATTATATATATTCAAATTGATTTTTACTTGATGAGTAAACTAGATCTATATCTAGAGAATCTATACTATAATTATATAATACTATATTAAAGAAGTATAATAACTGTAATATAGATATAGATTAATCTAGAATCTAGCCTATTCTAGGCTGGAAGTCTCCTAAGTCTAAGTTAAGACGGTTAAGTCCTAAGTTAAGTTAAAAGTATAAAAAAATTTAAATAAAATAACAAACTTGACAAACCTTTCAAGCTCTTTGGCGTAGAGCTTCTTGCGAAACAAAATAGAATCTCTGACTGAAGTAATATATTTGCACAGCTGTAACAAGTGCAAGCAACACTTAGTCACTACTTTTAAAAGGCTACGATAACCATTTCCTTTGACAGACTCAGAAAAATCATAGCTGCACAAAGTTAAATGTTTACAAAGTTCGAAATAACTTGGTTCGATGCCGATATCCAGATATTCGTAGAGAAGACTGAATGTCAGATGAAATTTTGCATGGTGACTGTGTTTTCCATTTTGAAAATAATTTATGTTATTCAACGCTATTGACTTGAGTTCTCGTGATAAAGTTGAAAATACTCTTTCGGGTTTTTCAGGTGAATCCATTATTTTTATAGAGTTATATTGTCATCCATTTTTTTTACTCTAAAATATAAACTTCCGGCTCTCAATAGTTGTTGCAAATATTTTGTAGAATTATTTCCCTTAGATAAGGATTTCTTTTTTTAGCGGCCCCCGTAAGGGGAAAAAGCAGCTATTAGGTTTGTGCAAAATGTCCGTCTGTCACACTCAGATCTCAAAAACTAGAAAAGATATGAAAAATATTATTTCACCATTAAATGCGGCTTGAAAAGTTTAGGTGCAACGGCTACTTTTGGTTTTCTAAAAGCAAACCGTTTAATTTTTAAAATTAATTATGCAAGCGATTTTTTCATAAAAATACACCAATTCTAATACAATAACGTAAATGTTAGGGAGACAGTGTTACAGCATGCCAACAGGGCCATGCCGTCAGATACAAATTTGCAGTATCACCAAGGCAAATATTTTTATCAAATGTACTAGAAATGTTCACAACAAATATAAATAGTAGTGAAAGGTGTTTTTTCTGGTCAACTAGCTGCTAAAATTAAAAGAAAACATTTATGTTTGTTTACAAAGGCTATGAATGCACTTTGTATGTAAATATCACGCACATTTTTTAAAATGGACTTTTTATGCAGCGACTTTCGTGTAGTAGCGTAAAGCCCGGCCTTGACATTGTGCTAAACTAATTTATTAAACTTTTTTTAAAAATCAGATTTTATTTATTTTTTGTTTAGTGCCCTCATCAGAATAAAAAAGGTTTATTTTTGTGCGTTTTGTCTGTCGGTAGGTCTGTCCGTCACGATTAGATAAAAAAAAAACAAATCTAAAAGCTATTGAAAATCTGATTTACCCTTTAATGTTCCTCCCGTAACATCTCAATAGAATTAAGTATCTAAAATTGATTGATCCGGATTTTTTTGTGCAATACTAATCAACGAGAAAAAATGTTTGTTTGCTCTTCTAACTTATATTACATTTAATTTCCATGTTTAAACGTTGCAAAAACACATTATTAATAATATGTTGTTCCGTTTTTTATGTAAATAGCATATTAATGCTAAATCAAAATCTCAATACTGACTTATATTTCATTAAAAGTGTAAAAATGTTCCGGATATTGTTTTATAAAAAATGAATTATGCCTAATGATTGTTTGAAATCGCATAATTGACTAATATTACACGTATAATATTTGACAATGCTTCACTATAATTTGATTATCGATATCAAATTGTTCCGTATTTTCTTCTTTAAACAAATTTTAAAAATATCGACAATATGTTTTTCAGGGCTTTAAAAAAAAAGTAATTTACTAGAAATGATTACTGAAAATCACTTTTTAAACATTTAATTTTCTTGCTGAAACATAACATAAAAGTTTAGTAATCGATAAAGAATGTTCCGGATTTTGTTTTGAAAAGAAATCGACTTACATTACTTACATTTTCTTACAAATCGTCGCTAGAAATTTCCGAATTTATTTAAAAATCTACTAACGCCAAATAACTGTTTGAACTCCCTCTTCTAATTAATAAACAAATAATCTTCTCATTTACGAAATAATGTTATTCCGGATTTTTTTGAAAAATATTTTAACTCATTTCTCTCTTACAGTACAATTAATTTTCTACCTAAACCATAAAAAATCTAATTATCGTTAATATTATGTTCCGATTTTTAAGGAAAACAACATCCAAACACCAAAGTAAGGTATGAATATCTCTCCACAAGGCCGTAGTTCTTCTAATTTTTATACGAGACCATCCAACAAATTTAATTAACGTATTACATTCATCTGGAATTCTCTTTTTCTTTTACTATTTATACAAACATCCGGAACAATCTATTATATAAACTTAAATCAATTGTGTTCATACCTAAAATTATTGCGATGTTTTGAAACGTAAAATAAAGGTTAATCCATTTTTAATAGCTTTCAGTTTTTTTTTTTTTTTTATATTAAGATGACCGACAGACCGACTGACAGACAAAACGCAAAAACAATGCGGCTTTGATCCTCTTTAAATAAATTCTATTAAAACTCAGTGCACCAATGTCTATGAACCCTCATTAAATATCTCGTGTAAAAAAAGACATTTTTTTATGGTACCGGTACTAGCCTATTGTGAGGTAATGGAATTTTTTTTTCTTTGACGTCATATGAATGGACTATTTAAATGTAATGCTAAAAGAACGCACTCGGTGCACCAATGTCTATGAACACTCGAAAAATTGCTCGTATTGATCAAAACATATTTTAGTCTAAGTAAGCCGTGTGACGTAGTGTTTTTTTCCTTTGACGTCACATGGAATGAGCTCTTTAAATGAAATGCTAAAAGAACGCACTCGGTGCACCAATGTCTATGAACACTCGATAAATGGCTCGTATTGATGAAGGCGATTTTTAGTCTAGCTAGGCCGTGTGACGTAGTGTTTTTTTTTTTCCTTTGACGTTATATGGAATGAATTCTTCAAGTGTTGATTTTGATTTCCAAACGTTTTGATAATATTGCAATGTTATAATAGGGCCTATACTAAAACTAATATACTATTTTTAAATTTAATGTTGCATTCAGTCTATTGATAGATTATCTAGGATATTTTTCTTTTACACAAATCTTATCTAAATTACAGCTACATTATTCCAAGTTCATATTTTAGATCCAGATCTAGTAGATATAGATCTTAAGAGTGCTAAATCAGAAGTTTAATTTAGGTAGATCTACATCCTCATTCTAGTTCCATTTAAATAAAAATGCCGATATCTCTGTTGATAGGCCTAACTGTGCTGAGACATTGAAGTAAAAGCACGATATCTCTGTTGATAGGCCTAACTGTGCTGAGACATCGAAGTAAAAGCACGATATCTCTGTTGATAGGCCTAACTGTGCTGAGACATCGAAGTAAAAGCACGATATCTCTGTTGATAGGCCTAACTGTGCTGAGACATCGAAGTAAAAGCACGATATCTCTGTTGATAGGCCTAACTGTGCTGAGACATCGAAGTAAAAGCACGATATCTCTGTTGATAGGCCTAACTGTGCTGAGACATCGAAGTAAAAGCACGATATCTCTGTTGATAGGCCTAACTGTGCTGAGACATCGAAGTAAAAGCACGATATCTCTGTTGATAGGCCTAACTGTGCTGAGACATCGAAGTAAAAGCACGATATCTCTGTTGATAGGCCTAACTGTGCTGAGACATCGAAGTAAAAGCACGATATCTCTGTTGATAGGCCTAACTGTGCTGAGACATCAAAGTAAAAGCACGATATCTCTGTTCTTTTCTTTTTTTCTTTTTTTATTACAAATCTCCCGTAGGACGACGGGGGATGGGAGCATGCAGGGTTTGAACCAGGGACCATCGATAAATCCGAACGACAGTCCAGCACGCAAACTAAACGACCAGGCAGGGTTCATACCCTGCTTGTTGCCATCCTCCATCGTCCAGCGCGAAGTTAATTATTTTAAACTTAGAAGAAACACCCGACACATGTAAAACAAAAATACAACATTTTTTACAACGGCAAATGAATCTTTGAAACATTATTACTTTTGACCATCAAAATTAAATAACGTCTTGAATATTCTTTGCGAATAGGCAGATCCGACAGGGATCCGACTTCGACGGGGGCCGCCTCTGAGTTTGTGTAACACAAACTCTCTTTGTAATCTTGTTGTTTTTTTCCTTACCTCTTCAACTCGTATCTTCGTGAAAACTTGTAAAATATTTTACAGGTTTCGGATGTTCCTTTAGATCAGAAGTTAATTTACTTCCTAGTCCAAACCTCCCGCAGGACGACGGGGGATGGCAGAGGGTAGGGTATGAAACTGGAACCATTGATTCGAGGAGTCCGAACGATAGTCCAGCGCGCATTTCGCACGGATCTCGAAAAGGGCTCTAAAAATTTCCTAGAGAATCAACAGTTCATATCTCGTTGGGAAAAGAATGACTAGCTACACTGGGAAAAACTCTAGTTTGACCGTTTTAATTTTTCTAAGTATGGATGGCTGCCTGGTCGTGCGGTTTGCGCGCTGGACTGTCGTTCGGATTTATCGACGGTCGAGGGTTCAAACCCTGCCCGCTATCATCCCCCGACCCCCGTCGTCCTGCGGGAGGTTTGGACTAGGAAGTAAACTATCTTCAACTCTGAAGGAACATCCGAAACATGTAAAACAAAACATTTTTTACAAGAAATCAATTTAAATTTGGCTGGAGAACTAAAAATAGGCCTTTAGGCATATATTGAACAGATTGTAGATTATACGATTATATTATAATTATGTCTTCTGGTGTTTCCAAATTCATTCAATATTTGCATATACGTCCTCTAAGTCTAGAAATTATTCTTTCTAAAGAGGGGGGGGTAAAAAGGTAAATGTTCCTTTTTTTAAAATCTAACATTCATTAGTTCTTAAGAGAAAAAATAATCGCTCTATTAGTTGAATAAAGGAGGTAGGCCCCTTTTGTCTTATTAAAAAAGTGTTTTTTTCTTGTTCTAACATAAAAGTACTGCGCCTGTGGAGTTGTTTTTTTTCCTACTTCAGGACAGATTGATAAAAAAGTAAAGAAACAATAAATAAAGTTTACACAATAAACCCAGTTAACCATAAAAATGCATTTGAAAAAAAAACGAACTATCTTCTTTATATTTGTCCTAAGAGTTGAGTCTAAGGCTCTTGAAACTCTAGGCCTATAGAAGCTTGCTCCCATCTGTCTGTCTTCCATCACTGCCAGTGCAATGAACTTTGTCCCTAGACACCCCAACGTGTTTTTTTGTTTTGTTTTTATAGCCTACCTATCGACCTAATCGTCTCTTCTAACGACCGTTTCCACCCGAGCGCCACGGTGAGACTGAAATGCATTGCCCGGGAAACTCAAAGTATAAAATACACAAGAAAGACAAAAAAGATAAAGGCACATTTCAAAATATTCCATTGTACACTAGAACTAATTCGTACTAGTGTTCATAAAAGAGCGTGGAACGGGTGGCCTGAATCAAATTCCTTCGCCTTCATCTATCCCTTAGTCTGTTGGACCGTTGGAGCACAACGCAAAAATTGTCGACCGTCTTTTTCTATTCCTCTCTGTCTTTGGCCTTGGATAGAACATCTTTCAATGGCAGGCCCGTCCATTCTTTTATGTTGCCTTCCCGTCGCTTTCTCTGTCTGCCTCTTCCAAACCCTAACCCTACGCATAATCGTGCGTACAACATATATACGCCATAAACGCCAAAAGCGTTTTCTTGCATCAATAACTACAGAAATGCATTCTCCTCACATCTACAGCTCATTATTATCAGTGGGGTTCGGGGCGAAGTTCCGACGCCATAAGAGTTTTCTTGCATTTTTTCACTGCAGAAAAGCATTCTCCTGACATCTATAACTCATTATTCATCCTATTAAAAAAGGACCTTTTGAATAATGTTTTACTTGAAAAATATTCTAATATGAATTTATAGGCCCTTACTACATTGCAAATAAAACGATTTGAAGATACCCCACATATTTGGATTAATACTTTGAGGATCGCAGGCGAAAAAAAAAATTCAAAAAATATTTTTTAAACCAAAAAAAAAGCTCATTTGTTAGTGACATATTTTGTTGGATAGGCATGTTTGTAACTTTGTTTTGTTACAGAACCGTAATTCAAAGTTCTAAACAAAAAAATGGAAGTGGGAGGAGAAATTAAGTGTACGAATTAGATTCTACTCAAAATTTTGATTTTGCATTTTTATGATTTAAGCATAAATTGTGAGCTATGGTCCCAAATTTATTTAACTAGAAAAATATCAGATTGAGTAAAGGTTGGAAAAAGGCGACTAGGAAAAGAACATTTAGATTCAGAACTCATCTCAATCGTTATTCTTATATTGAAAATTCTAAATTTTCCAAAGCAAAGTCTTTCATAAAAATTAATGTGAAATTACATAAACTCTGTCGCCATATTTGACTATTCTGTTTTAAAACATCATGTTTTCGTCTGGAAAAGGGAGATGGCGGTAGAGTGAAAACGATTAATAATCGCTCCTTTTTATAAATTCTGCAAATGATTGCATTTGGCATTAAAGAATAGGGGTGGGGCGACTCGATATAAGAATTTAATTTATAGCATATATAAATTATATTAGTGACAGATTTTTTTTAATTTTGTAATTTCTTAACTATAATACAAAAAGAAAAAGTATTTGTTCGTCCGATGGGCGGAAGGCGATTGAATGTATCGCCCCTCCCGCCTGGTACAACCCTTTTTCATTGTATATTTACTAATGATAAAATAGATAAGAGTAAGTGTGCGGCATAATATACAAATGGGTTCACATAACATTACGTAGCTTATATTATATAGATATTTAACTAATTTTGTTCACAAACTATGATTTCTCCATAAAAATAGGACCGCCACTCAGAGGGCTAGAGTGGGGAGGGCAGTAGATGCAATCACTCCCCCGCCCCTTACCCCACCGAATCGGCCAAGATATCAGAAGGGGAGCGACATCATATAAGACTAAAAAAAAGGGGGGGGGAAATGAGTGTCCGAAATTTGTTTTTAAATATTTTGCCATTATCTCACGCCATGATGGGGCCCTTCAAGAGATCAAGCTCTTTCCGGGACCCAAATTCCTTAGTTACGTCACTGCCGGATCCACTAATTAAAGAAGAAATTGTTTTATTTTTATTCTATTACTATTTATTCGTGTTTTCTTAAGGGCAATAAATGGGAAGTGGGAGAAATAATGTGTACAAAATTTTTACCACACAGATTGGAGTGAGTTGATATAAGCTTCTCGTAAAAGAATAATCAGATATGCTCAAAAGATGAGAGCTTATTTCTTATTTCATATGCTTAGACTTGTTTATAATTATATATTATAACTATAACTATTCTAGATTATAATAAAAGAATATATCATGTTATAACTATATCTGTAATAATAAATGGCTCTAAATCAACACCGATAACTGTAAACTCAGGTGTACCTCAAGGAACAGTCTTAGGTCCACTACTATTTTTAATTTACATAAATGATTTACCAAATTGCATTACTTCAGGAACAAAAGTCAGATTATTTGCAGGCGATTGCATAATACATAGAACAATAAAAACAACACAAGACACAGATATTTTACAAAGAGAATTAGATGAATTACAGAAATGGGAATCAAATTGGAGCATGTCTTTCCACCCAGAAATATGTCAGTTGTTAAGAGTAACAAAAAAACTAAAACAAATTAATTCCATCTATCTTATTCATGGCAAAACAGTAACACAGACTAAAAACGCAAAATACCTAGGTGTTATAATAAATGAAAAACTGTCATGGAATCCACATATTGATGAAACTATAAAAAAAAAACAACAACAAAGAAAGCATTAGGATTTATTAAAAGAAATTTCTATAAATCAAATAAGAACATAAAACTAAAATGTTATTTAACCTTGGTTAGGCCAATAATAGAATATGCATCCTCCGTTTGGGACCCCTCAACTCAAGAAAACATTAAGAAACTGGAACAGACATAAAATAGAGCAGTGAGATTCATAACAAACGAATATTCACATTTGACTAGAGTATTACCTTTAGTAAAATCACTAAATTTAGAAAGCCTTCAGGACAGAAGACTCAAAAGTAAAGTAGCAATTATACATAAAACACTGAGCCATAATCTTCAAATACAAAAACAAAATTTAATAAAATACTCTGAAAGACACAAAGCTAAAGGCACATTCCTCGTCCCATTTGCTAGGACAAATTTGTACAAATACTCCTTCTTCCCTAGTGCTATTAGAGCATGGAATGGGTTGCCTGAGCTAGCCAGGAAAACCACTGACTTGACAGAATTTAAGTCATTGGTTAATATGCATGACTAAATGCATGACGCGTAGGACGTAATCATCTTCTTTTTTGAAGTAACGTCTGTATTATACAAGATAAGATCTCGGTCAGGTTGTTTACCGGGCCTAAGATCTAATTGTAATTCTAGATGTACAACTAAGCCAGAATAAAGTTTTCGCTATCAATCCATTATAAAAAAAAAGTTTGTTTAAAAAATATGCCAGCTAAATTAGACTATATAAATAATAATATAGATTTAGAATAGATCTAAATAGATTCTATGTATAGAATGAATCTATTTCTAGATTCTACTTAAGTTAGCCTAATAATTAATCTATTAATAACTATTAACGCTTTTACCAAACATTACAATATAAAAGCTAATCAATACACGGAAGCACATTTGCCCCTGAATTAGTCATAAAAGAAAAAAGAATCCGATAAACAGAACAAATAGATCTAGGGTCTACACATCAGGGTAAAAAGTTGCATATCTGGGAAGACGCAATATATTTATTATTAGTCTATGAGAGTCAAGAATCATTAAAAGCTTTTCGGGAGTAGCAATTAGGTCTAGATCCACTTACGGTACATATTACATAGAGTTAAAATAGTTCCTTGGACATATAGGACTAGAGTTAGAGTCATAGAGTCTATATACTATAGAATAAAGACTTAAATCTTAATTTATTACTTACTTTACTTAGACTTATAACAATAGACTATAAATAGTGACTTAGTCCTAAGTCTAAGATTTAGACTAGTGATAGATGATAGACAGATTCGTCACTAGTTTGTAGATCTAAGATAATTATAATTATATAGATTTAATAACATAACAATATGATAATAGCATGTTAAACATGATGTAGATTATAGTAGATAGATCTATAATAATCTATATTATTATTATTTTTTTATTAGTTATAATACTTAGTAATACTAACAATAACATCCAATGGAGTCTAGTGAAGTCTACTAGTCTAGTGTTACTAACATCGGATTTACTAGGGGGCAGTCCAGTATTAGTATACGAGTGACACTGAGTCTTTTGAGTCTGTCATGAGTCATGATCATAATCTATTGTACCTCTAGGGTTAGGGTTAGCCTTTTTAGCCTGGCCTTAGGCTTAGGCTAGGGCAATGCAACCTATGTGGCCGCAGTGGGCCCTGCACTTTCATAGTCATAGGCCCCGCGCTAACTCTAGTTGTAAATTATTAAATTAAACCATTTTAACTTATTGATATTGGGTTTCCGCAGCCTCCTGATTTTCCAGGAACTCCTGGAAATCTCTTGAAATTGCAAAGTATACGAAAAAAAAGTCATGGAAATTTCATTAAATTTTTTAAATATCCAGAAAACTCATAAAAATGTCCTGAAAAAAAAACACAAAATTGTCATTTTGGCGTGTCATTCAATATGAAAAACACCAATCGTACTCGCAATTAAAAAAAAATTTAATAAAAATAATAGGGCGAATTTCAACCAAAACAGGAAGTTCCAAAATTAATTCACTGTAATAGTCAATGGCATATAGATCTAAATCTATCTCGAGCTCTAAAAAAAATCAAAAGCAATATTTTGCTAGTCAATAGTAGATCCTAAAGGGAAATCTGAATGTTTATCAGCATTTTGTTAGAAAACTACCTTCTATTGTAGATGGCTCTTAAAGTTAATTTGACAGTGATTTTGTACGTAGTAAAGTATGAATAAAATAAAAATACGTATCATTTATTTTTTAACAAAAACCCCTTATTTTCACTTATTATCCTTACCTCTACCCAGACTAGCCCCAGCGCAATCCGTTTCGCTTAGGGTCCCGTAATCTGTAGGGCCGGCCCTGCCTCTATACTTATTGAAGCTATTCAGTTACTGTCTTATTCCTAATTATCTTATACTACACTAGATCTATACCTAGACAAAGTGTCACCTAGTCATTCTAGTACAGTAATAGTAATACTGTAATAGTAATGTAAATTTTAAATAAATGTACACGACATACAAGTACATTCTACTTTGACTATGAGTATATACTGTAATCTTTCCCAAACTTTTCCTTAATGATTCAATCAATGTAAATCTTCATACATTCATCATTCAGAGTATTTAACGGAACACTTTAGTAGTGTTTCCCAAACTTTTTCCTTAATTGCTTTAATCATAATGGAACACTTCATACATTCAGAATATTTAGCGGAACACTTTGCAAATTTTTTAAAGAGTTTCATTCACTTGGTGGAACACCCATTCAGGCCTCACAGAACAGTTTGGGAAACACTGGTCTACACTACAAAGTATCTAGATTCTAGAATCTACTTCTAGATAATATATATATATTTTTTTATATAGACCTAGAGTCTAGATTAGTAACTGTTACATTTATGTGTTTATGTATTTTGTGTGTGTGTGTATTTTGTTTGTTTTATTGTAGTCTCCTTTGTTCTACTGTTCAGTATGTTCAAGTGTTCAAGATTTTCTCTTAAGTATGTTATTTGTGTGTATTAGAGTCTCCTGTTTGTTTTTCATCTTCTTGTTCACGTCAATAAAAATGGAGTTGTAACTTTTAAACATCAGTGTTGTTATTACATCACAATTGATAATACAACAGTAACTTTTTTTTTATTTACATGCTTAGAAACGTTTATAAAAATCTATAAATTAGACAGTAAATTATTCACTCCTTAAAAGAAACAGGATTCCGTTAGATTTTTTTTTTAAGGTATGCCTAGGCCACTCTCCTCAACAATACTGATGTTGGATCTAGATCTAACCAATCACATTCTGTTAGACTAGTCTATAGGCTATGAATGTCATTGTTACATCACAGCTGGCCTTAGGCGTTGGCAATCTAGGGCCTCCAATTGGTGGGAGCCTCGCACAGAATTAAACTAAAATCTTTTATATAAAAAATGATAAAACTTGGATCAAATCTCAAACATAGCAGAGCTCTATGGCTCTAGTATTACCTAAGGCTGGCCCTGGTTACAGTTATGTAGCATTAGGATAACCAACCTGAGCAGAAAAATTTCATCCACACTCCTCCATGCCCAAAAGAGTAAATAGACAGTGTGTCCCACTTATTCTAACAAACACTGGTCAGTGAAAAGACCACCTTGCTTTTTTCCATGCACATTACACAATGGCGTTTGTTGTATGTTGAATTGCCTGGCTAGAAAATAACACACAAACATAGTCAAGCATGTAGATCTACCCTTTATCTAGTTACACAGATCTAATATTTCTTAAAACAATTTTATTTTCTTTGCTTACTATATCTAGATGTATGCAATTAGATCTATTTCATTTTGAGATTTTCTGTTTGTTCACTTGTGGGTCTAGATTTTACATTATATATGACTTGTTAAAGCAGAAATGATTGCATCCTAGACTGCATTACCTGGGCCGGCCTTAGGACACTGCAACCTACACAACCGCAGTAGGCCCAGCCCTAACTCAAGTTGTAAATTATGAAACCATACTGTGTTCTTGCGGCCTTCTGATTTTCCATGAGCTCCTGGAAATCTCCTGAAATTGCAAAGTATATGAAACAGTCATGAAAATCTCCTGAAATTATTAAAATATCCTGAAAACTCATAACAAATGTCCTGAAAAATAGACAAAATTGTCATTTTGGGGTGTCATTCAATATGGGAAACATCAATACTACTCGTGGTTTAATTTAAAAAAACGGCATTGTCAGCTGTCATTTAATAATAATGTAATAATAGGGTGAATTTTAACCAAAACAGGAATTTCCAGTACTTTATTTATTGTAATAGTCACTATATAGATCTAAATCTATCTCGATCTCTTAAAAAAATCATTTATTTTGCTAGTCAATAGTAAATCTAAAAGGTAGACCTGAATCTTTATCTGCTTTTTATTGAAAAACTACTTTCTACTGTAGATGGTTCATAATATGAATTTGACCCCGATCTGTACTTAGTAAAGTATGAATAAAATACTAAGACGAATTTATTTTCTAACAAAAAATCTTAATTTTCACTTATTATCCTTATCCTACCCAGACTGGGCCCAGCGCAGTCCGTTTCGCACAGGGTCCCGCAATCTGTAGCACGGGCCCTGTGCATACCAGTGCAATATAAAAAGAATATTTACTTTGAAGAGCTATGCAGTTGTTTGTATTTGAAATGAAATGTTTATTCTTATAGAAACACAAATGAAATATTGATCATTTAAACAAGATACGACTCTCTAAAAATACACGTCCTTCTGTTACTTTCACACACCTTTTTATTAAATTAAACTACCACAGACCACCTTATGACTTCATCTGAATCTGTTCAGCCTACACAACCAAACCACCCGCCCACCATTACTCATGGTTTTACCAGAAATACACACACACACATTCCATATCAAGCCATCTTTTTGTTGTTGTAGTAATCACACTATCAAAAAAAATAAAAATAAATATAACTTAGATGTTCAGAAATTTCTAAAACTAAAAACAGATTTCTGGGGTGAACTAATTTAATACAGCATGTTTTTTAAATTAATTCTGGTGCAAACACTCCAAAGTAAACACAAATGTTCACTTTATTTATGCACACAACTTTCTTGATTTTATTATTTGCCAAGAACTGATATCATGCAATATTTTCTAGATTATGTTAATTGTTACCTCTCTTTTTAATTATTATTATTTAATATATTTTAGGCACATGATGGCCTCGACAGCCTCATGTGAAGATACTCAGAAAATGGAAGAAGAGGCTGACAAAGAGGGAGATTCTGTCAACCACTCTGATACCAATAGTAAGGATGATGCTGCTGGTTATCAGTCTCTCAAATCAGACAACTGCGTGGAGTCACTAATCAACAAGGTACTTGATACTGAACGTTCTTTGATGCTTTGTCTCAAAGGAGATGAAGCCCAAGTAGATAAGCAGGGAGAGAGTGTTGAAAGCAATAAACACTTTAGCAGTGGAGACACTCCATTAGCTGAGACTTTGGTGGGAGCTCATTCTGTGGTGGAAGTCTGTGCTGAACGAGACATGGACACTTCAGAGCCCAGTAAGGAAGATGAGTCAATTTATAAACACACTCAAATCTCGCCAGAAAGTGATGAACTTTTTCGGCTGGACACAGAAATCGAAATGGCCCAGCCTGTGAATTTAAAATCAAGAGCAATATTTATAGATACTGTGACAAAATCTGGTGGCAATACCAGTTTGTTTGGCAGTAAACGCAACACAACTGATGATGACAGTTCTCCACAGCCGAAACGGCCAACGCCAGAGCGGGTAGAGAACGAGACAACAGAAAGTACTGAAGTAGCTCAGCCTGAGCCCCCATCAGAAGACCTACCAGATCTAACTTCAGACAGTGATGATGATTCTGATGACAGCAACATTGGTGCATCAAGTCGACAAAGGCTTTTCAGGAGGCGAAAATTACTCCGCAAACGCCTTGGCCGACAGAATTTCAGTTCAGATGATTCTGATTCAACTGTGGATGATGACAATGAAACTAATGCAGATAAAAACACTGATGACGATGAGGATAGGACAGAAAGTGATGAAGTGAGGATAGCCCTTGAATCATTGTTTTCTAAAACAAACCCAAAGCCTAACTGGTTTGCTGTGCCTGAATTAAGGAAGAGAGAATATGGTTACAACCCAAGCTGTTTTATGTAAGTAATAGGAGTTATACTCAATTTATTCAAATCTCTTTCTCTTTAGCTCAAATTATTCTTATTATGTATACTGACTTGTCTACTGTTCTGTTTTCTAGTTCAAAATATTTTTTTTGTGGATGGAGATAAGCTTTTTTATGTATCAGATAAATGCTTTAAACATAACATCTGAACTTTCATTGGTTTGAAAGGGATACAAGGTTTACATTTTTTTTTTTGCTCTACTTTCTAAATAGTGCTAGATATATATTCTAGTACAGTGTTGTCCAAAATGCCATCTGGCCCGCTGAAACGCCTGTACACAAAGTGGAGAAAATCACCCTCTTAAAAAGGGTTGAAAAATGTAATTTAACTATGTTAGGGCCCTCACTATTTTCTCTGATATATATTATTATATGATTTGTGACTCTGAATGTAGAATCTTTTTTGTGGAAAATAATAATAACCAACATATTTGTTTTATAAAGGAACATAAAAACTGCATTATGAAAAGATATATTGCTCACATTTTAAGTTCTGGTAGAGCAATAAAACCATTTTCCAAAGTGTAAAAAAAGGATTAACTTCAAATATCCCATTAATCAATGTAAGTACTAGATCCCCATTGATTTCTAATAAAATAGTTTTTTAAAGTCAATTTTATTTTGTTTTTATACACCTATAAGTTGATGTGGCTTGCTATAAAGAATGTCGGAAATTAAAGTGGCCCGCTGGTCGAATTAGGTTGGGCATCACTGTCCTAGTAGATCTAGTATCTAAGCTGCAAATCACTTTGTGACTCCAAAGGGTGTAGAGCAGGAATGAAACTTGTTAGCACAAGCTAATCCTTTTGTCATGAACACAATACCCTATCCTGTTCCACACAAGTATGTCTAACAAACAATAGCCCCAAGAAATGGCTGTTATCCGCATCATAAGTGAAAGATGAGCAATCAGAAAAATAATGAGTTTCCTACGCTGCAAAATCCTAGTGGGAAGGGATATTCTTGCCAAAAAGAAAGGCATACAAAAAGCAGTGGAGACATTTTCTATTTAAGATTGTATACACATTATTTATATATGTATGTTTTTTTATTCTTTTCAATTATTGCACCTCTGATTTGCACTATTTTAAACCTTGTGTCAAGCATCAACAAAATGATAATAAAATGTAAAAAGAAATATGGAGTTTCAGGCTATGGCTTTCAATGTAAACTGCAGTTGCAATTGGGTCCCTTTTAAAATGCAAGAAGAGTGTGGTTTAAATTTGATCGAAAAAAAAATCTACATCTATCTATTTCACCGACTGATCACTTTATCACTAAAAGAGTTATATAAAAATTAGATTTTTATCCATTTTTTGTTAACCATGTCATAGAACAGATGACCTTTATATCATTTGCCTATAGATCGCAATGTCTGAAAGGGGTAATTTACTCTTTTTTTTAAGATTCTTCTTACTCACTCTACTTGTCTTGTGGTATTCAGCTTATTAATTTTAACATCTCTGCAAACATCTTTTTTTAACAACAAAATGCTTCCTTTTTAAGTCCTTTTACTAAAATACTGATTGAATTTCCGACACTCTGAGCTTCCCAGAAAGATATTACATGTCCTTTTTTTGGGGTTTAAATCATCAGATCAGCTGTTGCAGTGCTACGTTTAGTGCTAAAATGCTTTACAAAATGATTACAAAAGGAAAAACTTTTCAACTTGTGCTTTTCAATGAAAATTATTTTTGTTCTCAATATTTTCAAACTTTTCATGTCACAAACACAAAAAAACTCAAACGTGTGTATGTTTCCAGTAAGACTAAAATTGCTGTCACATTTTCAACAAACAAAGCATAGACTTGTATAGAAATTTTTAAAAAATCTTTAAAAAAACAAAAAAAAACAAAAGGATAAAGGTAGCAGGACAAGCAGATGGTTCATTTGTAGTTCTAGTTTAAATATACTCTGTCTTCAATAAATACTTGTATGCTGTGGTAACTTTAAGGAAGGCAACTCAATGAAGATTAACAGTAAAAAATGAGGACACCAGAAACATAGATTGCAATCTTGATTTTCAGATCTTATTCTTGCTTGGAGGCTTCACTGGCGCCACCTTTGTCTTCTCTGCCTTACAAGGTATACTGGTGCTGCCTATGTTACCACTACCACAGGGCACAGTCCCTGTCCATCTTTACTTTCTGGTTGTCTCAAGAACCACCATGAATGTTTTCCACTCACAGGAATGACCCTTCCTCTGTTTCACAGACATCATCCTGACCAGACAAACCACACAGCACTTACACTGTTTCTCACTTTGCTGTTCTGTCCATTGGCAATGATTCCTTTCGTAACCTTTAGGCGCAATGACCCAATTTCTGGCACAAGGCGTCATCTTCCTCCTTTCACTTAGAACCTACATCACGCACTCCTTTGTGCTGAAGATAGAGGAGCCCCCACTTTGTGAGTACTGTGACTCTCTTCTCATCATGGAACATATCCTCACTGACTGCCCCAGATACTAGTATATTAGGGGAAATTTTTTTAGAGTGCACAACTTAAAAACACTGTTTGATAGTGTGACCCAGGGAAGGTACTGGGCTTTGTCGGGGAGATGGGGTGGTCTACGAAGATTTGATTTGTGAAATTGTGAAGATATAATATTTACAAAAGATTTTTACTAAATTATTAAATTTTTACTAACTTTACTATTTTAACTGTGAATAGACCTTGCTTTTAATAATTTAACTGTACAAAATTTAGCCCTTGTGATATTAAGGGAGAATAATCCTTGAAGGACTACGGGCATGACATTGCCTAAATTGTGCCGATGGGCCAAAAACTCAAAACTCAAACTCCTTTCACTTAGGCGGAAAATCAACTGTGTCTTCTTGCTTATCTAGACAATTTATCCATATCCAGTTCTAAACATTGTGTTTTTCGCACAATAAGCATCAGTGCAGTGGAAGAGTTATTGCGATATTATACCAATTCAGTATTACTAAGTCTCTTTTCAAACCTGTTAAAGCAGGAAACAAAATTTCCTTGTTAGGAAATCATTTTCATTAGTTGCCTTGAATATATATCTCAAATAATATTATAAAAAGTGGTACATGGCCTTGCTAAACTGCACTAAAATAGACAAGAAACTCTTCAGATACAACTGACATACTAAATTACTTTATCCTTATTATCTCACAGCTTTAAGCATAACTAATCTACACATTACTTTATATATCTATATTATAACTACTAATAATGATTTAACCACAGTAACACACAGGAATACAATGTTATTACCCTGGCAGACAAGATCTTTGTCTGCATCCTATATGGAACTATGCAGGACTCAACTGAGATTGCATAGTCATGTGAACTGCTGCACTCATCCTTAATCTCTGGGATTGAAGACATGCCTTTTGATTATTTTTACTTTAAAATACTTTATGCAAAAGTATCATTATAATCAGATGATAACAATATAAGTCCAAACTATTTTCTGAAGGAAAAAATGTAAGTCAATATAATGCTGTAAAACTGGCGTGCAATTTGTTCTTTTTAAGTTAGCTGTAAGCCTTCTCAAACAGGATATATACATTTTTTTGTTCTTTCTTAAAATCTAAAAAAAAAATCATTTCAGATTGATACCATATTTAATATCCATTTTACCTATGAATTCATTAAAAGTTGTGTTTTTTACAGGGAAAAAGTTCAAGGAAGCTTATCGATGGTGAAACGTTTAGTCAGAGTGGAGAGTATGAAAGCACATGAAGGGTGTGTGAATGCTCTGAGCTTCAACAGAATAGGTAAGTAGTAATACTAAAAATCATCATTGCTCTACTAATCTAAGACAATACATCATTGCTTACATTGCTCTACTAATCTATGACAATACATCATTGCTTACATTGCTCTACTAATTTGAGACAATACATCATTGCTTACATTGCTCTACTAATCTGAGACAGTATATCATTGCTTCAGATTACATTTTTGTATATTTTGGTACTGCATTCTCACTCATAACAAAAGAGTAACTAGAAATAACCAGAGCTATATACATTCCAACTTTAATTAGAAAAAGAAATGTAGTTCTATACAAGTATCTAAAATGTGATGAGTGTATAGATGACATTGATAATATAACAGTCACATTGTAGTCAAGCAAATCACAATAGTGGTGGAGAAACAATCATTTCACAGAAAAATCTTATCTTCTTGTATATTAAAGACATTACTCAAAAAAAAAGATAATTATGTCCTACGCATTTCATGTGTCATTCTAGCCATGCATGTTAATCAGTGACTTAAACTCTGCTAAGTCGTTGGTTTTCCTGCCTGATTCAGGCAACCCATTCCATTCTCTAATAGCACTTCACTAAGGAAGAAGGAGCACTTGTACAAATTTATTCTAGTGTATGGAATCAGAAATGTGCCTCTATGATTGACATGGCAGATTGTGGATTGACATAAATTATTACTCCAAGTGAGGTGTCAAACACTGAGCAATACACTTACTTGAGCAATACACTTACTATGCAAAATGAAGTCCTAGTAATTATATTTCACCAACAAAGTCTTAAGAAATTTAGAGACATTTTCAACTAACAGTATAAAAGATATTGTAACATTACTGTTTCAAAATAGTTAGATAACTGGTGTTTGTGGACTTAAACACAAAAAGTTTCTAGATGAAAAACTTTAGGACTATCTGCACTTTTTATGGGTGAATGCTATTAATGATAAACTGAAAACAATATCATATATTTAAATAGGTCGCCAGCTACCCTTAATCATTTTGTAGGTGACACTTTGGATTATAGCTCCTAAATGATAAAATTACCAGAAAATTAAGTGTATGATTTTGGGTACATTTGAAAATATTCTATTGTATAAACTTCCATTGTTTTACATTAATGTAATAATCTTCTTATTAAATGCTCCTAGATATTGATTATGGTCATTAAAAAGGAAATAATTATGAAATTGTGAAATTAGGGCTAAAGAAATTTAACAAGGCTGGTTAGCGAATAAGAAAAAAAAAAGTTAGCAAATATGAAAAAAAAATTGTTTTGAGATAGATACAAAACTTTAAATAATATTTAGCACACAACTAATTCCCTTTCAGGCACTTTACTTGCTAGTGGCTCAGATGATCTCAACATTGTCTTGTGGAACTGGCAGAGAGCCAGGCCATCACTGATCTATGATAGTGGCCATCGTAGTAATGTCTTTCAGGTTAGTACGTTTTTAATGTTGAGGTAATTTTAATGTTCATGATAAAATGAAACTGCTTCTTAATTATTTTGAGTTACAATGTATCTGCATTTTAGTTTGGGATTTCCTTCACCTTACTTTGAATTTTTCTTTATTGCTTTTGTTTATGGTCATTAATTGTGTATATATTTATTTGCAGTACTTTTTAAGAAAGCTTTTTTCGAAGGTATTTTGCAAAGTGATAAATGATTTAATTTCCAAATCTATTTGGAGAATGTTGTATTTGGCAGCCAAGAACTTGTAATGGGTCTATCTAGCTCATATCTGACATCAGTTAATCGTCTAGAGAGAGAAAAGTTGATTTACAAATGTATTTTTTAGAGTATTCATTTTTTGATATGCTTTCAGGCTAAATTTATGCCATACAGTGGTGACTGTCATGTGATCAGTTGTGCAAGAGATGGCCAGGTGCGATTGGCTGAGCTCTCTTTAACAGGGGTTTGCAAAACAACGCGCAAGCTAGCCCAGCATAGAGGCGCTGTACATAAGGTATTCCAGGCCATATTTTACCTTTGCTGCCAACAGCTAAAGATTTGTGCTGATTTTTTTAGCCTTTTGTTGAAAAATGTTTTCTTTTCAAATTAGTAGTATAAAGAAAATACAAAGACAGCTGGTGTAAAAAAAAAATAGTCTCGTGTTGGTTAATTTAAAGTCTTTGTTATGAATGCTTATTTAATAGTGTTTTGAGTATGTGTAATATAATGTACAACTTTGACTGACCACAGGGGTGTGGACTTCCTATGATTTGTAAACTGTTAAATTTGATGCTAAAGTGACCTGCTAATCATTATAATGTAACTTTCTTGTAAGATTACAGTGCGCGTATGAATGTTTTGTTGCTACTTATTTTATTCTATGCTTTGCTTAGCATCACCTAACCCAATTATATCTTTCAAGCTGGCTCTCGAGTTAGACTCACCAAATGTCTTTCTAAGTTGTGGTGAAGATGCGCTAACATATTTGTTTGACCTCAGGCAGGAAAAACCACATAAGTAAGTGTTCTAGGTCAGCACTGCACCCTTAAGTTTTTAAATAGCTTTTTTTTTTTCCACAAAGGCCCTTTTGATTAACCAGTACTGTAAGTAAATCTTCCATTAATCTCATAATTTTTTATTTATCATTCGTCCTAATTACATTTTTTTTTATAAAATAATTTTTGCTGTAATGAACTTTCAAAAGTTACCAAAAAGCTCTGAACTTTTTTTTTGGTTTATATTTATTTGTATATAAGTTACATTAAATAATGTTGAAATGTTGATACCTGCAATAAATCAAACCTTTGTTAAACTTTCATTAATAGGTTTGATTTTAAGTCTATTTTTAAAAATGTTGTCACAACAATTGAATGTGTTTAAATTTGTCATAAGACTGTAGCTGTTTTTTTTTTTTTTATTGCTCTCTTCTTCTGTTTTAGGTTAGTGATAACCAAAGAAAATGAAAAGAAAGTCCCATTGTATTCTATCCACTCTAATCCCTGTGATCCTCGTCAGTTCTGTGTTGGTGGCAGAGATCTTTATGTCAGGTCAGTGGTCAACATAGTCTTTGATTTCTATCTTAGAAAGCAAAGGAAATTTAACATCGACAAAACAATAATTAAACTTTTTTATACAGCAACCATCAACAGTCTAATTAGCTTTGCCATCACCTGCTGGTGTGGTACTACTTCACTGGCACAAAGACTTAGACTAAATAGACTAATTAAAAAAGCATCGTATATCACTCGAACACAGCTAACATCTCTTGCAGAGCTTTTTCATGAAAGATGCCTTTCCAAAAGACTCACGATTCTTAAAGATAACCTGCACCCATTAAACCACTGTTACATAAGATCTGAATGAAGTGGTCGTCTCCTTTCCATTAGAACTAAAACAGAAAAATTTAAAAACTCCCTCATCCCACTTTCAGTCAGAGTGTTACAAGATCATCTGGCATCATCAAGAAGTACATAGAAGTCTAATTTATAATGTGCTGGTTATCAATGTGTATGTTTTTTCCTGTGTGAATGTTGTTAGTATTTGCATCTATATTGTTATTGTACAGTAGTTACGCTGAGATTGTCAATTGTAGTCAAACTGAATTTCCATTTCATTGGATCAATAAAAATTATCTTATCTTATCTTATTTGAAAGAAATAAACAATAAGAAAATAGGCTTATAAAAATTGTTTAAAAGGACAAGACAGCAAGGTGTTAATAGTGCTGTAAACTTTTAATATGCTTTGACACAATTTGTCATGTCTTAAATTCTTTTAAAAAAAGTTATACCAGTCAATACTAGTATTTAGTTGAGAGAAGTTAGTTAAAGCATGCAGTCAGAAGAATTTATTTTCAAGTATGTAGTCAAGAGAAGTACTTAGTTGGAGTTGAAATGTATTAGTTGAAATAGTAAGTCAAGTTATATTAGTTGAAATTGAAACGAGTCAAGCTTTAGTTGGAGTTTATTAGTTAAAGTTACTAGTTTTATGTCAAGTCAAGCAATGAATCTTGTGTGATGTGAAAGTATTTTAACTTGGTGTGATGTGAAAGTATTTTAAATGAATCAAGAAGTTATTATATGTTCATCCAATAGAATCATGCAAATTGGATTAATATCATGGAAATAAACCTCATTCTATTACATTCTACAAGGAGTCCTTTTTCTTTACATTTCACAACTAGTTCCTGTAGTTGTTGTAAGTACTGTAATATTGCTATTGCTACAAGAACTAGGCCTACAAGCATCCTTACAAGCATCTTTCAGATTAATGTAAATCATCTTCATGAAAATCTTTGTTACACAGACTTCAAAAATAACTGTTATTATTATTGTATGTTTTTTATTTTTTGCATTCAAATGTGTTTTTTTTATTCTTTCCAATATAGAGTTTATGATAAGAGAAAAATCAACGAGGTGAGTTACTGTTACATTGCATCTGCATTGCGTAGACCTATATTGCATAGACCTACATTATATAGATGTAGATTACTTGACATTATAAAAGTAAAAAAAAAAGTAAGTTAAGTTCACCTTTCAGACCTTGTGATGATGTAAAGGTCAACTGTTTTAGTGGCCCATGGTTAACTAGTGTGTCATGTGGCTAGCACAATGACAAACCACATTTACTTTTCCCCAACTAATGTCAGGTACCCATTAGAGCTTGCTGGACTCGGAGGCACCCTAAATATCTTGAAAATACAAAGACCAGTGTTCACCAGGAATTCAAACTGCTGTTTCGAAAGCCAATTGCTTTACTTCCCAGACAATTTCAAGACAAATTGTTATGATTGTATACATTACTTACATAAGGGTATTGGATATGCAAACAGTGAACTAGTTATACTTCTACAAAATATTGAATCAAACTTTTTTTGGGGGGGGGGGAGGAGGAGGAACATATTTGTTAGTGGGAGTACTTGATCCAATTCTCTTCTAACTATTGCATGCTCTTTACACTATACCAATGTTAACTTGTAACAAAAAATTGTAGATGTAGATATTTCTACTTTTGATTTCTTAAAAGGAAATTGATGGCGGTGTGCTGAAGAAGTTTTGTCCAGATCATCTGGTAAGATATTGATAAGAACAATTATTGTATTTATAAAGCGCTGTTAACAAACAAAATGTAGGATAAAGGCGCTGTGATAACATTACAAATACAAGTGCTAAAATGACAACTAATCTAATAGATTTACTTTTTCTTTCTGATGACTTTGCATTGCCTGGCTGTGGAGTGTTCTCACCTATAGATTGATGTAACAAGACTGGATCGTTGCTGTTAATGTTAAATGATCTTATCTAACCTTTTACCTAACTATCTTTAATGTTCTAGTTTTTATAAAACATTTTTCCTCTACCATGCCTATCCTGCAATGAACATTGAGCAGACTCCAACTTATTGACTCGCTGGAGCTGAAGAGCTGGGTCATCTCCCATTTTTATTCCACAGAAACAGAGGAATTTCTTTTCTATAGTAACACAAAAGTCGTAAAACCATTGTGTACTCATTTAAGTTAATAGTGCCCAAATATTTTGTATTTTGAAATTTTTAAGTGTAAAAAAAAGAAGAAAAGGTCTGAAGTATTTTACTTGCTGAAAACTTAACACACTTACTATATGATTTTTTTAAATATAAATTAAAGCCATGACTTGTTTGCTAGTGAACTTACTGATAGTTAATTTATTAACTTGATAATTTTAAATATGTTTTTACTCAGACATGAAAGTTAGCTAAGTAATCATATTGTTATTTAAGTTACTAGCATTGTATATAAAACACATTTAACATATTTTGGAATCCAGAAGAAAATGTAATGGGAAAGATTGTTATGTCTTTCTTTCTTAACCATTATGGAAATAAGAAAGTACAGTCTAGTTATTAATTGGTAGCAGTAAACAATAAAAACCTGTAATTTGATTTACTTGGAGGAAAAAGGATTTTGACTTGAGGCCAAACATTAAACGATTGGTCATATCAGATTCATCATAAAACCAGTGTATACTTATTAGTTTGTGCTCAAAGCTTATTTAGAGGTTGATCATTCAATTCAACTTCACAACAACGAATTTGACTTGCTATTCTAGGTAAACAGTGAGATAAAAGCAAACATCACCTGTGCTTGTTACAACTACAATGGAACAGGTTTGTACAATGCTTGTACATAAGTATTAAATTAGTTTACTCATCCAAACAGTGACGTATCTCCTCAATAGCGAAATAATACAAAGTCCAGTAAATACAATGAATATAAAAAATGGCCGCTTTGTAATGAGCCCATGTAAAAATACCCAAAATACGTTTTAATTCTATCGCTCAGAAGTTTCCTGTGTGACCTGCGGATATCGTTGAGTGACTAAATGTCACTATATGTCACAAATGAGGCTGTGACAGTACCCGCAGGCCTGGGTTCAAGAATTAGATTCTCTTCCAAACCCCAAATAAACTCAAAAGTTAAATGTTGCAAAAGTCATTTGTTGATTTTTTGTTAGTAGCATTTATTCTTATGAGAATTTCCATCCAACTTAAAAGACCAATTTAAAATTGATAATGAGAAGCCGTGTTCTGGAGACAAATAAAGTTCATATGCAAATAGTTGAATAGGCATAGTCATTGTTTATTTAAAATAATATTTTTTTTTGTAATAAAAAGAAATATTGTTTCATGCACTGCAATGTCTTAAACAGAAATTCTGGCCACCTACAATGATGAGGACATTTACTTGTTTGATAACACAATGTCTGATGGTGCAAACTATACACACAGATACATTGGACACAGGAATAATGCTACAGGTACAGTTTATATTATCTTTAAAAAAAATGGTGGGAAATTGGTTTAAAAATTGATATAGTTTTAAAAATATGGCACTAGAAAGTATAAGTGTTACATTCCTTCACACCTTCTTCCTCTAATGCTTTGTGCCACAAATGGAAACGCTTATAAAATGTTGATTCAGCAGTGCTCTAAAGTGTTGATTCAGCAGTGCTATAAAGTGCACAAAAATCATATACCTTTAAAAAAACATAATTTATCACCAATTCCTTAAGTTTGTACATCAAGATACACCTAAAAGCTAGCTATTAATAGTTTTACCACCATGTATGAAAATCTTCTATGTTTTTCTATTTTAGTCATGGTAGTTAAATCAGGATTTTGTTTAGGAGACTAAATAATCAATGCCCTATTGTTTCCAGCCAAGAATGTCAACTTTTATGGCCCTAGGTCAGAGTTCATTGTGAGTGGTAGCGATTGTGGCTATATTTATTTCTGGGACAAAGAGACTGAAGCTATCATTAACTTCCAGGAAGGAGATAATGCTGGAGTGGTAAGTAACTCTTGATAATTATAGCCTGTGTTGGTTGAGTGTATAAAGTACTTGTTTGGTGAAATTATAGTTCAGAGTTTGAGACTCAATGTCTTCTTGTATCTAAAGAAGTTTTTAGTACACTTAAGTTTTCATGTAATGATAAAGGGCATCTGTTTCTTGACCTTTACATCATCTGCCATATAGATCGTTAGGTCTGACAGGGGAACTATACTTACTTTAAAATTTTTTTATTGTAGCTGTAAAGTGCAGTCTATTATTCATGGGATTTTGTCTGCAAGTATTTCAGTTTGAAATTGTGGACAGTACAGACCTTTTCCCCCACATAAAATCATATGTTCATAAACAAATCCTTTATATATTTTGTAATCAGGACTAACAAAGGCCCTTACATTTTATATAACTAGACTTTGTGTTCTAATGCAAATGAAAAGATATATTGAATAATAACAGAATCATATCTTTTATGCAACAATAACTATGGAGAGAGAAAATTAAACTAAAACAGCAGCTCATTGACAGGGTATCTTTTCTCTTTAGAAAAAGTTGCAGCTGTCATTAAGTTGATAGAATTCTGTCCAATGCGTCTGACTGGTCATCCAAATGTAGTTTGTATAAAGACTAGCAGGCTTGAGTAGGTTGAACAACCTTTACTTATTAATGTCTGCATTGTCATGCATATGTTCGATGGACTGTTTTTGGGTCTTCTCTCTATGGTCCTAGTTCATACCCTGCCCACTGCCATGTTGTCCTGCAGGAGGTTTTTGACTAGGAAGTAGATTATCTTTAACTTTGAAGGAACACTCAAAACATGTAATACAAACTTTTTTAACATTAATTCATCATCTGCTTGTGAAATCAAAACAAACACATTGAATTGAGATTGGGCTGAATCTGCACATTGTCTTTTTCTATTTCAGGTGAATGTCCTAGAACCTCATCCAACTCTGCCTTTCCTGGCCACCAGTGGACTGGATCATGATGTCAAGTTATGGATGCCCTATGAACCAGACCCAGAACTGTGTATAGATGAACTTAAAAAGGTAACAATTGTTTTTTTTTTTAAATCTCATTAATTAGGCTTTGTCTAAAAATTCATTAAAATAATTAGAACTTATATAAATATTTATTACCTCAATCTATTGTCACAACTTTAAAGAAAACACACCAGTGCAAATGTATTTTTAATTAACTCCTATCTGTCTATATTTGTATTGTTTTGAAGCACGTGGGTAATTCTGATTGCAAATAAACACATTAAGATAATGAGAAAAAAGTTTTTTTTTTAAATTAAATAAGTTAAATGGTACAAAAATATTTAAAGTATTAAATATGTAGCTCACTGTAAAAGGCTTTGTGATATTAACTTTTTTTGCTAAAATGTTATTTGGGTAATTTGAAATAAAAGCACTTTTAGAATTGGTAGCTCAGCATTTTCAGAACATATAAATATATGTAAAACATGGGTATAGTTATTCTACTGGAAATTTGGTTAAGGCTTGAATTTAAATCTTTATAACAAGTTGTTGCCTTTTTTTTAGTGATTCACACCTATGGTCAATCAGTTTTAGCACCATTTTCTCTTTGTCATTTTACTCTAGATTGTGAAGAAAAACTTCTCAGATAGGTGCCAAGAGAGAAAATATTCTGAGCCTGAAATGATTGGAGGTCAAATGCTCTGGTTTATCATGCACCATTTTAGGAATTCAGCTCGAAGAAGGGTAAGCAACTGGTGAAGATTTATTCAACTCTAATAAAAGTGTTGTCTACAGCAATGTATTTAGAAGGCTTTCTTTTTTAATTTAATTTTATTGTAATTTTTATAGTTCTATCATTTTTTTATTAAGTTTACTTCATATTTACTACTTTACTCTATTTCATTACTTTCATTACTTGTGGCACAAAGCATTAGAGGAAGAAGGTGTGAAGGAATGTAACACTTATACTTTCTAGTGCCATATTTTTAAAACTATATCAATTTTTAAACCAATTTCCCACCTTTTTTTTAAAGATAATATAAACTGTACCTGTAGACAATTTTTTTAACACCAAAATAAAATAAAAATTAAATGTTTGACCTTATTTTGGAATGTATTTTAGATGAGAGAAGAAGGTCAAGAATTGTCCAGTTCTGATGAAGACAACAGTAGCAGGTCAGATGACTCTGACACAAACTCAATGCAGTGTGCCCAGTCATAGGCTTAAGCAGGTACTAAGCAACAAAATGTGAATTAGCCTTAAAGAAACAACTTCTTCAGCTGTTGTGTTGGAAGGTTCAGAGGACTAGTCCAATATCTTACTGTGCAGTAATTTTCATATCAGGCAGCTCTTCATATAGATTTTCCTCTTGAGGGGTGTTGGGCTAGTGACTTGTTCTATGGACAATGCAGTTTTCAAGGACATGGTTGACATTTTCTGGTGACAGGGCAAATTGTATTAATTATGTACATGTTGATGTAGTTTTATCTGCAAGAATAATTGTGCAGTTTCAACTTGATCCGAGAATGGGTGTGGGAGAAAAAAGGGTACAAATTTTTTACCAGACAGACAAATTGACAGAGACAGTTGATATAAGCTTTGTAATGAGATAAAAATTACTTTTTCATTATGTTTTCTTTATGGATATTTATTATCTGTCAGTATTAAATATATATACATTAGCTAGGACATCTTATTTTGTTGTTTAGTTTTCTAACATTTGTATTTCTACCTCTTTTTTTTTCTTTCTACATGGAAGTCTTCAGTGGGACATTGATAATAAGACAGGGTCCTCTAACAAGGGAGATTAATGACATGAAATGATCTTCATTGTTCTTGAGCTTCAAATGTGCTCCTTTGTCAAGAAGGCATGTGGATTTTGAACAGCTCTGCAAGCTGGTTGTGTGGAATGCAATGTACAAAGTCATGATCTGATCCTGTAGATAACAATAGTACTATGTATATGACAATGTGTTTTTTTTTTTTCTTTTTTTTTGTTTTACTTGATCATGTATGGCTGTTTGTTTTAAATGCAAACTAAAACTTTGGACTTTGTACAAATATAATTTGTAGAAATAAAACAAAATGTATAAAAAAAAAAAATACTTTTCGGAGCAATGTTTTCTTCAGAGTGTGCCTGATCTTTTATATGTAGAGTTTATACCGGTTTATTACAGTTACTATTTTGAGTTTTCACATTTTGGGGGGGGGGGGGGGGGGGGGTTCACCTGCATGTATTTTTTTTGACGATGCATTACTTAGACTAGCTTGAAATGGGTAAAGTTTGATATAGATTGTGGTCTGGCCTAATGGTTTTGGGAAGTCACCTGTATTTCTTGGTAACGTTAACTAGTCTTGCTTGAACTAAACTTTTATGATAACTGATAGCAAGCTGGACTAATGTGTTATCAGGAAGTTACCTATACCTCTTTGCTACATGTTAACTAGTCTTGCTTGAATTAATTTTTTATAACAGTTTGAAAGACTGACATAATGTTTTTGGGAAGTCATGTTTTTGGGAAGTCACTTGTATTTCTTGGCTACAAATTCTCTTGCACTGAATATGTAGGATGACAGTTTGATAGAAAAGTGAACTGATATAATGTTTTTGGGAAGTCACTTGTATTTCTTGGCTACAAATTCTTTTGCGCTGAATATGTAGGATGACAGTTTGATAGCAAAGTGAACTGATATGTTTTTGGGAAGTCACTTGTATGTCTTGGCTACAAATTCACTTGTCTTGCTTGAGTATGTAGGATAACAGTTTGATAGCCATGTTGACTGGCTTGATCTCATCTTGAGCACTCTCTCTATTTTATTTAGAGCTAAAATGTTATTGAAACTGTTCAAGAATGAATGACTCTGGATGTATGTTTTACATGCCATTTTTTTTTAACTTGGGAAAATTCAGATCTAAATTTTAAATTAACTTTAAAATTTGTTGGCATTTAAGTCACTTTTAGTATTTTTATGACTATTTTTTGTAAGCACTTGAATGAAATGTTCAGACATTTAATAATGTACCGGTATTGAGAAGTAAAAGAAACAATGCAACCAACATTTCAACCCAGTTATTGATCTTGGAAATGGACAGACACACTACACAAGTGTATCTTGTGGGAATACACAGAGAAAAAAAAATTAAAAAGCATTATTCTAAAAATGTTGGCACAACTGACAGTATGCAATTCTGTAATAAGTGGGTTAGGAGTGTGTATTGTATATATGCAGATAAGTACATATATATATATATACATGTAAGTTATGTTTAAGTTATTCAAATGGAGCTTATAAAAGCTGGATTAGCTTTTTGATAAGATATTTGCGATTGTGAAAAAAAACAACACTGCAGTGAATTCCAAGCAAATATTTGTCAGTTTTGCAAGATTATTTACTAAGATATTATTTAAATAAATAGGGGAAAAAAAAACAACAGTTGTAGTCTCATTTTCTAATTCATGTCAATCAAAAATATTTAAATCTATCCATTGCCATATGAAGGGCATAGTTGTTAGACTATTAAAGATTACTTTTTTTTTTTTTATTAACTTGTACCCTCATATTATTTTGATTACTTCCCCTGCATCACAGTAAAAACGCTTGTAGGATGGTTGCCTGCAAATTAATGACACTAGAAATTGAAAACTTTAATAATTTAATCTAAGGGGGAACCACTAAAAAACACACACATCCAATGTTTGATTTAATGTAACAAATATTAAAAACTAACATTACTGAGTAATAATATGTATAATATATGATGGAACACATATATAAATAATATTTTTGAAAATTTTAAAACTACTGGTAGGCTTTTTGCAGCCTAGCTTGCTATTGGTGATAGTAAAAAAAAAAAAAGTAAAGTACCCCCTTTAGTTCTTGTGATCTATAGGGCAGATTATGTAAAGGTCATCTGTTTCTGTGGCCCACGGTTAACAAGGATGTCTTGTGTCCAACACAACTGCCTACCACCTTTACTTTTCCCACCTAATGTCAGGTACTAGTTAGAGCTGGGTGGACTTAATGCCCAAAGATCCCAAAATTAAAAATCCTGTCTTCATCAGGATTTGAACTCGGGACCCCTGGCTCAGAAGCCAAATGCTGTACCACTCAGCCACCTACTGCTGCTGGTGGTGAGAAGTAATTAGTGTGTAAAGCTCCCAATCACTAAATTTTATAGCATAGTGATACAAATATGAATTGAGGTGAAATAAAATGGTTTTAGTCTTTCATGATATGATGTTGATTTATTTATCTAGACAGCCCACATCCCGAATTCTGGAGGACCCTAGAGGACAGCTAACATGAAGTAATGATTTGTTAAAAATGATTCAATTATACGAAGCTATTATTGCACAGAGTTACACTATCAATCTGTTTTGTAGAAATTTGCATAACATAGTCTTCATATTTCTACTTCTAGCTTCTCTTCTCATGTGCCCGATGCTTGTGGCCTTTCCCCATTCTCAGTGCTTTGGCTGTTGTGATAGTTGTGCTCTTTGAGTTCTAGTGTCTGTCTCTCTGAATGGCGAATTAAACTCGATGTCAATCTTATCTTTGGGATCTGCATTTAGTCTGACCAGTTCAAATTCCTGTATGGAAGTAATATCCTAATACTGCAATATCTATACAGTTAAAATGTGAAGTTGAGTTGTGACAGCTCAAAGGAAATTTTAAAAAGAAATTTCAAGTTGTTGATGTCACTGATAAAAACAAATGTATGTATATAATGTTCTGTTTTTTTTTCTCTAACATGGAAGCCCTACTTTATAGCATTTATTTTATATTAAAAAAATATGTTTTTTTTTTATTTTCTTGTGTGACAGCTAATTGTTGGCAATATCTACAGAACAATAATAAATAAATAATAAACTAGATTGTATATTTTTCTTGAACTTATGACCCTGTGTTTGTATAAGAAAATTGTATATAGGACTATATTTTTTTTTAGATGTATTTATTGTTAGATCTTGTTGATGTCCAAGGGCTGAGCCGAAGGCTCTTCGAGCCCTAAGTTTGAAAAAAACCCTGTTTGGACGCCAAACAGTAAAAAAACTCAAACCTGTGTGAACACAGTTCTGTTTGAGAGAGACCCGAGTCAATGCCTATGTAAAGCATTGCTGTTTCCAATGCCTTTGGCCCCCGACGCATGCTTGGCTGCACATGGCCGAGCCCCCGCCATTTTCCTTCGTTATACCAAGCTCACCGTGGGGGACTCGCCATTTATGTAACGGTCCCTTTGAGGAACAGCGCATGGATGTGTGACAGGTTTGTGGGGACTTTTTTACAACCCCGCCCGTGCAAGAGGTTGACTCTCGTCTACCCATGGGCATCCCCACGGGAGTTATGTTTCGCCATTCATTTAGCCTAGCTACCCCCTCAAATAGCCGTTTCCACCCAGGTGCCACGATGAGGCAGAATAGCGTACCCGGGATTGTTAGATCTTAAACCTAGGATAGGACTAAAAATCTACCTTGAAAAAAGTCAAAATTAATGTACAAATATTTCAGAACGGGGAAAAGTAATTTTAAAAGTATTTTTGTAATGCACATTTTAATATTCTTCTTAGTCTGTATTCATACACGTTATCGTAAGTTACCCTCTTTCTAGATATGTATAGTTCCCTTTGCAATCTATGGGGCAGAAGATGTCAATGTTATCTTTTTCTGTGCTGCACGATTAACGAGGGTGTCGTGTGACCAGCACAACGACCAACCGCCTTTACTTTTCCCCAACTAATGTCAGGTACCCATTAGAGCTGGGTGGACTCAGAGGTGCCCTAAAGATCACGAAATTAAAAATCCCAGTCTTCACCAGGAGGAAAAACCCGGAAACCCCAGTTCATTAGCCAAGCTCTTTACCAATCAGCCACCGCGCCTCCAGATATGTATAAACATTTTCTGTCTCTGCTGTAATAACTTTAAAACTTTTCCCTTTTGACTCATTCTTTTGACGTCCTAGTTCAAAGTTAACAAGCTTGAGAACAGTAAAACAAGAGTCTGAGATTATCAAAAAAATCCTACAAGATTACAAACACAGACCTATATATATTATATCGGTCTGTGATTACAAATACATAAATACTATTTAAAAAAAAAAAAAATTAGAAAAATAAGAATCGATCCGTATTTTTTTCGTTACCAAGTCTGCTAATAATAACTATTGATTGATTATTTTGAGGTCTAGATCTAGATGAATGCTGATTGGTGTTGAGTAAAAGCGTTAAGCTCCCCTTTCAGACCTTGAGAGCCATGCTTTCCCCAACTAGTCTGGTATACATTAGAGTTGGGTGGACCGAACGACGTCCTAATAGTCCCGGAATAAAAAAAAATCCCAATCTTCAACGACATTCGAACCTCTCGGGTCGGAAGCCAAACGCTTTACCACAGCCACCTGAGTATATGTGAAGTCATTTGTCAGTACGACTGAACGCCACGAGCCCGTCTCGTGTATGTGTAGCTTTATCTATTGTTTTTCAATACAAGAGGTTTGAAAGCGTACAGGGGGGGGGGGGCCTAGTAATAGAGCTGCAAACCAAAAAATATTATCCATGAGTGAAATGTGATAAAGTTGGTAGTGTTAATGCCTAGTGCCATGCGTGTGCACATTAGTGTTATCATTCATTGATCTAATCGAACTAGACTTATGGTCCCGTCTTAGTTAATCACGCTCGGGGGAAAGCGTCTGAGATAAGTTCTAGATCTATACATTCTGATCTCTGGTTGGGTCAGAGGTTATATAATTGTATAAACATGCAGGTAGGTGATGGCACGAGAGATTCTTCAATCTTCACGTTCCTACTGGGTGTCGAGTGTGACAGTCCCGCCGTATTCTCTGGTCGGGGAGAGGGGAGAACGTGGGGTGGCCTACTTTGGAGTAGGACCTACACAACTTGTGTCAATAAGTAGTCACTAATGTAGGGGATTCTTATTTCAACTTTTGATGTTTGGTGCCACTCCCCCTATCTCCCAATGGAAATACTAGCGGGTGTAACAAACAACGAATCAAAACAAAAAGTTAGATAACAGAAAGTATGAATTTAGATTTGAATGCAAATATGCTCAGTTGTAATTTTACCTCTTTCAAATGTCTGCTCTCTCTCTCTCCCATTTGTGTGTGTGTGTAAAAGGAGGCTTACACGATAGTGACAAGTAAGGGCTACTTATAATAGATACATGTCCATTCTGCCCGGTCATGTGGTATGCGCCCCGGATTGTCGTCTCATGGTTCGAACCCTGACCGCTGCCTTCCCATGCCGCCCTGAAAGAGGTTTGGGCTATTATGCCATTACTTTTCAAATCTGAAAGAACACCAATGTTGACATTTGACACAAATCCAAAAATGTCACCCTGAACACAAACCCCCCAAAATGCTGCCTGGTCGTGCGGTTTGCGCGCTGGACAGTCATTCGAATGGTCTAGGGCTCAAACCCTGCCCGCTCCCATCCCCACTTCGTCCTGCGTGAGGTTTGGACTAGGAAGTAAGTATCTTCAATTCTGAAGGAACATCCGAAACATGTAAAACATTTTACAACAAACAACACCCTCCCCCAACAAAAAAATAATGTATTGGACACAAAATGAAAATTAATGTCCTGAACACAAACCCATAATGTTGATCTTGATTTTTTTTTTTTACTTTGTTTTTATTTGTGGAAGATGACTGACCGTGACCTTCGTGATCCCCAAGCAATTCTTTTTCTTCCGCACTTTCCTTCTTTTTTTTTTTGGGTTTTTCCTTAACATTGCACAACTTCAAATAGTTTTATAAGGGAAAACATTTATTGCTTTTGGTTCGATTAGTTGAAAGGCACGTTGTTTTGTATGGTAGAAACATAGACCTACATGTATGGTCGTGTGGTAGGCCTAATATGCGCTTTGGACCGTCGTTTGATATGGTCTCGGTTCGAACCGTGGCCGCCATCACCACTGATGCTTGGGCTAGAATGTAGGCCTAACTATCTTTAACTCTTTCTCTCCTAATCGACGATACCATCGTTGATTTTTACCTCATTAAATTAAATTAATGTTTAATTTTTAAACTTGACTTTGAATTACATAAAAAGAGCATGCATAATTACGGAGAGAAAGAGTTAAAACTGAAGAAACATGTAAAACATTTTCAAACATGTATTTTATAAACATTTGCATGTGGTCCAAGCGTTCATGTTGCTCCGCGAGGGGTTTCTGTGTTGTTTGTATGTTCTTAAGAAAAGAATTCCGGTTATAGAAGACATGATTAGGCCTCTATATACTACGAAACTTAATTATTTCCATAGACCAGAGTTACCGAACTGTGTTCAGCTGGGCCTGAATAGGTGTTCCGCGAACTACTGGAATAACTAACTAGTAGCCCACCACGTCAATTAATTTCTCTAAAAAAAATAAGCAAAGTGTTCCGCTAAATACTCGGAATGTACGTAGTGTTACGCAACATTAAGGACAAAAGTTTGGGAAACCCTCTGCCATAGACAATAGAAATATAGCTGTAGGTCTGTGCGTATTTCATGGCAGTTTTATCTTAGCTGAGTAACCCACTTTTTACTGAACTGACCCAGATTTTAGTTCTATTGCATCGCGTCTTTTTTATTGTGACCTGAGAAAGAAGAAATAAAATTTACTGCTTGCAGGGGTGAATAACTGTTTACAATACAATAAGAGTTAAGAGACATGGGCAAGGAAAGTCTGCTGGAACAAACATTAAGATATGGACACTTTGGTAATTTGGCTCAGCAGGGCTTCCTAGGCCTACGTTAGTCGTCATTGCACTGAAAAATTAGAACTAGACTTTTTACTAGCCTTGTCAACGTCTTATCTTCTTATCTTATATAATACAGACGTTACTTCAAAAAAGAAGATGATTACGTCCTACGCGTCATGCATTTAGTCATGCATATTAACCAATGACTTAAATTCTGCCAAATCACTGGTTTTCCTGGCTAGCTCAGGGAACCCATTCCATGCTCTAATAGCACTAGGGAAGAAGGAGTATTTGTACAAATTTGTCCTAGCATATGGGATGAGGAATGTGCCTTTATCTTTGTGTCTTTCAGAATATTTTATTTAATTTTGTTTTTGTATTTGAACGTGTGTGTAGGCCTAGGCCTACTTTACTTGATCTGGATATTTAACCAACTATAGAATTATTAATAACATTGCTTTGTTTATCTTGAGTGTGCAAAACATAAAAGATATAGATATAGAATCGAAACAATTATTAACTCTTTCTCTCCGTAATTATTTACCACATTCTGGTGGAATCAACGTTGGTATCGTCAGTTAGGAGAGAAAGAGTTAAGATTATGTCTATTTTTGAAGCATTCAGTCTATATGTAGGCGGCCATGGCCTAGTACATCCCTACGAATTTTTTTTTTCCCCCTCTAGACCATCTCTTCTTTCAGACTCGAAGTGGTCAGTAGGCCTACAAAATGTTGCATTGAGGCAGAAGAACAGCGCCTATGTATTTTTTTAAATGTAATAGCTTTTTAGATAGAGTCCAAAAAAGCTAAATTTGTAGCTTCTGTGTAAATTGTGAAAAATAAAGTTAGTGGTGCTTGGTTCCGTTTTGTATTTGCGTGGCGTGTACTGCAGCCAATGATCTAGCAATGCCGCAAGGTTGTGTTTGGTTATTCAAATAGTCCTTTTTACTCGTAAGCTCTTTTTAGCCTTGGAGGGGTTAAGGCCCTGTATCGACGCGTTTGGTAGGGAGGGTTGATTGTCAACGAGCACTTTTAGAGACGTTCTAACGTAAAATATTAGGAAAAGATTCACGATAAACACGGTCAATTGCTCAACCTTGTTTATATACACGTTGACTTCGTCACTGACGGAAAATAGTAACATATCAGATCTGGTTAATTTAGACAGATGGTCTGCTTACAGAAATCTATTACAACTCAAATGTGGGGCGTGCCGCGTGCTGGCTGAGTGGTAAAGTGCTTGGCTTCCAAATCGAAGTTTGTAGCGTTCAAACCCAACATTGGTTGGTCGTTGTACTGCTCACATAACATCCTCTTTAACCTTGGACCATATCAAACAGATTTAATGTCCAAGCAGATTTCATATCTAACAGATTTCATATTGAACAGATTTCATATCAGACAGATTTCATATCAAACAGATTTCGTACATTTATATCATCATCTGCATTTCTGATCAAAAAGTCTGAAAGAAGTTTACTTTTGTTTCTTTTATATAATCACACATGTAGCCAGTAGCCTACGATTGTACTATTCTGAAAAACGAATTTGAAAAAAAAAACCACACAAACACAAACATTGTTGATACTAAACATTTTCGGTTCTCAGACGTGTTTACCAAACCAAGTTAACAAAACTTTCTTTTGCTTGGATGTCGTTGTAAGTAAGACGTTATTTGCCTGCTGTCGGCTGCATGGGATAATCTACCCAGAAGCACCGACCTAGGTCTATTGTATCGCGTCTTTTAGTTGACCGACACAAATTACAACTACTTGCGTCATCAGCTTTTGTGTGCCTTACAACCGTTGTGTGTGTTTGCTGATTGGACCGAAACTTTGCGAACTTTGTTGTTTTCTTTGCACGGTTCAGTGCGTACATTTTGTTTGATTTTTTTTTTAAAGCGACATGCCTTTAGTCTTATAGAGTTATACTGTTACTAACTTACTACACTCTAGCTAGACTGACATATATAGATGTTTTATATAATGTAAATTATTGTAAATACTGCAGAAAGATCGTTTGTACCGAAATTTCGGCCTATTTTTGTTAGTTTAGCAAGTTCCTTCATAAACCTCCTGCAGGGGGAAGTTCGAACTTTGGACCATATAGATGACAATTTCAACGTAGGTCTATATACCACACGTCCAAGCAGTCATCCAGCGTTGAGGCATTTAAATAATTCTTTCAGAATTTCACGCCGTTTCAGATAAAAGCTTAGAAGAAAAGCAAACGATCAATAAATTATGAATTAGAAAAAAAATACATGTAGGTCTAAAAATTACGGTATTTGAAAATAGTTCCAGTGGAATTCAGTTGGACTATTATTAGATTTCGATGCAAACTCTTTATCAAAAGATCTTTAATTTACTTAAAAAAATAGCCAGTGTTAGTGTGTGTAGGAAGTGTGTGTAGGAAACGCTAAGCAGAATGATAAATAACGCTGCAGTCCGGAAAATGTCCTGTGTGTTACTATAAAAGTCAAGCCTAATTATATTTGGCAGTGATTCAAAAAACAAACCGCGCTCACACGTAGCCTTCTAACACCCCCTACACTCACACAGTAATAAAATTGTATAAAATTGGTTAATGTTAACCTGTCTGCTGCCACTACTAGCCAGCCAATGTCGAAGTCTTATTTTTTGATGTAATCAATTGAATAGGAGTTTTGAGGTCACAGACATGGCCGGTGTGAAATTGTTTCGACTGTACCGAGGGAGGGGGGGGTAGAAGAAAGAAAGATATTGAAGATTGTAGATCTTATATTCTCCCTCTCTCTTTCAATCTAAGTAAAGAGATTCCTGTTTATTGTTCTTTCTCTTTTAAGTTTACCATCTGAGATTAAGAAAACAAAGAGAGAGTCTTTACCGTTTACACAGTTAACACTGAGAGAGAGAGAGAGAGAGAGAGAGAGAGAGAGAGAGAGAGACGGTTATACAAAGCTTTGCCTTTAAAAAAAGAGAAAGACAGGGAGAAGAAAACACCAGTCGGTCTGATTCTTGTTCTCTCTCTCCGGATAGACAGAGTGTGAGAAACTTGGGAAGAGAGAACTTGCTGTTGAATTAGAGAGGGAGCAAGAGACGAAAACTGACACGAGAGAGAGAGAGAAAGAGAGAATTGGAAAGGGAGACCATCGAGACACATACAAGTTACACACAATGACAAGGACCCTTCAAGAGCGACAATGTCAGGAAATAGTGACAGCTGCACACTACCTTCGACTTGACTCTACCACAGTTTGTCAATAGCAGTCATTGTAGAAGAAAACTGACAGATTTTTTGTGTGAAAACAAAACATGCCAAGTTGCCCTTTTTTTTTTAAACTACATAGAAGTGGACTTATTGTACATGAAATAACATAATTCTCAATACATGATTAAGTTCGTGATCTATGGTGGTTACCATTCCGAAAAATATATTTTTTTTAAATTAATTATATGTACTACAGAATGTGAAATAAAATTATTAAGAAATGTAGGCTACATTAAAATGTTGCATTCATATCACAAATGTAGTAGATCTACTCCCGAACGAGTCTATGAATTAAACAAGGTTACAAAGACAGTTTGTGTGGAAACACAAACTCAAAATCGGCCCCCGAAGTAGTCCACCCAGACAGGTAAAAAGGCAGGTTTCAATATTTTCAGAAAGAATGAAATTCTATCAAAGACAATTGACAGAAGAATGGAGAAAGAAGGTTGACATATCTTGTGTGGTGCCCCAGCGGTCCAGCAGATCAAAGGATAGGTGAAAGTGAATGTGAAGTTACATGTGAATCTGGCCTAACTGATGTCTTACTTATAATGAATATCTAATTGATCTAATTGTTTTGTAGAGGGTCAAACTCGTAATAAAAAATGAACACGTTTGATAACTTATTGTTAAAAGCCAACGTATCTTTTCTAAAGAGTGAGTCCTTAAAACAACGATAAAATGAAAAGTGCATTTACAAATTAGATTTTAGAAATCAAAAAGTTTAACCATAGTCCAAGATGTCTAAGTGATAGGCAGGGGCGTAGCTAGGAATTCTCCGTCGTTTCGGGGCCCGGGCAGGGGCTTGACCTCTTTGGTGGCCTCTGCATTTTGCTTAATATTTAATTTGTAATGTAAAAAATCCCACTCCTTTTGGGGGCCCATGGGATTTTCAGATTATCCCCTTCCTCCCCCACCCTAGCTACGACACTGATGATAGGAAAGACAGAGCGTCAGGGAAGGGGGCAGAAGTAATTAGAAACGATGGGGAAATAGAAACAATAGACATGGGCTAAATAGTACCCAATGTATAGAGATAAGTATAAACGTGGGAGAGGTGAATGCAAACAGAAAAGAGAAGCGGAGGCAAAGAAGAGAACTGATAGAAAACAGAGAGAGGGAAAGAATACTAAGAAAAGTGAAAGAAACATAAGAAAATAAGGGATAATAAGAGATAGAAAGATGGGGATAGAAATATCCTAGACAAACTTGTGTTCATGCCCTGCGTTGTTCAATGCTATATCAGCGTGGGAGAAGTGTGGACGAAACGTGTTTCCTGTTGTCTGCCGTTGGTTGTCTGTTATAGCTTGACACTAGCGATGTGTGTGTGTGTGGTTGCATGTGCGCACATGTTCTGCGCATCAGTTCGAATGTGTGAAAGCGTGACATCGTCCTCGGGTCACCTTCACGTCCTCTGGTAACACACTGTGTAGTGGGACTCTCTTTTTTTTTTTCCTCATTTGTTCTTAGATTGGAACACACCGATACGAATTGACCCATTAATCATGCAAGCCTTTACATAACTTATTCCTTCACAACCCGACTACACCAGCCACCATACTGGGGGGGGGGGGGGTGGAACTATCAGCTGTACAAAAAAATGTAAAAAATTGTGCGTAAAACATTTTCTTCTTTGATTTCTGTAGTCCTTTGTGGAGCATTACAGTCTTTTTATCATTGTAGGCAAATCTAGTTACGCCTGACGTAGCATTGAAAGGAATAGATAGACCTATTTCTTAATTTCCTACGTTAAATAGTTGTAGAAAAATTATTGGTAGTCTTAACTCTTTCTCTCCGTAATTAATTTTACCACGTTTTAAAGGAATTCTTCATTTTGCTCATTACTATTTCACTCCCCTGTTATGATTGGGCTTCAATAGCGTTGTTGTTTGTATCAGAAAATGTTGTATTTAGTGTAGAATTAAAGGGAAAAGCATGCTCTCTTTATAGAATTCAAAGTCAAGGTTAAAAAATTAAATATTAATTTAATTTAATTAGGTCAAATCAATGATGGTGTCGTCAATTAGGAGAGAAAGAGTTAAGTAAGAGGAGCCATAATTCCACGAATCTAAAACTCTTATTTACGTTCCAATGATGTGAACACTTATTTAATGTCTACTTATATAGAGCTTAGGTTAGTTCGATCATTGTTTAAGATGAGGGGAAATTGTCGAAATAAAGAGTTTGTGCAGGTTCGTAGACTACTTACCTGTGTGGAAAAGTGTGCGATCGTAAAGAGCCCCGAGGCTGAAGGGGCCTCTCAATTTTTTTTTCTCCAGACCTCATAGACACAAAGGCGGTATTGTAATTATGGGGCCTCTATTGCCGATGGACAGGGTTCCAACTTTTCAAAAGTCCTGTCCTAAAAGGTGGGGGTGTCAGACCAACGCCGGATTTTTAGAAAGTTGAGGATCTGGGAAGAATTTGTGGGTTGGGTCACTACCAGGGCCGCCGCGAGGGTTGTGGCCGCCTGCGTGCGGAGTTAAAAAATGCTGCCCCCCCCCCCATCCTTTTTATTTTAGAAAAAAAATTCATTAAGACTGATCTGGACACTATACCTAAAGCGCTCTTTGATTTAAATCAATTTTTGTACCATTCCTTTTTCTTTTTATATTCGCATCGTTGTCGTATCTACATTCCCTCTAAGATGTTTTATTTTCAATTTTAACTTTGCATTTTTTGTAAAGAATGTAGTGAAAAAAAAAGTAAAATAGGTTTTAATTTTAACACACATTTTAGGTTTTATTTTTTATTTATATTTTCAACACTATGTATAGAATCCAAATGTAGGTAATGAAATTTCACTAAAATGAGTCAGTTTCACATATCTATATATATGCCTATGGTCAGTTTTTGTTTTCCGAAACAGTGTTGCCTACATAAATTGTAAGCGTTGTAAAAGTTTCTTCATGGAGATAGAATCCAAGATGCGGCAGGTTTTCGTTCAAGTCAGCAAAGGGTTAGATTCCGGGCTGGACTCGGCGCTAAGCGTCTTCTGGCCTTTTTCTCTTAGTAAGAAGAGAGAATTTTTAAAAGGCTAATATTAATGTGTTTTCTTTCAGAACGAACTATTCAATCTAATAAAAAAAGTCGAGGGCCATATAAAATCTAATAATAAAGAGGCAGCCCTGGCCAATAGTATTATGCGAGGCACATTCTAGGTAGGCCTACATATTGCGTACGTACGTCTGTAATGGGCGTGAGCTGTTTAACAATATTCTTCGTGTAAAGTAAGACGTCTCTGTCGAGATTTTTTGTCACACAAAAGTCGTCACTATTATAGTGCAATAGGCGGAAGAAATGTGACTATTCTGAGACAAAAAAACAAAAACAAATCCAGAAGAATCGCACTAGCGGAGACGTTTTAAAATGTTTTCTTGAAACGTTTGACCCATATTGTTGCAAAAGCGCCTCGCAAAAAGCGGTCTACATTTAAAACGATCTTATTAGAAGATAAAACGCGTCTCCTACTTAAGAGATTTTAATTTTTGAACATGTAATTTTACTAATATTTAAATAAATAGATTGTCTTCCGTTTTACATTTGCATTATGCAAATTTCATCATCTTAACCACCAATCAATCGCTTAACCTCTTCTTAACGCCGCCTAGGAAACACACACACACTCTATAACACCTTTTTTGTCAGGAAGTTGCACCCCCTCCCCCCAATTCGAGATACAATGTGACAATGTTTTAAAATTGACATTCTAATTACTAGATCTACTTGCAGGACGGGCTATTAGACTCGAAACAAATATTACAAACAGCCCGCGAAAATTCAAAGTCAGGAAAGAGTCTGCGCTTATGGAAAAACCCGTGGGAAACCCTCGCGTGCTGCTTTGATTTTCTTCTTAAGTTTCAAAATAACTTCTTATAGTACAAATATCGTCTCTTCCCCCACCCTCCAATTTTCAAAGGATAATGGAATCAGATAGAATTTAAATAAAATATATTTTTTTTTAAATTATTAAACCAAAAATTTAAAGAAAAATGTTTCTTGGAAATGATTTGGCCGCCCCTTACATTCGTCCGCCTGCGTGCAATGCACACATTGCACAATAGGTAACGGCGGCCCTGGTCACTACCGTTATCAAGTTTTAATATAAATGCACTAAATGATACTAACATATTTAAAAGCATGCCAATTTGTGAAGAAAGAAAGAGAGAAGCCTGTTTGTAAAAATGAATATCATTTTCCATATTTTCTAATATTTAATTTGCATATTTTTTTTTTTAAATGTGAAGGCCTTCTTTAAGGGTAAGACCCTGGGCGGCCGTACAGTCTTATGCTGTCTTAAGTAGAGACCAATCATTAAATAGTAGGCCTCAACATTAATCTGCAATGTCACAGCCCGTGGGCAGTGGAGAGTAATAGGTCCTTGTCCTATTTATGCACGGAAACTTCTTTCTGCACTCACGGGTCAATGTCTTTCAGTAGTTCATCTAATAGCTACGCCCTTTTCTGTCCCGCCTCCTGTAGCTTGCTTCAACATGCCTGCAGTCTACAGTCTTGCAAAGCGGCTTGAGTCTCTTTGGTTGCATGCATCACAATCGATGATGAATACTGTAGGAGTCTTGAGTATCATTTGGCAGTATCTTTCAAACGTTTTTATTTTCTATGTAAACTTTATTAACGCATCTCTGATTACTCAATGCCAGTTCTTAAGAGAGACAGAAGATTAAGGAGGAGTGCAGTATTTCACCTGGCTACGCAGTCCTAGTTGTTATCTACACAGTTTTCCAAATCCAGTGAAGAGATAATCATTGTCCGCCGGTGGTCGACTTACGTTCATTTTCCGCCGTCTACCTCTGTCCTCGGCAATAGATTTCCGTTTAGTCACAAATGTGTATCCCGCGGCCTGTCTCGTATGGAAATCGCCTGCTGCCAGGTGTTCTCTTCTAATGTCAATTAAAGTAAACATAAAATGGTATTAAATATACCTTCTGACATCGTTCAAATTACTGTCTTTTAAATATTGCCTAGGGGCCACTCAGAGGGGATTCTTTTTAACATCGAAAATCATTTTTCTTCATCATATAGGGATAGAATGGTATCTTCAAGTAATTCAGTCAATATAATGACCCTCCCCCTTTTTTTCTCCCCATTGTGTAACAACGTATCGTAAGGCTATTATCTCTCCTCTCCCTTTCCCAAACCTAAGATAGGCCATAATTCGTATCAACAAGAGCCCTTGATCTAATTCTTAAGCCACATCAACTCTGTATAGCATTCTTATTGCACACAAACATACCCTAAATCAGTGGCGTAGCTATGGTGGGGGGATAGAGGGGGAGAATTCGAAAATCCCCCCGGGCCCCCACTTGAGGGGGGCCAAATGAGTGGGTTTTTTTTTACATTAAATATTAAAAATTACGCCATTTTATCATGTCTTGATGTCAAATGTTATTAAATGCAGGGGACTTTAAAGAGGTCAAGCCCAACGGGCCCCCAAATGATGGCAAATTCCTAGCTACGCCACTGCCCTGAATGGCTATAATTTATCGTTCTTGGGATCTGTTACCTCAAAAGTTACCGGAATCATTTTTTAAAGTGACCTAAATCTAGGCTGTAATTTCAGACGTTGCACACTATAGTGGCAAATAATATAAAGCTCATCTTTGACTATGACCGACGGTTAACGAGAGTGTCTTGTAGCCAATACAACGACGTATGTCAGGCCACTGTCAGGTACCCATCAAGTAAATACGTGAAAGTAAAGTAACACTTTCCGATGTTTCGAGGAGATGTCAAGACCATTGTTTTTCTGTGGCGAGCGGTTAACGAGAGTGTTATGTGGCCAGCACAAGGGCCAAACATCCTCTACTTTTCCCCAACTAATGTCAGGTACCAATTGAAGTTGGGTGGACTCAATGGCGCCCTAAAAATCACAGTCTTCACCGAGAATCGAACCAGAGACCTATTGGTTCGGAAGCCAAGCGCTTTCCCACTCGGCCACCACTCCCGTAGGGGATAATGTGTGTTATGCAAAAAAGAAAATAAAGTTTTATTTAGGCTTCACAGCCACAAGTAGGAAAAACCATCAGAGGTGTAAACCGAAGAATTATTCTCATGGTTTGCAACAGTGCTTTCTTATGACTGGTAACAAAGATCTCCTTAGATATATATGTACATAGAAATATATTTGGTTACGGTAGATAGAACAATGGGAAGGGAGGGGCAACAGTTCATTAGAAACCTCAAAACATTTACTGCTTCAAACGTGACACATTGTATTTAAGATTATGGAAAGAAAGGGGGGGGGGAACGAAACAATATTAGAATGTGTTAACTAGATTACTAAGTTTAAATATTCCTCTACCAGAGGCGTAGCTAGCCATGTAAAGGTGGTGCGGACCGCACTGGTCAACAAGTTGTGAGGGACATCAAACTTTACCCCAGTGTGTATTGAGTTCCTGTTCCATTGAGCATTTCTGTTATTTAAAAAAAACAGGATAATATACACTACACTGAACAACATTGGAAAATGGCCCGAAGACCTTACAGATGATGCTGGAATACAACCTGTCACTCTGGGATCTGAAACAGTTCAGCGTGTAGATAGTCAATTCAAAGAAATATATAGACATCAAGTAACAGCAAAAGTAAAGACGATGAAGCCTTCAACGGTTTGAAGCCAAAAGGCAATAAAGTTCTGAGAAAGTGTATGTATAATATTGCTCATGAAAAAAAATCCTTATTAGCATCCCGTCCTTAAATTCTCACAAGATCAAGTACTAAATCTGCATTTCAATCTAACGATGGATTCAATGAGTGGTGGATGTTATTGTCGAGAATTGAAAACCAAGTGACTGCAAAGCTCGTATTGAGTCATCACTTAGAGGCAGCTTGAAGTATTGACAGCAAGTTTTCATTAAACAATAGGGAAAGAGTAAAGAGACTCTAGAAGAGAATCCTGCACATCATTCGTTTTCTCTGAAAGCAGAATCTGGCACTCTGTTAGCTTTTCAAACGAGTTGAAGAAGAATTGAAGGGACAGAATCGAGGAAATTTCAAAAGTTATAGAAACTATGAAGACATTGATAAGTTCAGGTGAATGTTCTGCATCTAGTTCTGAAGCATGTGGATTGTTAGGTGCAGACTGAATTTCAAATTTCTTACTTACCTTGTGTTTTTATTTTATTATTAAAAAAAGTAAAGTTTCCCTTTCAGGCCCTGCGATCTATGGGGAAGATGATGTAAAGGTCACCTGTTTCTGTGGCCACGGTTAATGAGGTGTCATGTGGCCAGCATAACGACCAACCGCCTTTGCTTTTTCCCAACTAATGTTAGATACCCATTAGAGCTGGGTGCACTCGGAGGAGCCCTAAAATCCCAAAATTCAAAATCCCAGTCTTCACCAGGATTCGAAACCGGAGCCCTGGGTTCGGAAGCCTAATGCTTTACCATTCCGTTTCTCTATATTAACGGAATACAAGACTAGCAAGTGTACCTTCAAAAACAAAATCTCGATTGTGCTTTCTACCGACTTGCATACAATTAATTTTGTCTTGAGAGAAAGATGCTTTCAACTGATGTGTCACAGTTTCTTCAGAAGCCTCTGAACTTCTGAAACAAGAATCCGCTGAGCTATTGTGTTTTATACAAATCAAATAAGTAAGACGATTCAGTTCCAAATATCGTCAGTTTGGTTCTTTCATAGTTCTGACAAATGGGGTAAGTGTAGCTACATGAGAACGAAGATTCTTTAAGAGTAACTGACAAGAATTACTGGCAATCAACGATGACTAATTTACGACAAACAAATTTGTAATTTTGTTCTTTGAACAAGAGTTGTTGAAAAAAAAATTAGATATCTAAAAAAAAGTTATTGGCACTTTTGCTAGCAAGAAAGCACGTAAGATTTATTTGTAGTATCTTTTTGTCGAATTGCTTTGTGTGTGTGTGTGCGTGTGCATGAGCAATACTCTAACAATGAATACACGTTAATTTGGAAAAAAATGAGGAGCTGCAGCACCGGGCAACATATAACCTAGCTACGCCACTGTACTTAACTTATCATTTACACAAGGGGAAAGAAGCGACCTCTCCACTTCTTATAGTTCTGCCAGTGGCCAATTCAATGATTTAGGTTGATTTTCCCCCTGACCCAGTAGTCGACCCAAATTATCGGGTTACTGAACAAGTAGCATGTCACTAAGGAACCGCTAAGGCCATACTTACATACAGTGTTTCCCAAACCTTTACCTTAATGGAACACTTCGCACATTCTGAGTATTTAGCGGAACCTTTTGCTTTTTTTGTTTAGAGAGATTAATTCACGTGTAAGGCTGATAGTTAGTTATTCCAGTAGTTCGTGGAACACCTATTCAGGCCTTGCGGAACACTAGGGTTCATCGGAACACAGTTTGGAAAACACTGCTATAATAGATGGGCCTATACAAAGATAAAGGTAAACCTCGTTCTGTTAGCGGATACAGTGTCTTGCGCAAAAAACTAATTAAGGAAAGATACATAGAGAACCCCGTAGCCATTGTCATCAAGACGTTAGGTGTGAATTTAACTTCAGAAAAAGAAAAGCTCTTAAACGTTTTGGGATCTATTAGCTAGAAACAGGAAATAGCCCCACCCCCTCTCCAAAATTTAAGGATGTGTAATTAATCATGAAACTGCGAGGGCATTGGTTTTAGAATCAACACATCAGGTTGAACGAACGGTTGGCGTAAATTAATAAATAAATGTATACTTCCCGTGGACATTCATATTATATATATGCAGAGTAATACACATAAAGATATTTATGGAGTGGAATCGTTTGTCTGATTGGATTCATGCAAAATAAATTTCCCGTGAATTGACCTGAGCTAAAAACTTGTTTTGTTTCATCTAATCTAAAAAAAAAAAACATGTGTTAGGAACACAAACACCAGGATCTTTATAAAGGCTTGTAGTTCCGAGGTAATTCAGCCATCCGTGGCACCTGTTAGTGCAGGCTTTGCGCCACTTATGAGGTACTACCTAATCGTAGTGCTGGTTGCAGACATTGTGGAACCTTCAGACAATACTTTGGTTGAACGCTCCCGATCCACGCCTCTTAACTGTCGATGTAATAAGAAGGACGCATAGCATTTCCGACTTCCTAATGGACTTTGTGCATGCGTTAGAATTCATTGAGTCGTTGTGTGACAAGCGGGCGGACGAAAGAAACCGCATGAAAACATTTTTGTACAATAATACATTACAAAGTACATATTGACTAGTTTTATCGTTCACAGGGTTTTAAAAAGCACTATGTCAACATTTTGGGTAATAATAAATTAATTAGTTGATAATGGGCGAATAAAAACAACAACAACAACAACAGATAAACAATCTAAGCACGTTTACGGATAAAATGACTCTATTTCATTGTTTGATAAAGAATACGTTTAAAAAAATGTAATTTACGTACAGAAGAAGTAAAAAAAAAGTAATTTATGTGTCCTTACTTCTCTACGTCTGCGGCTTGTAAAGAGGTTACTTTAGTTCAGGATGATTCCAATGCTAAAAATAAGTAGGCCTACTCTTTTGTTTCATTTCGTTTCGTTTCATTTAGTTTAAGTTTTCAATACTTCACATTGTCTGCTGCTCGTACAGCAGTTAGGTAATGATGGAAATATTATATAGGACAATACAACTAAACATACTTAAAAATGTTATCCTTGTTAACGAAATATAGTAAAGTAAGTAAAATCCCCCCTTTCAGACCTTGTGGTCTATAGGGCAGATGATGTAAAGGTCATCTGTTTCCGTGGCCTACGATTTACGAGGTTGTCATGTGGCCAGCACAACGACCAACCGTTTTTACTTTTCCCTGTCAGGTACCCATTAGAGGACTCAGAGGCATCCAAAAATCTCGAAATTAAAAATCACAGTCTTCACCAGGATTCGAACCCGGAATCCAAGCACTTTGCCGCTCAGCCACCGCGCCTCCATTAACGAAATATAGATAGAGAAAAAAAAATATTTACCCGCCAAATGATCACTTTATAAAAGACGTTTCAGCATTATTGGCTTCAATGGTTTAGAGTTATGGAAAATACAATACAGACATTCAAAGGAAACTAAAAGCTGAACCTCAATAGATTGTATTATGGATTACAAATGAACTAAAGAGGGAGGAGCGACGTGAAATGTTAGGGAAAAGTCAAAATTGTGTGTATTGGGATGGGGGGGGGTGTTCAAATACTTATATCTTCTTATCTTGTAAAATACAGACGTTACTTAAAAAAAAAAAAAAAAAGAAGATGATAACGTCCTACGCGTGTCCTAGGTCAATCTAGTCATGCATGTTAAATAATGATTTAAACTCTGCAAAGTCTTTGGTTTTCCTGACTAATTTAGGCAATCCATTCTATGCTCTTATAGCACTTGGGAAGAAGGAGCATTTGTACAAATTCGACATAGCATATAAAACGAGGAATGTATGTACTGTTAACTCTATGTCTTTCTTAGTATTTTTTAAAATTAGGTTTTGATTTTGTATGTGAAGAACATGGTTTAATGTTTTATGTATAATATATTCTCTCTCTCTATATATATATATAGAGAGAGAGAAATAGGAAGTAGACATTTGGGATTGAAAGCTTGATGCGGAAATGAAAATAAGGAAAGAGGTCTCAGTTTAAATGACAAAGTTTTTTATTTAAACCTGTTCATCTTTTATCCACGAATTAATCACGTGACATTCTCGCGGTAACGGTAATTCATCTTACCTGTACACTGTCCTACTTTAGCAGGGGAAAAAATTGCTATTGAAAACGGGGAAGGAAACACAAAGGGAGGTGAGAGGGGTCACACAGGCCAGTGGTTCACAAAGTGGGTGGATTCCGAACCGGGGTCCCGGGTTCGAATCCTGGTGAAGACTGGGATTTTTAATTTCGGGATCTTGGGGCGCCTCTGAGTCCACCCAGCTCTAATGGGTACCTGACATTATGTTATGTGTTGCGCACATTTTTAAAACTGCAGAATCAAATTTTCCAAGCTTTTCCATTTGTAGCACGAAAAAATTTCAATACGGAAGAAGCTTTAGACTTTTATTTTATGACTTCAAACTTAATTAAAAAACAAATGGGCAACTAACTAGCGGTAATAAAGGAGACTTGATACAAAGATCAACTGCAACGCATGGAGGTATTGTTAAAATTATAACTCAATTCTTCATTAGTTGGTAAAAGTAAAGTTTTATTTAGCGTCCCCAACTGTTTAGTTTCTCGTGAAAATATCCCATTCTAGAAGCATACTAATAATGCTTTAATAATCAGTTGGCAAATAGAATTTAGTGCCGTGGATGTTGCATCATGCTAGTAGACAATGTATTGTAAATTGATGCTCGAATTAGAATACCAGAAAATGCAGACAGTGTCCTTTAAAACAACATACGTTAACAAGAGGCCCAAACAAGACACTGACTGCGAAACACAGCTATAGAAAAAAAAATGGGGTCTCGAAATCTCCCTGATCATCTCAGATATTGGTCTAGTCATCGAAACCCTCCAACATAATAATGAGAACAAAGATGAAGAAGAGGAAGAATACCACCCTCCATTACCTCCATTAGAATTGATTAACGCAGTGATGTGACAGGTGTCAGACCTTTTTCGCGCTGAACTGCCATAAAAATGTGGACACATGTGTCGGGGGGGGGGGGGGGCTTAGAGCAAAAAAAAAAAAAAAGCGGAGTCCAGTGGAACTGATCCTCTGCGGCTTCATTAAAACTCTAGCAGTAGATTCGAGGTGCACCTCGTCTTGGGCCGGATATGATCAGCGGGCCGTAATTAGGTCATCACTGCAACGAGCTTCTGGTCTCAACTGCCCACAGGTTCCGACGTGCTAGGTCAGGGTTGATAGGTCTCGATAGAGCCCGTAGTAAAACCACATATCTTTATAAAGTTTGTTTTGTTCGTTAGATGACGATAAAGTAACTTTTTCTGAATGTTATGGCTTTGACTGCGCTATTCATAATCTGGTCCTAAAATAGATATTTTGAAACATCACAATGTCGTAGACAAAAAAAGTAACCTACTTTTAAACAATTTGCTTAAATTAAAACAACTCATTAGTCAGTTATTGAATGCAGAGTTAGATGGGCCCAAATACAATGCGGGATCCACTGTTTAGACATAACACTACGGAAAAGGTGACTTTCTCGGGTCCCTTGGATGGGTCACTCAAGGGGAAGGAAGTCTTGTCAAGGTGGCACTAGCCTGCTTTCATTTAATAAATAACCTCCCATAAATGTCAGTCTTAGAGACCCCCCTTCTCACACACACACCTGAAACACATCTCACACTTGTTTGTTCTAAAGCGTGTATATTTATCATTGAGACGATGGTTCGGCATTGTACGTTTTAATAAGCACAGGGCAGTATATGTGTGTCTCCATTAATGTGTGTGCATGCCACTTGGACAGTAGTTCACCTTTGTAGGTTGTAAAACACGCATGTGTGTGTGTTTATGTGTGTGAGAGAGAGAGAGTCTTTAACTCTATGTGTTTGTGAATTTACGATACTCCCACTTATGCACTTATATATAGTGCAGTGAATTATGACTTTCTAAAATTAGCACAAGTCATTTAATTTAAGAATATGGGCACGACTTTGAGTTGTTTTGTGTGTTAAGAATAATGTTTTTTTTTAAATCACTGACTCCTGTTTGAAACAAAGCGTACGTTCCTATTTGTGATAAACATAGCCACCGCAATGACGCAACCTTTACGATTTTAAAAGAATTGCCAAGGTGGTATGATTTTTACAATTCTAACACCCTTGTGGACAAACAACAACAACAAATAATGGCAAACAGTATTCATATGGTGTTTGCATCAACATATTACATATATATATATATATATATAAGTAAATTGGTGGTTGCTGTTCAGTGACGTACAGAAGGTGCCAGGTTCCGGGGGCAGTAAGGTCACACCAAATATCCCATTAGTGTTAGTAATTCAGTTTTGCATTTCCAGAAGGAATCAATATAAAACTAATTTATAATGTAAACGAAGTGTACCAACGTAAAGACACAGATATATATTTTGTTTGGCTATCCATTTCGGCGCCCCCACTCGCCCTGTTGCAAACTCTGACATGTCAGGTGTACCCAGTGGTTGAATGTTGCACCTCCCACTGATTCCACCAAAATCTAAAGGGTACCTGACATACATTGGGAAAGTAAATGTGATTTGTCCTTGTCCTGGCCACATGACACATTCGTTAACCGTTGAGCTTTAGGCTTTCATCATCTAACCCTCGTATATCGCAATATCGATGAGCGAATGCAGAGATGTCCGTCCAGATCGCAGATCACATATGAAAATCTATGTGCCTTCACCAGAACTTAAGGACTCAAACCTGCGAAATTTTATTAGCCATGAAGTCCTTGAAGTCTCGTTACCAAGATCTGACTTCATTCGGCTGACATCAAACGAGTGTGATTCTGATCTATAACCCTAATGATTGGCCTCGTTCTGACCAAGTGCTAATATCAATTGGTAATTATACCTAAATGTGAATACAAAAAACTTAACTTTTACAATTAAAATTCTTTAATGCATCATGTATCTCCAGTATGTAGGCCAACTTTCATTGCAAACAGAGTTTTGAATGTAAAAAAAAAAATCTTATTCTTATGGATAAGCCATATTAAATACCATGCCCAGTGAGTCATTTTTAGTGAGCCAAATGTTGGTGAACCAAATGTATGTCAAACGTTGGTAGGGAACGAATTATCATCGAGCTAATTTTCTAACACATTCCGGGAACCATTAGTCGTGGAACCGTTATTAAATTTCCATCTAGATCTAGGGCTACGCTCTAAATTAAGATAATGAATAGTCCCTTTGTTCAAGATAATTTACAATGCATGCTCCTTAAACTTTAAGAAAGAAACCAGAAAAGATATTAACAACAAAATAAATCGCAAAATAATCTCTACCAGATAGATCTAAATCATCTATAATTTATAGTCTACTAGATTATACATACTTATATCTAGATCTATTCCTATACATATATACCATTTATTAATAATTACGTCAGAGTTAGGGAGCCAGATTGGCGAGAACTAGAATTGTCTAGATGATAGATCTAGATTACTATGATTAGTATTAAATATCATCCATCTATCATCTAGACTATACTATTAGGGACTTCGATAAACTGACCTAGATCCATTTCTTTTTCTCCCAAAAAATGGCTGAAAAGTGTGTCAGCACATTTTACCCTTTTTTTAGGGGTGGTCATTTCCATCAAAGTTTTAGCACATTGTATTTGATTTCATGACTAATTGTGATTACTTGTTGTAAACATAAGATATCAGAGATCATTTTTATTTGCTTTTGAAGCCAATCTGTTAAATTTTTCTTAACAAAAGTTTATGTGAAAGTTGACATTTTTACAACTTTTTTCCTATAAAAGTTACAACAATGCTGTTTGCTACAATAATTTATCATATTATGAAATGTGTATATTTAAAATTTCATTAAATTCTCGTGGCGCACTTTAAAGATATTTGATATTAAAATTAACAAAGACAAAGAAGGGTAAAATTTTATTTTTTAAATAAATTAAAAGTGTTTATGGTTACGACAATCTCACTAATTTTATTGAATTTAGCATGTTAATATATATCTGTGTGCTAAGTTTGAGCTTTGTAGCTTGGCGCACTCTTTAGATATTAATTTTCAAAGTTGAAGGTTAAAATCTATTTTTAGTAACAACCAACACTGTGATTTACTGGAAATGGTCAATTTCTATCTATCATGTCCTAGTTTTAGAAGCACACATAGGAATTTTTCATTTAGATTAACTTCTATAATGTTTAAATGCTAGATTATGGAAAGGGAATGTGTCTTTAATATAATGACTTTGTAATGTGCAAATTTTAAAGTAAAAATAAATATTTTAAAATAATAATATTAAATTTTTTTCTTCATATTTTTAGCTCTGCGAACTATTAATTTAATTTTTTTTTCCGTGTGTTATTTTTTTCTATTAGTATACATGTAAATTAATAGTTAATAAATGAGTACATTATATTTTTAAAATGATGAGCTATTACTGCACAAAAATTTAAGTAAAAAATCTTTTAATAACTTCTAAATAAATCGCAAGGTTTTTTATTTTATTGTCCAATGCAAGAAATTTTTCATTTACAATTTAATTTTTAAAGCATTTAAATTCAGGCATTTTAAAATGATTAATTGCCAGTGCTCTACAAAAAGGTTTAAACTGAAGTTTATTAAACTTGTAGTCATTAAATTTTAGCAAATATTTTTCTGCGCAGTGCTATTATCATTTATAATTGATAAAAATTATCTATCTGATGCATATAAATAGCTATTTAAATACAGTAGTATTATAATTAAACAAAATAAAACACACTGCAGATCTCTGATTTGTTTTAATTGTGATTTTTGGACTCATATGATGACAAAATCACATATATTTGTATTTTTTGTCGAAGGCTTTTTTTATATATATTAATTCCCTTTTTTTCAAAGATTTTAGTGCTTGGTCTTATTTTCTAAATTTGCTTTAACAGAATATAGGTTACTGAAAAAGAGTGTGAAGTTTAAACCCCATATCTTTAAGACTTTTTATACTACAGTTAATTAAACTTAAACTGTCAGTTGTTGCGGTCACAGATTTTTTTTTGCTTTACAAAGGCTATAGAAAGCTAATTTTTGGCCACTAAAAATTTAATAACTTCCCTCACAATTAACTCAGCAATATAAAATTGGTTTCATTGGAAAGCATTTCTCAAGCTCTATCTAACCAAATAGGTTCCATTGCATTGTGATCATTTTGAAATTTTTATCGAAGAACCTAATACTATAATAGAGTAGATCATTTTTAAATTAAATTAGGCCCTAATATTATTAATTGAAGGAAGGATTGAGCTTATATATTAGAACAGTGGCATAGCAAGTTACCCGTGGGCCTGGGTTCAAGAATATCTTGGTGGGTCCCACTTCCCCCAATAAGACAAACTTAGTGTGTGACATAACAAAAGATCTACATGACATACTTATATACAAGTCAGGTATATGAGTATATTTACCTAAAAAAGACTTCCAATGCAAATATTGTAAACTTTTAGATTATATTGTTTAAATCCGCTTTTACAAAAAAGCAATTTTCACAGGGCTCATGTGAGCCCAGTTTGGACACAAATGATGAGTTTATATCTGTCAGTGAACCCTTGGCATCATGGTTTGGTACACCTCAGGCTCAGGGCCCCTAATGGTCATGGGCCTGGGTTCATCGAGCCCCTTACGTCATGGATGCTACACCACTGGATAAGAATATCATTAGATCTAGATCGATCTAGTCATTACATTTAAACTTTAAAGTTAGTTTAAAGTTAGAGCTAGATCTAGGTCCAAGAGTAAGAGTTTAAAAGTTAGAATAAAACTGTAGATTATTAAATAATAATCTAAATCTAATAATAATTTTAAATTAAACATGATAAATAGAATCTAGTTATAGATCTAGATCCTTTGAATTTTTAAATTCAATAATTTGATCTCAACAAGACAACTACAATTATTAGTATAGACTAGAATAGTTAGAAAATAGTTTAGACTAAAAATTGTGGTCAGCAACACCCCAGGGGTCTGTGAGATGACTGAAAGAGGTCTGCAGAAAGATGAAAATTGTATACAATTAAAATAACTTTTTTCACTAAAAGCCAGTTTATCCGAAAGGTTCATCTCAGATTTAGGGTTATTGATCCGTACCCTCTGACATGTAAAACAAAGAAGAAGAAAAAGTAATAATCAACTCTTCCCTCACTACTGTTGAATATATCTATTAGCCCACATACTATTCTATGATGATATAAACCAAAGATTTCAAGACATTTTTGACTATTGGATATTCCCAACTGGGAATGAACCTTTTTGTGCATGGACAAACAAACTCAGATGAATCCATACCAAAACCTAAACAAGAGCAGCATATTGAAATATCCACAAACAAGGAACTTAAACAACTTTCTTCTTCTTATTTGGTACAATATGGATTCGTAATGAAACATCACAAGAACAAGAAACTAACTAGAAATTTGTGCTATTTCAGATTTGCGGTTGCTACTTACAAACAATGAGCAAGACATTAATACCCTCATAAAATCTCATCAACATCATCCAAATCATTAATTTTGTTTAATTTTATTTTTAACAAAAGTTATAATCTAAATAAGTGCTCCTTCAACAAAATGTTTTTTTAATACTAGATATAGACCATTGTGGCAAAGGTTTTTAAAGTGTTAATAACGTGTTTGCTAATCTGTTTCTTTCTTTGTTTTAATATGATCCTCTTTACAAAAAATTTTGTGTACATTTTCTTTAATGTTAGTAAAAATTTTTCTACCTTTTTATTTTTTAGAATTGGGAATAAAATTGAAATCAAAGACTAACTAGTGACATGTATTACTGCTTGAAATAAAGACTAAACTGAACCTGCAAGGAATTAAAGGTGGCTTGCGACTGACATCAAGAAATTTCTTCTATCTCACACAGGTAAAGAATTATTACATAATCTTTTGAAATATTTTGTTTGACCCAACATACCAGGCTTATTAATAGAGATTTTTCGTATAAAAACTATTTTGTTTAGGAATAACTAAGTTTATTGTTATGATTATTGTAAAGTTTCTGTGTCTGTGAGTCTTTTAATGATTTATTTAATAATATATTATAAACGGTTCTGAAACATGGAAACAGCTGAAGCAACAACAAAAAAAAGTTCAGACCTTCATCAACAGATGTTTGAGAAATATCTTTAAAATTTATTGGTATGACAAAGTAGAAAACACCATACTGTGGGAGATGAGTAGGCAGAAAAATATAGAGGTGCAGATTTTAGCAAGGAAGTGGAGATGGATTGGTCACACCCTTTAAAAAGATACCAACAACAGAGCTAGAGCTAGACAGGCCTTAGAATGGAACCCCAAGCGAACAAGATGTAGAGGAAGATGCAGTATGCTAGATGAAGCCGAGAGGACAGGAAAGAGCTGGGAAGCCATTAAAAAACTAACAAGAGAAAGGCGTTTTTTTTTTTGCTGAGGCTCTATGTTCCATGACGAATGCAAAGGAAAGATGATGATCATATTAGAAATACATTTGACCTTATTCACACTAATCTAAATGTCATTTTTAAGTGTCCTAAAATACATGTGACCTTATTCACACTAATCTAAATGTCATTTTTAAGTGTCCTAAAATGGTTATGTATATACATACGTACTCAGAATTATTAGTAGGCGTAATTTAATGTTTTTTAAATTTAAAAAAAATTGTAAATATGGTAATCTTAGCATGAATGTTTGAGATCTCTAACTTCATAGTTACAAATGTTTTCATAAATATCTATTTTATGGATATTAAATTTCTGTGATTGTTAATACTTTTTTTATTTGATCATGTGTCATGCACATTTGTAAAACAAATTTTCTATTGGATAATAAAGTTATTATTATTATTATTATTATCAATATTTTGTTATTTGTTGATCATGTGTTCATATTTTATTATTTGATCTTGTGTTGGTAATTTATTATTTGACAATGTGTAATTATTTTTTTTATCATGACCAGCTTTCTCTAAGTGTTTTATAAATCTGGATTGGTCAGCTCATCTTTTTGGTCTTAAAATTTTAAGGCCACTGGTTGTGATGTTTAGTTATAACTGTATCTAATATGACCAAAGACAACATAAATGACTGAACGAATGGCAATGTCTTTGATTATGAAGATTAGGAATGAGTCCAAGATAACATATTAAGCAGCCAAATAGTGCATTTTGAAAGTTATAAATGTTTTAATAATTTATATTATAATGTCTTCTACAACAATGTTTCCCAAACTGTATTCCCCAGAACCTTAGTGTTCAGCGAGGCCTTAATAGGTGTTCCCCAAACGACTGGAATAATAAACTAGTAGGCCACCATGTGAATTAATCTCTCTAAAATAAATAAAAGCATCCATATTATTGTTTGTTGTATTCTATATGTTTTGAAGAATGATTTTGATTAGGATACTATTTTTTCTATAAAAAAAAATGCATTGGTTGTTACAATTTTCTGTATTTAAATAAATTTTGTTTCAAGTTAAAGTAATATTTTTTATGTTTGTTGAGTTTGCTTGTCCTGTTTTTTTCTGGCTAAAACATATCATCTCAAGTAAGCAATAAACATTTAACACCAAAGAAAAAAAACCTGAAAAAAAAAGATGTTTAAGTTACTAAATGTAGCGCTGATGATTAATGAAAGACACATTTAATATTTGACTATTTTGTACTAGCAGTTTCATTGGAATCTGACCTTAAAAATGGCTTCACATGTCTCATAAAATCTATATTATAATTAAAATCTAAACCATTTATTGAGACAAATAGTTAATTTTAAAGTTTATTTCGTACTGAATTACAAAAAAATGTAAAGAAAAAAAAAACGAAACGATGAGGGAAACATTAGATACAAAACACAGTCACATGAAATACTGAAGAAAAAAATGGACACTGTCCTGCTCTCCCCCTTACTTCTTTTTTTTTCCACCCTTCAGCCCCCCCCCCTAAAAATAAACAAAATAGAATAAAAGAAGCATGCATTTATGCTGTTTATCAGACATCATTTTCATGGCTGCTGTAGTTCATAGAATAGACAAAATAAAATTACACATTCATAGCATGAAATAATTTAAATTACAATTTACAATTGCAGGTATTGTTTGTGCATTTGCACTACACACTAAAATCATAGGTTTATTAACCAAACCCGTACAGTATGTTACTATACTGTTAAACTACACGGAAAGTGAACTCTATTAATTTTGATAGGTGTAACAATTGAGATTAAAGACGGACTAACTGGAATTAGGATGACAGACATTCTTGACATTGGTTTTCAATTACAAACAAGAACATTACAAAGAAATCCACAGTAGAAATTCATTGAATGGCTATACAAGACACATGCGTCTTAATATATATTTTTTTTACATTACAGTCAACGAACACCGAGATTGTTTGTTAACTGCTTTTAAACTTTAAATATAAATTGAAAGAAAACCCCCACAACAGAGGCATGAAGCCAAAAAAAAGAGGGGAAAGAAACGAGGCATAAGGCCCAAGGATTCCTATGATGTAACAGTCAAAAATTGAATAGTATCACAAATACTCAGGTTTCTTTAAAAAAAAAAAAGAGAGTCGAAGCCAACACCTTTTTCAATGCACATTATAGAAAATAACTATAGGAGAATGGGAAGGCAGGAGGCGAGGTTCATTTATCTAGGTTGTTGACCTTTTATATTTCTTAGTCTCTTTTTGAATCAATACGGCGTATTCAGCTGAAGTTCTATTGGCATTGACACTGGAATAGAAATGTTGGAAAGTTTCGGACGTTCTCTCAGCAATAAAGATTATTACGTCCTATCTCAAAAGTCATGCACGACGGCAAGGTATAAGATAAGAGTCATTGAGTAAGATAAAAAGCAGAAAGTTCTTAAATCGTTCTATCAATTGATGCATGCGAGCGAGAATGACTCTCCGAAACAGCCACAGAAACGCTTGATGAGACATGGTCCTATTACGACTGACTGCAACAAACAACTGAATAGTGATATCTAAAGAATGACTCGCTTTCGGAAATTTCCGCATCGTCCTTGGCTACGCTAGAACGGTTCGGTCGACGGACTCGAGTGCTATCCTAAAATGTATTTTGTCTATTATGCAACAGAAATCTTCACTGACTGCCAAAAAAAAAAAGGGTTTAGTCGCCATGGCCTCTGGAAACTTACTTTAATTTCCGAACGTTTGCCTTGACCTTAGCCCTAGATAAACCTGTTCCTTGACCTATTTCACATGTTTAAAATGTTTTGACAAACAATGAATTTGTTCTTTTTCTTTACTCAAGTCTGTAACATTTAAGAGATTCAAAAACGTGTAGATATGAGCTGAACTGCTCAGTGGTTGCCATTGTAAGGAATTTCTGCCTTGGGTTTGTTTTTCAGGGAGATTTCTTAGGACACTGCGTAATAAGAAATCATAAATTTTATAATTACAAATTAAAATAACAATTGTTTTTAAAAAGTTTTTGTTTTTGTTTTTCGATGGCTTTAATTCATAGGACAGAACATGTTAAGTTCGTTTCTTTGGCCAACGGTTAACAAGGGTTTCATGTGGCCAGCACAAAGACCAACCACCTTTACTTTTCCGAACTTAAGTCAGGTACCCATTAGAGTTGGGTGGACTCAAGGGCGCCCTTAAAATCCTGAAATTCAAATCCCAGTCTTCACCGAGATTCGAATCAGGCCCCATTTTCCCAATTGTCATTAAACAAAAAGATTTGAAAATCCAATGACTTGATTTTTACAAAGCTTATCAACTCTGTTTGTCTGGTCAAAAGTGTGTACATATTATTTCTCCCACACCCAATCTTGGATCAGGTTGAAATTAGGTTGGGCATCATTAGTCTAATCTATTACAAATTTATTAGATGATTGATTTACAATAATTGATGCGATTCCACTGAAACCACTGCACAGTTCATCTCATATATTGGTCTAGTCATCTGAACGCTCCAGCATAAAAATGAGAAAAAAGAAGAAGAAAAACTCCCTCCCTGCCGAAAGATTTTATCCGGCCCGCCTTATGTTTTGAAATAATGACTAAAACTAACAATGTCACTCACAATTTAAAAAACCAACAACTGTTTATCAGCTTTAAATGCAAAACCAGTCCTTGGCGTTGTAGTAAATCTTTTAGAATATGTGTACAATATTGACATCTTCATATATTTCTGAGCAGCTTTTTTTCTTCAATAATGAAGCAATAGTGATAACAATCTCAGTTTACTTTATACTAACTTTGACCCAATTTAATTTAATGGAAATGTCTTCGATTCCGAAGATTAAGGATGATTGCAGTTACGACCTGCATAGTTTTCCGCATCTCGTGTAAACAAAGCCGTTGTCCGCTGGCAGTCTATTTAAGTCTTTTTTTTTTTTTGCGCCTGTCTTCAATGATGACTTTTGAGTCTCAAATGTTTGTTCCGCAAGTTTTGACAGAGCTCTCCATCTGTCTCTTTCATAGACCGATTGCTGCCAGTTACTTTCCTCTATGTCAGTGAGGGCGAAATGGCGCCTGAGTTAATCTTTATAGCGCTTCCGTGGGGGGGGGGGGGCACCTCTGTTATGCCGTCCACCTTTAAGCTCGCCAAAGAAGATCGCCTTTAGCATGTGGTTGTCCCCCATGCGGGATAAGTGTATCAGCGCAGCTGTCGAGTAATAATTAGTGCTTCTGTACTACACTTGCATCAAGCAAAGTTATTTGTAATGTCATCTTCCAGCGTATTGCCATCATGAAGCGAAGCCACCTTTGATGGAAGCGTTCCAGGAGCCTTAAATTCCTTCGATAGAGCACCCAGGTCTCATAGCCATACAACATTGTGGTGAGAACCAATGCTTTATAAATTATAAACTTTGATTTTTTGTTGCTAGGTGAAGAGACCTATTCCGCAATACTCTCAGTTTGAGGCGACCAAAAGCGTCATTTACCTTTGCTAGACAGTTGTCTATTTCTCTCAGTGACGCATCGTTAGACTGTTTGCTGCTCAGGTAGGGAAAGTGGTCAACAACATTAAGGAGATGACCATTCACATTGATTTGTGGAGCTGAATTAGTTCCCATTGGGAACGTCTGCGGCATGACCCTCGTTTTTTTGTTTTTTTCTGGATGATGGACAGAGCCAATAGGACAGCAGCCTCAGCAAATTCATGGACATCGAGCTGAAGCTTCTGTTCGGTGTGTGCAAGAAGGGCGCTATCCTCCACAGAGAGCATCTCAGTAGCAGTTTTTTTTTCAGGATAGAAGGCGTCGTATGTTAAATATGCTGCCGTCGGTACAGAGCCTAGTGTAGATTCCCCTTACGCAGGCGTCGCCTCATTTTATTTAGCATTGCTCCAAAGAATATTACAAAGAGTATCGGATCAAGCAAACAACCCAGCTTAACACCTGTCTCTATAGACAAGTGAGCGTACATAATTCTAGATTGTAAAAAAAAAACACACTATTAGTAAACTACTTGCAGCTTCATACTTCGTGCTAGTTTAAGTGGATATTATTAAACTCCGACAAAATTTAAAAAGTTTTTGACCCGCTCCCAAAAATAAAGTTTTCCTATCACTGATATAAATATTTTTTTTTAAAGTATTTTTTTCTTTTTTTTTTTTTCTAGATCAGTTTTCTTTTTGTTTCTCTGTTGACAGAAACATTGACACTTGCCCGATACAAATAAACATCATAGGACAGTGAACCTACTTTCTATAGATGAACCAACCCAAATCTTGTAGCCTAACTGCCGTGTTGCTCGTCTAAGTTAAATGTACTTTATGATGCTGCCAAGTCTATTGGATTGATAAATACGTCTAGCTTACATCCATTTAAATAAGTTCAGACATGAATTTCATAAGAAATAAAAAAGAGTAAAGTTCCCCATTCGGGGACCATGCGGTCTATAGGGCAGATGATGTAAAGGTCATCTGTTTCTTTGGCTAACGGTTAACAAGCAGGGTGTCATGTGGCCAGTACGACCACCAACCGCCTTTACTTTCCCCAACTAAAGTCAGGTGCCCATTACAGTTGGGTGGACTCAGGGGCGTCCTAAAAATCCCGAGATTCTAAATATCAATCTTTACCGAGATTCGAACCGAGGACCCCGTGTTCGGGAGCCAAGTGCTTAATCGCCCAGTCATCTCGCCCCCACATAAGAAATAAAGGTAGACTCATTTTCGTCGTAATATCTTTGTTAACATCAGAAGGCTAATGAGAGGAACTTGACCAGTGGTTCCCAAATTTTTTGGTCTCGTGGACCCGTTGTGATGTTTTCCAGTTTTCAGTAGTCCCCATGATATGAAAATGGAATAACAATTATATAACAATAACAATGAGAAACATTGTGATGATATTCTAATAAGAAGTCTTAGAGCTGACATCTATGTTTTAATTGTACTTTAAGTTCTTCGTTAGTACTTTGCCAAACAGTCCTTGTAATGTTACATCCGTTTTTCATAAATCATCATCATATGGATTGATTATCAATTGAAGTATTATTATCAGAAATATCCTCAAACTTTATATCTGAATATTAGAACAGAAGACGAAAGGAAAACTTAAATAGATCGTCGGCGGACATCAACTTTTGTTTGCACGCTATCGGAAAAATATGAAGGGCGCAACCGAGTTTGCGCAGTCATGTGAACTCATCCTTTATCTTCGGAATGGAAGACATTGCCCTTATTATTATCGTCTCAAATGATCCTCCAGCTTAGATGATTCTATATCGTCATTACTTTGTTACATAATAGAAACATAAACAATGAAGATAGAAATGCAGCCAAATTTCAAATAATCAACACTGTGCTGTCTACATTTCTTGTTGGATTCGGCGATGTTTCACAAAAATACTATTGAAATATTTAAACACGATGTTAACATTTACAAATTTAAAAATGCATTTCAATATCAGGGTTGAAATTAAAAGGATTGACTAATGCACATGTATGAGTTAATTCCATTAATAGGAAATAAAGTTAAAGACTCGACCTGCATAGATGAGATCCACTATCGTAGACCCCCATTTACATTTCATAGAACCCCAATGGACCTCATTCACCCAATCGTAAACAAACCACATTTTACCACGTGATTCTCTATCTCTTCTATACAAATTACGATCTAATTTTAATACACAGTGGCTGTCACGTGACAGTTTTTCCGTTGTTTTATCAATATGATCACGTGACTAAATGTTGTTTGTTTACGATTGGCGAATGAGGTCCATTCATTTTTTACTCTCGTAGACCCCTTGGAAATCGTCTTAGACCCCTGGGGGTCTATATAGACCACTTTGGGAACCACTGAACTAGACAGATAAAAGGTTTTCAGTAATTTAAAAATTATATATATTTCTTAATTTTGTTTTTGCCTGACGTTCTAATTATTATTATGTGTGTGTATTTATTTTTAATTTCTCTTAAATCAGCGAATACAATTTAACGTCAGCTAATAACCCAGTGAACTATGCAGTAAACACGCAAAATAAACGTAGTGTGGTAGTGGACTTTGGGACTCAATGGGACAATCTGACGTAAGCAGCTGGGTGGAGTGTGTGACTTCTACATTGTTCACATTATACTCTTTTTTTTCTTTTCGGACTTTGGCCATGACCTTCGTTACGTTTTGGCCGTACCCTCATAAAATTAGGTCATAGAAAGAAAACCGACGGGACATACTAAAAAAACAAATATTTAGGCTTGTTTGCATTTAGTATTTATTTTGTGTAGGCTCATCACTTCTCTTGCCTTTCTTTTTCACGTGTCCCAAGGTCTGGTAGGACCTGTAACTGTTTCCTTTCTGTTTTATGCCATCATGTTGGTCTACGTACAAATGTAAGACCGTATCATTAGAAACATGATCACAACGGAAATGGACCTCATTCACCAATCGTAAACAAGCAACATTTAGTCACGTGGTTCTCTATCTCTTCTATACAAATAACGTAATCCTTAAAGGCTGTCACGTATTTTTTTCCCATTGTTTTATCAATATTATCACGTGGCTAACTGTTGTTTGTTACGATTGGTGAATGAGGTCCATTAGTCCTACGATGTCCTGCTAACGGCTAAAAACGCAAACTAAAATGTTATGGCCATATCACAAGGTCGCCCGGGCTCGCAAAGACCATCCTTCAGGGAACAGTGCAAGGAAAAGAAGAAGAGGCAGAAAAAGCGATGAGAAGACAGCATAAAAGAATGGAAGGGGCCTGTCATTGAACGAGATTTTATCTTTGGCAAAAGACAGATCATTTATGGTGCCCCAAAAGGCTACAACCCAACACAACACTAATGATAGTGATAAAAACCGTGATAACAAGAAAATATTTTAAAATCTTTAAAAAAAATAACAAAGCCTTTATTAGGCATAGTTGTTTCAATTGGTTTTGATCAGTCATGTAATTAAATAAGTAATAGATCTAGCATCTAGACTAACAATAAAAAAAAGCATTTATTTAAAAAAAAAAGGAGCTGGGGAAGAACCTGAATTCGAACTCAAGCCTCCTCCAGCCGACATTGTAACCACTCTGCAAGTGAAGCTCTTATGAACATAGAAGTTTGTTAAGTTGTGTATTGTTTCTATAGTCTCGTCTTATTTCATGTCTGTGTTCACTAAGACTTAGGCTACGACCTATAAAGAGGACTATTTCAGCTTATACCACTACTTCAGTCAAGTACAATTACTCATAGCTAATTAAATAATTGTTTTTTTTTATTGTCTTGTGTTGTCAGGAAAAAGAAATAATTGTGCAAATTTTCAGCTTGATCCGAGATTGGGTGTCGGAGAAATAACTTGTACTAACTTTTTACCAGACAGGGTGATTTGATATAAGCTTTGTAAACAAAATTATTAACAGGCGTAATGTCGAGCCATCTAGCTACTACTAACGAAATGAAAGGAGGTATGATTTTATGACCCCAAAAAACAATCTTATTGTAGTGATTTTCTCATAATGAAGCGAAATAAAAAGGCAGGTTACGCCATATTTAAATGAGAACATGTCAAACATTTTTAAAAAGTGAAAAAAAAATGACAAGACATTGTTTAATTGACGTCATCAAGACGTGTGCACACACAAAAATGTCTCTTATGAGTTTACCCTGCAAATTGATAGCCCCCGTATTCAGACCAAGGCTACAAACTTGTATCCACATTAACGTAGGAGCGGGTCGCTTCACCGGTCATGGATGGCCAGTTTATACGGGTTTAAACCTGTTTCCGAATACGTCTTTAGAACATCGAGTAACTGTGGATTGGGGGGGGGTAGCACTCACGGCCTCATGAAAATTAAGGAGGAAATATCTAGCCTTCACCATGATCCTAAATCTTGACCTTCCTTTCTCCACCCTACAACCATGGTCTACTCCATTTGGAAAACAAACGCTAAGAATTTCTTAACGGGTGGCTGACTTGCAAGTAATACTCAAAGTTTTTACCCCCTTCCAGCCTCCTATTGAAAAAAAAAAACGGGGGTAACGTAGGGGTGGGGGGAGTCTGACGTCTTCGTGCGTCACTAAAATTTGTGTGTATGTGTAAAGGTCAACAACTGGTAACAAAAAAAAAAAAAAGTAAGACGCACCAGGTTTGTATATGAAGAGGAAGGCCTACTTATATCAAATGGTCTCCCGACTTTCAACGATTTAAAGTCACGAAGGAACCTTTTTTTTCAGTAGACATTTATTAAATTTTTGGCCTCAAGATGCAAAATTAGGGAATCGTTTTCTAAATAAACGGTCCAAAATTATTGCCCAGATGATAAAAATCCTGTTTTCAAAGTAGCCTACGCTACTTCATATTGAATATGTTTTGAATAGATTGCCGCTTGATTTGCATGAGCTTAATATTAATCTCTTATTGCCTTGGTTTCGGCTTTTTCTTCGTTTCTTACATATCACCTTAGCATATTGCACTATATATATATATATATCCTCCTTCGTGATCGAAGATGAGCATATTTCTTATATCCTATGGACTCGTAGATGACTGCAAAGTACAATCCTCACTTTAAAAAGCCGGCCGTTTAAGTGGCATGGGTAGATTTGGTCAGCTGCAGATAGGCCTGCTGCTTTTCTCAGCTTTTTGTTGGTTCGGCGCTCTTTCACCCTGGCAAATCTTCTTGCTTCAAATCTCGAGACTCCGAGACTCTCAGCTTCACGCCATGAGGAGCGATCAAGAGCTAGTGCTTCCCAGTCGTGAATGTCGATATCGCATTCTTTGAAGGAGCTCTTGAGAGTGTCTTTATAGCGCTTGTATTGACCTACCTGGGAGCGCTTTCCTGTACACAACTCCCCGTACAGATGTCGTTTGGGAAGGCGATTGTCTGGCATGCGGACTACATTGCATTAGAAAAGGGGAATAACTCCACATATTCAGTCACATCTATCAATAAGTAGCATTTATTTCCATTTTTTTTATACAAAACAAAATAATTTATTACCAATAATTAACTATTGTGCAAAGTTTCAACTTGATCCGATGATGGGTGAGAGAGAAATAACGGGTAGAAAAGAAAAAATTGTACCAGAGTGAGTTCATATAAGAGTTGTACAAACTAGAGGATTGAACTCTCTACATCCGTGTTTTTAGCGCGATGCTCTACCAACTTCGATAACCAGCCATTATATGTGCACAATTTTAGCTTGAAATCAACGTCGACAAAACGTTGTGAACTTGAAAGCTTCCAACCACAGACCTATATATATATATATATATAGGTCTGTGTTTCCAACCAACTTCCATGAAAAAAGAATGAGTTAATAGTAAGATTTGCAAACATAAACGCAAACCAATAAAAACCCAACACCACCGAAAAAAAAAAAAAGATAACCGACGGTTGGGCTCATAACACTAGCGCATCCAGAACTTTGGAGTCGGGGGGGGGGGGCGATTTTTTTTCAAACCCAAACCCTATCGCCCAGTAAACCCTAACCCTATGCATAAACGTGCTTACAGCATAAATAAATAAATAAATATATATAATATATAAGATTTGTAAAAAAGCAGTGTTTCTCAACCTTCGGCGAAAAAGAAAACAGTCATGTTGAGGCCTTTCTCTTGCAAGCTTGGGGGTCTGGGGGAACTCTGTATGCTTCTCCAGTGAAGTTCGGGGCGAAGCCACGACGCCAAAAGCGTTTTCTTGCATTCTTCACTGCAGAAACGCATTCTCCTGACATCTACAGCTCATTACTCATCAGCGGAGTTCGGGGCGAAGCCCCGACGACATAAGTGTTTTCTTGCATTCTTCACTGAAGAAACGCATTCTCCTGACCTAAAGCTCCATATTAAAAAAGGAACTTTTGAATAGTGTTGTAAACTATTCTAATATGAATTTATAGGCCCTTAATACATTGCAAATAAAACCGATTTGTTCCTTGAAAAGATAAGATACCCCACATATTTAGATTAAAGCTTTGAGGATCGCAGCCGAAGAAAAAATTATTCGATAAATAATATTCAATATAATTCAAGCGTAAATTGTGAGTTATAGTCCCAAATTTATGTAACTAGAAGATATCAGATTGAGTAAAGGTTGGAAAAGGCGACTAGGCAATAATTATTTTGGTTTAGAACTCATCTCAATTGTGACTCTTGTACTGAAAAATTTCCTTTGAATTTTAACTTTTCCAAAGCAAAATAAATAAATTCATGTGAAATTACATAAACTCTGTCTGGAAAGGGGAGGGGCGATAGAGTGAAAATGATTAATCCTCGCTCCTTTTTAGAATTTCTGCTTATGATTGCATTTGGCATTAAAGAATAGGGGTGGGGCGACTCGATATAAGAATTTAATTTATAGCATATATAAATTATATCAGTGACAGATTTTTTTTTATTTTGTAATTTCTTAACTATAATACAAAAAGAAGAAGTATTTGTTTGTCGATGGGGGGGGGGGGGGGGGCGATTGCATGTATCGCCCTTCCCACCTGGTACAATCCTTTTTCATTTTATATTTAATAATCATAAAATTTGAGATTAGAGTGTGGTGCGACATAATATACAATGGATTCACATATCAACACCTAGTTTATATTATATAGATATTCAACTAATTGTGTTCACAAACTATGACCCCCCGCCCCCCCCCCCCCACTCAAAGGGTTTAGGTTCGAAGGGCAGTAGAGGTATTCGCCCCCCCCCCCAATCGGCAAACAGAGGAACGACATAATATAAAGATCGGTTAAAATATCAATAACAAGTTTTAATCATATAGATATTTAATTGATTCTGTTAGCAAGCTGTGATTTCTACAAATAAATTGGACCGCCCCCCCACTCAAAAGTTTATCGGTGGGGGGGGCGGATTGATGTCATCGCCCCTCCCGACCCCACCAAATCGGCCAACATACTAGAGGGGGGGGGCGAAATAATCGAAAAATATGTTAAAAATATAAATAATTAGTATATATTATTAACACAAGTAATAAATTCGTATACAAATTGTGTGAATTCTAATGGGGGGGGGGGTCGGCCGAGTGGGGGGGGGCGCGATCGCTTCCACAGCCCCCCCCCCTGGATCCGCCAGTGGCTCGTAACCTCCTGTCTGTGTCGTGTATTGGCCACCTGATCTTCTCGTGTTTAACCCCCGTTCGCCATATTCCTCTGCGGCCCTAAGCGATCCAAGACATCTTCATTCTATATATCTATTTAATCTTCAGATAGGCCTTATAACTTCATATGGGCCTTATAACTTCAGATAGGCCTTATACCTTCAGATAGGCCTTATAACAAGTCTTCAAATCGACTCCAGGCCAACGTGTTCACTTTGTTAAAATTCTCTCGCCCTAAAATGTTGGTGCACCTTTGTTATCACAGTCCATGTGTCCGAGCTTCTGCCGGCCTAATCCAGCAGTGACCGGTTTCCGTGACGCTTTATTTCTAATACTTCGCTGTAAACCTTTGTCCCACGCATTTTCAATGTATCCTTGGTTCTCCTCCCACCCCCACCCCCGGGCGCTAACATATTGTAACCAGTCTCACTTCATCAGCAAATATTGGGACTGTAATGGCGTACTGGCCCTAGAGGCTGTGGGTGTAGGCCAGTTATGTTTTCACACACACACATATGTAAATATATTTTTCCCCGAATTCTCAATAGTTGATGTATACCTCGTCGTATGGTATAATCTGTCATTCCGAATTTAAACGAAATTGCTGTCCTACATCAGGTTCGGACTAGGATTCTTCATCTCTGAAGGAGCGATTGAAACAGAAAATCAAAATACAGAAATTAGCATTCGGGGAAAATAAATGCGCGTGTACATATTTGGATCGCCGTGTCAACTTTCCTCGGCCTTGATCATGATGCCTGGCCGTTCAGATGTAGAATACAAAAGAAACTGCCTAGCGTTGTGTAACAATGGACTTCCTAATTAGATTCTGTGGCGTCATCAGACGACACTCTCGCTCCCCGCGAGACGTCTCGTGAAGGTCCATTGCTGTCTATAAGGCTAAATGAGCTGAGCTTTTTTTGTTGGCAAAACAAAAGGTTTAGTTTTTTTTTGTTGTTGTTGTTTATTCAAGGACGTATGGCGTGTTTCATGGTTGAGAGTCGCCGAATAGATTTGTCGTGAACGTAGCATGCACTTCGTCACTAGGTCGGCTCAAATCTTATCCAGCACAGGCTGAAACCACTACAATTCATATAAAGTAAAGTAAAGTTCCCCTTTCAGACCTTGTGGTGTATAGGGCAGATTCTGTGGCCTAAGGTTAACGAAGGTGTCATGTGGCCAGCACAACGACCAACCGCCTTTAATTTTCCCCAACTAATGTCAGGTACTTATTAGAGCTGGGTGGACTCAGAAGCGCCCAACGATCCCGAAATAAAAATCCCAGTCTTCACCAGAATTCGAACCCGGGACCCCCGGTTCAAGAGCCAAGCGCTTTATCGCTCAGCCACCGCGCCTCCACGATTCATATGATTAATTCTTAATATTAAATTAACTGTTGATTTAAATATAGAGACCTATATCAACATCAAATCTTATTTTTTACTATTGCACATTAAATTTAATCAAGTCCACTAAATTTTAAGCTAAAAAGGGTATGGATTAAGGCCTTAGCACAATGTCTACATCTTGAAAGATAGCCACCATTACACTAATATTGTACAAGATTCTGGCCACTAGAAAAAAAACTATATGGGTTTGGAAACCACTGCACAGTTCATCTCATATATTGGTCTAGTCATCTGAACGCTCCAACATAAAAATGAGAACGAGGAAGAAGACACTAATGTTGGCCGCTGCCTGCGGGAGGTTTCGGCTAAGACGTATAATTTTCGTTTCTGACTGAACGTCCGAAGCATTAAAAAAATAGCCCTCAGCCACCATTGAGTGTATAATTATTATTTTTTAAAATTAAATATGACTTTTAGTCGTCATTAAGTTAATCATCATCATCATCATCTGTTAATTGATAATTGACTTTCGTCGTAAGGGTGCTGTGACAGTTTTCGTAACCAAATCCCGCCACTTTTTCCTGGTCCGCACCGGTTCTTAGAAGAATATCAAGAGAGAAGCGGGTCCATACTTTTACGTTGTCCAGCTAATAATAATGCTATTTATTACGACCTTTAGCCGCGATTTATCTCATAATCATGGTATAAATTATGAACGCGGTCTTCTAAAAACTAAAGTTTAGTTTGTATCTAATGACTGTGCCAATATACAAGTTGCTTCAGTAGTTGTTTTTTTTATTTTTTTATTTTACTAATGAAGCATAACTTACAAGGCGGCCACCAAGATAGGCTACAACTTATGAGGTGCTACTTATCTTATCTTATTTAATACAGACGTTACTTCAAAAAAGAAGATGATTACGTTCTACGCGTCATGCATTCAGTCATGCATATTAACCAATGATTTAAATTTTGCCAAGTCACTGGTTTTCCTGGCTAGCTCAGGCAACCCATTCCATGCTCTAATAGCACTAGGGAAGAAGGAGTATTTGTACAAATTTGTCCTAGCATATGGGATGAGGAATGTGCCTTTATCTTTGTGTCTTTCTGAGTATTTAATTAGATTTTGCTTTTGAGTTGTGACAGTAACGATGAGTTGTGAATGGAAGAGGGGGGAGGTGGTTTGGGAAAGTTCCCCTTATTCCAGTCTAGGGCAGTACAAACGAGAATTTCCGTCAAAGGCACCGCACCCCCCTTCCAACTACACACTCACCCCAACACGTAAACTAAGTTCAAGGACGACCGTTTTTAACTACAATGTGACGTGCCTTTACTTTCATGGACAAAAAAATGGCTTTTTTTTCTTAATTCAGAAAAGAAGAAGTTAGCATACTTATTAAAAAGAAAAAAAAAAAGAATTCGTGATAGGTTATAGACCTAGGGACAACTGAAAAAAATAGAAGTACCTTTTTTCATTATTTTTTCGCCATGTTTTTTTTTAAATTGTTTTTATTCCCCCCCCCCTTTTTTTTTCTCTGACTTTCTCTACGTCACTGCTTTAGTTCACTCACATGTAAATCATCCAGACATGATATTCATGTTATTAAACATTTTTTTCTTAATTTTCAGAACGTCTTCTTATCTTATAAAGTACATACGTTAATTCAAAAAAAAAAATTACGTCCTACGTATTTTACTTGTCATGCAAGTAAATCAGTGACTTATACTCTACCAAGTCGTTGGTTTTCCTGGCTGATTCAGGCAACCCACTCCATTTTAGGCTTAGTCGTTTGGCTCATTTGTCGTCTTGCAACCCTAACACTAGATCTATCACTCCCGCCGTTTTTCTATTGCTGCAGGAGTGGCTCACTGTTTTTGGTTTCAACTTGCTCTTTTGCTTTAGCAAATTATTTTCCTGTTCTCCACTCCTTCACCATGTAGTCACTGCGTGGAATTACATTTTTTTTATTTCCTGTAGAAATCCTTGTTCTTTTTTTGGTCGGAACCCAAGTTTTTACTAAAAGCTGTACAGCAAGAACCGAGTCGCGTAGGAGTCTAGTGTTAGGGTTGCTCTGGCTATTTATCATAATAATTACTAAATACACACTAGCTGAACACAGAACTAGATCTACCTCAGTCAACACTAAACTTAAAAAGGAAACAACAGTCATAATCAATCATCACACTTTAGATCAATGCAACTTCAAAAATAACCTAACATACACATCCATAACATTAAAGAAGATTACCCATCACAAATGGAAGTTCTCAATCAGACACAGTAGAAATAAATACCTTTCACTGTTAATATTAATAGCAGGAGATGTAGAGTCAAATCCAGGGCCTAGATCTAAAGATAGATGCAACATCTGCAAAAAAGTATGCACCATGAAACAGAAAGCCATTCAATGTGACACCTGCGATGAATGGTACCATGCATCATGTCTCCATATGAATACACCTGTGTATTATGCCTTAGGCAACAAAGATGCATCATGGCACTGTGTACCGTGTGGGTTACCTCAGTTTACATCAGGACTGTTTGATTCCTTTGATGCGGACACTTCTAACCCATACAACATCCTAAACACCATCCCAAAACCAACTCACCAACCACTAGCCAGATCCACTCCTGTTAAACCTAAATCTACTAAAATTAATACAACAGCCTCACTAAACAAACCTCCTAAAGAAGTAATACCAAAATACCTTAAAACCTTAGTAATAAATTTTCAAAGCATTAGGAACAAAACAGCAGACTTAGAAATTTTATTAGAATGTGAGAAACCAGACATAATTGCAGGAACAGAAACTTGGCTACATCCTGAAATTTATAATGCAGAAATTTTCAATAGTAATTATGAAATTTTTAGAAAAGATAGGGCTGATAATCATGGAGGAGTTCTTTTAGCAATAAAAAAACACTCTTATAGCAGAAGAAATTACCTTACCTAACTCAAAAAACATAGAATCTACATTTTGTAAAATTAATACCACCTCAACATCCCTTATAATAGGCAGCATTTACAGACCACCAAATTCTAGTTTAGAATACATGCAGGAACTATGTAATCAGATTACTACACTTAAAGAGACAAATAAAAATGCAGTTTTTTGGATTATGGGTGACTTCAACCTACCTGATATAAATTGGAAAACACTAACCATAGATAAACACCAAAACCTTAAGGACATAAATGAGCTTTTCATAGAAACTTTACACAACCTAAGTTTAGATCAAATCATTAAAAAGCCAACTAGATTAAACAACACATTAGATCTCTTCTTAACCAACAGACCTAGATTAGTAGTTGATTATGATATTATCCCTGGTCTATCAGACCATGAGATCATAAAAATACACAGTCAGATAAAAGCAGTAGCCAATACGAAAACCAAAAGAAAAATCTTACTCTGGAATAAATGTAACCTAACACAACTACACCAAGCTGCATTAAACTTTCAACAAACATTCTTATTAGAAAAAGACATTAACCAACCAGTCGATGACCTCTGGAATTTCATTAAAAACCATCTTAAAAGCATTATAGAAAATCATATACCAACTAAATACACATCAAACAAAATAAATAAATGCTGGTTTAATAATAGACTAAAGAAGCTTTGTAAACAGAAGGAAAACCTATATAGAAAATTTAAAGAAACCAAGGCAGAAAGAGTTTACAAAAAGTATATAAAAATTAAACACCTAACCCAAAAAGTAAGCAGACAGCTGCAGAGTGAATACATAAACAATGTAATATCTAAAGATAACAACAAAAACCTATGGTCATACATTAAGTCTAAGAAAATGTAAACAACAGGCATAGCGCCATTAAAAGATGAACATAACATAATACATAATGATAATGAAACTAAAGCAAACATCCTAAACAAATACTTTGCATCAGCATTCTCAGCCCCAGGAGACAAAGACATATTTCTTAATTTGAAACAAGTAGACAACATAGAAGATTTAGTAGTACAAGAAAATGGAATTAAAAAACTATTAGCCAACACCAAACCAAATAAAGCGTCTGGACCTGATGGTATTCCAGCTAGATTACTCAAAGAACTAAGCAATGAGCTAGCCCCAGTGATCAAAATACTCTTTCAGGCATCGCTTAACCAGGGCAGAGTACCAAAGGACTGGAAAGAAGCTAATGTCACCCCCCCTATTTAAAAAAGGAGAAAAATCTGATCCAGGAAACTACAGACCAGTATCACTTACCAGCATCACATGTAAAATACTAGAACACATAATATGTAGCAATATCATAAACCACTTAGACAAACATAATGTCCTCACCCCATACCAACATGGCTTTAGGAAATATAGATTATGTGAAACACAACTAATAGGACTAATTGATGATTTTTCAAAAGGTTTAGATAATAATGAACAAATAGATGCTATCTTACTAGATTTTTCCAAGGCTTTTGACAAAGTTCACCACCATAGTTTGCTTAAAAAATTAAAATATTTCGGCATTAACGGTCCACTGCATCAGTGGATTAAAGATTTTCTGATAGGGAGAGAACAAACTGTAATAATAAATGGCTCTAAATCAACACCAATAACAGTAAACTCAGGTGTACCTCAAGGAACAGTCTTGGGTCCACTACTATTTTTAATTTACATAAATGATTTACCAAATTGCATTAGTTCAGGAACAAAAGTCAGATTATTTGCAGACGATTGCATAATATATAGAACAATAAAAACAAAACAAGACACATATATTTTACAAAGAGAATTAGATGAATTACAGAAATGGGAATCAAATTGGAGCATGTCTTTCCACCTAGAAAAATGTCAGTTGTTCATAGTAACAAAAAAACTAAAACAAATTAATTCCACTTATCTTATTCATGGCAAACCAGTAACACAGACTAAAAACTCAAAATACCTAGGTGTTATAATAAATGAAAAACTGTCATGGAATCCACATATTGATGAAACTATAAAAAAATCCAACAAAGCATTAGGGTTTATTAAAAGAAATTTCTATAAATCAAATAAGAACTTAAAACTAAAATGTTATTTAACCTTGGTTAGGCCAATAATAGAATATGCATCCACCGTGTGGGACCCCAAAACTCAAGAAAACATTAAGAAACTGGAACAAACACAAAATAGAGCAGTGAGATTCATAACAAACGAATATTCACATTTGACTAGAGTAACACCTATAGTAAAATCACTAAATTTAGAAAGCCTTCAGGACAGAAGACTCAAAAGTAAAGTAGCAATTATACATAAAACACTGAACCATAATCTTTAAATACAAAAACAAAATTTAATAAAATACTCTGAAAGACACAAAAAAAGGCACATTCCTCGTCCCATATGCTAGGACAAATTTGTACAAATACTCCTTCTTCCCTAGTGCTATTAGAGCATGGAATGGGTTGCCTGAGCTAGCCAGAAAAACCAGTGACTTGGCAGAATTTAAGTCATTGGTTAATATGCATGACTTAATGCATGACGCGTAGGACGTAATCATCTTCTTTTTTGAAGTAACGTCTGTATTATATAAGATAAGAAGAAGATAAGAATTAAAAAAAAGGTGGAGGGTGGGGTCAGAAAGAGGGAGGGGCAGACTTTATCAATGTTTTCATAAGAATTACTTGCTCAAAATTTGTCTTCATTAATTTTTTCACCACCAGTCCTTCAATGCATCGAATCAAAAAGTTAAACTTTACTTCTTTTCCGATACTGCGTAATTATCTAAACTGTGAAGTGGTGCCTATATATGTTACGCGTTTATTCAGACGATATAATATAGGCTATTGTATAATAGAAACCACATGATCTCGAAGGACGTAGTATAAAGCCCTCGAGTTATCCTCAAAATTTTGCCATTCCCTCACCAGCGCTGATCGAGGACTTCAACTCGCAATTACACCGTGAACACGTGCCGTTGTGTTGTTTTTTCGGTGACAGCGCTCATAGAGACACATAGCCTTCTGTTTTCTACTAGAATGGCCAGTAGAGGGAATAAATAGCTGTGCGGAAAGGACTTTTTCATGTGGTGGACATTAAGTTTTATTGTGTGCAATTTTTTAAAAAAAAATAAACAAATATAGTAAAGTGTTATTTTTTCCTTTCAAATTTTCGTTTATTCGACAATTCTTCTGCTCTGATCCTGTTTGGTCGCTAGATTGAGAGCGTCATCTAACGACAGATTCACGATGGCGCCAAATAAAGTTACTCAAAAGGTAAGGACTTTTATAAGTGTTTATTAGCATAACTAGATCTAGTTGATATTAGCATAGTTAAGTAGATAAAAGGGTAACTGGTAATGAGACAAGGCTTCAAAACTTTATCAGTTTAACAGATCTAGAATCTATTCTAATCTTAACACGCGACGATAGAAAATAGTACAAAAAAATGTTTTTCCCTACATTAGAATATCTCTAGTAGGCCTACAAGTGTTTAATTATATATATATATATTATATTATATATATATATATATATATATATATATATATATATATATATATATATATATATATATATATATATATATATATATATATAGAGAGAGAGAGAGAGAGAGAGAGAGAGAGAGAGAGAGAGCGAGAAAGATACTTAGATATAGATTTTATAGATATATAGATATATGCCTAAATATATAAATAGATAGAAATAGATATGCTTAGTTTACTTAGATGTATGCCAATAACACTGCGAAATATACATACATTTTGAACAACATATACTTTATATATATACATATTTAGTGTCCGTATATTTTTTTTGTTATAAAAAACTTTTTTTCTTTATAAATGTACATTTTAACACTTATTCCTTACCCGTCTATATTATAATGTGTGCCTAAGAAAACTGTCAAACGTATAATTAGGCCTACAAGGAAAAAGCCATTTTGAAATAGCATTTGTTGGATTGTATCACTTCTATAGTAGGTTATCCGTTTTACTCTATCGAGACTGCTTTTAGCTGCTCATTTAATGTCATCACATCTTCGGACTCGAAGATAAGCCTTGTTAATGTCATCACATCTTCGGACTAGAAGACAAGCCTTGTTAATGTCATCACATCTTCGGACTCGAAGACAAGCCTTGTTAATGTCATCACATCTTTGGACTTGAAGACAAGCCTTGTTAATGTCATCACATTTTCGGACTCGAAGTCAAGCCATGTTAATGTCATCACATCTTCGGGCTAGAAGACAAGCCATGTTAATGTCATCACATCTTCGGACTCGAAGACAAGCCTTGTTAATGTTATCACATCTTCGGGCTAGAAGACAAGCCATGTTAATGTCATCACATCTTCGGGCTAGAAGACAAGCCTTGTTAATGTCATCACATCTTCGGGCTAGAAGACAAGCCTTGTTAATGTCATCACATCTTCGGGCTAGAAGACAAGCCTTGTTAATGTCATCACATCTTCGGGCTAGAAGACAAGCCTTGTTAATGTCATCATATCTTCGAACTCTAAGACAAGCCATGTTAATGTCATCACATCTTCGGGCTAGAAGACAAGCCTTGTTAATGTCATCACATCTTCGGGCTAGAAGACAAGCCTTGTTAATGTCATCACATCTTCGGGCTAGAAGACAAGCCTTGTTAATGTTATCACGTAGTATCTTAAGCAGAAATGTACTAAAAACCCTGACTCTTGACTCTTGCTATTTGAGATATGAGGCCCTTTGTAATCAACATAAGGCAATTTATTCCTTTTTTTTTAAAGGAAAAAAATTAAGGGGATCCCCAATGGCCTATAAATGGTAAATCAAGCACTGACTACAATCAATTTTAACTTGGTCTATTCGCGATCATATATCCGTTCGCTGTATCTTTCTATACTTCTTGGTCGACCATAGGCCGACTTCTTTAAGCCAGTGTATGCAGCCAGATTTATTAAATGGTATAGTCTTGCCTTTGTTAGATATATACATTTCATATAGTCATTGAAGACCTTTCGGAAATAAAAAATAAAGCTTATTTTAAGCAAATACCAACGACAATTAAAGCCTGTAACTCTGTACGTACAGTGCTAATGGTAATGTTTAACAAGTTCACCGTTCCTCATCCAAGCCAAACAAGTTTAATTTTAAGTCTTCGGAAATTACTCAAAGCCAAAAAGAAATAGTAAGTAATTTAGCTTTTTCTTTTTGCTGGCAAGTGTAAAAATTGTACACAAGAAAAATACTACGTAGGCCCTACATTTTTACTCAGAAAAAAACAACTCAACCTATTTGTATGCACATTTCAGTTTTTTTTAATGGGGAGTTACGAGCCATATTATTAACTGTATTTTTTAATGGATGGGATTTATCAGTACCCTATAAATACCACCATTTGCTAGGCCTAATAGTCATAGAGAAAAAATATGTAAAAATGTAGGTATACTATTTTACTTAATTTAGTAAAACCTAGATTCTTCCGAGCCGTTCAGCACATTTGGCGGCAGGCTATTTCCTCAGACATAAATCTCTAGCCTTGTATCCGTTTTATCTATAGAATAAACACAAGTTTGCTAGAGTCGATTTTACTAAAAAAAAGTTTCGTATTACCACGAACTTCTTCCCAAGTGTTATTTAGAGCATTGAATGGGTCTCTTGAGTCAGCTAGGAAAACCAATGACGGCAGAATTTACGTCATTGATTAACATGCATGACTAGATTGACATAGGAACACGCGTCATCATCTTTTTTGATGTAACGTCTGTATTTCATAAGTTAACTGCCTTTTTTTAAATAATATTTTATGATGGATGATTTATTGATACTTTAAGTCAGAAAATATACTAACCAAAAGTAGGGAAGCACTTAAAGAATATGCCGGTATTTTTAAAATGTCGGACAGCATCTAGACCTTGAACCAGCCAAAATTGAAATGTAAAAAAAAAAAAAAATGAACCGAGCCGATGAAAAGTTTTTGTAAATTTGAGCCAACACCTACAAAACGTTAAAACGGAACCAATCACCCATTCACCCACCCACCGACTCACCCACCCACCCACTCACCCACCCACTCACCCACCCACCCGACCAATATGAAAGAGAAAAAAAAATACAATTTAAATTTAATAAAAACAAACAACGTAAACAATGTACACTATAGCCTGAACATTTCAAATATATTAGATTAAAAGTTGGGACTGGCGAAACTTGTCCTTGTGGACCATCCCCAGCGAATGCTGACCATGTCCTTCAAAGCTGCATTCTCTATCAAGAGGCATGATTAAGACTCTGCCCCCCCGCCCCCCCCCCAAAAAAAAAACAAAAAAACTGGAAAACTCTAGTTTGACCGTTATAACTTTTCAAATTATAAAATGAAGTTTAAATTTAGCTAGAGAACTATAAAATATTTATCTTTAACATACAATTTGTCTTCGGGTATTTCCGCATGTTTATTAATGTTCAGGAATATTTTGCGCAGTCTTCTAAGTCTATACCTAAAGGGCCTATCATTAGAATTTTATAAGTCTAGTAGACTACATTTGTACATTCGCTTAACCAGGGGGAATGGAGCGGGGTAAAAAAAAAATTCTATTAACTCTAATATTCATTAGTTATTAAGACAAAGACAACCTGCACCCATTTAACCACTGTTACATCAGATCTGAACGAAGTGGTCGTCTCCTTTCCATTAGGACTAAAACAAAGATTTAAAAACTCCTTCATCCCACTTTCGGTCAGAGTGTTACAAGATCATCTGTCGTTATCGAGAAGTACATAGAAGTCTAATTTATAAAGTGCTGGTTGTGAGTGTGTATGTGTTTCGTGTGTGAAGGGTGTCCGTACTTGCATCTACATTGTTATTGTACAGTAGTTACGTTGAGGTTGTCAATTGTAGTCAAACTGAATTTCCATTTGATTGGATCAATAAAAATTATCTTATCTTATCTTATCTAAAATAAACGTTTTTTTAGTTGTATAAAGGTGTCTTTTTAAAAAAAGTATATATATATATATATTCTCCCCTCAAGGGTTACCCGACAAGCCCAGAGGAGGACAAACTCTTCAAAGGCACAACTTAATCTTTAAAAAACAATGCCTAAAATGTATTAGATGAAATATGTCAGTAAATAAAAGCTGCGAAACCATTTTATGCAATATTTCTCAAAGCGACTTTTCAAAGTAGTTCATTATTCGCACAAACATATATAATTAGCCAACGTATGGAACTCATTGAGCCATTTTCTTAGGATTGTTGGCCTCCTATTTTGTGAGCCACTTGTCCATTTAGTTTGATCAGTAAAGACGCACTTTCGGTGATAGCATTCTACCCGCGAATGCAAAAAAAAAAAAAAGAAACAAAAATAAATCTTCAGGATGCTCCGAGCAGGTTTCTTTAGAGTTTGATAAAACGCGAGTTTGTGTGTTAAAACAAGATATACATCAAAGTAAACGAGTAAAAGCCGAAGTTTTCACAGTAAGTCCAATGCCTGTCGGACGGGAGGACACGACCCCAATAAAGGAAAGTTCTACTTTTAACGGACGTCCGGTAACCAGAAGTCTAATTTTCGAGTAACACAAACTGCCTTTTAAAAAACGTCTATGTATAATTTAATGTGCATACCTAATTTTAATATAAAAAGCTACTTTTAGTAAATAGCTGTAGCACCGATTTCAAGCCCTATGTAGTTAAAAGAAGTCCTTGCAATCACAACGAATTATCCAATGAGGATAAACAAAGACGACTTTGTTCTAGTCTTTAATAAAATTTTCGTTGTTTTTAGTTTTGGAGAACTAAACATTACAGATAGAACACAAAAGCGGTTTACCACTTAGGTCCTTCCGCGCGTTATGTGCATTGGGCAGCAAGCTCCTATAGGGGTAACTAAAAAAAAGTATTTTTATTACAAAGATTATAACAACTCACTCTGGCCAAAAAGTTTTTACACGTTATTTATCCCACATCCAATCTCGGATTAAGCTGAAATTTTGTACAATGATTTCTTTTATCTGACAGCACTATAATCAATAAAAAAAAGTTACCCAAATAGTTAATTCATTATTGGTAATTAATTATTTTGTTTGGCATCTTGAACAGGGAAAGAACTCGTATTTGACAGATGTGTTGGTCTTAGCTGAGGAATCTTGAGCCCTGAGTGATATTTAAAAAAATGCATTTAAAAAACGATCGTGTAAACATTCACGAATATACCCCCTTCTTACCTCTCCCTTTCACATCTGGTCCAGACAGTGATAGGATCTTAGCGCATTGAGACAAGTGATAGGATCCTAGCGTATTGAGACAAGTGATAGGATCCTAGCGCATTGAGACAAGTGATAGGATCCTAGCGCATTGAGACAAGTGATAGGATCCTAGCGCATTGAGACAAGTGATAGGATCCTAGCGCATTGAGACAAGTGATAGGATCCTAGCGCATTGAGACAAGTGATAGGATCCTAGCGCATTGAGACAAGTGATAGGATCCTAGCGCATTGAGACAAGTGATAGGATCCTAGCGCATTGAGACAAGTGATAGGATCCTAGCGCATTGAGACAAGTGATAGGATCCTAGCGCATTGAGACAAGTGATAGGATCCTAGCGCATTGAGACAAGTGATAGGATCCTAGCGCATTGAGACAAGTGATAGGATCCTAGCGCATTGAGACAAGTGATAGGATCCTAGCGCATTGAGACAAGTGATAGGATCCTAGCGCATTGAGACAAGTGATAGGATCCTAGCGCATTGAGACAAGTGATAGGATCCTAGCGCATTGAGACAAGTGATAGGATCCTAGCGCATTGAAAAAGCTAAACGCTAAACAAAAAACAGTTGATAAAAATATTTCTATCGCACAGATTTATGTCTTGGTCAATCATACATATAACTACATGACTGATCCAAACTAATTGATACAAGTACATTTAATATAAGCTTTTTTTTTATAAAAAGTATTCCAGTCTAAATCAACATAAATTATTTTGTTCTTAGGAAAGCCAATGGGCTGAAGACTACAAATATACAGCTACACCAAAGGAAGATGACCAGAAAAAGAGTAAGAAGAAGAAAAAAGAGGAGAAAATGGAAGAACTCAAAAAGGAGTTGGAGATGGACGAGCACCGAGTCTCCATTGAAGAATTGTACAGAAGATTTGGAACAGACCCTGACGATGTGACTGTTTTTCAAAAATATTTCCTTAAACTTTATATTTAAATGTTGTGAGAATTCATTTAAGCTCCTTTTCACCCTTTTAATGTTAGTATTTTTTCTTTTAATACCATTATTAAATGTTAGTCTATAGTATGAGCATAATGTTAGTTTTTCAACATTTAATTTTAGGGTCTCTCAGTAGCCAGAGCAAAAGAAATCCTGGATCGAGATGGTCCAAACCAACTGACACCACCAGAGACCACTCCAGAGTGGGTGAAGTTTTGCAAAGTCTTATTCACAGGATTTTCACTTCTGCTCTGGATCGGTGCTATATTGTGTTACATTGCATACTCCATTCAATCCGCACAGTCAGAGGATGCACCTGGAGATAATGTAAATATCTGAACGAAATTGTTACCTTTTTAAACTTAGTTCTTTCAAATTTTTCTTAATCCACTTACTCTCTGAGTGGAATCTTGGACATGTTTTTTTTTTCCCGCTTCACAATATTGGTTCAAAATGAAACTTTGTACCAAGCATTCAGTTTCAATGACAACACATAAATCAATAAACAAAAATTAATAAATTATTCATATTAATTTATATAGAAAATTAGGTTATTCGCTAAAAATTTTAATCTAATAGACAATAAAATCTTCTACTTTTATAAGCACTTGAATAGCTCAATGGCTAACAAGTAGGTCATTCATTGGATGGAGCTTGGAGTTTGAATTCAGACTTGCAAATTTTTTTTTAAAAAGCTTTTGAAAATGCAGTACAAAAACCTTTTCCCAGATTACCCCCCCCCCTCCCAAGTGGCCCCCAAAAGTGATTGGACCATAGCGCAAGAATGTTGTGCTACACTAAAACAATAGAAATATTTATAATTACTCACTTATTAGTGAGTCTAGATCTATACAAAATTTTTACACGATTGATTCAAAATAATTGATGCAATTATTCACTCAACATAAGCTTTGTATTTAAAACGTATTTTTTTTTATATTTGACTTGCTTTTTGAATAAGCATAATTACACTCACTGTCCTGATTATCATGTGCAATCTTCTCTTTTTATTGATTTTTTAAATATTTTACTACTACATAATCCTATTGATTCCTTTTTTTTTATAGCTTACTTCATACTTTTACTCATTTCTTAATTGTATTTTTTTGTGTGTGTAGTTGTATCTAGGCATTGTGCTGACTGTTGTAGTAGTTGTTACAGCCTGTTTCTCTTACTATCAGGAAGCCAAGAGCTCACGTATTATGGATTCTTTTAAAAACATGGTTCCTCAGGTAGTCTTTGATTCCTGTATTAGAATTTTTAAAAATATATTTACAGTATTATGTGAATAGGAGGCGTGGTAGCAGGGTGCTAAAGCCTGGGTTCGAATCCTGGTGTAGACTGGAATTTTAAATTTAGGGCATCTCCACCCAGTTCTAATGGGTACATGACAATAGTTGGAGAAAAGTAGAAGCGGTTGGTCGTTGTGCTGACCACATAACACCCTCATTAACCGTGGGCCACTGAAACAAATGACCTTTTCATCATCTGCCCCATATATCACAAAATCTGAAGGGGAACTGCCTTTTTAAAAGTTTGCTTCATTAATTTTATTTAGGCCAACAAATTAAGTTTTGTTTTCGATTCCCTCCTCATTACAGCTCAAATATTTTTTCTATTACTTTTGAAAACTCAGCAATGGAAGAGAAAAGTAAATTAAAAAATTATTTTTGAAAGCAATAAAAATAATCTCAAAGTTAAAATGTTAAAAGAAGTTCAACTTTCACATCCATACTTAAAACCTTTGGTCCAATTAGTGCAAAACATTTTGTCTTCCCCCCCCCCTTTTTTTTTCTCTACTATTACTTTCAAGCATTATGTTTAAAAAAAAACAACCTTTTGCGGAGCTTTGTAGTCTGAAATATTTTCCAAACTTTCTGGTTTGAATTTAAAAATCGAAAAAAATGAAATTTACTTACACATTTTTTTTTGTTTTGTTTCAGTATGCCATAGTTATTCGAGGTGGACAGAAATTAAGTATACATGCTGAAGGAGTAGTCGTTGGTGACATAGTTGAAGTCAAGTTTGGAGATCGAGTTCCTGCTGATATCAGAGTCATCTCAGCCCATGGTTTTAAGGTAACATGATAGTTTACACAGGTTACGGTTATGTTTAGAAGGGTTTGAAAATGGCCAAAAGTGGTAAATTCAATGTCTGTTTCCATGTTTTCATTACCTATGCAGTAGCATAATTTTATTACAGGTTGATAACTCATCTCTCACTGGAGAATCAGAGCCTCAGTCAAGAAGTGCAGAATTTACTCATGAAAATCCGCTTGAAACTAGGAATATAGCTTTCTTTTCCACCAATGCTGTTGAAGGTATGTAACTTCTTGTAACTGTCTGTTTGATTTGACAATATCATAGACTTAACACAACTGAAATATCCGCCAATCTAAAACTGCATGTGAAATATGCATTTATCAGCCTCCATTGTTGATGATTTCTATACCTTAGAATAAAGGAAGCCCCCCCCCCCCCGGACAGTTGGTTATCTCGCAATGCTAATTTTTTTTTATACATAAAAATTATGCATTCAGATTTAACAATGCTGATTTTAAATATTTACTTCACTTTGAAGGCACATTTTCATTAACATTTTTAAAAATTATATATTGTTTGGCTTTACTAAAAATAAAGACATTCGAAATAATGCTTTATTAAGGAACTTGCCGTGGAATTGTGGTCAAGACGGGTGATAACTCTGTGATGGGACGTATTGCCAACCTTGCTTCAGGCCTGGAAGTTGGAGAGACCCCTATCGCTAAAGAGATCGGCCATTTCATTCACATCATTACAGCAGTATCTGTGTTTTTTGGTGTGACCTTCTTCATCGTGGCTTTCATCCTTGGATACGCCTGGCTGGATGCTGTCATTTTCTTGATTGGTATCATAGTAGCCAACGTACCTGAAGGTCTTCTAGCTACTGTCACTGTAAGTAACATTTAATTTGCTTTCTTGAAAAATTTAATGAACACATACAAGGATTGGGGTGTTGTGCATTTTTAACCTCAATGATTAAAACTTTAGACCATTTATTTAAGATTTTTTTTAAAAGGTGTGCTTAACACTGACTGCCAAGCGTATGGCCAAGAAAAATTGTTTGGTCAAGAATCTGGAGGCTGTGGAAACACTGGGATCCACTTCGACCATTTGCTCTGATAAGACTGGAACTCTGACTCAGAACAGAATGACAGTAGCTCACATGTGGTTTGATGGACGCATATTTGAAGCTGATACTAGCGATGATCAATCCAGTAAGATTTTTAAAATTGACTTTTGTCATCCTTTAAATAATTTTTAATTTGTTCGAAATTTTTAATCAAAATTCTCAATTTTCATTTTGAACGGTAAAAATATTCAAAATCTCAAATTCCTTTGTCTAGATGCATACTATTCACGAAACAACCCAACCTGGATGAGCCTGGCTCGTATTGGTATGCTTTGCAACCGTGCTGAGTTTAAAGTGGGACAAGAAAAAGTCCCCGTACTTAAGAGGTTAGAATGCATGAATTGAACTTTTAACATTGTACCATATTTAGTATTGATTCTTGTACTATATTATTTTCTATTGCATAGCCACAGGAAATACTGCATTCCTCAGTAATCTTCGGACTCAAAGACAAGCCTTATTGTCATTATTATTGAATAATAATCTTATTTTTTTGTTGTTATAGGGAGTGTAATGGTGATGCTTCAGAATCTGCTTTGTTGAAATGTGCTGAGCTGTCTATTGGCAATGTTACAGAGTTCAGAAGACGCAATAAGAAAATGTGTGAAATTCCCTTTAACTCAACTAATAAATATCAAGTAATTACTGGGTTTTTTTCCTGACTGGGCCTGAAATTAGTCTTTTTTTTTTGGTTTATAGATATAGCCTAATAAAGAAATAGATGCTTAACATTTCTTTACATGTCCTTAGGTATCTATTCATGAAACTGAAGATCCCAATGACCCAAGCTTCTTGCTGGTAATGAAGGGTGCACCTGAGAGAATAATGGACCGTTGCTCCACAATACTCATGCATGGCAAGACACAACCCCTAGATGACAACATCCGTGATGCTTTCAATGCTGCCTATCTTGAACTAGGTGGTCTTGGAGAGAGAGTATTAGGTATGTTCTACCACAGTCACTATTTAATACAAGTGAATAAATAGCAGTTTCTTTGGGTCTTGTGCCTTTAATTTCAGTATGTTGGAAAATATTTGTTCTTAGAAATATTTATTTTTTGTTTTTGGAAATTGTAATAAAGATTGACATTTAACATTGTGTTTTCAAAATATGGTACATCAAGTTATCAAACAAGAGGAAAAATAACTATGAATTTATTCCCAAGGGCATATTTTTTTAATATAGAAATTTTTTTAACACCATTCATTTCTAAAAAACATTTTTCAAAGCTTTAAAAGCGTAAGATTAAGAGATCTTTAATGAAAATTTTGTTTAAATTAATCACTAGCATTGTGTTATGGCGGTTAAGCATTTGGCTTCTAAACTGAGGGTATCAGGTTTGAATCCTGGTGAAGGTGGGTGTTTAAATTTTGGGATTTTTTTTAAGCTCCGAGTCCACCCAACTCTAATGGGTACCTGACATTATTTGGCCTTTACAATACTGGTATCTGCCTCAAGATTGAAAAGTCTGAATTTGGTATATACTTTAAAACAAATGTCTCAGTGCAAATATTTAATTTAAAATGTTAGTTTTAAATTATCATCTATATAATTTTAAAAATGCTTTCTATACACAGGCTTCTGTGACTATATTCTGCCATCATCTGAATTTCCACCCAACTATGAGTTTGATTCTGATGGAGCAAACTTTCCTATTACTGGACTTTGTTTTGTTGGTTTGATGTCCTTGATTGATCCTCCACGAGCTACTGTACCTGATGCTGTGTGCAAATGCAGAAGTGCTGGTATCAAAGTCATCATGGTTACTGGTGATCACCCCATTACTGCCAAGGCCATTGCAAAAGGTGTTGGAATTATTTCTGAAGGCAGCAAGACTGTGGAAGATATTGCTGCTGAGCGAGGATGCCCAGTAGAAGAGGTGGACCCAAGAGAAGCTAAAGCTGCTGTTATCCATGGTGGTGACCTCAGGGACATGACCCCTGCTCAGATTGATGAAATTCTAATTAACCACAGTGAAATTGTATTTGCTCGTACATCACCCCAGCAGAAGTTGATCATTGTAGAAGGTTGCCAGAGACAGGGACAAATTGTGGCCGTAACTGGTGACGGTGTCAATGACTCTCCTGCACTCAAGAAAGCTGATATTGGTGTTGCCATGGGCATTGCTGGAAGTGATGTAAGTAAGCAGGCTGCTGACATGATCCTCTTGGATGATAACTTTGCATCAATTGTCACTGGTGTTGAAGAAGGACGTCTCATCTTTGACAACTTAAAGAAGTCCATCGCTTACACTCTGACTTCCAAAATCCCTGAGATGTCTCCTTTCTTGTTGTTTATCCTGGCTGACATTCCCCTTCCTCTTGGCACCATCACCATCTTGTGTATTGATCTTGGAACAGACATGGTGCCTGCCATCTCACTGGCTTATGAACAGGCAGAGCTGGACATCATGAAAAGATCACCTAGAAATCCTGCTACAGACAAGCTTGTCAATCAAAGGTAATGTCAATAGTGCTTGATAAAAATAACTTTTAAAGGCTCAATGGATCCGTTTGGCATTTGTTTGCTTGAGGTAGTTTTATTTAGTTCAAGAACTTGATATAAAAAAAAACAACTGTAATTGAAACTAAAGTTCAGGCTAAAATACCATTGTAGTTAATACATATATAAATACTATATATGTCATGATATTTATTTCAGATTAATCAGTATGGCCTATGGTCAAATTGGTATGATTCAGGCATGTGGTGGTTTCTTCACATACTTTGTTATTATGAGTGAGAATGGTTTCTGGATGAGTGATCTCACTGGTATTCGTGAAGAATGGGATTCTATGGGCATCAATGATGTGGAGGATTCCTATGGTCAAGAATGGGTAAATTTTTTTTACTGTAATCGTTATCAAAAAATGATTTTCAAAGTAAAAAAACATTAAAAGTACTTTTAACAGAACATTAAATGTGTATGAAGTTTTGTTGTTCACAACAAAATATAACTTGTATTGGAATACATATAAAAATAGTCTGTGATAGATATTTACTTCATGACCCCAGCAAAAATTATTATAATCTACTTTTACATTTTTTCTTTTTTTTCCCCCCTTCATTCTCTCTTTCTCGCTTCCTCTTTTTTATCCTCCTCTTTCTTTTATTTCGTCTAATACACAAATGAGATAGTTTCTAATAAACGTCTTGTTTTTTTCAGACCTACACTCAGCGTAAGAAACTTGAATACACTTGCCATTCTGCTTTTTTCGTGTCCATTGTGATAGTGCAGTGGACTGATCTCATCATTTGTAAGACAAGACGTTTATCACTGTTTCAGCAGGGAATGAAGTAAGTCTTGCTGCTTAAGTTTCTTTAATGTTTAAATGGGTTGATGGCCAATTCTTTTTTAATGCAAAATGACATCCAAAGGTGTTTTGAAATCTGTTTAAAAAAATCTTTAAGTATCAAGTTTAACATAAAAGCATCAAACTCTCCTTTTTAAAGGAATGAAAGTAGGTTAATTCATAGACATAAGATTAACATTTGAGCTAATGTATATAGCAATGGTTTAACTTTTTTTTTCCTTTTATTCTAGAAATCATTATTTAAATTTTGGTTTGTTCTTTGAGACTGCCCTAGCTGCTTTCTTGTGCTATTGTCCTGGAATGGACACAGGCCTTCGTATGCAACCACTTAGGTAAGATTTTTGTGCAACCTCTTAGGCAAAGAAATTGGGATTCAAGTGTTTTATTTTTCCACTTTATAAAACTTAAAAAAATATATTTTTACTTTTATTTATAATTTACAATAATATACTAATCAGGAATGTATCATTATGTGAAAGTATTTGTTTTGTTTTGTTTAGATTCACTTGGTGGATAGCTCCTATGCCTTACAGTTTAATCATCCTCATTTATGATGAAGTGCGTAAATGTATACTTCGGCGTAACCCTGGAGGCTTTGTGGAGAGAGAGACATACTACTAGAAAGGTGCATTAAGTAAATTATTTGCCATTGATTTTTATTGTGCCACAAGAAGTCATGAAAACAAGTTTTAAGTAGATCGCACCTGCAATGTAGGTCATACACATTTTTTTTTAAATTTTAATATATATAAATATATAATACTTAACTGTGGATAATGTGCATTTATTTGGTTTCTGATACACATAGTGTGATTAGAGCCTAAAATTGAATGTAATTTTTATTATAAATCACATTTAGAATGTAAAATTCACGCTTCATCTTTGTTGGGTAGAATAATTTTATGTATCTGGAGTATAAATAGCCAATGAAAAGTTTTTGTTAAAATGTATATAATTTTTGAAGACATTTTTAATATTTTGATTTCTGTATATTTGTGTAATTCTAATGAAGTCATTTGATTAAATTCAAGATGTGTGAATGCTCACTTTTGAGTTGTTTGGAGTTTATCATGATCTAATATGCTATAACTAATTATTTGACAGTTTGTAAGATCCCAGCTCTCGATATTTAACAATCTAAAGACAAGTCAGGTGCCCCATCCCCAATCTGATTTTGTATTCATAAGGATTATGGGGCATTAAGAAATGAATAAATTATTTTTTAAAGGGGTAAATGAGATTTTTTTTTCTTTATATGCAAGAAATAACTTGTATAAATGTCCATTGTGTTGCATAAAAACTGTGTCTCCTAATAGTATAGCCTAACAATATAGTTTTGTTTATGGTATTTCAACTGTTATAGAAAAAAATCTCATTAAACAAAAAACTACAATATATATTTTTTAGGGATACAGCTTTTTTTTTTTAGTTGTTAGTTTAGTTAGTCCCCCAAAAATTTGTATGCAATTCCATACTTGTGTTCCCCATAATACTGATACTCAGGTCTTATAAAGTCCCATTTGAGCGTTGTTATGGTGCATTCACTTAGCCAGGTATTTCTTATTGCTGTCTTCAAAAAGTACAAACCTTAATAATACTTAATATAAGATGTTTAAAATAAAACTAGAATATTTTTTTCACTACTACAGGAGTGGTTTATTTCAAGCAGATGAAAAGATTTATTTGTAAATATTTAAATGCTATTATTTTCTTCACATTTTTATTTTGGAAAAATTTATTTTTTTTGTCCTTTAAACATTGAGGTATCAGGAATATTTTTCCATAGCCCTTTGTTCTAGTTGTAAATTAACTTTGCATAACTTGAAAATAAATCATTCATTTTAATCAATCTTTACTCTGGATTTTCTATATGTAGATAAGCCTAATTATACATGCACTTGATTTTAGTCTGGTCAATTAACAAGACAAAGGAGTGTGCATCTACACTCAGCCAAAGCCTCATACTCAAGATTCCATCAACTTGTGAAACGGACAAAATTTTCTGACAATTTCCTGTTCCATGTTAACTTTGTTTTAAATGGCAGTTTTCAATTCTATAACTAGACCTTTCTTAGTTTAACAACGGTTAAATTTAACTTGCTAAAAAATTTTGTAGAAACTCCACATACTCAGATAATGTATAAGAATGCACTAGAAAAAAAACTCACTCCATTTCAACCAGCTTAATTTATTAATCATTTAGGTCAAATGCAGTTCTAAAAAGCTAACAATGGAAGGAAAACACCCCAACTTTAGACTTAACCTTCCAGTGCAGCTCAAACTCTTGGGTATGAAGCTTTGCTTCACTAAATATTAAAATCAAGCTGATAGAGGAAACTGGAAATATCAAAAACTAACATAAAAACTATTTTCACTTTTTTCTTTCTCCACTCTTTACACCCTTTTAGCAAGCAAATTGAAATGTGGTCTGGTTAACACTTATTGATAACTATAATGAAGCAAATTGAAATGTGGTCTGGTTAACACTTATCAAGTATAATGAAGTAAATTGAAATGTGACCTGGTTAACACTTATTGATAACTATAATGAAGCAAATTGAAATGTGGTATCGTTAACACTTATCAAGTATAATGAAGCAAACTGAAATGTGAATTGGCTTATTGATAAGTATAATAAAATGAGTTTGATTTTTGGGATATATTTCATTCACATGTTCCATTCGTCACCTTTCACATTACAAGAAGAGGATTGGGTCAATAACTCTATGCATAAAATAAATTAGGTTTTCACTGTACAGTATAAATAGTAAAGAAAAGATTTGGTGTTTAGTCTAATGAATTAATCCAACTGTTACAGATTTTTTTTAAATTAAGTGCAGCAAACAAATGTATAGTAAAATACAAAATAATATAAACACAGGTAACACTGGAAAACAAAATCAAATTTCAGTTCAGCAGGGTTTCCTTTACTTATTGTATTTCTCTACTGTAAACAGCTGCAACCTTGTTTTTACCTTATTTAAGAATACAAGTTGGGTTTTAATCTTTAGCTGTACAAATGTTGTGGACATAAAAAATTAGGGTTGTACAAAGACTAGGTTTAATAATGACATTTGAATACACACACAAATCAGAGGATTTTAAGTTGGGAGACTATTTAAAATTAACAGAACTTCATTCAGCTATTGCCTCTTGAAGGCTGACTATAGGGATAAGATGAAATATGTGGAGACAGATTCTGTTGATGTCTACAAATACAGAACAGAATGATGCAGACCACAGGAACGACGAATTTTTAAATATTTTAAAACAATTTTTGTTTTGTTAGCACTATCACATAAGTTAAGTTTAATGAAAATAATAAAGGATCTCATTCTTTTAAAAATTAGTAAAACAAATTATAAATCACTTCTAGTTGTTAAAAAATGGCTTGACACAATAAATGGGCCTAAGTTAAACTGATATTTTTTGTCAGTTTTGAAAAAGTTCTTGTAAAATTTAGGGGAGGGATTAGCTGATGCGCGCGCAGACGCCTTGTTCATATCCTGTAATTGTATATATAATATGGTCAAATATGTATATCAGATTGGGTTTTGACTGTTTCAGTGTCGTCACTAGGCAGGTGCGGGGGGTGCGGTCCGCACCGGGTGACACCCACCCTAGTGACGCAACTGACCGTGTTATTTTCTTCTTGCCGCATGTCAATGTCCATACTGAAGCTAATGATTGGTAATCTTAAACTTGAATGTCAGCTAATATATTGGTGCACCTCCTTTGACAAACAACAGCCTAAGTTGCAAGTGCATTAAGCTGTTGCAACTTAGGCTGTTGTCTCCCTGTAATGATCTCGTCCAACCAAATAAATATTTTATCACCATTGGACACTTAAAATCTCCATTTCGATATAGATCAATCGTTTCTGACAAAAATATTGGCTTGCAACAATTTAAGTAAAGAGCTTATGATCTGAGAGAAAGATTTAGATTCTAACTCTTCGAAGATAACAATTAAAAAAAACATTATTTGTAAGTTACTTAAAGCAAAAGACTTCATTTCTTGCAGTGGCGTCACTAGAGCGAGGGGTGCGATCCGCACAGGGTAACACCCCAGTGGAAAAAAAATGCACTTCCCCCCCAAAAAAAAATTAAAAAATACCAAATTTAAAATGTGACATAAGCAAGATCATAAATTATAAGAATGGTTGAATAAACATTTTCTCAATGGGGAAAAAATCAATAGCAAGATTTTCTTGTTTGATAAACAGTGGGCATGTCCACAATGAGAAACTCGCGGGAAGAGTGAAGAACATTTATCAGGCTTTCAAATTTGGAAAATTTTGTTAACCGGACTCTAGCTTCAAAAATTGACAGGGAAGTCCTTGCTATGATTGACGTATAGATGGGAAAACAGAAGAACAACTTGTGCTTATAGATTGTTTGACATCGCATTGTTTCTAGCAAAGCAAAGATTGGTATATGGTGGCGAATTGAAGAAAACTTTTCATTGAATAATGGATTTTTTTTTCTTGGGATTGTTTTAGCAAACCACTCAAGGGATATACTTATCAGAGATCAGAGACATAAATGCTGCAAGGTTCTCTGGTATCACGTTTTACAGCACACCTAACATAGATCTCTAAAGTTGTAAGATATATTAACAGTAGCAATGGTAATGTTTAAATGACAAAAATCTTGTAGGATATTTCTCTTGAAGTGGACCAAAAGCTGATGGTATCAGTTCTGATAATTTAAAACACCTGGAAAGAGATAGACTTAACGTATTGATATGATGAGCTCAGGGACAATGCAGGGACAATGGTAAAGCAGCTACAATGTCAAGGATTCACGAAGAAGTGCAGGCAGTAATAAATGAAGGACAGAAAAGAAACTTGAATGGATGTGTAGACCGTTTACTTCAGTTATGTGGGTCAAAATTCTTAATCAGAAAATACTTCCAACAGACATTTTCTCGGTTTTCTAGAAAAAGGTTTTCTTTTTTAGCCACTGCTACCAATCGCTAGGATATTTTAATCAATGATAGAGGGTCATATGAACAACTCGCTGGTTTGCTCATCGTGTTGCTGTTAGATCCATGAAAGAACGATTTTATGAAAGTGTGATGGCGAAAATCGTTGCCGTCTCTCTGAAAATACAAACACTAGAGGCGCAGTGCAAAGAAGATTGCCAGCTCACTGTGAATACATACATACTTTTCATTCCTCGACTTTCTAAGTATGTACTGTGAATACATGCAGACCTAGCTTTCATTGCTTGACTTTCTTGTTGGCAGATGTACTGAGGGAAAGTTAACTAAACACAAGAGTACCTTCAAATGAAAGTGTTAATTATTGGCAAAGTGGTGGCTAAGCTACATCACTTCAACATTTACTCTACGAAATATGTGACAAGTTAGCTCAAAATGTTATTGAGATAACTTTTGTTAAATCAAACTAAGATGTCATTGCAACAGAAAATAAGTCTTAACAATATGAAAATATCAGGAAAGTAATCTTAAGATGCCGGATTCACTATTCAAATAGAGAACAAGAGTTTAGTGCACCAATCTCTTTTATACTGGGCCAGACAAGATATGTGAACAGAAATACTACAACTAGAATGCAGCAAAGTTTTGAAGGACGTCAACGAATCTCTACCAGCATTTGATTTAAACCTTTAACTGTTTCTTGCCAAATGCATGTTTAGGTGGCATCATGTGAAAAGAAGCTTTGGAAAACTAAAGTTAATTAACAACTATTAATAACTTAAAAAAAAAAGAATTTAAAATCAAGCAATTATGATCATTGAAAGCGAAGTCGCAAAATATATTGAGTTTAAAGTTATTTATAAGTGTTCAAATTTGAAATCCTGAAAAGGAAATTTAAATTTTTATTTTTTCTAAAGTTATTGTACACTTTTAAATGTTAACAAAATATTTTCTTTTCAAGTTTTTGCACCGATCAATAAACTTTTCATAAAGTTGCTTTTTTTTGGTTTCATTATACGTCCTCAGGAAACTAGCGCTATATAAGGTTAACAAGTTTCCACTAAGAGCTGTTTAATGTTTACTTAGGAAAGCATGTTCAGATGATGTTTAATTTGTTTATAATTTAAAAATCGTAGATGTTAATGTATGTATAATAATTAACGATAATATGTCAGAGAAATAAAACAGAATCGATGCTCATTCTAACGTTGTGTAACAGCACTCAATGAACTGTATTATTGCGCAAAAAAAAAGAACTAAACAACGAGAGTTTTTAATTGGGAAGAATAAGTGGAACGTACGCTAGGGGTGGGGGTGACACCCTGATCTTACCGCACTGGGTGACACCCACTCTAGTGAACGCCACTACTTTCTTGTCATAAGCGTGATAGGCCTACTACAGTATTATATTTCACCCCAAGAAGATATATGTGGGCTATATCGTGCAATAAAACATTTGGAGTCAGTTGATATAATTCAGATCGGTTTCGGTTTCAACACCAGGAACAAAAAACAAAAAAAAAAAGACGGAACTATTTAATCATTTAATTTGTCAAATGGTGTAGCATCAGCCCTGCAGATGACTTAAAATGCAAGGATTAATTTTTAAACCTTGAGTTCCTCGAGCGACTTTAATAAATTGAGGTTGCATGACTACGTTTCTCTCTATGTATAGGCCTATATAGTATATATATATAATTATATATATATAAATAAGTTCTCTCCAGGAATGTTCACGTACAGAATAGTAGTGATGAGTAAATGGCCACCTGACCCGTACAACCTTAACAATGCATCATCATCTGGATCTAATTAAACGTAAATAAAAAAAAATGACTGTAAATCAGCTAAATATTGTTACTATCTTATAAATAACAGGCGTTCCTTCAAAAGAGAAGATTGCCTTTAAAAAAAAATTAGGCCTACGTTGTATTGCCAGTACTGTGAATGTATGTTTAAAAAAATTTGAATTTCAGAGTCCTCCTTTTTTTTTTATATAGCGGTATTTAATAAAGGAAAGGGGGAAAAAGAGTATCGCTTCTTCTATATGGTGTCAAATTAAATTGCTGAGCTAGCAAAGTGACTTGTCCGTGCTGAGGAATACACAGGTAAAATGACCACTTAAAAGGCGACTTAATTATTTTTTTCACACTTTCTTCTTGAGTAAACTAACAAATGTTAGAAAAAACAGACAATTTATCTGGCAAATTTACATATAGGGCAACCTTGTTAAAATTACATCAGGCTATATCATCGTCTATTAATATAATGCATAAATAACGGTACCAGAAAGCTATTATAAAGATAACAAGCGGCGAAAGGATTTCCTTTTGTTTGATTGTGTAACAGTCCTTAATGGCTATGTAGAGAGCGCATATAATTAACATTATCTTTAGGACGGGGGCATATCCTGAAGCCACATGAAGGTCGTGGTATAAAACTCTCGTGTCACCCTCAAATTGTACCACTTTCTCCGCCAGCATAGATCGGGGCGGACATAGATCTATCTATTTCGTACTGAAATAGGTAGAACAATGATGAAATAGTTTGGAAAGGAAATTAAGTGGTGTTTTAATAGTATTCTGACCATTTTTTACTGTGTGATATTTAAAAAAAACACTTTAGTAAACAACAGTGTTTTTTTGGTGTTCAAAATATATTTTATTGTGTGCATTCCTCGTTGGTCTTGTTACGTCACTAGAGTTCAAGCGCCACCTTACGACAGTCACATCCACGATGGCGTCGAGTAAAGTTAACCAAAAGGTAAGGAGGATTGTACGAGTGTTAATTTTCGAAAATATCATACTTTATTAGATAAGAATCTGCTTTTTGAAATCAGGAAGATATATTTAACTAATTGAAATTTATTAACTGTAGTGGTATGCTTTGTCCTGATTTTTTTTTAGTATTCTATAGATCTAACCCTGTCTCTCATGTTGTTTTTTTTTGGGGGGGGGGGCTATTTTAGGCAGATTTCTAGATCCTAGACGTTATTTCCGCATTCGGTTAGGCCTGTATAAAAGTACGGTCTTATCTAGATTATATTTTAAAGACACGTTTATTTATTGAATTCAGTACTGAATTTTGATCTACAAAATTTATATTAAGATTTGTTTCAACCACACTCTTTATTTCGTTAGATAAAGAGGTATAGACTATAGATGTAGTCTATATTCTAGATAGAAAAAAAAAAGGTTCATCCGGCTCATAAATATTCATGCGCCCCTAAAGGTCAGCTAGAGGACGTTTTAGAGGTTGTCAGCACAAGTCATATATAAACCTCTACCTCCCCAAATAGTATAAGAAAAAAAAGGCAAACAATTTGATCATCTTTTGAAAGTTATTTAAGGACCAAATGAGTCATTGAAACCCTTTTTTAGTTAAAAATAGGTAGATAATATTAAAAAATTTAATCTACTTAAATTAGAATAATAAGACCCAAACTTAAAGGAAAAACATTATTAAATGCAGCCCAGTACTTGTAGACCTAAGAGTTTAAGTAGTCTACACAATTAAGTTACACAGACATATAGGCCTATACATATATATAGAGCCAAATCACATGTATTTTGAATGTAGTGAATAGTAGTGATTAAAATTTTTAAAATAGTTTCTAACTAATATTGAGATACCGTATTAGACTACATTTAGTGAGACCAGTGACAAGCGATAATTTGACAAGTTTTGGAATACACATCAAAACAATCTAATTCATTTATCTAGAAGCATATTTTAAATTATTATAAAGTTTAATAAAGCACTATTTTAGTTTATCTACCATTAAAATTACTAAAAGTTGTTAAAATAAGTAACTTTTCTTTTATTTATAAATAAATAAGCAAAAAACAATGATTTCTAATGCTAAATGTAATTTAGATATTCAAATAATTAATTTAAAATAGATCATATCACTTTCATTATAGTTATGGTCAAAATTTTAATATGATTTAATTCTAATCAACAAAAATATATTTAATACTATGCCCAACTTTGAAAAATCTTGTTTAAATGGGTTTCATGCTATAATCTCAGTCAATGATACCCAATTATTTATACTACTCAGAGGGAGTGTTCCTTGTCACTCAATGAATTAGTTGAGCATATCTAAATAATTTTCCCTTCACAATTTTTTTTACAGAAATAATTTTAAATGATATGTAGTAGCAGTATGGCTAAAGATAAAGTGTCATCAACCTTTCTCAGATTGAATTTAGTCAGGCCTGGTTTAAAAGTATTTGTTCAAATCATCCTAGGATTTCGAACATTAGTAAATTACAACAATTTGCTGAATTCTTGAAAACAAATGGCATCATTTAAAAAAAAGGTGCATTAACTGTTATACTTCATGATGTTCTATTTACGATATTTACTGAGCATTTATACTACAGCTGGTGTATTCAGATATTGAGCCTGAGAAAAATGTAGTTCTGATATTAAATATATGTAGTATGGCTTTTCTAAGTTAATAAATAAAAGAAATTACCCGGTAGTAAAAAAAATAAAATTAAATTTTTATTGTATGTTTTATTTAAAATGACTGGTTAATAACATAAACATAGTGATGTGTCAACCATTTCTACAGTAAGTAGGGAGGAATTATTATTAGTATAGCTTTTATATAGCGCTACCTTCATGCTTATAGCATGCTCAGAGCGCTTTGATCCAATCTCATTTGTGGGGGTGGGGGGGTATCTAGGAGTTGGTTTTCTGAGCTGCCTTTAGGCGCTCAGTAAACGCAAATCTGCCAGAGTCGGGTGTCGAACCTCTAGCTCCCTTCTAGGTAGCCAAGTTCAAGCGCACTTAGCCCATTGACCACGCTTCCCATGGAATGGGTTAGATTTTAGTCAATCATCTCCTAAAAGTCTTATTAATGGTGAAATCATAAAACTCAAACATTAGTGATTTCTCATGTGATCAACTCAGATTCTTTACACTGACAACCAGCTTCTATTATTGTAATGTACCTTTAAAAATCATATAGCTTATGTCCATTTGCAAAAAAAAAAAGTATTGAATGTATTTAATATAAATGTTTATAATACTATTTTTCGAATAAGATATGATTTATATTATCAATTTATATATATATATATATATATCCAATTTAATCAAAAACATTTTTAATTCAATCAGACATAATATAGCTTAATGATTAATCACACTTTTATCAGATAAAAGACAAAGAAAAAAATATGTTGAATGATATTCTTCCTGTTTTTTTTTTTTTTTTTTTCTCCTAATATTATTCCACTGTTTACATTGATACAAATGTGAAAGCATCATTCAATCATAAGAAATGTACTTAAAAAGAATTGTAACTTGGGCCATAGGGATAAAATTTATATACAAACTGATATCAAAATTCACATTCACACTCAAAATGTAAAAAAAAAAAACAACAAACTTTAAAATGTTATTAGTGTCTTTTTGTATAAGGAAAAAAAAAGAATTTTTTTAAAATTCAAACCACATGAAATAGAGATTGTGAAGACCAGAGTACATCTGTCCTTGTTGATATATTAATGTGTGCTTGTTACTAGAACATTTTATTTTTTTCAACTTTTTTTTTCTGTATTGAAAGCTTTCCTCAAAGTTTATATTGTGTTGTTGATTATAGATTATTTTAAGTTTTACAGCACTGTGACTGGAATATAATATTCTAATTGGCCACCCTTAGAATACTTGGCCAAGAGAAAATAAAAGGCATCCAAGTAGTTACAATAGATCCAAGACTCACAGTGAAGATCATAGTCTGTGGTTAATATAGTTTTGTTATTCTAGGCTTATCTCTAGTGAGACCACATCCAAGAATTGGGAAGATCATAATCGTGCAACAGAATCCTCTTTTTAGAAATTGAATATTTTAGTATCACAAATTTGCATCTCAAAATAGGTGAACATAGATAATATGCTAAAAATAAAATGCAGATAATATGCCAAGAATAAAATAGAAATAATACGATGCATAAAAACTTGACTGTCAAAGACTAGGTCTTACTCTCTTATTTTGAATCTGCCTAAAATGAATTTCTCCAATAGTTTATAAATAAAACAATAACAAATTACAACAGAAGAAACAGTACTTTCTAGCATCCTTAGCTATATTTTAAGATTTACCCATAAAAAAAGAATGCAGAAAACATTTTGTCATTCTGGCAACCAACACACTATATTAATGATAGTGAACACATTCTCATAGCAATACAGTCACGTCTTTTAAAAATAATTACCTCAGGCATATTTTATTACAAATCCTGTTGCCTGAATCTATCTTCCCAAAGAAGCTGAATGAAAAGTTAATGCTTACACTTTTGGGCTAGCAAAATTGCCTCTGGTCAGAAAGAACATATATATATATATATGAAACCAGTGCTTCACTTGACACCTTATATATATATAGTTTATACTGAGTTGTTTCTTTATCTGGTGATATTTATAAAGGACCTCTTATGTTGTGACTTGTAAGGATATATATATATATATATATTGTTACGACTTTGGAGTAGACTAAAGAAAGTTAACTCACTGATTGTTAGTTCGCCGATATCCTTCTGGTTGCAGAAGCACAATCCACTATGAACAGTCAATAATCCAAGTAATCAAAATAATTTCACAGTTCCCCTAATCAAATGTACATGCAACAATTCACAAAAACCGATTCAAGAAAAAAAAAAACAATCCTCCGTTGAAAAAAATCCTCGATCATAACTAAAGTCTCTTAACACATTTTACCATAGTCAATGTTATTTACGCCCAACAGCATAAACAAAAATCACCCTACTTTGCATGTGGAAACAAAAGGTGGTTAGTCAGGGAGGAACAGGGTTACAACAATATATTCATCCATCCATCCCAGTGCCTCTGCACATCTTTCTATTTGATCTGTCCTGTGCTTTATGTCTTTATGTCTGGACTCTAAGCTACTGTAGATCTACATGTATATCATCAAGCCACCATATTCACTGTCTGCCTTTGAGGCACCTGTTTTTTAGTTTTTGCAAATGAACAATATTTGCTCCTTTCTCTGGCATTCTTTCCGTCACTAAGGGGGGCGGGGGTCTTTGTATAGCTGGCATATTTCTTGGTTGATGCTAGTCCTCCATCCAGTTTCCTCATGTATGGCACCATAAGTTTTTCTGGGTATTTTCCTTTCTCAAGTATTTAGCAGATTTTCTGTTGTTTTTGTCAGCGTCCAGGTTATATGTTTTAAGCATATCCATTCAGAATGAAATGAGTATATTTTGTTTTTTTTAAGGGAGGCCCTCTGGCTTTCTCTCCATTCAGAATGAAATGAGTATATTTTGTTTTTTTTTAAGGGAGGCCCTCGGGCTGAAAGCTACAGATATGCAGTTACACCATCGGGAGATGACAAAAAGAAGAAAAAGAAGAAGGGGGAGGAGAAGTTGGATGAACTTAAACAGGAGTTGGATATGGATGAGCACAAGATCCCCATTGAAGAATTGTACGAAAGAACTGGGGCAGATCCTAACAATGTAAGAAGATAAGCATTTTATATATAACCAAAAAAATGTATATTAAAACATTTATAAGAGATTCATTTCATTTGCTTTTTTTTTTTTTTTTTTTTTTTTTTACTTTATTAGATTTAGGAACTAAAATTACAATTTATTCAACAAACGTCAAGCTTAACACAATGTTATTTTATAAGCCTTTTGTTGTTGTAGGGCCACAGTGTGGAAAGAGCAAAGGAAATCCTGGCCAGAGATGGCCCTAACCAACTGACTCCACCAAAGACAACGCCAGAGTGGGTGAAGTTCTGCAAAGTGTTATTCACAGGATTTTCACTTTTACTTTGGATTGGTGCTATATTGTGTTATATTGCTTATTCCATTCAAGCTTCTCAGGCAGAGGATCCACCTGGGGATAATGTAAGTACCTTTTTCTAAGAAAAAATATAAAACCCTATGCTGTTTCAAAGAGGTATAGTAGACAACCTTTTTGTACATAGGAAGCCAGAAGTTTAACCTGTATAAGTTTTGCACTTTCTATGATTTTCCTTAAGAACTGTAAAATTAAAAAAAACAACATATTTTTGTCAAGATAACAAAAATTGAATAAAACAAGTCGGGGGGGGGGGGGGCTCCTACTTCTTTTTTTTTTGTTACTATTATTCTCTATCTCTTTTTTTTTTTTAAGTCTGTGTTTTTTTATAGCTAAATAGCATTTTTTAATTCTGTCAAACCATAACAATGCTACATAATTAGAGCACATCCATTTTGATATCGTCATTTTGACCTTTCCACCGCATCGCCTTTTTTAAAAAAAAATTTTTTTTTAGCCATCTCTTCTTGTATATGAATATATAATTTTGTCATCTACAGTTATATCTAGGTATTGTGCTGACAGCTGTAGTGGTGGTTACTGGTTGTTTCTCATATTATCAGGAAGCCAAAAGCTCACGTATTATGGACTCTTTCAAAAACATGGTTCCTCAGGTGTGTGTAATAAAACTTATTTAATGTCGCCATTAAATATTAACTTATTCTATCTTTCCATTTTTTAAAAAAGGTGCTTTTCACTTATATCAAAGCAAAGATCCAGAACTCTATAAAAAAAAAAAATTAAATGACTGCTTATGAGATTCATTTTAGTTGCTTTTTGGGGGGAGAGGCATTACATTTGACATGTTGAATGTTCATTACATTTGACCAGGCAAATACAAAATGAAAACACACAAATTGAACAATAAATCTAGTTTTAAAAATGTAAAGATTAATATAGACTTTTTGTTTTTTGGTTTTATCCATTGTGGTATTAGTAATTTGATTTTAAAAATTTAAATTTACACATTTACACAAAAAATTAACTGTATTTATCTTATTTAACTACTACTAAAACAGAGAAATAAGGAAAAAAAACAAAGAACTTCGATCCAACTTACTGACAAACTAGCCCTAAAACACCATCTACCCAAAAACAGAAAAAATTACCAGATTCTCAAACTTAACTACAAACAACCAACCATTAAAACACACTTAATAAATAATACTCTAACAAAAGAATCAAATCCATTTGAGTTCAAAGTAGGCACGCTCGAAACAATTGTTAACCATCCAAAAACAGCCATCCATATATATACCGACGGATCAGCCTTCAAAGCAACCATCAATGCTGGTCTCTGTCCCTTCCTGGTCTTCCCCAAAAATAAACACTTTGAAATAGTGTACCCTGCGATGACCACTGCTCAAACTTCCAAGCTGAAATTGAGGCAATTACCATAGCTTTGCAGACAGTCGAAAACAAATTAAATGAATTATTTTTCCTTGGCACAGTCTGCAAAAGAGCTGACAGCTCAGCAGCAAAAAGCTGGCTTGAAGAAGAAGAATCTTATTTATTTTGTACTAGACATGGAGATCCCATAAAAAAAAATAATTTTAAAATCTTTTGTAACGTTCTATTGCATTGTGCTGCATTAGAAGTGTATACATCTTTCTCTACCTCTTATCACATCATGCCTTCTTTGGTTTATCTAAGAAATTGAGATGATAAGAAAGATTATCTAAAAAACAAAAATGTTTTTTATTTTCAGATATCTTTTTACTGAAAAAAATTAAATTTCTAATTTATACACATTTTTCAATATTGTGTAGATACATATTATAAAAAAAACGCAAAAAATAATTTTCTGCTACCCAGTTAGTGCTCTATAAATGTTAAACTTTAAAAATATATATTTGAAAAATGTTTCATCACATTTTTTTTCAATTAAATATTTTAAAGCTGAAAGAATCCTTTCATACTGAAATATATTTCTATTTTACTTGTATAATTTCAGTATGCAATTGTTGTTCGAGGAGGACAGAAATTAAGTATTCGTGCTGAAGAGTTAGTACTTGGTGATATAGTTGAAGTGAAATTTGGAGATCGTGTACCTGCTGATATCAGAGTGATCTCTGCCCATGGTTTCAAAGTAATATACTAGCTCATAATGTTTAGATAAATATGATGTAATAGGTTTTAAGTTAATCTCTGTGAGCTATGCTTGTTTTCATTACTTAACATGCAACACATCTTACTACAGGTAGATAACTCTTCACTAACTGGAGAATCTGAGCCTCAGACAAGAACTGCTGAATTTACACATGAGAACCCACTTGAAACTAGGAATTTAGCTTTCTTTTCTACCAATGCTGTTGAAGGTACATTACTCTAGTTGTTAGTAACTTACTGCTTGCCACTACTTACTGTCTTGTGTAAAAAAATATATTATATTAAATTCTAATGCAAGTACATTTCTGTTAACATTTAGTTGTTTTCCAACTAGATGAGATTTATTGCTTCTTGATCTTGCACAAAGGATTGTCATTCACTTTTAATAGCCATTTTGTGCATATTTATATTTCAAGGTTGTGACTTATTGATAAGAATTACATTTTTTGTTTTATAATTTTGTTGACAAAAAAAATGAACTTCATTGCTCAGTGTTTCACTATCCCTCTAAATTTTTAAAAGAAAAATCATTTGGAATTTTTTTCTCTTAATATTTACATTTTTTTTTAGGAATAAATGTTTCAAACCTTTAATAAATTGTATTTAGGAACTTGCCGTGGCATTGTGGTCAAGACTGGGGATAACTCTGTGATGGGACGTATTGCCAACCTTGCTTCAGGCCTGGAGGTTGGAGAGACCCCTATCGCTAAAGAAATTGCCCATTTCATTCATATCATTACTGGTGTGGCTGTGTTTCTTGGTGTTACCTTCTTCATCATTGCTTTCATTCTTGGATACTTCTGGCTGGACGCTGTCATTTTCTTGATTGGTATTATTGTGGCCAATGTACCTGAAGGTCTTCTAGCAACTGTCACTGTAAGTAAATTTAATTTGCTTTCTCGAAAAATTAAAGGAACAAACAATAATGGTCTGTTGTGCATTTTTAACCTACGTGATCAAAACTTTATACCATTTATTTAATTCAGATTTTTTTTTAAAGGTGTGCTTAACACTGACTGCCAAGCGTATGGCCAAGAAAAATTGTTTGGTCAAGAATCTGGAGGCTGTGGAAACACTGGGATCCACTTCAACCATTTGCTCTGATAAGACTGGAACTCTGACTCAGAACAGAATGACAGTAGCTCACATGTGGTTTGATGGACGCATTATTGAAGCTGATACAAGTGATGATCAATCCAGTAAGAATTTAATAAAGATATTGTTTCTTTAATGTAATAGTTTACAATATTTTCTTATTACCACTTATTAAAAAAAAAAAAAATTTAATTTTGCCTAGATGCCTCCTACTCTCGCAATGACCCAACCTGGATGAGCCTGGCACGTATTGGTATGCTCTGCAACCGTGCTGAATTTAAAGTGGGACAAGAAAATGTACCAGTACTTAAAAGGTAGTTGACAACTCACTTATGGAACTTTTTTTTTTTTTTTTACCAGATCACTTTTGGTCAAATTTTCATCTTTAAAAAAATAACTTAATTCTCATTTTTTTAAGGGAGTGCAATGGTGATGCTTCAGAATCTGCTTTGTTGAAATGTGTTGAGCTGTCAATTGGCAATGTTACAGAGTTCAGAAGACGCAATAAGAAAATTAGTGAAATTCCTTTCAACTCAACAAATAAATATCAAGTAATTTTTCTTTATTTTATCAACAATTATCATTAAAAGCTCATGTATATTGTGTTCTCAAAAGTTGTTTTTTTTCATAATCTAGATTTTTAAAAAAAGTTCCTATAAATTGTTTAATGCTCTTTCTAGGTATCTATTCATGAAACTGAAGATCCCAATGACCCAAGCTTCTTGCTGGTAATGAAGGGTGCACCTGAGAGAATTATGGACCGTTGCTCCACAATACTAATGCATGGCAAGACACAACCCCTAGATGACAATTTCCGTGATGCTTTCAATGTTGCCTATCTCGAGCTGGGTGGACTTGGAGAAAGAGTCTTAGGTCAGTTCTCTTTCAATACAGCCCTGGCACTATTAATTAAAACTTTAAAAATATCTTCTAATTTTGAACTTTAACAAAGCACATTTTAATGCTGGATTATAATTTAAAGGATAGATGTTTAAGAATTGCTGTACATGTTGATGAATGTACTTTTTTAATTTTTTTTTTCTTTGTTTTAATCTAATTTAAAATGATTTCCTTCTTCAGGTTTCTGTGACTATGTTTTACCATCATCTGAATTCCCACCCAACTATCAATTTGATCCTGAAGGTCCCAACTTTCCCATTACTGGACTTCGTTTTGTTGGTTTAATGTCTATGATAGATCCTCCTCGTGCAGCTGTACCTGATGCTGTAGGCAAATGCAGAAGTGCTGGTATCAAAGTCATTATGGTTACTGGTGATCACCCCATTACTGCCAAGGCCATTGCAAAAGGTGTTGGAATTATTTCTGAAGGCAGCAAGACTGTGGAAGATATTGCTGCTGAGCGAGGATGCCCAGTAGAAGAGGTGGACCCAAGAGAAGCTAAAGCTGCTGTTATCCATGGTGGTGACCTCAGGGACATGACCCCTGCTCAGATTGATGAAATTCTAATTAACCACAGTGAAATTGTATTTGCTCGTACATCACCCCAGCAGAAGTTGATCATTGTTGAAGGTTGCCAGAGACAGGGACAGATTGTGGCCGTAACTGGTGATGGTGTCAATGACTCTCCTGCACTCAAGAAAGCTGATATTGGTGTTGCCATGGGCATTGCTGGAAGTGATGTCAGTAAGCAGGCTGCTGACATGATCCTCTTGGATGATAACTTTGCATCAATTGTTACTGGTGTTGAGGAAGGACGTCTCATCTTTGACAACTTAAAGAAGTCCATCGCTTACACTCTGACCTCAAACATCCCTGAGATTTCCCCTTTCTTGTTGTTTATCCTGGCTGACATTCCCCTTCCTCTTGGCACCATCACCATCTTGTGTATTGATCTTGGCACAGACATGGTGCCTGCCATCTCACTGGCTTATGAACAGGCAGAGCTGGACATCATGAAGAGATTGCCCAGAAATCCTCTTAAAGACAAGCTTGTCAATGACAGGTACATTTTTAAAAAAGACTTGTTTAAATTTATACTCATGCAATATTTGTTGAATTTTCTTACAATGTTTAGTTGAAACTTAAGTTGAGTGTTGTGTTTCAGATTGATCAGTATGGCCTATGGTCAAATTGGTATGATCCAAGCCACTGCTGGCTTCTTTACATACTTTGTTATTATGGGTGAGAATGGTTTCTGGATGAGCCGTCTCCTTGGTATTCGCAAAGAATGGGATTCTTTGGGTATTAATGACTTGGAGGATTCATATGGTCAAGAATGGGTAAAGTCTTTAAAATGTTTTTATATTTCTGTAATTGAAAGTTATTCTAATTTATTTAAGTTATGTAATTCCAAAGTTTCTCTGAATTTTGTATGTCCTTTCTTTCTTCTCAGACTTACTCCCAACGTAAGAAACTTGAATACACATGCCACACTGCTTTCTTTGTGTCTATTGTGATAGTGCAGTGGGCTGATCTCATTATTTGTAAAACAAGGCGTTTGTCCCTGTTCCAACAGGGCATGAAGTAAGTCTTTATGCCATAACATCAGAGTGTGCATTTATTTAAAGCTTGAGCGCAGATCTTTTAAAAATTTACAAAATGTCTATCTTAAGTGTTTCAAATGTGTTCAAATGATTCTTCACTAATAGAGTTAAAATAGTGGGGTTTTTTTTGTTTTCATCTAAAAAAAATGGAAGAGAATTGTATGAAAATCCAATGTCTAGTTAAAAAGTAATATACAGATAGTAATAATGAAGAAATAACATTAAGTTTTTAATTCCTTGGTATTTTAAGTAGACTTCATTTAAAAAAATGAAAATGGTATAAAATTAGAGCATTACATGTGAATCTTATTAATAATTTATGAACTTTTGGTCATGTAGGTTTAAAAAAAATGATGAAAGTGAAATCTATTTTTTTATTTTTTAGAAACCATCGTTTAACTTTTGGATTGTTCTTTGAGACTGCCCTAGCTGCTTTCTTGTGTTATTGCCCTGGATTAGACAAAGGTCTTCGTATGCAACCTCTTAGGTAAGGAACCATGTTGGAGATGAGTATTGTAGGGGAGAATATAATAATTAAAAGTGATTAGTGTTTTATTATTGGTAATAGAAATATGGTTCCTCATTCAAATATTTTGTAAGCTTTATTACAAATTTTTTTTCATTTTCAAACTGCAGTTAATATTATTTAATGCTGATTTAAATTAAAATCAATATACAGTTAATGTACATAGCTGTTTCTTTACAAAAATTTAATATACTTTTCATATATTAACTGTTATTGTCCTACGGTTTCATAACACATATATACATATATATTTTGTCCGTTATTGAGATTTTTTTTTTTTTTTGTCTTGTCTAGATTCACTTGGTGGTTAGTTGCTTTGCCCTACAGCTTAGCCATCTTCATTTATGATGAAGTGCGCAAATTTATACTTAGACGTCACCCTGGAGGATTTGTGGAGAGAGAGACTTACTACTAGATAGATGCATAAAGAAAATAGTTTGTGTTTGTGTTGAATAATGAATCTGTCATGGAAAGTTATGAAGCAAAAGTTTTAAGTAGATTGCACCTGCAATGTAGGTTGTACTCATTTTTAAAACATGTATTCAATACATAAATTTATATATATATATACATTTACTTATTTGTGGAAAATGTGCTGTTATTTGGTTTCTGATACAAAGAAGAAAGTGTGTTTTCAGTGTACAAGTGGATGTAATATTTTGTTTATTAAATCTAAATCAATGTTAGTAAGAAATGAAGTTCATGTTTGGTTTTCATAGGTCAGTGTAGCAGTGTGACATGATTTGTTTCTGATGTATATTTCACATTATATTACCACTCAAATTAAAGGGTTTGTGAAATGTGTACAAAATGATTTTGCTTTTAATTTTTGTTTTTTTGTTTGGATTATTTTGTATAGTTGTATATGTAATTATTTTTGTATTAGGCTAAGCTGATCTATTAAGATTAAGGTGTGTATGTTTAAATGTTAACTTAGGTATTTGTATTGAGAGCTAATCTTGTTCCAATAAGTTGAGTAGCCTGGCAGACTCCAGCTCTCAATATACTTACAATCTGAAGGCTAGTCAGATGCCCCCCCTTCCCAACCTACATTTTTATTTGTATTGAAAGGGTTTATTAGGCATTAAGAAATACTAAGCAGTGAAGATGTTAAGAGGCAATTGAGATTTATTATTGTTCACCATTAAACATGTGAAGTAGCCTATTAAAAGTGTTTCTTTTTTTTTTTTTTTTTTTTTTTTGGCTTACATAATAGTTGCCCTCAGATGTTCATTGCACAACGCACTGTTTTTTTTTTGTTTGTTTCTGAATGCTATATAAACTCTGCCACATAGCAAAGAGAGGAAGAAATCTCTACGTAGCATGTTGAAGACTAAACAAAAGTTTTACAATCTACTTTTTGTTTCGGATTTAGTGTTCTGTATGCTTCTCCCCACATATGAATTTAAAAGTGTAAAAAAAAAAATGGTTGTTGATATTTTAACCCATATCATTTACTAGATCAATCTTTTAAATGTGGTTCCATTTATGTGCATTTGTTTTGATCCATGTACTGTTATTCATGCCCTAAACAGCATCATGTTTTTAAAAGCTGTTACTATAGGTCAGTGGACCGAACCAGCCAGGTTGTTCTCAATGCAGTATACAACAACGCAAGGTACACACCATCTAGATGTAATTATGGAAGACATGTGATAATAAAAATAAAACTTGATTTTTAAGCATCGCAGGATGAGGGATTAAATCAAGTTGAAGGCTTATGTGTGAAGTTTGGTTTGATGAAAAGGACGATTTGTACACATTTATGTTGTAATATATTTTTTACTTCTTTTTTTCCACATAAACTTTTTAAACAAAAATTAATGCTGATAGATGTAATAAGAGCTTTGATACTTCAACATTGTCAAGGGATAAGGATTTTCCTTCTTTATTCTTATTGACTTGTTGGTAAAATGGCTCATTGAAATGTTGTTTTTTTTTTTGTTTTTTTTTTTATTATAAAAAAATCATTTATTTTAATCAGGAATCTTTACTTTGTACTAGTTGTAGTTAATTGATTCGTGATTTGATTTGTTTGAGCCTGTGCAATTGTTGCACAAGTTTGTGATGTTTGGCAGGGGTATGTTTTGAGTACTGCAAGGAAAACTTTGAAGTCCTTTTCTCAGCACCCTCACCTTTCTTTACTCCCTCCTCGTGGGAACATTAATGCCTCTAACATTATGGCTTCTAAGCAGTATTAGAGCCTTTTACCTAGGACTCGTGAGGAGTGCTGATGGACAACTTTGCAAAATACACATTTTGTATTGATGGACCAGAAAAATGCATTTTAAAAGTTAAAAATGTGAATATTTTTATTATTCATTTGCTTCATTTAAAGATCTTGTAGCTAATTTATACCAGTTTATATATATATATATAATACATAGTATGTTTCAGTAGCAGTTGAACGTCCTAGACTTGTACTAGCATGTGTATTCATTCTGTTGTGAACATTTCAACAAGAACAAAATGATAGCTTCCTCCCAACATTCCATTTTATGTTTCCTTTTCTAGCCTTATTCCTGATTAAAAAAAACAACTGAATCAAATCCACCTTTAATTTAATTAGGTTCACTACTGTGTGTTTACCAAAGCTTTCTTTGATCCTGTTTATATATGCAGTGGTCAAACCAAATCAGATGGTTTACTTCTGTAACTATATGTTCTTACTTCATGCCTTTCTACTTAGGTAAGTGATAACTATCACCTTTTTTGTCTTATCAAGCAGATTTTGTTTTCTATGTTCTTACTATTAGTCACCTCTTATGTCATTTTTTAATGCAACTTTAATCGAATAAAGATCTTAATATCACTTCTTGTTCCATTTTGTGTGAGTTTATATGGAAGTATATGCAAGTCACAATGTGGGTGTTTGTATGTAGTAGTAGTAGATTGAAAGTTTGTAAAAGCTTGGCTATCTAAAGTTGAATGTATACATAAGTGCTGAGAGATTCTTCAGCATTTTGTCTGATTTAACACACCTTGTAATCATCTATATTTACAAGATTGATACATGGTGTTGCAGTTTACAAACCCAATAAATCTGAAGCAAACAAAAAATAGGGATGGAAGCTTATAACTTGGGTCTTTGTAGCAATCTATGACAGTGATTCCTCGTCACATCAAGACTAGACAAACTGTTTTTTTTTATATTAAATATAATTCTTTGTAAATTAATTTTTGGTAAGATGTGTTTGGCTTAATTCTGTAGCAAGAAGATTATATCCCCCGCCTTGTTAATCTGCATGCTGAAGCAAATCTCACACTTTGCAAGTCCTGATCAGGTCAAGAGCCTAGATGAGGGGTAGGCAACCTTTTACTGCCGAGAGCCGCATTAAAAATAAATTGGGGACTGGGGGGCCGCATATATAAATATATTTGCCCTCCCAATTGAGGAATTATAATAAGAGTTAGCAATTTCTTGAACTAATTTTACGAAGAATTTTTATTGGAATATGTTATTGTCAGTTTCAATCAACATTTCACCACAAATATGTAGTTGTACTTAATGTGAAGTATATAACTGTTTATTCTCGTGAATAATGTTGCGTAACCATGGACCTAGCTTACTAGTTATCATTGTGACTGCTGTCAAATTACAGTCAATAAGTGATATTTGAGATTTTGGCACATCAATAAGTATCGACCTGTTCTAGCACTTGATAATTTTTTTCAAACAAAACAAAAAGCATGTTCACAGATAAATGTGGTTCCAAATAATGTGAAAGTTTAGTGGGAACGTTTTCTAAAGTGTGGATATACAGCTTCTGGCACCCATGAAACTCCCACGAAAGAACTGACTGGAAAATCGGTGACTTGTCAGAATTTAAGTCATTGGTTAATATGCATGACTAAATACATAACGCGTAGGACGTAATCATCTTCTTTTTTGAAGTAACGTCTGTATTATATAAGATAGATAAGGTCATAATTTGCCAGTAGGTATGTCCTCTGGAGCTGAATCATCTTCTGCATAAATGGTGAGCTGAGGGTATTGAAATCTGGTTCAAGTTGCTGACGTCTTAAAATTTGCTTTCAAATTCCACAATCGAGGAATCCAAAAAGTCTTGTACATTTCAACAATTTCACTAGAAATAGTTTCACCTTTCAGATAAGGAAAATGATTAAAAAAACAACTAATTTCACTTGCTGGCCTCAAGAAATTTAATAACTTTGTTTAGAAAGAATTAAGATGCACATGCATTTCATGTGCAAACAACAAATTGCAATGCTCCCGAATTTAAACATGAAGTCTGTCTTCAACTCTTCTTTAGAAATATTAGTAACGAAGTCAATGTCTTTCATGGAACTTACGATTCCATGAGATTCCATCTTCTAATGCAAGGCCAACGGATACTATTGTGTGATCGAACATCGGAATGTTTTGTTTCCAAATCTTAAAGTACTTTTCGGAACTTCCAGTCATGGTCGGCCTTAGATAATTGGAGTCCCTAGGGTAGGCGAAGTGAATTTGGTGGCCACAAGTAAAATAGAAAAATATAAATTAACTGCGAAAAAAACTAAAATTATGCAGCTTATTAAAAACCTAGTGTACTTCAACAATAACAGTGAGGATACGTTTCGCTATTTCTTTAAAAAAAAAAAAAAGATACAATTATTAACCTCTGCGGGGCTATCAACAATCGTAGGCCTTACACAGATGCATAGTTTGCATATGTCTAAATCCGGTCCTATGCTTTTTATTGGGCAATTCATGTGCATCGGGTTACACATTAATGGTATTGAAAACAGATTTGTGGAAACTTTTGAGTTAATGGTTGTGGTATTGCTCTTTATTTTATTACAAAGTCTGTTTTTCTCAGTCTAAGCACAGTGTCCATCAGTTGTTACCCTTGCCATCTTGTACAAGCCAACCCAACACTTTCAAGACAGTTCTTCATAGCATTGAAAAAATACTGGCCTGGGCTTGTGTCTTTGACTGAATTTTTCGAAATGGGCCATTTAAAATATTTTCATTTACTTTGAACTTTTTAGAATGACGTTTAGGGACAATGTTTCTTTGGCTTCTTCATTATAAGTGATAAGAATCAAAAGTTTCAATAATTTCTATAGATATTTACAATTATTTATTTTTAATATGTTTGCATTTGTATATGTGTAATATGATTTCTTTAGGTGTTTGCGGGCCGCATAAAACACTTCAGCAGGCCGCATATGGCCCACGGGCCGTAATTTGCCCACCCCTGGCCTAGATGATTGATTAATTCTAAGTAAAAACATTTCTGTTGGACTCGTGTTATTGCTAGTTAATATGAAAGCGATCTTCGTGTAGGCTATGTGTGAATATGTCGACTACGTTTAATTTCACAGCATTTCCCCCCCCAACCCTAAGCTTTTGCATTTTGGTAAAAACCCAGGTCTAGCATGTGTTGATTGAGAGCAGAACGTACGTTCACAAACGTACCGTGTCATGGTTTCATTGCTTTTCTTGGAGGCAGGTCAGGATGACTTGTGAACCAGGCCAACTAGCAGACACTGAATACAAGCGTGCTATTACGCTGACGGAAGGCAGAGTATTCCACTGGACGCGTAGGTGGAACAAATAATGAAACGAACAACTTGAGTAAATAATTGGCTAATGAAGCGAGTTCGTATGTTACATAGAATGTTTACAATATGTATCATCAATATCATTCAATATTGATTAAAATATTGCACAGATATGCGAATAAGTGTTTATGCATGTATATTAAGACAGAGGTTCTCAAACTTTTTTGACCCAGGGACCCATTTACGTAGTTAAAACTTGCCTACGGACCCCTAAGTGAAAAAACTACATAAATGCTTATTATATAAATTAGTTCGTCTAAGAATAGTACATAACAGACATATAAAACAGCAGTGAGTGGCAAGTTATTAAAATTATCTGATCGGATAAACTGAATTTTACTATTAGCAACGAATTGAAGTGTATACAATTTTCACATTGCTGTGGATGATGTCTGGAATTTTAGACACCCGGTAATTAAGGCACCGGTAAATTGGGCACTTTCTGACAAGGCGGAAAATTATGCACTCTATAATAGCGATCTTAATTTTGAGCATATTTCTTTTTTTTTTCTAACTGCATTTTCATTATACAAAAGAAAAGTTGACAAAACGGGTACACAATGACAATCATGAGAATGCAGGGGAAAATGACTCCAGATTAAGATTCATTATATAAAGATAGTTAATATAATACAGTTAAAATCATTAAAGTTGGTATTTTTTATAACGTCAACAACAACCCTAACATATACGTTAACATTTTAAAACTTATTTTAAAAAATTAAGGTCGCTATTAAACATTTCCTAATTTTCCTGTGCCTATAATCTTCCACCTTCCAAAACGTTCCAAATATACCGGTGCCTAAATTACCAGTGCCTGAACTTCTAAGGGGTCCGCGTATCACAGTTCGAGAACCGCTGTGTTATGATATACTCGCCCCCCCCCCCCCAAAAAAAAAAAAAAATGCCTCCTTATTCTCTTGATTCGTCCAAACTTGTTCACTTACTGAGCTGAATGCCTAAAATGCTTTCATAACTTTTTCTTTTTGTTTTCTTACAATTTTAAACTAAACATTTACACTTAACACACACACACACACGTAGGCTACATCAGAATGAGGTCACTGAGATTGCGTCACAGAGATTGCGTAACATAGTTGTTTGGCTATTGGTAACTCACCTGCGCGTGTTATCTAGCTGATATGACAGCTCACCGCATTTCCTTTCTCACTTTCTGTTATCTTGGCTAATAATTGATGACCAGTCTTCCGTTATCTGTAATCAGTTCATCTTTGTGGCTCTCGCTTGTCCCATCTATTGGATACACGATTACGCGTAGGATGTACTTTTCTTTTCTTTTGAATGTTCGTCTATATATAGATCTAGATCTAATTTATAATAAAAGATAAGATACAGCCCTACTATAGAGACATTATTTCATAATTTACATGCCAGAAAAATAGTAAAATGAAAAATTAAAATGGTGTATTTTAAACGTATTTTTGTTGCCTCCCATATTGAAATAAATAAATTATTGCACTTTTATTTTTCAAAACACAATGTACATTAAAGTCTATAGACTACGTCACTTGTTTTGGTGTTTTTCACGTCAGTGGACTGAACAGAGAAAGCGCCATCTGACGACATAAGTATTCACGATGGCGTCGAGTAAAGTTAACCAAAAGGTAAGGAGAATTGTACGAGTGTGTTAATTTTCGTGAGTATTATAATAAATTCAATTACCTTTGTAGGTTGGTATACAGAGGCTGTGTGTTAGTTAGATCTCTATGTATATACGATAAATAGGCCTAATATAAAATAGAATAAATGTAATTTCTGCAATAATTTAGCATAGATAATTATTATAAATACCTGATAGACCTTGCTTACTGTTTTTTTTTACAATAAAATATCTAGAAATAATTTGTAAAAACACCTGGCTAATTGGTAAAAAATAATCGTGTTCTTGAGCGTGTTTGTTTGTTTATTCTAAATAGATCTAAGTTAGATATAAATCGAGAAATAGAAATTGTAGATATCTAGATCTAGTCAATAATAATTATAAAAAAAAAAGGATGGTTCTTCAATCTCGAAATGACGCCCTGACGGCAGGGTATGGAATAGGGCAGGGTTCCAACTGGATACCATCGTGAAGTTTTTCACCCCTTAGCAACATGGCTTTAGGATATATAGATCATGTGAAACACAACTAATAGGACTAATTGATGATTTTTCAAAAGGTTTAGATAATAGTGAACAAATAGATGCTATCTTACTAGATTTTTCCAAGGCTTTTGACAAAGTTCACCACCATAGTTTGCTTAAAAAATTAAAATATTTCGGCATTAATGGTCCACTGCATCAGTGGATTAAAGATTTTCTGATAGGGAGAGAACAAACTGTAATAATAAATGGCTCTAAATAAACACCAATAACAGTAAACTCAGGTGTACCTCAAGGAACAGTCTTGGGTTCACTACTATTTTTAATTTACATAAATGATTTACCAAATTGCATTAGTTCAGGAACAAAAGTCACATTATTTGCAGACGATTGCATAATATATAGAATAATAAAAACAAAACAAGACACAGACATTTTACAAAGAGAATTAGATGAATTACAAAAATGGGAATCAAATTGGAGCATGTCTTTCCACCCAGAAAAATGTCAGTTGTTAAGAGTAACAAAAAAACTAAAACAAATTAATTCCACTTATCTTATTCATGGCAAACCAGTAACACAGACTAAAAATGCAAAATATCTAGGTGTTATAATAAATGAAAAACTGTCATGGAATCCACATATTGATGAAACTATAAAAAAATCCAACAAAGCATTAGGGTTTATTAAAAGAAATTTCTATAAATCAAATAAGAACTTAAAACTAAAATGTTATTTAACCTTGGTTAGGCCAATAATAGAATATGCATTCACCGTGTGGGACCCCTCAACTCAAGAAAACATTAAGAAACTGGTACAAACACAAAATAGAGCAGTGAGATTCATAACAAACGAATATTCACATTTGACTAGGGTAACACCATTAGTAAAATCACTAAATTTAGAAAGCCTTCAGGACAGAAGACTCAAAAGTAAAGTAGCAATTATACATAAAACACTGAACCATAATCTTCAAATACAAAAACAAAATTTAATAAAATACTCTGAAAGACACAAAAATAAAGGCACATTCCTCGTCCCATATGCTAGGACAAATTTGTACAAATACTCCTTCTTCCCTAGTGCTATTAGAGCATGGAATGGGTTGCCTGAGCTAGCCAGAAAAACCAGTGACTTGGCAGAATTTAAGTCATTGGTTAATATGCATGACTAAATGCATGACGCGTAGGACGTAATCATCTTCTTTTTTGAAGTAACGTCTGTATTATATAAGATAAGATAAGATTAGCCACTGTCTTTATTCATGACTTATAAACTTGGCATTTTATGCCAAAGGGTGGTGGACAGTGCCTGCAATAGTGAAATCGATTTAAAAAAAAATTGAAAACAAGTTATATAGTAATTATTCATATGCTACTTAGACTTCCCATGAATATCTTGCATTTATAATGAAAAAAATTGTTAAAAAAGATGCAACAAGATTTATAGTTTATATCAACTCATTCTCTGTCTGTCTGTCTGGTAAAAAGTTAAAACATGCTTTTTCTCCCATTTCCCATTCTCAGATGAAGTTTAGGAATTAATAGTAAATAAAATAAATGAGAAATGGACGAGCTCTCATCCAAATCACAAGAAAGATGACGCTTACTATAAGCTATCCCGACAAGACCAACGTCTAATCTTTCGACTCAGGACCGGACACAACAGAATGCGACAACACATGTACCGGAAACTCAAAATTGGAACCAGTGAAATCTGCCCATGTGGAGAATCACCAGAGAATACAGACCACGTCCTCCAAAACTGCTCTCTATACCAAGAGGCTCGTATAAGACATTGGCCCCAAATCACTCCAATAGAAAAGAAACTATATGGAGAGCTCCCTGATCTGGAAACCACTGCGCATTTCATCTCATGTATTGGTCTACTCATCTGAACACTCCAACATAATCAATGAGAACGAAGAAGAAGAAGATGAAGTTTAAACTTTGCACAACTATTCACTAAACTTGACTAGACATGAATCAATTTAAAAAAATTAACTAGTTTATTAATTGTTGGCGCTTAATTATTTTGTTTGATTTTGAATAATATGCTAGGACAAATTTGTACAAATACGTATAAATACTCCTTCTTCCCTAGTGCTATTAGAGCATGGAATGGGTTGCCTGAGCTAGCCAGGAAAACCAGTGACTTGGCAGAATTTAAGTCATTGGTTAATATGCATGACGCGTAGGACGTAATTATCTTCTTTTTTAAAGTAACGTCTGTATTATATAAGATAAGATAATGGAAATAAATGCTAATTAATGAAAGATATATATATATATATATAGCCCCCCTTATTATGTTTTGACAAGTTTTTTTCTCCCACTTCCCATTCTTAGATCAAGTTGAAATTTTGCATAATTATTCATAGTCAATAACAATACACAAATCAATAAAAAAAATTAACCAATTAGTTAATCATTTAGTACTAATTAGTTTAGTTTTATATAGCAGAAAGGAAGATAAACCCCATAATTTTCAGACAAATGGCAGTACTTAACTTTTTTTAAAAAATATTCTTTATTTTTTTTTTTTTTTTTTTTTTCAGGTACTATCTTTTTACAAAAAATATTAAAATAATTTCCATGCTTATTATTATTAATTTTTATTTTTTATCAACATTCATCCAATGAATACAAAACATGTTGTTTTAAAAGGGAGGCCCTCGGGATGAAGGCTACAGAAATGAAGTTACACCATCAGAAAATGACAAGAAGAAGAAAAAGAAAGATGATAAGTTGGATGAGCTCAAACAGGAGCTGGATATGGATGAGCACAAGATCCCCATTGAAGAATTGTACGAAAGACTTGGGGCTGACCCTAATAATGTAAGAAGATTTGTTATAGTTAGATTTTGTTTTTTTAGAACTCTAGTGATATTTTTCTAAAATTGTAAGAATCCCTACAATTTTCCCAGAGTCATTTTTTTAAAATAAAAAAATCAGAAAAGTTTTAATTAGAGAGAGATGTTGCCATGACAAGAAAGCACAATTCTAACTAGCTTAGACTGACTTGACCATTTATAACTGCAAAAACAAGAAAAGCAGTCTTGAAATGCTATTGAAATTTGCAAAGAAACGTCCTTGCATGCAAATATCTTAAAGTGTGCAGTATAGCATATGGTTTTCAATTTTTGTTTTCAAATACTCAGTACAGCTATGTTCTATAACTACATTCAATTCATTAAAAAAAATATGCAATGACTCTTTATTTGGGTTACCTCATCACACTAGTGCAGAAAATTTCCTGAAAATCTGTTCCTGTCACTGAATCTCATATTTAGCCTGATTTATTGAGTTCATCTCATTCCTTTGTTTTCAGTACATTTTTAGGCTGAACTAGACTTTTGAAAGAATTTTTTTTTTTGCATTGCTTTTCTTTAGTTTATCTTTCTTGTTTATAGCATTATGGTCCAATTTTTGTGCGGACTTGTGAGAAATGCGGATGGGGTGAGGCATTAAGCCACTAAGCAAACACAACTCAGTTCAAGTCCAAGTTCAAGTGGTTTATGCTTCTTAGTCATAATTTCAGTTGGCTTAAATTGGCATTTTAATCAGTTATTATGGATACCAGCACTTATTGAACTAGAAAGAAATGAGAAGGCTGACACACTTGCCTAGTGTGGGAGAAAAAATGCATTATTGAAAATTGCACTCTATCCAGAAGAAAAGAAGAAACTAAATGAAAAGAATGAACAAGAAATAAACACACTGTCATTTGAATCACAAGAAAGATGATGCCAATTATAAGCTATACTGACAAGACCAACATCCTAATTTTTCGCCTCATAACCAGACACAACTGAATGAGATTGCATATGTTCTGGCATCTAAAAATTGGGACTACTGAAATTTGCCCTTGTGAGAATGCTGACATGTCCTTCAAAGACTGCTTTCTTTATCAAGAGGCCTTGACAAGACACTGGCCCCATAACACCCCTATAGAAAGAAAACTGTATTGAGAGCTAGTTACCTGATTTAGAAACTACTTTTTATTCCTCTCATATATTGGTCTAGTCATCTGAATGCTCCAACATAATAATGAGAACAAAGAAGAAGAAGAAACATTAATGATAATGTTCTAATAAAATAATTAAAGTTTATGCTTTTCTAATTAAAAACTTTAGATTAATTTTTTTTAATTTCAGGGTCACACTGTTGAAAGAGCCAAGGAAATCCTGGCCAGAGATGGTCCCAACCAGTTAACACCTCCAAAAACCACACCAGAGTGGGTGAAGTTCTGTAGAGTATTATTCACAGGTTTTTCGCTTCTGCTCTGGATAGGTGCTGTATTGTGTTACATTGCATACTCAATTGAAGCATCACAGAACGAGAATCCACCCGGAGATAATGTAATTAGCTTTTTTTTTTTTTTTTTTTTTTTTTACATTGAGAAGTTGAATGATGCTATTTTCCAGAATGGGCTCTAGTTAGGAGTGAAGTGATATCAGACCAACTTTTACTGGATTATTGGCTGTATATAAGACCTTCTCTTGAAGTGATGTTTTTGATTAGTGTGATCTGTAGTTGGAAATTGTTTCTTTTTTAAACGTTTATGAAGCCAATTGACCCATGTGGTTTTAATATTAATATGTCTAGGTTATTGATAGGAAAAATATAAACAAAAAAAAATCAATAGGGGTAGTAAGTGTCAGATCAATGAAATGTGGAAAATTATTTCTTTTATTGTTTCTTTCTTTCTTTTTATTTTTATGTTTTTGAGTGCACTTTCTGGGATAACAAAATTTATAATACTATATAGTAAAAGCTCTACTATCCCCTCCCCTAATAGTTAAGACAAGGCTTAGAGATGGCTAAAGAATACTTTAAGGACACTAGTAATTATTTCTATGACTTGGACATGTCCTTAAGTTAATTAAATTAAATAATAGCTTATTGATTTTGTTAGTTAAATCTGTTTTACCTGCAAAAATGCCATAATACTTTCCTAATATATTATTTTGTCATCTACAGTTATATCTTGGAATTGTTCTGACAGCTGTTGTGGTGGTTACTGGCTGTTTCTCATACTATCAAGAAGCCAAAAGCTCACGCATTATGGATTCATTCAAAAACATGGTTCCTCAGGTGTGTATGGCTAGTCACTGTCATATTTTTGCAACTATATATTTTAAATTTTTAAAACATATATTCAGTATTACCATGATTACAAATTATTCAAATAAAAATTTAATGTTAAAATTATCATAATACCAAAATAACCCCCGCCCTTTCCACATGTAAGAGTTCTGACAAGGTTAGTGAACTATTAAAAAACTTGTCTATTCATACAACACTAAATTTTAGATGATTCATACAGTTAGATTTTTTTCATCCATTAGCAAACCTATAACATCAAAATAATTCATAGACATTTCTTGTTCCATATGCTAGAAGATAAAATTAAAAAAAAAAACTTCAGTTAATTTGAATTTTTCCAGACAAGTTCCTAATCAAAACTAACTAAACCTAACTGACTGCTAACCAGAGGGACTTTTTTTACTATCATTCTAGCTCTCTATAAAAAAAAAATAAAAAAATTCATTATTTTTCGTATCAGTCAAAGCTTTCACTTTCTCTGTGAATTAAACCAAAACATTATTGTTGCTAAAATTCTTAATCCTTAGCGTTAAGTTTAAATCAACCAAAATATGATCAACTGTAGGTTAGACCTACTGTTAACTCTTTCTCTCTTTAATTATTTTTCATGTTTCGATGGAATTCTTCATTTTCTCATTAGTATTTTTTTTACCCTGTTATGATTAAGCTTGAATAACATTCTTGTTTTTTATCAGAAAGTGTTTTATTTGATATAGAATTAAAGGGCAAATGCATGCTCTTTTTCTATAACACAAAGTAAATTTTAAAAAATCAAACATTAATTTAATTTAATGGGGTCAATTGTCAATTAGGAGAGAAAGTTAATTTGCCGGGTTCGTTAACAATGCTAATTTTTAGAAAATTTTCAGGTCAAAGAACACATCAGGACTAATATATACAAATTGCAATGTTGTAACGTGTGTGGATATGCTTAGGATGTAATTATCTTGTTTTTTAAAGGAACGTCTGTAATTGATAAGATTGATAAATTATGGTTGGTTTGTTATTTTTTTATTTTGATGCATTTTTTTCATGTACTAGGCAAGTAATGAAAAAGTAGTACAACTGTATAGCAACGTTTTGAAACTCACTGTAAAATCAGTACAGTGGTCTGGTAGTTAAGATTCAACTTTCGAAAATGTATTTAAAAATTATTATGGAGTTAAAAAATCCTCCCTATGAAATTTCTACTTGCATTTGTAAAAATTTCTTAAATTTAGTTTTTTGCTTGTAAATTTTTAAAATTATTTAAGACAATGTGTACTAAGGGTGTGAATTTGTTCTCTTTATTCATTTTGCTTTGTACATTTGTTTTTTATTCAGTATGCCACTGTTATTCGTGGAGGACAGAAGTTAAATGTTCATGCTGAAGAATTAGTACTTGGGGATCTTGTTGAAGTCAAGTTTGGAGATCGTGTACCTGCTGACATCAGAGTGATCTCAGCCTTTGGTTTCAAGGTTATATACTAGCTCACACAGGTTATATATAGATGAGTATGAAGGTGGCCATAGTGGCTAATTAGGATTTTTTTACTTCTGATGTGTACGCTGAAATTGTTCCTTTTTTTGATACTCAATATATACATGTTATTGCAGGTAGATAACTCATCACTGACTGGAGAGTCTGAGCCTCAGACAAGAACTGCTGAATTTACCAATGAGAATCCACTTGAAACTAGGAATTTAGCTTTCTTTTCCACCAATGCTGTTGAAGGTACATCACTCTAGTTGTGTGTAACTTTCTGCTTTTCATTACAAAATAAAACATGTATGAAAAAGGAAAATACATTTTTAATTTTCCTGCTAACTGTAGTCTAAATTCAGATGACAAGAATATAGGTGTGTAGACCAAAAAATAAATTAAAACAATAGAGCATAACAAAATTAAAATGTCAATAATTTGACTAGCATCATTAATTTTTTTATCTTATTAATTCATAACATGCATATATTTATATTGTCAGGATTGTGTTAAAGTCTTAGCTTGTTTGTCTGGCCCTTGACATTCAACAGGCACCTTACAGTGCTTACAATAAATAATTGACTTGCTGTTAACAATGTAATAGTTTAATGATATGAATGTAAGTTATAATGACAAACTGATAGAGCAATGTCATTGAGTTTCAAACATAATATTGTGGATATATTAATTAAACAATCATTCTGCACCTTTTGCTATCTCACAACGCAACACCTTAGTACGCACAACACTGGCCCACTGTTGACTCTAGTCTACAGTGTAGACTTGATAATCCCATAACTAATCCCCTGTATAAACTTAAGAAAAGACAAATTGAAAGATTTAGTCTAATACACTATGGCAGCGAAACAATTGCAAAATGCAGTAATGCCTTAGATGCTCACCCTAAACAGGGGTACTGTGACGAGATGTTAAATTAGTAAATATTTGTCTAGTTTAGTTAAGTCTAGGGGAAATTTTATTAATTTTATCCCGCTCACATATAAGATTTTGTACAGGCACACCGCAACTAACAGTAAGAACAGACCAATATTATAAGTTTATAAATAAGTTTAAAAAAGAAAAATGATCAAATAAAATTATAATCGAGAAATTAAATGAAGGTGCTAATATCTAACATAACTGCTCATCATGGATTGCTAATTGGTGAGTGATTGGAAGAGAAGAATGTTCCTATGTCTGGCTACTTATTTTCTTAGCTGCTAGCCCGTGGGTTGTCTTCTGGCGGTCGTAGGACTGGCACTCAGAAGGATGAGTCATCCGGCTCTGTCTTAGGACGTCAGCTCGAATTGGTGCTGCAGACTAAGTTGTAGTGGGACGATATCTCAGCTGTGATCTCTAGCTCGTAGAGAGCCATGCTAACTCAACACCAGTTTATCTTCTGTAGCCAAGGTTGCTCTAATTAGTCGGCATTAGGCACTAGCTATTGGGCAGTGGACAGTTTGGGCCGGGAACTGGACAGATGATGCTGGGCAGTTTAAGGCACTGTGGACACTGGGCAATAGTTTAAGGCCAAGGACAGTAGGCAATGCCTTCTTGCTAACAGGTATCTTATCTTGTCTTATATAATACAGACGTTACTTCAAAAAAGAAGATGATTATGTCCTACGCGTCATGCATTTAGTCATGCATATTAACCAATGACTTAAATTCTGCCAAGTCACTGGTTTTTCTGGCTAGCTCAGGCAACCCATTCCATGCTCTAATAGCACTAGGGAAGAAGGAGTATTTGTACAAATTTGTCCTAGCATATGGGACAAGAAATGTGCCTTTATCTTTGTGTCTTTCAGAGTATTTTATTAAATTTTGTTTTTGTATTTGAAGATTATGGTTCAGTGTTTTATGTAAAAATGCTACTTTACTTTTGAGTCTTCTGTCCTGAAGGCTTTCTAAATTTAGTGATTTTACTATAGGTGTTACTCTAGTCAAATGTGAATATTCGTTTGTTATGAATCTCACTGCTCTATTTTGTGTTTGTTCCAGTTTCTTAATGTTTTCTTGAGTTGAGGGGTCCCAAATGGAGGATGCATATTCTATTATTGGCCTAACCAAGGTTAAATAACACTTTAGTTTTATGTTCTTATTTGATTTATAGAAATTTCTTTTAATAAATCCTAATGCTTTGTTGGATTTTTTTATAGTTTCATCAATATGTGGATTCCATGACAGTTTTTCATTTATTATTACACCTAGGTATTTTGCGTTTTTAGTTTGTGTTACTGGTTTGCCATGAATAAGATAAGTGGAATTAATTTGTTTTAGTTTTTTTGTTACTCTTAACAACTGACATTTTTCTGGGTGGAAAGACATGCTCCAATTTGATTCCCATTTCTGTAATTCATCTAATTCTCTTTGTAAAATATCTGTGTCTTGTGTTGTTTTTTTATTGTTCTATATATTATGCAATCGTCTGCAAATAATCTGACTTTTGTTCCTGAAGTAATGCAATTTGGTAAATCATTTATGTAAATTAAAAATAGTAGTGGACCCAAGACTGTTCCTTGAGGTACACCTGAGTTTACTGTTATCAGTGTTGATTTAGAGCCATTTATTATTACAGTTTGTTCTCTCCCTATCAGAAAATCTTTAATCCACTGATACAGTGGACCATTAATGCCAAAATATTTTAATTTTTTAAGCAAACTATGGTGGTGAACTTTGTCAAAAGCCTTAGAAAAATCTAGTAAGATAGCATCTATTTGTTCACTATTATCTAAACCTTTTGAAAAATCATCAATTAGTCCTATTAGTTGTGTTTCACATGATCTATATTTCCTCAAGCCATGTTGGTATGGTGTGAGGACATTTTGTTTGTCTAAGTGGTTTATGATGTTGCTACATATTATGTGTTCTAGGATTTTACATGTGATGCTGGTAAGTGATACTGGTCTGTAGTTTCCTGGGTCAGATTTTTCTCCTTTTTTAAATAGGGTGGTGACATTAGCTTCTTTCCAGTCCTTTGGTACTCTGCCCTGGTTAAGTGAAGCCTGAAAGAGTATTTTGAAAACTGAGGCTAGCTTATTGCTTAGTTCTTTGAGTAATCTAGCTGGAATACCATCATGTCCAGACGCTTTATTTGGTTTGGTGTTGGCTAATAGTTTTTGAATTCCATTTTCTTGTACTACTATATCTTCTATGTTGTCTACATGGTTCAAATTCAGTAATATGTCTTTGTCTCCTGGGGCTGAGAATGCTGATGCAAAGTATTTGTTTAGGATGTTTGCTTTAGTTTCATTATCATTATGTATTATGTTATGTTCATCTTTTAATGGCGCTATGCCTGTTGTTTCCATTTTCTTAGACTTAATGTATGACCATAGGTTTTTGTTGTTATCTTTAGATATTACATTGTTTATGTATTCACTCTGCAGCTGTCTGCTTACTTTTTGGGTTAAGTGTTTAATTTTTATATACTTTTTGTAAACTCTTTCTGCCTTAGTTTCTTTAAATTTTCTATATAAGTTTTCCTTCTGTTTACAAAGCTTCTTTAGTCTATTATTAAACCAGCATTTATTTATTTTATTTGATGTGTATTTAGTTGGTATATGATTTTCTATGTATGTAATGGGGGGGGGGTATTTGGTGTGGTCTGCTCCGGTTACAGCTTTGGGTGGAGATCTAGTAGTTATAGCAGTCGTGTGTAACAATCGGGGGTAACAACCAGGCTGGGGATAAGACAGACAATTAGGAACCTCCTAAAGGCATTCAGCAGGGATTCCCATATGCCTTGCAATCAATCAGATGTAGGCATTGGTATCAATCCCAATAAGGCATTTAAGACAATTAAGTATAAAATCTTAAAGCATGTGTTCAGGCTTCTGCGCGGTGTTGATGCTTGTAGATAGATCTAGTGTAGATCTACGTCTGACTGGAGGTAATACCGAACTCAAAACTACTTCAGTAACACCGGCGAAAAGCCGAAACAAACAAAATATGTAGTCGACGCTGATGCTGTTTACAAATCCATTTAATTACTAAGAAGGGAATCGTCCTATGTCAGCTATGTCCGTTAATCCGTATCTATATTCTACTGCTCTACACAAAGCATCCTCTTTCTAGCGTCACTAAGAGCGTTCTTGTTTTTTAAAGATCTGTCACGTCATTTGTCACTAAGTAAAACTTTCCCCTTATTCCCGAAACAAATAACTAATTCCTAATCATGTCATAACACATGCATATAACTCAATAACAAAAAAGATACAAGTAAGATAACCACAATAAATGTGTCATCATACAATGTAGGATGATATTAGTCAAGATTCTTCCATTTAATTTGATTACGACGGTAAGTAATCAGTTATGGTACAATGGGGAATGAGCATATTATATACTAAAGGATAAGATGAAAATAAAATACTAGGGATCGAGATACAATGTTAAGGGTTTGGTATAATTAATCAAAATTAAACTCATCTAAGGAACTATAAGTTCACAAGTGTGTGAGACATAATAATATGTATGAGGGATATAATAGAAATGTGAAATGATTAATTTCACAAGGGCTCTGTAAGTTTAGAGCACTGTGATCTAAGTTCTTAGACAGTACTTAGATTCACAAAGGTTATTGTTTACATCAATCACTAAGATACAGGAATGGATGAAACATAACAAATCAAATATAATAACTATGGCTTCAAACGTAGGACAACCATAGCGACATTAATAATACTATATGAATATATAACATCGACATAACATAGTACAATGTACATACATAACAAAGTCATAATGTAATGCAGGGAACGTGGTTGTGAACTAATGTGTACTCACACATTCCTAAAAGATAAAATAGGTATAGTAAAATGTTTACACTCACCCGTTTGTCCCTATTGAAACCTCACTAATAAACTTCCTAACAGAGGAGACTGAATGAATTCTTGCGGGCCTAACTTAGAATGCTTGGGTCTCTCTTTATATATAGTTGGGGCATTTTGTTTAACGGTGGTGGAAGAAATCTAGCTGATTTTCTCACATGTATCGATGTACCGGAGATGTCAGGTGTCAGGTCAGATTTATGGTCAATATTCGTTGCCTACCATGAGAGTAAAGTGTTAAGCAAATATGTATCTGTCCAGTTCGAGTGCAATGCTATTCTTAGAGCGATGCCTATCCTTCCGGGGGGGGGGGGGGGGAATAGGTGTGAAAATTTATTAGGCCGCTGCGTGTAGCGCTGGTGCAGCGACAATTGTGTGCTGGTCACCTGTACAGCGGTCAAAATTAAAAGTTAGACCTAGAGAGGCTAGTTAATGTTTTATGTCGAGATTCGTCCCGTGAGAAACAGTGCGAGTGGAGATAAATCCTAAAAGAAATTAGTTATGGGTGGACAAGAAGATAATTGTTTTAAGTTAAAAATAAAAGTTTCCCACGATTGTCTGGGAGAAACTCAAATGAACTTTTGTATGCAAGTTTCGTATCGTCACAGGTACACAGATGATTATGTCCTACGCGTCATGCATTTAGTCATGCATATTAACCAATGACTTAAATTCTGCCAAGTCACTGGTTTTTCTGGCTAGCTCAGGCAACCCATCCCATGCTCTAATAGCACTAGGGAAGAAGGAGTATTTGTACAAATTTGTCCTAGCATATGGGACGAGGAATGTGCCTTTATTTTTGTGTCTTTCAGAGTATTTTATTAAATTTTGTTTTTGTATTTGAAGATTATGGTTCAGTGTTTTATGTATAATTGCTACTTTACTTTTGAGTCTTCTGTCCTGAAGGCTTTCTAAATTTAGTGATTTTACTAATGGTGTTACCCTAGTCAAATGTGAATATTCGTTTGTTATGAATCTCACTGCTCTATTTTGTGTTTGTTCCAGTTTCTTAATGTTTTCTTGAGTTGAGGGGTCCCACACGGTGGATGCATATTCTATTATTGGCCTAACCAAGGTTAAATAACATTTTAGTTTTATGTTCTTATTTGATTTATAAAAATTTCTTTTAATAAATCCTAATGCTTTGTTGGATTTTTTTATAGTTTCATCAATATGTGGATTCCATGACAGTTTTTCATTTATTCATTTAATGTTCTGAGCTCATTATCACCTATCACCATTATCTAGAACATAAATCTAAAGAAATTAAAGCCTTTTTAAGACCCCACTCTTTCAAAAAATCTTTCACTGTAAAAACACATTGAAAGAAGGTAATTCCGGATGTTTAGCAAAGGAAAACTATTCAAGATAATATTTTAAGAAATTAAAAACATATGGGAGAAAAAACGAACAAAAAAATTACAAAACATCGACCTTTGCCAGCATTGATTACAGCTTCATAGCCAGGTAAAATCAACGATGTTTTTCCGGAGTCAAAGACTTTAAAAAGTCGTATTTAGTTATTATAATTATAGCTTTAATATAGCACTACTTTCATGCTTTAAGCATGCTCAGAGTGCTATGATCCAATCCAGTGGGTGGAGGGGGTATCTGGGAGAAGGTTTTTCTTTGCTGCCTTTAGGTGCTCAGTAAACACAACTCTACTCGTCGGGTGTTAAACCTCGAGCCCCTTTCATAGGTAGCCAAGCCAAGTTCAAGCGTACTTAGCCCCTCGACCATGCTTATTACAAGTATAACAAGATCCCTATTTTATCTGTGACAACAATGATGATTTAAATAAAATAAGAGAATACATGTTAGTTATAAAAATACCATGTAAATAATTATTTTAAAAGACAAACTTGGAAAATGTAACATTTCATATATTATAGCTTTAGCTCTTGTTTTGGTTGTTACCTAGTGCTGTGATAATAATTTGTTCTTAGATACCTAGCATATTCTAAACTGACCTTAAAAAAAGTTACTTCTTACCTTCATTATTTATTTTCTTAATAATTTATAAACTACACTAGTTCCTATGAACTAGTTCAACCAAGTAGCACAATTAGTTTCTTGACTAATGCTAACATGTTTAGAACTTTAATTGTGACTAGATTCAGCTAGTAATAGTAGACATTGTAACATTGACATTTTTTAGTGAACTATTCATTATTCAAGTACACTATTTATCTTAAATCAGCTTTTCAGGCTTGGGAAGCTCAACCACGGGGAGGTGTGATCATGACTCCAATATTTTTGTGTGTCTCCTGTGACCTTCGTAACATTTGTCCAAAAGTCATTTATAGTGTAGAAAATGTAAATTCTTATTGTGTAATGTGATGCTCACCTTTTTTTATTTACTTCTGAATATTGACATAATTTTTAGGAATGTTATAAATGTTTTCTTTGTTTAGGAACCTGCCGTGGAATTGTGGTCAAGACTGGGGATAACTCTGTGATGGGACGTATTGCCAACCTTGCTTCAGGCCTGGAAGTTGGAGAGACCCCTATCGCTAAAGAAATTGCCCATTTCATTCATATCATTACTAGTGTAGCTGTGTTTCTTGGTGTTACCTTCTTCATCATTGCTTTCATTCTTGGATACTTTTGGCTGGACGCTGTCATTTTCTTGATTGGTATTATTGTGGCCAATGTACCAGAAGGTCTTCTAGCCACTGTTACTGTAAGTCAAATGTTCTATTTTTATAAAAATTTTTTTGTCAATCTGAAACAATACAACAGATTTTTAATTACATGTGGCAGCTGTATGTGATGATTTGATATTTAATGTTTCTTTTATTAATGAATAACAATCGCTTATGAAAATATACTAAGCAAACAAAACATTGTTAAGCAAAAATTTCAAGTAGGAGCTTGTTTTTAACAGGTATGTCTGACACTGACTGCCAAACGTATGGCCAAGAAAAATTGTTTGGTCAAGAATCTGGAGGCTGTGGAAACACTGGGATCCACTTCCACCATTTGCTCTGATAAGACTGGAACTCTGACTCAGAACAGAATGACAGTAGCTCACATGTGGTTTGATGGACGCATTATTGAAGCTGATACAAGTGATGATCAATCCAGTAAGAATTTAATAAAGATATTGTTTCTTTAATGTCATAGTTTACAATATTTTCTTATTATCACTTATTAATAAAAAAAAATCTTAATTTTGCCTAGATGCCTCCTACTCTCGCAATGATCCAACCTGGATGAACCTGGCACGTATTGGTATGCTCTGCAACCGTGCTGAGTTTAAAGTGGGACAAGAAAATGTACCAGTACTTAAAAGGTTAGATTATCAAACTACCACATTCTTATCTGTGGGTGTTGCTAATAAACTTACCAGTTTTTTTTTTTTCATAATTAATTGCAATTTATTGTTAATTATTATGTTTTTGTTGCAACTATGTTATTAAACTTATAAATAACTGAAACTATTTGCCGCTCAAAAAATACTCAATCCTCTTTTAATAAACTGCATTTAATACAAACTTGCAATACAATATTTTCTCTTTATAAATAGTTCTTCCCAATCATTTAAAAAGTTCTGGATCAGCTATTGTCTCATGTTTGGAAGCCAAGCGCTTTACCACTCAGCCACTGCGCCTCCTTTACTATTTGTAATGCAACTTAACATTATCACATTTATTTCTACACATAGAATATTGTGACTATAATTTTGTTTATTTTATAGGGAGTGCAACGGTGATGCTTCAGAATCTGCTTTGTTGAAATGTGTTGAGCTGTCAATAGGCAATGTTACAGAATTCAGAAGACGCAATAAGAAAATTTGTGAAATTCCTTTCAACTCATCTAATAAATATCAAGTAAATATCTTTACCTAAATCTTATCATTTTTTTTCTTAGTAAAAAAAAAGGAAAGATCTCTTTTCAGACCTTGCGATCTATAGGCAAATGATGTTAAGGTCATCTGTTTCTGTGGCCCTCTGTTAATGAGGGTGTCATGTGGCCTGCAACAATGACCAATCACCTTTACTTTTCTCCAACTAATGTCCAGTACTGACAGGCGCCCTAAAGATCCCAAAATAAAAATTCCTAGTTTTCACCAGGATTTGAACCGGGATCCCCAGTTTTGAAGCCATACTACTCAGCCAGCATGCCTCCTTTTATCTTAGTAAATACATGGAAAATACTCTATTTTTGTTTAATTTTCTTTCAATAAAAATTTGACAATGCTAGGATCAATATTTTAAAATTAATTTTTATTTTCAATAGGTGTTTTTTTTTCATCCAAATAAGTAAAAGTAAATGACTAAATCTATTGTTTTTTTTTAAATTTTGTTTGACTTATGGATGCTTATCATTTTTTTGAATCTCTTTAGGTATCTATTCATGAAACTGAAGATCCCAATGACCCAAGCTACTTGCTGGTAATGAAGGGTGCACCTGAGAGAATTATGGACCGTTGCTCCACAATACTCATGCATGGCAAGACTCTGCCTCTGGATGACAACTTCCGTGATGCTTTCAATGCTGCATATCTTGAGCTAGGTGGTCTTGGAGAGAGAGTCTTGGGTCAGTTCTACTACCTTTAACAAGGCTTTATTAGTTGTTGCTTTATCTGAGTCAGTTGTGACAAAATATACATATCACTAGTATTTCTGTTTAACCACATCAAAATAAGAATGAGGTAGAGTCATAGAGATAGAAGTCTTGAAAGATTGTTTTATTTTGATTAGTAATACATCAATGAAAAAAAAGGAAAGATTACAAAAAGAATACATAATATAAGAAATTTGTGATTGTTAAATTAGACATTCCTTCAAAAACTATCATAACATCCTTTGTATGGGTAAACTAATTGTTCACTTACAGTTTGTGTTGGTGGATAATGCATTGCTTGCTAAGATACTGAATATAAAGTTACATTTCTATGACAAAATCATAAGACAGCTTATTAGAATTGGTTGATAGTATTGGTGCACCGGATTGCACTTTTAGATATCTGGCTCTTGACAGATATAGCCGGATAGTAAAACAAGATATCCAGCTGGAGCCGGATACCATACCTACATGTCTAGTAAATAGCTATATACTGAACATTTTGCAAAATTTCTAATTAGAATACCTGTTATATTTTTATTTTATTTTTTTTTACTTGCTATAAAATCTATCACTTATCTTATCTTATATATAATACAGACATCATTTCAAAAAAGAAGATGATTACATCCTACGCGTCCTGCATTCAGTCATGCATATTAATCAATGACTTAAATTCTGCCAAGTCACTGGTTTTCCTGGCTAGCTCACTAAATTTAGAAAGTCTTCAGGACAGAAGACTTAAAAGTAAAGTAGCAATTATACATAAAACACTGAACCATAATCTTCAAATACAAAAACAAAAGAAAGTCACAAAGATAAAGGCACATTCCTCGTTCCATATGCTAGGACAAATTTGTACAAATGCTCCTTCTTCCCTATTGCTATTAGAGCATAGAATGGGTTGCCTGAGCTAGCCAGGAAAACCAGTAACTTATCTTCTTTTATAAAATAATACCACTTTGTGATGATTGATTATATAACACTATCCATTTTGTCACCTAACAGCAAATCAACAGAAGATCCATTTTGACCTCATACATAAAATCACAAACTTATTCAAAAGTCTTCATTCACTTTTAAGGAAACTTCTTAAATAGAAATGGTTGTGTTTTTCACCCTTCTAACTCTCTTGCGGAAGAGTGGTATGCTTGAAACTCTGATGGTATAAAGTTCAAATTGTTTGATTCCGCCAGGCTCAGTAACTGAGCCACACGTGAAGGCCAGGAGTTGGACTTGTTGTCAGAGGCTATTTGAGACGCATGCCATTGGAAGCACTTTGTAGGTAATGATGGGCTTAAGAACATTACCACTTCCGGCATTAACAACCTTGCGGAAGCGATTAAGATAGAGCGCAGAAAACTCTCATTGCTACTTCCTACAAACATATGCAATCATAAAAATACACATTACATATCAAAATATGTGATGTTATAGAAATATTATATAAAAATAAAAAAATAATAGCCCCTTACCCTCAAGAAATCAATGTAAGTAAAGATATAGAAAATAAATTATCCTGGCAGGAAGTTCTATTTTGACTGATAGCGTTCTATCATTTAAGACAATATTATTAATGTTTATCATTGCTGTGGTTATAATTACCTTAAAAAGATATGAAATATTCTTTCTTCAGGATTTTGTGATTGTGTTCTGCCGTCATCTGAATTCCCACCCAACTATCAGTTTGACCCTGAAAGCCCCAACTTTCCTATTACTGGACTTCGTTTTGTTGGCTTGATGTCTATGATTGATCCTCCGCGTGCAGCTGTACCTGATGCTGTAGGCAAATGCCGAAGTGCTGGTATCAAAGTCATCATGGTTACTGGTGATCACCCCATTACTGCCAAGGCCATTGCAAAAGGTGTTGGAATTATTTCTGAAGGCAGCAAGACTGTGGAAGACATTGCTTCTGAGCGAGGATGCCCAGTAGAAGAGGTGAACCCAAGAGAAGCTAAAGCTGCTGTTATCCATGGTGGTGACCTCAGGGACATGACCCCTGCTCAGATTGATGAAATTTTGACCGTCCACAGTGAGATTGTATTTGCTCGTACATCACCCCAGCAGAAGTTGATCATTGTTGAAGGTTGCCAGAGACAGGGACAGATTGTGGCCGTAACTGGTGATGGTGTCAATGACTCTCCTGCACTCAAGAAAGCTGATATTGGTGTTGCCATGGGCATTGCTGGAAGTGATGTCAGTAAGCAGGCTGCTGACATGATCCTCTTGGATGATAACTTTGCATCAATTGTCACTGGTGTTGAGGAAGGACGTCTCATCTTTGACAACTTAAAGAAGTCCATTGCCTACACTCTGACCTCAAACATCCCTGAGATTTCCCCTTTCTTGTTGTTTATCCTGGCTGACATTCCTCTCCCTCTTGGTGTCATCACCATCTTGTGTATTGATCTTGGCACAGACATGGTGCCTGCCATCTCACTGGCTTATGAACAGGCAGAACTGGACATCATGAAAAGATTGCCCAGAAATCCTCTTAAAGACAAGCTTGTTAATGACAGGTACCAAAAATTTAAAACTTTTTTTTAAAAATAAAAATACCCCCTCCCCAATACTTAATGAAATTAAATCAGATGATTACTTGTATAGGGTTATATCAAATGTAGCTAAGTTAAGTTAATTTATTAACTCTTTCAGTGCGAATTATTTTGATAGAAAAACAGTAAAGCTTTTCATCATTTACTCGCTGAGAGTAATGCCGCACTGAAAGAGTTAAAGGCTATTCAGTTCATTTATAAAAGTCAAAAATTAAAATATGTTTCTGTAAAAAGCTTTTACAAATCTAAATGTCATTTCAATTGTTTTTAGATTAATTAGCATGGCATATGGCCAAATTGGTATGATCCAAGCCACAGCTGGTTTCTTCACATACTTTGTTATTATGGGTGAAAATGGCTTCTGGATTAGCCGTCTTGTGGGTCTTCGCAAAGAATGGGATTCTTTGGGCATCAATAACTTGGAGGATTCTTATGGTCAAGAATGGGTAAAACATATTTCTTTATTAAAATTAATTAATATTATATCTTAAATTACATTCACACACAAAATAAATGCAATAGAAGTTTCTAATTATTTAAAAACCATTCTTTATATTCCTTAATATTCTTTTTTTTTTTAGACACTTATCAATGGTTTCACATATATTTCACCTGCTCTTTATTTTTTTCACATCTTTTCTAATTTTGCTGTAAATATTTTGAGATGGCAGGAAAATGAGGGTATTAAGAAAGAATTTAATGACCAAAATAGTACTGACATCTCATACTATGTGTAGAAATTAGTAGAACAATAAAATAAATAATTTTATGGGAAATGAAATCTTAAAATATATTTTTTGTTTTCCTAGTATCATTTAAGTTTGGAATAGGTTACCTGAATTAGCTTAAAAAAAAAAGGCCAACTTAGTTGAGTTTAAGTTTTAAATAATATATGAGGTGAATACTTGGATGTGCAAAACATTTTATATAGTTTGGCTTGTCTTAGAGTCCAAAAATGAATGATGAGTGCAGCTATGCAGTCCCTGCTGCAACTTCAATAATTTGCCACATCCATTGGAGATGTAACCATTGTTTATGTTCTCTTTTCAACCATGAGCTAACCTATTTAACAAACTGAATCTTGAAAAGGGTTGGTTCTAAATAAATGAGTACTTTCTTGAATCAGTAAAAGCCTTGTCTCTCAACTTAAACAAAAGCCAGCAGGATGTACATTACAGGTACAGGAGAAATATTTTTTGTCCATTTTGAAATTTTCTCTTGCTTGTATATCATAAAGTTTTTTTCCCATTGTCATTTAACTTCCAGTACATTAATGCTGAGAAATCTGAGCTCTTACTTACAAATAATTTGTAGAAATGTATCAAATAAGGTGCATTTTACTATTTGCAGCATTCTAATGTATAGAACTTTGTCACAGCTGGTAACAGGTTTTAAATAAAAGATCTAACTATTAACTACCATGCTTTAATTTTTCAGACCTACGCCCAGCGTAAGAAGCTTGAATACACATGCCACACTGCTTTCTTTGTGTCTATTGTGATAGTGCAGTGGGCTGATCTCATTATTTGTAAAACAAGGCGTTTGTCCCTGTTTCAACAGGGCATGAAGTAAGTCTTTATGCCATAACATCAGAGTGTGCATTTATTTGATTTATGAGAAGAGAAATGTCTCTGGTGCTATAAAATGCAACATATTATTTACACTATATTATCTAAATAGTATATAAATTCATCTAATTCGAAATACCTCTGCTTACATTGTATGCTATTAATTACCAGATGTTAAAAATCAAGTCTAGGTTAATAACTATGGTAGATATGTTTTTTTTTATGTTTTAGACAATTAACTTCACAAATAAAAGCTTTTATTTCCTAGCCCCAATTTCCTTCTGGAATTTAGTGGATAATAATAAAAATAAAAATAATTTTTATTAACAAAATTGTGGATTTTAATGGTCCTTATCTGCTGTTTATTGTCGAAAAAGAAAAATAGGCTATAATCATTGACATTGACGTACCACTATCCCATAATAATTGGGAAAAGAAAGCTTGGAGATTGAGCTGTTATACCCTGTTTTTATATCGATTAAGGGGATAATGACAACTGACCTCACAGATACCTTCAAGGCCCTTAACATCCGTTAGAAGATTCTGCTGCAGACCTGGCAGTGCCATTGAATAAATATTAGTTTGTATTTTTAAATGATAACAATAAAAATAATAACAATAATAATAAAGGAGGTGCAGTGGCTGAGCGGTAAACCGGGGGTCCTCTGATCAAATTCTGGTGAAGACTGGAATTTTTAATTTCTGGATCTTTGGGTGCCTCTGAGTCCACCCAGCTCTAACGGGTACCTGACATTAATTGGGGAAAAGTAAAGGCAGTTGGTCATTGTGCTGGCCACATAACACCCTTGTTTACTGTAGGCAACAGAAACAGATGACATCTACATCATCTGCCCTATAAATCACAAGGTCTGAAAGGGGAACTTTATTTTACTAATAATTATAACATTAACAATAATTAATAATAATCATCTTTATTATCCATAAGGTAATTAGTCTTAAAATGTGTGCATTACACAAAACAAAACATTGTAACTATAGAAAACCAAATTATACATTCACACAAGACTACTCTAAATTTACTTGTGAAATGATTATATCCTATAGTTGAATTGTATTTGATAATTTTATTGCCAGGTGAACAAAAGAGTTTTTGTGTCTGTTTGTCTTTGCTATTGGTGTCTTGTATCAAAATCTATTTTGTGATGGTAAAATCACAAAATCCTGAAATAAAGGGTGATTTTTTATTTCTAAAATCTTTTTAGCAATCTTATGAATGTTCTTATCAAATGGTGCTTTAATCATATCTAGGAGATTTGGAAAACATTTCCCATGGTTAGACAATTTTTGGGGTTAGATTAATGAGAGAATGTGCTGAAGGATAGAAATGTAATAATTGTAACATTAAAATGTTTCTTTTTTTTTCTCCCTATCATTTTTTAACTTATTATTTTTCCATTTAATGGATTTGTTATGTAAAAGAATCAAAATAGGGACCGTAGACTGGGTAAAAACATGAACTCTAAATCACACATTTTCAGGAGAAAATCACTCCAGTAAACAAAAATGCTTAGAAATGAAATGAAAATGTCTGTTATTTCAGTATGGATTGGATGGATAAAACTAACCTTCAAAACTGAGCTCAAAAAGCTAAAATCTTGAATTAGAGATAAGAAACAAAATCTTTGGATAGTAATAAGAAGATTTTATTCAATTTCTTTAGATATTGACTTTTTGTTTGTAATATGGCTTTACATTAAAATATATGAACTCATGTCAGGAGCTTACCAAGTATTAGAAAGTGAATATTAAGTGAAATCATTTTGGCTTTCCCAGAAACCACAGATTAACTTTTGGATTGTTCTTTGAAACTGCCCTAGCTGCTTTCTTGTGTTATTGCCCTGGATTAGACAAAGGTCTTCGTATGCAGCCTCTTAGGTAAGCAGAATTTAACAAGTCCCAGTTGAAATACTACTATTAAATTTACTTTTTTTGTTAGCTTTTATTTGTCATTCTAATTCTTAAAAAAGTTTTTTTTTAGTCCTCTAAAATTAAGTGCATTTTTAATTATCACATTTTATTTTGTCTTTAATGTTTTTGTTTAGATTCACTTGGTGGCTAGTTGCTTTGCCCTATAGCTTGGCCATTTTCATTTATGATGAAATACGAAAATTAATCCTTCGACGTCACCCTGGGGGGTTTGTGGAGAGAGAGACTTACTATTAAAAGTGCACAAGGCAACAGCATCTTTAAATACAAATCCAATTATAAATGTATATTTATTTACTTAAGAAAAATGTTTAAAACTTCCGAGTTTCTTATATGAAGAAGAAAATGTGGATTTAATTGTATTTTTTTTTACACATCTCTAGTAATAAGTAACGAAGCTTATGTTTCATGTTTTTAAGCCAGGCAATGTGATATGACTGTTTTATGTTATTTATTCTAGATTGAAATGCCATTCAAATCAATTTTTGTTTTATTAATTATGTTGGAACAAAGATTTTTTTAATTTCAAATATTTGTATTAACAAATATTAATTAATTTTTTAAATGTGATAAGCTGATTGATTGCTTATAATCATTGTTTGAATATTCATTTTTTAAAACTAGAATCGAGAGATAGTGATTGTATGTTTGCTTCATTATTTGTATGAGTAGCCTGGTAGTCTCCGGGTGAAACTATACTTACAATCTGGAGTCAGGAACTCCTTGCCCAACAGTTTTTTATATTTCAGAATTAATTGCCATCTGAGTAGATGTTATATGCGTGCATGATTGAATATTCCCTTGTAGACATAACTTGCTTATATCTCTTATTACTGTATCTATTTTTTATTTTTGTAATACCAGTTAGGCACAGCTGATAAACAAAAATCTTGATGTAAGTGTTCACTTTGTGTTTTATAAAGAGGTAAAGTTGTTCTTATTATTCATATTTTTGTAAGTAGCCTGCAGAGTAAAGAGGCATGGTGGCAGAGTGGTAAAGCACTGGCAGAGTTGGGCTTGGGTTTGATTTCTAGATCTCCTATGAAATTTTAACAAATTTGGTAATGTTACTTTTGTTAACTGTGACAAATCTTGTGAGGAATTTCCGTACATATCAAAGTACGCCTTGTTTAAATTTTGATTTTTAAATCTCATTTATGTTCTCATAACAACAAAATATAGTAAGAGAGACAAAATAGAGAAAATGTGAGAGCAGTCCAGAAAATGTAAGAAACTGAAAAGAGGAAGATTAAGAAAGAGGTTTTTTGAAATAGACATTAAGAAAACAGCAATCAATATAATTAAAGCTATATTGAAATATCACTGATGTCAACTAAAAAATAAAAATAACTGTGCAGCAGCAGAAGAGCTTTAACATTTGAATTTAAAATGCTAAAAATACATGAAATGTATTGTATGGTATATTGTTTTAAAATAAGTTTTTAATATTTCCGTATTTTGTAAATGGAAAACATGGCAAACTCTATTTTAAAAAAATCTCCACATAGCTTTCAAGGCGTGCTTTTGTTTTTTTTAATTTCAATTTTATTGAAGAATCTCAAACCGGAGGATGCAAATTCAAATATTGGAATAATTAAGTTAAATAGCAATTCATTTTTTTTAAGTTAAATAGCGATTCATATTTTTTTTTAGTTAAATAGCAATTCTTTCTTTTTTTGTGTGGTTAAATAGAGATTCATTTTTCTTTTATACTTTTGTGAGTTCACATCATTTAGGTATTCATGGTTTGATCCACATCCATTAACTTTTGTTACACTGAGCTTTGAGTGGTAACTCATGATATTTTTATACATGCCCTAAAAATTAGTATGTATTTTAAAACCTATTTGGGGAGGCGCAGTGGCTGAGTGGTAAAGCGCCTGACTTCCATACAGAGGGTTCCCGGTTCAAATTCTAGTGTAGACTGGGATTTTAAATTTTGGGATTTTTGGGCACCTCTGAATCCACCCAGCTCTAATGGGTACTTGACATTAGTTGAGGAAAAGTAAAGGTGGTTGGTCATTGTGCTGGCCACGTGACACCTTCGTTAACAGTGGGCCACAGAAACAGATGCCCCATAGATTGCATGGTCTGAAAAGTGAAATTTTACTTTACTTTAACAATTATATATTAAGATCAATAACTAAATTAATAAAGTTGTTCTTAAGGTATTCTTCAACAATGTAAGTGACTATAATGACTAGAAGTACACAAGATAATAGAAACGTTTGGAAATAGAAATTTTAGAAATGGAAACTTAAGGAAAAAGAAACTTTAGGAAATGGAAATTTGATTTTTAAAAGTATAACTCAACTTTCATGGTATTTAAGACTGTAATATATACCTCTAGATAGAGGGTTATCCTAAAGTAGGTGGACATAAAATTATACTAGCAAATTGTTTTGGAGAGCAATGTTATCTTTCAAACAAGTTTAGAATATATTTTCTTGAGTTGAAAACCTCCATATAGCAAGTAATCCAATAATTTCCAAATCCACATAAAATAGCTAATGGTTTTTCCTCTTTGGGGATTTTAGTCCTAATATTTTGTGATTTCAATGCTTTTTCATCTTGATGGAAATTTGTTTGCAATTAGTGTTTATCTGAATTATCTGAAAACAGATAAATTGTAATTGAACCATTGTCAATAATCTCGCACAAATAATATACTTAAACATAAACTGTCATAATCTAGCACTAATAGCAGTTGAAATAAACATAATTGTAATAATTTAGCAATAATAGTGGTTAAAATAAAAATAAACTGTAATAATTTAGCATTAAAAGCAGTTAAAATAAACATTAATTGTAATATTCTAGCAATAATTGGGTTAAAATAAATAGAAACTTTAATAATCTAGCACCAATAGCGGTTAAAATAAATCAATGATGGTAGTTAAAATAAACAACTGTAATAATATAACCAATACTTTACAATATTCTTTTAGTCCACCTTGTATATTACTAACATCTGTCTGTGTGTGTGTAAAATTGTTATGAAAACTAGTTCACTTTCATATTGTCAACCTAAAGGGACTATTTTCTTGTAAAAGGGACTATTTTCTCTTAACCTTGACACTTTGGTGAACTGGATCTGGCTCTACACATTTATTTTGATGTCTAAGTCGTTTATTTGTATTGCTTGATTTTCACGCTTTTTGAGCCAGTACATTGGATTGCAATTGTACTTGTGCTGATGTTAATCAGAATGGGACTAGGTGACATTAGTTTTTTCTCATAATCCTTGGTTGTTTTGTTTGTTTAATATCTCCCCTGAAGCATTAACTTGTCTGATGAATGGCTCCTAAGTAGTCAAAAGAGCATCTAACACACTGGCCCGTCAAAGAAGTGCTCATGGACAAAATACTCATTTCTTAGTGATGGATCAGAATGATGCATTTCAAAGTTTAAATTATTTTTTTATAACCTAGCATATTTTGTTGTAAAGTTCATCTAAAGATATTCTACCTTTAAGCTATTTTATACCAGTTTATATAAATGTATGTATGTATACAGTTTATTTGTGTAGCAGTTACTTTTTGTGACTGTAGATTTTGTACCAGATGTAGTTATTGTGTTGTAAACATGATTGGCTTCTTCTAAACATCAATCATTTTTTAAGCCAAATAATTGTGTGTGTGTGTTAGTAACGAAAATGAGTTTTCATTTTTATCAATCTTTTTTGTTAAGCAATTGTTCCCCCCCCCCCTCCCCCCACTAGAAAAGAGTGCTTTTCAGGTTAAGAAGGGTCCAATGCTGAATTGCTAGAGACTTTCGAGGCATATGTAGCAAATGTACATTTGTAATACTTAGACTGCCCACATGTTTAAAAAGACATCTTGTAGCGGGCTTATTTTGTTTACACAAAGACTTGGATAGAAATGGATTCTGAAGTGAGAAAGACTGATAGAATCTTCTTGGTGGAAACGTATTGAAATGTCTTCCTCATGGGACCTTTTTTTTTAAAAAATTTTTTTTTTTATTGTAGACGCCTCACAGTGTGAAAATTTCATACTTTAAATTGTTTAAAATTTGTTTGAGCATTGGTAATGGTGTAGTTTTTACTTGATCATTGTTCAAATATGGATTTTTAAGTACAATGCAAAAAAAACAAAAATTTCTTTGTCCTCTGAAAAATAAGACAGCCCCAGCAGAGGGTGTGCGCCCAATCGGCTCAGAAACCAGAAACACCATTGTAAGCAATAGCCTGCTCAAATATTAATGTTTACTCCTAAAGCTTTATTTCAAACTAATTATGCATCACTATTTATATGAACAGGTTTACTTGGGTGTTATTTAGATTGTAGGCCTACTTTTTTATATATGTTAGTTTACTTCCAGTCACTTTGTTATTCTTGTTTCCAAAAAGAGATAGCTCGTCTAGTTGATAGTAACTGTCTTCTTCTTCAGCAATGGGAGTATCTCACCTTCTCTGTCCTGTGATATCCAAGAGATTTATGTTGTTTAGTCTTGTTGTTTTGTAATGCAAGTATATTGAATACAGATTTTTATTTCATACTTTTTTTTTGTTGTTGTTTTTTAATTGTTGGATTTTTAACAGGAAGTGCGCGTAGGTCGATAATTATTTTGCTATTGGCTACGCCTGAAATTTTTTTTTTTTATTCTCTAGAAAATAAGCATTCAACACTAGCTGTGCCTGTTGATTTGTTTCCAGTGTATTTAGGCTTTTATAATATTTATTTTGAACTGTAACCTCCTCTTTTTTTTTTTTCTTATTCACTTTCAATAAAACGGTAGGAACCCTCCCCCCTTCCTACCTTTATTTAAAAAAAAAGTAATTTGCATCCTTTCAATCTCCCTTGTATTTTTCTGCCCCCCCCCTTTTTTTAAAATTTCCAGTGAAACGTCCAGGATTTCATCGCTTCCCGTAAATTCTAGTCCCTCTGTTGTTCAGTTGGAACGGACCACTCCTCCTCTCACCACCAAGTAATTTTGCCCGGAAATTCTAGTATCACGTCTTCTTATTGAAGTTTTGGGCCTGTCTGTATACATTTTTAATTATGAAAGAGCATTCGAAACAGGTAAAACAATTGTAGGCCCTGTTGCGCCAATTAACCCCTCAAGGACTATCTATCCCTCTACCCAACCATACCTAAACAGGATGCTTGATTAAAAGGTAATAATGACTCGCGACACGAAGCTCTCCAAAATCGACACTGGCAACTGGGAAGAGGTGGCACTGGATAGATCCACATGAGAGAGAGCATAAAGGAAGGGTCACGGATTGCTGATGTCATACACAACAGAAGCAGAAACAAGGGTGAAAATGCAACGGCGCCTGGTGATTATATATGCCCAACCTGCGATCGCAGCTGTGTACCAAGGATTGGCCTCTTTAGTCACACACGACGTTGCAAAGGGAAAAGATCGTCTCTAGAGACGTAAAATGCCACAGAATAACTCTCATATCGAAGTTTTTGATAGACCCTATGTTGCTGTTTTGGCCGTAACAGATCTTGAAAAAAAAAGATTAGTTATTAGTGTAGACCTATGTTAACTGAGTGAAATGTCACATTATAAAAAATATTAGTTTATACCTTTTTCCCAAAACAGCATTATACCAAAATAAAAACAAATAAGAACTAGTTTAATAGACCATCATATTTATAGAGAGAATTTGTTGCATTTTTAGTGTTTGATGTCGATAAAAGCAATAGAAAAAAAAGAATATTTAAAAAAAAAAGGTTATCTAAGGAAAGAACCGCTAATTACTGCCATTTACTGAAAAAATACAGGGTTTAGCTCCCTTTCTGCTTTAAAAAAACAACAAAATTAATTAATAAGTACTAAATTATTAACTAACTGGTAAATTTTTTGGATTGATTCGGGTATTGTTATCGACTGTGAATAATCAAAGCAATATTTCAATTTGATCCGAGAATGGGAAGTGGGAGAACAAACGTAAATAAGGGGACTTAACACAGACACACAGACACATACCTATATATATGTATACAGGGCTTTTTTTGCGGCAGTACGCACCGGCACAACCCACGGCACCTTTTTGATTGTGGGGAAAAAATATTACTTTTCTTGTATTTTAACGTATATTATTTATTTATTAGTAGTTAAAAGTTAGGCAATCAATCAAGGAGTACCGGCACCTAATCACCGAGTACCGGCACCTATTTTGTTTTTTACAAAAAAAAGCACTCCAACTTTAATGGGTAAAGGCGGTTGGTCGTTGTGATGGCCACGTGACACCCTGCTCGTTAACCGTTGGCCAATGACACAGAAAACATAAACATCATCTGCCCTATAGTTCGAAAAGTCCTAAAGGAGTGCGTTACTTTACTTTTACATACCACTATACTAGTATACAGTATTTAAAAGGGGTAGCTTGGCTCACTCTTGGTCCCCACTCGGTACCCAACTCTCACCTGTGGCTCCCAGGTGTAGCATGCGAGGGCAACACCCCGGAAACGGCTTTGACTGGCCTGCTAAACCTGGTAGAGGGTATCTGACGTGTCCGCGACACTCAGTAAACACTTAGGTTTTGTCAAACCCATCATGTGAAGTCTGGATTTTACGGCCTGTGCGAAACGTCACAAAACTAGACTCTTGTACCTATCTTGATGTAGTCTTACTGTTGTATCAGGGTCCCATACTCTTGTACCTATCTTGATGTAGTCTTACTGTTGTATCAGGGTCCCATACTCTTGTACCTATCTCCATGTAGTCTTACTGTTATATCAGAGTCCCATAATCTTGTACCTATCTCCATGTAGTCTTACTGTTGTATCAGGGTCCCATACTCTTGTACCTATCTCCATGTAGTCTTACTGTTGTATCAGGGTCCCATACTCTTGTACCTATCTTGATGAAGTCTTACTGTTATATCAGGGTCCCATAATCTTGTACCTATCTTCATGTAGTCTTACTGTTGTATCAGGGTCCCATAATCTTGTACCTATCTTGATGTAGTCTTACTGTTGTATCAGGGTCCCATACTCTTGTACCTATCTTGATGTAGTCTTACTGTTGTATCAGGGTCCCATAATCTTGTACCTATCTTGATGTAGTCTTACTGTTGTATCAGGGTCCCATAATCTTGTACCTATCTTGATGTAGTCTTACTGTTGTATCAGGGTCCCATAATCTTGTACCTATCTTGATGTAGTCTTACTGTTATATCAGAGTCCCATAATCTTGTACATATCTTCATGTAGTCTTACTGTTATATCAGAGTCCCATAATCGTGAACCTATCTTCATGTAGTCTTACTGTTATATCAGAGTCCCATAATCTTGTACCTATCTTCATGTAGTCTTACTGTTGTATCAGGGTCCCATAATCTTGTACCTATCTTCATGTAGTCTTACTGTTGTATCAGAGTCCATAATCTTGTACCTATCTTCATGTAGTCTTACTGTTGTATCAGGGTTAATAACAAGCTTAGAAACCCTTTCTTAAATAAAGGTGACTTACGTGGCCATCACCTCATCGCGACACGAGGAACACGTGTTGACTTCTAGACCAATCAAAATATTTAATTTGAATTTAGTTAGAAGCATGCCGGGATTTGTTTTGACATTTTTAAACAGCTGAAGAGCTAAACAACGTGCTCGACATCGTAGATGGCCACATCGTGATGACCTCGTCCAAACGGAAAGGGTAACAACGTGAGCGAAAACTGACCCCAAGCTACCTTAAATGGATAACTTTGTTCTTGGAGCAAGCACATTCAATGCACCAGAGATCCGTGGTGGGGCTTAAACAAAGACTATTTGCCCAGTAAGAACAAGCTACCACTCTTTTCAACGTCGGGGTGGGGGGTGTCTTCATAGCGTCCTTTAGCAAGATTAGTAGTCCTCCCACTGAATGTGACAGCGGTAACAGTATAGAAATGTTAAGGAATTCCCCGGGGTTCACGGCATTAGACCGCTAAATCCAGGAAAGAGCCCGGGTGTCGAAACTTCGATTTATGATGTGACTTAATCCAAGTATATTTATGACCACCAAAGAGAGGTACTGATTTAATCCTGGCCGCTGTGAGAAATCCATCTCAGGGGGGACAATGGATTAGCCAGAGCCCGGCCGGTCCATCCCTTTGTACACACCATACCAGGCAAGAATACGTTATTTAATACTATTTAGAAACTGTTATGTATAAGCAGTAAAACCGAACCGCAGTCACAAGCAACAGACTAAGAAATAATTGCACTTGGGTAGACACGGGGATCTCATCAACGCCAGTGGCGTAGTATCCATGGCGCGAAGGGGTTCAATAAACCCGGGCCCACTACCATTTGGGGGCCCACACCCGATGGTGTAACAACCATGGGGCCAGGGTCGGATTTACCTTTATGCAACATATTCTCTTGCCCAACGCGTCTCGTCCTATCCACTTTAACAGTTTGAATGTTGACGTTGAGGGAAGGGGGAAACAGGGCTTTGAATAAATAAGACTTGAAGGAATTTCGGATACTGGCAAAACTTTCGCAAATACAAACACAAAAAAAAGCAAAATATAAAAACCCGTGTAGAAATATATAAATAAATATAAGGAAAATCACCGTACAAAAACGACCATATTTATCAATATTGCAACGTTTCTATATAAAGTAGGCTATAATTATTTAATCATCATAATGATTAATTATTTTTTTAAATTTATTTTATTGATTCATGTATTGTAATCGACTATGAATAATTGTGCACATTTTCAACGTGATTCGAGAATGAGAAGTTGATTCGAGAATGAGAAGTTGATCCGAGAATGAGAAGTTGATCCGAGAATGAGAAGTTGATTCGAGAATGAGAAGTTGATTCGAGAATGAGAAGTTGATCCGAGAATGAGAAGTTGATCCGAGAATGAGAAGTTGAAAGAGAATGAGAAGTTGATCCGAGAATGAGAAGTTGATCCGAGAATAAGAAGTTGATTCGAGAATGAGAAGTTGATCCGAGAAGTGTGAGTGAAAACGCGTAAAAGATACCTCTCTGACAGAGTTGATACAAGCTGAGTACAAACAGAAATACTCTGAAACATCCCCACAACCGGCTCCATCTCTAAACCAGCTTCAGCTGTTTACATGTCCATAAGGAAACCAGCTTCAGCTGTTTACATGTCCATAAGGAAACCAGCTTCAGCTGTTTACATGTCCATAAGGAAACCAGCTTCAGCTGTTTACATGTCCATAAGGAAACCAGCTTCAGCTGTTTACATGTCCATAAGGAAACCAGCTTCAGCTGTTTAGACCATGTCCATAAGGAAACCAGCTTCAGCTGTTTAGACCATGTCCATAAGGAAACCAGCTTCAGCTGTTTAGATCATGTCCATAAGGAAACCAGCTTCAGCTGTTTAGACCATGTCCATAAGGAAACCAGCTTCAGCTGTTTACATGTCCATAAGGAAACCAGCTTCAGCTGTTTACATGTCCATAAGGAAACCAGCTTCAGCTGTTTACATGTCCATAAGGAAACCAGCTTCAGCTGTTTACATGTCCATAAGGAAACCAGCTTCAGCTGTTTAGACCATGTCCATAAGGAAACCAGCTTCAGCTGTTTAGACCATGTCCATAAGGAAACCAGCTTCAGCTGTTTAGACCATGTCCATAAGGAAACCAGCTTCAGCTGTTTACATGTCCATAAGGAAACCAGCTTCAGCTGTTTACATGTCCATAAGGAAACCAGCTTCAGCTGTTTACATGTCCATAAGGAAACCAGCCTCAGCTGTTTAGACCATGTCCATAAGGAAACCAGCTTCAGCTGTTTAGACCATGTCCATAAGGAAACCAGCTTCAGCTGTTTAGACCATGTCCATAAGGAAACCAGCTTCAGCTGTTTACATGTCCATAAAGAAACCAGCTTCAGCTGTTTACATGTCCATAAGGAAACCAGCTTCAGCTGTTTACATGTCCATAAGGAAACCAGCCTCAGCTGTTTAGACCATGTCCATAAGGAAACCAGCTTCAGCTGTTTAGACCATGTCCATAAGGAAACCAGCTTCAGCTGTTTAGACCATGTCCATAAGGAAACCAGCTTCAGCTGTTTAGACCATGTCCATAAGGAAACCAGCTTCAGCTGTTTAGACCATGTCCATAAGGCGTACAGTATCTGCCCCTTCGATTCTAATCTACAGAGGTGGATCGCACGTCACTAATGAGGGTATTGTTCTAGGCATCGCTGCCCCGCCCCCCCCCCCCCGCCCTTTTTAGTGAAACATCATGCACACAAATGATCAACAAACATTGTTGTTGTTTTTGTTCTTAGTTGACTTCGCGTGTTAAGCCTCCACGAGCCAATGTCTATAAATAGGTTGTCCATTGATAATTACGTCATTCAATCTACGGGCTTCGTCTTGCTCTGCTCTATATAAATGGTGTCCCCTGAGTAACTTCTCATCACTCTTCCCTTTGTTTGAGGGTCCTGCCAGCAAGAGATCGCCACCGAGCCACTTGCTTGACGCCCAATCACTACTTTGAAATCTTCCGTCATAACACTGAAATGGGCAAGTAGCTTTTTGTTTTCCTCCCATTATCTAATATACAAAGTAGAAAGAATGTACGTATTTTTGTTTTAAATCAACAACGCTTTACCAGGGTCGGACTGGGTGTCAAAATCGGACCAGGCATTTCTATACAATCCGGCCCACAAATTGCATATCATGTTGGGCATCCAATTCTAGGCTATATGTTAGTACCATTATAAAGGAACAACGCCGTATAATTCTGGTTGTCTAATTCATGATTCTCAAAATTATGAACCTTTCGGTTTCCAATAGGCCTACTGTTCTAGAGTATGAACAAATGAAATTAAAAAAAAAAAAAAACGTATACAATACCTCTATTCAACGCGTATCTTCGTGGAAACTGGGTGAGCTCAAAAACTTGGAAACAGATCTCGAAAACGGTTTTAACGATTTTCCTAAAAATTTGACAGTTAATGTAAAATGTTGAAAAAAATAATTTCTAGCTCGTCGGGAAGAGAACTAGAAACCATCTTGAACAAACTACAGGCCTAAGTCTTCGGGTATTTCCACATGTAGGCCTTTATCATCTGATCATTAAAGAGTTTGATAAAATAATGTTCAGGAAAATATTGCGCATCGTCTTCTAAATCTAGATCTAAAGGCTTATCATAGTAATATTATAAAGTCTAGTAGATCTATACAACTAACTATTATTTTGAGACGACAGTCTAGAGCGCATACCAACCGATCTGAAACAATCTACTTATGACAAAATTATTATCAAGACACTTACAGCTTCATAAATCACATTAGTTTAATTTCGATATCATTAAAGCTATTATTGAATTTATGGTGTTTACTTTCCACAAGGCTAATATCAACTCACTCTTTCTATCTGTCTGGTAAAAAGTTTAAACACGTTATTTCTCTCACACCCATTCTCAGATCAAGTGGAAACTTTGCACAATTATTCATTGACATAGAAAAGACATGAATAAAAATTAGTTATTGTTCCTAATTAAAAATGAGAATCTTTGATATGGAAAAAAAGGGTACATTCTTAAATGATACAGTTGTAAGCGTGCAGATAAGCTTTTTTTTTTAAAAGGACTTTTGTTTTATTTTGCTTGTAATGTTATGGCCCTTCAATTATCTTATCTTATCTTATATAATAAAGATGTTACTTCAAAAGAGAAGATGATTACGTCCTACGCGTCATGCAATTTTTTTTTTTCGGTTATTTTTTTGGTTTAATTCCAAAATTCCAAAATTATTTTCCTGTGGTTGAAATAAAAATGTAAATATACAAGAAACAAAATGCATTGATGCCTGGCATTCAGTTTGACCTGCGGGAGACCAGCAGAGTTAGACTTCATTTCCAATAGGTAGTGCGTACACAATGTCTAACTAGCGAGTTGGCCTCTAAATACTTCACATTATTATTAAAACTATTATTTAAAATTATTTCATTAATAATTTACAAAAATGATGAAGATAATAATAATAATACTAAGGAGTTAACTTTGTCATTGTTTAATTTAATCTTTTATAATTATTATTAAGCAATTATTATTATTTATTATAATGTTTGGTAAACAGGGACGGTTGATTAGATCTATAGAAACGTATGACGTTAGCCTTTAAAAAAATTTTTTTGTCTGTCTGTCTGGTAAAAAGTGGGGTTGACGTTATTTCTCCCACACTCATTCTCGGATGAAATTGAAACTTCGCACAATTATTCATTGGCGTAGACAAGACATGGATCAATAAAAAAAAGTAACCAATTAGACTGGTAATTCATTATTCTGTTTAATAGTAACAAGGGAAAGTAATCCTTCAGTCTTCACAGATATGGCTAAATTTGTTGGGGTTACTCCCTTTAAATAAATGTTCACGTTATTTCTCCCTCACACATTCTCCAATCAAGTTGATACTTTAACTCTTTCTCTCCTTTTTGACCTCATTAAATTAAATTAATGTTTAGTTTTTTAAACTTGACTTTGAACTATATAAAAAAAGCATGCATTTTCTTTCAATTCTATACCAAATACAACATTTTCTGATAACAAATAACATCGATATTGGAGCCCAATCATAACAAGGTAGTGAAATAGTATTGAGCCAAATGAAGAATTCCTTCCAAAACGTCGAAAATTAATTACGGAGAGAAAGAGTTAAACAATTATTAAACTACCTAAAAACATGGATAAGTACACACAAATACTCAATTAATTTTTTATTAATTAATTATTTTGTTTGATATCAAATAAGGGAAATAACCTGTACATTATTGGTAGATATAGTTTTAAGGACAGAGTTCTTCCCCTTTAGATAAGCTGTTGTATTTTTAAAGGACTATTAAAATAGTTTGCTTGTTCGTTTTACTGATTCGGGTGTATTTTCTGATTGATAAACTAAGATGGTTGGACGTAGCCAATGCACTAGTATGTACAAATGCTCATTCCTTACTGCTATTAGAGCATGGATTGGATTGCTTGAGCCAGCCAGGAAAACCAATGACTTGGTAGAATTTAAGTCATCGATTAATATGCATGACTAGATGCATAACGTCTGTATTTTAGAAAATGATATAAAAAGCATAGTAGTTTGTGTATTTCTATTCCATTAACCCTTTAGAGTTGTAGTTCCATTTTGAATGTACTCATTGTAAAAAAGCGCAGCACTTTAAGGGTTAAGTAATTAATTAACAATAAAAAAATAGGCCAACAGCTTATTGTAAGCCAGAATATACATAATATTTTTGTTTATATATATTTTTCAGTTTCCTTGCAAAGACTTTTACTTGCTCTGCTGGTCAGCCTGATTGTGTCTCTGGTGAGCTCATGTCGTGTATGCCCGCCATGCCAATCTTACAATAATATTTTTGATCAGTGTTTGTGCAGTATGCATCATTGCACTAGAAAGCGATCCGCTCACTACGTTATTGAAAGGCTACTAGCTGGCCACAAAGACAGGAGATCCCCAGGCGTGAATGACCATGATATATTTCCGTTTGTGATCACTCGAAGAGAGTCAAAGGAGCAGAAGATCTGAAGTTTTCGGCTGGGACTTTTCAAGTCACATAGAGCAGTGTTTCCCAGAAAGGGGTAGGCGTACCCCCAGGGATACGGCAAGACATTGGAGGGGGTACGCGTTGCACCTATTAAAGATGCAGATTTGAAAAAAAAAACAGTTTTGTATGTTTCGCTAATTATTAATTTAATTTAATTAGAAATTTTTTAATTCGCATTCTTTAATATTTTTAAATGTTATATTTGTACAAACTCATAACCGGTGCTACTTATTTATTATGACAAAAGAAAGTTGATAATGAAATAAACTCATTTCCCTCTCTTCATGAGTTTCATAACTACACTCTTTCAGTGCGGGGTTAGTCTCAGGGAGTAACTTCGCTAGCGCAGATGGAGCCCTATTTTCTTTTAAAATAAAATCAAATTTGTTAAATTATATAATAAAATATAAAAATACGTTAGTTTTAGTAACTCTAGCCACCTTGCAGATTTTTTGTTCGTTTAGGATAACTCGAATTTTTTCGATCATAATTCGCACTGAAAGGGTTACATTGATGCTGATACACTAAATACATAAAGCGGCGCACTAGGAGAGGGGGCTCACCGGGTGACAACCATCAGGAAGTGACTCCGAAGTGGGAAAAAAAAAATAAAAAAAAAAATGAATGTAGCTAGATAGCCAAAATACCAATGCAATTGGGTAATATATGCATCTAGTATTCTAGATTTAAAAAAAAGTAAAGTTCTCCTCTCAGACCTTGTGTTCTATACGGCAGAGGATGTAAAGGTCATCTGATCTGTGTCATGCGGCCAGCACAACGACCAACCGCCTTTACGTTCCCCAACTAATGTCAGATACCCATTATAGCTGATGGAGGGGGGACTCAGAAGCGCCCAAAGATCCCGAAGTTAAAAATCCCAGACTTGACCAGGATTCGAACCCGGGACGACGCTCGGAAGCCAAGCGCTTTACCACTCAAGATTCCGAGCCTCTATGGGCATTGCTCGTTTTTTAACTCTTAACTTCTACTCCTACTGGAAGCAATCATTGATGTAGCAGAAACATTTGAAGCGATCCAACCAAAAAGTCTGTATTTCAGCTACTAACGAAGTATTGTAGATGTTAGAAAGACGACACTTTAACAGATATACCATGATTGAGAAGACATCTTGAAAAAACAAAAATTGGCAGAGCACGTTAGTGCTGCTTATATATTGCCCCCAAATTACGTAAGACGTTTTGTGAAGTGAGACGTTTTGTGAACTGAGACGTTTTGTGAAGTGAGACGTTTTGTGAAGTGAGACGTTTTGTGAAGTGAGACGTTTTGTGAAGTGAGACGTTTTGTGAAGTGAGACGTTTTGTGAAGTGAGACGTTTTGGCTAAGCCGGTTTTTTTTTCTTTTTAAATGCCTATGAAAACTAAATTGTAACTGAATCAAATTTTTTTCCTGCTTAAACTTTAAAACAGAGGCATCCTTAGCAGTAGGCGGGGCCCCGAGCGAGTGTCATACACGGGCCCGGGAGCCTTATCTCATGAAATACAGACGTTACTTCAAAAAAGAAAAAAAGAGAAGATGATCACGTCCTACGCGTGTTCCTAGGTCAATGTAGTCATGCATGTTAATCCATGACTTAAATTCTGCCTAGTCATTGGTTTTCCTGGTTGAATAAGGTAACCCATTCCACTATTAGGGCACTAGGGAAGACGGAGCATTTGTATAAATCTATACAAGCATACGGTACAGTGTATGCCTTTATCTTTGTGTCTTTCTGAGTATTTTATTAGGTTTTGTTTTTGAAGATTATGGTTCAGTGTTTTATGAATAATTGCTGCTTTACTTTTATGTCTCCACTAAATTTAGAAACCCTTCAGGAAAGATTTTTACTAAAGGTGTTACTGTAATCAAATGAACATTCGTTTGCTATGAATCTCACTGCTCTATTTTGTGTCTGTTCCAGTTTCTTTATGTTTTCTTGAGTTGAGGGGTCCCAAACCAAGGTTAAAAAAACATTTTAGTTTTATGTTCTTATTTGATTTATATAAATTTCTTTTTATAAACCCTAATGCCCTAATGCCTTGTTTGATTTTTAAATTTATTTTTTAAATAGTTTTATCAATATTAGGATTACACGATAGTTTTTCATGTATCAAAACACTTAGTTATTTTGCGTCTGTGTTACTAGTTTACTATGAAGGACAGTTACTTCAGGACAGAAGATTCAAAACTAAAGTAGCAATTATACATAAAACACTGAACCATAATCTTCAAATACAAAAACAAAATTTAATAAAATACTCTGAAAGACACAAAGATAAATGCACATTCCTCATCCCATATGCTAGGACAAATTTGTACAAATACTCCTTCTTCCCTAGTGCTATTAGAGCATGGAATGGGTTGCCTGAGCTAGCCAGGAAAACCAGTGACTTGGCAGAATTTAAGTCATTGGTTAATATGCATGACTAAATGCATGACCCGTAGGACGTAATCATCTTCTTTTTTGAAGTAACGTCTGTACTATATAAGATAAGATAAGAATAAGATAAGTGGTATTTATTAGATTTAGTTGTTTTTCTTTTACTCTTAATAACTGACATTTTCTGGGTGGAAAGACATGCGACAATTCGATTCCCATTTCTGTAATTCATCTAATTCTCTTTGCGAAATTTCTGTATCTTTTTATTATTCTATATATTATGCAATCGTCTGCAAATAATCTGACTTTTAGTCCTGAACTAATGCAATTTGTTAAATCATTTATGTTAATTAATAAAGCGTATATTATTCTAGTTAATCTTATAATTTAATTTCTTAAACATTGTTAATAATGTAGGGTCTACCTTTTAAAACTTGTTTAATATTTAAATATAAAATAAATAGGCATACAATGTAAATGTGCGTTAAAAATGTCGCCCTCTCTTCTCTGTGTCAGCACATAACGTTCTGGGTATTTTTACCATAAAAAAAAGAAATAAATGTAAATCTAATCTAGATGCATGAAGGCTCGATGGCTGGGCGATGAAGCGCTTGGCTTCCGAACCGATACCGGGGTTCGAATCCTGGTGAAGACTTGGTTCACCCAGCTTTAATGGATACCTGACATTAGTTTGGGAAAAATAAAGGCGGTTGGTCGTTGTGCTGGTCACATGACACCCTCGTTAACCATAGGCCACAGAAACAGATGACCTTTAACATCATCTGCCCTATAGACCACTACGTCTGAAAATGAGAAATCTTTTTTAAAAAAATATAGATGCATATATTACCCAATTGCATGGGTATTTTCTCTCTCTAGCTTCAAGCATTTTTTAAAAAATATTTTTTTCCCGCTTGGGAGTCACTTCCTGATGGTTGTCACCCGGTGAGCTCGCCCCCTAGTGCGCCGTTTTATGTATTTATATTGTATCTTGAAGTGTATTTAAAGAGAAAAAACTCAATATTATCCTTCATTTATGTATGAGAACTATCTATACATTTACATGATAGGTCTACTAACAACACAAGCTTGTATAATTGGTTTCAAAAAGGTCTATTTGTATTTACATTAAAACTGTTTGCACAATTAATAAAAAAATCTCCTTACAATAATTGAAATTTAGATTTATCAAAATTTAAATTATGATGTAGCCTAATTGAATTTAAAGTTGCGTTTCTACAATATTTTAGCTCTAAACGTGACGGACGGACAAACATCACATTTTGATTCTCCTTATCATTAAACTCTGGTTCAGAATAATAATCTTTTTTATCCGTAAGGAAATTTGTCTTACAATTTGTGCATTACACCAAACAAAACATGATAACTATAGAACTCAAAATGTACATTCACACCAGACTCACTCATCATTTACACGTGAAAGAGTTTAGGCCTATTATCAGATTGTTTCCATTTAAATGATCTGATAGCCAGGGGAACAAAAGAGTTTTTTGTGTCTGTCTGTTGAGTGAGGACATGAGAGGCTTAAATCCTAGTTTGCAAAAGCCCTGGACGGAAACCTTACCCTTACCACATAAATGATCAAGTTGTTGGAAATGCTTTGTTCGCACCCGGAGAAATGCACACGTTTGCCTCTTTCTTCTGACCATTAAAGCGTGTCGCTATTCTCCTGTATTCAGTCACATGACCCCCCCCCCCAGGTCATAAACTAGTGACGACTAACCCCCTACTCTTCCCCTCCCCTAACCCTCTTCCGTAAATTGTTTATGTACCTTTTCCCACCCCAAGAATATTCTGACCACCTCGTGCGAATTGTTATTTCTTTTCTGCGAGGAAATAAATGGAGCGAATCGTCATGCCCTCGACCTTGGACCTTCTCTGAGAAAACGAAAACAAGTATATCAGTATCTAATAGTGACCCTAAACCCCTCCCCCCGACTGGTAAAAAAAAAACTTGAGGGAATTAGTGGAGGTCGTCTACTAACGATGGTTGGGTCGTGGCCAGAGAATAAAGTAAATATAAGAATGTATGTACACTTATTTAATTTTTTAGTATAATGTTTGATAAGTCTACAGGGTTTGGAAATAAGGGCCTCGACCGCTTTTACATTCCACCACGCTCCACTGTAGCACGAGAATTAACAAGACATAACAAAACGACGGCCTGGTCTATTTTTGGTAGAGTGTGGAAGATAAAAGGGGGCGGATGGGTACGCACCAACCATCACAAATATTGGATTAAAAAAAGTGGTGGTGGTGGTTGGGGGGGGGGGCAGACGTTATGGGTTGGAGTTAATAAAATAACCCAGTTTCTATCAGAAGGGTGCCTTGGTTCAAACATTTTCTTGGATAACGCACTTAATAATACTTTCATGATCAGTGTAAAGACACAATAGATAATATCATGAGACACAATGGTAGATGCAATATGTAGAAAGGATTGATATCTTCGACTGTGAAAGGTGTTTGTGATTTCATCTTATTTTTCGGCCCAAACTATCTAGTGGATTATAGTGGATCAAGATACTTTTGCTGCAGGCCTATCACGTAGATCCATGAACACCTGATGTGTAATTTTCTTACTTAAAAAAAAGAAAGAAAATAGTTTTAATGAACATTCACTACAGACTTTTCATTGAGTAATTTTAAGCTATCTGCAATTTCACCAACCAGGGAGGCGTATATAAACAGTCTATATCACACCCTTAGGGCTTACAAGCTCCATTTTAGCCTTAACTATAGGCTTACAGACATTCATTGTGTTCATTTGTGTGTGTGTTAACTTCGTTTTCTGATCAAAACCAAAACATATTATTGAATTTCTAAGCTTGGATTTGACAGTTGCAACGGATTAAAAATGATGATCAGTAGTATAGAAAAACTGGTAAGTAAGAGTATTTCAATTACTTCCTCTTCCTACTTTTTAAAATGTAGTCCATTAATCTTATATAACAAATCTTCAGTATATTAAGTGGTGCAATATATTGAATACCTTATGCCACAAACAATAAAGTAGCTCAGCGAATATGCTTTTTGTGCGCCTTATCCATTAAGGTGGTTGAGTGGTCGTGCGAAATGCGTTTATGTAGGAGACAGTAGTCTTGTTGGTTCCGAGTTCGAACCTTGAAGTCGTCATTTCACTCAGTCTTGCAAGAGGGTTGGGCTGAAAGTGGACAATATGTTTCTTTTCGGTTTTTCGTCATCTAGAAAAATTTTATACAACGCATTTACAGTTCTGATATTGAAGAAAAGGTTTATAAGGCACAGAGCAAACGATTTATATTTATAAGGTATTTACAGTACTGGCACGGAGGAATCGGCTTAAGGTATTTACAGTCCATTCTACAGATGAATTGGTTTATAAGGTATTTATAGACCTGACACAAATGAAGCAGTTGCATTTTAGATTTTAACAATATTATGGCAGGTGTGTACGTCCCAATGTCATGATAATGTCCAAACTGCCATGACATCTGTTTTTCTCAACCTTTTTTTTTGTAATGTCCAGTTCCAGACTGTGACATGGGATGCAATGGTTGTCTGCTAAGATTCTCAGAACCCACATTCGCGGTCTAGGTGTCAATGTGTTAATTTAGTCCGTTTTACTGTTAAAAAAAGTTTAGAAGAAGCTTTTAAAATTCTAGGCTTGTAAGCGATGTTCAATGAGTCGGACCGTGACCTCCGTGACGAAGTTGACAGTCGGACAAACGGATTATAAAACGTAGCCGAAGGCCGAGCACACCAGGAGCCCCCGCCATTTTAAAATAGTTTACCAAGCCGTGCAGGACTTGGCGTTGATAAAACAGTTCCTTGAGGAACGGCGCCTGGGTTTTGACTGGTCGTGGAAGCTCTGCCACCACTCCACACTGTGCACTCCCTTAGACACTCTCATAAGAGTCTTGTTTTACTACCCATAAAGCCTAATCGCTCCCTCTAGCGAACACTTCCATCCAAGAGCCGTGTTGTGGCAGGGCAGCGTACTCGGGTTAGTCTAATTCTAAATGTTAATTAGAGACTTAAACTCGGGAATACTGGGATAGATCATATAAACAGGGCAGTGCATTTTACTCCATCAATATACTTTCTATTGACAATACAAAGATGCAATAATTATTGATAATGTAAGCCGATTACGTACAAATAAAAAAAAAAAGATATAAAAGAACCAAAATTGATGATGTTTGTAAAATGTTTTACATGTTTCGGATGTTCCTTAATATAGCGTGTAGGCCCTACCGTATATAGCACATACAACTTTAAAGGGATCAAGACCGAAGTGGTAGGCAGCGACATCACAGACACCTTCAAAAAAAAATAAAAAGGGAGAAATGGCGTATATTTGTGAAGATTGTTTGAAAATGTTTGAAAATAATGTTAACAATGTGTTTATTTACACCATTATAGCTTTTCATTGATATTTTAAACCTATTATAATGACGTTTCAGACCTAACTACAGTATCGATGGTAGGACTAGAAGAATCCTACAAAGTGTAAAGAAATCTGTTGCAGATAATATGTACCTTAAACGCCCCTGAGTCCACCCAGCTCTAATGGGTACGTTACAATGGTTGGGGAAAAGTCAAGGCGGTTGGTCGTTGTGCTGGTCTTACGACAACGTCGTTAACCGTAGGGCACAGAAACAGATGACCTTTACATCATCTGACAATGTAGACCACAAGATCTGAAAGGGGAACTTGACTTTATTTTAATATATTATATACACATAGGCCTATACAGAAACTTTGAGAAAGGAACGAAGACGTGTTTTGAACGCTTTCACCAAAGATGATTGACCTTCACCATGGCAATACGGTGGCAAGACAGCACTACAAATAACGATGTCTTTGCGATCGACGGTATGGACAGTAGAAAGAATGCCAAAAGCAGTCCTTTATTTTTGTGTGAAATGAAAGGTGGTCGACATAACAGAGAAGCCCCATGGAAACACTTAAAAGACCAGCTTAGGCGCCAACTTGCTTACACTAGAGAAGAGAACACCTGACTGCAGGCAGCTTCGGAACGAGATAGCTGGAGATCACTTACAAAGGCTTGGGGGAGCTACCACCTTCTACCAAGCGCGTCCCCAGGTGGCGGATAGGGGAAAGACCCTTAGATATAAGGGCTAGCTGTGAATAGCAAATAAACAGCCGCGGACCAACTGGTTTGCAGTCATGGAGGATGAGGTGAAGTATTCCAGTGGTTAGAATATTTACTAAAAACATCTCAGAAATCCAGGGAAATGATTGCAAAAAGCGAGTATAGGGCGCTCTAACCCTTAACCCGGGTAGATGAAACTCGTTAGCTAGGGATAGCAGTTCATCTAGGAGAGAAAACTCCGAAAATAAACACCTGCTGCCTTGCAGATGATCTTGGATGATCAAAGGCTATGGGAGCACACCCAGAAAGAAAAGCAGGCTGAAGTCGGAGTCAATGGGCCTCCTGGCGCAAAACATATTGACACGCAACCTCATTTATGTTGGAGTTCAGTAACGATTCTAATAGATGTGGCGTCCTGCCTGTGGAATCCCGCCGCGCAGGTAGGGGGCCGGGCTCTCCGCCTCGATATGGAGAGCTCCCTGATCTGGAAACCACTGCGCATTTCATCTCATGTATTGGTCTACTCATCTGAACACTCCAACATAATCAATGAGAACGAAGAAGAAGAAGAAGAACTTACAAAGGCCGCAGGATATACAAAGGAAAATCCACTGCCTAGGACAGGCGTAGACGGAGAAAAGAAATCTAAATTGACCACCGGCGTACAATGGCTAGGCTATATCTGTGCTGGTTGTGGCCAAAGTATGTTGCTCTCAGCTAATGCTGCATAGCCACGGAAAATGCTGCATTCCTCATTAAGCTTCGGACTCGAAATCAAGCCTTTATTATTATTTATTGGCCTATCAATATGTATACAAAACTCATATAGATCTAAATTCATAGTCAAAACATGTCTTTTCCCAGTGTTTTCTCTCCTTATAAGCGCTCCTAAGGCTTAATTCAGGTCATTATAGAACTAATGAGCCCATTAGCTCTGTGTGGTTGAGTAGGCCTACGATGCGGGTTAGCGTTTCCCCTAGCCCAGGGGCTCTCAACCTGTGGGTCGCGACCCCCTTGGGGGTCGAATGACAATTTGCCAGGGGTCGCCTAAGACCATCGAAAATTGTCTACTCATCTATTGCTGTATGTGTGTGTGTGTGTTGGGGGGGGGTCGCGGCAGAGTGGTGGATTGTAAAAAGGGGTCACCGAGCATAAAAGGTTGAGAACCGCTGCACTAGCACCTTTCTTACGTATATCTGAATGGGAAGTATACCGAAAACATGATAGGAATGTTTCAGAGTGAACGGGTTTGTTTTTTTTACTGGTCAGATTTTTTTGCATTTTTAAAAATAGGTCTGTGGGGATTTGTGTAGTTAATAAGGAAGAGATGGAACATCAAACAAATTATTTTTCTATCACATTTAGAAATTAGATCTAGATTTAGGCGGTTGAGTAAAAAAAAAAAGGGGAAAATAACACTAAAGAGTCTACATTTAAATCTTGTAACATCACTAGGTCTAAACTTGGACAAGATCTATGTTTATATAGGACTAGGCCTATCTACCTAGGACTAGGCAATCTAGACATATCTGAAATCTTCAGGCTAGGAGAAGAATAAAAACTACAAAAATAAAAAAGTTAGGGGTCGATCATTAAAAAGATTTATAAATGTACTTCAGATCTAGATCTAATCTCTCTCTCTATTTTATTACTCTTATCTTATCTTATATAATACAGACGTTACTTCAAAAAAGAAGATAATTACGTCCTACGCGTCATGCATTTAGTCATGCATATTAACCAATGACTTAAACTCTGCCAAGTCACTGGTTTTCCTGGCTAGCTCAGGTAACCCATTCCATGCTCTAATAGCACTAGGGAAGAAGGAGTATTTGTACAAATTTGTCCTAGCATATGGGACGAGGAATGTGCCTTTTTCTTTGTGTCTTTCAGAGTATTTTATTAAATTTTGTTTTTGTATTTGAAGATTATATTTCAGTGTTTTATGTATAATTGCTACTTTACTTTTGAATCTTCTGTCCTGAAGGCTTTCTAAATTTAGTGATTTTACTAAAGGTGTTACTCTAGTCAAATGTGAATATTCGTTTGTTATGAATCTCACTGCTCTAGTTCTAAGTTTATAATCTTTGTGAATCTAGATCTCTTAGTATATAAATCTAATCCAGATCTAGTAGAGTCTAGATCTCATAATCCAAATATCTAGGTTGTCTAGTCTTAAACGTAAAACAAATAAAGCTAGATCTAGACTAGATCTACAATCTACTATGAAGATCTGAATCTGACTGATTTGAAAACCCTACTAGTATTTTGTGAAATCACAAATGTAATTACTATTGAAATTCTTTGAAACCCTTCAGTAAACTCACAAATTGCAAACCCTTTAAACTTAAGCCATCATATTTGTATTTCAAACATTTATATTTTTTTTCTCAAATTGCATCAATACCTTTCAGACTGGGTCAGTTGAAGAAAGTCTTCAAGATTTCACATCTCCAGTTAAACATGAGAAGAAAAAGAAGAAGAAAAAAGGGCAGGATGAAATGGGAGAGCTTAAACGAGAATTGGAAATGGATGAGCATAAAATTCCCCTAGACATTTTGTTTGCAAGACTTGGTTCAGATCCAGTAAATGTAAGTATTCTTATTAAATTATTATCTTTAGCTGCCTTTGTGATCTGTTGTAATAGTTTCAAGTTAGCAGCTTCAAAAAGCATTGTAATGCACTACAAGTTTTTAACAGTAGCCAAAGGTGCTTAGTGGGGGAGTGGTAAAGTGCTTGACTTTGAACCAAGAGGTTTCAAGTTTAAATCCAATTCAAGACTGGGATATTGAACTTCAAGATTTTTAGGACACCACTGAGTCCACCCAAATCCAATGATATATTATGATATTCATTTGGAAATAAAGGGTGTTGGTAATTGTACTGACCTCCATACACCATTGTTAACTGTCCGCCATAGAAACAGAAAAGCTTTACATCACCTACCACCATCAATCACAAAGTCTGAAAGGGGTACCTTTGTAAGGTAGCTCCATTTCATAGAAGTAAAAATTCAACACCCATTATTTATAAATAAAACAGTGCCTACTATTTTAAAAGAAAAAAAGATTAATACAGACTGTTTACATATTTTTTTTGCACCAGATTTATTACTAAGGCAGTTTCAATTATTGAAATATTTAATTTACCAAAATGCTTAAGCTAAAAAAAGGACAAATTTAATCTTTCTCTGTAGGGACACACTCCAGAGAGGGCTGCAGAAATTCTTGCTAGAGATGGAATGAATCAACTGACTCCTCCCAAATCTACCCCAGAATGGATCAAGTTCTGTAAGACTATGTTAGGAGGATTTGCTCTCTTGCTATGGATTGGCAGTATACTGTGTTTCATTGCTTATGCCATACAGGCAGGACAACAAGACAATCCTCCTGGTGATAATGTACATATGAGAAGTTAAAACTATTTTTAAAAGATTTTGTTTTACTTAGATTTGCTTTAGGAGGCTGAGCGGTAAAGCGTTTGGCTTCCAAACTGGGGACCAGGGTTCGAAACCTGGTGAAGACAGGGATTTTTAATTTTGGGATCTTCAGGCGCCTCTAGTCTACCCAGCTCTAATGGGTACCTGGCATTAGTTGGGGAAAAGTAAAGGCGGTTGGTCATTGTGCTGGCCACATGCCACCCTCATTAACCGTAGGCCACAGAAACAGATGACCTTTACATCATCTGCCCTATAGACCAGAAGGTCTGAAAGGGGAACTTTACTTCATTTTTCTTTTAGCTTTGCTTTCCCAAACTTTTAACCTATATGTACTCCTTTTATAATTTTTGTTATGCTGAGTAGCCCTCATCCCCCCTCCCCCCAACACACTTTAATTTATTAACAGAGCATAATAACTGTGTATTTAAAAAAAAATCAGCATAGTTAATGAGGTGCAACAGGTACCCCCTTCAAAGTCTTCCCGTACCCCTGGGGGTACCTGCACCCCACTTTGGGACACACTGATCTAGATAATAAGTTTTACTGGTTTATTAAAGCATCTGTTATGTTAGGGGAGTTAACATGGTTACACTCCTTAGTTTCTTGTATCTCTAAACAATTTCTCATCTCTCCTGCCCCATTTTAAAAATTTCTTTTCATAACTAACAATGTACTGAATTTATTGGATACAATTTTTTTTGGAGCCAGAATTTTTTTTGTCTGTCATTTAGTTTGAATCCTACCTACGCATAAATGTGTTTCTCCCCATTTAATATCTTTATCAACTTTTCAGCTTATCATAAAAAGAAAAGTACACTAAGAAATACAGCAATTCCTGTTCCTGTTTAGATTGTGTTATCAGATACCTTGTGCTTTTTCATAAGTAAAACGTTTGTAAACTAAAAGCTCTGAAACTGATCACTGTTACATACTGACATTGTCATATAACCCTAATATCTTTACAAAAACATAATTTGAACCAAAAAAAATGAATACATTATAATTATAACTATCATAAACTTTTACATAACAACTATTTTACACAACATAACAAGTATTTTACACAACATAATAACTATTATTTGTTATTTCTCTCAGCTTTACCTTGGCATAGTATTGGCTGGTGTTGTTATCATTTCTGGAGTATTTTCATATTACCAAGAAGCGAAGAGCTCACGAATAATGGATTCTTTCAAAAACTTGGTGCCACAGGTGATCTATTGAATCATTCTATCTTAAAAAACTATTATTTGAAATTTTTAATACAAATTTAACATGCATTCTTCTTATGAAAGAGTGATATGGTGCTTGCTTAATCCTGTGCACTTCCAGGGGAGCATAGGGCCCCAACCACACCTCTTCACCGAACTCGGTTCTGAGCAGCTTTCTTCATCTGCTCCCATGACATTCCAGTACCCTCAGCTTCACTGATGACTGACCTCTTCCAGGTTTGCTTGAGTCTGCCCACTTTCCTCTTTCCTTGTGGGTTCCAGTCAAGGGCCTGCCTTGCAACATTGGTAGATGGTTTTTGCAGGCTGTGTCCTATCCAGCTCCATTTTCGTTTTGTGATGTCTTGGGCTATGGGCTTTTGTCTAGTTCTCTCCCACAAATCGATAGTAGTTATCTTTTCTGGCCACCTAATTCCTAATATCTGGCGTTGGCATCTGTTAACAAAGGTCTGGAGCTTTTTCATATTTGTTTTATTGACTTTCCAAGTTTCTGAACCGTATAAAAGGACAGACTTAACGTTTGTATTATAGATTTGTGTCTTGTTGTTTAGATATAATGCCTTAGAGTGCCAGATTGTTTGAAGAGTTGAAAAGGCAAACCTAGCTTTATTGATCCGAATTAGTATATCATCATCAGCTCCGCCGTCTTTACCAACTCTAATGGTATGGTGGCTGAGTGGTAAAGCACTTGGCTTTCAGAGTCTCAGGTTCAAAACCTCAATGAAGACTTGGATTTTGAATTTTGAGATTCTTAGGATGCCACAGAGTCCACCCAATTCTATTGGGTATCTGACATCTGTTGAGGAAAGTAGAGAGGGGTGGTTTTTTATTGTGCTAGTCACATGACATCCTTGTTAACTATTAGCCATCGACCTTACACTTGCCCCTATAATTTGAAAGGTCTAAAAGGGGTAATTTCTTTACTTCCCAAGAAAATATATATAAAAAAAAAGCTATTCTAGTGAATAAAACCTCTATGTTTATTAAGAGGTATTTGTAATGAAAAATTTTCATTAAAAAAAATAAAAATAATTATGATAAGTTCAGGATGATAAATTCACTTTTCATCATTGATCCACCATTTAGATGATCATTTTTTTTTCTTCAACATCTTTAGAGTGCTTTGGCAATCAGAGGTGGAGAAAAGATGAATGTTTTGGCGTCACATTTGGTTGTTGGGGATTTAGTTGAAGTCAAGTTTGGAGATCGCATCCCAGCAGATATTAGGATTATTTCTGCACATGGATTTAAAGTAAGTATTTTAAGTAAGCTTTGAATAAATAAATTATTGGTGCAGAATATTATTTTCTCTGTTTTAATTTAAAGATAGGTAAAAAAATCATTCCCATTTGAAATGTAAAAATTGAAAAAGCAGCACAAAAAAATTGGTTCTTTTGTTAACTCTTTCAGCGCGGGGCTACTCTCTGTAAGTAACTTTGTTAGTGCTCCTGGCAAAAACCTAGTTTGTTTTTATAATAAAATCAAATATATTAAATTATATAATAAAATAAAAATTTACGTTAGTTTTAGTAACTCTAACCACTCTGCAGATTTTTGTTTGTTTAGGAAAACTCTATTGTTACAATCAAAATACATCATAATTTGCAGTAAAAAGTTAATGTGACACAGCAGAAATGGGAAGCTGAGGGTTTGTAGAGAGCACAAGAACAAGGGCTTAAAGTTCTGGTATCTTAATAATATGGTTGCTGTCATTGTGAAACCTTTAGACAGTATTTGGGGTGAAGAGCTCCTGGTCTATGCCAGTCCACTGGATAAAATCCTATCCGATAGTAATCTAGATAATGGTCCCTATTCCCATCTGGACTTTTTATTTACAAGGTTCTTATTAGAGTATATTCTTAATGAGTGATATCCTCAGCATTAAGTGAAAATGTGTTTATTAGTGATTTGATTTTAATTGGAGCTTTAAAGCATGCAAAAAAGAAAGGTTTCTTGACAGGAGTAGTTGTTTTTTTTTAAATTCATCTGAGGTGTTTATCAGAATTTTTACTTTGAATTTATGTCAAATTTGATTTTTTTATAGGTATTTTATTATTGGTAAGGAATAATAAATTTGTTTAGAATTATTCTCAGTAAGAACCTATATAATTTTTGTGTTTTGTCCTATATCATCATCCACCCACTGGTATTAGAAACAGATGTGAATTACATTATCTGTTAGGTACTTTACGCACAAAGAACAATCCTAGTAGTGATCTCAAGAGTTGCATTTAATGAACACACAAAGACAATATCCCTGTGCTATAGAGTTAAATGCTTTGATTATCTAAGAGATCAGCCTCGCCCATGTATGCTTTTATATCTTGTTTAAATGCAACGAATAGTCCAGATACATCTGTATCACACACATCATATCTGCAATTTTACTTGTTTACATACAAGATAATTTTTCTTCTTAAGATTTGTTTGCTGTTATGCCCTTTTTCCAAAGCTTAACAGTTTTTGGCAGCCAGTAATGATAATGCCATGATATGTTAAAGCTGTAGAAAATGCATCAGATTAACTTATATTTAATATTGCTTGCCCTGGATGTGGTAAAATATGTAGGTCACAGCTGAGGCTGAGCAGCCATGGAAAATACTGCATTCCTCACTAGTCTTCGGACTCAAAGATAGGTCTTATTATTATTTTTTAAAATATTACCTAAACTTTTCAGTTTTTGACATTTTGTTCCATGTAGGTAGATAACTCTTCTCTCACTGGAGAATCAGAACCACAGTCCAGGTCAACAGAATGCACACATGATAATCCATTAGAAACTAAAAACATTGCCTTTTTTTCTACAAATGCTGTGGAGGGTAATAGTTTTTAGATTTTTACTGATTAGAACTTTCAAAACATAGTGGTTATTTTTTGTTTGTTTCCTAAAAAAAGTCATTTTTAGATTTATTCTAAAATATCCTTTTTCTGACTTTATTTGTAAATGATTTATAATATATAAAATGTAAAACATCAATAAATATAAGAATGTAACAAAATGTAAATTAGTCATTGTGGGGCCATATTGAAACAAGATCTTTAACTGCCTTTATCTTAATTACTTCAATGTAATTCATAGATTGGGTTTTTGTTGTCCTCAGGTACTGCTGTTGGTGTGGTCATTCGAGTTGGCGACAACTCAGTCATGGGTCGCATTGCCAATTTAGCTTCAGGTCTGGAAGTAGGAGAGACACCCATTGCCAAAGAGCTGTCTCACTTCATACACATCATCACGGCTGTTGCTGTTTTCTTGGGTGTCCTCTTCTTCATAATTGCCTTTTTCTTTGGTTACTTTTGGCTGGACGCAGTCATCTTTCTGATAGGCATCATCGTAGCCAATGTGCCAGAGGGACTTCTTGTCACAGTCACTGTAAGATTTGTTGTTATTGAAAAAAGAAAATTCTCTCATCTTTACGATTTATATATTACTAAGTAAGATAGATGAATAATCCAATATGATAAAAATGTCAAAGCATTTAACTATTAAAAGTGCGTTTAAAAGTATGAGTTAACTTAGTTTTGCTGGCTTTTTATTGATGATTTTATCATGTTTATCTCGCTGTAATGCATAACTGACAAATTTCTGGGACAGTGTAAAAATAGTTGGTTTTGTGTTGTTACTAGAATATATATTACTATATATTCATATTATCACTGAAATAAATATGAAATATACTTATAATATTAACACATATGACTTCTAAAGGAAGTTGATTATAAGGATGTCATTGTATTAGTTACTCAACTCTAAAATATTCTTGGTTCACAGAGAAAAAATGTAAATTATTAACTCTGATTCTTCAACTTTCATCTACCCTTTTGTTGTAACTCTTATAAAATACTCTGTATCAAATGTTGTTTTTTTTATTTTGTTTCAAAATAATGTAATGAGACTTATATTGCTTCTGCCTTAAATTTTTTGTTTTTCACAAGTTTTCATTTGAGACTTTGGTATTTTTATATTTAGCAGGCTTTAGATAAAAAGTCCAACTTTGTACTACACAACAATGAATCAATAACACAGTCCTGCATAAATATTTTATTACAATTCACAATATGTTACTGAAAATGTCCTCTACATCTTTATTAGATCAATTAACAACAGTAATAATCCTTTACTAAGGAGAATACATATTTCACTAACAATGACAAATAACATGTCTGCTCTGTCTTTTTTCAAATTTATCAACTCTCACGTCTGCTTTATTTATATTCCAAAATTCCTAATTAAGGGGAATTCTTTTATTAAAGTACAATAATGTTCATTGTACATCAATATTTTATGGTCCATATAACCATGCTACAATAAACTTTAAATTGGGTTTCAAAACTCCAAAAGTTGAAGCTAGAAACAGATGAACTGCTAATGAGCAATCCGTACATATTTCAAAATTTGGTGATGTTGCTCTACTATTTTTTATAAAATAACCTCATGATTGAAAAAAAAAGTGTTTTCTTTATTGGAATAGGTGTGCTTAACACTGACTGCCAAGCGTATGGCCAAGAAAAATTGTTTGGTCAAGAATCTGGAGGCTGTGGAAACACTGGGATCCACTTCTACCATTTGCTCTGATAAGACTGGAACTCTGACTCAGAACAGAATGACAGTAGCTCACATGTGGCTTGATGGACACATCATTGAAGCTGATACTAGGGAAGATGAATCCAGTAAGTTTTTTTTAAAGGGTAGATTTATATTCTGTTGAGTTTTTATCTAGGGTTATAAAGTAAAGCTACTGCCTGTCACTTTGAAGTCAGTTAAAACTATTTTTGCTTTTTAAGTTAAAGGCAGAAATTCAACTGTTTGAGAATCTGAAATAATATACACTGAGGACTTCCTGAGCATTTAAGTTTTTTTTCTACTTATCATTCTCCTTTGTGAGTCTTTGAATAAAAAAAAAAGCAAATAGTGAAGGTAGTTTTTAATACAAAAAATTATACAATTTGTTTAAAAATTCTTTTAATAATGTTGTAGTAGGTATTGGTTCAGAATGTGATATGTTCAATAGTCTTATAAGGTTCTTATGAGCCTTTAGAATATTGCCAAAGAAAATTAGAGCTGTTTTATATTTTACTAAAATTTGCATACATTTTGTAGATATTTAAACCTATTTTTTTATGATTTAATTTATAATTAATAGTTCATATCAGAGTTACTATTGCTTGCAGGTGGTGTTATTTCAAGTGATGATGTGACCTGGAAGTGCCTGTCTAGAATTGCCATGCTGTGTAGCCGTGCAGAGTTCAAACCTGGTCAGGAGAAGCTGCCAGTTCTGAGAAGGTAGTCAATGATTACTGTTATGATTTGCTTTGATGTTTAGAAATTAGAACAATACTATAGAAATGTATTTGTGCTAATACAACACAGGGAATGTAATGGTGATGCTTCAGAGTCAGCTCTGTTGAAATGTGTTGAAATGACAGTTGGCAATGTGATGGAATATCGTGAGCAACATAAGAAAGTTATTGAAATTCCATTCAACTCAACCAACAAATTTCAGGTAAGCTACCTTGTCACTTTAAAAGAATACTTTGTTGCTAAATATAAATTTTGAATGAAGCCAAACTTTTTATTTAAATTCTGTTTCAAATTACAGATGTTCTTCACAAAAAGTTCTTTTTTATATATGTTATTTACTTAATAGTGTCACCAGGTTATTTTGGATGGTCGTATGGTGACATATGGTTCATATTGTAATATTACATGTAGGCATTGTCAAGATGGATACTGGCATGTTTATACGTTCATACATCTCTCCTAAAATGTTTGTAAAAATGTTTGTGTAAAACATTTTACATGTTTCGGATGTTCCTTCAGAGTTGAAGATAGTTTACTTCCTAGTCCAAACCTCTCACAGGACGACGGGGGATGGGAGCGGGCAGGGTTTGAACTCTCGACCGTCGATAATTCTGAACAACAGTCCAGCGCGCAAACCGCATGACCAGGCAGCCACCTGGAAATGAGGAAATAACTCTTGATGTAGCAGACACAGATAATACATTTAATAAATATACAATAACAATAATAACACCACATACTGACTGTCTCTTAACTCACTGCTATCAAGTAACTTAGCTCAAGGTTAAAAGTGTTTACCTTGAGAAACCAAGATCTATGAATTCCACTCATAATATCAAAATAGGATATCTACTATATGGCACCAACTTTGAGGTGGTGGCAAATAGCATTCAGCCTTTTTTTTCTGAAAAATAGTTGCTTACAAAAGTGGTGGCTTTATCATTTAAAGGAGCAACATTTAGTTTATGTACTATTTGTACTGTTTGGGGTGGTTGGAGAGTTGAGAGCATTGCTGGCAGAAGGTCATAGGTCTAAAAGACGTACAATTAGAAGCAAAATAGAGAAATAAAATTTAATTTTAGAGAAAAAAAGTATGTTTCATTGTTAAGTCAGAAAATTTTAAGACTGCTAATGCATATATATTTAATGGAATTAATTTTTGTTAGTAAAAAATTTTTTTTTTTTTTCATTAAAAGACAATAATTTTTGTGTAGGTGTCTATTCATGAGAACTCAGAACCAGGAAAAAGCTCTCATTATTTACTGGTGATGAAGGGGGCACCAGAAAGAATTCTTGAGTGTTGCTCTACCATTTTGATGAATGGAAATGAAGAATCTTTGTCTGAGAAGTACAAAGTGGCTTTTAACAGTGCTTACTTACAGCTGGGTAGTCTTGGAGAGAGAGTCTTAGGTCAGTAGAATTTCACATTGTTTAATACATGTTATGATAGCGATATAAAAACTAATAAAGAAAAGGATTTTAAAAATTTCTATACCACTATAATAAAGACTATTTTTACAAAGATGAAGAAAATTTAATGAAAATTTAGACAATCTTTCAATGATGACAACAAAAATAAAGATAAAAGAACAAGTCTTTTTCTGAAAGTTTTATAGTTTGTTTTTTTCTGTTATGTTTTTTGCTTGATTGAAAAAAAAAAGTATCCAATTTAGATGATTTTTAAAATTGAACAAAAATCATAAGTGAGTTATGAAACACTGATACATTGGTATTTTTTGTCTTTATGTCGACACATCTAAATCAGTTTTACTTGCAAAGTTGAAAACTACATGTAATAATTAATGCAAAAAAAAGAACAAGAAGTGATACACTTCTAGACAACGTTTATAGTTGATAATTAACCTTTTTTTTGGTTGAATTAGTTTTAGGCCTATATAGTGCATCTTTCATTCTCATTGTGATCTGGTCCCATATCTTTTGTGGACCTTAAGGGGGAGGTGGCATTTGTGTGAAGGTTTATGTGCTGCCTTTAGACATTTAGCAAACAGTACTCAGTTTGAGTCAGAATTTGAACTCATCTTCACTGATAAGCAGCCAAGCAGTTTTTGGCACTTTGTCACACATCCTAAACATTAGTAAAACAAAAGTTTTGTAATTTATTCAAAGACAAAAACTCACCAAACAACAATTTCACCTTACATCTTTGACTGTGTCATTGTGAATATTTGTTGTCAATCTGGTATGCAAAGGCAAGTGCCAAGCTGCCTTATCAGTGAATAATTTGCTTTAAATCAACTTTGAGACATCAGGAAATTACAATTTTGTTGATAATGCTATATAAATAAAATAAAAATTGTTAATTTTATTTAAAAAAAAAAGTTAGTCCAATATATAAGTAAAGTAGAAAAGTTTCCCTTTCAGACCTTGCGATCTATGGAGCAAATGATGTTAAGGTCATCTGTTTCTATGGCCAACAGTTAATGAGCAGGGTGTCCTGTGGCCAGCACAATGACCAACCACATTTACTTTCCCCAACTAAAGTCAGGTACCCATTAGAGTTGGGTGGACTCAGGGGTGCCCTAAAAATCCAAAAATTTAAAATCCCAGTCTTCACTGAGATTTGAACCCAGGACTCCAGTTTTAGAAGCCAAGTGCTTAACCACTTAGCCACCTTGCCCCCTGTCCAATATATACCAGAACTATTTTACCCAGTTCTTGAAATTTTCCTTGGAAATGACTGAGTACTTATTGATTGAACTAGTAATGACATTAGTCTATAGGTTGTAATGTCTTATTTTAGTATCTCTTTGAAATATTTGTACAGGTCTTTGTGACTACATATTGCCTGCTTCCCAGTTCCCACTTGGTTTTCAGTTTGATGCAGAGACTCAAAATTTTCCTGTCTCTGGCCTTCGCTTTGTTGGCTTGATGTCCATGATTGACCCACCCAGATCAGCTGTCCCTGGTGCTGTGGCCAAATGTAGAAGTGCTGGTATTAAAGTGAGTCTGTAGCCTATAAATACTGTCTGCGATCCCTACATGGAAGTTTAAGTAGCTCTTGATAATTAAACTTTCTCATATTTAGATATGCTATATCATTTAAAGTTTGAGATTGTAACAGCAATGAAATATATGTATTTATTTATAAAAAAATGTAAAGTAGATCTTTCAAATTTTACAATCTATAGAACAGATATTACAAAGGTCATCCATTTCTGTCAGACAATTAACTAGGGTGTTTTGTGGCTAGCACAATGACCAACCATCTGAATTTTCTCCAGTTAATGTGAAGTAGCCGTTAGAGCTGGGTATACCCAAGGGATTCCATAAAATCCTGTATTCAAAACCCAGCTTTACTGGGATATGAACTAAAGACTCCTAGGTTTGGAGGCTAAGCACTTTACCATCAGCCACCACACTCCATTTATATGTTACTATACATTAATTGTATATCAAATGCAAATAAATTAAAAAATTGCACATATAAGTGCATTGATGTATAAATTACAAAACATTTCATACTTGAGTTCTAGGAATTAAAACATTTTTGATAAAGGTGAATTAAGTGTACATATTTTGTAATATAGGTTTAAAAATATTGACTGCCTGGTCATGTAGTATGAACTTTTATCTGATTGTCTTGAGTTCAAGCCCTACCCACTGTCATCCCCTTCCTTTCTGCCAGAGGTATGATCCAGAGCGTGATGGTTTTAATTTCTGGAGGAATGGCTTCTATATTTAAACCAAAACAAAACATATGATCAGTTGCTTGTATTGTATACACACCATGAATTATCAATGTTTCCCTGTGCTCTAAAATATCCTTGTGTTGTTACTGCTTAGGTCATTATGGTGACTGGTGATCATCCCATCACTGCAAAGGCTATTGCTATAGGTGTTGGTATAATCTCTGTGGACAGTAAGACAGTGGAAGACATAGCAGCTGAGAGAGGGATACCTGTGGAAGAGGTAGATCCAAGGTTAGTCAATTTTTATATCAAACTCACCCAGGAGAGCTATACACATCATATAATAATTCTCTTCTTCACTCATGAGTTTGGACAAGAAGAAGAAGTAAAGGAAAGATTACTCTCTTATTTCTGCAAGTTGGATGAACTAGAGTTACACTACGGATAATAAGTGAAATTTAAGAGTTTTATTAGAAAATAAATTCGTCTTTGCATTTTATTCATTCTTTACTACGTACAGAACTACTTTACGAGCCTTGCGTGTAGCGAAGTCATACAGTATATCATAAAAATTCTTTTTCCTACATAGATCATGCTCGATAGCAAGAATTACCAAATGTTTCAATCTATCTACAAGAATTGTTAAACTAAAGTAATTTTTCATTAGTTTGAGGCGCGAGAAGCTTCTTTAACCAGATTCTAAAATTACGGGATGTCACGGCCTGCTTCTTGTTATAGGCCTGATGATGCGAATGTCGTGTGTTGTAGATACCTCTTCTGGCACTACTATAATGTTCTTCTTAACTAAATGCTTTCTCACACACACTAGATTTGCAGGTGCGTGAGAACACTAACATACCGAACTCTCCGACCACAACATTTAGAATTATTAATAGACTCACTGGTAGCAGACATGGTTTTTATTACATAAAATATAATTCACAAAAGATATTGGCGACTCCAGCCATCACACATTATACATCCAAGGAAAATATGTCCTGAATACAAATCAATTATAATAACTTCAATACTTGTACATTGCTCTACTGTAAAAGATATCCATAACACTCCTCTCTCTACAAGAGTCCAAGATCAACTGAGGTGTTCACCTCATGGTCAGTTTCCAACCAAACAAAATCTTGTGCTAACTGCACAGAATAGTTCAGTGACTACTAGTCACCAAATATTACAAGGGTTCTAAAACTGATATATGACACGGGATAATGCGTTTTTTTTTTATCGTGCATAGGATTGGCATTTTCCATATTGATTGACACCCCAAAATGTCAATTTTTGTTTATATATTTCAGGAGATTTGTAGAGTTTTCTAAAGATTTTAATAATTTCTGGATATTTCCAGGACTTTTCGTATAATTTGCAATTTCAGGAGATTTCCAGGAGCTCCTGGTTAATTGATAGGAGGCTGTGGGAAATCTGTTATAAGTTAAACAATGGTTTAATTTAATAATTTATACCTTAGAATTAGCGCGGGTCCTATGAAAGTGCTGGGCCCACTGCAGTCGCATAAGTGCAGAGCCCACTGTGGTCACATAATGCCAGCCCTGCAAAATAGCAGCGTATGCTACGCCGCTGGTCGACTAGTACACATTATTTAAAATCAGTGTTATTATTACTGTCCTGGTTTGGCAACATATCTCACTGAGATATTACTAAATCCAAATTTGATCATTGATATTGATAATATTCTTTTCATTTACTTTTTACAATAATTTTTTATCTTAGTTAATCTTTGATTTGATATTAGGCTAAAAAAATGAAAAAAAAAATTTTTTCTGAAGGGAGGCCAAAGCTGCAGTTATTCATGGTGGAGAGTTGAAAGACATGACTCCAGCTCAGATCGATAAAGTTTTGTCTACACATTCGGAGATAGTCTTTGCTCGTACATCACCTCAGCAGAAGTTGATCATCGTAGAGGGATGTCAGAGACAAGGACAGATTGTGGCTGTAACGGGTGATGGCGTTAATGATTCTCCTGCCCTTAAGAAAGCTGATATTGGTATGTGCTAATTATAGATGGAGAGAGTGAATGTCATAAAAGTTTACATGATAATGTTGGCGAAGATAGTTACCATTTTCTCTGGCCAACTATTAATGAAATTAGTTGGAGAAAGAGGCATCTTAAATCCTACTGTCTGTACTTAAATTGCACATTTGAAATTTTAAAGTGAGATCATTAAATTCTTTCACAACCTTTCACTTATTCAAACGTTGCCCAGTATTCTTGAGAGTCTGATAATTTAATTTGTTGTAATGTAAAACCTAATTACCGCTGATGAGGATGATGTTTAATTTTTTTTTTTACATCTTATTTTATTTTGTCATTCGAACTAAAGACCATTTGGTTTTGAGTGTAAATAATAAAAATTAAATTTTAAAAGTTTAGTTTTTTATTACTTAAGAAGTTTTATAGAGAAGAAAAAAAAAATCTCTTTTCTTTGGCATTTTATTTACATATAAAGTTTTGATTGGCATTTTTAATGTTGGAAAAAGAGCTGTGTTTTTTTTAATATTATAAATTTTAAAGTGTTATTATGGACCAAATAATGCTAATTAAACATTGTACAATAATTATTATTATAATATTAGATTTTTAAGTATTAAAATGCTTTAAACGAATTGAACATTTCTCTACAGGTATTGCCATGGGTATTACTGGCAGCGATGTCAGTAAGCAGGCTGCTGACATGATCCTCTTGGATGATAACTTTGCATCAATTGTCACTGGTGTTGAGGAAGGACGTCTCATCTTTGACAACTTAAAGAAGTCCATCGCCTACACTCTGACCTCAAACATTCCCGAAATTTCTCCTTTCCTGATATTCCTCCTTGCGGACATTCCCCTTCCTCTTGGCACCATCACCATCTTGTTTATTGACCTTGGCACAGACATGGTGCCTGCCATCTCACTGGCTTATGAACAAGCTGAATTAGACATTATGAAGAGGTATCCTCGTGACCCTAAGAAAGACAGGCTGGTAAATGACAGGTACGTAATTGCTTGTCTCTTCATTATTGTTAAAATACAGGAACATTGTTAGTTCTGGACTGCTGCATGGTTGTGTGTAATGTGCTCTTGACAGTCATCTAATGGCTGCTGCCACCCTTCCCTGCTGTCCTGTGGGAAGTTTGGGCTAGGATGTAATAATCTTCAACTCTGAAGTAATACCCTAAACATGTAACCCAAACAAACAATATGGTTGACAGATAGAAAAGTCTTTAAACTAATTATACTATGTTTTTAAATTTTAACAAAATATGTATGCATTTAAGAAAAATTGTTTTGTGTTGATTACCAAAAATAATCAGTGTTTGCTACAGTTGTCTCATTGTTGAAATAGTGTTAACAGTGCATGGTTGACATATTGACAAAATGTTTACATTGCATGGAATGACTAATCGACAAAATGATTACACGTAACATTTGTATTCAATTGAAATTATTTTAGATTATCTATGTGACCACTGAGAGAGTTGAACATAATTGTTTCTACTAGTGTACACATTGATCCCAGATTTATATTTGTCTTTTATTATCTCTTCTCAGACTTATCAGTGTTTCCTATGGACAGATAGGGATGATAGAGGCTTGTGCTGGCTTTTTCACTTACTTTGTAGTCATGGCTGAACAAGGGTTTCTGATGGATCGCCTGGTTGGCTTGAGGGTTGAGTGGGACTCCCCTGGCATCAATAACCTTCAAGATTCCTATGGACAAGAATGGGTTTGTATTCAAACCTTTCTTTTTTTGGGGAAGTGGGGAAGGATTATGCCTCATTTTGGGCATAGGCCTCTTTTTGGTTATTCTGGCCTCATACTGGTTTCTTTGTTGGTCACCTACCGCCAATATTAATTGTTTCCAAGTATTCTGTTTATATGTACATTTGAAAAAATGTAATTTTAAACATACATTATATACTAAAAGTAATTCATCATTTGGGGGTGCGGTGGCTGAGTGGTTAAGCACTTGGCTTCCAAACCTGGGGCCTGGGTTGAAATCTCGATAAAGACCAGGGATTTGCTCCTTAACCACTGGCCAAAGAAATAGATGAACTTACATCATCTGCCCTATAGATCGCAAGGTCTGAAAGGGGAACTTTACAGATTTAACTTTTACTTTAATCAAGTTATCTAATGAATAATCATCTTCTTTTTCGAGCAGTGTCTGTATTTTATAATATAAATAAAACTTCAAAAACATGAATATTTAAAATTAAGTTTGTATATTCATATTCTTCCACACCAGAAATAGCAATGTTTTTGTGAGAGCTGATACAGACAATAGAGAGACAATGCTTTATGTCTAACAGATTTTTTTATCTATAAACTCAGAGACATTGCTTTATTATTACTGTTGTGTTTTAGCTGAAAGATTGTATGATTGAAAAAATGAAAGCTAAATAGTTGGCAAGACAACATTTTTGTTGTAAGTTATTAATTTGTTCCACAATAAATTGTTTATCCTTGTTACTTTTAATAGACATTTGCCCAACGCAAGAAACTAGAGTACACTTGCTACTCTGCATTTTTTGTCTCCATTGTTGTAGTCCAGTGGTTTGACCTGATCATTCGTAAAACAAGACGGCTGTCCATTATACAACATGGAATGAAGTAAGATTTAAAAAGTTAAATCTGTGAAGATAGTCATAAAACAGTACAAAGGTCAAAGATTAGAGACTTTTTTTATTGGGTCCTGCGAGGGTTCGCTCCCCTATGCAAGCAGAAGCTGCTAGAGATTCCTTTGTATTCCTATACTATACCATCACTAACATTGAGAGATATACTATACCATCACTAATATTGAGATATATACTATACCATCACTAACATTGAGAGATATGTATTATACCATCACTAACATTGAGAGATATACTATACCATCACTAACATTGAGAGATATACTATACCGTCAGTAACATTGAGATATATATGCTATACCATCACTAATATTGAGAGATATACTATAACATCACTAACATTGAGAGATATACTATACCACCACTAACATTGAGATATATACTATACCATCACTAACATTGAGAGATATGTATTATACCATCACTAACATTGAGAGATATACTATACCATCACTAACATTGAGAGATATACTATACCGTCAGTAACATTGAGATATATATACTATACCATCACTAATATTGAGAGATATACTATAACATCACTAACATTGAGAGATATACTATACCACCACTAACATTGAGAGATTTACTATACCATCACTAACATTGAGAGATATGTATTATACCATCACTAACATTGAGAGATATACTATACCATCACTAACATTGAGAGATATACTATACCGTCAGTAACATTGAGAGATATGTATTATACCATCCCTAACATTGAGAGATATACTATACCATTACTAACATTGAGAGATATACTATACCATCACTAATATTGAGAGAGATATACTATACCATCACTAACATTGAGAGATATACTATACCATCACTAACATTGAGAGATATACTATACCATCACTAACATTGAGAGATATACTATACCATCACTAACATTGAGAGATATATACTATATCATCACTAACATTGAGAGATATACTATACCATCACTAACATTGAGAGATATATACTATATAATCACTAACATTGAGAGATATACTATACCATCACTAACATTGAGAGATATACTATACCATCACTAACATTGAGAGATATACTATACCATCACTAACATTGAGAGATATACTATACCATCACTAACATTGAGAGATATACTATACCATCACTAACATTGAGAGATATATACTATATCATCACTAACATTGAGAGATATACTATACCATCACTAACATTGAGAGATATATACTATATCATCACTAACATTGAGAGATATACTATACCATCACTAACATTGAGAGATATATACTATATCATCACTAACATTGAGAGATATACTATACCATCACAAACATTGAGAGATATACTATACCATCACTAACATTGAGAGATATACTATACCATCACTAACATTGAGAGATATATACTATATCATCACTAACATTGAGAGATATACTATACCATCACTAACATTGAGAGATATATACTATATCATCACTGTCAAGAACAGTTAGATGGTTTGTGAAACTTTTCTTTCATCCATCCCATGTGCAATGCTTCTTTGCTAGAACATGCTGTGAGAGCCCTTTGGAGGAGATGTTTCTATCCCAGTTAGCCTGTCTCCCCTTACAGAGTTTTACATGAGTGGTTTCATTATGAGGCCTCCATATAACCATATAATTTGATCTAGATATTTTATGCTCTTCATAAGTTAACAAATTTGCTTTAAAAAAGCAGACAGTTTAACCTGCACATCCTTTTTACTCTTTTATTTACCTTTAAAACATTGATTAACAAACTTCTTGGTTCAGATAATTAATATTACCTACATTTTTGTTGTCTTAAATTATGGATGTTTACTGCAACAAATTTGCTTGCAAAGTCAGACTATCTATTTTAGCTGATCACCAATGTCTATTCCTTTATTCTTATTATTGATCACAATATTGCTATTGTTCTACTCAATGATCATCCAACATATTTTTTAAACATTACACTTTTTATGTATCAGTTAACTGGGTATTGGTGTTGATTCTCTCTCTTGAAGAAGTTTTATTGAGTAGTCTATAGCTGTACATCTTATTGAGTGACTAGATGATTTATTGTCAAGTTGAATTGCCTAGAACCCGTGGTTTGCTCTGAAAAAAAATTACTCAAATCTTGACTTTTGATGTTGGCCTAATTTTTGTTGAAAAGATTGGAGGGCCATTAGTCATTGAGTTGGCCACACATCACGTGGGAAAGCTGTGGTAATAAGGCACAAGTTAACTTACAGGCCATCTCATCTTCTTTTGTTTAAAGTCTGTTATCTACAAGACTCAATAATCAAGTATAGTTGTAGTCTAAGCATCCAAGACCATCCAGAATGTTGTTAACATAGGCTGTGAAGCATTTCAATATGTATAACACTGTAGCCAATTCTATCAACTTATGAGTTACAAATATAAAAAAAATCACAAGAATTCTTCTATAGCAATAATGATTATACCCTGAAGGGAAAAATGTTAATTATTTTCTGTCTAGTGTTATAACTTATTATCATAACATTGCATTAGATGTGGAAAAATATGCAGATCACAACTGGATTTGCATAGTCATGTGAAACACAGCACTCATCCTTAGCCTTCAGAATCAAAGACATTGCCATTATTATTATCATCCTAACTTATCGACCTCCAACCGAAATTGTCATTATTTCCATTCTAAAACATAACTACTTTGGTCCTAATTTAATACTGAGTACATCATCTATCTATCCTACTTGTTTTAGTGCTGTACCCAGAAACATATCTACCTCTACTAGAATGATATACTTTAAAAAAAAAAAGATTTGAAATTTAAAGCACAAAATATAACAGAATTTATGGTATCTTTAAAAAAAAATATTTTCAGGAATCATTACCTGACATTCGGCTTGTTTTTTGAGACTGCACTTGCAGCATTTTTGTGTTATTGTCCAGGTCTGAATGAAGGTCTTCACATGCAGCCTCTAAGGTAAACACTTTTTAAGAATAGGTCTCAGACACATACAAATTAACTACAGCAATAACAAACCAAAGCCTCAGATATGTACATAACATTAAATTGTTATGTTTAAATAAATACCAATGAAAGAAATCAAGTAAAATTTGTGACGTATAACATAGCATTGTTATAGAAAAAAAAATAAAAAAATCAAAAAGTATACTTGAACAAGACTTAATAGCTTCAATCAGACACCTTCCAAGAATTCTCTTCAGTCTATACATATTCATGTACAACAAAATCAAAGTTACTAGTTCTTGAAGAGGCACTAGATCTTAACACATTCAGTCACACACGTCATCTCTACCTTCTCACCTGCACTGGTTCAAAATAGTTTACAAGTCATACAGGCACTGTCCCTGTAGATAATAATATTGCAATTTATCAATATCCTCATAAAAAAGACAGAGGGCACAGTGGCAGATGGTATTGTACTGGCCACATGACACCCTGATTAACTGTTGGCCATAGAAACAGATGACCTTTGCATCATCTGTATTATAGTTTGCTATGTCTGAAAAGGGGGGGGGTGTACTTTACTCTAAAAAATATCCTTCACTTCTTTTTTCTCTAGTAATACTATACTTTCTGAAATATTTTTTTATATGTTTGATTGCATTTTCCTTTTTTTCTGTTATGATGGTATACATCAACAAACTTGTTTTTGTTTGTAAGCTTTATAAATGCTTTTTTAAAACATATTTGTGTGTGAGATATATTTATATTCTTTCAATGCAGTATTTTTGTAACTGCTCTGCTTAAGACACACAGAATTGTGAATGTTTCTGAACATTTTGTATTTAATTTGCGTTTACATGTAAACAATGTTTCTTATATTGATATGAACATGTTCACACTCCTCAGGTTTACCTGGTGGCTGTGTGCTCTGCCTTATGGTATCTTGATCTTCTGTCTTGATGAAGGGAGGCGGCTTTTACTGCGCAGATCTCCTGGAGGATTTATAGAAAGAGAGACCTATTATTAGCCATGGCCCTAGCAGGCAAAGAAATTACAGGCATTAATTTGATATGCTTACAAATGTTTTCTAAGTTTACATTAAATTCACTTTGATGCTATTTTACTGTAAATGCTTGGAAATTTGTGTTATATATACAAATGTAATTAACATGTATCCAGGACTTTATATGAATATGTCTGCATAAGTCATGCTAGTTATTAATGTTTACCGTAAAGACTATATCATGCATTTTTTAAAAATATTTACTGCATTTTATCCAGTTGTATTGGAATGCTAAGTTAATGTTGTGTTTACTGTATTTTATCCAGTTATATTGGAATGCTAAGTAAATGTTGTGTTTACGGTATTTTATCCAGTTGTTTTGGAATGCTTGTGAAATTGGATAAATGCTATGTTTCCAACTATGATGCTTATTTTTAATTGACATTTATGTGACAATATTTTCTGGTGAGATTTTTTCTCATTTATGCATTTAAGATTTTTAATAGCATTTATCTCAACCCAATGTTAAAATGGCTTTGTGAAGTGTATAAAGAATCATAGTTGGATAAGTGGTTCTTGACTGGTGAGGGGATCATTATAAATCAGTAGTCAAAGAAAGGCTTACTTCTTGTTTGTGTGTAGTGTACTAACTTTGAATTGTTAATACCATTACTGTATCTGATGTTTTCTATTCCTCTCATGCAGGAGGTTTGAGTACTTACCAAATTGATCTTTTTGATATCTGAAATTTTACATTTTAGCAAGTATACAGATATAAAAGTCCACAAAATCATTTTTGTTTTCTTTATTCCTTGTTACTGATAGAGGATCTCATTGCTTTAAAAAAAAAACTCATTACAAATGAGGATACTGTACTTTGAATGAAATTATTATTTAAAAACAAATTACGTTTTGTTGAAAGAAATTACATTTATTTACATTTTGAAAATCAAACATATTTGTTTATTTTTGTGTAACTTTTTCATATTTTTTCAATTAGATGGATATTTAATACATGTGGTATTCCGACTGAAAAGCAAATCTCTCTCATTTGATAAATACTTTCACACACAGGTATGCAAAGGTTTGGAGCAACCTTTTTGGAATGGGCCATTTTGGTTTGAGAAGTTCTGCTGATAATTGAAGGGCGTAGATCAAGAAGGTGGTGGATACATGATTTACAAGGTCTATTTGAGAAAAATGGAATAAAAACTTAATTTTGCATATTTCTCTTGGTATTGGGATCTTGTGGGTTATAAACTAAAATTTATTTTCCACTGTGCTATCTTAGGGATCTGGGGCAATAGTCCAAAATTAACTTTTTCTATCAACCTAAGAGTTTGGACTTGACGGTCACTTGAGCCTCTCTTTCATGGAAAGAAATAAAAAAACAACAAACAAACAAACAAATACGCTCATGATTATTCTATTTTTGAGTCTGTTGTGAGCTAAAAAAACAACTGTAACAAGCTTTGTTAGGATATTATGCTATAAGGCTAAATGGGACCATGTACCTATCTACACTTCAACAAATGGTAAGTCTTGTCAGAAGGTGCACAGTACAAATTTTGATGCCCGATGCCGACACTATCGAGAGTCGGTGGAAACAGTGGCGCATATCTTGCAAGAGTGTCCGCAGTTCCTAGAGCTGTGTCTGCAGAGTCACTTGAACTGTATGGGAGCTTGAAGGCACTATGCCTAACAGCAGAGTAGTTTGTCGCCAAGGCTCTACGGGAGGACTAGCCCTTCAAGTCTTGCCATCAATTTGAGTTCACCTCAGGTGACTCAATCTGTAAGTAACTCTATTTTCATAAAACCACCTTCTTGTACTAGTGCCTTCGATGAATCAAACACAAAACTTTTTAGAATAAACATTTTGTTTTTATTATAATATATACCTTTCAGAGTTTGTATGTTTTATGTTTCGGATGTTCTTTCATAATTAAAGATTATTAAATCTTACACCGGAGGTGCAGTGGCTAAGTGGTAAAGCAATTGGCTTCTGAACTGGAGTCCCGAGTTCGAATCCTGCTGAAGACTGGTGTTTTTTTTTTCTTTAAATCTCACACCAAAACTCCTACAGGCCGGATTATGGGCATCGAAACGACATAGTTAATGAATAGACATCCATCCATAGTTAACAATATGCATGCATAAAATATTCAAACTTATTATAACATTTTTATTGGGGTGGGTGAGGGGTGGTGGTGGAAAGAATCAGTCAATCAAAGACTGTTACATATAAATATTTACTTATTTATTTATATATATGCATATATATTTATACATAAGGTCTTTTTATGTCTTAATGTAAAAAGCTTATTTCCAAGTGTTGATTAACGTGAAGAAAAAAAAACAAAACTCTAGGTATAAACAATAAGACACCAAAAATCAGCTGTTTAATCTTACGCCATCTTAGTTGACGACAGTAAAAAGGGATGTTACTCCCAAACAACCTATATAAAACACACATCAACACCAAGTGGTTCCAGGATTGGGATTAGTTAGGAGAAAGAAAATTTCTACAAATCAAATTAGAACATAAAACTAAAATAGAATATGCATCCTCGATTTGGGACCCCTCAACTCAAGAAACTGGAACAGATACAAAATAGAGCAGTCAGATTAGGCCTAATAACAAACGAATATTCACATTTGACTAGAGTAACACTTTTACTAAAATCACTAAATTTAGAAAGCCTTTAGGATAGAAGACTCAAAAGTAAAGTAATAATTATACATAAAACACTGAACCATAATCTTCAAATAGAAAAACAAAATTTAATAAAATACTCATAAAGACACTAAGATAAAGTCACATTCCTCGTTCCATATGCTAGGACACATTTGTACAAATACTCCTTCTTCCCTAGTGCTCTAATAGAGCATGGAATGGGTTGCCTGAGACAGCCAGAAAAATCAATGACTATGCAGAATTTAAGTCATTGGTTAACATGCATAAGGTGTAGGTGCATAAGGCGTAGGACGTAATCATCTTCTTTTTTGAAGTAACGTCTGAATTTTATAAGATAAGATAAGTATCGCCTGACAGGTGAGACTCTTCCAAAGGGACTGAGATGAACTCCAATTGGTAGTAAGTCCTCACATGGAGCCTGGGCGAGAAACTTTGCTGTTTGGAGTATTGCCTCATAGCTCCCATACAGGTCAAGTGAAAGTGTAGACACACTCTTACAAGATGTGCGCCACTGTTTCCACTGACTCTCTACAGTGTCGGCATCGGGCATTAAAATTGTTACAGAACCGGGCAAAATAAGCACCAACAGGCCCCGTCTTAGACCGCGCAACTATCGTTGTTCCGGCCTTCTGAGCCTCCGGTAGGCGCAAATGCTGCTAGACTACACGGACTTATGTTGGAGCCATTCCAGGATTTCAACCACTTGTCATGTACCCACTCTTGGAGTAATGTCGTTGCTTGGTTAAACGTAGTTGAGGCCTCCAAAGTGTGACTCGAAGGCGTCTGCAAAGTCTGTTGTCACCAACCCTTCGGGTCACAATAGAATATATTGTTATTTTAGTGAATGGCCGCTTAATCTCGAACCAAAGGTTTTCATATTTTGTTCTTTTCTTTGTGTTTTTTTTAGTTTCAATTTTGATGCTGTAAGCATCGCTATTATTAAAACAACTCTTTAGTATGACCAAGATAAAAAATGCACAAAACAGAAAAACATATCGGCATTGAATGTGAACACGAAACATTTTCAAGAGAATTAGTGTTTTTTACAAAACAAAGTGTCTTGATATAGTTTAATTATATATATAGGCTTATTATAGGCCTATTTCGCTTAGATCTAGATATAGATCTATATTACTAATACGAGACCTGTGGCTTTGAATTTTCATCTAGTCAATGGTAGGCCTATTTAAAGAGTTTACTATAGTTTTACGCCATTTACGGTACTTAGGCCTTAATCTACATCTATTAATCTTTCTTTGGAAATGATATAGATCTAATACTACATTCTTTTCATTGAAATTCGTCCATAAAATAACATTTGACTCATTAGTTCATTAAACGTTCATTTGGCTTCCTGTCTTATTATCTTTGTAATTGTTAGAGTTGAGTCCATGACTTTTGGACCTCTAAGCCCGTGAAATTTCTCCATCTGCCTGTGGGAGGGATTCAACATATAAATGGTTCTTGTCCAAAGATGCTAGAGGCGACGTCGAAGGCCGAACACAACGTCGAACTCCCCCATATTCTTCCCCTGTACCACAACAGGCATGCTGGTGTCCACCATAAAACGGCCCAATGAGAAACGTATGCATAGTCACATGGTTGTTGGAGCTCTCTTCCAAGGGGGGATTTTTCTGGATGGTCTCTAGATCTGCTTTTCCATTTTCTTGCAAAAGCACCATAGAATAAGTAGTTCTTCCTGCTTTGAAACCAATCGGAGTTCCTCTTAGGCTCTTAACACGTCCAAAATGTGTGGTCCCCTAAAAAGTTCAAGCACAACAAAAGTCATTTAGGCTTTTTTTTTTATTCACCCATTGGAAAATCGTTTTTGATGAATCTCGAAGTTGAAGTCAACATTATCCCAAGCAGTATCTTCTAAATAATTCCAAAATGATCATCTTCTAAATGATGCATCTTCTAAGTAACTCTAAAAGAATAAAGCCAAATAATAAAGTCTTCTAAATGATGCCAAAGAAGAGCATTATGTATAGGGCTTGAACTTTCTTTCCTACTCTGATGCCTTTATGTAAGAGTAACATAACAAAGTTAAAGCCCATTTATTCATATTATTGTTGGCCTCCCTCAGTCTATGGTTCATCTCAAAAAAATTTTCTTGTGACTGTGGAGCCCTATTTTGAAGAGGCACTTCCGTCCACATATATCGCAGGTTAAGGTGGCTTTCGCTGTGGTGGTAGAGGGAGCCAGCCATTTTTTCGTTTGACATGCTTTTTTTTTTTCCCAGAGCTGTGGCCGATGTTTTTTCCACTGTCTATAGCTATCTTGGTCACCATCTCTCTCCATCTAGTGCGGTCTAAGGTTATGTCTTCCCAATAGCCAGAATCAATGTTCACTGCTTTGAGATCACTTTTGATTACATCCACATACTGGAGGTGGAGGTGACCAGTTTTTCTTGAGCCAGTCGCGATTTACCCGTAAAGACTTACAGGATATGATTCTCCTCCATACAGCAAACATGACCAAGCCAGCGCAGGCGTCGTTGTCTTACGACTGGGAAGTTGCTGGGAAGATCCTTTTAAGCAAACATCTCAGTGTTACACACACTCTCCCTTGTCCTGTGATTTTCAAGATTCTTCGGAGGCAGCGCAAGTGGAATGAATTTTGTTTTCTCTCTCGCTTGGCATAGGTAGTCCATGACTCATTGCTGTACAGTAGCGCACTCAAAATGCATGCCTTGAAGACTCCATTTTGGTCACTGTGGTGAGCTCCCGGTTTTTCTCAAACTCTTAGTCGGAGTCTAGCTAATGTCGATGCAGCCTTCCCTATGCCTTTTATGATCTCATCTTCTACTACTTCTAGAGACAGGTCATTTTAAATTGTAGATCCAACGTAGCAGAGTTCATTTGCGACATCTTTCTTGTTTTCATTAATGTGGATGGAGGGTGGTGTCGTAACAGTTGGCCTTATAACGTTTGTCATATAAGCCTCCTATAAAAAAAGAACAATGTGTATTAAAAAAAAAATAGTCTTGTTTTTGACAAAGCTTATATCAACTCACTTTGTCTGGTAAAAAGTTTGTACACGTTATTTCTCCCACACTCATTCTCGAATCAAGTTGAGAATTATTCATTGGCACAAAATTGAAAAATTATCCAATTACTCAAACAATTTTGAGTAATTAATAATTTTGTTTGCTATCGAAAAAGGAAATAACTTCTACATACTTGAGTGATATAGTTGTAAACTTGGAGTTCTTCCCCTCAGATAACCTTTTTTTTTTTTTTAATTTATTTTTTAAATATCTTTATATATTGATCGTTTCATTATATTTACGTTAATGACGGGTTTATTTCATGACTATTGTGATTCCGAGTCTATCCAACTCAGTATAATGGCCAGCGTTTTGATAGTTCAACTGCTGACAATGATGCTGTTCATATTTGCTTGGGTCTTTATGATTCTGTCCATAGCATCGCCTTCATGGGTTGTGAAGTATCATGTAAGTATACCTCTTTGCTTAAAAGAAATATATATATAAGCAATTAAGTTACAGCGGCATTAACTACATGCCAACTTTTGTTCTGCTTCACAGGTTTCGGAAGTTCCTTTCGAATAAAATATTTTTTTTTTACATCCTAGACCAGGTATGTCAAACTCATTAAGGTGTATGGGCCACATAGAAAACTTACTATGACCTGAGGGGCCGCAGCAAAAGAAAATCAGTTGCAAAACAGCCTACTATTTTTTTTGTAAATTAGAAATAATGCAATAGAATACAATAATTAATGGCTAATTAAAAAATACTTTTGGTTACGCATTATTTTCTTTGTCCTGATGCTTGACATCTTTTCTGGAATACCATTTTATTAATGTCAGGTTGAAATTTGTTTGCCACTGACGCTTTCATCACAGATGACAAATTTTGATCAGATAACCTCGAACGGTGAGATGTTTTTGTAGCTTTTATTATGGAAAAGAACTGCTAATAGAGACCAGTGCATGCAAACATAGCAAGAATTATGGCTGCAAATTTCCGCAATTCAACATACCGTTCAGGGTAAATATAATTTTGGCACAGTCATTTCAATGTACTTCGATTTCAACTAAGAATCTGACTGCTATTCTATCAGCTCTAGATGCACATTTCCAGCAGCATTTTCAGAATCAAATGAGAATGGAGATACAAAACACGAAAATTCTTGCTCTTATGTAACGAAGTCACAAAAACGGTCATTGAAAGCATCTACTAACGATTCTAGGTGTAAGACATATATACCAAATGTCGCAACCGTATTTACTCTTTTTAGTTCCTGACACGCTGAGAAGCGAACAAGATTTTCACTTCATATTTGGTTTATCCACAGTCCTAATTTTGCTTGAAAGCACTTCAAATGATTACACGCAGTTGTGACAATTTTGTCTTTACTTTTAAGTTTCCAATTCAAGTCTTGCAGGTGACCAGTGGGATCATTTGCTAATGCCAAATCCTGAATCCATTCGTCAGTTTGGAAATGTTGAACAGGTTCAACTTTCATTTCAGATACAATACGATTTCCTCACGCAGTGCAAACAATCTCTTCAATATTATATGTCATGAGAGCCAGCGGACTTCTGTGTAGTAGGGAACACAATCAAATTTATGTCCAATGTCATCCAGAAACATAAAAAATTGGCGAGCATTAAAACCACGGGCACGAATAAAATTGAGAAGCGACCGAAAACGGTCTTATGACATGTGGTCAAAGAAAGCGCTTCAGGGACACCCTATAATTGCTGTGCGCAGAATGTTTCTTGGTGAATGATGCACTGAAAATGAGCAAATTTAAAATTATCATCAGTCTCTTATTTTTGCAAGTAACTTTGCATCAAAACCATTTCATTTCATGGTTGGTGCGCCATACCTTGTTAGACTAGATAGCTTTACCAAAGATAAATTGTACTGCTTTATCACCTCCAGTCATTTCTCAAAAACATCCTCGCTTGTTGTGGTGTTATGCATAGAACAGATCTCAAGTAGTTCCTCGTGTATGTCAAAATTCCTGTCACAGGTTCTTATAAATATAACCAATTGTGCTACACCCTTTACATCAATTGAGAGCCAATGAAAATAATTCAAAATCAGATATTTTGTTCTTTAATTGTTCACGCAACCTGACTGACATGTCATTTATTATATCTGCCACAGTGTCACTAGATAACGCTATTTCTTTAAATGCTTTCCCCTTTTCTGGACAAATTACTTCGGCTGTAACGACACACTCCTTCATAAAATCACAATTATTAAATGATTTGCAAAAGCTTACAATGAAGTTTGACAACATGTAGCTGGCTTTCACTGCACACTCACCATCGTTGTTCAGTTTAACAAATACTATTTTTCAATTCAAGTAGCTCGTCATCTCTTGTTTTCCAGCGTAATAGCATGCGGCCCCCGAACACCCAGTTTGACATGCCTGTCCTAGACCAAACCTCCAGAAGATTTGTGGCGGCTGGCGGGGTTCAAACCCGGCAACATCGAGATAACAGTCCAGAGCGCATACCACACAACCAAAAAAACAGATCTGGCTATAGTTTTGTCTTTTCGAATTCCGATGAAGATTAACACGATTGCTGATTAAAATCTGGCATGCTTTCATTTCATTAGATCTCTTCTTAACCAACAGACCTGGATTAGTAGTTGATTTTGATATTATCCCTGGCCTATCAGACCATGAGATCATAAAAATACACAGTCAGGTAAAAGCAGTAGCCAATTCAAAACCCAAAAGAAAAATCTTACTCTGGAATAAATGTAACCTAACACAACTACACCAAGCTGCATTAAACTTTCAACAAACATTCTTATTAGAAAAAGACATTAACCAACCAGTCGATGACCTCTGGAATTTCATTAAAAACCATCTTAAAAGCATTATAGAAAATCATATACCAACTAAATACATATCAAACAAAATAAATAAATGCTGGTTTAATAATAGACTAAAGAAGCTTTGTAAACAGAAGGAAAACCTATATAGAAAATTTAAAGAAACTAAGGCAGAAAGAGTTTACAAAAAGTACATAAAAATTAAACACTTAACCCAAAAAGTAAGCAGACAGCTGCAAAGTGAATACATAAACAATGTAATATCTAAAGATAACAACAAAAACCTATGGTCATACATTAAGTCTAAGAAAATGTAAACAACAGGCATAGCGCCATTAAAAGATGAACATAACATAATACATAATGATAATGAAACTAAAGCAAACATCCTAAACAAATACTTTGCATCAGCATTCTCAGCCCCAGGAGACAAAGACATATTACTGAATTTGAACCAAGTAGACAACATAGAAGATATAGTAGTACAAGAAAATGGAATTTAAAAACTATTAGCCAACACCAAACCAAATAAAGCGTCTGGACCTGATGGTATTCCAGCTAGATTACTCAAAGAACTAAGCAATGAGCTAGCCCCAGTGTTCAAAATACTCTTTCGGGCTTCACTTAACCAGGGCAGAGTACCAAAGGACTGGAAAGAAGCTAATGTCACCCCCCTATTTAAAAAAGGAGAAAAATCTTACCCAGGAAACTACAGACCAGTATCACCAGCATCACATGTAAAATCCTAGAACACATAATATGTAGCAACATCATAAACCACTTAGACAAACAAAATGTCCTCACGCCATACCAACATGGCTTTAGGAAATATAGATCATGTGAAACACAACTAATAGGACTAATTGATGATTTTTCAAAAGGTTTAGATAATAGTGAACAAATAAATGCTATCTTACTAGATTTTTCTAAGGCTTTTTACAAAGTTCACCACCATAGTTTGCTTAAAAAATTAAAATATTTTGGCATTAATGGTCCACTGCATCAGTGGATTAAAGATTTTCTGATAGGGAAAGAACAAACTGTAATAATAAATGGCTCTAAATCAACACCGATAACAGTAAATTCAGGTGTACCTCAAGGAACAGTCTTGGGTCCACTACTATTTTTAATTAACTTAAATGATTTACCAAATTGCATTACTTCAGGAACAAAAGTCAGATTATTTGCAGACGATTGCATAATATATAGAACAATAAAAACAACACAAGACACAGATATTTTACAAAGAGAATTAGATGAATTACAGAAATGGGAATCAAATTGGAGCATGTCTTTCCACCCAGAAAAATGTCAGTTGTTAACAGTAACAAAAAAACTAAAACAAATTTTATTCCACTTATCTTATTCATGGCAAACTAGTTACAAAGACTAAAAACGCAAAATACCTAGGTGTTATAATAAATGAAAAACTGTCATGGAATCCACATATTGATGAAACTATAAAAAAATCAAACAAAGCATTAGGATTAATTAAAAGAAATTTCTATAAATCAAATAGAACATAGAACTAAAATGTTATTTAACCTTGGTTAGGCCAATAATAGAATATGCATCCTCCGTTTGGGATACCTCAACTCAAGATAACATTAAGAAACTGGAACAGACACAAAATAGAGCAGTGAGATTCATAACAAACGAATATTCACATTTGACTAGAGTAACACCAATAGTAAAATCACTAAATTTAGAAAGCCTTTAGGACAGAAGACTCAAAAGTAAAGTAGCAATTATACATAAAACACTGAACCATAATCTTGAAATACAAAAACAAAATTTAATAAAATACTCTGAAAGACACAAAGATCAAGGCGCATTCCTTGTCCCATATTCTAGGACAAATTTGTACAAATACTCCTTCTTCCCTAGTGCTATTAGAGCATGGAATGGGTTGCCTGAGCTAGCCAGGAAAACCAGTGACTTGGCAGAATTTAAGACATTGGTTAATATGTATGACTAAATGCATGACGCGTAGGACGTAATGATCTTCTTTTTTGAAGTTACGTCTGTATAATATAAGATAATATAAGATATCAAGCAAGCTAATCTAAGGGAAGGAACCGCTAAGTATTGCAATTTATCCGAAAAATACATACGGGGTTTACCTCCCTTTCGGCTACATATAAAACAAAATTAATTAATTAGTACTAAATGATTAATTATTTAGTTAATACTTTGATTGATTCGTGTTTTGTTAATTAAATAATTATGCAAAATTTCAACGTGATTCGAGAACGGGAAATGGGAGGAAAAACGTGTCAAAACGTAATAAGGGGAGTAACTCTCTCTCTCTCTCGCTCTCTCTCTCTCTCTCTCTCTCTCAATGAAAAGTTACAGTTAGATGAATGTTTGATTAGTTCGAAGACTAGTTTAAAGCCAGTTTCTTTAACTCATTCAAATTCAAAGTTTTTTTTTTTATCAATGAAATTTTTGCTTGTTTGAAACTTCTAGAGGGGAAATCGAAACAGCAGCGAAGGTTTAATGATAAGATGCTCAGACACGGGATGTTACAGATACCGTGCAGCTTCAAGTAAGTGGACGTTGTATCTGTGATTTAGAAAGCATAGTATAGAGATGAAACAGTTAATATTTTCCCCCTGGTAATTAGATCCGGCGTACAAAATCTTCATGACCATTTTTCCAAAATGATACTTATTTCCCAGTTACAGACGAAATAAATGATACCTATTTTCAACTCAGAGGCGAAAGAAACGACATCATTTCCTAGATTTAGACGAAAAAAAAATCAAATAAAATTGCAAAAGTCCAAAGGGGCATAGAGGCGAAAAAATGATACTTATTTTGAAATTAGAGGCGAAAAAAATACTTATTGTCAACCTAGAGGCAAAAGAAACGACATCATCTTCTAGATTTAGACCAAAAAAAAATCAAATATGATGGCAAAAGCCCAAATGTGCATTCCCAGCTACTTCGACCAGAAAAGCCTTGCACAGTCGACATCTAGATCATTCAAGGCACAGAAATATATGATCTGGTCTGGAACAGTTATTTCTGGGAAATAGACATATATAGCTCTAGACTATTCGGGGCACAGAACTATATGTATATAAATTAGTCAGAGCACAGAAATATATGATGCAGACGAGTCAGAGTACAAAAGTATATCATTCATTTAGGTCAAGACTTATCTTTTATAATACAGACGTTACTGCAAAAACACACACAAAAAAAGATGGTTAAGTCTTACGCGTGTTCCTAGGTCAATTTAGTCATGCATGTTAATCACTGACTTAAGTTCTGCCAAGTCATTGGTTTTCCTAGCAGACTCAAGCTACCCATTTCATGCTCTAATAGCACTAGGGAAGGGAGAGTATTTACATACTTGTCCTAGCATATGGAACGAGGATTACTCCTTTATCTTTGTGTCTTTCTGAGTATTTCATTGAGTTTCGTTTTTGAATTTGAAGATTATGGTTCAGTGTTTTATGTTTAATTGCTACTTTATTTTTAAGTCTTCTGTCCTGAAGGCTTTCTAAATTTAATGATTTTTCTTAGGTGCTTCTCTAATCAAATGTAAATATTCATTTGTTATGAATCTTACTGTTCCCTTTTTTGTTTTCTGTTTCTGAATGTTTGTTTTCTTGAGTTGAGGGGTCCCAAACAGAGGATGCATATTCTATCATTGGCCTAATCAAAGTTAACGGACTTGCCAGGGTATTCAATCCAATTTTAATATTTTCTTGCTTTTTAAAATGTTGTATACCTTAGTTGCTATTAAACGATAGCATCAACATTTACTTCAATAAATGTGATTTTTAAAACGTAATTTCATATATTTTTCTGAGGTAATTTTCCTTACCATTTTTTCCCCAAATTCTCGCTCAAAACGAATTGTTTTGTAATGAATTAACTGCATGTCATTTCTGAGGTATTTGTTTTGTCCCCACAGAACCTCACTTAATCGCTCATTGGCTAGTCTACATTATGTTAGCTATCATGGCCGTGAACACACTGCCTAGCATCAGTGGGATTTGTGTTAACGGCTGCAGGAACACAGTGATGTATGGATTTTCCTATGCTATGGCAGGTGATTTTTTTTTTTCTTTCTTCCTATTTTGCGTTTTCTACTCTCACGAGATGTATCGAAGAACTATGATATATCCTGATGAGTCCACTCCAGCTCTAATGGGTAACTGACATTAGTTGAGGAAAAGTAAAGGCGCTTGGTCTTTGTGCTGGCCACATGACACCCTCGCAAGGTCTGAACGGGGAACTTTAACTTTAATAAAAAAAAAATTAATTGCATACGTTCAAATGTAGAAAATTGTAATGCTTTGTTTTATTCAGAGTGTTACAAGAGTGAATGTTCATGTGTGTATGTGTGCATGTAATTATTTCCCTTACATGATTTCTTTGTATACTCTACAGCATTTTCGGGTTTCATGGTATTACTGATGTACCCAACATACATAAAAGACATTTCTTCAGCTGGGAATATTCAGTAAGAAATTAATGTACATTCTAATAAATAAGGGGGCCAGCTTTCGGCACATCCCCCCTCCCTCAAACTACTTAAGTTGAAGTGTATTAACGCCAGAAGGCAAGCTACCTAATGGTCAAAGACTGTTTTTTTCTTCTGATTCCAGAAACCTTTCTTATCTTATCTTATCTTATTGATTACAGACGTTACTTTAAAATAGATTATAATTACGTCCTATCTAATGCAGTGTTGTAGCTATGGTAAGGGCGTGAGAATTTGAACCCTCCCCCCCGGGCTCCTTAATGAGTGTTCGAATTTTTTTTTACATTTAATATTAAATATTACCCCATTAAATCAAATGATGGAAAATTCTTAGCTACGTCACTGATCCTAGGCAAGATAATTACATCCTTTTAGTTTAGTCGCGAAGGTTTGGGTTTAGAGATTTCCTTTTTTTCTATGTCGGAAATCAGCCAAGGCTAACGAGCAGCTCCTCCCCCATCCTACCCCCCAAGATTGCATTATATTATGTTCATGCTGTGTGTCCCACGGTAAGCGGGCTTTTTAAGTGCACGGACCAAAGGTTTGGAACTCACCCCCCGTTGATCTCAGACAACATGCTACACTACATTTAATTAAGAAGAACATTAAGACCTAAAGTTATAAAACTTTTTTAGATTAGTTTGTCATTTGAGATCTCTATGTTTCTAATGTTATCACAGCGCCGTGGGCCTACATCTTGTTTGTTAACAGCGCGCTATAAATATTATTATTATTAAATACTGTGATATTTATTCAGATACGAATGGCATGTGCTGTACCTTAATTGTTTTGTTTGTTTTACTCTAGACTGTCCTGGGGCTATTTCTTATTCATGATAGCAGACTGCATGCTGATTGCTTTGTCCATTGAATGCTTTCAAGTTAATACAGATCTCTACCCCGACATCTCATGAACTGTTAATAAGAATTCAGATATACAGTAAGAAGGAATTTAAATATACAGTAAGTAGGAATTTAAATATACAGTAAGTAGGAATTTAAATATACAGTAAGTAGGAATTTAAATATACATTAAGTAGGAATTTAAATATACAGTAAGTAGGAATTTAAATATACAGTAGTTACCAATCAAATGTAAATTAAGTAGGAATGAAATGTACTATAAGTATGAATTCACATAAATAAATAAATCTATATTTATTTATTTTTATATATCATGGGCGGCTGCAAGGGGCGAAAGCGGGTGCACTTGCACCCCCCTGCATTCTGAGTAGCCAAATTCTAGCCACTTTTTTACACTATCAGGTCAATGAAAATCTAAGTAGTGTTTCCATTGGTAACTGAAGTACAGTTGTAGTAGACTAGCTTAGGCTTATCAGGCAATGATGACAGACCATTCCCGTGCACCCCTCTGATTTCTGGTTAGACAAATTTTAGCCAGTTTTTTACACCTTCAAATCAATGAACTTGTGCTAGGAAGCAGCTTAACATGTAGTGCTTCGATTCAAATAAAGTTAATAAGGGTAAGCTATTGTGGTAATAAACGGTAACAAGTTAATCCGTAGTTCATGTCCGACCATGTACGCTTACAATTCAACTCCCTATAGCACATTAGTCGTAAGGAATTGTTTTCATTTGCACATAATTAATAGTTATCGTTATATTTAGTTAAGACCAAGAATATGATAAAAATATTTTTTTTTGCCGTGGAGTAAAAACACCTTGCCAGCTGTCTTTTGATTTGATATATGGGAAAGTTTCTTTGAACAAGATTAAAGAGTGCAGCCATCTTGGTAAATGTACTTACGTCTTGCGGATTTGCGGTCAGTGTTAGCGCTCGATAAAATAAAATAGCAGGTTAAACACGTCCAACAGTTTGTGATAGAAGAGATATAAAAAAGTTCTTCCCATAACACCCGAGTCGAAACGTTGATTTGTATCGACATAGCACTGGCAACAGCAAGAAACCAAAATATACAAGCAGCAGCGTCATATATTGCGTTTTCTTGGTATTTCGTTAATAAAATGCAGATTTCTCAGGCACTGAACATAATTAAATTGTACTCGATAAGAATTCATTTGTTTTGTCATTGTTGTTTAGAGAGACGCACCGCCTGTGTCCAATTTCATTGTTAGCGAATACATTATGTACATTTTTCACATGAACAAACTACTCGGCCAGTGATGGGTAGCATTCAAAACTGTGTTCAGGCAAGGAGTCGTGATAAATATCCTAAAGCAGACATTGTCCGTTGCGAGTCCCGCAGACTTTAATTTGTTATTATTGACCTGAATGCCATTTCAGATATACGTAATGTTGTCGGTGTCATCAAGAAGATTATCTATTTCTTCCATAACAGTCTCAAGCAAGAGAGTTGGATGCTAAATTTACCTCTTTTGTGTGAGACACAATGGACTGAGAAATACAAATTCCTTCGCGCGTTAAGTCACAACTTTGAGAAGATCTTTGATTGTTTGGCGTATTTTAAAATAACGGCTGTAAGTAAAACCTGAAAAACTGCATATGCGTAATCTGTACCTGCGTCTCATGTGCTTCTGATTCGTCTTTTAATTGCAAATTATTCATCTTTTCATGAATCAGTTTCCGTGATGTTGCAGTCTGTTCATCTTAGCATAAGTGGCCGCTTAACAGCAAATCAGCAGTCACATTAATGACATAAATACCAGCTTGGCCGTGTTGAGGAACCTTTAAGGATGGCATCTTGAGGAAGGCGAGACTGCTGGAAGATAAACTTGGTATTGAGTTGGTGCTACTGAGAATTAGCAGTCGACACACACACCGAGAAAAAACATGTTTGGATTTCGGGAGTTATTACAGAACACGTGACTTTACATGACGTCACTTTGTCGTTAGTTTCTTCATGAACGTCTCGCTTTTCAAGCAATAATAATGTTCAGTTCAACTTGTTTTGTCTACATCCTAAAACGATGCAAGAGCTGAAACATTATGAAGAATATCAGCACTGCAAGATAAGCGTTCATCGCCGGCTTGTCCATAGCAACGAGAAGCAATTCAGTAGTACAGTTATTGACAGTTTTGGCAGCGTTTGCATTTTGTGTTTGATCAACCGTGTCGGGATGCACGGACCGCACAGAGAAACTTTCCAAAGTGTACAGGTAAATAGTTTGTTCACAAGTATGGGGGTTGGCGTGGTGCACTATTTCTTTTCTTGAATATTCTTTGTCATTAAAAAAAGTTGCAGTTACGACTTTGAGCCATGAGTGGAGACTTGCACTCCCCTTCCCCTGCAAAAAATCCTGCGGGCGCCCATGATATATCTTTCCATTTATCAATATATCTATATAAAGGGCTTTTTTTGTGACGGTACGCACCGGCGTTCCGGCCCCTTTCTCAATGTGGGGGAAAAATTATTAGTTTTCTTGTATTTAACGTTTATTATTAATATATTTGTAGTTAAAGGTTAGGCGATCATTCCCTGAGTATGGCACCTAATCAATGAGTACCTGCACCTATTTTTTTTTTTTTACAAAAAAGCACTGTAGATATATATATATATATATATAATACGGCTTGTATTCGAGTCCGAAGATTAGTGAGGAATGCCGCATTTCCCGTGGATGCGCAGTCCCAGCTGTGACTTACATATTTTGCCACATCCAGGGCAAGCATAACCATTGTCCATTATATATATATATATATAAATTCCTACTTACTTTACATCGTCTGCCGTTTAGACCGCAAGGTCTGAAAGGGGAACTTTACTTGCACATCTGTACATCTATGTATACATCTATTTTCATTCTCCTTCCTCAGCTCTAACAGCCTAGTGGATTAAAGCTTGTGAACGGAAGTGTTGAGACCTACACGCTAGGACACAATGATGTAACTGAGGACCGATGCTGTATTTTGAAAGAAATAAAAACATTTATGTAACATTGCAACTGTTAATCACTTGATTTGGATTTCTTTCTCTCTACTAGTCTGTTTTTCGAGCTTCTCTCTTTCTCTCTGTGTTTGTGGAGATAGAGAGAGAAAAATATAGAGATAGATAGAAAAGTTCATTTGTAAGAATTTGTCAGATAGACTAGCGTCCAGCGCGCAAGCTCGTGTTTAATGGACACTCTCCAGAGGTTTCTGTTTCCGACCACAGTAAGAGCAAGGAACTTAACCTAGTCCTCTACTCATTATAATAATCATGACGTCATGCATTCTCGTGTAAAAAAAAAAGTACGCAACGTAGTAGACACAAACTAAACAATGTCAAGGGCACTAAATTGAGTTTTTGTGTTTCCAAGATATATGAAACAAAAAATGAGCTACCAAAAGGAGGGCTTTAGAAATTTGATTCTGCAGCTCTAAAAGTTAAAAAAAAATATAAAAAAAAAGACAACACAAAAACATAGCTCCCATTAATATGTATACCGGATACACCAAATAAGCTATTCATAGTTGTTTTTTTAGCGATAGCCGAAAGTTTCGACGAATTTCAATGCCACTTGTCTGGCTAAATATGAATAGGAGCATTTGGTGGCACCTTGGTTACCATTTCACAGCCTATAATGTACTGGAGCCTTTCATTCATCTAGTTGAGCGTGCTTGCTGACAAAAAAAAAGAAAAAGTAATTGAGATATAATTTTAACACTATCTCAATGCGTAACAGTTGATCTTGGTATCAAATCTCTTTTATTACTGCTAATTAGTCGCCCATTTGTTTTTTTAAAATAAGTTTTAAGTCTTATCTTATAAAATACAGACATTAGGCCAACATGAAAAAAAGTAGATGATTTCGTCCTACGCGTGTCCTTAGGTCAATCTAGTGATGCATGTTAAATCAATGACTTAAACTCTGCCAAGTCGTTGGTTTTTCTGGCTGATTCAAGCATCCCATTTCATGCTCTAATAGCGCTAGGGAAGGAGCAGTATTTGTACGCATATGGAACAAGAAATGTGCCTTAATCCTCGTGTCTTTCTGATTATATTGTTAGGTTTTGTTTTTGTATTTGAAAATTATTGTTCAGTGTTCAATGTATAATTGCTACTTTACTTTTTAGTCTTCTCTCCCGAAAGGTCTTTAAATTGAATGATTTGAATCAAATGTGTCAGTCTGATCTAGTGTGAAGAATTGTTTGTTATGAATCTCACTGCTCTATTTTGTGTCTTATAGTACACGTTTAATACTTCCTCCATACTGATATTATTTTGTGCCACCAACCGAGGAGCTTAGACTCATAACTTAGACTTACCTAGACTTAGGTCCTTTCCGGCGCATTGGGCGGCACGCTGTCTCCAGAAAGATTTGTCTTTATGTGTCAAGTTTGCCGTTTCTGTAGCAATAACTTAGAGGGGCACAACAATGATCATCATTTTAAAAAGTTATTATTTAGCTCAGGGGTTCTCAACCTGAGGGTCGCGACTCCCTTGGGGGTCGATTGACGATTTGCAATGGGTCGCCTAAGACCATCGAAAATATGGATGGTTATTGTCTATTCTTCTATTGTTTTTTTTTTTTTTTTTGGGGGGGGGGGTTCCGCGGCTGAGTGAGGGATTGTAAAAAGGGGTCGCCGAGCTTAGAAGGTTGAGAACTGCTGATCTAGCTTATCCACACTTCCTTTTTTTTTATTACAACGGATAAACCAAAAAGTAAGCTATAAATAGTCTTTCCGGTATGTATGAAAATCTCCAATACACAGACCTATATATATATATATATATATATATATATATATATATATATATATATATATATATATATATATATATATATTATATCTAGACTGGACCACAGACCTCTATATATTATATCTAGTCTGGACATGAAGATCTTTTAACACTACAAATAAAGTCGTGAAAAACTTTTAAATAAGATGAAACAAGGCGCTGTTTTGTAAAGTAATTATGAGAAGTATTTTTTTTCAACCCTAATCTATGTAACATACGATTTAATGTTTAGATCTAGATCTAGTAATTAAACATCGAAAATAAGAGCAATGTCGTCTCATAATTATTATTTTGCAATTTTTAGATACATAAAAATAAAATCAAACTATTTAAATATAAACAGGATGACTAAAATCAATAGACATAATTATTTCAATCTAGGAATCATTATTATTATCTTAATGGAAATTAACAGGAAATGGCTTTATTTCATGAATTGGAGTTAAGATATAGTTCTGTGATTAATACATAACAATCTATTATATATAGATCTGTGAGTTGATCAATCGCGTATAAGAATTTGTTTCCGTTTTATATATATATAGGTCTGTGCTCCAATAGTTCGTTTGATTTGCGCACTAAACTTAGTGTGCAATACTTTCGATCGCACATCTAAAGTTCCTGACATAAAGAGTTTTACATTTTCAAATGACAACAAATACGAAATAGTTAAGATGATGTTGTGCATTTAACACTAGATCAAAATTCTTATATACATGAGAAGTATTTATTGTTTTGTTCACCACAAAATTCGCATTAGGTATGTGACTAACAAATGATTGTAGATTTTGTGATATTGTTCTATAAATTGTCACTTCGGTGTGAGGCTAGATCTAATCAGGACTAGACAGACGTTTATTTAAAAGATAATTAGATCTAAGTGTTTTTATCTAATCTTGGATGTTACTTAAAGACTGAATCTCTGCTAATTCACTGGTTTTCCTGGCTGACTAAGGCAACACATCCCATGATCTAGGGAAGAAGATTTTGTACGAATTTTTTCTAGCATTTCGTATAAGAAATGTGCCTTTATCTTTGTGTCTTTCTGGGTATTTTCTTAAGTTGTGTTTATGTATTTATATTTATATTTGTTTTATGTATTATTGCTACTTTACTTTTCAGTCTTCTGTCCTGAAGAGTCTCGTAGTTTTAGATGCTCGTATAGAGACGCATTTAGAATCCAGTCATCTTAAAAAGCAGTTAAGTTTTTAAGTCTAGAATATGCGTGTATATCTAGAGCAATATTGATTTGATTAGATATGACTAGTATAAATATCATTAATTATCTAGAATCCCATTTAACACCTCAAACTTAGTAGTAGGTCTAAAGTCTTATCTTATCATATAAAAAGACAGGCTTTACTTAAAAAAAAGGAAGATGGTTACGTCCTACGCGTCATGCATCTAGTCATGCATGTTAAACAATGACTTAAACTCTGCCATGTCGTTTGTTCTCCTGGCTAGCTCAGGCATTCCATGCTCTAATAACACTAGGGAAGAAGAAGCATTTCTACAAATTAATCCTAGCATAAGGAACGAGGAATGTGCCTTTATCTTTGTCTTTATTTAAAACTAAAACAATAAAATAAATCTTTTAAAAAATCTTTTATTAAGTGTAATTGTATCAATTAGTTTGGATAAATGTTATAATTATATGCACTATTGACCTAGACGAACTTTACATCATCTGCCCTATAGACCACAAGGTCTGAAAGGGGAACTAGTTAGGCCAGGTTCACATCTAACTTTGCATTAACTTGCACATATCCTTTGATCTGCTGGACCGTTGGGGCACTATACAAGATCTGTCAACCTTCTTTCTATATTCTTATCTCTCATTTTTCTTTGATATAATTTCATTTGGATGTTCTTTCTGAAAATATTGAAGCCTGCCTGGGTGAATCACTTCGGGGGCCGATTTTGAGTTTGTGTTTCCACACAGTGCCGGTATTAGGCCACTGCAACCTGTGCGGCCGCAGTGGGTCCCGCACTTTTAAAGGCTCCGCGCGAATTCTAGGTGTAAATTATTAAAATAAACCATTTTAACTTATTTTTAAAGGGTTTCTGAAATTGTAAAATATACGAAAAAGTCTTGAAAATCTCCTGAAATTATTAAAATCTTCTGAAAACTGATGCAAATCTCCTTAAAAACAGACAAAATGGTCATTTCTGGGTGTCATTCAAAATGGAAAACGCCTATCCTACTAGCAATTAAATAAACGGCATTGTCAGCTTTCATTTAATAAAAATGCAATAATAAGGCAAAATTTAACCAAAACAAAAAGTTCAAATACTTAATTTACTTTAATAGTCACTGGCATACAAATATAGATCTAAATCTATCTCGACCTTTTTTTTTAAAACGAACAAAAAAACCTTGTTATTTTTTTTAAAGTCTGGATCTATATTACCAAACTTTAATTTTCTATACTTTGAGTATATTTATACATTGGCGTAACACGCATTTTTTATACAGGGGTGGGGATTTGGCGTATTTTTTTTGGTCATTTATTGTTATCTATCATTCATTAAATATTAAGAGTCTGTATTATATAAGATAAGACTAAATGCATGACGCGTAGGACGTAATCATCTCTTTTTTGAAGTAACGTCTGTATTATATAAGATAACATGAAATAATCGCTATTACAAAAACGACATCAGCTTCAAAAAGGAGGAATAGTCTCTGAGCATTATTATTATTATTTTTTGCTTGTGTAGGTCAAGGCCACTTGATGTATGGGTTTGATTGCTAGGATCTTCACTTCAACCTTGATTGTCCTCCTGGTGGCGGCTTTGAGCTACTCTTTAACGTCTGGCAAATGGTCTCAGTCCTCAGCCGTTAGTGAGATTCCAAATTTTTTGTTTTTACTCTGATTTAAGACAACAGTTGATCTACATCTAGACTAGATCTTAAGATAGGGGCGTAGCTAGGAATTTACCATCATTTAGGGGCCCTAGGGGCTTGACCTCTTTTGTGGCCCCTGCCTTTAGGGTAACATTTAATATTTAATGTAAAAAAAACCCACTCATTTATGGGCCCGTGAAGCTTTACCTGTTTTGGGGCCCCTTTATTTTGCGTAATATTTAATATTTAATGTAAAAAAAACACTCATTTGTGAGCCCGTAGAGATTGACCTCTTTTGAGGCCCCTGCATTTTGCGTAACATTTTATATTTATTGTTAAAAAAAGCACTAATTTGGGGGCCCTCCTCAAATGGAAACTCGATGAGATTTTCCTATTCCTTCCCCCTTCATCCCCCCCAGCCTAGCTATGCCACTGTCGTAAAAGTTCTAAATCAGATACGTGTATTAAAGTTATTACTAAATAATTACTTTATTAGACAATGCCCGCTGGCCTGATTGGTATGTTCAAGAAGCTGTGGCATAATCACGAGTTAGACACCGGATCTGAGCTAATTTTAAAAAAATATACTTAAAATAAATTTTGATATCATTATAAGCTGTATAATGGAGGTATTATTTTTTTTTAAAGTGTATTTTTAAATGTTTTTTTTTGTTTTTATGTTATTATACAGATTAGTAAGGTCTACAAGACTGTTTATTTTATGTCCATCTGCCAAGGCTCAAATCCATGCAAGCTATATGCCTTTACCAACGGTTTGTTTTTGTCCTTTTCAGAGAGCTTATATTAACTCGCTCTGTCTGTCTGTCTATTTGTCTGTCTGGTAAAAATTGATTGATAATACTATTTCTCAAAGGCCAATTTTCAGATCAAATTGAAACTTTTGCGTAACTATTCATAGGCGTAGAGAAGACACGAATCAATAAAAGACATTAACCAATCAGTTATTTAATTACTTGCACGTAATTATTATGATACCAACAAGGGAGATTAATCCTCCAGCATTCACAAATATGGCTAAATTAGTAGAGTTAGGTGCCCTTAAAACATTTAACGTTATTTCTCCCACACGCATTCTTCCATCAAGTTGATATTTTAAATAGTTATTTATGGTTCCTAACAAAACATGAATGAATACAAAAACAACTTAATATTCAATTAATAATTGGCGTTCTTCCCGTAAGATAAACTTTTTTTAAAAACTAGAACAGACACAAAATAGAGCAGTGAGATTCATAATAAACGAATATTCACATTTGACTAGAGTAACACCTTTAGTAAAATCACTAAATTTAGAAAGCCTTCAGGATAGAAGATTTAAAGGAAAGTTACAATTATATATAAAACACTGAACCATAATCTTCAAATACAAAATAAAATCTATAAAACCTAATAAAATAATCAGAAAGACACACAGATAAAGGCAGATTCCTCGTTCCACATTCTAGGACAGATATTTACAAATGCTCCTCCTTTCCTAGTGCTATTAAGGAAAATTTAAGTCATTGGTTAACATGCATGACTAGATTGTTATAGGAACACGTGTAGGACATAGTCCTCTTTTTTTTTTTAAAGTAACGCTTATAAATATAGGTGCTTTACACACTCTGTGAATCTGGTCCACGCAGGCTTATCATCGGATGACCATAACACGGGTAATATTTGCGTGCAAAGCTCATACCAGTACAGTCCCTTGTCCATCGACATAGCACACTAACTGCCTTTCTGTGTCACATGTGTCCGCTGATCGTATAGTTAACCCTATCGCGCCGCCAATAGAGTTACAACAATATTATATATTATTTTATTATAGAATTTATATTCTATATTACTTGTAGGTATTTCTTTACGTCCTGTCTCTGACTGCCTCTATCACTTTCCAAGACATCCCAGTCACTTTACAAGTCTGTATGTTCTAGACATCCCAGTCACTTTCCACGACTGTATATTCTAGACATTTCAGTCACTTTCCAAGTCTTTTTATTCTAGACATCCCAGTCACCTTCCTAGTCTGTTTGTTCTAGACATTCCTGTCACTTTCCAAGTCTGTATGTTCTAGACATCCCAGTCACTTTCAAAGTCTGTATGTTCTAGACATCCCAGTCACTTTCCAAGTCTGTATGTTGTAGACATCCTTGTGTTTTTCCAAGTCTGTATGTTCTAGACATCCCAGTCACTTTCCAAGTCTGTATGTTGTAGACATCCCAGTCACTTTCCAAGTCTGTATGTTCTAGACATCCCAGTCACTTTCCAAGTCTGTATATTCTAGGCATCACTGTCACCTTCCAAATCTGTATGTTCTAGTAATCCCAGTCACTTTCCACGTCTGTATGTTCTAGACATTCCATTCCCTTTCCAAGTCTGTATGTTCTAGACATCCCAGTCACTTTCCAAGTCTGTATGTTCTAGACATCCCAGTCACTTTCCAAGTCTGTATGTTCTAGACATCCCAGTCAATTTACAATATATCCCAGTCACTTTCCACGTCTGTATGTTCTAGACATCCCATTCCCTTTCCAAGTCTGTATGTTCTAGACATCCCAGTCACTTTCCAAGTCTGTATGTTCTAGACATCCCAGTCACTTTCCAAGTCTGTATGTTCTAGACATCCCAGTCACTTTACAATATATCTCAGTCACTTTCCAAGACTGTATGTTCTAGACATCCCAGTCACTTTCCAAATCTGTATGTTCTAAATATCTCAGTCACTTTCCAAGTCTGTATGTTCTAGACATTCCAGTCACTTTCCATGATATCCCAGTCACTTTCCAAGTCTGTATGTTCTAGACATCCCACTCACTTTCCAAGATATCCCAGTCACTTTCCAAGTCTGTATGTTAAAGACATCCCAGTCACTTTTCAAGTCTGTATGTTCTAGACAACCCAATCACTTTCCACGTCTGTATATTCTAGACATTTCAGTCACTTTCCAAGTCTTTTTATTCCAGACATCCCAGTCACCTTCCTAGTCTGTTTGTTCTAGACATTCCTGTCACTTTCCAAGTCTGTATGTTCAAGACATCCCAGTCACTTTCCAAATCTGTATGTTGTAGACATCCTTGTCACTTTCCAAGTCTGTATGTTCTAGACATCCCAGTCACTTTCCAAGTCTGTATGTTGTAGACATCCCAGTCACTTTCCAAGTCTGTATGTTCTAGACATCCCAGTCACTTTCCACGTCAGTATGTTCTAGGCATCACTGTCACCTTAAAAATCTGTATGTTCTAGTAATCCCAGTCACTTTCCACGTCTGTATGTCCTAGACATTCCATTCCCTTTCCAAGTCTGTATGTTCTAGACATCCCAGTCACTTTCCAAGTCTGTATGTTCTAGACATCCCAGTCTCTTTACAATATATCTCAGTCACTTTCCACGTCTGTATGTTCTAGACATTCCATTCCCTTTCCAAGTCTGTATGTTCTAGACATCCCAGTCACTTTCCAAGTCTGTATGTTCTAGAAATCCCAATCACTTTCCAAGTCTGTATGTTCTCGACATCCCAGTCACTTTCCATGATATCCCAGTCACTTTCCAAGTCTGTATGTTCTAGACATCCCACTCACTTTCCAAGATATCCCATTCACTTTCCAAGTCTGTATGTTCTAGACATCCCAGTCTTATTCAAAGTTTGTATGTTGTAGACATACCAATCAATTTCAAGTCTGTATGTTCTAGACATCCCAGTTACTTTCCAAGTCTGTATGTTCTAGACATCCCAGTCACTTTCCAAGTCTGTATGTTCTAGACATCCCAGTCACTTTCCAAGATATCCCAGTCACTTTCCAAAATTGTATGTTCTAGACATCCCAGTCAATTTACAAGTCTGTATGTTCTAGACATCCCAGCCACTTTCCAAGTCTGTATATTCTAGACATCCCAGTCACCTTCCAAGTCTGTATGTTTTAGACATCCTAGTCACTTTCCAAGTCTGTATGTTCTAGACATCTCAGTCACTTTCCACGTCTGTATGTTCTAGATATCCCAGTCACTTTCAAAGTCTGTATGTTCTAGACATCCCAGTCACTTTCAAAATTTGTATGTTCTAGACATACCAGTCAATTTCCAAGTCTTTATGTTCTAGACATCCCAGTCACTTTCCAAGTCTGTATGTTCTAGACATCCCAGTCACTTTCTAAGTCTGTATGTTCAAGACATCCCAGTCACTTTCCAAGTCTGGATGTTGAAGACATACCAGTCACTTTCCAAGTCTGTATGTTCTAGACATCCAAGTCACTTTCAAAGATATCCCAGTCACTTTCCACGTCTGAATGTTCTAGACTTCCCAGTCACTTTCCAAGTCTGTATGTTCTAGACATCCAAGTCACTTTCCAAGTCTGTATGTTCTAGACATTCCAGTCTCTTTACAATATATCCCAGTCACTTTCCACGTCTGTATGTTCTAGACATCCCATTTCCTTTCCAAGTCTGTATGTTCTAGACATCCCAGTCACTTTCCAAGTCTGTATGTTCTAGACATCCCAGTCACTTTCCAAGTCTGTATGTTCTAGACATCCCAGTCACTTTACAATATATCCCAGTCACTTTCCAAGACTGTATGTTCTAGACATCCCAGTCACTTTCCAAATCTGTATGTTCTAAATATCTCAGTCACTTTCCAAGTCTGTATGTTCTAGACATCCCAGTCACTTTCCAAGATATCCCAGTCACTTTCCAAAATTGTATGTTCTAGACATCCCAGTCAATTTACAAGTCTGTATGTTCTAGACATCCCAGCCACTTTCCAAGTCTGTATATTCTAGACATCCCAGTCACCTTCCAAGTCTGTATGTTTTAGACATCCTAGTCACTTTCCAAGTCTGTATGTTCTAGACATCTCAGTCACTTTCCACGTCTGTATGTTCTAGATATCCCAGTCACTTTCCACGTCTGTATGTTCTAGACATCCCAGTCACTTTCAAAGTTTGTATGTTCTAGACATCCCAGTCAATTTCCAAGTCTGTATGTTCTAGACATCCCAGTCACTTTCCAAGTCTGGATGTTCAAGACATACCAGTCACTTTCCAAGTCTGTATGTTCTAGACATCCAAGTCACTTTCAAAGATATCCCAGCCACTTTCCACGTCTGAATGTTCTAGACATCCCTTACACTTTATAAGTCTGGATGTTTAAGACATACCAGTCACTTTCCAAATCTGTATGTTCTAGACATTCCAGTCACTTTCAAAGATATCCCAGTCACTTTCCACGTCTGAATGTTCTAGACATCCCTTACACTTTACAAGTCTGTATGTTCTAGACATCCCAGTCACTTTCCAAGTCTGTATGTTCTAGACATCCCAGTCACTTTCCAAGTCTGTATATTCTAGGCATCCCAGTCACTTTCCACGTCTGTATGTTCTAGTAATCCCACTCACTTTTCACGTCTGTATATTCTAGACTTCCGAGTCACTTTTCATGTCTGTAAATTTTAGGCATTCCAGTCACTTTCCACGTCTGTATGTTCTAGTAATCCCACTCACTTTCCACGTCTGTATATTCTAGACATCCGAGTCACTTTCCACGTCTGTATGTTCTAGTAATCCCACTCACTTTCCACGTCTGTATATTCTAGACATCCGAGTCACTTTCCAAGTCTGTATGTTCTAGACATCGCAGTCACTTTCCAAGTCTGTATGTTCTAGACATCCCAGTCACTTTCCAAGTCTATATGTTCTAGACATCCCAGTCACTTTCAAAGTTTGTATGTTCTAGACATCCCAGTCACTTTCCAAGTCTGTATGTTGTAAACATCCCAGTCACTTTCCAAGTCTGTTTATTCTAGACATCCCAGTCAGCTTCCTAGTCTGTATGTTCTAGACATCCCAGTCACTTTCGAAATCTGTATATTCTAGGCATCACTGTCACCTTCCAAATCTGTATGTTCTAGTAATCCCAGTCACTTTCCAAGTCTGTATGTTCTAGACATCCCAGTCACTTTACAAGTCTGTATGTTCTAGACATTCCATTCCCTTTCCAAGTCTGTATGTTCTACACATCTCAGTCACTTTCCAAGTCTGTATGTTCTAGACATCCCAGTCACTTTCCAAGTCTGTATGTTTTAGACATCCCAGTCACATTCCAAATCTGTATGTTCTAAATATCCCAGTCAGTTTCCAAGTCTGTATGTTCTAGACATCCCAGTCTCTTTACAATATATCCCAGTCACTTCCCAAGTCTGTGTGTTCTAAACATCCCAGTCACTTTCCAAGTCTGTATGTTCTAGACATCCCAGTCACTTTCCAAGATATCCCAGTCACTTTACAAGTCTGTATGTTCTAGACATCATAGTCATATTCAAAGTTTGTATGTTCTAGACATACCAGTCAATTTCCAAGTCTGTATGTTCTAGACATCTCAGTCACTTTCCAAGTCTGTATGTTCTAGACATGCCAGTCACTTTCCAAGTCTGTATGTTCTAGACATCCCAGTCACTTTCAAAGTTTGTATGTTGTAGACATACCAGTCAATTTCCAAGCTGTATGTTCTAGACATCCCGGTCACTTTCCAAGTCTGTATGTTCTAGACATCCCAGTCACTTTCCAAGTCTGTATGTTCTAGACATTACAGTCACTTTCTAAGTCTGTATGTTCTAGACATCCCAGTCACTTTCCAAGTCTGTATGTTCAAGACATCCCAGTCACTTTCAGAGTCTGTATGTTCTAGACATCCCAGTCACTTTCGAAATCTGTATATTCTTGGCATCACTGTCACCTTCCAAATCTGTATGTTCTAGTAATCCCAGTCACTTTCCAAGTATGTATATTCTAGATATCCCAGTCACTTTCCAAGACATCCCAGTCTTTTTCCAAGTCTGTATGTTCTAGACATCCCAGTCACTTTCCAAGTCTGTATGTTCTAAACATCCCAGTCACTTTACAAGTCTGTATGTTCTAGACATCACAGTCACTTTCCAAGTCTGTATATTCTAGACATCCCAGTCACGTTCCAAGTCTGTATGTTCTAGACATCTCAGTCACTTTCCACGTCTGGATGTTCTAGATATCCCAGTCACTTTCCACGTCTGTATGTTGTAGACATCCCATTCCCTTTCCAAGTCTGTATGTTCTAGACATCCCAGTCACTTTCCAAGTCTATATGTTCTAGACATCCCAGTTACTTTCCAAGTCTGTATGTTCTGAACATCCCAGTCACTTTCCAAGACATCCCAGTCACTTTCTAAGTCTGTATGTTCTAAACATTCTAGTCACTTTTAAAGTTTGTATGTTCTAGACATACCAGTCACTTTCCAAGTCTTTATGTTCTAGATATCCCAGTCACTTTCCAAATGTGTATGTTCTAGACATCCCAGTCACTTTCCAAGATATCCTAGTCACTTTCCAAGTCTGTATGTTCTAGACATCTCAGTCACCTTCCTAGTCTGTATGTTCTAGACATCCCAGTCACTTTCCAAATCTGTATGTTCTAGACATCCCAGTCACTTTTCACGACAGTATGTTCTAGATATCCCAGTCACTTTCCAAGTCTGTACGTTCTAGTAATCCCACTCACTTTCCAAGTCTGTATATTCTAGACATCCCAGTCACTTTCCAAGTCTGTATGTTCAAGATATCCCAGTCACTTTCCAAGTCTGTATGTTCTAGACATCCCAGTCACTTTCCAAGTCTTTATGTTCTAGACATCGCAGTCACTTTCCAAGTCTATATTTTCTAGACATCACAGTCACTTTCCAAGTCTGTATGTTCTAGACATCACAGTCACCTTCCAAGTCTATATTTTCTAGACATCGCAGTCACTTTCCAAGTCTATATGTTCTAGACATCCCAGTCACTTTCCAAGATATCCCAGTCACTTTCCAAGTCTGTATGTTCTAGACATCCTAGTCACTTTACATGTCTGTATGTTCTAGACATCCCAGTCACTTTCCAAGTCTGTATGTTCTAGACATCCCAGTCAATTTCCAAGTCTGTATGTTCTAGACATCCCAGTCACTTTCCAAGTCTGTATGTTCTAGATATCCCAGCACTTTTCACGTCTGTATGTTCTAGACATCTTAGTTACTTTCCAAGTCTGTATGTTCTAGACATCCCAGTCACTTTCTAAGTCTGTATGTTCTAGATAATTCCGTCACGTGAAAGTTACTTTATGTCTTTCAGTCTGGCAAACGACGATGCAGGCCCTGGTCATCGCCATGCTGGTTATACTTCTGATAAACATCTTGTTCAACATTATTGCCGCATTCTTTATTTCCATGAGATATACACGAGTCTTCGCCATTTTATATGGCATCTCAGGTTTGAGTTTCTTACCACTTCCTATTAATCTGCGCACACAGACACAATCACAACCACACACAGTCTTAAACACAACTACACACAGTTTTAAACACAACCACACATAGTCTTAATATCCCACGAGGGCCCGTCCGAGCTCATTTGAATAATAAAACTGATTGAGCAGATTTATCTATTAGTTAAACTAATTTTCCATAACTTTTCTTTAACTGCAAAGAGATAACAGCCCACTATCTGAGCCACGCGTTCAGGCCAGGAGTTGGAATGATTGTCAGAGGCTATTTAAGGCATTTGGAAGCATTTTATAGATAATGGGGGTGGATATTTCCGGAAGTGGTTTTGGTTCCCTGAGGAGATCCTTTACCAAAAAAAATAATATAAAAATTAGTGAAACAATATTTAAATTCCTCTAGTCAGAGCAAATAAAAAGTTTCTCTCTCAGACCATTCGGTCTATAGTGCAGAATGGTCATCTGTTTCTGTGGCCCACTGTTAACGAGGGTTTCATGCGGCCAGCACAACGACCAGCCGCCTTTACTTTTCCCCCAACTAATGTCAGGTACTCATTTGAGCTGGGTGGACTCTGAGATCCCGAAATTAGTTTGTCCCAGTTTTCAACACAATTCAATCCCGGGACTCGCCGGTTCGAGGGCCAAGCCCTTTACCGCTCAGCCAAAACTTTTTTGGTAGGGGCGTCACAGCTAAGTGAAATTTGGGAGTCATCATGGTCAGTCACGACGCAGATGTTTGGTAGTCACATGTAGAACTAAGGAAGTCATATGTGTGTAGGAGTCACATTGTAACATACGTAGAAGGATGTTGTTTGTTTTTGTTCATGAAATGAATATATTTGCGATCTAAAGGGGCCGGCGAAAGATTGTCGTCCAAAAATAACAACAACAAAAATAACAACAACAAAAATAACAACAACAAACAACGTACTCCAAATCCAATAAAAAAAAAATACCGATTAGAATCTTGCTGTAGTTTTATGGTATTGATTTAATGACGTGATTCTTCTACAGGGATTTTAGGTGTGGTCGTTCTCATTATATTCCCCATCAAAGTCGAGGTCCCTGGTACCTCTTTTGGATATCTGCAAACATGGTAAATAATTGCAATCAATAATGGTAAACTAGTCGACCGGCGGAGTAGCATACGCCGCTATTTTACAGTGCCGGCCTTAGGCCACTGCAACCTATGCAACCGCAGTGGGCCCCGCTCTTTTATAGGACCCGCGCTAATTCAAGGTGTATAAATTATTAAATAAAACTATTTTATAACTTAAAACAGATTTCCCGCGCCCTCCTGTCGATTTAACTGGAGCTGCTGGAAATCTATACATTGGGAAAAAGTGAGTTAGTCGGGGTATTGGACGTGTGGCGGGGTATTGGACGTGTGGCGGGTCATTGGACATCTGCGGGTCCACGAGTAAAGTTGTAACAGTATAAAGTTGTACCAGAGTAAAGTTGTAACAGTTTAAGGTTGTACCAGAGTAAATTTGTAACATTATAAAGTTGTACCAGAGTAAAGCTGTAACAGTTTAAAGTTGTACGAGTGTAAATTTGTAAGAGTATAAAGTTGTACTAGAGTAAAGTTGTAACAGTATAAAGTTGTACCAGAGTAAAGCTGTAACAGTATAAAGTTGTATCAGAGTAAAGTTGTAACAGTACTAGGTTGTATCAGAGTAAAGTTGTAACAGTACTAAGTTGTATCAGAGTAAAGTTGTAACAGTACTAAGTTGTATCAGAGTAAAGTTGTAACAGTATAAAGTTAAATCAGAATAAATTTGTAACAGTATAAAGTTGTATCAGTACAAAGTTGTAACAGTATAAAAGCGTATCAAAGTAAAGCTGTAACAGTAAAACGTTGTATCAGAGTAAATTTGTAACAGTATAAAGTTGTACCAGAGTAAAGTTGTATCAGTATAAATTTTTACCTGAGTAAAGTTGTACCAGAGTAAAGTATGTATCACTATAAAGTTGTATCAAGGTAAAGTTGTATCAAAGTAAAGTTGTAACAGTATAACCACAGTTTAACCAAGAAACATTATTTAAAAAATTATCCCAATAGTAAAAGTAAAGATGATGTAAAGGTCATCTGTTATTGTGGCCTACGGTTAACAGGGTGTCATGGGGCCAGCACAACGACCTTTATTTTCCCCAACAAATGTCAGGTACCCATTAGAGCCGAATGAACTCAGAGGCGCCCAAAGAACCCGAAATAAAAATCCCAGTCCTGGAACCCAGGATCCCGGCCTTTACCGCTTAGCCATTGTTCCTCCTATTTTAGCACTGTAGAATATCGAATTTTTAATGCCTACAATTGTAGCACATCTCTTTCGTGGACCAGTGGGGGAAGGGGGTATCTAGGAGTTGGTTTTCCGTGCTGCCTTTAAGGCGCTCAGTAAACACAACTCTGCCCGAGTCGGGTGTCAAACCTCGAAGCCCCTTCTCTCCACAACGCTTCCCATAAACATAAGGTTTTTAATTCAAGTATAAATATAACCCCAGTCTGTTAAATTGTTTTGTTTGTTATTGGCTAGGATGAGCAATGGCTACTACACCTTCATGGGCGCTGTTTTCTTGATGTTTACCCTCATTGGTCAGTGCTACTATATGAACTATCAGAGATATCCTAAATTTTTACCAGGTAACTATAGTCAACTTTCTTGTCCAGTCGTGACACAAAAAATAGTCTTGACAGAATCCAAAATTTACTTAGACCTAGATTTACTTAGACTTAGACTTACTTAGATTTAGACTGACTTAGACCTAGACTCAATTAGACTTTACTAAGGCTTAGACTTACTTAGACTTAGCTAAGAATAATCATTTTGATGCTGGAGTTATATTTTAATACGGTCTGTGATTCACATTCAAAGACCGCATCAGTGGCGTAGCTAGAGTGGGGGAGAAGGGTGGGAGATATTGAAAATACCATCGGGCCCCCTAATGAGTGTTTTTACATCAAAAATTATATATTACTCAAAATGCAGCCCCCCAACCCAAAAAAAAAAAAGAACTCAAGCCCCCCCCTCCCGGGCCCCAAACGATGGAAAATTCCTAGCTACGCCCCTGGATCGCATCACAAACCAAAAGACAGGATTACTGCAACGATGTGGCCAGCACAACAACCAACCACCTTTACTTTTACCCAATTAAGTTGTTAGCACCCAAATATTCAGAAAGTCACCAGGATTCGCCCGGTACACCGGTTCGGAAGCCAAGCGCTTTACCGCTCAGCCACCGCACCTCCGTCCGCATCTTGATAGGATTAAGGATAGTTGACTTCGGAGGAACCTGAGGCGCTGGCTCAAGGAGTCTCATGAAAGACTGGTGTGAATAGAATATCACTTTGTCTTCTGACTGGGTGATCGGTGAAGAGTCAGCTACCCATTCTGGTCAGGGATAAAATCCTTTCCCGAAATTTGTTTGATATTTCAAATAGGTGGGTAGCCATCTAAGGCTAACGAGTCCCGAAGCTTACTGCATTAGGCGCCAGTTACTCGCCTTATCCTGTCAGTGATAACAGTTCCGTCGCAACAAAATATCTGAGCCACACGTGAAGGCCAGGAGTTGGACTTGATGTAAGATGCTATTTGAGACACATGCCATTGGAAACATTTTATTATAGGTTTTGGAATGCTTATTTCCATTACCAACCCACCTAGGCAATAATAACCTTACAGAACCCATATCATACAGCCATATATAACACTTTTTTTTGCCGATGACTCATGATTCCAGTTCCATCAGAGGTGTCGCATCTGGCAACAAAAAATCAGCAGTATATAGACTACGTCTAACATCAGTCAACTAAAAACTCCTACTGTTCCACATTGACTGCTACAATTCCGTGCTAGCAGGTATATGCGATGACATAATCAACCACAATGTGGCCACATTTTGTCCCCAGTGCATTTACAACAAAGAAACGCCCTTGCATCTTCGCGAACTGATCCCTGCATTTGTCCCCCCAGAGAGCCATGCGCAGCTCCATAGACTCCTAGCTTCTAGTCGTGTCACGTTTCTCCCTCGAAAGATTTGGTTTGTGGGCTTTGTCAGTGTATGGACCAATGGTTTGGAACTCACTCCCTTTGAGCTCAGGCAAAAAAACATGCTATACTTAATTCACGAAGAACATTAAGACCTATTTCTTCCAAACTGTTTTAAATTAGTCTGTGAGCTTGATTTTCGTGTTAATGTCTGTTATGTTATCATATCGCCTTGAGACTAGGTTTTTTCCTAACTGCGCTTAATAACTTAAATTACTATTATTTATTATTCTTATTAAGATGAGGGAGACAGCTGGAAAGTATGTCGAAGTTTAGAATATTGTAGAACCATAATAAAAAGTAGGATATCAAAGCAGAGACACATTGATAAGTAACACCGTAACATATAGTCTTGTAACACCGTGACACAGAGTCTAGTAACACAGTGAAACGTGGTCTATGTGTCCACGTCATCTAGGAACAGCGTGACATGAAATCTAGAAACACCGTAACACGTAGTTGTTTTTTAAAGTAAATTCGTGAACCAAATCTGGTAACAGTGAAACATGGTCAAATAACACCTCAGCAAGGAGTGCAGTAGCAGCGTGACGTTTAGTCTAGCTACACCTTGATACACTATCAAATTAAACTCCGTGACACGTAGTATGTAATCAACGTGACAAGTAGTGAAGGAGCCTCGTGAAATGCTGTGAAGTAGCACTGTGACAAAAACTTTAGTAAAGCCGTGCCACGTATTGATGTAGCACAGTGACACGCAACCTAGTAACACCGTAACACGCAATCTAGTAACACCGTAACAAGCAATCTAGTAACACCGTAACATGCAATCTAGTAACACCGTAGCATGCAATCTAGTAACACCGTAACAAGCAATCTAGTAACACCGTAACATGCAATCTAGTAACACCGTAACATGCAATCTAGTAACACCGTAACACGCAATCTAGTTACACCGTAACACGCAATCTAGTAACACCGTAACATGCAATCTAGTAACACCGTAACATGCAATCTAGTAACACCGTAACACGCAATCTAGTAACACCGTAACACGCAATCTAGTAACACCGTAACATGCAATCTAGTAACACCGTAACATGCAATCTAGTAACACCGTAGCATGCAATCTAGTAACACCGTAACATGCAATCTAGTAACATCTAGACACTTAGGTACTAACTCCTTTCTACGAAGTGAAGTAACATCGTGACACGTAGAGTAGTACTAATTTTTTTTTAAATATAATTTTTCAGATCCACCTCCAAGTGAGATAGAGATTACGACTATGACTAGCAACATCGATCAACAGCAAACAGATCTAGAAGATTTATAATCTTTGTTTTACATCAAGCTACAATTAAGCACGTGATATGGCTGTGTAGCCTCCTTGGGATCATGTTTTATTGTCGCCCTTACAATCATTCTGTAAATCCTCCGCTTGGTTCCAACATAACACAGAGAATTGTGGTGACCGTGTTTCATTGTTCCGACATTTGCTGATTGATTGAATTGAGTGTAACAAATCATTTGGGATAACAAAAAATATACTATTTGCTGGTTGAACTAATTTTTGTGTGTGTTTTTTCCTCGAATGAAATCTATGTTTGGTCAAATCCTTGATTTAAGGGTAAACACAGATTCACCTTCGCCTCCACCTATGTCTGTTCGACCGTTGGGGCATCACAAAAGATCTGTTGACCACACTTCTCCATTCCTCTCTGCCTTTTGTCTTGGACAAAAACTCCCTCAATGACAGGCCCGTCCATTCCTTTATATAAGTTGTCTTCCCTTCGCTTATTTCCTAGACAAGATTGTATGTAGGCTCTTAGGACCCTGAAATAGAATTTTAGTCTTTTTTTTTGGTTTTACAGTTAGTGAGCAGATTATTGCATAATTTAAGAAAATTAAACATTTGGAAACGTGATTCCACCTACTGAAGTTGGATGAATAAACATTTTTATTAGGGAAACAATTAGTCCTTCATATTTCTAAACTTTCTTACACTATCTATCTATCTATCTATCTATCTATCTATCTATCTATCTATCTATCTATCTATCTATCTATCTGTCTATCTGTCTATCTATTTATGTATCTGTCTGTCTGTCTGTCTTTATATCTGTCTATCTATCTATCTATCTATCTATCTATCTATCTATCTATCTATCTATCTATCTATCTATCTGTCTGTCTGTCTTTATATCTGTCTGTCTGTCTATCTATCTATCTATCTATCTATCTATTTATCTATCTATCTATCTATCTATCTATCTATCTATCTATCTATCTATCTATCTATCTGTCTTTATATCTGTCTGTCTGTCTGTCTATCTATCTATCTATGTATCTATCTATCTGTCTATCTATCTATCTATCTATCTATCTATCTATCTATCTATCTATCTATCTATCTATCTGTCTGTCTGTCTTTATATCTGTCTGTCTATCTATCTATCTATGTATCTATCTATCTGTCTATCTATCTATCTATCTATCTATCTATCTATCTATCTATCTATCTATCTATCTATCTATCTATCTATCTATCTATCTGTCTGTCTTTATACCTGTCTGTCTGTCTATCTATCTATCTATCTATCTATCTATCTATCTATCTATCTATCTATCTATCTATCTGTCTGTCTGTCTTTATATCTGTCTGTCTGTCTATCTATCTATCTATCTATTTATCTATCTATCTATCTATCTATCTATCTATCTATCTATCTATCTATCTATCTATCTGTCTGTCTGTCTTTATATCTGTCTGTCTGTCTGTCTATCTATCTATCTATGTATCTATCTATCTGTCTATCTATCTATCTATCTATCTATCTATCTATCTATCTATCTATCTATCTATCTGTCTGTCTTTATATCTGTCTGTCTGTCTATCTATCTATCTATCTATCTATCTATCTATCTATCTATCTATCTATCTATCTATCTATCTATCTATCTATCTATCTATCTATCTATCTGTCTGAGAGAGAGAAAGGCAGAGAGAGAGAGAGAGAGAGAGAGAGAGCGAGCAGGGAATAGCACTTTTTCACACTGTAAAAACAAGCAAACAAACATACAACAACTAATTCCAATAGCATTGGAAAGGTTAAATCTCGATATATTGTCATTTCGCTACATTCCATAGGGGTTTAATAAATGATTACAATTAATTAAACCAAATTGATATTTCTTTCTATGTAGAGAACCAAAGTGCTACTAAAATGACTGGGCCCAAAATATGAGTGCGTGTAAGTGTCCGGATGGGGGGGGGGGCGCATTGTAAAGTGGGTCTCACCAAATCAAGTCAGAAGTCTATGTGGGAGAAATTACGATGCGCAGGTAAAAAATAACAAAATAAGGGTTCCAGAGATAGAAGGAAAGTGAGAGCGGGCCCGGAAATCTCATTGTAACAGAGGCGGGCTAAATAGTATGTTAAGTTGATCGTTAAAATGTATACTGTTTTAAAAAAGGAGAGTAGGGGGCGTTCCGGTCAAAATAAACGATATAGAGCCTAGAAACAAATCAACGAACGTAGCCGGCGTAGCATATGCTACTTTTAATTGAAACAGTTCCCTTTCAATCGACCTCTCAAAGACACTCACTTCATGCCTGTAAGCTCTCTATCACGATTCTCGCTCGCTACCCCATCCATTTTTTAGCGGCCCCCGAAAAAGGAAAAGACGCTATTAGTTTTGTGCGAAATGTCTGTCCGTTCGTCCCGTTTAGATCTCGTAAACTAGAAAAGATATTGAAAATCCGATATCACAATATTTTAGACCATTCAAAGTTCTGATGCATTGGCTACTTTTTTTTTTTCTGAAAGCTAAAAATCTAATTTTTAAAATTAGTTATGCAAGCAGTTTTTTTTAAAGAGAAAAAGTTAATTAGTATGCATTATAAGTTAGACCTAATTTAAAACGAAAAGTAATCTTATAGACTTTATTTTCCTAAAATTATTTTCATTGCGGAAATGTATAAAATATTTTTTGAGGATTCGAATAAGAGATTGAGCCTTTTCTAAACAATTACATCAATTATAACACATCAGTTAGGCCACGGGAGGCGCGGTGGCTGAGCGGTAAAGCGCTTGACTTCCGAACCAAGGGTCCCGGGTTCGAATCCTGGTGAGGATTTTCATCTTTGGGCGCCTCTGAGTCCACCCAGCTCTAATGGGTACCTGATATTAGTTGGGAAAAGCAAAGGCGCTTGGTCGTTTTGCTGGCTACATGACACCCTCGTTAACCGTAGGCCACAAAAACAGATCTGCATCATCTGCCACAAGGTCTAAAAGGGGAACTAGTTAGGCCAGGTTCACATCTAACTTTACATTCACTTTTACCTATCCTTTGATCTGCGGGACCGTTGGGGCACTACACAAGATCTGTTAACTTTCTTTCTCCATTCTTATCTCTCATTTGCCTGTCTTCGGGGGCCGATTTTTAGTTTGTGTTTCACACAAACTGTCTTTTGTAACCTTGTTTAATCATAATAAGGCTTGTCTAATCATAATAAGGCTTGTCTTCGAGTCCGAAGATAAATGAGAAATGCAGTATTGCAGTATTTCCTGTGACTGCGCAGCCGCAGCTGTGACCTTCATATTTTGCTACATCCAGGGCAAGAGTAATCATTTTTTAATCAGGTGTTAAAAACGTCTTAGTATCGAGGTTATTTCAACTTTTGTGCAGATCGAATTATTAAAATTCAAGTGTGCAAAAAAACAACAACGCTATTTAAAAAAAAATAATTATAAATTAAAAACAAAAGCTCGATAAGAGACCTATACCGATGACGAATTGGCAGAAGAAAAACGCCAGAGAAGAAAAGCAAGGCCCATGACACTAGCTCCAGCTGGAATAACCTGCCCAGTGTCTGGGCTGACATAGGTCTCACCAGCCACATGAGGAGGCATAAAACCCCAGTGCAAAGCCCTCATCCCCCTGGATGACAAAGTGGTCATCATCGAACCACGATGGACGAACTATATATATATACAAATGACTCTCTCATCTAAAGACTGATACTCTATCTTATCTTATCTTATCAAATTAAAACGTTAACGTTACTTAAAAAAAAAGAAGATAATTACGTCCTACGCGTGTCCCTAGGTCAATCTTATTATGCATGTCAATGAATTTCTTAAACTCTGGCTGATTGAGGCAACCCATTTCAGGCTCTAATACATAGGAAGAAGGAGCATTTGTTACCAGTGGACAAACGTAAATGGAAGTAGAATACAGTACTTTTCAATCTGTCGGATTATAAAAAAAAAGATGTTCGGTCGAAAATGCGAATAAAAAACCTTTTTAGGTCAATTTAACCGCTAGAGTTCCAATCATGAACAGCTTAAATTTTCGTATTTTTTTGTCTACGGCAATTGCGAGATGTAATGATAGGTGAGTCAGTCAGTATATCAATTAGGGCCCTTGCGTTTATTATATATATATTTACTAAAGACATGAGTTTTTATATTAGATCTAGTGCTATAGTAACCCAGTAAAGTTCCCCTTTCAGACCGGCAGACGATGTTAAGGTCATCTGTTTCTTTGCCCAACAGTTAACGAGCAGCGTGTCACGTGACAAGCACAACTACCAACCGCCTTTTACTTTCCCTAACCAAAGTCACGTACCCATTCGAGTTGAGAGCGCCCTAAAATTCTCGAAATTAAAAATCGCATCCTTCACTGAGTTTCGAGCCCGGGACTCCAGGTTCGGAAGCCTTGCGCTTAGCAACTCGGCTATGGCCTAAAGATGCGTAGCTGAAGTTGTGCGAATCAGTGAATGTTCAACAAGTGCAGCAAGTGCACGAACAAAGCACAACCAAGTGTAAACACAATATACTGTCAAGTACTTCTAAATAGATGTAGAATCTTTAGTCTAGACAACCGGAAGACTTTCTTTTGCTTCAGAGTTAAATGGTTTGCACGTCTGTTTCTCATAGCATTAGATGTATTCATCTGTCTAGGCTCTCGACTACCAATGGCATGTTTTCAAAAAACATTCAACTCAAATAGCCTCTATTAAGTTATTAACCAATCAAACTCCTGGCTTATAAAGATCTAGACATTGACTTATATATTACACTAGACTGGAAACCGGAAATATATTCTTATCCACGACTGATCGAGTCACAGACCTATATATAATATGTTTATGTACGTAAGACCTTTTTTAAGCGCTTAGGGGAGTCGGGCCAATAAATCTTTTCTGTCTTAGAAAAGTAATGACCTTTAGTTTTCAAAGTTTAGAAATAACGCAAATATATGAAACAAAGCCAATTCCTGTTTGTTTCCATTGAGATAATATTTTTAAAAATCCTAGATCGAAATAATTCATGTTGATTTTAATCATCTTTTGTACATTTAAATTGATTGATATCTAGATCTTTCTCAAGTATGCATGTAACAATAGCAAAATAATAATTATGAGACGAGAGTACTCTTATTTTTGATGTTCAATTACTAGATCTAGATCTAAAAAATAAAATTATATGTTACATAGGTTAGGGTTAAAAAAAAAGCCCACTTTACTTCTTTTAACTACTTTACAAAACAGCGCATTGATCCAACTTTCTAAAAAATTTTCACAACATTTTTTGTAATGCTAAAAAATCTCCATGTCCAGTCTAGAGTAGTATATATAAGTCTATGATCTAGATCTATTTTGTTTGGTGGAATCACTGCCATGGATCGTGTGAACCATTTGTCGGATGAACCAACTTAACTTTAAATCGTTTGTCTGTGAACCATTTATCTTGCAACTATTTAGTTTTTATACATCATACAGTCGCCCAACTTAATTCCCCCCCCCCCTCCCTCCAAAGCATCCTTTGTGGCATTTTACGTCTCGAAAGATAATCTTTTCCCTTTGCAATTTCTCGTGTGACAAAAGAGCAGAGACATAGTGAGCATAGTTGGCGCCCGGGACTTTGTTGCCCCCCCCCTTTTTTTTTCCCAATGAGCGTAGAATGTATTACCTAATTAAAATATCTACAATAAATTTTGCTTCTACAAAATACTAGACTATTTTTCATGCTAAATTTGAATTTAGATTATTGGTTAATATGCTTGACTAGATGCATGAAAAGTACGGTACATTTGTCATATAATTTGAATTAACGTCTGTAATATATAAGGTAAGATATTAACTTGCTTATGGTATATGATTATACAGAAACTTCCTCTATATCAAAGTAAAAGAAATGTATAGACTCTAGCTGGTGGGCTACAAATGGTGAAAACATTGTCTCAACTTGTAGTTACGTTTGATCCTCATTCATACCCTTATAGTCATGGAAACGCCACTAACTAGTCATACCTATCACCACAATTTCAAAATGAGTTTATTTATCTTCTGGAGTTCACTGTCAGAAATCAAGGGACATAAATATTCGGAGTTTTTCTTTTGATTCCTATTATTTCTCGTCGAGAACAAATGGTTTAAGGTATGTGGATATTATTTTTACCAACAGAAATATTTTAGTCAAAGAATCTTTTTTTGGAGATATATTGAAATACACGCTCAAGTTGCATCCTCAATTTAAGAAGAAACAAATCATATTTCATTACTACACTGTAGAGCACACTAATATGATAAATTACACATCTCATCATTGGCCTCCTTCAGTCTTAAAACGACTATAGTTCATCTCGCACACTTCCTCTTGTGGCTGTGGAGCCCTATAAGGTGGCTTTTGCTTCGGTGGTAGACGAGCTGGCCATTTTTCGCATTGTCCGTTTTTCTTCCAGGGCTGAGGCCGATGTTCTTTCTCTATCCATCTGGTGCGGTCAAGAGCTATGTCTTCCCAATGGTCAGTATTGATGTTCACTGATTTGAGGTCCAGTTTTATTACATCTATGTAACGGAGGTGGGAGCGACCAGTTTTTCTTGAGCCAGTCGCGAGTTGTCCATAGAGGATGACTTTCGGGATGCGTTTGTCCTCCATTCGGCTAACATGTCCAAGCCAGAGCAAGCGGCGTTGCCTGAGGGCTGTAAAGATGCCGGGAATACCTGATCGCGCAAGGATCTCAGTATTGCACACTTTTTCTTTCCATGTGACATTCAAGATCCCACGGGGACATCTCAAAAGGAATGAGTTCAGTTTTCTCTCTTGCTGTGCGTAGGTGGTCCATGATTCACTGCCATACAGCAGTGTACACTTCTATATGCCTGATTACATATCTGAATTCGACTAGCAATCATGAAACAAAAAAAAAAGGATTGTTCTTATTTAGTGTACAATTGATGTTTTAATGAAATAGAAGTTACTGTAGACAAATAAAATCCAAGAGTTTCAATATTTGTTAAAAATATATCTTGAAACATAAATCTTTTTCTCACGTTGACAATCAAGATTAAAACTAAAACAATAATTCTAAAACTTTTAATAGTAGCTTACTCCACCTCCCTCCCAAATAGAAAAACATATTCACACATTCCCTCCCTTATCCAGCGAGTAAGCAACGGGACCAAGCGTTGTCCTGCATTGTAAGCTTCCGAAATTCATTATCTATTGGTCCATACCACACTTTACTCTAAGCAAGAAAGGTCAAAGTTCAATGTAGAGAGCTCGGGATGGGTTGACACGTAATAAGATAAGATAAGATAACTTTTATTGATCCAATCAAATGGAAATTCGTTTTGACTACAATTGACAACCTCAGCGTAACTACTGTACAATAACAATATAGATGCACAATATGGATGCACATACGAACGACATTCACACACGAAAAACACATACACATAAACAGCGCTTTATAAATAGACTTCTATGTACTTTTCGATGACGACAGAATGTTAATTTTTAATCTTGGTCATCCAGGGTCTATTATTACTGACTGTTTTAATTTGTGGGACAATTAATATATTGAATATATGTTGGCAACAGTTAAGCTAACGAAAGATGATTGAAATCTCCCATAACTAGTCGGGCAGCAATAATAACATACATACACACAAGCACGAGCATGGACGTTAGCAGAGGCTTAGATCGAAAGAATAACTCTTATTCAGAAAGATCTTTTGTGTAATGGAAGTGGAATGAGTATACTGGTGTCAACTGAACGATGTGAAGTCACTCACAAGAAATTTAAACTTTAGATAGTTTTTGTGTTCTTAAATAAAATATAAACAACTTCGTCAGCACCCTGGGGATCAGGGGAGGGCAGCATCCCGGTTAAAGAAACGATGGCCTGAAGATCTAAAAAAAAAAAAACCAACACACACACACAAAAAGGAGCTCTTGCATTATTCTATGTCGATTGTAGATCTAGATGTAGCGACAAGACCTAATTAAACATTTGTCTATCTAATTATTTTATTGAACTATGTTGTAACAGTTTACTCACTAAATTGTAATCTATAATCTGATTTTGATTAAAAAAAAAGATTTTTCATTGAAAACTTGATCCCTATTGACAAATTGTGATAAAAAGAACGCAGCGCATTGTATCCAACACTGGTGAATACATTCGATTTAACGCGAGTTGAAGCCTCTTATAAAATTACAATTAGCATAGCCATAATTTATACAGAAGCGAATAAGATAATTACATCTTATTTAACATGTTTGCTGGTTAGTTTTGTTTTTCATTAAAAATTTCAAGAAAATCATGCTTGCCTTTGAAATCTTTTGGCGACCCTCTGGGTGTGGCGACCGGGGCATCATACCTCCCTCACTAAGCCTCTGCAAAAGAGGCAAATCCTTGATACAGAGCTGCGGGTCACAGATTAGGCTTCTGTAATTACCAGATACTGTTGCACTTTCTCTCTTCTGTCTAGTTCAGTGTGAATGACATCTGCAATGCGGTGCCGTACCTTTCTGTATGCTCTCTTTGTGAATCTATCCAGTGCCACTTTTCCCAGCTGTTAGTGTCGATTTTAAGTAGATGCATGTCGCATTTATCCGTATTCCCTGTGGAAGACCAGCGGCTCTCCTGCCTTCTGTTACAGCTAACATAATGAGCATCTGTAATCACCAGACACTTTTGCACTTTCCCCATCAAGTTGTGATTAGATGTCTAGGTGTTTCAGAAAAACTACTAAGTAATTATCAGATGTCTACTTGTTACAGATAAACCACCAAGTATTGTACTAATGTTTACTTGTTTTATATAGATCACCAAGTATTGATAAGAGGTTCCTTTTTCAGATAAACCACCAAGTATGGATCAGAGGTCTACTTGTTTCAGATAAATCAAGTATTGATAATAGGTTTGTTTGTTTCAGATAAGCCACCAAGTATTGATAATAGGTTTGTTTGTTTCAGATAAGCCACCAAGTATTGATTAGATGTCTACTTGTTTCAGATAAATCACAAAGTATGGATCAGGTGTCTACTTGTTTCAGATAAACAACAAAAGACACATAAGGATGGCTGCAATCGTCAGCGTATTAAACATATTATTAATGGGCTTAGTTATCATAACGCTGTTGATTGGGTGGTTCGTACCAATTACCATAACTCGTCCTGTGAGTATCCAATCGACCTAGTGTATATTTTTCTTTTCTCTGCTTGCTATCGTGAGTAAAAACACGTAAAATATAACTATACATAAAAACAACAAAAACAAAGCCCATCTATAGGGAAGAACTCCACTTTTAAGCCATATATATCAATACGGTAAGATTTATTTCCTATTTTGATATCAAACAAATTTAATTAAATAACTCTATTTGTTTAATTGATTGGTGAATTTATTTATAGATTCATGACTCATCTTGATCCGATCATGGAAAGTGGAGGAAATAAAGTTCAAAATATCTTTAAGGGCACCACGCATGATCTGTCAACCGTCTTTCTCCATTCCCCTGTCTTTTGCCTTAAATAGAACCTGTTTCAATGACATTATTTGATATTGTCTTTCCATCGCTTTCACTGTCTGTCTTTTCTTCTTTTTTTTACTGGTACTGTTCACCGAAGGTGGGTTTTTGCGAGCCCTGAGTAGGATGGCCGTACAGTGCAAGTTAGCGTTTTTTGACTGTGGTCAGCTGGTCATCGTGGGTTCTAATTGCTATTGTGATACTGTTTCGAGCCTACTCATTTGTGATGCGGTCTATAGAGGTAATACCTAAGATATTTCTATAGCACTTCCTTACAATCGTCCTCTCCAGTTCTGTAGTTAGCATCCAAGAGGATCAATCATAGAAGAATTTCGCCATGACTTTGATTGTTACATGTTACAATTGTGAAAAAATACAAATAAAATAATCTTTAAACACTGAATGACAATTCTTCAATATTGATTAATTAAATTGAATTGTATAATTAAACAAGTTAAAGACAGTATTAAAAGATTCCCTTTCAGACATTGCGATCTACAGGGCATCTGTTTCTATCGCCACCGTTAACGAGCAGGGTGTCATGTGGCAAGCACAAAGACCAACCGCCTTTACTTTCCCCAACTAAAGTCAGGTACCTATTAGAGTTGGGTGGACTCAGGGGCGCCATAAAAATCCCGGAATCCGAAATCCCAGTCTTCCACGAGATTTTAGCACAGGATCACAGGGTTTTAGAATCCAAGAGCTTAACCACTCAGCCTCCGCTCCCTCCTTACCCCCCCCAAAAAAAAAAACAGTATTAGAAAATATGTTATTTTTTTTTTATTTCGACTTAAAGAGCTGAAAAACTTGAACATAATGTTGCTAAGTGTGTCGAGAGCTTTGATCACTTGATTGAAATGGAACAAAACCTAGAAACAAGATATATTCATAAACTCAACAACCAAATAGCCATACAGAAACAACTCACACTACATTTAACTTTCAACGTTCCTTTTCTGACCAAAAGACATACAACAATGTCATATCTTCAAGATAATCTCTTTCAGAATTTCGTTTTCAATTGCCAAATGTGAAAATCGTGATGTTGGTTTCATTGACGATCTGTAATAACTCTTTATATCTCTAGTTTACTTCAGTAGCATGCAGCCTCCATGTTTCCTGAACATAAACTCATTTTGAGTTTTTGGAACAAGACCAGAAACTTACGCTTTCTGTGAATTGTTGCCTTTCAATCTGATAAAGATGTTCTTTTAAAATTTAGCTTTCTTTGAGCTGAAGGAAATTCTTTTTATTTAAAAGCCTGTATTTCTACTGGCATTGTTTAACCCCCCCCCCCCCCCAAAAAAAAAAAAGCGGACTTAGTGGAGAATCGCTTCTGAGTTTTGATGAAAACACAAACTCTTCTTAAAACAATATTTATATTTAACATAGAGCATTTTTTAAATTTTAAAATAATGTTTGTTTCTCTGTTTCTTTTCAAGCCTGATTTTTTTGTCAACAAAGATGTTTTGAAAGATAATAATACTATCTACATGTCAGTGAGCTTTGACTGTTCTATATTTAGACATTGGAGCGGCAAAACCGAACAGAAATGTGCCCACGCCTCCAACATGTCAGGTATACTGTCTACTCTATTGTTTCAACTCAAGTTGTCAATTAGCACAAGGCATCTCACTTGTTTAGTAAGAGAGTGTATTGTCGTTGTTAACTTGTAAAAGGGCATCCCGCTTGTCAAGTAGCAGAGGGCATCCTGGTTACCAATTAACAGAGGGTATCTCAGTCTTCGAGTAGTAGAAGGCATCTCTCTTGTCAAGTAGCAGAGGGCATCGCAGTTGTCAATTAGTAGAGGTCATTTCTGTTGGCAAATAGCAGAGGGCATCTCAGTCTTCGAGTAGTAGAAGGCATCTCTCTTGTCAAGTAGCAGGGGGCATCACAGTTGTCAATTTGTAGAGGGCATCGCAAATGTCAATTAGTAGAGGGCATTACAGTTGTCAATTAGTAGAGGGCATCTTTCTTGTAAAGTAGTAGAGGGCATCTTTCTTGTCAAGTAGAAGAGGGCATCTCATTCCTCAAGTAGTAGAAGGTATCGCTGTTGGCAGAGGGCATCCTAGTTGTCAATTGTGGGCATCGCAGTTGCTAATTAGTAGAGGGCATCTCAGTCTTCAAATAGTATAGTAGAGGTCATCTCTTTTGACAAAATGATGCATCACGCGTTTCGCCCAATCCGGAACTGATATATGACTCCAGGAGCATAAAGGTAGTTGGTCTTTCTGTTTACCTTCTACATCGTCCAAAGAATGTCGAAAACATGAGACACACTGACCTGGCCTCCCGTTATGGAATCTACCCAGTTCTGAACAAAATATTATAGCCCAGTAATCTTCAATCTACGAGCCGCGGGACAGGCCTGGCCAAGTCCTATTGGACTTGAAGATTTTTTTTGCGGAGAAATCGTCCGTGACGTCGTAAATTTATATGCCCCCACCCCCTAAGATTTAAAATGGTTGACCATTTCTGTTATAGCCCATTGTCCAGTCGAGACCAATCGTGATAGTAAGCCTGAACGCAGACCTGTGAAGTGATACCGAGCTATTGGTTTTCACTGACCACACGTTACCACTTTGAGGGTTTGTGTTTATGTCTACTCAAGTGTCAATTAAGTTCACGATCATTCCAATTAATGACCCCTTGACTCGGTGAAGGCTTCTTTCTGGAGCCCCCCATCTACTAGATGATCATGTTATCACTCTTACTTCCATGAGACACGACTACTTAAGCCATCGTCAGAAGCTCATTCTCTCATTGAAGGCCGGAGGCCGAGCCTAAAAAGGGACGCTCCATGTGCCTATGATGTACCGGCACGATCCGTGGCAGGGCCGTCACTACCCTCGCTGGGAACGGTGTGACGAATGGAACATGGTTAAAGAGCCTTCCTTCCATACTCACCAGGTGCACGTACATTCACTTTAGTATACAGTGGAAACACACTTTACATGGCTCAGATCTGACTTCGAATTACAGTGCCTCACTAAGGAGAAAGAGGAAGCCGTGCCTCATGATGTCAGTTACGACATACCTGGGATGCCAAATGCTTCTGACTTAAGGGTCATTGCGCACGACCGCATGTTTATTTTTTCCGGGGAATTTCAAAAGACAACATTTGAGCTTTTCAAACTTTCTCTACTATGAAGCTGGATCAAAATGTGGCCAGATAGCTAACAAGGTATAACGTTGTCAGCAAGCAAACGTGACTTTAGGTGTGCTTTAATGATTTCATACTTCCCAATTCGAAGAACTTAGCCAAAGGCTCCCACCCTCATTAGCTTGATACGGACCGATCACAAAAAAAAAAACATCAGGCAAGGTATTTTAAAAAATACTAAAAAAAACAAAAAAAAAGCGCAAAGTGTATACAAGGGAAGGAATCGCACAATCACTGGCATATATCTCAATACTGTAAGGCTTATTCTTCCCTTTTCTAAATTAAACAAAATAAATTAATTACCACTAATTAATTAACGAATTTGTTTATTTATTTAATCGATGTGTATTGGACCATGGATAACTATGCAAAGTTTTTAACTTGATCAAAGAAAGGAATGTTGGAGCAATAACGTGTACATTGTTTTATCGGACAGACAGACAGACCGACAGAAGAGCGTGAGTTGTCATAAGCTTTGTAAAAAAGAAACAAGAATTTTTTTGTACACCTAGCAATTAAATCAATCCAACTTTCTGATGTAAACTTCACATCTAATGTTTGAGTGTGGCATAGCGTATAGTTTGTTGGCTACTGCTATAATCATATATTGTTTAATGCGATGCTAAGTTGTTAGACACATGTTCTTAGTGATAAAAGAAAAAAAGTTAAGTTTACCTTTCAGACCTTGCGGTCTATAAGGAAGATGATGTAAACGTCATCTGTTTATGTGCACTACGGTTAACGAGGGTGTCATTGGCCAGCACAACGACCAACCGCCTTTACTTCCCAAACTAATGTCAGGTACCCATTAGGGCTGGGTAGACTCAGAGGCGCCCAAAGATCCCGAAATTAAAATATCCTAATCTTCACCAGGATTCGAACCCCCAGTTCAGAAACCTAGCGCTTGATCGCTCAGCCACCGCGCCTCCGTTTTTAATGAAAAAAGCGATATATAATTACTATTATAAAACAGAAGAGACTTATCTTTGTATCTCTCTGTGTGAAATGACTTTTATTGTTTTGGCAAGAATAACTAGCAGTGAGATTTAGGGTCCCAGGGTCTCACACCCATGGGAAACCTCCACAGACTAAATAAAAAAAGTAAAATTAATGAAAAAAATATTCTAAGATGACATTACCATAACAAAACAAATATTTCTAACACCTATTAACTGAACATCTCATTTACACGCCAGGACATTATTACAATATACATTTCAGAATGGCGAACAGCATGTTTTGCATTGATGGTGATATTAACTGGGATTGTCCTAATCGTCATTTTTCTAAATTTACTGGCGCTGTGCTTTGATGCGTATAAACGCTTCGAACTTTTCATTATAGGCTATGCTGTTTCAGGTAAGCTCTGCAAATCTCTGACTTATCTTTTCTTTTGTTTCATGTCTCTGGTTGTAGAGTCAGGCCCTGGGTTAATCTTAGTGCTTTGATTTTCTTTCATTTGTTTGCTGGAAAAGTTTGATTTGGTTGTATGACAATTGAATTTATCTGTCTAGTGCAAGGCTGTTAAATTTATATCCAGTGTAAAGCCATTGAATTTTGAGTGTAAGGCCATTACATTTCTCTCGAGCGTAAAGCCAGTGAGTGTATCCCTTCAGTGTAAGGCCATTAAATTTCGATCCAGTGTAAAGCCATTGAATTTATCACTTGAGACGTTGAGTGTAAGGCCATTCAATTTCTATCGAGTATAAAGCCATTGAGTTTATTCCATGAGTGTAAGGCCATTTGATTTCTATCCAGTGTAAAGCCATTGAATTTATCCCTTAAGGCCATTCAATCTCATTCTAGTGAAAGGCCATTGAATTTATCACTTGAGTGTCAGTTTATTAAGTTACATTCCAGTAAAATGCTATTAAATTTATCACTCGAGAGTAAGGCCAATGAATTTATCCCTTAAGTGTAAGACCATTGAATTTATCCCTTAAGTGTAAGACCATTGAATTTATCCCTTAAGTGTAAGACCATTGAATTTATCCCTTAAGTGTAAGACCATTGAATTTATCACCTGATCAGTTAAACATTGAACTTACCCGTTGTGTTTGAGTCCTTAATAATTTATCTGTTGAGTATAAGTCCATTGATCCAATCTATTGAGCGTAACATTACTTAGTATATCTTTTAGCATATGTCTATTACATTCATTTCTCGACTGATATGCCGATTAGACTATCTCTGGCATGTAAAGCCATTAATTGAGCGAAAGACCATTAAAGATTTCACGGGTTTGTGCTACGCACTTATTACATTGTGGAATCGGGTTGATAAAATTATATATATATATATATAATAAATTAATTATAGCTTTAAAATAGCTCTACGTTCATGCTTATAGCATGCTCAGAGCGCCATGGTCCAATCTCATTTGTGTACCAGTGGGAGGGGGTATCTGGGAGAAGGTTTTCCGTGCTGTCTTTAGGTGCTCAGTAAACACATCTCTGATCGAGTGGGGTATCCAAGCCTAGCCAAGTTCGTGTACTTAAACTCTCGACCAAGCATCCCACAATATATATATAGTGATGGGAACTAAACTAAATTTTTTTAGTTAAACTAAAACTAAGTTTGAACTAAAAAAAAAGTAATTAAACTTTTAGTTAATCACAAATTGAAAAAGATTGGTTAAACTAAACTAAGAAACTTTAGTTAAACTTTTACAAACTATTTTGACCTTTTTTAAGGACGGAACAGCCAAACATAAAAAATATAAAGCACAACCAATCTCTTTAGCAAAATGTAATAAACATTTATTTGTGCACATGTAAAAAAGATTTAAATGTCTTTATGGGATAGATGTAGATATTAATAGAATCACTTGAAATTAGAAGTAATTGTCCAAGTTCTAATATAAGTTACCTTTAGAAGTAATGATAAAACTGCATGTTGACTCTCTAACTAACTCTAGATTCTAGAATATTCTGGATCTATTATCTTCTACAAACGAAATGATCACAAATATAATCTGGATCTAGAAATAGATCTAGCTACTAGACCTAGATCAAATAATTAATACTTTAATCTAAAAAAATCTAAGAAATACTAGTTACTACTACTACTACTAGATCTAAAATCTAGATATAGTCTAGTAGATATCTTAGTAACTCAAGATCTAGAGATTTTAGATTATATTATAATTATGATTATAACTAGATATGGGTATTTAGATCTATAATTCTAAATATATTCTAGTAGATATTACTAGATCTAGATCTAATAGATCTAAGTAGATATAAGTATAATTATAATAGAAGTAGATGTAGATCTAGTCTAGATTTAGTTAATTTAGTATTAGATCTAGAAATCTAGTATAGTGACGACTATTATTAGTTATAGTCATTACAGATCTATCATCTATGCATCTTAGAACACTTAGGTCTTAGTATAATAAGTAATCTAGATATATCTAGATCTATTCTAGACTCTAATTCTAGAAAAGTAGAATCTCTAAACTAATAGATCTAGTCTAATAAAGAAGAGTAATATAGATTTCAATTAATTGATCAATATTATTGACTTATAATTTTAAATTTACATCTAGAATCTAGATCTAAGACTAAGACTACTAAGAGTTAGACTCTACTTAAGACTAAAATAATTAGATATAGAATATTATGTGTATAGATCTAATAGTAGTAATAGACTAATACTAAGCTAATAGACTAGACGTCACTAGACTCTAACTCTAGATCTAGTAAAAAAATTTAAAATAAAAAGAGTCGACATTTCTTTTAGATCTATAGTAAAACAAAATTCTTTGCCTGCAGCTATACAGGAACACACTGGTGTTTAATAAAAAGCAGCAAATGTAGATCTATAGAAGCAAGGAATTATCAGGATTTATCAAGCAGCGAAACTTGCTAGAAATATAATGAACACGATTATTTTTCTCGCCTTTCAAATACCTTGAATTGGCGGGAATAGCGACCATTTTAGTGTAAAGGTCAAAAGGCTTTCTAGTGACCTGTGCATCCTCTAGTTTATTCTCCTCTCTATTATTTATTATATATGTTCTCCAAATTACATAGATCTAAATATTTATTGGTATGTATGTTAAAAAAGTTTGTAAAATTTGTAATTAAACTTTTTAGTTTGTAACTAAAAAAAAAATTAAAATAGGATTTTAACTAAACTTTAAAAAAAAATTAAACTTTGGCCTTAACTAATTTTTTTTTAAACTAAAAGTTGTTAACTTTTTAGTTAACTTTTGCCATCACTAAATATATATTTGAATCTCGCAAGTTTATTTTCAGCCTCATCAATACGCAGTAAAAAAAAAACAACAACAACAAACTTTGAACTAACAATCCTAAAAAAAATGTGTTTAAAATATTTGTTCTTGTGTCTCGTTTTTGAAGTCTCGATGTTTGCAAAGTTTTCTTAAAAATCATTTTTAGGGGTATTAGGCACGACTGCTCTGATCCTCTATGCAACTAAAGTCTCTCCACCCAGTGAGTTTACAGAGTGAGTTCATCTTACACTTTATTATCCTTTTAGTTATAGGTTTACACTCTCTTAGTTGCGTGCTGCACTGCTAAATAAAGATTGAGTATTAACACTACTGAATATTGATTGTGTATTAGCCAGGGCCGGCCTTTAACAAATGCGAAACGGATTTCGTTAGGCCCAGTCTGGGTAGGGATAAGGATAATACTTAAAAGTTTAGATTTTGTATTAGAAAATAAATTTGCTAAATAGCACATGCGTATTTTCTATCATGAAGTCCGTTGTTCAAGCATAAAGAGGTATACATCTTAAGCGGTGATAATGGTTTCAAAGACTGACTGTAGAAGATTCAAAGAGGAAGAAAACGTTTGGTCTCAATGACTGAGATGGAGTCTAAAAAAAAGTCAAGATATAATAATGTACAATGAAGTATCTAGCTTAGTTAAACACACGGCTGTAAATGCGTCTTTTCACATTAGATGCATACCGATGACAATTTCGTTGCTAAAATATACTAGCTCGTTGGCTACACTGGGAAAACTCTGGTTTGACCGTTATCATTTTTCACATTATAAAAAGAAATAAGTTTAAATTTGTCTAGAGAACATAAAACTATTTTTTTCTTGAACGGACTAAACGTCTTCGGGTATTTCCGCATTCATTTAAAAGCTGAGTAGATTTATGAAATTTAATATTGAGGAAAATTTAGCGCATCGTCTTCTAAGTCTAGATCAGTGTTTCTCAAACTTTTTTGTCTGGCGGCACAGTAAAAAAACTAAAAAAATTTTGCGTCACACCACGAAGAGCAACAGTTGTTTTATAATTAAAAAAATAATATTTTACATGTTTTTAAGTATTACATTTAATGTGAAGGGTGTGCCTGTTTTTGAGAGCAAATGCGATCTAATCGAGGCTCCAGAGCCGACAAACAAACTCGCATTTCATCGTCTATTGTAAGAAGTCTCTCTCTTTTCTTAGACTTGATTTCAGTCAGTGCTGAAAATCCAAACTCACAAAACCATGAAGATGCTAATGGAAGAATTATTTTGATTGCTTTTAAACTGATTGCAGGATATAACTTGTTGATTGAAATCCAAAAGACATCCAGGCTTTGTCGGCAAAACTTGACTTAAGAACTGCATCGTTTTTTAAATCTATAAGCTGTTCTGCTTCTTCAGTTGTCAGATTTGTAGCTTCATTGTTTCCAAATGGATAGCTGACCCATCCATATTCATTACTTCCAAATGTTGGAAAGTAATGCTGCAATGCTGACTGCAGGTGTGTCAAAGTGTCCAAAATTTCGGGGGTGATTTCTTCACTTGAAGTTCATTCATTGTAAGTAGGAAAGCAGTCGAAGACTCCTTTCGAGATCATACTTTGCCATAAACACAATTTTCCCCAAATGACTTCAGTTTTGAGGATGCAGTGATGATGGTTTCCGATGGTCAATGAATTTAATTTATCAAAAAAATCAGAGAGAAATGTCATCTTAACCCACCAGATCTCGTCATGAATAGAAAATCCAAAGTCTTTTTTTTCAGCCTCCAAGAATGAGATCAACTCGGCCTTGAGTTGGACGACACGCTTTAACACTTTTCCCCTAGAGAGCCAACGAACGTTGGTATGATACAGCAGACATTTGTAGTCTTAGTCCATTGCTTCACAGAGCTGAGAGAAAAGTCGGGATGCAAGCGGTCGAGATTTGATAAAGTTTACAACTTCAATCAGTTGATCCAGAACAGACATAAAATCTTTCGGCAAAGATTTTAAGGCAAGAGCTTCTCTGTTGATCAAGCAGTGAACAACTAATACATTTGGATTTTCTTGACGCACAAGAGTGACGAATCCCTTTCTATTTCTCTGCATGGAAGGACAGCATCGCTGCAAACGCTGACACAGTTTTTCCACTGTAGTTTGAATAGCAAAATGTTTTCTTTCACCACTTTGAAAATATCTTCGCCTTTGGTCGTAGTTGGTAAGTCTTTGCAAAATAATAATTCATTGACACATTTTTCATCCTTTATGAACCGAATAAAAGCTAGCAGCTGGGCTTTGCCGCTAACGTCATTGGATTCATCAACTTGAAAAGACCACAGCAGAGACACTTCATCGTCAGTCACGTCGAAGTGTTCGCAGATTTGAACTTGTAAATCTGACGATAAGTCTTCAATTCTGCGTGAGATAGTATCATTTGACAAAGGAACTTTTTTAACTTTTTCGGCGGCATCAGGTCCAAGGATAGTTTCAACAACTATTGCTAAAACTGGTGCAATGACTGATTCAGCCTCTGTGTGTGCTTTCTTGCGTTTTGCTAATAACTGAGCTTCCTTATAACTTGCAATCAATCCCTTTTCTGGCAGCTTTAGGTAGTTCGTAAGTTTCTTAGCTTGTTTATTGTGTTGAGTCCTGATGTTTTCAAAGTATTCTTCGGTTGCGCTTTTACAGCTGGATGTTTTGTTTCCAAGTGTCTCTTCAATTTGCTTGGTACAAGCGCCTCATTTGATATAATTGCATTACAGATCAGACATAATGGCAATGGAAAATCTTCAGGTTCAGAAAATATGAAACCATATCCGATGTAATCTTCTTTGTACCTTCGTTTGGTTCCTTGCTTTTCTATTTAACGCTTGCGCAGTTTCATTCTTACTAACGTATTTCTCCATGGATAACAATGAATAATGCTTATTGATAATTTGTTATTATCAAAATACACCTAAACAAATCACATGAAACACATCGCTTATTATTTGTAATAGTATGCTAGTAGAGACTAACAAACACTTTCTTGTCTGTTTAAAGTTTAAATGCTGCTTTATTCGTGTTAGATCGTCCATATATAAAGGCCTAAAAGGAATTCAATTACCCCCTCCCCCCCCCCCCCATCAGTTAATTAGCACATTCTTTCGACATGCCAGCAATGAGGGTTACTGGGTTACAATAACAAGACGGGCCTGACCAAACAATAACATTTACTATCACATTATTATCGTTACCAATTCAAGAACTGACGTGAGTCTGCTAAGCCGGCCTACATTTATAATAATATTTGTATAGTGGACGCCATAACCTGAAGAGCTAACAACCCTTTCCGTCACTATGGGTCGCTCCACTTCTATTACTGGTCGTTTTAAGTGGAGATATCATCGCAATGTAAAAAAAAAAGGTAATAGTAGGCAGACCTGTGTAACGCTGCACTTGTGGCGTTCTGAAAACTCCCGCGGCACACCTGCAAATCTTCGGCGGCTAGTGTGCCGCGGCACACAGTTTGAGAAACACTGGTCTAGATCATAGACAAAGGTCTATATTTGGAATATTCTAAAGTTGAGTACATCTATAAATTCTCCTTAGTATGTTTCTTTCTGGGGGGGGGGGGGGAGAGAGGAGAAGAATTTGTGTAAAATTTTTTTTATTGTTTTTAATCTAACTGTCACGTACACAGTGTCTATTTTTAGCTCGTCAGCAACCTTGGGTAATTTCTCACGTGGAGTTATGTTAATTAGTGTAACTTGGGCTGCATTTATTGGTTACAATGAGCTACGTTGGACACGTGACTTCGCTTGGGCCCGAGAAGATTCTGGTTTATTAGGCAGTCATTGTATGGAACTTGGAAGTGAACCATCTACTAAAGCTTTGTATTAGAACTCAATTATATTATTGTGTAGATCTATCATTTTATTCAAGTACGTTTAACCATTGTAATTATTTGTGAATAGCTTTTTCAAGTTCTAAATTAAAGTAATTGTTTTAGACGAAGAGAAGTTTCTTCATTGAATATAGTAACATACTTAGATCGACTTAGCGAATGACAACTTCTAGATGATCAACTGGCAACATTTTGAATGATCGTATTATCAACTAGATCTAGCTACTTCTATACGATCATCTTATTAAAAGAAGATTTCAGGATCCTCGGCAATCACGATCATCGTTAGTGTGATATAGGTCAAGATAATCTTCAACGTGACATCTATCATTGCGTCTTCATAGATCTTGACATCTGACATTCACATCAATTGATGGTTGTGATACTAACATTAATTAAAGAAAAGTAATCGCTCTATAAGTTGTATAAAGGAGGTATTGTGTTTCTTTCTAAAATTGTTTTCAATGTTTTTCTTCTTACAGAATTATCTCCGGCTTCTACATTCTCTTGATTTCTTTCCTAGCCATGTTTGCATTATCTGGATTAAGCTTTATTATAGATCCGTACAACTACCCGGGCTTTTAAAGTTCTGCATGCCTGCAGAGACCTTTATCTACAAATTGAGCGCATGTATGTTATATTTTGGAGTTTCAATCTCAAATGTTTATCATATACTTTAAAGAATCAGTGTGTACCAAAGTAATGGTTTGGTTTGACCTTACGAGTTCAAGGACGATAATCTTTAGGGAGTTATTGCAATGGCTAGGAATGAACAAATCACAAAACTTGATTGACAAAATGGATTTAATGTTTACTATTTAAACTTAAAACAAATTAACTCTTTCTCTCCGTAATTATTTCTTCGTTCCGGCGGAATTATTCATTTTACGCATTAGTGTTGCACTTCCCTGTTATGTTCCCTGTCAATAACTTTTCATTGTATATAATCAGGGAATGTTATATTAGATATATAATTATATAAGAACGTAGGTTCTCTGTACCAAACACTAATTAAAGTTTATAAAATTAAAAATTTAATTCAATGGGTCAAATCAACGTTGGTGTCTTCAGTTAGGAGAGAAAGAGTTAACTTATACGCTAATTGTACTTTCAGGCTATTAGCGTCAATGTGTACTCATGTTACTTCAATGGTTAGTTGTATAAGTGGTTAGTTTATTTCGGAAGTCTAACAGGGCTTTACAATACTTAATGATATTGTTTACTTCTCATACTGCACTTGACCAAATGTTTACTTCTTATATTGTGATGCTATAACAAACATGAAAATATTTTCTGTAATGATAAAATATAACACTGTATTTTTTTCATATTGAAAATAAAATGCATAACAATGGAAACAGTTTTTTTTTTCCTTGCACTTTTTACAAAGCTTGTCTGTCTACCTGGTACAAAGCTTGTTTGTCTACCTGGTACAAAGCTTGTCTGTCTACCTGGTACAAAGCTTATCTGTCTACCTGGTACAAAGCGTGTCTGTCTACCTGGTACATAGCTTGTCTGTCTGTCTGGTACAAAGCTTGTCTGTCTACCTGGTACAAAGCTTGTTTGTCTACCTGGTACAAAGCTTGTCTGTCTACCTGGTACATAGCTTGTCTGTCTACATGGTACAAAGCTTGTCTGTCTACCTGGTACAAAGCAGCTTGTCTGTCTACCTGGTACAAAGCTTGTCTGTCTACCTGGCACAAAGCTTGTCTGTCTACCTGGTACAAAGCTTATCTGTCTACCTGGTACAAAGCGTGTCTGTCTACCTTGTACAAAGCTTGTCTGTCTGTCTGGTACAAAGCTTGTCTGTCTACCTGGTACAAAGCTTGTTTGTCTACCTGGTACAAAGCTTGTCTGTCTACCTGGTACAAAGCTTGTCTGTCTACCTGGTACAAAGCTTGTCTGTCTACCTGGTACAAAGCTTGTTTGTCTACCTGGTACAAAGCTTGTCTGTCTACCTGGTACAAAGCTTGTTTGTCTACCTGGTACAAAGCTTGTCTGTCTACCTGGTACAAAGCTTGTCTGTCTACCTGGTACAAAGCTTGTCTGTCTACCTGGTACAAAGCAGCTTGTCTGTCTACCTGGTACAAAGCTTGTCTGTCTACCTGGCACAAAGCTTGTCTGTCTACCTAGTACAAAACTTTCCCACTTACCAGACTGGGATGAAGTTGAAACTTGCGCCATTATTCATTGTACCTGACATGATATGGATCTATACAAAATTTAACCAATTAATTTGTTAATTATAAGTGATTAATTACTCTGTTTGATATAGAGAATAAAGGTAAATTCTACTCAATGAGAAATGTGATGTAAATATGGACTTAATCCCCTATTTACGTTTTGTCACGTTTTTTTCCTGACTTATTTGACTAACTTAGTATTCATAGAAATTACAAGTTGCACTATTCTTGGACGTAGAACGAATAGCTTTACATCATTTAGATAGTCGATAGCCGTCTTTGTCTTCTCTGCTTGTCTGTTGTTAAAGAAGCTCCAGGAAAGTCGTAATTAGACCCAAGTATCAAAATAAACGAACAGATGATATAACGCACATGAGAGATTGACCTTTCTAGGCTTTTCCGGAAACGGAAACGGAAATAATACAATTGACTTGCGAATTCTCAAGGCCATTGCATCCAATGTTATCCTTGTAGTGGTTCCTTTAGCTACACTTTAGCAGATCTTGTCATGTTCTCTTTTCAGGGCTATCATCTAGACCTAAAGCTTTCTCTTATGTTTTTCAATTTAACAAGAGTTTAATACTTATCAGAGTGGTTTGCACTGTGTGTGTGGGGGGGGGCTGGACTGAGATAGCATTTATAGATAAATTGTCATCATCAAAATTCTATCTTTTTATGTTATGATGTCTCTGTTTGTGTGTGTTTCTATGGTGACAGTGCGAAGACGATAGAGATTGGTTGCTGGCTATATACTGTGAATGATGCAAGAGAAGCGGCCGGTAGACTGCAGGATGCCAGAGTGTAAAGACGTGTTTTTGTTTCTCCTAAGTCCAAAGATGCTGGTTTATTATTAGTTTTAATATTCTTCTAACAACGAAATGTTGTAAAATTCTTTCACTTTTCAAACTGATGGGATAAATTTTTCTTTTTTTTTCTTCTTCTGACAGTAGTATTTTGACTTTTAGCACCAAACTGCTGGTAGACAACTGAATCGCTGTAGGCGTATGATATTTTAACTTATAAAAAGTTTAAAAAACTTCAATAACTTCTTCGTTACTTCTTTCATTACATTATAGACACATTTCACTTGAATAAACTTATTTTTTAAACAAGAAAAATAAAACAAAACAACAACAAAAAAAAACCCCACCAACAACAACAAAGCTTATATTAAGTGTAGTTTCATCAATGGACCTCATTCACCAATCGTAAACAAACAACATTTAGCCACGTGATAATATTGATAAAACAATGAAAATTACGTATCACGTGGCAGCCTTTATGGATTGCGTAATTTGTATACAAGGTATAGAGAACCAATTAGGGAAATGTTGTTTGTTTACGATTGGTGAATGAGGTCCATTCATTTGTATCAGTCATGTAATTACATTTCTAATACCCATTGTTTTTGTGTAGCGTAATTTCATGCTTCTAGCTTTCTCCATACGCTATGATACTATCACTTGTCTGGACTAGTTGGAAAGGGGTGGGAGCAGGGAAAGAAGGATCTGGTATCTGGGTCATCGCTTTTTAAATGTATTAGCAAAAAAAAGTGAGCGATCTGAATTTGAACTCTAGAGCTAAGGCCTCATCAGCCTCCGCTTGCCATAGTTAGGTCCTTTCATCCCTGGTCACTTCATCCCCGGGCACGACATGGCCTAAATTGTGCCGATGTGCCTAAACTCAAAACTCAAACACTTCATCCCCGGTCATTTCATCCCCGGTCACTTCATCGCCGGTCATTTCATCCCCGGTCACTTCATCCCCGGTCACTTCATTCCGGGTCATTTCATCCCTTGGTCATTTTATCCCCTGGTCATTTAAATCCCCCGGTCATTTCATCCCCTTGTCATTTCATCCTCTGGTCATTTCATCCCGTTATTTTCATTATGTGATAATTTTATCTAACACATAGTAATTGTAAAAATCATGAAATAGCGATGTTTAATATTGTAATAACTTAAGTGAGGCAACTCAACGAGGCACATATATCTTTATTTACACGACATCACAAGTTCATAAAACATCATCTTTCTTAGGCACAGTCTTTTCACTTCGGCTCTCAACTTGGGCGGAAATCGTTCTCCCTAATGTCAACATCTTTCCTGTCTAGTCACAGATAGTGCGCACCTTCTTTCTGCACTATCTTGGATGGCGGTGCGCATGGCAAAGTCATAACAATATATTAGTTTTTTTTATTTAAATGACAAAAGTGTAACACATTAGATAAGAAAACAATTAAAATTAAATGCCATTATAAACTATAAATAATTAACATGTATAAATATAGAGGTAATGTAAAAAAGTGTTATCCTGATATGGGTGAAGCCAGCCTTTATTTAAAAAACATAAAAACTTATTTCAAGGCTAAAAATGACGTGCCCAATTTCAAGAAAGAGCGACTGAAAAATAAAATAAAGTGAAACATGGTCGTACTTACACCACACCTTGGCCTTTGATGATAAGTTATCAGCGGCACGGTCATAATTATTCTAATCGCACTACTATCTCTCAAAAGATTTCCACTACTTCCACCAAAAATTTGGCCTTTGATCATTACGCCCTGCGCAGGATAATATTATAATATTACATCCCCCACATCCAATAGATGCGCTATAGCTAAGTACACACCCAGATTTACAATATATTATAAGAGTTCTCATCAAGAATGCAAAGTGGAAGAGGAAACACTATAAACGCTTAAGTAACATGTCAAAAAATATCAAAAAGCATTCTACATCATCATATTTATATATTAGATGAAATGTGGGCTTAAAGTCAAAGCCTTAACAGCAAAATTAAACAATGAAAAAAGAAAAATATTTTATTGGGGATGAAATGACCGGGGATAAAGTAACCGGGGATGAAGTGACCGGGGATGAAATGACCGGTCACCGCCATAGTTATAGTTGCAAAAAAAAATAATTATTCAACAATAGTTAATCAAATTTAACTCGTAATTTTTTAAAATTGATTCTTATGTTGGCGTGTTAAAGAAATAATAGTATGAAATTTCAGCTTGTTCAGCTTGGGTGTGGGAGAAATAACGTGTACATTTAGTGTACAAACCTTTTACCAGACAGAGTAAATTGATATAAGATGTGTAACAAATCTAACTCACAATAACTACCACATCCAAATGTTTTGTCAACACGTTGTCTGTCACCACCTCATAGTAGTGAAACAAGTAGAGAAACTCAAGCAGTATCATGAATTGGTATTGACAACAAGCATAAACTGAGGTCAACGATTCTGAACCGTTCACTGAGGTCATTAGATTAGCTTTGAGTCAGTCAGTCTCAAGTTTTTGGTATGCTGTCAGTAATTGAGCAGTCAGCAGTAAACACAGTATTTAGTTAATAGTTTAAAATGAGGTAAAGTTATGTTACATTGGACTTATAATTGATTGTGCATGTAACATCAGGCCACTAGTGTTGTGTAATTCTACAACACTCGAGACTGGTTAAAAAACAAACAAACACAGTGAAGTGAGACGAGGCTGCTTACTTTTACCAACACATTTCAATATCTTCCTTGGATCCATAATGGAAGGTGTTCACGAGTGATATTAGGGCTCTGTATGCATTGGCGGATGAAGAATGACTAACATGCGCTTCGCGAGCGACATAGTCTGGCAAGGGGAAGGACATGAGTTAGCTGACTTAGTGATAAACATGGACAAGACTTCCACAGCATATGGTATGCAAATCAATGCCGAACCCCCCCCCCCCCCCCACACACACACATGAATTATGACCAATAGCCAACAGGGCTTTAAAAGTGGGGATCAGCATTGGTGGAGAAAGCTGACAAGTGTCAGTAATTTTAAATACATCAGAACTATCGTCTCAGATAAAGGAACAAATGTGAACTAGTGGCCAGAATTGCACATATCTTTGGGGCTCGCAAAGGGAACAGTACTAGAAAAAAGAATAAGAGGCAGACATAGAAAGCGTTGGGAGGACAACATAAAGAATGGACGGGCCTGACCTTGAAACAGGTTCTAAGGCAAAAGACAGGGAGGAATGGAGAAAGACGGTCGACGAATCTTGCATGGTGTCCCAACGTTTCAACAGACTAAGGGATAGGTAAAGGTAAACGTAACGCTAACCATTTTGTTTTGAAATTATTATGTCATCGATTTAGTTCTAAAACACCATTTCTAACAGAGTGAAAAAATGTAAGGGAGATTGTGTTTGTTCAGTTCTATTGTCACATACCCCGTGTAACGCATATGAAAAGTGAAAACACTACTTATTAATTGTAAACTAAAACTACTTCCGGCGTATATGTATACTAAATAGATTTTTTTCTCTTTAAAATAAAACATTTTGTTGATAACGTATTAGTTAGTACTATAATAAGTACATAGTTTAGTCATACACATTTTTAAAAAAAATTTTCAACAAAAAACCTAAAACATTTTGCATAAATGTGTTAAAAATATGCTAAATAACAAGCTTCCTTATTAAATAGTCTCCCATCTATTTTTACTATTAATAGTGAATAGTGGTAAAAATGGTGTATTCTGCTTGCATAGTTGATTTTTGAATATTAAAATTTTCGCTTCCAGAAAACAAAAAAGCTGCTGTTGCATCAGAACTTTGAAAGATGTCATAAAATCGGATTTTCAATATCTTCTCTAGTTTTTGAGATCTAAACGGGACGGACGAATGGACAGACAGACCACTTACGGGGCCGCTAAAGTATGAATTATTAGGAATTGGAAAAAAAACATTTATGTTTGATTGTAAAGGTTAAGAATACAATTTGTATGCCTTACAATTTTCTAAAAATCCACTTTTTAATGCTACGACTGCCGCGGCCACAAATGCTCAACTGTCCACTCAAATAGTTTTCAATACTCAGATTTGTTTGTTAGTGTCCAAGTAAGGGTAAAAGCTACTTTATATGCTGCTATTACGTTGGCGCCAAAGCAATAAGAACTCGCGGCAATGTTTATTAATCATCGTCAACTCCATGGAGTTGAAAATGGCATTAGTAGTCTAACTAAGCTGTGTGATGTAGTGAAAAGTTTTTTTATTCCTTTGACTTTATTCCGAATGATTTCATTAATAAAAGTACTTTGACTCCTCGCTCGGTTAAATGATTTGCTTCAGAACCATGAGGACCGGTGTCTTTTTATGATTTGCTTCAGAACCATGAAGACCGGTGTCTTTTTATGATTTGCTTCAGAACCATGAGGACCGGTATCTTTTTATGATTTGCTTCAGAACCATGAGGACCGGTGTCTTTTTATGATTTGCTTCAGAACATACAGACTTGGAAAGTGACTGGGATGTCTTGGAAAGTGACTGGGATGTCTTGGAAAGTGATAGAGGCAGTCAGAGACAGGACGTAAAGAAATAACTTCAAGTATTATAGAATAAAATTGTATAATAAAATAATATTTAATATTGTAACCCTATTGGCGGCGCGATAGGGTTAACTGTACGATCAGCTGATACATGTGACACAGATCAGAAAAGCAGTTAGTGTGCTATGTCGATGGACAAGGGACTGTACTGGTATGAGCTTTGCACGCAAATATGACCCCTGTTATGATCGGATGATCAGCCTGCGTGGACCAGATACACAGAGTGTGTAACAGCACCTGTATTATAGAAGCGTTACTTTAAAAAAAAAAGAGGACTATGTCCTACGCGTGTTCCTATAACAACCTAGTCATGCATGTTAACCAATGACTTACATTTTGCTTAATAGCACTAGGAAAGAAGGAGCATTTGTAAATATCAGTCCTAGAATGTGGAATGAGGAATCTGCCTTTATCTGTGTGTCTTTCTGATTATTTTTTTAGGTTTTATAGATTTTGTTTTTGTATTTGAAGATTATGGTTCAGTGTTTTATATATAATTGTAACTTTCCTTTAAATCTTCTATCCTGAAGGCTTTCTAAATTTAGTGATTTTACTAAAGGTGTTACTCTAGTCAAATGTGAATATTCGTTTATTATGAATCTCAATGCTCTATTTTGTGTCTGTTCCATTTTAAAAAAAAAAAAGCTTATCTAACGGGAAGAACGCCTTCCTTACGCTATATTAGTAATGCCTGGGAGTGCATGAGGCGCCCTGACCTCCGCCTCGACAGGTCTGGAAAACCAAAAATTCTCGACCTGTATCGTGACATGTATGCACTACGCAATACAGCAAGGTTTCTGTCCAGGGCTTTTGCAAGAGCGGATTTGAGCCTCTCAAGACTTCACTCAAATGGAGTTTGATGATGATGATCAGTAATGTAGAAGTTGTTTTCCTTACTCGATATTAAACGGAATAATTAATTACCAATTATTAATTGAATATTAAGTTGTTTTTGTATTCATTCATGTTTTGTTAGGAACCAAAAATAACTATTTAAAATATCAACTTGATGGAAGAATGCGTGTCGGAGAAATAACGTGAATTATTTAAGGGCACCTATCGCTACTAATTTAGTCCTATTTGTGAATGCTGGAGGATTAATCTCCCTTGTTGGTATCATAATAATTACGTGCAAGTAATTAAATAACTGATAGGTTAATGTCTTTTATTGATTCGTGTCTTCTCTACGCCTATGAATAGTTACGCAAAAGTTTCAATTTGATCTGAAAATTGGCCTTTGAGAAATAACTTTACCAATTTTTTTTTACCAGACAGACAAATAGACAGACAGACAGAGCGAGTTAATATAAGCTTTCTGAAAAGGACAAAAACAAACCGTTGGTAAAGGCATATAGCTTGCATGGATTTGAGCCTTGGCAGATGGACATAAAATAAACAGGCTTGTAGACCTTACTAATCTGTAAAATAACATTTAAAAAAAAACAACATTTAAAAATACACTTAAAAAAAAATAATACCTCCATTATACAGCTTATAATGATATCAAAATTTATTTTAAGTATATTTTTTTAAAATTAGCTCAGATCCGGTGTCTAACTCGCGATTATGCCACAGCTTCTTGAACGTACGATTCTACCAATCAGGCCAGCGGGTTTTGTCTAATAAAGTAATTATTTATTGATAACTTTGATACACGTATCTGATTTAGAATTTTTACGACAGTGGCATAGCTAGGCTGGGGGGAAAGGAATATGAAAATCCCCCCGGGCTTCCACTTGTGGAGGGTCCCCAAATTAGTGCTTTTTTTACAATAAATATTAAATGTTACGCAAAATTCAGGGGCCTCAAAAGAGGTCAATCTCCACAGGCTCACAAATGAGTGTTTTTTTACATTAAATATTAAATATTACGCAAAATGCAGGGGCCCCAAAATTGGTAAAGCTTCACGGGCCCATAAATGAGTGGTTTTTTTTTACATTAAATATTAAATATTACCCTAAAGGCAGGGGCCACAAAGAGGTCAAGTCCCCAGGGCCCCTAAATGATGGTAAATTCCTAGCTACGCCCCTATCTTAAGATTTAGTCTAGATGTAGATCTACTGTTGTCTTAAATCAGAGTAAAAACAAAAAATTTGGAATCTCACTAACGGCTGAGGACTGAGACCATTTGCCAGACGTTAAAGAATAGCTCAAAGCCGCCACCAGGAGGACAATCAATGTTGAAGTGAAGATCCTAGCAATCAAACCCATACATCAAGTGGCCTTGACCTACACAAGCAAAAAATAATAATAATAATGCTCAGAGACTATTCCTCCTTTTTGAAGCTGATGTCGTTTTTGTAATAGCGATTATTTTCATGTTATCTTATATAATACAGACGTTACTTCAAAAAAGAAGATGATTACGTCCTACCCGACATGCATTTAGTCTCATCTTATATAATACAGACTCTTAATATTTAATGAATGATAGATAACAATAAATGACCAAAAAAATTACGCCAAATCCCCACCCCTGGATAAAAAATGCGTGTTACGCCAATGTATAAATATACTCAAAGTATAGAAAATAATTGTTTGGTAATTTAGATCCAGACTTAAAAAAAAATTACAAGGTTACAAAGACAGTTTGTGTGGAAACAGGGCCGGTTCTACAGATTGCGTGACTCTATGCGAAACGGATTGCGCGGGGCCTATTCTGGGTTGTGATAAGGATAATAAGTGAAAGTTAAGAGTTTGTATTAGAAAATAAATTCGTCTTTGCATACTTTACTAAGTACAAAATCACTGTCAAATTAGCTTTACGAGCCATCTACAGTAGATAGTAGTTTTTCAACAAAAAGCTGATAAACATTTAGATCTGCCTTTTAGATTTACTATCGACTAGCAAAATATTGCTTTTGTTTTTTTTTTTTGTTTTTTTTTTTAAAAAAAGGTCGAGATAGATTTAGATCTATATTTGTATGCCAGTGACTATTAAAGTAAATTAAGTATTTGAACTTTTTGTTTTGGTTAAATTTTGCCTTATTATTACATTTTTATTAAATGAAAGCTGACAATGCCGTTTTTTTGCTAGTAGAAAAGGCGTTTTCCATATTGAATGACACTCAGAAATGACCATTTTGTCTGTTTTTAAGGAGATTTGCATCATTTTTCAGAAGATTTTAATAATTTCAGGAGATTTTCAAGACTTTTTCGTATATTTTACAATTTCAGGAGAATTTCAGAAACCCTTTAAAAATAAGTTAAAATGGTTTATTTTAATAATTTACACCTAGAATTCGCGCGGGGCCTTTGAAAGTGTGGGGCCCACTGCGGCCGCATAGGTTGCAGTGGTTAAATACCGGCACTGTGTGGTAACACAAACTCAAAATCGGCCCCCGAAGTGATCCACCCAGGCAGGCTTCAATATTTTCAGAAAGAACATCCACATGAAAATATATAAAAGAAAAATGAGAGATAAGAATATAGAAAGAAGGTTGACAGATCTTGTGTAGTGCCCCAACGGTCCAGCAGATCAAAGGATAGGTGCAAGTTAATGCAAAGTTAGATGTGAACCTGGCCTAACTAGTTCCCCTTTTAGACCTTGTGGTCTATAGGGCAGATGATGTAAAGTTCATCTGTTTTTGTGGCCTACGGTTAACGAGGGTGTCATGTAGCCAGCACAACGACCAACCGCCTTTACTTTTCCCAACTAATATCAGGTATCAATTAGAGCTGGGTGGACTCAGAGGCGCCCAAATATTCCAAAGTTGAAAACCCCAGTCTTCACCAGGATTGGAATCCGGGACCCCCGGTTCGGAGGCCAAGCGCTTTACCGCTAAGATACCACGCCTCCCCTGGCCTAACTGATTGTAATTGATGTAATTGTTTTGAAAAGGCTCAATCTCTTATTCGAATCCTTAAGAAAATAAAATTTCCGTAAAAAGAAAATATAATCGCGAGCGGTACTAAAAAAAAGCAACAAAATGCAGTTTACAAGTTTACTATTCGTTTATAACAGAACTTACAAAACTTAACAATAAAAATATAAAAACAAAAATGTTTGTTAAAAATCTACAACCGTTTGCTTAAATGTGTTAATAAAAAATGGAAAATATATAATTAAGAGCCTCAAGTGTTTGAGTGTTTAATCTATATATATAATTCTCTTCTTCCCTCAACAGTTTCGACCAGCAAGCACTCTCTTATTTCTGAGGATAGTAACCCCACGAAAAAACAAGAGGGGGGAGAACAAGTGGGTATTCACACGTCGCTACGGATGGCTGCGTGCTGGACTGTCAAACCCTGCCCGCTCCCATTGATAGGTTTTGTCGGCAGCTACTTGTATGTAGAGAAAGTTATCCATTACAGATCTGACGTATCCAGTGTATAACTGTCTTAAGGTTTTGTTTTCTTACATACACTGTTACATTTCTATGAAAATCGAAATAATAGTTTGAAATCGCCATTTTTTTATTTAATTTTATTTTCTCACGCCCATAAAAATCCAGAACGTCTGAAGCCAAGTTTCTAGTTCTGGCTCAGAATGAAGGGAAACGTTGAAGGGAGAGTTTACCACAGGAAACAAAATTGGTTGGACTAAGGTCTCACCACTTAGAAGGCAGGTTGGACTGAGGTCTCACCACTTAGAAGGCAGGTTGGATGGAGTATCTACCACAGAAACAAGCAATAGAAAAAAGTAATACATTTATAAAAAAAAGCTTATATAAGGCGGCAAAGAACCGCTAATTACTGCCATTTATCTTAAATTTTCAAAGTTTAGCTCCCTTTATGTTATATAAAACAAAATTAATTAAATAGCACTAATTATAATTGGTTAATTTTTGAATCGATACGTGTATTGTCTTTGAATATGAATAATTATGCAAAATTTCACCTAGATCCGAGATTGGGAAGTGGAAGAGAAAAAGGTCAAAACATAATAAGGGGATTAAATCAATATATACATCTACATCTACCTTTAAGTATCATTTATTCCCCTTATTTCAAACTCAAACAAAATAATTAATCACCAACAATTAATTAACTAATCAATTTAAAATGTTTTCTAAACGCACAGATTTATTATGTCTAGGTCAATAGTGCATATAATTATAACATTTATCCAAACTAATTGATACAATTACACTTAATAAAAGATTGTTTAAAAGATTTATTTTATTGTTTTAGTTTTAAATATAGACAAAGACAAAGATAAAGGCACATTCCTCGTTCCTTATGCTAGGATTAATTTGTAGAAATGCTTCTTCTTCCCTAGTGTTATTAGAGCATGGAATGCCTGAGCCAGCCAGGAGAACAAACGACATGGCAGAGTTTAAGTCATTGTTTAACATGCATGACTAGATGCATGACGCGTAGGACGTAACCATCTTCCTTTTTTAAATAACGTCTGTCTTTTTCTATGATAAGATAAGACTTTAGACCTACTACTAAGTTTGAGGTGTTGCACGGGATTCTAGATAAATAATGATATTTATACTAGTCATATCTAATCAAATCAATATTGCTCTAGATATACACGCATATTCTAGACTTAAAAACTTTACTTCTTTTTAAGATGACTGGATTCTAAATGCGTCTCTATACGAGCAACTAAAACTACGAGACTCTTCAGGACAGAAGACTGAAAAGTAAAGTAGCAGTAATACATAAAACAAATATAAATATAAATACCTAAACACTGTAGCAGATTAATTTGGAGCAATCAAACCGAAAAATTCTTTAATTCAAATCCAAACGAAGTATTGTAGATGTCAGTTAAAAAAAAAGGAGTATATTGGAGTATATTTTGATTATTCAGAAGGCGACATTAAAACAAAATGAAGGGTCTAAGGGCAAAAAATTTATTCTTGATTCATATGCCACTAAGACCTTGTAAAATATCTCTAAACCATTTAACAAAGCCTTCAACCATTTCTTACTATCTGCTTATCTATGGCGTCATGTGAAAAAGGATTTTAAAAATTAAAATGAAGAACTTTTTGAGACAAAGGAACAAACGACATTTTCAAGTTTTTTCGAAATCCAGAAAGAAACCCAGTGTAATTTACTTATGGCTGCGTTGTTGTAAAATTGAACTATAGATTAATGGCAATGTCTTTGATTCCTAAGATTAAGGATGCGTTCAGAGTTTCACATGACTTCACAACCCCACTACAATGGCTTATAGTAAAACAAAATTATATATCACATTGTCACATGAATGTATCTGTTAGACCAATCTGACTTAGATATAATAATGTAATGTTGAGGTAGGTCCAAGTGATAAGTTTTGTTTACATATAGATGTGTACCAGCTAACCCAAATTATTTTAGTGATCAACGATCTGACCCGCGGCTAGTGACGGGTGAACTCTTTCTGAAAGACACAGTTGTCCAAATAGGGGTGGGTTTGGGCAAACGACTGTGTGCTCATGCCTGGGGAGCGAGGAAGGCAAAGGGTTCGGGCAGGAGGGGCGGGAGGTAGGTTAGAGTGTCAGCGTGCGTGCGTGGTGTCCCGCATGGTTGGGCAACGTAGAGATTATATATGCAGAAGAAAAATACTTGTTTTCTCTCCCCTTTTTTTTTTGAGCCGCACTCTCTGTCGACGCGAAAGTTACGTAGGGTAACTCTAGTCCGATTTGCAGAAATAAAAGATTTATCTTTTCATGACTTTTTCATCGAAGGTTAGAAAGTTGGCGTGCGTGTGGGGTGTCCCCCATGGTTGTTCGACGTAGAAAATTACATATACAGATAATTTAAATCAAGTGTTTTAGAAACAAAAGCAGTCATAAAGATAAAACATAACAACAATTTTCTTAAAATTTTCTTAGACAAAGAAAAACAAAAGTATTAGAAAACGAAAGAACTTCAATAATTAACGCAGTTTTTTTTTTCTAAGAGCTTTTAGAATTGAAAGGTATTGTAATAGAGCTTCATTGTTTATAAGGATGTAGCTCAAATAAAGAAGAAGAAAACCACAATCGCTATTGTAATTCACTTGAGTTGTATCAATAGTCGGTTTCTTATAGATATATATTCATGACAAAGCTAGCTGAACTATAATAAAAAGAATATATCTTGCCAATAAAGAGATGTAGACGTTTTTACGTTTTGACTCCTAGAATGGGCGAGTGGCTGATTGGTAAAGCGCCTGGCTTCTGAGACGAAGTATTTAGCCTTCAAATTCAAAGTAAAAACCTTTGTTCGTTGTGTTGACCACATTGCAACCTGTCACACACTAGTTTTAGAACCACTGTGACACAAGGTGAACTAGTAGTGATTTAGTAATCATGTAACTACTTGGTGCCAACGCACGAGGAAATTTTGGGTCTGTAATTGACCACGGGGTGATTTTAGTCACTTAATTTTGGACTCCTGAGAGTAAGGAGCTTATATGAGTGTTTTTAGAGTACTCCATCTGTTCTAAGTATACGTGTTGTGGTTCTATTACTTAGCGACCTTTGTAAAACTACGCGTTAACAAAGTTGAGTATGGGGAAGTTTATTAATCACGTAAAGAACATTGTGACCAGGCCAGAAGAGGCCCTAACACAACCCAAAGACATCTCTCTCCAATAGAGGCATTACATAAGGGAAGAGAGGAGTTACACAACCTCGATAACAATCAGTCATAGATCTGTACACATCTGTTCTGAATTTCCCAAGGTCATACTACTAAAGAAAACTAACGTCTGGTAATCGTTTACTATTTATTTGTTCCAAGCAGGCATGCTTTTTCTTGTAATTGGGCAATACGCCACTATTAAAAGTAGCAAATTAAAGTGAAGACAACTGTGGGCGTAACATTTGTAAATAGTGCTCTGGAAAATAGATATGACCTTGATAATTCCAAAGGCCAAAGCCAATACATTGGTGTCTGGTAGTTGCCTTGGCGACGTAAACAAGGGGAGCTGAAATAAAATGTATGCCTTATGAATGGTTGCGGGGGTACTGTGACATTTCGTCGTAAAGGGTATGTGAGTCTGCTCTGGATGTATATTTTGGTATTTTTAGACATATTTTACCCGCGACCCGCAGGTCTTTATTTGCGTATCACTTTCGATATAGTCACTGAGAGTGTTTGAAAAACATTTTAACGAAATAATAATGTAATAAATACGTCCTACGCGTCATGCATACTAACCGATGAAATACATTCTGCCAAGTCACTGGTTTTCCTAGCTAGATCAGGCAACCCTTTTCATGCCCTAATAGCACTAGGGAAGAAGTAGTATTTGTACACATTTGTCCTAGCATATAAGATGTGGAACAGCCGTGGTTCTTTCTGTCTTTCAGAGTATTTTATTAAATTTTGTTTTTGTATTTGAAGATTATGGTTCAGTGTTTTATTCATGATTTATACTTTACTTTTAAATAATAATTATAATTATTAATATTATTCTTACTATTATTATTAATATGCCATTACATTAAAGAGGAAACAATAGATAGTTTATCTTTCTAAAATATATTTAAAATAAAATTTAATTGAGTTTTTCATGTCTCTAAGCAGTTGTGGCACTTACAGCCCTTTTTTATATTCATTTGTTAAATTCCAAACATTATATATAAAATAATAATTTTTTAAAACAAGGTTACAAAGACAGTTTGTATGGAAACGCAAACATAAAATCGGCCCCCGAAGTCGTCCACTCAGGCAGGTAAAAAGGCTTTTAAAGTAGCGGGCAGCATTAATAAATACGGGGATGTTTGAGGTACATTTAGCGTACATATGTCTTAAGATCATCATGTTCAGCAATAAGCATTTTAGTTTTTTGTCACACATGCTAGTTTTTGCTGATATTAAATGTTTCCATTTCGACTTTTATTGTTATTGTTATTATTATTTTTTTTTGCCAATATTATTTTTTTTCCATTCGGTTGTCACCCGATGCGGACCGCACTCCCTGCACCCCACACTACATAGTTACGCCAATGATTATTCTTGCACTCCTTTTACCATCGTATATCTCCAAACGATTAATTATTGTTGACATATTAAACAAAAGCTTGAAGTTTAACCTTTTAATTTCATCCTACAAGTTCTATAAGATGTAAGGAGACTTTGTGTCTTCATTGTCTTCTTGAATTTGAAAAACAAAATTAATTCCGACCTTGTAAATGGATCTTTACTAGTCGGAACTTGAAAAGGTATTTTTGAATAAAATTGATAAAAAGTTACATGCATCAATTGTTTTCTATTGTACTTAAGCTCATAAGAATTTCAGACTAACTTTCATTGATTCACACAGAACCAGTCTAATAGACCGGGGAAATTCTATAAAGACAATATCAGAAAGAAAAAAAAAGAAAAGAAAAAAAAAAGACTCGCAAGTTTATTTCTTCTGTTGTTTATATATATTTGTGTTTCGTCATTTGTATGTTTTTATTATATATATACTAGCCGGACATTACCCGCGAACTGCGGGCCTTTGTTCTCGTATTGTTGATGCAGTCACTAATATAGTGCATTAGAAAGATTAAAGACAATAATAATGTTATAAGTAAAGTGAATGCATGAATGCATAATTGAAAAAATATTACGAATGGAGCTAAAAATAGCTAATTGACATGAATCCAATTTTTTAATGAAAACATTGGCTTGTGTATAAATCTATATTTAGAAGCACGCGATATCAAGAATAGAGTTGCACTAATGACAAACGAATAAAAAAAATGCTTTAGAAAAAAAATTGAATGTTAATTTGATTAAAATATGAAATGAATGAACTGTAATTAGTATGTTTATGTGTTTAATTATAAACTATTTTTGCTAAGAGAAGTTCTATCATCTTAGAGCTAAAATAGTTTTTTAAGAACAAGGAAAAGAGAGTTTCGTAACATTTCGGTCTGCGCATGCGTGACTTTTTCTATTAGATTACGCTGATAATGAAAGAGTAACCATTCAGTAATGTCTAATGAAAGAATGTGCGTGTGGAGATCTAAATTCGCAGATATAAAGAACGAATTTATGTAAAAATGCCTTTGAAACACACATTTGAAGGTTAATTTTATTAAATAATGAAATCAATAGACTATATGTTGTATTTTCATGTGTCAAAGTAAAAAACTAATTGTGCAAAGTGTACTTCTTAAAAGTAGATCTAGATCTAAATCCTTTCGATCTTTTCTCTTGTCAACATTGTAAACAAAGCCTAGATCCATAAAATACTATAGCTTTAATAGAGTTAGTCAACTTTTTTTTGAGGGTCTTAAGTTTGTTTTAGGGCTACAATACAAACACTACGATCTAAGTTGGTACCCAAATAACATTTCTGCCATTTTTTTCAAGATTGGTCAAGCGGTTTTTATTACTATTCGTATCATAGATACATAAACCTTACTTTCTACTTTATTGTATAGATATAATATATATATCTATTTTTTGCAATGAGATTGTGTAATGTTATTCTAAGCTATGTTAGACATGCTTGATTTACAATTGTGAAACGTAATTTTTGAGTCTCCTAGTGATAATTGTCAGAAGCGTGGTCGAGATGCTAAATTCGTTTAAACTTGGCCACCTATGAAGGGCTCGAGGTTCGGAGCAGAGTTATGTTTACTTAACAGCTAAAGGCAGCACGGAATGCCTTCTCCCAGACTCCCCTCAACCCTCTAACCCACAAATGAGATTGGACGATAGCGCTCAAAGCATGCTATAGGCATGAAAGTATTGCTATATAATAGCTAATAATTATTAATAATTGTTCTAAGTCTAATTAACCAATTACCCCAGATCAAATTTTAGTCATCTGTAGTCACCTGAGATTATTAATAATAATAATGTAAATAAAATAACAACATCAACAAAAAAACAACAACAACTAAACAGAATTAAAAAATAGAAATGATAAGCTTTCTGAAAAGGGATGTGATTGTAACGAGTGTTTATATAATTAATATTGAACATATTTTTTATTAAATACAATTAAAAAAAACGTTCCATTTACATTTCTGTGGCATTTCACGTCTCGAGAGGCGATCTTTTACCTTTCAACTTCTTGTGTGACTAACGAAGCTGCGCTGGCAGCTGTAATGACCAGGAGCCCTTGCACTTTCACACTTCTTTCTACTATTGTTGTGTATGACATCTGCAATCCGGGACCCTATCATTATGCTCTCTTGTCATGTGGATCTATCCAGTGCCATTTTTTCCCAGGTGGGAAAAGCTTTAGATTTAAAACTAATTCATTTAAAGGCAGATTTGAACACTAATCACTGAGGCTAAAACAATAATTTATGCATTCAAGCCTTTGAGAACCAATAATAAAGAAATCAGGAAAAGATAAGAAATAACTTTTTTTTAAAGTCAACTCTCTGATTGGCTAAAAAATCAACTCGTCAATAATGGGAAGTGACAAAAGCTGAGCTGGTTTTTTGGCTCCCTACGAGGAACTGTCACAGCACCCCTACGTCAAATTCTCACAGCACCCCAACGACAAATTCTCACAGCACCCCTTCGACAAACTGTCACAGCACCCCTACGACAAATTCTCAAAGCACCCAAACGACAAATTCTTATAGTATCCCCAACGACGAACTGTCACAGCATGCCTAGGACAAATTCTCACAGCACCCCTACGACAAACTGTCACGGCACCACGACGACGAACTCTTACAACACCCTTACTACTATTGATAGTCGCCAGACACCACTGCATCGGCTGTGGCATTATGAATTATTAAGGTTATGTCTATTTACCAGCGGACAGTTAAAAAAATGTTACGCCCACACTTGTCTTCCCTTTAAACTGCTAGTTCCAGAAGGAAGAGTTTTTAATTTCTTAAAACGTGAATTTTATCATTGCATATTATAAAGTCCTTATTATGTACCATACTGACACATATATCAAGTAAGAAAATATGTATCGAATATTGTTTCTTGTCACTTTTCTATCAGGTAAGCTTTACATTGTCTCAAGTTTTTAACAACAAAATGAAACACAAATTATATATAAAAAATACAATATTATGACGTAAACTTGCTTATGTCTACATGGACTTTCAGATTGCTTAAACCTTTTAATATATACATAGCAAATAGTTTTTTATTTTAAAAAAGGTGTCCCAAAAGTAGCTGTGCAGTAAAGAACCTATAAGGAATTTTTTGTTTCTTTTGGTGGACATATCTGTAATTAAATAACACCGACAGAACAAACATATTTTGGCTTTATTCAACAAGATTATCCCAACAGTTAAAGAAAAACATAAAAGATACTTAAAAAACAACAAAGTTTATATTAAATGTAATTGTATCCATTAGTTTGGATAATATAATTTATGTAATCTTATGAATGATTGATATATACTTGTAAATCTGTGCGATTGAAATATTTTAGCTTACTGTTTATGTTTAGCTTTTAGCATTTTTTTAGCGCTATGATCATATCTCTTGTCTGGACCAGTAATAAAAGAAGGAGGAAAGCAATGGTATATTTCTAAATGTTTGCATATCGTTTTTTCACTTTCACTTCACTTTTTCACTTTTTTCACAAATGTTAACTTATGGTCATGATTAATCAAGGAGACTAATTCAACGTATATCAACACAACTGTCAAGGACAATTTCTTTCTCTTGTTCAAGATACCAAACAAAATAGTTAATTACGAAAAGCTAATTAACTAATTGATAATTTATTTATAAATTAATTCTCGTATCGTAAGGTCAAAGGATGAGTAAACCAAAACTTCAGCTTAATCCGAGTTTGGCTGTGGGAGAAACAACGCTTACAAACATTTTTACCGTATAGACAGAGTTGTTATAAGCTTTGTCAAAACAAACGTTTAAAAAAGTTTGGATGTTTGGTCAAGTAATATAACAAGAAAGTATATTTAGTCACTGCACATCAAACTTTCAGACACCTAGTATATATAAAAAACAAAGAGAGGAATGAAGAAAGACTGTTGACAATTCTAACGTGTTGCTCCTAGGGTCCCAAAAGGCAAGGGGTAGGTGAAGGTGTATGAAGTATATCAATTAAAAGCATAAAGATTGATTGCTCTTTGCGGAATCCCCACAGGACTGTCCTCGTGCTCATGCCCTACCCGTTGCCATCCCCCGTCGTCCTGCGGGAGGTTTTAACTATGATGTAGATTATCTTATACTTTGAAGAAACATCCGAAAAATGTCAAACATTTGACTAACAAACTATATTTTTCTAGATAAATTAAATCTTCAAAGGAATTATTTATAGATTAATTTTTTAAGTCCATAGTATATATAGACTAAATCTCGAATGAGGAACAGTGGCAAAGAAAAAAACAGCAGCCTATTGATGTAAGAGATCTTATCTTATATAATACAGACGTTACTTGAAAAAAGATGATGATTATGTTCTACTCGTCATACATTCAGTCATGCATATTAACCAATGACTTCAATTCTGCCAAGTCACTGGTTCTCCGGGCTAACTCAGGCAATCCATTCCATGCTGTACTGGCACTAGGAAAGAAGGAGCTTTTGTACAAATTTGTCCTAGCATATGGAACAAGTAATGTGTCCTTATCTTTGTGTTTTTCTGAGTATTTAATTTTGTTTTTGTATTTGAAACTAAGACACCTTGACTCGCCAGTAAAGCTCTTTATCACTCAGCTATCACGCCGTTTTACTTGTAGTTCACACTAATGATTGCGTGCTTATCTTTTCAAGCTTATTCGTCATGTGATCAAATCTATTGCTACGTTTTCCAATTTTGATTTTGTTTGAGGACAAACAACATTAACGTCATCTTCATCTTTTAGACTTCTAGACCATTGGGGCACCACACGTGATTTGTCTACCGTCTTTCTGCATTCGTTTGTATTTTGCCTTGGATAGAGCCTCTTATAATGGCAGGCCCGTCCATTTTTCTATGTTGTCTTCCCATCACATTCTCAGTCTGCCTCTTCTTCTTTTTTCTGGTACTTTTCTCGGAAGAAAGGTTTTGCAATCCCCGAATACTTTGTAACACGGACATATAGTTGTAGTTTCCGTTTTTTACATAGTAAGCAGGTCATTGTGAGGTCCAATCGCTGTAGTAGCCCTGTCTCATCGTTTGTGATGCGGTCTTTAAACATGACACTATCTCTAAGAAAAAAAAAACAGAATATAAAACAAGAATTTGTATACTCGTGTATAATCTATTTTTATATTTTAGTAACACTGTGTACTGCAGCATTGACTACGACAAAATTTCATTTTCAAGTCGACTTGTATAAGGCAAACTTGCTAATCAACAAGAACTTTTCCACTCTGACATCAACTCACTGCGCCATAAAGTGTACACAAGAGACAACGTGCCAGGCTTACCAGTACGATACTGAGAAACACGTCTCTGTACTGAAAAATACAATTATAAAATACTAAGGATAGTTTTAGATTATGTTTATTTGAATTGTGATATTTGTAGAGAGTAAAAGGTAAAGCTAAATTATATTGAGCTGGTGATATCTGGGAAAAAATGATGTAAAGTTATCTGTTTCATTATCTGACAGCTGACTAGGGTGCCATGCTGCCACAACTACGACCAAACGCATAAACTTCCCCAATGTATGTCAAAAATAAATTAAAGTTTGTAGGACTTAAGGGAGTCCTATAATAGAAATTCGAAATCCCAGGTCTACACTAGTACTCAAGCTCGAAAAGAATTACACGCGCTTTACCACTTGACCACCATGTTTTACTATTATTATAATTATTATTATTATTAAAATGCGCAGAATTGATTAGTTCATGTTTCGCCCATTCTTAGTGCAAGCTACGGCAGCACAAATAATTTACAAAAAAGATAATGAAGCTGGTCATTAAAAAAGTTTTTTTAATTGCTTGTTTGTATCGCTCATTTACTGCACTAAATATTTTAAGCCTGAAAATGTAAATATTACTTAAACTATTAAATAATTATAAACAATAGCATTCCTAAGCCAGCCTATCAAATATTAATATACGAGTCGAACAGCGGCGTATCATACGCCACTATTTAATGACGGGTGATCTCTTCCTGAAAGACACAGTGTGGGGTGTGTTTGGGCAAACCTCTGTGTGCGCATGCCTATGTCTGTAGAGCAAGGAAAGCGAGTGCGGACTGGAAGGGGCGGGAGAATAGTTAGAGAGTCGATGTGCGTGCGTGGTGTTCCTCATGGTTGGGCAACGTAAAGAATTATAATTACAGAGAAGATTACTTGTTCTCCCTCTCCCATCTTTTTTTTTCTGAGCCGCGCTCTCTGTCGTAGCGAAAGTTACTTGGGGTAACTGTAGTCCGACATGCAGAAATAGGAGTTATATTTCCATGACTTTTTCATTGAGATTAAAGAGTTGGAGTGCGTCCGTGTGCTGCATGGTTGGGCGACATATATATATATTCAGTTCTTGCATCGTTTTAGGATGAACACAAAACAGGTTGAACTATGCATTATTATTGCTTGAAAATTGAGACGTCAATGAAGATACTTACGAACCAAGATACGGAATATAAAACCGTATATTGTAATAATCCCGAAAAAAGAACGTGTGGTTGTCGCTCGGTTTGTCTATCGACTGTGAATTCTCGGCAGCACCAACTTAATGCCAAGTTTGTCTTCCAACAGTATCAGTTTTCTCAAGATGCCATTCCTGAAGTGTTCCTCAGCATGGTCAAGTTGGTATTTTATTATGTCAGTAATGGGAATGCTGATGTGCTGTTAAGTGGCCACTTATGCTAAGAAGGACAGACTGCATGAAATGAGGAATAATCGACGACAATTGAAAGACAAATCAGAAACACTCAAGAAGCACACATATGCAGTGTGCAGTGTGTCTGGTTTCACTTACAGACGTTATTTTAAAATACGCCAGTCGAAGATTATCTCAAAGTTGTGACTGAATGAACGAATGAGTTTATATTTCTCAGTCCATCGTGTCTCATAGAAAAGATGTAAATTTAGCACTAACGTTCTGGCTTCGCACTGTTACGGAAGAAATAGAGAATCTTCTTGATGACTCCAGCAACATTAGTTTTATTTGAAACGTCATTCAGGTCAATAATAAAAAAACTTAAGTCTGTGGGATGCGCAAACGACAATGTCTGCTTTAGGAAATTTTTCACGTATTCCATACTGAACACAAATGTTAATGTTAACCATCAGGGTAAGCCATAGTAGCCTTGACTTTGTAGTTTGTCGATGTGAAAAAAGTACGTAATGCAATCACTGACAATGACATTAGACACAGGCAGTGCGTCTCTCTTAACAACAATAAGATCAATGAATTCCTCTCGAGTACCATCGCAATCCACAACTCCAACGGTAAAAGACATCTGTTCTTCTTGCCTAGCTTATTAGGAGTTACTCAAGAACAATTATTACTACATAAACTCCAGCACCATCTCCAGCTTTCCATGAAAATAATAACTTTAGTATCCAATAGACACACAATGAAAGCAACTACAGGAAATATTAATATACAAACACCAGTCCAGGAAGCAGCCGTGGATTGGGAGTCTGTAAAGACAACAGTATCTGATGGTGGTTGTATCCCTTCATACAATTTGTTTTTGACTGTCTGCAAAGCTATTGTAATTGCCTCAATTTCGGCTTGGAAGTTAGTTTGGGCAGTACTCGCCACAGGGTGCACTTATTTCAAAGTGTTTATTTTTGGGAAAGACCAGGAAGGCACCAAGACCAGCATTGATGGTGTCTTTGAAGGCTGATCCGTCGGTGTATACATGGATGCCTGTTTTTGGATAGCTTTCAATTGTTTTGAGCTCCAGTGGATTTCATTTTTTTGTTAGAGTGTTATTTTTTAAGTCTGTTTTAATGGTTGGTTGGTTGTAGTTAAGTCCAGGAGTTTTGTTTGAAAATCTAGTAATTTTTTTTCTGTAGATGGTGTTATAGGGCTAGTTCCTTAGTCAGTTGGATCAGAGTTCTTTGCTTTTTTTGGTTGTTTTTTTACTGTTTCTCTGTGTTAGTAGTTTATTTGGATGGTCGTCCTCCAACCTTCTGTATATCTCAATAGCTTCTAATGCTGCTCTGTTGCGCTTTAACTTAAGAGGTTCAATATTGGATTCTATTTCACAGGATGCTGTGGAAGTAGTTCTCATACCTCCACTAATTAGACGCAAGGCTTGGTTTTGGATTGTGTCTAAAGATGATTAATAGGTTTTGTTGGCAGCTACTTGTATGGAGAGACAGTTATCTATGACAGATCTGACATATCCAGTGTATAACTGTCTTAATGTTTTCTGTTCAGCTCCACAGGATGTCCCTGCTAGGTGTTTTATTATGTTTAATCTTTGTGATGCATTCTCTTTTAAATCTGCCATCAAGTGTTTTAGGGACAGTCTTTGGTCTAGTTTTACACCAAGATATGTTTTTTTTTTCCTTTATTTATTGGCTGTGAGGCTATTTTTAGGATGTAGTTTCTGTTTGCTGTTTTGTTGCTGTGGCTAAAGATTGAATAATCTGATTTTTCTTTGTTTCCATTTTCCATAATTTTGAAAACAATAGTTGTGAGGGTTCTGTTTAATGTCTTGTCTATCGTATTTCATCATTCATTTGTCTTTTGCTTTAAATGGAACCTTTTTCAATGGCAGGCCCGTCCATTTTTATATTTTTGCATCTCCCCATAGCATTCTACTTTTTTTTTTACTGATACTGTTCCCTGCAATCCCCGAATACTTTGTAACATGGACACAGAGTTGTAGTTTCCTTTTTTTTTACATAGTAAGCAGGTCATTGTGAGATCCAATCGCTGCAGTAACCCTGTCTCTAATCTCTTCGTTCGTGATGCGGTCTTTAAACATGACACTTTCTCTAAGAAAATAAATTCAGAATATAAAACAAGAAATTGTATAATCGTGTCTATAAAATAAAAGTAAAGTTCTCCTTTAGACCTTTTGGTAGTGTACATACCCTTTCTTCTATTTTAGTAACATGGTGCACTGCATTGACGACAAAATTTCAATTTCAAGCCAACTTGTATAAAACAATCTACTCAATTAACAAGAACTTTTCCACTCGGACATCAACTCGCTGCGCCATGAAGTGTGTACAAGAGACAACGTGCCAGGCTTACCAGTACGATAATGAGAAACAAGTCTGTGTACTGGGTAATACATTTCGAAAATACTAGTCGACCGGCGGCGTAGCATACGCTGCTTTTTTGCAGGGCCGGCCTTAGGCCACTGCAACCTATGTGACCGCAGTGGGCCCCGTACTGTCATTGACCCCATGCTAATCCTAGGTGTAAATTATTAAATTAAACCATTTTATAACTTATAGCAGATTTTTGGCGTCCTCTGGATTTTCCGGGAGCTTCTGGAAATCTCCTGAAATTACAAAATATACGTAAAAGTCCTGGAAATCTCCGGAAATTATAAAAATATATCTAAAACTCATACAAATCTCCTGAAATATATAGACAAAAATTGTCATTTGGGGTGTCATTCAACATGGAAAACGCCAATCCTACTCGCGATTAAAAAAAGGCATTATGCAATACCCGTAATTGTGGAATCTAGTGAAACAAGCTTCTAGTACCTCTAACTAATGAAGAATTACTTAAATCTCGTCGATAAATTAAAACGTTTGGTAGTTATAATTATAGTTATATAAAGAGAGAGAGATAGATAGATAAATAGATAGATAGATAGATAGATAGGTGAATAGTTAATGAATATGAATTTCTGGGTAATTGAATTATGTTTTTAGAAGGTAAAAGGTTACGCTACATTATATAGAACTGGCGATATATGATGTAAAGTTTATCTGTTTCAACTTCCGACAGTTGACTAAGGTGGCATGTGGTCAGCACAAAGACCAGACGCATTAGATTCCCAAACGTATGTCAGAAACTATGTAAAGCTGATTGTACTCATTGGGGTCCTAAAAATCACGCTGTTTGAAATTCCACTTTACAGTATTTAAACTCCATTTCGCTTGGTTTAGAATACCAGCGCTTTACCACTCGGCCATCATGTTTTATTATGTTTGTTGTTTATTTTTTGAAAGATGCGCAGAACTGATCAGTCAATGTCTCGCCCATCCTTAGTGCAAGCCTTGGTAGCACAAATAATTTACAAAATATTTGATGTAGCTGGTCAAATTAAGTTTAATGAGTTTTGTTTGTTTTAAATTGTTTTTTTTTTGTATCCCTCAATTACTTCACTTAATATTTTAAGTTTTAAAATGTAAAAAATTCTAAAACTGTTATATAATTATAAACAAAAGGCAAGAACCTAAACCTAATAGAACAAGAACGAAGTAAGATAGTGTTGTAGTCATAAAATCAAAGCGCTCTGAACCGATACTTTCCCCAACACAAGCACTCTTAACATGGACTATCGAATATTACTATACGAGTAGATAATGATTTTTACAGAAACCATTTTTCTTTCTCCCCACGTCTTGTTTGTCTGAGCTGCGTTCTCTGTCGCTACGAAAGTTACATGGGGTAACTCTAGTCCAACGAAGAAATAAAAGAATTATCTTTCCATGACTTTTTAATCGAGGGTTAGAGATTTGGCGTGCGTACGTGTCCCGCATGGTTTGGGGGACGGAGAGAATTATACATACAGATAAATAGGTCAGTTTTATTTGACTTTCGAGTCAACACAGTATTGCAACATCAACAGACATTTTATTTTATTTATAGATTCTTTCTATTCTGTACTTTAAAACGGTTGTCATCAGTTTCTGTCTGAACACAACAATCGCAAATATATATAAATATATATCTTTTACCTACCCTCCTCCTTAATTATAGAGTTCCACAATAGCTCATGCTAAACACCCCAAAGCTTTAAAAACATATTTTCTACTATTAGTGCTTTTTAATAAAAGCATTTTTTTAAAAACTAATTTTGGGGGCGCAATGGCTGAAAGATTAAGGGATTAGTTCCAAGCCTGTGGTTCTGGGGTTCGAATCTCGGTGAAGAATGAGATATTGATTTTTTTCGGCGCCCCTGAGTCCAACCAACACTAATGGCTTCATTCGGTGAAAGTAAACACCGTTGGTCGTCGTGTTCGCCACATGCCACAGTGGTTGTTAACAGTGGCAAAGAACGGATGACTTTAACATCATCTGCTTTATAGATCGTAAGGTGTGAAAGAGAAAACTTTACTTTTTTACTTTTATCTTTAAAAATGTTTCATTTTCTATATTTTTTTAAGGCTCAACGGTGTTGTCATCACCAGTCCTTCGATTCTCTAGTCAGAAACTGTATTGGGCTGGACAGTCTCCCGGACCAGCAATATGCAATGCCACTATTTGGGATGTACAGACAGTAGACGACGGGAAACGTATATGCATTCGGAGTCTTGGCTTCTTTCTCTATTTCTATTCACAATCTGATGCTAATAATATTTGTAAAGGTACTACTATCTACTAGTAATGAAAAGACCAACTACGCCCTTCATTGTATCATGTTTGCGTTAACTGTCCCCTGAGTCCACCCAACTCTAATGGGTACTTGACTAAAGTTGGAGAAAGTAAAGCGGTTGGTCGTTAACATCATCTGACCAATTGATCGTCAGGTTTGAAGGGGAAACTTTACTTAACTACTTAAATAGAAGATATTTCTACACGTATCTTGGATCAAGTTAAATATTGTGTACATATATCTATTGTCAGCTTCTTTTCTTGCTTGGCTCATTAGGGGTTACTCAAAAACAAAGAATAATAAACTCCAACTCCAGCTATCCATAAAAATAATAACTTAAATTTAAATAAAGTACACAGAAAGCTACTCTTAGGAAATATTAATACGCAAACACCAGTCTATTAAGCAACCTACTGACCTTCCTTGATAAGGAACAAGGCTAGACATCATTGTTTATTACACTCTTTCTCACATTCAAAGGAAACTAAACCATTCAGTTCACATCACATGCAAGACTATTTACATTCATAACCAGGGAGTACATAGACAAAAAATATAAATATTACTAGTCCACCTGCGGCGTAGCATACGTAGCATGCAGGACCGGCCTTGGGCCACTGCAAACTATGCGATTGCAGTGGGCCCGCTCTTACATAGGACTCGCACTTTCATAGGACCCGCGCTAATTCTAGGTGTATAAATTAATAAACCATTTTATAACTTAAAACAGATTTCCCGTGCCCTCCTGTCGAGCTCCTGGAAATCTCCGGAAATTACTAAATATACGAAAAAGTCCTTAAAATATACGGAAATATATAGGGAAAAATTATTTTGGGGTGTCATTCAATATTAAATCTTACGCGCGGCATTGTGCATCAGCCGTAATTGTGTAATCTTGTGATCTATGTAGGAAATAGAATTATTATGATTACTGTATGACTTTGCTGCGCGCTAGGCTCGTAAAGTAATTCTGTACGTAGTAAAGAATGAATAACATGCATAGATTAATTTACTTTCTAATACAAACTCTTAAATTTCACTTATTCATTACCCAAACTTGGCCCCGCGAAATCCGTTATGCATAGGGCTCCACAATGGTTAAGTCCGGCCCTGCTATTTACACATATATACATAGAAGATTACTTAATCTCTTTCTATGACTTCTTGGTCACATTGGTTAAGTCCGGCGCTCTCATTCAGTGTTTGTAAGATGGTTTATTTGTTTCGGATGTTCCTTTAGAATTGAAGATAATTTACTTCCTAGTCCAAACCTCAAGCATGACAAAGGTTATGGGAGCGGTAGGGTTTGATAAATTTAAATGACAGTCCAGCGCGCAGGCAACCATCCGTATTGTGAAAACTACTCTATGCTTTTTTCGTAGGGTGACTATCCGTAGAAATAAGAGAATGATCTTTCCTTTACTTCTTGCTCGTCCAAACTATTGAGGGAAGAAGAGAATTATATATAGAGAGATAGATACCAAAATATCAACTAAGTAATATATTCCCTCTCGTAATATCTACTTCAGACACTAAAATCGATGACAATACATGAATCAATAAAAAAATTAATCAACTGGTTGATGTAATAATTAAATTAATTTTGTTTCATATTACAGAAAGAAAGTTTTCATCTTAAGGTATATGGCATTAATAAGGGGTTCTGTCCATTGGGGCTGCTTTTTTCTTTTTTTAAAGCTTTTTTTTTTGCATGTTGGATAACAAACCTAAATAATGTAACATTGGTGTTGCATGCATTTTTTAAAATTTTTAATTAATAATTACTAAGTAATGAAACATGAGATTTAAAACAAATTACCGCAATTAACTCAGTAAAATTTATGTATTTTTATTTTTGTAAGAAACTTCTTGTATTTTTGTTGCTAGGTTATAAAGGCACTTTGGTCGGTGTGGACACAAGTTATAAAGTCAACCTCTTGAATACTTATAGGATGGAACTTTGGGTAGGACTGGAGTATGACATTGTTACTCAGAAACATTATTGGTCTTATGACGGTAGCTCTCTGGACGATACTTGGAAAGCTTACATCTTTGGTAATACTTTAATCTTTATTTCCGTGATTTAAAAACTTCAATTCATACAGAAAATAAACTTTTAATTTGATTCAATAATATAAAAAAATTATTAAATATATGCCCCGCCCAAGTAAAAATGACAAACATTCTGGCAAAAAAAAATATGACACGAAATAAAACCGCAACTTGGGAACCGTATGACTAAAACGTACAACTTTGAGGTTATTTCAACACAAGCTGATTTTTTGTTTACCCACATCATCTAAACAACAGCCTTTTTATCGGCATCTTGGACTTTGAAGTAGAAAAGTGAAGAGAGTGTTTTGCAGAGCAAGCTGAAATGTATGCTCTAATGTCTGAGTGTTATTGTACAGTGTTTCTCCAATATTGATCCGCTAACCCTAAAAGGTCTTCGAAACGATCTTAATGGGTCCGCAGAAAAATGTGAATTCAATCAATCGTTATACTGACCTTCGACGTCGCAAATTGTGGGAAATGTAGACCAATAGTTAATTATCAAGACATGTGACGTGGCAACAAGCTATTGGTCTTTACTGCTAACGGGTTACGACGTTGATCGATCTCGCTTTGATTCGATAAAATACGTTATAAATATTTTTGGGAATATTTTCCTATGGTATATCTGATGTACAAAAAAATAAGTTTTGATAAGAGAGAGATGTAGGGAGAGAGAGACAGACAGACAGACAGGCAGAGACAGATAGAGAGAAATGTGAGGGAAAAATCTAACATTAGCATTAACTATTTTGAAAGTTATTTATAATTCACTGTATTCGTACCTACTTATATACAATGTAACTTCGTTTTTTTTTTGTCTTGTTAGGACAAAAGTATGTAACTGGCTACTGCGCGACATTCTACAACTCAAAGATCTACTTTAAATCTTGCTCCCTGACATTTGGCTACGCATGTGAACTTGGTTAGGTATAAGATATGACATATATGGCTGTCTAGAGCGCATACCTAATGTATTTATATACAAACGTCATTTCCCTTTTACTTATTGATATTAACCCTTTAGTTAAGTGATCAATTTCAAGGGTCAGAATAAATAAGAATGAGCATTTTGTTTACACCATTATATACACCATTATATACTAGTGAGGCTGGCCACTCTGTGGATTAATAGTGAGCATTTGGTTTATTTGTTTTTAGAGTTAATACTAAAACAAGTTTTAGATTGCATGAATATATATTCAGTAAATGTTAAAATCTTTGTAACATTTAAGGTTACTTATGTCTTGCGAGTTTCCACTCTCATCCATCCAATTATAATATAACAAAATATTACAATTATAAAATTTAAAACCTGAATGCAATGAAGTAGAAATGATTTTCTTAACACTGAAAATGTTTGCAACTTTATACACACATTTATTGTCTAAGTGTATTATTTATCGCCATATTGATAGCTATTCTGAGTGTCATTTCTATATCTTATCTTATCTTGTATAATACAGTACGAGTATGATTTATATATCATCTAGAATGTAGACCTAGATACAATTTTATTTATTTACTTAGTGTAGGGGTGGCCATCCTATGGGGAATACGACAAAAGTGGCGCATTGCACAATTACAAGTGGCGCAAGATATAGAAAATATTGGGCGTCGAAATAGGTAATAAATTAAATTCTGTTTACTTATTTTCTGGAAATCGTTTATGTATCTTTTTTAACTAATCAGACTTAAATAAAAACAGAACAAGTTGGTTTTGTATTGTTGTTAACATTGGATTTATTCGTCAATATTTATGTTCTTTCTTTTCTCCTTTATACAATTTTGACGCTAGTTGTTTTATCTTTTGTTATTACAAAAATGATTACAATTACAACTTTTTAAACATTTTATTGGCATTAAGTTACTCTACTGAAAAATCAGATGGTCAGACAATGACAGACATATCCGTGGAAGCAAAGAGAGCCATTGAGTTCTGTGCTCAATGTTTTCTCACTATTCATAGGCCTTAGGCGGCTGCCTAAGACCGCCCCTGTTGTAAGATAATATAATTTATTGGTCCAAAATCAACGAACTCAGTTTGAATACAATTTTCTGCCCCATCTTTACTATAATAATGACAATATAGATGACAAGTCAAACAACGTTAGCATACTGTTACAACTCCAGTGGCGGACTGATAGGTTTGCATGAAAGTGCGACCTACTGACCCACATGACTCAGCCAAATCACCAGGTCAACAGCTGTTGATGAACAAGGTGAAGAGACAGTACTGTTATTACACGCAAATATTACCCGTGTTATGGTCATTGGCCAAGTGATCTTCAGCCTTCACCGATGAGAGACAGTGTGTAAGAAAAGACAGGGCAGTCCAGTAAAGCAAGGCAATAGTGTAGTTCCAAGCGAGTTCTTGAAATTTCATCATTTGGAACTCTTGTTGTCAAATACTTGTATTAGATTTGTTGTGTTAATTAGTGTTTACAAAAGGCCTGGTCGAAAAGATCGTAACAATATCTAACACACAAACATTCACTTCAAAATAAATTTAGTAGAAAGAAATGAAATGAATGCGCAAAATGGAGGTCATTGGCACTACAATAGCTTATACTTAAACAAAATTATACATTACATGGTCACATGAATGTATCTGTCAGGCTAATCTGACATCGAGTAGTCCTTTTTTTTTAAAATATAATTTTGATGAAGGTCCAAGTCATGAGTATTGTTTACCTGTAAATGTGTACCAGCTTAACCAAATTCTTTTAATGATCAACAAGCCGACCCGCGGTTAGCATACACCGCTATCTAATGGGTGAACACTTCTTAAAACACAAAGTTGTCTAAATAAGGGTGGGTGGTGGGATTAAATGCGCATGCCTGGAAAGCAATGAAGGCGCTGGTTCGGGCGGGAAGAGGCGGGAGGAAGGTTAGATATTCGGCGTGCTTTCGTGGTGTGCTGCATGGCTAGGAGACATAGAGATTATTTATGCAGAAGAAGTTTATTTGTTCTCCCCCCCCCCTTTTTTTTTCTGAGCTGCACTCTCTGTCGCCGCTACGTGAAGTAATTCTAGTTTGACTTGCAGGAATAATTTGTTTCCATGACTTTTTCATCGAGGGTTAGAGAGTTGGCGTACGTGCGTGGTGTCCCACATGGTTTGTCGACGTACAGAATTGCATTTACAGATCTTTTAATATCAAGTGTTTTAGAATTTAAAGATGCCATAAAGGCAAAACAGAATGAAAATCATCCAAGACAAAGAAAATCAAACGTTTTAGAAAACGAAACAACTTCAATGTTTAACTCAGTTTTTTTTTCTAAGAGCTTAACGGAATTAAAATGTATTGTTATGAAGCTTCATTGTTTTTGTGGATGTAGTCAACTAGAAAAACAGAAAAACACAACAGCTATTGTCATTCACTTGCGTTGTGTAAATAGTAGGTAACTGAAATATTCTATTCAGAACAAAGCTATAGCTGAAGTGACATTAAAAGCATTTTTCTTGTCAATGACGAGATGTAGACGATTTGGCTTCTAAAAGGGGGCGGGTGGCTGAGTGGTAAAGCGCTTGACTTCTGAAACGAAGTATCTAGGCTTCAAAGTAAAGCCTTTGGTCGTTGTGTTGGCCAGATTGCATCCTCATTAACCGTCATTAATAAATCTGTGCACATCTGCTTTGTATAGCGCAAGGTCTGAGAGTGTTACTGTTCTTACTACAAAAATAAAACACGTCATATTTAAATAATTTTAAGCACTGTTATCGTTTGGTACAATTAGCAAAAAACTAAGTTTTACATTTTATTGTCATTTAAATGAGTTGGCTTATGAAACAAAGAAAGTACAAAAATAATATTCATATAATTATTTTTTTTTTGTTTTAACAAAAAACAATATAAGAGATATACATATTACTTTCATTGTAGATATGGTAGTTAAGTAAAACACATAGTACAATTTTTAGCGGCCCCCGATAAAGAAATAGACGCTATTATCTTCTTAACTTATCTTATCTTATCTTATATAAAACAGACGTTACTTTAAAAAGAAGATGATTACGTCCTACGCGTCATGCATTTAGTCATGCATATTAACCAAGGACTTAAATTCTGCCAAGTCACTGGTTTTCCTGGCTAGCTCAGTCAACCCATTCCATGCTCTATTATTATTAGTTAAGTGTGGTCCATCCGTCCGTCCTATTAACATTTCGTAAACTAGAAAAGATATTGAAAATCCAATATCATGACCATTGAAAAATCTGATGCAATTCTGAAAGAAAAAAAATTAAATCTAACTATGCAAGTAACTTTATCATAAAAAGATACCATTTTTACAACTATTCACAATTAATAAAAACAAACACAGGCGGCTATTTAGTAAGGGAGAACAATATTTACCATATTTTAAACACAATGTGTTGTGTAATGCACAAAATGTAAGACAAATATTCTTGTTATGTTCGAAACAATTGAGTATTCCTTCTCTGACACTGCCGGGATCGAGTTTCGTAAAAAAATTCATTAACGTTAGCGTTTTTCTAATCTTTTTTTTTTAATCAATGATTGGCGATTGAAATCTACCGTTTTGGCGGTCCAAATTTATAATAATATATTAGTATTATTAATTATTATTATTATTATTATTATTATTAATATGCCTCTCCAATTGTCTATTACCACTTCATAAAAGATGAAACAATAGACGATCTCACTTTCTTAAATATATATTAAAAAAAAGTGAATCCAGCTTTACATGTCTCTAGGCAGTTGTAGCACTTACAGACCCTTTTATATTCATTTGATCAATTCAAAACATTATATATAAAATAATAGTTTTTAAAAACAAGGTTACAAAGACCGTTTGTGTGGAAACACAAACTCAAAATCGGCTCCCGAAGTGGTCCACTCAGTCAGTTAAAAAGTCTTTTAAAGAAGGAGGCAGCTTTGGTTAATACTATTATACTCTGGATGTTTCATATACATATAGCATACGTATGTCTTAAGATCATCTTCATGTTCAGTAAAAAGCATTGCGCCAAATTATTAATTTTTTGTCACACTTGCTAGTTTTTTCCATTCCGACTTTTATTTTCTAGTTTTTTCCAATATTATTTTTTTTTTTCAAAATCGGGTGTCACCCGGTGCAGACCGCACTCCCTGCACCCCCCCCCCATAGTTACGCCACTGATTATTCTTGCATCCTTTTACCATCGTATATCTCCAAACGATTAATTATTGTTGACATATTTTACAAAAGCTTCAAGTTCAAGCTTTTAATTTCATCCTACAAGTTCTATAAGATTTAAGGAGACTTTGTGTCTTCATTGTCTTCTTGAATTTGAAAAACAAAAATAATTCTGTCATTGAAAATGGATCTCCATTATGTGTATATTGAAAAGATATTTTTACTAGTCTTCTTGTAGCTGCTTTTTTGTTTAAACAATTGGTCTGAACTAACAGGAATAATTAAGTGTATAAAAACATGCATCAATTGTTTTCTATTGTACTGAAGCTCATGAAGAGTTTCAGACTAACTTTCATTGATTCACACTGGGTCAGTCTAATAGACCCGATTCTATACAAACAATATCAGTAGAAAAAAAATAATACAAAAAAGACTATCAAGTTTATTCTTCTGTTGTTTGTATATATTTGTGTTTCGTCGTTTATATGTTTGTGTTATATATCTTTTGCAATGAGATTGTGTAATGTTATTCTAAGCTATGTTAGACGACGACATGCTTAATTTAAAATTGTGAAACGTAATTTTTTATTTTCCTAGTGAAAATTATCGGATGTGTGGTCGAGAGACTAAGTACGTTTGAACTTGGCCACATATGAAGAGGCTTGAGGTTCGACACTCATTTCAAGCAGAGCTGTGTTTACTGAGCACCTAAAGGCAGCACGGAAGACCTTCTCCCAGACCCTGCTCCTCCCTCAAATCCACAAGTGAGATAGGACCATAGCTCTCAAAGCATGCTATAGGCATGAAAGTAGTGCTATATGATAGCTAGTATTTATATAATTGTTCAAATGTCTAATTAAACAATTGCGCAGATCAAACTGTAGTCCCCTGAGATTAATGATAACAATAATAATAATAATAATAATAATAATAATAATAATAATAAGAATTTGATCTGTAAGGACACTCCTTACTATAAATACTCGCAACAAGAGGTTCTCGATTCTAATGAACATCTGCTGTACTGGGATAGGCCTATTCTGACCGACAAAACGGTTAGATTTCAATACCCCTGATTTGCTGCTCATCGATAAAAATAAAAAGCCGCTAACAATATTGACACTATCTCATAATTAAAAATAGAATTGAGCTGGGAAAACAACGAAAATATGGGAACTTTGGCTTGGAGATTAGGCGTCTATGGAAATGATCCAAAATAACAATATACCCCATTGTTATATCAATAGAGGGGATAATAACAACCGACCTCACAGATACCTTCAAGGCCCTTAACATTCCTAGGAACATCCTCGTTGCCTATCAGAGGGAGGTACAGCAGCAGACCTGCTACATCACCAGAAAATTTCTCAGTGGAAACTGATAAAGGGACTTCGCCAGAGAATGAATACTCGTTCTTGTCTAGCATTATAATAATAATACAAATAAAATAACGACAAGGAAAACAACAAATTAAAAAACAGAAATAATACGCTTTCTGATAAGGGATGTTACTTTAACGAGTGTTATTAATATAACTAATATCGAACCTATATTTTATTATTATAAAGCCCTAATACAATACAAAAAACTTCTTTAAAGTTCTATAGCATTTCACGTCTCGAGAGGCGATCTTTCGTCTTTAAAACTTCTTGTGTGACTAACGAAGCTGCAGTGGCAGCTGTAATGACCAGGAGCCCTTGCACTTTCACACTTCTTTCTACTATTGTTGTGTATGGCATCTGTTATCCGGGACCCTATCTTTATACTCTCTTGCCATGTGGATCTATACAATGTCATTTTTTCCCAGATGCGAAAAGCTTTAGATTTAAAACTAATTCATTTAAATTGTTGTGAAATTTCAACACGGAACAAAAAAACAAAGGTCAACAAAAGAAAAGGGTCACCAAAGAAAAAGGTCATCCACAACATAAATAAATGATACTCTGATAAAGACAGGAAAGATTTGAGAAATTTGATTACTCCAATTGTCACAGCAAACTTACGACGTACTGTCATAGCACCCTTACGACGAAATGTCACAGCACCCCTACAAGGAACTGTCACAGCACCCACACGACGAACTGTCACAGCAACCCGAGGACAAACTCTCACAGCACCGCAACGACGAACTGTTTAGACACCCTTACTACTATTGAGAATTATAAATATTAAAGTAAGCTCTCCTTGTCTACGTCGCTAAGACAACAACCAGACAATCACTCTATTGGCTGTGGCCTTTTAAATTATTAAGGTTATGTCTGTTTATTAGCGGACTGTTCTTCTTCTTGGAGCTTTATTGCTGCTGAGCTCTTTTTCAGACTGTGCCAAGGAAAAAAAGAGTGTAGAACTTAAAAAAAATGTTACGCCTACAGTTGTCTTAACTTTAAACTGCTAGTTTTATAAGGAAGAGTTTTTAATCTTTTATAAAGTGAATTGTATCATTACAAACTATAAAGTTTTTTTTTCATTTTGTATCATACTGACACTTATCCTAAGAGAAAATATGAATCTACTATTGTTTCTTGTCACATTTCTATCAGGTAAGCTTTACATTTTTAAGTTGTTAACAACTAAAGAAAACACACATTACATATTTAAAAAAAACGATATTAGACCATCCCATGATTAGGCCTTAATCTAGCAGGACGGAGCTACCGGTTGTTGCTCAAACCATATAACATGCATATAGCAAATAGTTTGTTGTTTTAAAACGGGTGTCTCAAAATTTGCTGTGCAGTAAAAAAACCTAATGGTAAGTATTTGTTTCTATTAGTAGACGATATCTGTAATAAAATAACTACAACAATTTTTTGGCTTTTTTTAACAAGATTTATTACAAAAGTAAAAGAAAAGCAAAAAAAAAAATACTTAAAAAAAACAAAGCTTATATTAAATATAATTGTATCAATACGTTTGGATTATTATAGCAATTTTATGGATTATCAACATAGCCTTGTAATTATTTGCGATAGAAATAGTTTTACTTATTGTTTATGATTTGATTTTAGCATTTTGAATGTGCTATGATCCTGTCACTCGCCTAAGACCAGTTGTGAAAGGAGAAGGAAGGAAGGGAGGTATCTTTGTGAATAATTGCATGATTGTTTTTTTTAAATCCATAAACAAAATGTTCACTTCAGGTCAAGATTTCTCAAGGAGACTAATTTAACGTATACAAATACAACTGTCAAGTACGAATTCTTTCTCTTTTTCAAGACACCAAACAAAATAATTAATTACCAAAACTTAAGTAACTAATTGATTTTTGTTTAAAATTGATTCTGATACTGTCAGGTAAAAGAAATAAATGTGCAAAATTTCAAGCTAATACGAGATTGGGTGTGGGAGAAATAACATGTACAAACTTTTTCACCATATAGACAGACAGTGTGAGTTGTTAAAACTTTCTGAAAACAAACGTGCAAATCACAATGTGGATGTTTGCGCGACTTATATCAAAAAGAAAATATTTTGTTCAGTCACTGCACAGCAAACTTTCAGACACCTGGTATATTACAACAAAAGAATGGAGAAAGACGGTTGACAAGATAAGCGTGGTGCTCCAGAAGTACCAACAGACTACGGGGTAGGTAAAGGTGTATAAAGTATATTAACTATGAGCATAAAGATTGGATGCCTGGTGCAAAATGCGCACGGGACTGTCAATCCGTGGTCTCGATGTTCCCATTTTCATGCCCTGCCCGATGCAATCCCGCGTCGTCCTGCGGGAGGTTTGGACTATGATGTAAATTATCTTCAAATTTGAAGAAACATCTAAAAAATGAAAAAAAATGACTAACAAACTATATAGTAAGTAGTGTAAATAGACAAGATTTTAAATGAGGAACTGTGGCCTAGAATCTAGAACAAAGCAGCAGCCAAATGAAGTAAGATTTGAAACTAAGATTCGCCATTCGAGCGCTTTATCACTCATCTATCACGCCGTTATACTTGTAGTTCACACGAATGATTGCGTAATTATTTTTTAAAACTCATTTGTCACGTGATGAAATCTATTGCTACGTTTTCCAATTTAATTTTGTTTGAGAACAGGAGTTAAAACAACATAACCTTTACCTTCACATATCTCTTAGTCTTCCAGGCCGGCACCACACATGATATGTCTACCGTCTTTCTCCATTCGCCTGTCTTTTGCGTTGAATAAAGCCTCTTTCAAAGGCAGGTCTGTCCATTTTTCTATGTTTTCTTCCCATCGCATTCTCTGTTTGCCTCTTCTTGTTATTCCTGGTGCTGTTCCTTAAAAGAAGGTCTTTGAAAGCCCCGAATACTTTGTAACATGGACATAGAGGTGTAGTTTCCGTTTTTTTACATAGTTTCAGGTCGTCGTGGGGTCCAATCGCTGTAGTAGTCCTGTCTCTAGTCTCTTCGTTTATGTTGAGGTTTTTAAACATGACACTATCTCTAAGAAAAAAAAACAACTCAAAATCAAATAATAATTTGTATAATTGTGTTTAAACCTACTTTTATACTTTCAGTAACACTGTGCCATGCAGCATTGACATCTACAAAATTTCAGTTTCAAGGCGACTTGTATAAGACAATCCAGCCAATCGACAAGAATTTTTCCACTCAGACATCAACTCTCTGCGCCATGAAATGTGCACAAGAGACAACGTGCCAGGCTTACCAGTACGATACTGAGAAAAAAGTCTGTGTACTGGGTAATACATTTAGAAAATACTATGGATAGTTAATGAATTTGTTTATCTTGGTATTTAAATTCTGATATTTATAGAGGGTAAAAGGTTAAACTAGCTTACATAGACCCTGCGATAACTGGGGGCAGATGATGTAAAGGTTATAGTTTTCTATATCCGAAAGTTGACTAGGGTGCCATGGGGCTATTTCAACGACCAAACGCCTACACATCCCCCCCCAATGTATGTCAGGAACCAAGTAAAGTTCGTTGGACTTAAGGGAGTTCTAAAGTAGACATTCGAAATCCCAGGTCTACACTAGGACTCAAGCTCGATCCCGCTCGATTTGAAAGACACGCGCTTTACCACTTGACCACCATGTGTTCTAATATTATATGTTTTTTTATGAAGATGCGCTGAACTGACCAGTCCATGTCCCAGCGATGAACGCTTATCTGGAAGATCTAATATATTGCTTTAAAAGTGAGACGTTAATGAAGAAACTAACCAATCAAGACACGGAATGTTAAGTCTTGTTCTGTATTAATGCCAATATACAAACATGTGGTTTTCGCTCGGTGTGTCTGTCGACTGTGAATTCTCGGCAGCACAAACACAATGCAAAGTTTGTCTTCCAACAGTCTCAACTTTCTCAAGCATGGACTAGTTGGTATTTTATTATGTCCTTAAAGTGACTGCTGATGTGCTGGACAGACTGCAACTTGACAGAAACTGGTTCATGAACAAATGAACACACGAGAAGGAGGCACTGATTAGACATATTTAATATGCAGTGTGTCTGGTTCCACTTACAGACGTATACGCCAAACAGCCAAGGATCATCTCAAAGTTTTGACTTATAGCGCAAATAAATATATATTTCTTAGTCCATCACATCTCACACAAAAGAGGTAAAATTTACACCTACACTATCGCTTACGACTTTTTCTGAACAAATAGACACATTTCTTGAGACCAAAAGCATTACGTATATCTGAAACGTTTTTCAGGTCACTGATAAGAAACTTAAGTCTGTGGCACGCGCAAATAAAATAAACAGCTTTTGGATATTTTTTTTAAATGAATCCTTGCCAGAACAAAATTTTGAATGCTACCCATCACAGGGTAACCATCGTAGCCTTGAATTTGTAGTTTGTCCATTTGAAAAATGTACGTAATGTATTCACCAACAATGACATTAGACACAGGGAGTGCGTCTCTCTTAACAACAACAAGACCAATAAATTCTTCTCGAGTACCATCTCCTTTAACTAATTTAACTCTCAAACACATTATTTTTTTGATCGCTTCCATTGACTACATCTCCACGCAGATATGTGTACCAAGATGACTATACTCTTTATATTAAATCAAAGGACAGCTGGCAATGATTTTTCCTACAAGACAAAAAAAAAACAAACAAACAAGAAAATTTTACCATATTCTAAGCCTTTACTAAATAAAAAGATTTCTATAATTATTTTCAAATGAAATGAAATTGTCACGACTAACGTGCTATAAAATATTGAATTAAGAGCCTATAATATTAAATTGCACATGGTATACGTGAACCTCAGATTAATCTATTTTAGTTTATTACAATAATAGCATATCCGTAATAACTTTGTATCAGTAGAAGCAATACATGTTAAGAAGTTGCTTTATAGGTGTTAATTAAAAGGGTAAAATAAAACTAAGTAAAATTTGGTTACTCAGAATTCAGAAGGGTGCACGTTAATTAATTTCTGATAACACTAGGCTAGTCATCTACAACTATACTTCAGCCACCAGTGAAAGCTCTAGTAGTTCAGTTGCTACTTAGATTTTAACTGATCTGGTGGTTACTTAGAATCTAAGGATGGGGTGCAACGTGCAAGTGCACCACCTTGCAACCCCCGTTGCGAGCGTCCATGAAAACATGTTTTTGACATCAACAGACTATTTCACTTTAATTTATAGATTCTTTTTATTCTATTCTTTAAAACGGTAGTCATCAGTTTCTGAGTTAACATAACTACCATGGTTCTGATTCCTTTATTATAGAAATCCACTTTATCTCATGCTAAACACACCCAAAGCATTAATAAAAGCGTTGTCTTTTTTAATTTTGGGGGCACAGTGGCATAAAGCTACCGATCCGGAGGTCCTGAGGTTCGAATCTGGGTGAAGTGTCTGATATTGCATTTCGGGATTTTTAGGGCACCCATGAGAACAACCAACTCTAATGGTTTCATTTCGGGGAAAGCAACGGCGGTTGGTTGTCGTGTTAGCCACATGCCACAGCGCTTGTTAACAGTGGCAAAGATACGGATGACGTTGACATCATCAGCTCTATAGATCGCAAGGTCTAAAAGAGGAAACTTTACGTTTTATTTTTATTTTTAAAAAACTTTGTTTTACTATTTTTTATGTTTTCTTTTTCCTATATTTTTAAGGCTCAACGGTGTTGTCATCAACAGTTCAACGATTCTCTAGTCAGAAACTGTATTGGGCCGGACAGTCTTCCGAACCAACATGCAATAGGGCTTTGTATACGATTTGGACTGTACAGGGAGTAGATAACGAAATAACCATTTGTTTACTTTTCGTCTCATATCCCTTTTATCAATATCAAGCTATCTATGGTTGTAAAGGTACTACTATCTAGTATCTACTAACAATAATAACACCAACAATGCACTTTCACTGTATCATGGTTGCGTTAACTATCAAGACAAAATTTTAGTGGACCATAAATAACTACTTAAATAGGGGACACGGCGGCTGTATGGTAAAGAACTTGGCTAACCTGGGGTGCTGGACTGGACACTCGATAAAGACTGGGATTTTAATTTTCGGGATTTTTTAGGGCGCCTCAGAGTCCACCCAAGTCTAATGGGTACCTGAATATAGATGGAGACATTAAAGGCGTTTGGTCTTTGTTTGACGTTGACCATATAAACAGAAGACCTTAACATTATCTGACCAATAGATCGAAAGGTTTGATAGGGAAACTTTACTGAACTACTTAATTAGAAGATATTCTCTTCATTACATTTTCTACACTTTTTTGGGGGGATCAACTTGAATTTTATGTACACATATCTATTGTCAAGTTCAACTTCAACTTCAGCTATCCGTGAAAATAATAATAACTTTAATATCCAATAAAGCACGTAACGAAAATCAACTCTCAGGAAATATTAATTCACAAACACCAGTCCAGGAAGCAACCGTCCAACCTTAATGGACCGGGAACAAGACCTCATTGACTCACTCACTCTCTGGTACATTCAAGGATGACTTAACCATTCAGTTCACATCACGTGCAAGACTATTCACATTCATAACCTGGGAGTACAAAAACAAAGGAATATAAATATTATTCATATTGCAGAAAGAAAGTTAAGTCTTGTCATCTTAAGATATATGAAAGTAATTAGCAAATGTCCATTGGACGTGCATATTTTTTTTGTTTGTGTTAAAAAAAGTTTTATTATTCACAGTGGCGTCACTAGAGGGGATGCAGGTGGTGCGGTTTCAACTTAACATATTTTTATTTTTTATGAAATTATTTCAAAATGCTATACTATACTTAATATATCAAGTAAAATGTGTAACCCTATTTTCAGATGTATACCAGCTGCATGTATGTATATAAACACTACTTTGTCTTTTTAAAATGTTTTAATTGAATCTAATTTGTCGCTAGCACCTTAATATCAGGACGCCAAACAATAGTTCCTTTTTTAACAAACGACGACTTCTTCCGGCATAAATATATTATTGCATTCTTACCATTAATGTAAATTTAGTAGAATCGGAAAGTAAAAAAGAGGCCATTGAGATTTCTGAAGATTATAATGTAATGTTATTTCTCTGTAAATGAAGCTCTAGCCAAGATAAAGGAAATGTTACAATGTGTCAGTCAAATATTGCACTTTACTATTTTAGGGGATTTTTCTAATTTTGCCTCATAATGGGAACGATTTAGTCACTAAGCAGCAACAGAACTGTAATCTTTTGTTGTCGACTATTTTCGACTAATTGTATATTGGAATATTAAAGACGAGAAGAATTCTTATGAATTAAAAAAAAACGTTTTTGGGATTAACTTAATATCCTAAAATGTCTAGAAAAGGTTGATCATGAATCTATATGTGGAGCTCAAAGATATAAAAATGCAGCTTTAATGTCTGGAACCATTGAGGAGTATATCAAATTTATTAACAACCATACAGAATAGCTATTTAATAAATGTATATAATGTTCACTAAATCTATGTGGTCAACATTCATTTTCAGAAAATTGCTTTTTGCCTAGCGTTTTTTGGATACGAATGAAATACTTTTTTTTCGTTGTGAAATTATTGCCACTAGAGGCGTAGCTTAAGGTCTTTTATTTTACCTATCTTTACTTTTTTTGTGATGGAGAGATCTACTGTAAGGCCAAAGATACACAAGAGTAGGCCTATCTTTAGAATATTGTCAAAGTGGTGATTAATTAAACCTAAAAAAATGCATTGTGATTCAGTAGAAAAAAAAGAAGAAAATGTCATACGAGCGATCACAATATGCTGAACTCACTATTTAAGAAAAGAAAAAGATGTTCATTCCTATGTGCATTGTTTTTTTTTTAACTCTGAGCTTCAACTCCTACCGGAAGCAATCATTATTGTAGCAGATTAATTTGGAGCAATTAAACCGAACAATTCTTTTGTTCAACACCAAACGAAGTATTGTAGACGTCAGTTGAAAAAAATTGGAATATATGTTGATTATTCAGAAGGTCAAAGTCAAACAGAAACAAAGGGTCTAAAGGCAACAAAAGTTATTCTTGATTCGTATGCCACTAACACCTTAAAATATATCTCTAAATCATTTAACATAGCGTCCAACCGTTTCGTACCATCTGCATTTAAATGGCATCATGTAAAAAGGGATTTTTAAAATTAAAATTAAGAAATTTTTGAGACAAAGAAACAAACGACACTTTCACAAAGGGGAGTTTTATTTAAAATGAAATCGTTAAAGACATTAACTTGATAAACTTAATGATAAGTTTTCAAGTTTTGTTTGAAATCCAGAAAGAAACCAAGTGTAATATACTTATGGTTGCGTTGTTGTAAAATGCGTTCAGAGTTTCACATGACTACACAACCACAAAAAACTTTAGATAAATTGTAATCGACAACTGAATTTTAAAATTTAATAGACCATCATTTTATTATTATTGAGCAATCAAAAAACTTAGGTAATTATAAACTTTATATACTACAGCGCAACAAAGAAACTAATTTTTTAAAGGGGGGTTGACACCCTGAGCTGACCGCACCGGGCGACACCCCCTCTTGTGCTGCCACTGATTATGCATGTTGTATAACAAACCTAAAGTGTAAAAAATGGAGTTGCATGTTTTTTTTAATGTAATTAATAATTATAATAAATTATATATAATAATTATAAACTAATGAAATATGAGATCTGAAAAAAATTATCACAATTAACTCAGTAAAATGTATTTGTTAAAATGTATTTTTTAAAGAAACTTCTTGTATTTTTGTTGCTAGGTTTTAAAGGCACTTTGGTCGGTGTAGACACAAGTTATAAAGTCGACATCTTGAATTTGTATGAGGTTGAAATTTGGGTAGGACTGGAGTATGACACCGTTACTCAGAAACATTATTGGTCTTATGATGGTAGCCCTCTGGACGATACTTGGAAAGCTTACATCTTTGGTAATACTTGTCTTTTTGTGATTTAAAAACTTCAATTCCTAAAAATAAATATATTTTTAATTTAAGTCAATAAAAAAAAAGAATATTACATATAAGCCACGCCCAAGGTAAAATGACAAACATTCTGATGAAATGAATTTAGACACGAAATAAAAACGCAACTTGTGAACCTTATGACTAAAACGTACAACTTTGAGGTTATTTCAACACAAGCTGATTTTTTGTTTACCCACACCATCTAAACAACAGCTGTTTTATCGGCATTATGGACTTTGAAGTAGAAAAGTGAAGAGAGTGTTTTACAAAGCAAGCTGTAATGTATGCTCTAATGTCTGAGTGTTATTGTATTGTGTTTCTCAAATTGTGATCCGCTGACCCAAGAGGTTTTATAAACAAGCTTAAGGGGTCCGCAGAAAAATTACAAGTGAAAAGAATCAATCGTTATAGTGGGTCTCAACAACGAAATGCGACGTCAACAATTGTGGGCAATATAGACCAATAGCTTATTATCACGTCGTACAGACCTGTGACGTGGCAACGAGCTATTGGTCTCCACTGCCCACAGGTTACGACGTTGCAGGTCAGTGTTCAGGTCTTTGACGACTGGTCTTGCTTTGATTCGATAAAATACGTTATAAATATTATTGAGATTTTTTTTTCTATGGTATATCTGATGTACAAAAAAATAAGTTTTGATAAAAGAGAGATGGAGAGAGACAGAGAGAGACAGAGAGATAGAAATGTGAGGAAAAAATCTTACATTAGCATTAATTATTTTGAAAGTGATTTATAAATCAATGTATTCGTACCTACTTATGTACAATGTAACTTCGTATCTTTTTTCGTCTTGTTAGGACAACCGTATGAACCTGGCTACTGCGCGACATTCTACATGTCAAAGATCTACTTTAAATCTTGCGGCTTGACATTACCCAGCATGTGTGAACCTGCTAAGATGTGACTGTCTAGAGTGCATACCTTATGTAGTTATATTCGAACGTCATTTCCCTTTTACTTATAAATATCAACTACTCAGTTAAAGGGTCAATTTCAATCGTCAGCGACTAATTGTTTACACCATTTTATGGTATAATGCCTGTCACATTTATAATTAACAGTGAGCATTTAGTTTATTTGTTTTTAAACATAATACTAAAACAAATTTTTAGATTGTATGAATATAGATTCAGTAAATGTTGAAATCTTTGTAACATAGAGCGTTTATTATAATGTTGTCTTGTGATTTTCCACTTTCCTCCATTCAATAATATTATAAGAAAAAAAAATACAATTATAAAATTTAAAACCTTAAAGCTATTTGTGCAAATGATTTTCTTAACACTGCAAATATCTGTTTGTAACTTTATACACTCATGGTTTGTCTAAGTGTATTATTACACGCAATATTCAAAGCTATTCTGAGTGTTACTTCTATATCTTATCTTTTTTAATACTGGACAAATATAATATATATCATCTAGAATCAATAGGTAGATAAAATTTTATGTAATTACTTAGTGCAGGGAAGGCCATTCTATGGAGTATGCGTCAAAAGTTGCACATTGCACAATTGCAAGTGGCTAAAAAAAATAAAAATAAACGATTTTTTTACTGAGACGCACTCTCTGTCGCCGCGAAAGTTACTTGGGGTAACTCTAGTCCAATTTGTAGAAATAAAAGAGGTATCTTTCCATAATTTTTTATCGAGGGTCAGAGAGTCGGCGTTGGTGCGTGTCCCGCATTGTTGGGCAACGCAGACAATTATATATATTCACTTTCAAGACAACATAGCAAATACATATATATTTATCTTATACCTACCCTCCTCCCTAATGATTAAGTTCCAGTATATCTCATGCTTAACACCCCAAAGGTTTTAAAACATATTTTCTACTTTTAGTGCTATTAAATAAAAGCGTTATTAGCGGCCCCCGAAAGGGGAAAAGACGCTATTAGTTTTGTGTGGATTGTCTGTCCGTTCTCCCTGTCGGTCCGTCCCATAAAGATCTCGTAAACTAGAAAAGATAGTAAAAATCCAACATCATGTTATTTTAGACCAGGGGTGGGTAAATTACCGTCCGCGGGCCACATGCGACCCGTCGAAGTGTTCTATGCGACCCGCGGACACCTACAGAAACAAAGTGTGCCCACAATATATACATATCAAAAATTAAATTGCAAATATATTTAAACAAATATCCCTATAAATTATTCAAACTTTCTCACTATAAAAAGTTTCAAGTAAACGAAAATTATTCTTATTGGCAACACTTTAATACATGCAGTGAAAATCACAATCTCAGGCCAGTTATTTATTCAAGGCTATGAAGAAATGCGTTGAGTGTTGGGTATGGTTGGAACAAGATGACAAGTATAACAACTATTGGAAAGAATATAGCAAACCATAGACTCTAATCAGGAAAGTTTGCACAAAATTATTTTTAGTCTACTTCATATCAGGGATCTAATCAACAGGCAGAAGATTTAGAAACAAAATATTCTGATGTATCCTCTGGCTTAGCATGGGCAAGGTAACGAAAAAGAATATAAAATTTCAAGTAATAAATGTTTATGTTCATTGAAGGACATTGACTGTGACTTTGTTATTAATATTTCTAATGTGATTTCATGTTTTTTTTTTTCATGATTACTGTTGCAATGGGTAGTTTGCATATGAAATATAAGTGCATGTGAAATCTTTTCAAACAAAGCAATTCAATTTCCCCAGGCAAGCAAGTAAAAACAGGCTTTGTCCTTTTCCTTTGCTGAAAGGGGAAACTATTTCTAGTGAAATTGTTAAAAGTACAAGACTTTTTTGGATACCTTAAAAACAGCTTTCAATATCATTAGCTCACCATTTAACGCATAATCTGATTTAGCTCTTAAAGACATACCTCCAAGCAAAGTATGACCTGAAAGAGATGTTCCAGTCAGTACTTCCGCTGGAGTTTTATAGGTGCCAGAAGCTGCATTTCCATCTAACTCTCCCAGTGGCGCTACAGCCCATGGAGGGCTCTAGCTTGCTTTAACGCATCCCTCCATTCAGATCTCTCCTGGGCCTTTCGTTTCTACGCTCTAAACCCAAGCTGTTGCAGATCTGACTCCACATCATCCATCCATTGCATTCGGAGTCTGCCTTTGGGTCGCCTGCCTTTTGATTTTTGCCTGTATACAATTTTCGCTCCTCTGTTGTCTGAAATTCTTTTAAGGTGACCTGCTCAACGTAGTCTGTTCTTTTTGTATTTCTGTCATTATCGGTGGGTCTTCATACAATTGATAGTTAGTTGCCCTTAACCATGTTTCATCTTGTATAGCACCATAGATTTTCCAAAGAATGTTTCGTTCCAAGGTATTTAGTAGATTTTCGGTTGTCTTTGTCAGTGTCCAGGTCTCACTTGCATACATTCTTGCTGGACTTATTATGTTTTTGTATATCATTGTCTTGGTTTTCCTTGATATTGTTTTGCTCTTATAAAAATAATAACTAGTAAGCTAGTTCGACAGTTCCAGAACATTACGAACGATTATTAATAGTTAAATACTTCGCATTGGTACAGCTGTACACTTGTGGTGAAATGTTGTGATGTAAAAAGACAATACCAATACTTTTTTAAAATCGTAAAATCGGTTTCAGGAATTGCTAACTTGTTGTAATTTCTCAATTGTGAGTATAAAAAGAAAAGAAAAGTGAATGTATAATACAGTATAATTATGAATTAAAAGACATTATACACAGTTAGCTATCGTATTGTTCTAAGTTGTAAGTAAACACACATATGCGGCCACCATTTCCTATTTTTTTAATGCGGCCGTCCATACACAAAGGTTGCCCACCCCTGTTTTAGACCATTCAAAATTCTGATGCAACGGTTACTTTTGTCTTTCTGAAAGCGAAAAATCTAATTTTTGAAATCAATTATACAAGCAGTTCTTTAATAAAATACAACATTCCCTATTAATAGTAACAAACACTGGAATCTACTTAGTAAGGGTAATAACAACTTACCATATCTTTAACACATTTTGCAAACGGTTGTACAAAATGTATTGGTAAGTTAAATACGTTCTATCCATAGACATCAATAACTATAGACTGGTCGAAGGAAGTAACTTCATGTAACTTGAAAACATGTATATCTATTGTATTCGGATTTTTAAATTATGAAAAATTTCATGATCTTCATTCTTAGAGATTTAAAAAAACACTAGTGAAAATAATGTAATATATATATAGGTTATGGCTAAAATAGATATGAATACTTTACTTTTATACTGCTGTATAATAAAGTACACAAAATTGCAAGTCACAAATTTTCGTTTTAGAAAACTCTTTAATCTGCCAGTCTATATTTATTTATGTCTATGGTTCTATCATACTAACTAAAAAATTAAAAAAAAAAAAAAAAAAAATGTTTACTTTATTTTAAAAATTTAAAAAATCTATTTAGTATGCATATAAGTTGGACATAACTTACAACAACAATTAATAAGTACATGGAACACTAACCTTTAGAATTGTTACATACAAACACTGCAAAAGTCTATTGTTGTTTTCTTGAGGCTTTGAATAAGAAAATTGACCCTTTACAAAGCAATTAGGTCAGTTAGATAATCTTTATAAGACATCAGTTAAGCCGGGTTCAAATCTAACTTCCCCTTTCCCTATGCCTTGGTCTGCCGGACCGTTGGGGCACCACATACGATCGGTCAACCTTTTTTCTCCATTCTTCTCTGTCCATTGCCTTTGATATTTTTTTCCTTGAATAAGAGATTGACCCAATTACAAAACTATTGCATCAATTAGATAATCATTATATGACATCAGATAGGCCATTTTCACATCTAGCTTCCCCTTTACTTTCACCTATTCCTTGGTCAGCTGGACTGTTGGGGCACCACATAAGATCGGTCAACCTTCTTTCTCCATTCTTCTCTGCAATTTGCTTTTAATATAATTTTATTCTGATGTTCTTTCTGAAAATATTGAAACCTGTCTATTTACATGTCTGGGTGAACTACTTCGGGGGCCGATTTTGAGTTTGTGTTTTCTTACAAACTGCCTTTGTAACCTTGTTTAATTTGGTCTGCGCAGTGGCTGAGATGTTAATTGCTTAGCTTCAAAACCTGCGGTTCGAATCTCGATGTAGACTAACATGGCTGGTCCTAGCATTTGCGTGGCCCTATGCGAAACGGATTGCGCGGGGCCTAGTCTGGTAGGAGTAAGGAGAAAATATGTGAAAATGAAGATTTTTATGAGAAAATAAATTCTTCTTTGCATATTATTCATGCTAAGTACAAACTCACAATCAAATTAACTTTACTTTAAGAGCCTTGCGTGTAGCGAAGTCATACAGTATATCATCAAAATTTTGTTTCCTATATAGATCAAGCTCATTAGCAAGAATTGCCAAATTTTTCAATCTCTGTCGTGGATTGTTGTAATAGTTGATTAGGTTGAGGCGCGAGAAGCTTCTTTCACTAGATACCACATTTACGGGTATTGTTAAAAAATTCTGAGTGCAACAAAGTAGTTTGTGAAAGCAGTTTACCTTTTATTAGTGGACAGATAAGCTAAAATTTCTACCGGGGTTAAAAGAATTGTGGACAATTCAATCCTTGCAGTCGAGATGTGATGACGTAAGCAAGTTTGCAGCGAGTCTCAAGCAAGCATTGACGTCATCAACATTTCAAGATGTGAAGTTTTTCACAGATTTATCATACTGCCTTTTCCTTTGACGTTTGGCTGGAAAGATTGCAACAACATCCATGTTTCAGCCAACTCCTTTGCTGTCGCAAGAATCTGAACAAACTCATCAACTCTGTTTCTTTAGCCAAGTCATCAAATTGTTGTACGAATCCATTGCAGTGCTCAAATCTACTGTTTCACCTTGCAGTTCTTTACTCACACACACGGAAGAGCACGGCTGCCATAACACAAGTGACACGAAGACTTTGTACTGCTTCATTGTTTCACACAGTGTTTCTGATTCACTTTTAATTATCGCATCATTAGTCTCTTCAGCTAATAAATTTCGTTACAAATTTCAGGCAATTGATAACAAAGTGCTTTGACACTATCTATTCTACACCCCCACCTCGTTTCGCATAGGGTTTTACAGATTGGAAACATGCTTTCTGAATAGTGGCGATCTCTTGTTAGATTCTGAAGAGATAGTGTACACGCCTTGTATAGTTCCGAAAAAGGTCAAAGCATCAGAGCATGTTTTGATTATGTCTGGTAGCACCAGATGTAATTAAGACCCGTACATGAAGAAAATAATTTTCTGCTGTTAATATTTAAAAGCCGTTTTTAAACTCCAGAATTAATGCCTTTCATGTTTGCATCATTATCATAACCTTTTCCACGAATATTTTCAACATTTACTTCAAGCTTCTTCAGCTCATTCACTAGTACATTGCGTCCTGTCCAGTTGTACTTTTCACAGGAAGAAACTTTATAAAACGTTCATGTACAACCACAAGCTCTTTCACATTAACCCCATCCTATACATACCGGAAAGTTAATGGCATCTTCTCTTTGTGACTTATATCTGGAGTACAATGCAATATCACCGAAAATAATTTGCATTCTTGATGTCTTGAAGGATAGCAATCACAACAGCCACTGCTAATACAGTAATGAGTTCGTTTTGAATATTCTTTTACAATTAATGATCATAAATTTCTGCATTGGTAACACGTCGATGATGTTCCCCCATAACTGGATCAATCTTTGCGAGTAACTCTACTAGATTTAGGAAATTTTCATTACTTGGCTCTTCAAGTCTTTCAATGGTTCCTCTGAAAGCTAAATCGCTAGAAATTGTACAATCGCAACTAGTCTTGAAAAACCTGATTCCAACGTTTAGTCTCAGAGTAAAGCATCTCCTGAATAAATATCTCAATGCTGGTTGTTGTTTTTTAGCGGCCCCCGAAAGGGGAAAAGACGCTATACGTATACTAGAAATATCTAGATTCTATATCTAGAAAGTCTAGATCTACTTATTAACTTACGCTTTATACATAATAATTATAAAAAAAATACATTCTTCAATAGCAATCTACAACAAGACAAAAGCCCCGACCCCACAGAAAAACTGGTTTAAAATAAAGTCTATTCATTTCATACTTTAACCAAATATATGTAGGCCTACAAGCAAATGTTTTAATTTGAACAAATGGATTTAGGTTGATTAGCTAATTTGATAGCTCCATTCATACTATTTTTACATTTACGCATTCCGCAGTCGCTTTACTTATAACATTATTATTTAGTTTAATTGTTTACAAAACACTCTCAGTGACTGCATCGACAGCGATACGCAAATTAAGACCAGCGGGCCGAGGGTAACATATGGCTAGTGTTGTATAAACGAGACATTGCCTTTTGTTTTTTAAAAAAGTAGTTATACAATTCCTCTATTCAAGTCACTCCTTTATGTTACCTTGATGGATGGGTAGACAGCTGATCTTAAAAAACGGTTTGAACAATTGTTCTAGAAATAAATTTTACAGTTGATGTATACAGCTGAGAAAAGAATTACTAGCTCGTTGGCCGAAAGGGAAAATTCTAGTTTGACTGTTATAATTTTTAAACAGTAAAAAATAAATAAATGTAAAAATTTGGCTGCAGACTATATCTAGATCTAGAGCCAACATGGACGTATTACCGTAAATGTGATAACTGAGTAAATTTAAAGTGGCTTCAATTTTATTGAAGTTTATAAGCGTTCCTTATATTTTTACGTAAATCTAATATAGATTACATCTAGATTCTAGATCTAGAAGTAGCTCTAGACAAGATCTTAAGGGTTCTAGATCAGAAATTTAGGTCTATTGTTAGATCTAGATGCCCATATAATGAACCAATAAATAATCTAACAAATATACCTTCCTCGCTGACCGAATCATAAAATGCATATTATTTGTCACGAGGTCGATACTTTTACCTAGACCTATATAAATTATAGACTGGAAAACGGAAACAAATTGTTATCCGATAATGATCAGATCATAAACCTATATATATAGATTATTATGTACGTAACTCTTTTTCAAGCTATAAGGGAAGTCGCCCGTATCTAGGAAAATCGATCTTTTCTGTCTTAAAAAATTAATGATTTTTAGTTTTCAAAGTTTAGAAATAACGCAATGCCATTTTGCAGATTTAATGGAATGGGCTATTTATCACTATATATTCACGCAAATATATGTTATAAAGTCATTTGCTGTTAGTTTCCTTTGAGATAATGTTTCGAAAATCCTAGATAGAAATAATTCAGTCTGTTGATTTTTATCATCTTATGTATAATTAAATTAATTGATTACCTAGATATTTTTAGACTCTAGATGAAACTGCAAAATAATGAGACGAGAGTGCTGTTTTTTTTCGATGTTCAATTAACGGATCTAGATCTACATATTAAATTATATGTTACATTGGTTAGGGTTGAAAAAAAATTAACTTTTCATTACTACTTTACAAAACAACGCATTGTTTCAGATTTTTAAAAATTTTCTCACGATATTTTTTGTAGTGTTAAAAAATCTCCATGTCCAGTTTAGATATCAGGGCTAATGCTAGGGCACTGAAACCTATGTGAACACAGTGGGCCCCGCACTTTCAAAGGTCTTCTAAGTCTTTAAAGTGCCTTAATTATATTAAAAAAAGTATTGAATATGACATTTGATAGACTTCCAATGATATATTTTCACAAAACAGTCATCAACGATTGTAAATATTAATTAGATATAGAAATGAATGAGAAAGCAATCACAATAAAATGTTTATTACAACATTCTATTCTTTTGATCATAAAACAAAGATATAAATCAATTGTACTCTTGACCAACCCAGAAATCAGCTTGACCTCCTCACTGGCATATTGGTAACGAATAAAATGTAAAAGTTTTCTAAAAGAAACAGATGGACAAAGGGAACAATGGTTCCAGAATATTTACAACTAGAAACATCTATCACAGAATACAAGATCATACGGCGAAACATTAACCTAAATAGACCCCAGCAAATATTAACTTCGTCTGCTTTTAAGTAGACAAAATAGATGCATTTTAACTGGTTCTGCTTAGCCACGTGAAAACAAAATGACATAAATGATTTTTTGCTGCCGAGATTTCCAGTTTGGTGAATCTCATCGTTTACGTCAGTTATTGATTAACTTGTGGTGTCAGAAGTGGTACATGGTAATATTGTCATGAGAGCAAGTACCTTTAAAGTGGATGCCATTATACATACAGCTTAATCCCTTTACAAACACAGTGCAGAAATGTTGTACACGACCAGTGAGAAATCTATAAATATTGTTCATATCATGGTATTCTCTTGAATAAAATTATCGTTTATTTCTTACATTGTTCCCGAACAGAATGATAATTTTTAAAATCTCTATGACTATACGAAGACCTAAGACTACTTAGAGCTAAATCAAGGATATGATGTTAATGTCATAATCAGTTTAAATTCGAATTTAAAAAGAAATGGAAAAGAAATCTTTATCAATCAATCTAAAATGAGAAACACTATTAAGAGAGTTACAGTCTAGTGGTACAAAAAACAATTCACTTCCCTTTTGTGTTTGTATTTGTCAAGTGATCTAAGTTCTGTTGTTCTTCAAACGAATGTGTCTTCAGTTGAGTTCATCTAATTTCTACAAATTATATTTCTTCATTTCATTGTTTTCCTAAAGATTAATACATGTATAAGTTGTGTATGAGTTATGCATTTGTTAAGTGTAGAACAGTTGCATTTTTGTTTAAAAAGATTATATCAACTCACTCTGTCTGTGTGACTGTCTTTGTATTTGTATGTCTGTCTGTCTGTCTGTCCAAAAGTTTGTAAACGTTATTTCGGATCAAGCTAAAATTTTTCACAATTATTTATTTTACCTAACAACACAAAAATAAGTTTAAAAAAAATAACCATTAGTTAAGTAACAATTGATAATGAATTACTTTTTTTTGTATCTTAAACAAAAAAGAAATAATACTAGACTGTAGCGGTGGTATAAGATGTATTACTCCCTGTTTTAGATTGATTAAGGCTTATTACAAAGCTAATTACATGACTTATCCAAACTAATTAATACACTTTATATAAACTTAGTTTTGTCATAAGGATTTTTTTATTTTGATTGTTTTTTCCCATTAGATTTAGGAATGAATGAGTAGTTAGACTAAAGACGTTTAGAACGGTGTCAATAATTTAGGTAGTTATGTTACATAGCACGGTAGTACCATGTATAAATTAAAATTTATAAAAGTGTTTTAGAAGTGGTACATGGATAGAGAGAAATAAATAAAAAAGTTTATATCTCGCTTATCTTGACCTTTGAGAGTTGAACTATCTATCCATCCATCCATCCATCCATTCATCCATACATCCATTTCCCCCTCACCACGTTCACCTATCCTTTTGTCTGTTGGACCGCTCTTTGTTTTGCCTTTGATAGAGCCTCTTTCATTGAAAGGCCCTTTCATTGTTTTATATTGTCTTTTCATTACTTTCTCTGTCTGCCTCTTCTTCTATTTCATGGTACTGTTCACCAAAGGAAAGTTTTTTTTGCGAGCACTAAGGACCCTGTGATATGGCATTAGAGTTTTAGTTTAAGTTTTTTGAAGGTAATGAGTAGATCATTGTAAGATCCCTCTGCTTATCTAATCTTGACTCTAATCTTTTCGTTTGTGATGTAATCTTTGTATGTGATACCTTTAATCGTTTGTAGTATGTTAATTCCATTGCGAGGATTCTCCTCTCTAGAACGTCAGATATCGTTCAAGATTCCCAAACACCATTGCTGACTCTTTGGCCCACAAAGGATGGTTAATACTGTCAGGGTGGGATTTCAGATTAGGTATCCCAACCTGAACAGAGTAACGCAAGAACATAAAGATAATAGCATGTAAAATACACACATTGAATAAAAGTTATTCAACTGAACATTTAGTCAATACCAACAGTTGTTCAACGTGAACAATGTTAATGACAACGTAAGTGAATGTACATTAGTTAACAACAAGATTGGACGTTTAACAATTTAATGAAGATATGATATGATGAAGCATACATTACAAACAATTATCAATAGCAATTACAAATTACATTCAAAGGAACTATAGCACACCTTAATCTCAGTGCCAAAGTCGATCAGGGCTCACAACGTCCAACCCAACGCCACGGGCAATATTCAAATACCAAGCCTACAACTCAGACTCGACTCCAGCAGAGTCCCAAGCCTTCGTCCCCAATACATGGGAAGAAAACCCATAAGAGAAACTCACAGGAGATCTAGCCTCATCACACAACAGAAGCCAAACAAGTCAGCAAAAATGACATCAACAAAAGCGCGTTCCTAGAAACCAAAACTCACAATCTCTTCTGGTACACAAAGGAAAACACAAAAGAAGATGCGCATGACAAATACCACCTACTGAGCAGGCTGTGAAGATCTCTCTATCACAGCTAACATAAAGTCTAGTCTGCGTCTATCACTCTAAAACAGCTATAATAAGGTCATAGTCTGAGAATCTCTCTATCCCAGCTATCATAAGATCATAGTCCGGCTCTTTCCCCGCTAACACGATAGGTATAATTCTTTGGTGATGATAAATCAGGCATCTGTCGTTGTGAAACCAACCGAACGAATGCTTAGAGACATAAATATACATGTTACCATTTAGTATGTTAAAAGACGTTCTTCCTTTCACTTGAGTGAAAATCAACTGTCCCAACTGTCAACTGTGGTAACTGTCAAAGACAAATGAGAGATAAGAATGAAGAAATAAGATTGACAGATCTTGTGTAGTGCCCCAACGGTCCATGAGATCAAAGAATAGGTGCAAGTTAATGCAAAGTTAGTTGTGAAGCTGGCTTAACTAGTTCCCCTTTCAGGCCTTGTGGTCTATAGGGCAGATGATGTAAAGTTCATCTGTTTTGTGGCCTACGGTTAACGAGGGTGTCATGTAGCCAGCACAACGGCCAACCGCCTTTACTTTTCCCCAACTAATGTCAAGTACCCATTAGAGATGGGTGGACTCAGACGCGCCCGAAGTTGGGTCTTCACCAGGATTCAAACCCGGTACCCCGGGTTCGTAAGCCTAGCGCTTTACCGCTGAGCTACCGCGCCTCTCCTGGCCTAATTGAATTGTTATAATTGATGAAATTGTTTTGAAAAGGTTCAATCCCTTATTCAAATCCTCAAAAATAAAACGAATATCAGTTTTGGCATCGTGCAAAATACTTGTTTAAGAAAATGCAATTTACAAGATAATTGTTTTAAATTAGGTCTAACTTATAAGGCATACTAAATAGCTTTTTCTCTTTATAAAACTGCTTGAATAAGTGATTTAAAAAAATAGATTTTTCGCTTTCAGAAAAAAAGTAGCCGTTGCATCAGAACATGGTCTAAAATATCGTGATGTCGGATTTTCACTATCTTTTCTAGTTTTCGAGATTTAAACAGGACGGACAGACAGACGGACAGACATTTCACACAAAACTAATAGCGTCTTTTCTCCTTTCGGGGGCGCTAATAAAGGCCCAAAATTTAATCTTTTTTAAATTAAACTAGATCTAGCTGTTTAGTTTTTCTGTGTTTGTGTGAGGCTATTCAATGCTTTCTCGAACTTATATCAATCATCTCTCTTACATCTAGCAGCTTGTGTATCTACGCATACCTGGTCCAATTGGATTACAATGTAAAATAAAGTAAATATGGGTAATATTTTACTTAAGGATATAGAAACTAACACAGAAAATAATAAATTTAGGTATTGTATAAGAATATAATAAGTTAAAAAAAAAAGTTATCATACAAAGATATTGTGAGGTATCATGCAAGGATTCTGTTATGCATATGTAATTATCATACAAGGATAGTGTAAATAATAATACAATGATATTTTAAGTTATCATACAAGGAGATCTTAAGGAATCATAAAAGAATATTATAATGTATCATACAAGGATATTTTTATGTATCATACAAGGATATTGTTGCTACATTTTAAGATTTATTTTAGACAATAGAAAGAAAAACGAGTCAAACTGAAAAAAAAAGAGAGACTGGTTTCTTTGGTCGATTCACTCATGAAGGCGGCCTACACAAAGCGCTTACATAAAAAATATAAACAAATTGTTTCGTCTGTGGGAATAACATTTGAGGAAGTAAAAATTGAAATGGAGAAGTTAAGACTTTCTAACTGTAATGTTTACATCGACTCATTAAGATCAGTAATAAGATATCACAAAAGAAAGTGACCTAGATAGCCTCGTTTCTGAAATGAAAAATATAGAAAAACCCTAAATCATTTTCCGAATGTTTAATAAGTTGGTGTCTATCCTTTTAATGAAGCAATCAGGTTTAGAAACTAGCTACTGTTTTGCATGTGGATAAAAAATTTTAATTTCTGAAGCTTACTTCTTTGTAAAATACTTTTAAAGTTTACTGTCATCTTTTTCACATATTTTAAGACATTGATGCTCGCTAATCCTCAACCTTTTTTGATAATTTTAAATTCCAAAATACGTGTTAAGGCACCATCTAATACTTTTTCATTACTTTTTTTCTTTAACTCTTTCTTTTCTTACTGAAGATACCAACGTTGATTCCACCAGAATGTTGTAAACAAATACGGAGAGAAAGAGTAAACACTCTGATTGACAGCTCTTAAGGCTGAGGTTGCGAACGGTTTGTTATCACCACGTCATGGACAGGATATAGTTTAGAATGACCGTTTTTTAGTGCTTAAGAAATGCCTAACAGTTTGTGCTATATAAAAAATCAAAATGTAATAATAATAATAATAATAATAATGGTAACAATAATAATTATAATACTACACAGACACTCTCAAGGCCCGTAACATTCCTAAGAACATTCTCAATGCCTGCCAGATGTCGGTACTGCTGCAGACGTGCAACATCACCAGACAATTCCTCATTGAAAACTGATAAAAAGACTACGGTGAACTTTGTTTCTCTTGAACAAAACTCGACACTGGTAGTGTCAGAAAATAAATGAATACTCGTTCGTTTCTAACATAATAATAATACTAATAATAAAGTTTATTATCCGTGAGTAAATTGGTTTTAAAATCAAACGTTTAAAAAATATACATGATTAAATCAAACATTTGTACAATAGCGCACAAGATATACGTTCATACCCCATGTTCTCTTTAACATTACATGCGAAAGTTACAACAGTAAGTTCCATATTGTTTAATGATTTCATTGCCAAATGAAAAAAAAACAGAGTCTCTTTGTTTTTGTGATGGTCAAATGTTAAAACCATACTGAAGAGACAGATTTTTTATTGCTTAAAATCTGTCTAACTTTCTTAGCAACGTTTCTCTCCAATAGGTATCCATGTGCGGTTAGTTTATTACATAGGATCTTTATGGCAGCTTTACCATTGTATCAAGTTTATTTATTTCAATTTTTTAAATAATCTCTGAGAATTATGTTGCTTCGTTATATTTTACGATATTTTAAAATTAATCTGAATAGTGACTTATTATATTATCGTTATTAATTAATTTTTTTTTCCTTTTATATAAACCTCCCACTGTATGACATATAGTGACATGTAAAAGTGACTTTAAGCCATCAAACGTGCTCTCAACTTTTCACTTAGAATGTAGTTTATTTTCCACTCAGAAACCACTAAAATATTTTCATCGTTGACGACACTTAACAGTTCACTGGGAAGCAAAGAGAGACAACTCGTATGAACCATTAGAACAATTCGTGCAGGATTAGCTGGATTTTGTGCGTACATGGCTGACCTAATTGTAAACATTGACCAGTCCTCGTCCGTTAAGAAACTCTTGCTACAGACAAGTAAAACTCTCCAACAAGAGTTGATTGCATCCATGATACCACTAGCTTTGTCCAAAGAAGCCAAAAGATCTCTGTCTATTAAAAAAGTGTTCAATTTCAATTTTTTTTCTAGATGTTCGCGTAATTCAATGCAAGGAAATCGATAGTCTTCTTCTGAATAGCCAATATAAACATCTGTCTTATAATCGAATCTGGTGTGAAGTTTGGAATTGCCAAAAATTTGTAAGAAATACGAAACAAAAAAGTTTTTATTCCTTAATATCAGAATTACTAAGACTGCACCAATAACATAAAGACATAATGTAATCAACGCAATGTAGAAAAAGAATTCGCCCCAACATTGTCTCCAGAGAGATTCTAGATCAGAGAACGCCAATGTGTTTGTCCTTTCACCATCTTTGTTCATGCAGGTGTAGTTTCTATTGTTGTCTAAACTAACTAAAGTTGAATTCAACCATTGAAGAAATGATAAATCATGGCAACCACAAGAAAGCATGTTTCCATTTAACATGAGCTGAAATAATTTATTATTCGAATTTAAGAAATCTACAGCCATAGTAGTTTCCGGTGTGAGAGTAGTGATGATATTAAAACTTAAATCTAAAATTTTAAGATTCGGAGTTAATTTTAAATCAAACGGAATGTCTTTGAACTGATTGCCAGATAAACTTAAATATAGTAGTTCTGAATTTCGAGAAAAAGTTCCTTTGCTTAAAACATTAAGCGAGTTGTTGGAAATATCAAGCACTTTTAGTTTTGTTGTATTCTGTAGGATACGATCACTTTTCAGTGCAATAAAATTTCTATCAAGCTGACACTTAGACACAGCCAAGTTCTCTAAGCCATATAATTCATCTAAAATATATTCAGAAATAATAGAGATATCATTTCCTGAAACTATTGCAGTTTTAAGTGACGATAAACCGCGAATATGTCCAGTAAATGTGTGAAAACCACTGTCTGATATATCAATGTATTGAAGGTTATCAGCTCCAATAAAAGTTACGTCAAGTCGTAATGAAAAATCAGACACCAATCGTTTTAAATTCCAACTAATTAAACTTTTAGAGACATATACATAGAAAGTGCCATTTCGAATGCTAAGTTCTTGATTTGATAAATAGTTTTTAAATTTCGTTTGACCATCAAGAGACAAATAATGGAGTGAAATATCTTGAAAGAAATGTTCCACAAAACTTAAAGGTGGGAACGGAGAAAACGTCTGACATGTTCTTATAGCGTCACTAACAGTAAGTTTAGTCAAGTTCTGTAGTAGAATTACTGGAAAAAGAACAAATGCACTGCCAATAAATGAGTTTCTTGAGAAATAGATATTACGCAGACAACGATCCCATGTTGTTTTGTGTGATACGGCATTCGCCGTTATGTAATATATATTACAATCTATCACTGTGAACGTGTCTAAGCAGATGTCTGTTGCATACATTAAGTCTTTTTTAGTAATATAGCCGTTTTTCATTAGATTAGGCATATAAAATGTCGTGGTAACACCTTCAAAATAAATCTCAGACATTGATCTTCTCCTAAAAGGCCACAACAAAGATAAAACCCTCTGCAAATCTATTGAAACATACGCCATTGTAAGACTTTTTAGTTTGTCTAAATGTACAAATACTTTGTCATCCATTCCTTTTAATAACGGCATGTCTCGTATAATCAGCTGTTTTAAGCCATTGACATTTTTAAAGGATGACTCAGTTACGTTTCGTGTTGATCCAGTAATCTCTAATACTTCCAGATGCGTTAAGTTAAGAAACTCATGCCTAAAGTAGAGAGTAGAATTAAATGTATTAATCGCCAGAGTGCGTAACTTTGTCAATGATTGCAACAATGAAACTGGAACATCGGTTTTTCCTGCACTAGGCTGCTGTATTAGATCCAATAGTTGCAAATTATTTAAAGGTTCTAAAATGTTAGTGGAAACCGCATTGAAAGAGATGCTATTGTAACGTAGACTTAAATATTTCAAACTGGTCAAACCGTCAAATGCGAGAAGATCAATTTTTGAAATCTTATTGTTTGAGAGATCTAAATGAGATAAATGACTTAAGTGTACAAATGTTGAATTGACGAGTTTAGTCAGACGATTGTCGTTCAGTAAAATTATCTCCGTGTTATTTGTAAACCAGGAAGAATTTATTTCCTCTAGATGAAGCTTTGAACAGTCAACAGTGAGATTATATACACGACACTCAGACCCAACGTTGATAGAGATGTTGATGTCTCTTAAAATTACATTCCTCATATTTTTTAATGATTTGTCTTTGTAAAACTGTTTGTTGTGCTCCCATGTACCTGTTTAATAATAAATGTTATAACATTTAGTTAGAATATATAGGCCAACATTTTTTGAAAGTTACATTGTCCAATAATTTCATCTAACATTACTGTTGATTGTCAGGTCATATTACAATAAATTAATTGACCTGCTTTTAAAAAACACACTTAATCTTAATGTGACCATACTAGACCACCACAAATATCAATGTATCAACAGGATACATAATAAGAAATGATAACGTCACGTTTATAGTACTTTGTATTTATGTTTGTCTTGTCGTGCTTCTTAAAAACACGGTAGTAGCGACACCATTATAGGTTGATACAATGGAAGATATAGTAATAGAGAGCTTCAGTGAGATTATAATTCTGGAGTTCATTATTAACAACATCCTTTTGGAACTTACGTAATTTCAGTCTTTTAAAAATATATGGGTAATGAAGCTACAACCATTGGAATAGATGCCACATTGTATGATCGAACTATGGGGATATCTGGAATAAGAACATTCTACGTAATGGTCACTCAAAAAAAAAACAACTTTCGCTGATGACAAAACAAAGCAGCAATTGAGAAAGATGAAAAATACGATCCAATATTATATAGAATTTTGGCATAGATATCAAATCAATTTAACAAATAAATGAATGAAGAGTATAAATTCAAAAGAAATTCTTTCAAAATGGTTATTGCAGAAAATCATGAAAATATGTAATAAAGCAAGTGGACAATCCTAGAAAGTTTTATATAGATCATTTATCTGATTGGACTTTAAAAATATATAAACACTTTTAAGCCCATTACAACATTTAAATCACTTACTGATAAAGCAGTGTGTGTGTGTGGGTGGGTAGTCCGTTTTTGAGAATATTAGCATATCTATCACTAACTCCTATCTTAGTTTCTCCCTAAAAAAAACTATTCGTTAAAATCAAGCTTGTGAGCCCTATGCGAAACGGATTTCACGTGGCCAAGTCTATGCATTTTATTCATTCTTTGCTACGTACAAAATTACTTTACGAGCCTTGCGTGTAGCGAAGTCATACAGTACATCATAATAATTCCTTTTCCTACATAGATCACGCTCAATAGCAAGAATTACCAAATGTTTCAATCTATCTTTGGGAATTGTTGATCTCAAGTAATTCTTTAATAGTTTGAGGCGCGAAAATATTACACAATTACGGCTAAAGCATAATGCCGTTTTTATTTATCGCGCGTAGGATTGGCGTTTTCCATATTGAATGACACCCCCGAAAGGACAGCTTTTGTCACATATTTCCTTATATTTGAAGGACTTTTTCGTATATTTTGCAATTTCGGGAGATTTCCAGGAGCTCCTGGTAAATCGACAGAAGGGTGCGGGAAATCTGTTTTAAGTTTTAAAATGGTTTATTTTAATAATTTATACACCTAGAATTAGCGCAGGTGCTATGAAAGTGCGGGGCCTTCTGAGGTCACATAAGTTGCAGTGGTCTAAGTCCGGCCCCGCAAAATAGCCGCGTATGCTATACCGCCGGTGGACTAGTGTATTATATTTATATAATCAAAGTTATTTAAATTAGCATTCTACACCGAAGTTGGTTTCTTAAATTAAATAAATTATTTGATTAATTAAACAGATAAAGAAAATTTTTAATTAAATGAAAATTACTAAGCTTGCACATGAGTACAAGTCGAAAAATTAAAATTTATCACATTAAAAAAAATACTGATTTTTAAATCTGATTTTTTGTAACTGGCAAATTGAGCAGACTTGATTATTTACTACAATCGTAAGTTACATTTTCATATCTAATGTTTCTAATCGAAGTATAAGAATGTCATTGATTTCAGTGTGACTGTGGTTGATAAAAAAACATAGCTGATCTGATCCAACTGATTGGCTGTATCGAAGGTAGGAGTCTATTTTTGAGTATCTTTTCAATACAAAATGCATTTAAGCAATATTTAAACTATTTCATTTAGTAACTTTCAAAAGCAATACAAACCTTTTTTTCTATACCGGTTAAATTCTCTGCTATAAAGATCTCCTACGTTCTGAATAGCATCGAGATACTCGTCCTTTGAATCACTTGCTATGTAAGAACACTGATGGCCAAGTATATTACACACAATAATAACAAGTATTTTCACAATGATGGCCATTTTAAAATTCAGAAGAATCGCAGTGCGCATAAGGTTGACACTAGGTCTTCATCATTCAACAGAAGTAATAAAATAGTTTTTTATTTTGAGATTACTGTTTTATAATGATGTCTTACTAGATTTATATTGGTCCAATAGAACGTGAAATTTACTTCCTTGTTCAATAATATAGGCCTACAAGGCCTTAAAATCCGGGTCATTCATTAGATTTTTAATTCTCTCCTATGATAATTATGTCTTGATAAGAAACAAAAAAATACAAAAAGTTACTGCTAAAGTTACTACTAAAGTTAAATTACTTGTAAAAAGTTAATTAGAAGAAATCTTTCTATTGGGTCTCATGGATTGTCCAGTGACATTTGTGAAAGCTCGTTAGCTTTCTTTCATTAGCCTTTTGATGCTAGATGCATCCTTTTTTTATTGTGTGGACAATAAATAGTTCATCTACACTGCCCCCATCGGCTTCCACTAGAACATGGTTAATTATAAGACGGTCATACCATAGTGTATTATTATGCGGATTCCGATGACTCCTATAGGGCACCTGGATCCTATAGATATAACAATTTATGATGAGAACCACTGCTTTAGAGGTGGAGATACCTATTTGGTCTTATTTTATTTATTTTATTATTCATCAATTGTTCAACACGAACACTATTATTGTTAACAATAAGTGAACTTACATTAGTTAACAACCCAAGCAGAAATATAGCAATTTGATGAACAGATAAAGTATTATGATAAAAATGATGAAGTCTTAATGGTATTTACAAAAGCAAGTACACAAAATCAAATTATTTACAATAGATATATTACACCTTAAAAAGCGCACGACATGTATGATATTTTAAATTATTCAAACTTTAAAGTGAAATATTATAATTAATAACTTTCGCAGCATAGTTTTTTATGTTTAACATGTAATGTAATTTTTAAAAAATGTCGATCTCAGTGGTTTTTTTTTATACTGTTACTGATTGACTTTATTAATTTAGCCTACTTATTGAACTTATAGTTTTGTAGTATTCTGAAAGATACGATCACTTTTCAGAGCAAACAAGTTTCTGTCAAGTTGACATTTAGAAAAAGCCAAGTTCTCTAACCCATATAATTCATCTAAAAAATATTCAGAGTGAATAGAGATATCATTCCCAAATACTATTGCAGTTTGGAGTGACGACAAACCTTGAATATGGCCTAATAATGTGTTTACTCCGCTATCTGATAAATCAAGATATTGAAGCTTAACAGTTCCTTTAAAGACCACGTTTTGTTGTAATGTTAAACCTGGAGCTAATTTTTGTGATTTCCGAATTTTCAAATCTTTTGGTAATTGTATATATAGTGTATTATTAAGCATATAGAATGTTCTGTTTATTTTTCTCTTTTGTTAATTGTCTAGTCAATGCGCTTCTCTTTTGTAACCTTGTCATCAGAGAAAAACAAATTATAATTGGAAACATGTTCAAAGAAATCATTTGTATTTAAACTTAAACATGGAAATGTGGAAAACGTTTGGCATACTCGCCATGCGTTACCAATAAAAATTGTTTCAAGGTTCTCAGCAAAAGTAAATGCCAGCAGAGCGAAAGGATTTCCAATTATGATATTCATGTTCCTTATCACATGGCGTAGACAATGGTGCGCCGTTGCTTTGTTATTACTGAAGGCATCGGCTGTAATGTAAAAAATGTTACATTTGATTATTGCAATTGTATTTACACAAATGTCTTTAAAATATATAAAGTCATTTTTTGTGAGAAAGCCATCTATCATTGGATTAGGCATTCTTAGTGTCGTTATGACGCCTTCAAAATAAATCTAAGACATATTTCTGCCCTTAAACGGCCACAACATAGGTAAAACCTGTTGTAAATCAATCACAACGTATTCCATTTTTAGACTTGTCAAGTTGTTTAAATGTGCAAATACTTTATCATCCATCGATTTGATAAAATTCATGTCTTTTAGAATCAATGTTTTCACGCCGCTGACGTTCTCAAACGATGTGTTTGTTCTATTTTGCGTCCAGCCAGTAATCTCTAACACTTCCAGGTTTGTTAAATATTGAAACTCTGCTTCAAAATACAGAGTGTAGGTCACTGTACTGATGGACAGGTTCCGTAACTGTGTAAGTGGTAGCAACATCAAACCTGGAACATGAGATTTTTCCTTTGGAATTTTTTATATCAAAATCAAAGTCTCCTAACTTTTTAATGGTTAAATCTTTGTCAAAGGCGATTTCATTGTTAGCGAGACTTAAATATTTCAAAGATGTCAAACCCTCAGAGGCTAGAAGTCCAATGTGTGAAATCTTGTTATTGGAAATATCTAGTTGAATTAGATCAATTAGTTGTTTAAAAGTAGAATTGACCAATTCAATGAGAATATTGTCATTTAAAAAGATAAGCTCTGTGTTATTTGGAAACCATGAAGAATGGATTTCCTTTAAATATAGATTGGAACGGTCTACAGTTAGCTCATATTCTATACACATGGAGTCAGTATTCACAGAAAAATTCACGTTTTGTAATATAGAATTGTCATCTTTGGATGACTTTAGATGGTCAAGCCTTACATTTTGCTGATAAAAATCTGTAAAAAATAGACAGAAATTGTTATAATGTTTCATTATAAAATTATTTTTTAAAATAAAAACAAAACAAAACAAAACAAAAAAATACATCAACATATAAACATCTGTGATTACTTTTGTTGAAGCATATAAATATTTAAAATATAAATATGTTTTACTTTAATAAATTTATGAAAGAAAAGTGTTTTCCATTGTCCACTTTCAATCAATATTAGCTTCAGCTTCTCAATCCCTAATGCTCTTTTCTGCTGGGCGAAGTGATGATGTCTCGTAATATCAGAATCCAAGAATGTCATGTCATTAAGCGTGCAATTCTTTCCTGAAGTTGATTCATTTAGCTGCTGTATTCCATGAATCAATGAATCAATTAACGTTTTTTTCTTCACATTGTAAGGCTTGCGATGAATCGGGCTTTGGGCTTCCAGTCTGTTTTTGGTATAACGCCGTCACCAGGGATTGGTCGCCCTCGCCTTATGTTACAATTATCTCTTTTAGCTTTCTAACTCTTCATGGGGTCAAGGATAGGCACACCCTGGGCTGGTGTTTCGAAGACAACTATAAAGATTTTCTAAGAAATTCGAATTTTTATTCCTTTTTCTGGGGACAAAAATAGCTAGCTAAATGGCCATGGTATGACGGGGTAATTTTTGTAAAATATAAACATATTTACATTTTTTACAAATTATTTTATTATATTTAAAGTTTAATAATGGAGGTATTGTCTTTTTTTAAAAGATACTTAAAAAAGTTTTTTTCTTGTTTAAAATAGTTTTCTTGCTCCTGTTTGTGTTACACATCGAATTTCTACAAATTAAAGTTCAACTAATCAATTTATTGATTCTTAGTTCCTTTTCACACTCGCATCGCATAGAGACAAAGAACCAGTGGCGGAGGCTCCAGGTATTTGGCCTCCTTAGGGGCCCCTGCATTTATGCATACGACATCACGACACGAGATAATGTAAATAAATATATAAGTCTAATCCGTGGAATACATGCAACAGGGTCACTAATTTACATAACAACATGAATAGCAAAATAACATGGCATTGGCCTAATATTTAATGTAAAAAAAAAAAAAACACGCTCAGATGTTGGGCCCGAGGGGGATATTTAAAATAGGACCCTTCCCCCCCCCCCCCCCACGCCGATGCGAGGAATGAATAAGTCACTAGCTTTTGATAGTAGTAAACAGAACAAAATAAAGATCATACGGAGAGTTGACATTTCCCTGTCAGAAGTTAGTCTCAATCGATCTTTCGGTGTAATATTTTATCTGAGTCATACACTTGTTCATTCTTATCTTATCTTATATAATACAGACGTTACTTCAAAAAAGAAGATGATTACGTCCAACGTGTCATGCATTTAGTCATGCATATTAACCAATGACTTAAATTCTGCCAAGTCACTGGTTTTCCTGGCTAGCTCAGGCGACCCATTCCATGCTCTAATAGCACTAGGGAAGAAGGAGTATTTGTACAATTCGAATGGATCAAAGTACGTTTGACCCACACTAAATATTTGTCAAATTAAAAAAAATAGTATGAATACCTGAGTTTAAACTCTTTTAAAATAATCAATGATAGCAGAAGGTATTCTATGTTTCGCGTTAAAAGGCCTAATCGATAATGTTTTATTATTTTTTTAAGGATAAAACTATTGCCTTTTAAACATCAAATAAAATAATATTTCAAAAAGGGTTAAATTTGACTTGATAGGCCATAACAATTCTTGATTTCATGAATGAGTCCTTTTAAAAGTCCAGATAGATATTATATGTCAATTCCGAATATGGGCATAACTGGTGTACAATGAAAATAAATAAATCACCAATACTAAGCTGAATTAGGTCCCTTTTTATGAGTCTGCTGTCTCAGGCTTAATGAACACAAACATAGAATAGAAACAATAAATAACTATTCCATCTTTCATGTTTATAGACTTTTCGCTAGCAGAGTGGCTATCGAGTTAGCCTGAGAGGGCTTTAACCTATAAGTTCGAATACATGTCGTTCCCCATTTTTATAAATTCTTTTTATTGTTAGTCTAGATCTATTACAAGTTTCATTACATGACTGATCCACACTAATTGATACAAGTACTCTTACTTTAACCTTTGTTTTTCTCAGAAGTAATTTTTTTGTTCCACTGAAGTTGAATTGCAATGAGAAAGTTTTAAATTGAATTCTTCAATGTATGTATACAGGGATTAAAAAAAAGAGAAAAGTCAAGTTCCCCTTTCAGATCTTGTGTTCTATAGGGCAGATGATGTAAAGATCATCTGTTACTGTGGCCTACAGTTAACGAGGGTGTCATGTGGCCAGCACAACGACCAAATACCTTCATTTTTCCCCAACTAATATCAGATACCCATCTGAGCTGGGTGGATTCAGAGGCGCCCGAAGATCCCAAGATTAAAATTCCAGTCATCATCAGGATTCGAACTCCGGACCACGATACCGAAGCTACCGCGCCGTATACAGGGATATAGAAAATTAAATAACAAAAAGATGACGATCGTAAAAAAAAAAGGCTCACTCTAAATCAGGGGGGGTCATCCTTTTGCTTCCTTGTCCCAATATTTTTCATTTTTAATTCGGACATTCCACTTATAATTTTTACAAGTTTTATCCCTTTAAAGTATGGACATTTTTACATATTTGGTTTGTTATACACATTTCTGTATAGTAGAGGAGGGGATTTTTTTATTAAAAAAAAAAGCAAATAAATTTTTACTTATAAAGCCTGCCTTTGTAAACATTTTTATTTTGCAATTATAATTTTAATTCATCATTTCTGTAAATTATCCATGCAACCTATAGACTAATTATAATTTATGAACACTATTAGCATTTTTAAAGTTGAAAAAAAAATGCACACTCGGGCGGCGATTTCCTTCACTCTACTGATGCTAATAATGTAATATTATGACTTAATTTCCTGACCTCGGTTTATTTTAAATCGATTTTTATTAATGACAATGGTTGCTTGCTTCAGTATCTGACAAGCATAACAATCTAAAATTCTTGAAAGTAAAATGACTGTTCCAGTAGCTCTACCGGCCAATTGACGGAATATTTTATTTCAGTTCACTTTATTTAATTGAACATTCCCTAGACATGACTTTGCTTCCTCAAATATGTCTGACCATCTGGTTTTTTTTTCTTTAAGTGACTCAAGGCCAATACGATTTTTAAAAATTTTGAAATTATCTTTTTTTTTTTTCTAACAATGAAAAACTTAAATAGGTAACATTAAAAAATGTTTAAAGAGAGATCACATACGTTTCTATAACAGCCCCACATCTCTTGCAATTACGATCAAACAACGTGTTTATATAATTTTGTAAAAGCTTACATAAATTCAACCGGCTGTTTGGTTAAAAGTTTGTACACATTATTTCTCACAAACCCATTCTGGGATCACCTTGAAACTTTGCGAAAATATCCTGTGGCATGGACAAGATACGAACACTTTTTAAAAAATTAACCAATTAGTTAATTAACTACTGATAATCAATTTTGCTTGATTATTCACAGACTTATGGCTAAGTATATAGAGTTTCGTTCACTTATATAATTGTGTACATTATTTTTACCACAATTTTACTCAGATTATGTTTAAACTTTGAACAATTATTTATTTTACCTAGCAAATCAAGAATCAATTATACAATTAACCAATTAGGCAAATAATTATTTCTAATAAATTTTGATATAGAATAATGGAAATAACGTCTACATTATTGAGAGATATAGTTGTAAGTGAGTCTTTACCATTTATAAGCTTGTTTTTTTTTCTTTAAAGGATACAAAAAAAATATTATGCTTGCATAGTTTTACTTGGGATGACTGCGGTGGCCTTGCTCAACGCTCCTTAGCGCCGACCATTGCACAAAAGATTTGAGAATCAGTGGGAATTTCCTCCGAAAATAAAACAAATATAAAAGATATTAAATATATATTGTCTTCGAGTCCTTAGATGAAGGAAAAATGCACAATTTCAAGTGGCAACACAGCTCTAGCTGTGATCTACATATTTCTTCTCATTACATAACCGTTGTCTGCTAGTGGTCGGTTTAGGTTCTCTTTCCACCGTCTACCTTTGTCCTCGGCAGTAGATTTTCTTTTGGTCTCAAAGGTGTATCCCGCGGCTTATGTCCTATATCCCCCAGCTGTTTTGTTCGGCAGCCGCTTGCAACCAGGTGTTCTCTTCTATTCAGTTAAATAAGAGACCTTAAATACAAATCTTCTAAGTGCACTAATTATAAAAACACAACAGCGAAAAGTGTTGAATAAGACATTTGATAGACTTCCAATGATATCTTTTCATAAAACAGACTGCAACCTTTGTAAATGTCAATTAGATATAAAACTGAACGACACATAGCAATCACAATAAAATGTTTATTATAACATTCTATTCCTTCGACCATAAAGGAAAGAGAAATCAAATGTACTCTTGACCAGCGCAGTAATCAGATTGCCCTCACTGGCAGTGGTTAAATATTAAAAGTAAAAGTTTTCTATTTGCAACTCGAAAAATCTACCACCAGATACAAGATCATAGGGCAAAACATTGGCTTAAACAGACTCCAGCGAACATCAACTTTACGTTTGAGTAGACAAAATAGGTACATTTTGACTGGTTTTGCTTAGCCACGTAAAAAACTGCAAGCTTCTTTAATGCTCTGACTCAATCACAGAATTATATTTTGGAAGTCAATTGAAAAAGAAATAAAAAAAAAATACAAACCTTTCCTTTTATACAGAAATGATTTTTCGCTGCCGAGATTTCTAATTTGGTGAATCTCATCGTTTACGTCTGTTATTGAATAACTTGTGGTGTCAGAAGTAGTACATGATAATATTGTTATTAGAGCAAGTACCTTTAAAGTAGATGCCATTATACATACAGCCTAATCCACTTACAAACACAGTGCAGAAATGTTATGCACGACCCAGTTGAGAAATCTGTAGATATTGTTTTAAATTATCGTTTATTTCTTACATTGTTCCCCAACAGAATGATAACTTTTAAAATCTCTATGACTATACGAAGACCTAAGAGCTGGATGCCAATGTCATAATCAGTTTAAATATCAATTTGAAAAAAAAACATTGGAAAAGAAATCTGTATCAATCAATCAAAAAATATGATTTACTGTTAGGAGAGTTACTGTCTAGTATTACAAAAGAAAACTCACTTCCCTTTTGTGTTTGTATTTGTCAAGTGATCTAAGTTCTCTTGTTCTTCAAACGAATGTGCCCTCAGTTGAGTTCAACACTAGTTATATAATAACTTAAAGGAGGCATGCCGTTTATTTGGCTCTTCTGACGTCCACAAATTAGATACTTCTTCATTTAATAGTTTTCCAAAAGATTAATACATGTTAAGTTGTGTATGTGTTATGTATCTTTTTATGTCTAGAACAGTTGCTCTTTTTTTACAAATCTTATCTTATCTGTCTGTCTGTCTGTGTATCTGTCTCGCAAAAATGTGTACATATTTCTCCGACACCCAATCTCTTATTAGTCTGAAATTTCGCACAATTGTTTCTTTTATCTCAAACAAAGGAAAATAAATACTACTTGACTGTAATGGTGTTAAAAGCTGAATTAGTCCCCTTTCCAGGGAAAAGAAATAGTACTTGACTGTAGTGGTGGTATAAGATGAATTAGTCCCCTTTTATAGATTGATGCTTATTACAAATTTAAATGACATGACTTATCCAAACTCATTGTTACACTTAATATAAACTTTGTTTCTTAAAAAGGATTTTGTTTTGTATCTTGCTTGTTGTTGAATGAAGGAGTAGTTAGACTAAAGACGTTTTAGGACGGTGTCTATAATTTAGGTTGTACCATGTATACATACATATAGAGTTTACTAAACTTTGTTTAGAAGTGGTACATGGATAGAGTGAAATAAAGAAAGAGTTTAAATGACGCCTATTTTGAGCTTTGAGAGTTGAACTAGGAAGTCACGAAAGCATAACCTGAGATGAGCTCCAATTGGTGGCAAGGCTGGAAGAATCCAAAAGCATAACCAGATCCATCCATTCATCCATCCATCAATCTTGCCGTCACCACCTTCCCTTATCCTTTCTTTTGTATGTTGGACGGCTCTTTATTTTGCCTTTGATAGCATCATTCATTTATACTGTCTTCCCATCGCTTTCTCTGTCTGCCTCTTTTTCATGATACTGTTCACCGAAGGAAGGTTTTTGCGAGCCCTAACGACCCTGTGATAAAGCCTCTGAGTAAGTTTGAACTTACGTTTCGTTAGAATAATTAGCAGATCATTTTGAGGTCCGATCGCTTATGTAAACTTGTCTCTAATTTCTTCGTTTGTGACAGGGCTGGTCCTAGGCCAATGCAACCTATGCGGTCAAGGTGGGCCCCGCAATTTCATAGGCCCCGCGCGAAATCTAGGTGTAAATTACTAAATTAAACCATTGTAACTTATTATTAAAGGGTTCCTAAAATTCTCATGAAATTGGAGAATATACGAATAAGTCATGAAAATCTCCTGAAATTATTACAATTATATCAAAACTGATGCAAATCTCTTTAAAACAGATAAAATTGTAATTTCGGGGTCATTCAAATTAAAAACGCCAATCATACTCGCGATTAAAAAAAAGGCATTGTCAGCTTTCATTTAATAAATTAAATATTATTATAAGGCGAATTTGAACCAAAACAAGAAGTTCAATACTTAATTAACTTTAATAGTCACTGGCATACAAATAGAGACCTAAAAAAACAACAACCAAAAGCGATATTTTGCTAGTCTAAACAATGTTGATGTTAATGTCGGTTTGGACGACGTCGGGCAAGAGATTCGCCAATGGGAAGAAAAAACACTCCACGGAAAATTCCCAACTTTATTACATGGGGACAACATTGACAAGGCTGGTTCCTTAGCATGGCTAAAAGCAGGTCATCTTTACCCTGAAACTGAAGACTTTGTCACAGCAATACAGAACAGAGTAATTAGAACAAAAAATTACGAGAAACATATCCTAAAACTCAATAGTGTTGACAAATGCCGAAAATGTGGAAATGTGAGTGAGTCAATTGAACACATAATGGCGGGATGTTCAGCCCTATCGGAATCTGCCTACCTAGGTCGCCATAACCAAGTTGCAAAGCTAATACACCAGCACTTGGCTTTGACACACAATTTGATCGGTAAGGATACTCCTCCATATTATAAATACTCACCACAAGAGGTTCTCAAGTCTACGGATCATCTACTGTATTGGGATAGGCCTATTTTGACTGACAAAACGGTAGATTTTAATCGCCCTGATCTGCTGCTCATCGATAAAAAAGAAAAGGCCGCTATCACTATTGACATCGCCTTGCCACTATCTCATAATTTAAAAAAAACTGAGCTGGAAAAACAACGTAAATATGGGAACCTTGGCTTGGAGATTAAGCGTTTATGGAAATTATCTAAAATAACAATATACCCCATTGTCATATCAACCGAGGGAATAATAACAACTGACCTCACAAATACCTTTAAGGCCCTTGGCATTCCTAGGAACATTCTCGTTGCCTGTCAGAGGGCGGTACTTCTGCAGACCTGCCACATCACCAGAAAATTCATCGGTGGAAACTGATAAAGGGACTACGATGAATTTTGTTTCCCTTTAACGAAACTCGACCCTGGCTTCGCCAGTGAATGAGTACTCGCTCTTTTATAATAATAATAATAATCTTTATTGTCCGTATGGAAATTTGTCTTACAATTTGTGCATCACACCAAACAAAAAACATTATAACTATAAGAAACCAAAGTGTACATTCACACTAGACTCACTCATAATTTACATGTGACAAAGTTAATACCAGATTGTTCTTATTTAACCCGTTTTATCCCACCGTCCTTTTAAAAGTACGCTGCTAAACAATTTTTTGGTTTGAACCGGGAACCAGCTTCTTTGTTTTTTAAACTACTTCCGGTTATAACATAAACAAATCTAAATATTAAAAAACAAATTACGTTTTAATTATTTTTTGATTTTGTCCAGGACGTTTTGCAAAATCATTGATTTCAAATTTTTTAAAATGTCTTCATATCGTCGGAAAAGGTGGGTTTTTATTATTTTCAGTTAAAATTTACGATAAAATTAAATATCCTGATATAAACTACACATACTGCCTAAAATTAAAATAAAATTAGTAAGATGTTTGTATGCACTGGCTTTTTCAGGGAAGCTTTGCAATCTTTCCGTCCTTTTAAAAGGACGATGGGAATGAATGGGTACAGGTTTTTTTACATGTAAGAAAATTTTTTTTTCTTACACAATTTTTCTATAATATATAAAAAATCAATGATTCCTTACTTCGGAAGGCATGGTGCCAAACAGCATATACATGGGAAGCCTATTCGTTTCGGCTTCAAAATGTGGGCACTGACCACATCAACTGCTTATCTTATTCAGGCCGTGCCATATCAAGGTGCTTCAACAGGAAAGACTATACCAGAACTTGGAATGGGTGGTTCCGTTGTCATGGATCTCATCAGTGAGTTACCTCGATCCACAAAGTACAACCTGTATTTTGATAACCTTTTCACTTCACTGTCTCTGATGGATCGTCTTACAAAAGAAGGTTTTGGTGCAACAGGCACACTCAGAAGCAGCCGCACAGAAAAAGCACCAATTATTGATCAAAAAGTAATGTAAAAAAAAAGTTCGTGGTTCATTTGATTACATGCAGGATAAATTGTCAGGTTGTCTGATGGTTCGATGGCACGATAACAGCGTGGTAACGGTTTTATCTAACTGCCACAGTATCAAGCCTATTGGTAATGCAAAACGATGGTCAAATAAAGAAAAAAAATCTATCCTTGTTGATCAACCAAATGTAATATCTCAATATAATCGCTACATGGGAGGTGTAGATCGACTAGACCAGAATATTGCTACTTACCGGATCTCAATCAGGTCAAAGAAGTGGTGGTGGCCGGTGGTCTCTTTCTTACTAAGTGCATCAGTAAACAATGCTTGGATGCTTTACAGACTTTCTCCAAGTTACGCATCACAAAAACTAGATCTTTTGGAATTTACTCGACGAATCGCGAATTGTTACCTTCAACGTGACCGTTCACATCACACACTCCCTTCTCTAGCCACTGGTCAAATTCTACCTGAAGTAAGATTTGATGGTGTACAACACATCATCGAATCCATACCAAAACAACGACGCTGTGGCGAATGTGGAAAAAAGTTAAGAGGCAATGCATGAAATGTCATGTTGCACTACATGTGGACTGTTTCGCACGATATCATTCTAAGTGAACTGGACAGCTCTATATTTATATATAAAACTGAATACGTACATTGTATAACTTTGTTTAACTGTGTATTTTGAATATTTTGACAAAGTAATAACTTTTAAAACATATAACGTCCATTAATACATTTATGTTATTGATATGTATTTTTGGTACTGTATGTGCCCACCGTCCTTTTAAAAGGACTTATATGTATCTCCTAAACTTTAAAAAAAAATTTTTTTTTATATCTATGTTCATTTGACATAAATAATATAACACAAAACAATTTTCATCATTGTTCCTTGACTTTTAGTGGGGTTGGGCATTAACGGGTTAATGATTTGATTGCTAGGGGAACAAAAGAGTGTTTGTGTCTGTTTGTCTTTGCTATCGATGTCTTGTATCTCTTTTGTGATGGTAAAATCACAAAATCCTGACACAACGGGTGATTCTTTATTTCGAGGATCTTGTTAGCTTTTTTATAGATGTTTGTCTCAAACAACTGCCCAAATGGGGTTTGTTTTTTTGCCAATGATTTTACCAGCAGCATTTAGGATTCTATAAAGTTTATTCTTATTTTTAATGCTCAGATTGAAACTTAAAATATGGCAGTTATGAGAGTGATAAAACATAGCCAAGGCTTTTTCGCTAACATTAAAAGAGGACAGTTTTCTTAGTAATCGTAATCTTTGCTGCCCTTTTTTGCTGATATAATCAGTATTTGCAGTAAAATTTAGTTTATTGTCTAGGATAGTACCAAGGTATTTAAAGGTTAACACAATTTCAATAGTCTCTACAGCTACAGAAACAATATCATGTTCCTTCTTTTCCCTACGAAAATCGATTATCATTTCTTTGTTTTTTTTTACATTAAATAATAAAAAATTATCTTGACAGTATTTTTCAATGTGTTCTATTTCTTTGAAATACTCATTTACGTCTGAGGTCTCTGAGAGCAGGGCAAGAAGAGCCGCATCATCAGCGAATTTTGTGAAGGAGCAAAAAGAACTATCGGATTGAAAATCATTGGTGTACAAAATGAACCACAATGGCGATGTCACAGCCCCCTGGGGCGCCCCTGTGTTCATTTGATATAGCATTGTTTACCCTAACCCTCTGAGATCTCTGGGTCAAAAATTCATTACCCCATAGTATTATGTATGGACTAATATTCAACGCTTTCATCCTTTCAATGAGTAAATGAAGTTGTATAATGTTAAAAGCTGATGAGAAATCAATATAGATGGGGAAGGTGAGGCTAGTTGTCACAATTTTCAATATTTTTGGTTTTCACCCATTTAGAATGAATTTATTTTTACCAAACTTCACATGGTGCAACTTACACATTCAGACAACAGAAAGGACAATGCTATAAACGTTACTTTTTTATTCACCAGAGCTATACGTAATCAAAGTGGTTGGGTCAAGGTTGTGACAATTTGCCCCACAACGGGGTAAGTTGACGCATGGCATGGGGTTAGATGTCACAAACAAATAAATATAACAAGGTACAAATAAAAATCACTAAAGCTGTTAAAAATTAGGCCGGACTTTGTTCTGGCAGTATTTCCTTTGCCTGTTTGTGGTGAAAGAATGGCATGAATCTCCTGTTTTGGAACAGTTCCAATGTCAGGTACCACAGGTGTTATACATTTTCTTTCAACTTTGACTCTTTTCTTAGAAATGAGACTTCAATATCTCCATCTTCATCCTCTTCTTTTGTCACTTATCCTACGAGATATATTACACTTTTTTTTGTTAAAAGCCACTAGCAAATAGTCATTGACTCAAATATTAGAAACCTTCCCAAGTTGTATACTCAATGTATCTTCCTCTTCCGCCTCAGGGGGATTGCAATCAGTTTCATCGTCAACAGAAAACTAAGACTCCGTTTCGTCTGTATCACTATCTGCAGACATTATGTTTCTTCTTTTGGAAGTCAGTTCCATATTTTCTTGAACGGAGATACAGTGTAAATTGTTGACGACGTCGTCTTCCTTTTTGCTGTTTTCCATGGTGCTGCCTTACCAAATGGTCTGATGGCAAAGGAGGAGACATTTGGATTACTGGCTTGGATGGGTGGGTCTGAGCAATTGGACAGCTCAACTGATATGCTTTGGTGGTTGACAGAGTCACCGCCCGGTTTGTTGGCACAGTTATCAGGAAAAGATCTATCTGTGGTAAAGGACGTAAGGTACCTGTCCTCTGGAATTGCATTTGGATCAAATGGATAAATACTTGTTGAACGAAAGGCAGATAGAATCTTAAAAGCAGATCTGAATGTTTATTAGCTTTTTGTTGGAAAACTACTATCTACTGTAGATGGCTCGTAAATTTAATTAGACAGTGATTTTGTACTTAGTAAAGTATGTATAAAATGCAAAGACACATTTATTTTCTAATACAAAATCTTAATTTTCAATTATTAGAAAAAATGGGCGCCGCGCAATCCGTTTCTTATAGGGCCCCACAATCTGTATAACCGGCCCTGGTTTGTGTTGTGATACCTAGGATCTTTTGTAGTATCTTGATTCCTTTGCAAGGAGCCTCCTCTCTAGTTCTGCAGTCATCGTCCAAAATACTCAAACACCATTGCTGACTCTTTGGTCCACAAAGGAGGGTTAATACCGCCTACCAAGCAGGCTGTGAGTTTTTCTTTTGTTCTGGCAAAAATCTAAAAAATAGAAATGGAGAGTGGTTTGAGTCCTGGCCCAAGATGATGATGACAAACGTAACAGAATGTGACATTGACCAGGGAGCGTATAAGTCTGATTTTAATGTCGACGAGTGCTATGCGTTTGTCTTTCCAGATTGTTTTGAGTTTTGCAAGTGCTAATGTGGACTGTAGTTCAGGTTTGGTCCCTTCAAAAAGACGACAGTTCCGAGATTGATTAATGCTGCAGAAGGTCTATACGAATCATCAACTCAGCTAGCTCTTCTTTCGTGATGGTTGTTTATTTACATATATAAAGACCCAGAGAGCAGTTTTGGCAGATAAACTTCACTTTCTTACAAGATTCAGTGTCGCCGCCTATGTTGCCTCCGGTTATCTTATCTTATATAATACAGACGTTACTTAAAAAAAAGATGATTACGTCCTACACGTCAAGCATTCAGTCATGCATATTAATCAATGACTTTTCCTGGCTAGCTCAGGCAACCCATTCCATGCTCTAATAGCGCTAGGGAAGAAGGATTATTTGTACTAATTTGTCCTAGCATATGGGATGAGGAATGTGCCTTTATCGTTGTGTCTTTCTGAGTGGTTTTCGCCACTCTTTCTGTCGCCGCTCAGACAAGGTCATGGTCCTCTTCGATTTCTATATCCCCGATAACATAAGGTCATAATCAGTGTCGATCTCTCTTTTTTTGCTAACGCAAGGTCAAAATCCGCGTCGATCTATCTATCCCTACTTACATAAGGTCATAGTTCTTGACCATCTTTCTATCCTTGCTAACATGATGTCATAGGTCATGACGATCTCTCTATTAACACAAGATCAAAGTCCGTCTCTATCCCCGCTAAGACGATAGGCAATATTCTTTGGTAATGATAAATGATAAATCAGTCATCGGTCTTTGTGAAAATCAACTATAATGCTTTGAGACATAAATGTACATGGTACCATTGAGTATGTTAAAAGACGTTCTTTCTTTCACTTAGGCGAAAGTCAACTGTCCCTTCTTTACTGTCTAAACAGTTCGTTCATATCCAGTGATGGATAGTATGCTGTTGCGAACCAAAGACACCTGTGCAGGGCAGAGTTACACCGCTACTACAAATCATCTTTTTAATGTTGATTTTAATAATGTTTCAAATGTTAATTGTGTATAAATTAAACTAGATTTAGCTATTTAGTTTTTCTGTTCAATTTTTTAGTCCAATTGGATTATAATGTAAAATATAAATAATAATGGGTAATATTTAACTTAATGATATAGGAACTAACAAAAACGGAGAAAATGAGGTATCGTATAAGAGTATAATATGCTTAAACATAGAAGGATATTTTAAGGAATCACACGAAGATATTGTAAAGTATACAAAGATCTTGTGAGGTATCATTGTTAGGCGCGTGTAATTATCATACAAGGATATTGAAAGTACTCATACAATGATATTTTAAGTTACCATACAAGGATTTCATAAGGTATCTTATGAGAATATTTTAATGTATCATATAAGGCTATTATAGAATATTATAGATTACATTTCAAGATTTGTTTTAAACACTTGAAAGAAAAACGAATCAAACTGAAAAAAAAAGTATGTTTTCTCTTTAGCCTTAAATAAATTTGAAGGATAGTGTTCCTACAGAATACTATTCAACAGCTACAGCAAAAAAAGTTCTTTATAAGCCTTGGTAGATTTATTCATGAAGGCGGCCTACACAAAGCCATTACCTAAAAAGTACAAACGAAATGTTTCGTCTGTGGGAATAACATTTGAGGAAGTGAAACTTGAAGTGGACAAGATAAAACTTTCTAACTGTAATGTTTACATCGACTCATTAAGATCAGTAATGAGATATCGTCAAAGGAAGTGACCTACATAGCCTCGTTTCTGAAATGCAATCGAAAAGACGTTTTGAAAAATGTAGAAAAACCAATAAGTCACGTGTCTATCCTTTTAATGAAGCAATCAGGTTTAGAAACTAGCTACTGTTTTGCATGTGGATAAAAAATTTTAATTTCTGAAGCTTACTTCTTTGTAACGTACTTTTAAAGATTACTGTCATAGTTTCCACTTATTTGAAGTCAATGATGCTCGCTGATCCTCAACCTGTTTTTGACCATTATAAATTCCCGAAATACGCGTCAAGGCGTTTTTTACTTTTTTCATTACTGTTTTTCTTTAATATGCTGATTAACTGCTCTTAGGGCAGAGGTTGCGAACGGTCGGTTAGAACCATGAATTTAGATATGGTTTGGAATGACTATTTTTTAGTGATCAAGAAATGCCTAAAGGTTTGTACACTATAAAAAAAATCAAAATTTAATAATAATTATAATAATAATAATAATAATCTTTATTGTCCGTAAATAAATTTGTTTTACAATTTGTGCATTACACCAAACAAAACATTAGAACTATAAAAAAACAAAATGTACATTCACACCAGAATCACTCATGATTTACATGTGAAAAGTTTATATCAGATTGTTTCTATTTAACGGGATTTGATTGCCAATAATGATGATGATAATAATAATAACAATAACAACAATGATGTTAATAATAACACACAGATACTTTCAAGGCCCCTAACATTCCTAGGAACATCCTCGTTGCCTGTCAGTGGGCGGTATTGCTGCAGACCTGCCACATCACCAAAAAATTCCTCAGTGGAATCTGATAAAGGGACTACAATGAATTTTGTTTCACTTGAACGAAACTCAACACTGGTAGTGCCAGAGAATGAATACTTGTTCTTTTCTAAAATCATAATAATAATAATCTTTATTATCCGCGAGGTAATTTGTTTAACAATATACCTGATGAGAACAAACATTTGGCAGATATACGTTCATAGTCCAGTTTCTCTTTAGCATTACATGCGAAATTTAAAACAGTAAGTTACATATTGTTCAACAGATTTATTGCCAAAAAAACAAAAAAGTTTGTGTGTCTATTTGTTTTTGAGATCAGTGTCATATATCTTCTTTGTGATGGTCAAATGTCAATATCATGAAGAAGAGGGTGATATGTGTATGCTTCAAATCTTCATAGCTTTCTTAGCAATGTTTTTTCTCAAAATGATGTCCAGGTCTGGTTTGTTTGTGGCCTATGATCTTACTAGCAGCATTGACAATTTTATAAAGTTTATTTTTATTTTTTTATTTTTATTTGAATATTCTCTGAGAAATTATTTGCGAACATTATGAGAGTGTGTGGGAGTGATATTTTATAGCACTGTAACATTAACCTGAATATTGATCATTTATTATTAATTTTCAAAGAAGAGAATTTCTTTTTTATTCATTTCATATAAACCTGCCACTGAATGACTTATAGGAAAATGTAAATGAGTTTAAGCCATCAAACGTGTTCTTCACTTTTCACTTAGAGTATTGTTTTTGTTCCACTCCGGTACAATAATAATGTTTCCATCATTCACAGCACTTAGTAGTTCCATTGGCAACAAGGAGAAACAACTCTCTCGAACCATTAGAACGATTCGTGCCGGATTAGCTGGACTTTGTACGTACGTGGCTGACCTCATAGTAAACATTGACCAGTCTTCATCCTTTAAAAAACTTTTACTACAGACAAGTAAAACTCGCCAGCAAGAGTTGATTACCTCGACGATACCACTGGCTTTGTCTATAGAAGCCAAAAGATCTCTGTCAATTATAAATGTGTTTAATTCTAATTTTTGTTCTAGATCCTCGCGTAGCTCAATACAAGGAAATCGAAAGTCTTCATCTGAATAGCCAATATAAACATCTGACTTATAATCGAATCTGGTATGAAGTTTGAAATTGCCAAAAATTTGTAAGAAAGAAGAAGAATTCGCCCCAACATTGTCTCTAGAGAGATTCTAGATCCGAGAACGCCAATGTGTTTGTCCTTTCACCATCTTTGTTCATGCAGGTGTAGTTTCTATTGTTGTCTAAACTGACTAAAGTTGAATTCAACCATTGAAGAAAAGATAAACCATGGCAACCACAAGAAAGTATGTTTCCATTGAGCATGAATTTCAATCCTCCATTCCTTGAGTGTAAGACGTCTAGCGCCTTAGTAGTGTCCGCTGTAAGAGTAGTAATGACATTATTACTTAAATCTAAAGTTTTAAGATTTGGCGTAGATTTTAAATCAAACGGAATATCCTTGAACTGATTGCCAGATAACTTAAATAGATTAGTTCAGAATTTCGAGCAAACGTTCGTTTGCTTAAAGCATTGAGAGAGTTCTCAGAGAGATCAAGTTCTTTTAGTTTTTTAGTATTCTCAAAGACTCGATCACTTTTGATAGCGAAAAAATTTTTGTCAAGTTGACATTTGGAAACAGCCAAGTTCTCTAAGCCAAAAAAAGTATCTAAAAAGTCTACAGAAAGAACAGAGACATCATTCCCAGACACTATTGCAGTTTTCAGTGATGATAAGCCGTGAACATGACCAGTAAATGTGTGATATCCGCTGTCCGATATATCAGTGTATTGAAGGTTATCAGCGCCTCGAAAGATAACTGTCTTTTCTAACGATAAATCCGGCATCAGTCTTTGAGACACCCAACTATTCAAATACTTAGAGACATAAATATTTATTGTACCATTCAGTATGTCAAAGGTTTTTTTCGTTAAATTGTTTATTTCTCGGGTAAATAATTTTGCTTCGGTAACTGTTATTCCTATTTGTAATGTCCATTTACCATGAAACGACAATTCGTTATAATAAGAATTTCGCAAGTAGTTGTCTTTATGAAGACTGAAGCGTGGAAAAGGGGAGAATGACTGGCACGTTCGCATTGCGTTACCAACAACGGCTGTAGTTAAGTTCTGAAGCAGGGCTAGTGGAAACAACGCAATCGCACTTCCAATTATAGGATTGCTTGATATAAAGATGTTGCGCAGACAACGATCCCATGTGGTACTATTCATAAAGGCGTCAGTAGTTACGTAGTATATATTACATTGTATCATTGTAAACGAGTCTAAACAGATGTCTGTTACATACATCAGGTCTTTTTTAGTGAGATAGCCGTTTCTCATCGGATCGGGCATTTCAAGTGTCGCTGTAATGCCCCGAAACAAAATCTCGGACATTTCTCTTCCCGTAAAGGGCCATAACAAAGCTAAGACTCTTTGCAAGTCTATGACGGTGTAGAACATTTTAAGAACAGTTAGGTTTTTGAAATGTACAAATACTTTGTCATCCATAGATTTTAATAATGACATGCCATTAACAACCAGCTCCTTCAGTCCATTGACATTCTTAAACGATGCCTCAGTAATATACTGTGTTGACCCTGTAATCTCTAGCACTTCCAGATGAGTTAAGTTGAGAAACTCGGGCCCAAAGTAGAGAGTCGGACTAAATGTACCTAGAGCCAGGCTGCGTAGCTGTGTCAATGGCTGCAGCATCAAACCTGGAACATCAACTTTGTCTGCACTAGGACGTTGCGTAAGATCCAAGAACTGCAAATTATTTAATTGTTCAAAAATAGAAGGCGACACCGCATTGAACGAGATATAATTATAATTTAGACGTAAAAATCTCAAGCTGGTTAAACCATCAAATGCAAGAAGATGTATTTCTGAAATGTCATTGTCTGAGAGATCTAAATGCTTTAAATGAATCAAGTGGGAAAATGTGGAATTGGCTAACTTAGTGAGAAGATTGTGGTTCAGAAAGATGATCTCAGTGCTATTTGGAAACCAAGATGAATGTATTACTTGTAAATTCAGATTTGAACAGTCGACAGTCAGACTATATGCAGTACACATAGAATCAACACTGACAGAGGAATCGTTTTCAACAATTGAATTTAGACTATTCTCGACTTCTTTTTATGCACCTCTTCGTGTTGCTCCCATGTACCTAATTAAAACAAAAAATTAGTTGTAAGTTGTACATTTTATTGAATACTAGCCGGAGATTACCTGCGCCTGGGGGCTTAATCTATTTGTTAATAGAGATTTTTTTTTAAAATATATTTTAATGCCCCCCCCCCCTCCGGTAGTGGCAGGGCAGCGGTTCTCAACCTGTTAAGGTCGAAGACACCTTTTAAGGTTATCCACTACGCGGTGACCCCGAACCGTAGAAATCATAAGCCTATAGAACTTTTTCTTTCATATTGTTCTAAAACAGTTCACGTAATGTAAATGTGCTGCATTGCCAAAGTTTCATCATGAAACAATAGTCTTTATAGACTTGAAATAAGGAGTTCTCATTATGATTAAATTATAAAAATAAAAAGTAAAGTTCCCCTTTCAGACTTTGCGATCTATAGGGTGGATGATGTAAAGATAAACTTTCTGAAGGTGTCACGTGGCCAGCACAACGACCAACCTCCTTTAATTTTCCGCAACTATTGTCAGGTACCCATTAGAACAGGGGTACACTCAGAGACGCCAAAAAATCGCGAAATTAAAAAAAACAGTCTTCAAAGGATTCGAACCCGGGATCTCCGGTTCGGAAGCTAAGCGCTTTACCGCCCAGCTACAACGACCTAAAATAACTTATAAATAAAGAAAATTGTATCTTTTAACATGCATTTATTTACTATTCTACTTCTTATTATTTGATGTTGGATACTCGTGTGACCATTTCAATAAAATAATAATAACAAGCATCGCCCATTATATACAGTACCGCAATCCACATTTTCAATGGTCTTAGGCTACCCCTGATAAATCGTCATTCGATCCCCAAGAGGGTATCGTCCACAGGCTGAGAACCCCTGTTGTAACGACAGTAAATATATATCACAGTCTCCGTCATAATCTAAAGAATGTTTATGCCAATTTTTAAAAATCGAGATTGGTCAAACAGTTTTAATTTCTATGCGAGAGATACATATATACATACATACATACATTCATATTTTACGCCTTACTTTCAATTATACATATATATATATTATATATATATTGTTACGTATTTCTGAATCTTCTGGCTAAATGTACTAGTAGGCACACAAATAAAAATACTGTAAAGAACTTGACGACTAAACTTTCAGCTTCATATAACTTTATTGACTATTAACTCTAACAATTTGTTACTGTAACATGTAGCGTAGAAGACTGTACAATATCTGTCAGTTTACAGTTAGCTATACTTCGTTGCAATTCATCTCTTCTCAACTTGCATCCAGCCGTATTCCACAGAACAGACCAACGACACACTTTCCAGTGTCGCTCCAGGTCTCCCAAAGCTGAACCAAGTCGTATTCAAGTCTACCGAATCAGAGCCGCACACGTCTTACATCGACTGTATCGACTGTAACGGCTCAAGTCCACTGTAGTTCACTGTATAGACTTTAACGACAGTAGTCCACTCCAGTTAACTCTACCCTAGTTAACTTGCATCGAGTCGTACACATCTTTCCTCTACTGTCTCGCACAGTAGACAACAGTACCGACGACTCACTCACGACTGACTTTTACATTAACTCTCTGGCTTATGTAGAGTCCCTAATCACTTGTCCTAAGTTACACAAACACTGCTAGTATCATCTGAAACAACACGTGAGGAAACGTCACATCCTGTCTTTGTTTATACATGTAGATTCCAGAAAACATCGGCTGCAGTGTCATCTTGCCGGGGTCACAAGTTGTGACCTCTATCTGTCACTGGACATTGCTAGTACCTTCTGGAATAACACGTAAGGACACGTCACATCCTGTCTCTGTTTATACATGTACATTCCAGAGAACACCCGCTGCTGTGTTATCTCGTCGGGGTCACACGTTAACCTCTTCCTGTCACTGCTCATTTGTAACACTATATATATATATATAAATTCTTTTATAATTATCATTTTCTAAATTTTATAAATAAATTAAATATTTTAAAACGAAGATCAGTGTAACTCTAACATCTGACAGGCGACACATTTTTTTTTTACAAATCTTTTATAAACTTACATTGTCTGTATATAAAAAAAAACAGTAAAGTTCTTCTTTCAGACCTTGCTATGTATAGAGCAGAGGATGTTAAGGTCATCTGTTAACGATTAACGAGCAGGGTGTCATGTGGCCACCACAACGACCAGCCTCCTTTACTTTGCCCAACTAAAGTCAGGCACGCATTAGAGTTGGGTGGACCTAAAAACTCAAAATTCCAATCTTCACCAAGATTTGAACAGGTAACCCAGGTGGAGTCAAAAGTAATAGAAAGCATTTATCTAGAATCTACCAGATTACTAGATGGTGCTATAGATACTTTTATGCACAGAATGCACGACGTGAGGCTATATGAAATGAGATTGACAATTGCTCATTATCTCGCCAATAAACAACGTTGTCATACATCTAAAGAGTCCTAATGACTATTTTTGGTTAATTTTACTTATATAACCAATTTGAATTTAGACTTGTATATTTATTTAGTAATTTATCTCATGTCATGATTATGAGTGTCAAAATACAGGCGCCCCTAAAAAGGTCAAATCCCCACACCACCAAATCCCTAGCTACGCAACTGCCCCTAAAGCAGAATTTATATTAGCCAGATTTTGTGAGAATGTGAAATGTTAAATCTGGGTCTGTAGAGTTTGTGTTGGTTAGAAGATTGCCTGAGAATTTCTGTTCGCGAATTATTACATAAGTTGAGTTCCTTTAAACAGATTTACAGATAAAGCCACAAGATTGAAGTAACACTGAATATAACAAGTCAACTGCCGTAGATCAAATACTAATGTTTAATTTAGAACGGGAATGGTCTAGTCTTAGTCACTATAAGGTTAAAGATGTGACTCCAATGAAAGTCTAGCGTTAACTGTCTATTTATCTTTATCTAAGCTACCGTCTCGATTTCAATTAATGTTGTCATAATTGTGCGTTCACTAGAAGTCAGCTAAAGGGCGTCTCCACAAAAGCATTAATGGCCCCTACTGTATAATGCCGGACCTCCATGAAGTCTATGATCTTAAGCGGTCACAGCATAATAAGTAAAGGCAGCCTTAGGGAGTGGCAAATGGAGGCAACCACTCCAGTCCTCGCAGCTTAGGGTGGCCCCACGATAAAGAGAATCTTTTATCACCGCTAGAAAAGAGAATCTCTTATCACCGCTAGAAAAGAGAATCTGTTATCACCGCTAGAAAAGGGAATCTTTTATCACCGCTAGAAAAGAGAATCTCTTATCACCGCTAGAATAGAGAATCTGTTATCACCGCTAGAAAAGAGAATCTCTTATCACCGCTAGAAAAGAGAATCTTTTATCACCGCTAGAAAAGAGAATCTCTTATCACCGCTAGAAAAGAGATTCTTTTATCACCGCTAGAAAAGAGAATCTCTTATCACCGCTAGAAAAGAGATTCTTTTATCACCGCTAGAAAAGAGAATCTTTTATCACCGCTAGAAAAAGAGAATCTTTTATCACCGCTAGCCCTATCCCAAAAATACTCGTGTCGTGGGCCAGAAATGACGCTACCCCAGGTCTCTGCACACTACCTTAAAATAAGCTCTGAGAAAAGATTTCAGAAACAATGGAATTGATAGTCGAAAGGAAAAACAAAGTCGAAAAATCTTAGATTCAAATTTTCTTCAATGATTCATACACAGTAACTGAAAAGCAATGAAGAGCACATCAAACTAATCTTAACAATTTATTGGTCATTTATCTTTTCAGCGGCCCCCGAAAGGGGAAAAGACGCTATTAGTTTTGTGCGATATGTCTGTCCGTTTGTCCCGTTTAGATCTAGAAAAGATATTAAAAATCCGACATCACAATATTTTAGACCATTCAAAGTTCTGATGCAACGGCTCCTATTTTTTTCTTAAAGCGAAAAATCTCATTTTTAAAATGAGTTATGCAAGCAGTTTTTTAAAGAGAAAAAGCTAATTTGAATGCATTATAAGCTAGACCTAAATTAAAACGAATAGTAATCTTGTAAACATCATTTTCGTGAATGTGTTATCAATGGGACACATTTCTACATTATATTTTTTGACCATTGCAATTAGAGATTGAGCATTTTCAAAACAATAACATCAATTAAAAGACTTCAGTTAGGCCAGGAAAGGCGCGGTAAAGCGCTTGGCTTCCGAACCGGGGGCTCCGGGTTCGAATCCTGGTGAAGACTGGGATTTTCTACTTTGGAATCCTTAGGCGCCTCTGAGTCTACCCATCTCCAATGGGTACCTGATATTAGTTGGGGAAAAGTAAAGGCGATTGGTCGTTGTGCTGGCTACATGACACCCTCGTTAACCGTAGGCCACAAAAACATAAACTTTACATCATCTGCCCTATAGACCACAAGGTCTGAAAGGAGAACTAGTTAGGGCAGTTCACATCTAACTTTGCAATCACTTGCACCTATCCTTTGATCAGCTGTACTGTTGGGGCACTACACAAGATCTGTCAACCTTCTTTCTTCATTCTTATCTCTCATTTGTCTATAATTTCATTTGGATGTTCTTTCTGAAAATATTGAAGCCTGCCTGGGTGGACCACTTCTGGGGCCAATTTTGAGTTTATGTTTCCACACAAACTATCTTTGTAATCTTGTTTTCTTTGATTTTTTTTTGATAACTTTAAATAGGTAGCTCTTGAACTAGCTTTTTTTTTTGTTGCTGTAACCGATAATCAGCAAATAGGAAGTTTTGATAGCTATTTAATTAAGAAGGTAGATCTTTAAAAGTCATTTGTTAGTACATGAAAATGAAATTTCTAACCGCTTTCGCTTGTAGCCTAAACTAGTTATTATTTTTTTTGTGTGTGGTAAATATGATCTTTTAATAAAGCGACGTTGTCATTGTTTAGAATAGAGAATTCATCGTCAAAACGAAATCGAGTTAAAAAAATAGAAAAGTCGCATTCCATTTTTATATTTGTCTTATTTTATCTTATAAAATACAGACGTTACTTCAAAAAAAAAAAAAAAGATGATTACGTTCTACGCGTCATGCATCTAGTCATACATGTTAACCATTGACTTCAATTCCGCCATGACATTATCCCCTTGCTCTAATAGCACTAGGGAAGAAGTTGTACTTGTATAGATTTGTCCTAGCATATGGATGGAGGAATGTGCCTTTATCTTAGATTCTTTTTGATTATCTTATAAGGCCTTGTGTATGTATTTGAAAATTATGACTCTATGTTTTTCGTATAAATGTTATTTAACTTTAAAGTCTTCTATCCTGAAGGATTTCTAAATTTAATGATTTTACCAAATGAGAATATTCTTTTTTATGACTTAAAAACATGACGTCATATTTAATAATAATCTATAAGTAGATAACCCTTGTCGAAGTTGAATGAAATACGAACATATTTATTACAAAGTTTTTTTATGATGTCATAAAATTTTTTTAATGCTTATACTTTTTTCTAAGATCCTATCGTAATAAGTGTGAAAGCTGACGGTAGTGCGCTGCGCTGTCCAGAGGCTAAGTACGCTTGAACGTGGCTTGGCGTGGCTACCTATGAAAACGGCTTGTGGTTCGACACCCGATTCGAGGCAGCACGGAAAAACCTTCACCCAGATACCTACCCACCCACTGGTCCACAAAAGAGATTGGACCATAGCGCTCTGAGCATGCTAAAAGCATGAAAGTAGCGCTATATAAAAAAGGCATAATTTAATTTTTTTAATTTAACTACTACAGAAAAAAAAGGATGTTGAAAAAAATTATTCTTTCTATAAAATTAATGAGCTAGAAAAAGAAAAACAAAATAAAGAATCTGAGGGTGTCTACTGTTCTATTTAGTTTTTATAGAAATGTCATTTCCTGGTACTTTTTAAGACTTATAACTTTAATAAGTTAGAACGTGAATTGACTAGAAGAAGACAAGTAAGCCTGCCTTCTTAGCATGTGACACATATATAGACTTAGTGTGTATCGAAGACCAGAATAAACTGCTATTCCAATATTTTAGAAGTTCTCAAACATTTTGGACCTGGAGACCCCTTTATGTAGTGAAAATTTGCCCACGGATCCAAAATGAAAAACAATTACATAGATGCATATTATATAAGTAAAAAATATATATTTAAAAAAGCGAACAACATTTTGTTGAAGGAGTTTTTATTGACATTATAACTTCTGTTAAAATATAAAAAAAAATGACTTGCATGAGGTTCATGAGATTTTCTGAGTGTATTTATTCCAGGCTGAAAGAACACAAAGTTCGAGTCGGTTTATTTAATTTGTGATGAGGCTCTTTACGGCAATGTTTTGTCAGGTAAAAAAAAATAATTTTGCAAAATTTCAGCTTGATCCAAGATTGGTTTCGGAGAAATAACTTTACCAGACAGACAGACTGACAGACAGGGTTGATATACGCTTAGTAATTATGGATGAATTGCGATCATTGCGGTGTAGATTATGCTAACAGAAAAATAAAGTAAATAAATGTCTTTTGTTTTTAAAATAAAAAATAAGTGCACTATTTCACTGGACTGCGTACATTCATTTGCGAACTGCATATTTTGCGACATTTGATGCAGAAGAAGCCGTTGTTCGTATGGAGTCTATTTTACTTTGGTTTAATTGTCACTGACTTGTTTTTTGATTGGGTATTAAATGCGTGTCACGCGACCTTCAATCAGAGCTCTCCAGCTGTCTTGCCAGATGCCATGTGATGCCAGCAGCTTGCATTGTCTGTAGGGGGCACCTCTGTTACGCGGTCCTCCTTTCATCTTACTGTACCAGAACTTATTTTGTATCTGTTCATCCCCCATACACTGTGACCAATAGTAACCAATAGTGACCTTGAATAGATAATTGTAACTGAAATGTGTCTAGACATTTAAAGCAAACTTTCATTATCAGACTTAACCATGATAGTGTCAGCTGAGATAATAATTAATTTTTTTTTCATGAATAATTATATTTGATATTATTCTTGCGGTTGTGTTCAATGTTTAATGTACTAGTTCTTGTTTTATTCCTATTTATTTTAGAACTTCCAAATAGACCTTTAGATACGAAAACTGTTTACCTCGATACCCTTAACTTATGCAGATGTTTTATGGAATGGTAGAGCACCATCGTAACAACAGTCCAAAGAGCTTACTGCACCACCCATGTTTAAGCTAAAGTTTACAAACAGGTTAAAATTTTTAAATTTTAGTTTTCATATTGTTATATTTGATCTGTTAGGTTGATAAACACACTGGGCATTATAGAGGACTTGCTTATTTTAATTGTATAGCGGTTCTTCATATTTCAATAAGTGGAAAATATACTTATAATTTGTTAAAGCCTCTGACAGTCCTGATCAATATTGCAAGTTAATTATGTCAAAATGTGTTGTTATGCCATCAAACATTTTCGTTTGCGGACGAAGGACCATCGGATGCCATGTCTTACAGTTGACTACTTGATGGCCTAAAACCAAATTCTTAAATAATTGGGATCCTAATACTTGCTCGATGATTAATATGTAGGAAATGTGAAAAGTACCCTTTGCGATTTAAAAGTGAGATGATGCAAAGTTAATTTTTACTATGGCCGTCGATTCCTTCGGGTGTCATTCGGCCAGTGCTCTATGTCTAAGTAATTGAGTTTAGTTACACCTCAGTGGTGCATGACAATGGGGAATTTTCCATACCTTCAATATTCATTGACCATTAGCAACTGTGTTGGGGCCACATAGACCCTGCTCGATGACAGTTAAACAAAGAAATAGATGACCTTAACATTATCAGTCCCATAGACCGCATGGTCTAAAAGGGAACTTTACATTGGAGGCGCGTGGTAAAGCCTTTGGATGCCAAATCGGGGGACCCAAGTACAAATCTTTGTGAAGACTAAGATTTTAATTTCAGGATGCTCGGGTGGGGTGTCTGAGTTCACCCATCCTGACATAAGTTGGAAAATAAAGGCGGTTGGTCATTTTCCTGGTTACATGACACCCTTGTTAGACTCGGGCCACAGAAACAGATAACCTTTACATCATATGCCATATAGATCCCAAAGGGTACTTTCTATCACACGCACGAATCATTTGTATGAGTGAGTGCTTGAAATTTTAATTTATAGTAACTTGAAAATGAAATATTATAATTATTAACTTTCACAGTAAAGTTTTAAAGATGTTGCTCTCAGTTGATGTTTATTTGTTAAAGCTGTTTCTTATAGACTTATTGAGACATGTAAAACTGACTTTAAGCCATCAAACGTGTTCTCAACTTTTCACTTAGAATGTAGTTTATTTTCCACTCAGAAACCACTAAAATATTTTCATCATTAACGACACTTAACAGTTCTGTGGGAAGCAAAGAGACGCAACTCGTGTGAACCATTAGAACGATTCGTGCCGGATTAGCTAGACTTTGTGCGTACATGGCTGACCTCATTGTAAACATTGACCAGTCCTCGTCCTTTAAAAAACTTTTACTACAGACAAGTAAAACTCTCCAACACGAGTTGATTGCATTCACGATACCACTAGCTTTGTCCAAAGAAGCCAAAAGATCTCTGTCAATTATAAAAGTGCTCAATTTCAAATTTCTTTCTATATGTTCGCGTAGTTCAATGCAAGGAAATCGATATTCGTCATCTGAATAGCCAATATAAACATCAGTCTTATAATCGAATCTGGTGTGAAGTTTGAAATTGCCGAAAATTTGTAAGAAATACGAAACAAGAAAGTTTTTATTCCTTATCATCAGAAATATTAAGACTACGCCAATAACATAAAGACATAATGTAATTATTGCAATGTAAAAGAAGAATTCGCCCCAACATTGTCTCCAGAGAGATTCTAGATCAGAGAACGCCAATGTGTTTGTCCTTTCACCATCTTTGTTCATGCAGGTGTAGTTTCTATTGTTGTCTAAACTAACTAAAGTTGAATTCAACCATTGAAGAAACGATAAATCATGGCAACCACAAGAAAGTGTGTTTCCATTGAGCATGAGCTGAAATCGTCCGTTTCTTGAATTTAATAAATCCACAGCCGTAGTAGTTTCCATTGTGAGAGTAGTGATAATATTTTGACTTAAATCTAACAGTGTAAGATTTGGTGTAAATTTTAAATTAAACGGAATGTCTTTGAACTGATTGTCAGACAAGCCTAGATATTTTAATTCTGGATTTCGAAAAAAAGTTTTATCGCTAAGTGAATTTAGCGAATTACTAGATAAGTCAAGTTCTTTTAATTTTGTGGTATTCTCAAAGACTCGATCACTTTTGATAGCGAAAAAATCTCTATTTAGTTGACAATCCGAGAGTGACAAACTCTCTAATGCATAGAGCTGATCAAAGAAATAGTCAGCAAGAAGAGAGACGTTATTTCCTGACATTATTAAAGTTTTCAATGACGGTATACCTTGGAAATGTCCAATAAACGTGTTGAATCCGCTATCGGTTATATCCACATATTGTAAGTTATCAGCTCCACGAAAGATGACGTCATTATCTAATATATAATTGGGTATCAATCGTTGTAATTTCGAGCTTTGTAAACCTTTGGGCAAGTGGATATAAAATGTATGATTAAACATATAAAATGATTTGCTCATGTCTGCTTGTGTTTGTTGTATTCGATCATTACTTTTGGTAAATGTTGTATCTGGTTTGCTTGCTCTTTCATCATAAGTAGACAGATGGTCAGTGGAAAGATGGTCAGTGGAAAGATGGTCAGTGGAAAGATGCTCAGAGAAAGTAAAACGAGGAAAAGGGGGAAATAGTTGACATACTCGCAATGCGTTGCCAACAAAAATTGTTGCAAGGTTCTCAATCAAACCAAGTGGGAGTAGAGCAAATGGACTTCCGATTAAAGGGTTCTCAGAGACCTCAACGTGACGCAGACAACGATTCATTGTAGTCCTGTTAATAAATGCGTCCGTGGTTATGTAAAAAATGTCACATTTTATTATAGAAAACGAGCTCAAACATATTTCTGTCAGATACTTGAAGTCTTTTTTAGTGAGAAAACCATCAACCATTGGGTTAGGCATTCTTATTGTTGTGGTGACACCTTTAAAATAAATCTCAGACATATTTCTGCCCTTAAACGGCCACAGCAAAGGTAAAACCTTTTGTAAACTAATTACAACAAATGTCATTTTCAGACTTGTAAGTTGGTTTAAATGTACAAATGCCTTATCGTCCATAGAATTTATAAAATTCATGTCTCTGAATATGAGTTCCTTCAAACCGTTGACATTCTCAAACGATGTGTTAGTTATATTTTGCGCTGACCCAGAAATCTCTAACACTTCCAGGTTTGTTAAGTTTCGAAACTCTGGTTCAAAATAGAGAGTATACTTCACTGTACTGATGGAAAGATTCCGTAGCTGTGTCATTGATTGCAACATCGAAGCTGGAACATCATATTTTTGCGTACCGGGTCTTTGTATCAGATTCAACGTCTCCAAATTTGTTAACGGTTTGAAAATATCCACTACAACTGTGTCGAAGGAGATTTCATTATCGCATAGACTTAAATATTTCAACGCTATCAAACCTTCAAAGGCATGATGCTCAATCTGGGATATCTTGTTGTTTGAAATATCCAAATGAATTAAATGTATTAAATGTTTAAATGTTGTATTGAGCAATTGACTAATAATGTTGTCATTCAAAAATATAACCTCTGTACTTTTAGGAAACCATGAGGAATTTATTTGCTCTAACTGTAGATTTGCACAGTTAACAGTCAGCTGGTAGTCTATACACTTTGAATAAGAATTTCCATCCAAAATATTTGTCGGTGATTTCTCATTGTTCTCTTGTCCATTTGACTGAGACCTTCCACCTATACAAAATAATAATTGTCGTTGTATAAGAATTGTACGTTATTTATCAATACAATTTGTAACTTTTATGTATGTTCTGTAAAATGTTGTAAAAAGTTTTACTTGTTTCGGATGTTTCTTCTTTCTAGTCCAAGACAACGGGGGATGGGAACGGGCAGGGTTTGAAACCGGATCCATCGATAAATCCTAATGAGAGTCCAGCGCGCATATCCGATATTTAGCGGTATACCGACCTATCTCGCACTCCAGCCCCCCCCCCCCCCCCCCCATTAAGGTTGAAAGGAAGATGCTGCACATACCTTCTATAAGCTCTATATCGGAAACACAGACAGCACTTAATGTCAACAAAAATCAAAGACATATTAAAATGGATTTTTACTAAACTTATATCAAACTACTCTGTCTGTATGCCTGTCTGGTAAAAAGTTTGTTCACGATATATCTCCGACATTCAATCTCGGATCATGCTGATATTTTGCACACTTATTTCTTTTACCTGACAACACACAAATCATTTTTTTTAAATTAGTCAATTATTTTATTGTTAATTCATTATTTTGTTTCGTATCTTGAACAAGGGAAAGAAATTGTACTACTGAAGTGGTGATATAAGCTGAATTATTCCCCTTTATAGGTCGCCGATTTAAAGTAAGTTTGATGCAAACAATAGATAACTTTACAATCTTCTATTTTTATAAGCATCTCCCTGGCCAAGAGTTCAAATTCAGGTTTTTGAATATTTCTTTTAAAAAGAAACTTTCATCCAGATATTGCTTTCTTTCTTCCTCCCTTGCCAATGTTTCCAACTGGTCCCAGACAAGTGATAGGATCCTACCGAGAAAGCTAAAAGCACGAAGTAACTCTATACAAAACTTTGGTAAAACTATTTCTAATCGCACAGATCTATTGTTATGGGTCTAGATCAGGGGTTCTCAACCTGTGGGTCGCGACCCCTTGGGGGTCGATTGACAATTTGTCAGGGCTTATGTCCATCGAAACTATGGAATTTTTTTTTTGTCCATTCTAACATGTAACATGTTGATGGAATGTTATATTTGTATGAAGAGTTGTGCCCATGTACAGGGGAAACTACTCTAGTAATCAGGATGGCTGATTAAACCGGTTTGTTGTTTACCTGAGATTGTTCTTATGTCAAGTGTATCTATATTTGAGTGTCCATCGTAACATGGTGGCAGCGGTTTACACATCTAATAAAGGTAAACGATAACCTAGAATATCTTGAGGAAAATATAAGAAAGCAGTAGCTAAAATGGCAACTGCTAACAGATATTTCCCAGTACCGCAACCGCTATTGCAAACAGGCAATATGGCGGCCAATTGGAAACGATTCAGAAGAGACTGGGATAACTATGAAAAGGCCACGAAACTCACAACAGAGACAGAAGACATACGTGTAGCAACACTAATGACCATAATTGGAAGTGAGGCTGCAGACGTGTTTGATTCATTTGGAAAAGGGCATGAGACAAAAATAAATGAAATTTTAAAGAGTTTTGAAGAGTTCTATGTTGGGAGAACCAACGAAACATATGAGAGATATGTCTTCAATACGAGAAGACAAGAAGAGGACGAGAACATTGACTCATACATAACTGCCCTGAAGAAACTGGCAAGCAGCTGCAATTTTGATAAACTAGAAGAGAGTCTGATTAGGGACCGAATTATCTTAGGGGTTAGAAGTGAACACTTAAAGATGAAATTGTTGCAAGATGATAAACTAACCCTACAGAAATGCATAGATGTATGTAGGATATATGAAAGATCACAAAGGCAAATGAAAGATATCAGAGAAGGAAGAAATGAACCTTTGGACAAACCAATAGTTGAAAGAATCTCAACATCTAAGTCAGGTCCAAAATACAGAAAGGAATATCAACAGAGTGACAAGGGGCCAAGACAAAGTAAAACTTGTAAATTTTGCAAGGGCACCCATGAATACGTAAAGGAAAAATGTCCGGCCTGGGGAAAATCATGTCACATTTGTGGAGGCAGGAATCATTTCGCCTCAGTCTGCAAAAAGAAAATATATAGCATTACTCAAGCAAAGACACAGAGCAATATAGAATCAGACACAGAAGAAGAAGAAGTTACACCCCAAGCTGAATGGGTAATGGCAATGAATGGCCCCAAAAAGCATAGGATGACGGCCGTCATGATGATCAACAACCAAAGAGTCAGATTTCAAGTGGACAGTGCCGCCGACGTCAATACCATAAACGAAAAATATGTGTGCCCAGACCAGATAGTACCGACGTCCCAGAGATTAACCATGTGGAATAAGACGGTAATGGAGCCAAAAGGAAAAGCTACGTTGGTAACCACCAATCTAAAGACCAATGAGAAATTCAATGTAGAGTATGTGGTAGTACCAAATGATCTAACATGCCTGCTAGGATTATCAACACTGAGAAAGATGGAGCTCATTCACATTAATGAAGACCGATTTATTGCTAAAGTGGAAGCCACAGGAAGCAAACATCAAAACATTGACGCACTTGGTGACTTAGGCGTGGCTACATTGAAAATAGACAAGACAGTGAAGCCCAAAGTCCTACCATGTAGAAGAATTCCCATAGCATTAAAAGAGAAAGTCAGAGCCGAACTAAACTCTTTAGTTCAACGAGGAATTCTGGAAAGAATAATTGAGCCCACAGAGTGGGTTAGTCAAATGGCATTGGTAGAGAAATCAGACGGCAGTATCAGAATCTGTATTGATCCTCAACCCTTGAACAAGGCACTACTGAGGGAGCACTACAACCTAACAACACTAGAAGACATTTTGGCTGAAATGGGTAACGCCAAGATATTTAGCAAAGTCGACATCCAGGAAGCTTTTTGGCATATCAAACTAGACCCGGACTCATCAGGTCTCACTGCAATGGCGACCCCATTCGGTAGATACAAATGGAATAGACTTCCTTTTGGTCTCAAAGTAAGCTCGGAAGTCTTTCAAAGACATTTGAATGATGCGTTGGAGGGACTAACTGGATGTTTTAACGTGGTAGATGATATAATGGTAATTGGAAAGGGGGACACAGTAGAAGAGGCTCGCAAAAATCATGACGAAAACCTATCAAAATTACTCAATAGGCTAAAGGAAAAGAACATCAGACTAAATGAAAAGAAATCAGCATTCCGAAAATCAGAAATTGTGTTTTTGGGACACATTATTTCCCAGTCAGGAATAAAACCAGACCCAAACAAGGTGAGAGCCATAACAAATCTAAAAACCCCTGAAGACATTACATCGGTTCGTAGATTTTGTGGAATGATACAATATCTATCAAGATTCATCCCAAGTCTCTCAGCAGATCTACAACCAATAACAGAACTGACAAAGAAACACAAGCTATTTATGTGGTCGAATGACTGCGAGAAAGCATTTAATAGTGTCAAACAGAAGATATCCAATCATGGAACCCTAAGTTATTTCGACCCGGAGAAGAAAGTAACTATTCAGGCGGACAGCAGTCAAAATGGCCTAGGAGCTGTACTACTACAAGATGACAAACCCATAGCATACACATCAAGATCACTCACAGAGCCTCAGAAAAAGTGGGCTCAAATCGAAAAGGAACTCTTAGCTGTAGTAGTAGCTCTAGAAAAATTCGACCAGTACACGTACGGCAGAACAATAATAATACAGAATGATCATAAACCTTTGGAAAATATACTCAATAAACCCCTCAGTTGTGCACCTAAAAGGCTTCAAAGCTTAATGATGCGCTTGTACCGATACGATGTTCAGTACCAGTATACCAAAGGAAACAGATTACAGATTGCTGACACGCTAAGCAGAGACCCTTTGCCAGAACAGGAAGATTTTCCTGACACTTCTATCAACACTGTAGGACTGGCCCTCCCAGATATAATGTTAGATAAAGTTAAAGATGCAGTCAAAGTGGACAATGAGATGCAGATGTTGAAACAGTACATACTGAACGGTTGGCCAGACAAGCATCATATTGTACCAGAACTCAAACAGTATTGGTCACTTGCAGATGTACTGACCTATGAGGATGGCCTTCTAATGAAAGGGGAGAGAATAATTATCCCAAGAGCATTAAGAAAAGAAGTTGAGACCAAACTACATGCAGCACATTTAGGGTATGATGCCATGATGAGAAGAGCAAGGGACGCAGTTTTCTGGCCGGGAATAGCGGCAAGAATAAAAGAAATAGCTAATGCATGCCAACCTTGTCAGCAAAGTAAACCTGCAAACCAGAAAGAAAGCTTAATACAACATAATGAGGGTTCAAATCCCTGGGACAAAGTTGGAATAGATTTGTTCCAAATATTTGACCAACAATACCTTGCCATAGTTGACTACTATTCAAATTTTATTGAAGTAGAACATTTGCACACGACAACAAGTCAAGTCGTTATAAGAAAACTAAAAAACTTGTTTGCAAGATATGGTGTCCCCAAAGTTTGTATCAGTGATTTTGGACCTCAGTTTTCATCTGCTGAATTCACCGCATTCATGAAAGCATGGGGTGTCCACCATTTAAAATCTTCACCAGGACACCATCAGTCAAACGGCAAGGCAGAGGCAGCAGTGAAAATATTAAAGAATCTGATGAAAAAATCCAAAGAAAGTAAATCAGATGCCTATGAAGCCCTATTAGAGTTTAGAAATACACCCAGGCAAGATACCAACTTAAGTCCGGCTCAGATGCTCTTTGGAAGGGCAACAAGAACGTTATTGCCAAGAAGAGAGCATCCTGTAAGAATGTCACAACAAGAAGCCACAGCCAGACGAGAGAAGCGACAGCAAAGTATCAGAAAACACTACAACAAAACAGCTCGTGACATGAAGCTTATAAACGTCGGACAGAAAGTCTTCTATCAATCGCCAAACGATACTACCTGGAGACAAGGCAGAGTATGTCGGAAAGTGAACGAACGTGCCTACATTATAGAAGGGGACAATGGTTTCATGTACCAAAGAAATAGAAGACACCTACGACCTGACACCACTAACAACATAGACTTTTCTCCTGATAGAGAAAGTAATTGTACGGACATTTTCCCAGACGCAGAGAATGAGTGTATGAACAATCCGCCCAACGCCGAAAACACTCACCAGTACTCTCTGCGACCTAGGGCCACTCTCCTGAAACCTTCAAGATATGGAGACTATGTTTAAGAACTATATATATGAACGGTTGTAAATAGTTTTGTTGATCTGATTGTAGGTATTTAATTTGAAACATATTTACGGTTGTAAATAGTTTTGTCAAGTTGATTGTATAATTTTTTTTTTTTCGTTATATTTTTTTTTTTTTTCAACTTTCCCTTTTTTTTTTAAATTTTTTTTGGGAGGAGAGGGGATGTTGATGGAATGTTATATTTGTATGAAGAGTTGTGCCCATGTACAGGGGAAACTACTCTAGTAATCAAGATGGCTGATTAAACCGGTTTGTTGTTTACCTGAGATTGTTCTTATGTCAAGTGTATCTATATTTGAGTGTCCATTGTCACATACTAAGTTGTATCAGTGGAATATACTAAATATATTGTTGTTCAGGGATAGATGTTGAAGACAACTGAATCAGAATTGATTTCGAACATTTTAATTATCCAGCAGCTATATTAGAATAAGTTTAAATTAATGCAAATGAATGAATGACGTATCGCTACTTCTGGACGATCGTCTATTTGATTCGGATTCATTCTCACGATAAGATGTTAATGAACATGTGTCGCTATATTGTAAGGCCTGATGTATATTAGTAATAGATTAACTAAACGATGTACGTTTTAGAAAAGGTTGAATACAGCATCCATAAATTTTAATTTTAATACGTAAACTCTGTTTAGAAATCCATAACGCATTGGACAACATGAACCTTGGATGAACTCCAAATGGTAGCAGGGGAGGAAAGCATGGACTTCCATTAGTGCTCTGGTAAGAAACTTTAGTTGAACGTAGTGCCTCCAAGCTCTCATGGAGTTCACTGACCATTCAGTTGTCTCCCCGCAGCTCTTGGACACTCTTGTAAGATATGTATCACTGTTTCCTCTGCCTGCCCCATTAGTTGAAGCAGATAAAAAAAACAACAGTATGTCATTTGTAAAGGAAATAATATTGACGATGCTTCCAACTGTATGTGCATTCTATGAGGGAAATGACTGGCAAACAGATAAAATGAAAATTTCTGTGAAAGAACATTTGCGCATGAATGTAGACAAAATTTCCTCCTACTTTCCAAATTTACTCAACATCCCATTTGCACTTGCCAGAAATCCAGTGAAAGTCAAAGATTTGTAGGAGACTGAAATAGTTTAACAGTGAAACATTTCTTTTTAATTACACAAATCTGGATCAAGTGTTGCAGTCATGTTGCCATGTGTCTGTGTTACACTTTCTTCTTCCAATTGCAATAATATATTGTTTCTGGAAACAGCCTGTTTGTTCTCAAGTTTAAATACAGAAAATTGCCACATGTGTGGAATGTGAATAGGAAATACAATTGTACATAAATACACATCCTAAAGAAATGATTTCATTTATTTGTTATTGGATAATTAGGCATCCAATTATAATTTTCTAGCATCATACTTTAAAACCAAAAAAATTTCTGATGGGGGTCGCGAATAAGTGATGAACTGTAAAAAGGGTCGCCGAGCTAATAAGGTTGAGAACCGCTGGTCTAGATCTATCCTTCACTGTATTACAGAACTGGTCCAAACAAATTGATACAATAACTATTCGTATAAGCTTTTTGAAAAGTATCCTTGTAAATGTTTATTTACTTTGTTTCCGAATTTTAAATTTATGAAAATGAAATTAAAATAAAAATGGTTTAAAACTATTTGAACCCAAAATAGAATAAATATTTATATAAATGAAAATCGAACCTGTTTTTGTATGCAGTATTGATTGAGTTCTTCCATCTGTAAGTTGTTTCGCATCGTATTGATCTTTTTTTGAATAACTTACAATGTAATAACTGTTGCATAGAATAGTCCACACAATGACAAGAACGAATTTAAAAACAATTGCCATTATTGAACATCTATTGTCACTTAAGAAACACTAAGTGTACAGTCTGATCATTAAAACAATCATAAGATAGTTTTAATCTCGAAATTTGTTTTCTGTGTTTAGTTATCTTATTATAAATAGATCACTTCTGTAAAGGGCGAATACTTTTAAAATACTATCTCTTTTACTTCCTGGTCAACCGCCACCACAAAACGTCGCGATTTGGTGATCATATGCTGCCAGACACCACGTGACTTTTAGCCAGACGTCACGTGTGCTTTATGAATGTCAATACACTTATCTAGGTGAATTTTTTATTACAGTTTTATCCTCTAGGGCTCCGTGAATTTCAAAGCAAACTCATAATAACACCAAATGGGGTTGGGGCGTAATGGCTTAGCAGTAAAACGCTTAGATTCTGTACCGAATAGTCCCTGGTTCGAATCTCGATGTAGGCTGGGATTTTGGATTTTGAGATATGTAGGATGCCCCTGAGTGCACCCAGCTCTAATGGGTACCTGACATTAGCTGGAAAAAATAAAGGCGGTTGGTCGTTGTCCTGGGCACATGACACCCTCATTAACCGTTGACCTATGGATCGTATGGTCTGAAAGAGATACTGTACTTTATTTTTATAATTACACCAACTTCGGAGACACTTTTATCCTTTTCATCTCTAGCGCTTTGGGTTAAACTAAATGCATAACAACTAAGCACTGATTGTTTAATTTAACGGAACAGCATAGGAGGAAGTAAAAAGTGCGTGAACAAAACAAGACAACATTTTTTTAAGAAGGAAAATTTACATCGACTCATTAAGATCTGTAAGGACTCTGGATATTAGCCTCGTTTCAGAAATGTACAAGAATAGGCGTTTTCAAATACTTAGACAAACAGGAAGTCAGCTTCTCACAGCTTTATAACATGGAGGTCTTTGAGTTATCAGCAATGAAATAGTCTTTATAAGCCATTGTTATCATCATCTCCCCTTTTTTTAAAATCACAAACAATCTGACATGCACCGTAAACATGTTAAATATGTATTAGACCAGTCTTCTTCTTTTTCCTCGTTCTCATTATTATATAGGAGCGTTCAGATGACTAGACCAATATATGAGATGAACTGCGCAGTGTTTTCCAAATCGAGGAGCTCTCCAGATAGTTTCCTTTCTATTTAGGATGTTTTGGTGCCAGTGTCTTGTTCGGGCTTCTTGATAAAGAGTGTAGTTTTGAAGGATAGAGCCAGCATTCCCTTGTGACACTCCATATGGGCAGATTTCCTGAGTTCCAAATTTTTTGCTTCAGTAACATATGCTGTCTCATTCTGTTATGTCCGATTCTGAGGCGAAAGATCAGAATCAGAAGTTGACCTGGTCGGGATAGCTTATTATCGGCATCGTCTTTCTTGTGATTCGGATGAGAGCTAGTCAATTTTTCATTTATTTTATTTACTGCTACTTTGTTAATTTCTTCTGGATAGAATGTAATGTTTAATTTAGACCAGTGTTAGACCAGTGTTAGACCAGTGTTAGACCAGTGTTAGACCCAGTGTTAGACCAGTGTTAGAACAGGGTTAGACCCAGTGTTAGACCAGTGTTAGACCAGTGTTAGACCAGTGTTAGACCCAGTGTTAGACCAGTGTTAGACCAGTGTTAGACCATTGTTAGACCAGTGTTAGACCCAGTGTTAGACCAGTGTTAGACCAGTGTTAGACCAGTGTTAGACCAGTGTTAGACCAGTGTTAGAATAGTGTTAGACCAGTGTTAGACCAGTGTTAGACCAGTGTTAGACCCAGTGTTAGACCAGTGTTAGACCAGTGTTAGACCAGTGTTAGACCATGGTTAGACCAGTGTTAGACCCAGTGTTAGACCAGTGTTAGACCCAGTGTTAGACCCAGTGTTAGACCCAGTGTTAGACCAGTGTTAGACCAGTGTTAGACCAGTGTTAGACCCAGTGTTAGACCAGTGTTAGACCAGTGTTAGACCAGTGTTAGACCCAGTGTTAGACCCAGTGTTTGACCAGTGTTAGAAATGTGTTAGACCAGACCCAGTGTTAGACCAGTGTTAGACCAGTGTTAGACCAGTGTTAGACCAGTGTTAGACCAGTGTTAGACCAGTGTTAGACCCAGTGTTAGACCAGTGTTAGACCAGTGTTAGACCCAGTGTTAGACCAGTGTTAGACCAGTGTTAGACCAGTGTTAGACCCAGTGTTAGACCAGTGTTAGACCAGTGTTAGACCAGTGTTAGACCCAGTGTTAGACCAGTGTTAGACCAGTGTTAGACCAGTGTTAAACCCAGTGTTAGACCAGTGTTAGAAATGTGTTAGACCAGTGTTAGACCCAGTGTTAGACCCAGTGTTAGACCAGTGTTAGACCAGTGTTAGACCAGTGTTAGACCAGTGTTAGACCAGTGTTAGATCCAGTGTTAGACCAGTGTTAGACCAGTGTTAGACCAGTGTTAGACCCAGTGTTAGACCAGTGTTAGACCAGTGTTAGACCCAGTGTTAGACCAGTGTTAGACCAGTGTTAGACCAGTGTTAGACCAGTGTTAGACCAGTGTTAGACCCAGTGTTAGACCAGTGTTAGAAATGTGTTAGACCAGTGTTAGACCCAGTGTTAGACCCAGTGTTAGAAATGTGTTTCCATACTTTTTCCTTAACGGAACACTTTTTTTGAGAGACTTATTCACGTGGTGGCCCACTAGTTAATTATTCCAGTAGTTCGTGGAACAACTATTCAGGCCTTACGGAACTCAAGGGTTCCGCGGATCACAGTTTGGGAAACACTGCACTAGAGTATGTCCTAACTTATCAATCTTTTCTACTCAGCATCTTAGTTTGTCTGCCCACTAACGTAAACTTGTACTATTAGTGATAGTACTTCGCATACTAGTTCTACCATTACAAGTTACAATACGAAGGTGTACTATCTATCTAGATATATATAATTCTCTTCGTAACTCAAGAGTTTGGACGAGAAGAAGAAGAAATAAAGGAAATATTACTCTTTTATTTCTGCGGATAGAGTTACCCCACGAAAAAACAAGAGGGGGGGGGGGGGGAAAACAAGTAGTATTCACTACGGATGGCTGCCTGGTCGTGAGGTTTGCACGCTGGACTGTCGTTTGTATTTTTCAAACCCTGCCCGTTCCCATCCCCCGTCGTCCTGCGGGAGGTTTGGACTAGGAAGTAAACTATCTTCAACTCTGAAGGAACATCCGAAGCATGTAAAACATTTTACAAACACTAAATAGCAAGAAGTCATGGAAAGGAGAACAAGTAATATACAATGTATATTTACAGGTCACTAAATAGCACTAAATAGCAGAGCCGGACTTAACAATTGTGGGGCCCTATGCAAAACGGATTACGCGGGGTCAAGTTAAAGTCGGGAAGAGGATAATGAGTGAAATTCTAGAATTTGTATTAGAAAATAAATTCGTCTATGCATTTTATTCATTTTTTACTACGTACATAATTACTTTACAAGCCTAGCGTGTAGCAAAGTCATACAGTATATCATAATAATTCTGTTTCCTACATAGATCACGCTCAACAGCAAGAATTATCAAATGTTTCAATCTATCTTTGAGAATTGTTGACCTCAAGTAATTCTTCATTAGTTTGAGGCGGTAGAAGCTTCATTCACCAGATTACACAATTACGGCTAATGCATAACGCCGTTTTTATTTATCGCGCTTAGGATTGGCGTTTTCCTTATTAAATTACACCCCAAAATGACAATTTTTGTCTATATATTTCGTATATTTTAAGGACTTTTAGTATATTTTGTAATTTCGGGAGATTTCCAGGTAAATCGACAGGAGGGCGTGAGAAATCTGTTTTTAGTTATAATACGGTTTAATTTAATAATTTTTACACCTAGAATTAGCGCGGGTCATATGAAAGTGCGGGGCCCAATGCGGTCGCATAGGTTGCAGTGGCCTTAGGCCGGCCCTGCAAAATAACGGCGTATGCTACGAGGCCGGTCCCTGCAACCAACATTATTCTACCTACTCTTGGCGCTACTTCTACTTGAACTGGTACGCCTGCCAAGAATTCAACGTTGACCACGGCTACCTTCAGCCCAATGTTGACCTAAGCCTCATTGTCTACTACGCTAGAACCAACAGCTAAGTTGCGTAACTCATGGACACTTACTCTCTCTCTGTCTCCCTTTCTCTTTGTGCAATGAATAATTTCAAAACTAAACTAAATAGATATAACTTAGTCTTTTACAAGAGCCTGCGGCGCTACTGATCCCAAACTGTATCGGATATTCCGTTCCTTTTGTCACATCAGCTGCGCGGAGAGGGGGGAACTGCTGTGTGGGCGACATTGTTCCGACCATAAACAATGCCCAGGCTTTCATCTCGCTATTGTTCGAGATAGCTATAGTCGTTCTACGACTGAAGGAGGCCAACAACATTTCAAAAGCTCAACTTAGATACAGAATCCCTATTTTATTTAAATAAATAAATAAATATGTATTCACAACAAAGTTAGTCTGCGACCACAATCCGTTCTTATAAGTTGGTTGTTAACTAATTTTTGTAAGTAGAGCACACTATAATATAACCATACATTTATACAGTAAAGGAAATAGAAATAATCGTTTCCCAGTCGCTAACTAAACTCATATAACTTTAATTTAATTGAATGAAATAAGTGTTTGTTTAAATTGTAATGTTATTGTATCTTGACTTCATTGTTGGTTTTGCCTGTTTCTTGTATAACTGTTAAGCACACACAACCATACGCTAAACACAAAACAAGCCATACACGCAGAGGCGTAGTGTTTAAAACGTGAGCCCGGGGCAATGTACTTTATTAGCGCCCACACCCCTTTTCAATGAACATCATAAATAAAGGCTGCGAGTGGCGTCGTGCCCCCTTTGTCCCCCCCCCCCTCACTACGCCTCTGCATACACACTAGCAGTGGACGTTGATCACACTTATAAAAGACTGATCTCATCGGATGTACTTAAAAAACGATCATTTTAACTGCACAAGAATTGCTTAGTCCTAGTGTCTAGTACAAGATGAACTTTGCACTCACTGCACGAATGATTGTTGACGTGTGTGTGTCTGTTTTGAATGTGAAAAGGAAACACTTCAATAAATAAGTTTCAAGTTTCAGCACAAAGAAAAGAAGAACAAGACAAACATGATTAAATAATTATTCTAAACAAAACAACAAAAGCTGATATTAAGTGTCATTGTTTCAATTACTTTCGACCAGTCATGTAATTGAATTATTGATCAAGACATAATAAATATATGCGATTAGAAATATTTTTGTATAATTGTTTTTGCTTAAATTTTGTCTTTCTCAATGCGCTATGATCCTATCATTTGTGTGGACCAGTTATAAAATGGAAGGATGGTGGTGGGTATCTTTGTGAATGTTTACATGATCGTTTTTGAAATGTTTAAAAAAATTGTTCACTCAGGGCTCAAGAGTCCTTAAGGGGACTAATGGACCTCATTCACCAATCGTAAACAAATAACAAATAATAAATAGCTACGTGGGGTTTTATCTCTTCTATATAATTTACGATCTAATGTTTAATTCATGATGGTTGTCACGTGACAGTTTTTTTTCGTTGTTTTATCAATAAGATCACGTGACAAAATGCTGTTTGTTTACGATTGGTGAATGAGGTCCATTCAACCACCACATCTGTCAATTACGTTTTCTTTCCCTTGTTCAAATCAATTTGAGATACCAAACAAAATAATTAATTACCAATAGTTACTTAACTAATCGGTTGATTTTTTGTTTGTTATTGATTCATGTGTTGTCAGGTCAAGAAATAATTGTGCAAATTTCAGCATGGCACGAAATTGTGTGTGTGTGGTTGGGGGGGGGGGAAACGTTTACAAACTCTTTACCAGACAGAGTGATCTGATCTTAGTTTTGTCATTTTAACAAAATGATACCTAGAACCTGCACATTGTGATCATTGTCCTACAGACATATACGTTGGTGTTTTCATTTGATAGATAGAACAGTGTCCCTTTAGAAAAAATTATTTAAAAACAACGCAATATTAATATTTTCTCTTATGTTGATAATACAGACGTTACTTCAAAGAGAGAAGAGGATTACGTTCCATGCTTCATGCATTTGACCTTTTTTTTACTTCTCTACAATGGTTTGAAGTGAAATGTTCTGATTAGTTCATTATACCCCATTGACCTTAGTCTGTTATGTAGCTCTATGTCTATTAATACATACACATTCATAAATATAACTATTCTAGTTATTATTTCTTTGAACTGCAGCTAATTCGTATTCACACATTCAAATGACTTTAAACGTCTTCTACAGTAGTCACATATAATGTAGTTTATTTTCCACTTCAAACAGCTAGAGTTCGTTTATTGATGACAAAGCTTGAACAACTTACGATGTGTAACGATATTAACCATTACTTTCTACGTATATTATTTGATGATTATAATCGTTCTATAGTAGCCAAGAGATCTCTGTCAACTATGCATTTCTTTCTAGATGCTCGCGTCATTCAATGCAAGGAAATTAACAGTTCTTAGTCTTATAATCCAAAGAAGTTTGAAATTGCCAATCATTTGTAAGCAATACAAATAAAAAGGTTTAATTCTTGGATATCAGAAACATGCGCACTAACCTTTTATTTCTATTTCCTTAGCAACACAGGCTTAATTCATTTAAAAACTTGATGAAAATAAAGATTGCATAATAATAATAATAATAATAATAATAATCTTTATTGTCCGTATGGAAATTTGTCTTACAATTTGTGCATTACACCAAACAAAAAACATTATAACTATAAGAAACCAAAGTGTACATTCACACCAGACTCACGTTGTGCTCTTGTGAAGACTGTCCCTAAAATTAAGCTTCCATTACTTTGTGATTTGTTATCAGAAAGTGTATTATTTTGGTATAGAATTAAATTCGGCAGTTTTTATGTGACATAAAATAAAGTTTATGAAATTAAACATTAATTTAATGAGGTCAAATCAACGAGGGTATCGTCAATTAGGAGGGAAAGAGCTACGTGAAACTGAAACAAGCTCAACCTTCGCAGCGACGTTGGCATCTTTTTAAGATGCAGATTTACACACAAGTATTTGTTCCGAAGTTCATGCATGGTTCATGTATTGAATGTCGTTTGAACTTCCTCAATGTATATTAACTAAGAAAATGTGTTCATGAACAGGGCCGGTCCTACAAATTGCAGGGCCTTATGCATAACGGATTGCGCGGGGCCTAGTGTGGGTAGGGATAACAATAATAAGTGAAAATTAAGAATTTTGTTTTAGAGAATAAATTCGTCTTTGCATTTTATTCATACTTCATTATGTACAAAATATCGTTCAAATTAACTTTACGAACCACCTAGAGTAGATGAAAGTTTTCCAACAAAAAGCCGATAAACATTCAGATCTATCTTTTAGATTTAATATAGACTACCAAAATATTGCTTTTGATTTTTTAAGAGGTCGAGATACATTTAGATCTATATTTGAATGTCAGTAACTATTAAAATAAATTAAGTATATACTTCTTATTTTGATTAAAATTCGCCTTATTATTAATTTTTTAAATTTTAGCTGACATTGCCTTTTTTTATCGCGAGAAGGATTGGCGTTTTCTATATTGAATGATACCCCGAAATGACTATTTTGTCTATTTTTTAGATAATTTGTATGAGTTTTTTCCAGAAGAATAATATAATTTCAGTAGATTTTCATGACTTTTTCATAGTCTATATCTTGCAATTTCTGGAGATTTAAGGAGCTCCTGGAAAATCAGGAGGCAGCGGCAACCCTTTAATAATAAGATAAAATGGTTTAATTTAATAATTTCAACTTAGATTTAGCGCGGCCTATAAAAGTGCGGGACCCACTACGGCCGCATTGGTTGCAGTGGCCTAAGACCAGCCCTGTTCATGAATGTCACCTTTATTATTCGACTGTGTGATTGAGGGGCTAATATTCTAATCACCTTTGGAGCTATCCAACGTTACAGATTGAGTCTAGGGTTCAAATCACATATGGAGCTATCCAACGTTACAGATTGAGTCTAGTGTTCAAATCACTTATAGAGCTATCCCACGTTACAGATTGAGTCTAGTGTTCAAATCACTTATGGAGCTATCCAACGTTACAGATTGAGTCTAGTATTTAAATCATGTATGGAACTGACCAGCGTTTCAATTGATGCAATGCAGGGTTAAATTGAGGCGTGTTATAAATTTAAGATTTAACAGATTTATATTGCGAGAACAAACCATAAAATTTCTTAGATTAGTTGTCCTGGGGTTTTCTCCTCGTCGAAACCCTAGGACAACTAATGTAAGAAGTGTGATAGAATCATCCATGATACAGACTGTCTGTGGCATTTTACGTCTAGCGAGACGATCTTTTCCCTTTGCAACTTCTTGTGTGACTAAAGAGGCCAATCCTTGATACACAGCTGCGATCGCAGGTTGGGCATATATAATCACCAGGCGCCGTTGCATTTTCACCCTTCCTTCTGCTTCTGTTGTGTATGACATCTGCAATCTTTGACCCACTCATTATGCTCTCTCTCCATGAGGATCTGTCCAGTGCCACCTCTTCCAAGTTGCCAGTGTCGATTTTGAAGAGCTTCATGTCGCGTTTGCATACCTCCGTATAACGTAAAAGTGGGCGACCAGCGGCTCTCCTTCCTTCTATTAGATCGCCTTGGTTCATGTCGTTGTACGCATAATGCTGTAGACAGGAGAAGAACATGCCAAACAGAGTAGATGCGAGCACACATCCCTGCTTGACACCACTGCAAACCTCAAAAGGTGCTGATTGGGCTCCATTGAATTTGACAGTACATTTAGTTTCCTCATGAAGACACTCAATGAACTTCAGTAGTTTTTTTGGGGGGGATAACCTATTTTCCTCAAGAGTTTGAAAATGCCACTTCTGCTGACCATGTCAAAAGCTTTAGACAGATCAACAAAAACGATGTAAAGGGGTCTGTCTCTCTCTCTGAATTTCTCCTGCAGTATTCGTACAGAAGATATCATGTCTATAGTGGATATACCACTCCTGAATCCACACTGAGACTCTGGGTAGACTCTAGAAGCTATCACTTGCAGCCTGGATAGTGCCACTCTAGCAAAGATCTTGCCCACTATACTGAGGAGAGAGATACCCCTGTAATTGTTGCAGTCACTCCGATCCCCTTTGTTCTTGTATATTGTGACTATAGTTGCGTCACGAATGTCCTGTGGGACATGACCTGTTTCCCAACAGCGGCAGAGGAGAATATAGAGTTCAGGGAGCAGGAGTGATTCGTTGACTTTCACTACTTCCAATGGGATACCATCACTTCCAGGAGATTTTCTTTTTTTTTTATGCAGTTAATTGCTTTTTTGAGGTCACTAAGGCTCGGAAGATCATTTAGGCATTCCAGTACTGGAAAATCTGCTAGAGAAGCCAGGGCGACATCATCTACTGTATTATGTGTGGCATAGACTTCGAGGTAGTGTTCTGTCCATCGTTCGAGCTGCTTGGTTTGATCTGTAATTTTTTCTCCTGATTTGGATAGAAGGGGGGCAGGCTTAGACACTGTTGGACCCAGGGCCGCTATAATGCCATCAAATAGAGCTTTGCTATTTCCTGAGTGGAGACTGTCTTGAATTCTGTTGCAGGTATCCCTCCAAAAGTTGTTAGCACATTTTCTAGCCATTTGTTTCGCCTCTTTATTAGCACTTTTGAAGGCCTCCAAAGATCTTGGATTTTGCTTTGTCTTGTGAGCGAGGTGTGCAGATCACTTTTTCTCGATGCAAGGTTCCATATGTGCTAGATTCGCCTCAAACCAGTCTACATTTTTGTGTTTTTGAGGCCCAAATGCGGTGATTGCCGAACTGTAGATAACATCTCTTAATTTCTCCCATCTGATAGAGATGTCTTCTTCATCACTTAAAGAAGGGATTGAACTGTTCAGGAGCTCGCCAAAGAGTGCACACTTCTCTGGGTCACCTACATGGTTGACGTTAATTCGCCTAGTTCTGGGTTGAGTGGAAGTATAAGCCTTCTTGAGAAGTAGTTTGATTTTGATTAGCACAAGTGAATGGTCTGAGTTGCAGTCCGCACTATGGTATGAACGGGTGTGGATGACACTTTTCAGATCCATCCTTCGGGTGATGCAGAGGTCAAGCTGGTGCCACTTTTTTGAGCGTGGGTGCTGCCAAGAGACTTTATGACATTCCTTGCCAGAGAAGAATGTATTTGTTACACACAGTTCATGACAGCTACAGAATTCGATTAGCCTTTGGCCATTGTCATTGATTTTGCCAACACCATGAGGTCCCAAGCATTGTAGTCATGCATCATTTCCATCACCAACATTAAAGTCTCCATTTATATAGAGGTGCTCGGATTTTGGAATACTTTTAATTACGTCCTCTAGAGCTTGAAAGAATCTGCCTTTGTCCTCTTCCGGTGCAGCAAGGGTTGGTGAGTAAGCACAGATTATATTAACTTTGCCTTGCGGTGATGCAAAGTTCATGTTTGCTACTCTTTCATTGCCTATGGGTAACATCGCAATGCACGGGACGAGACTGTTTCTTAATGCGAAGCCGACGCCATGTATTCTAGGGCTTTGTTCAGGTTTTCCTTTTTGCTTTTTGATTTTGTCTTAGCACCAAGCAACCAGTGGTGCGGCAAGCTGTGGCGGGATAGCACTTTATTGTCCGAGGGCTGCTCGGCTTAAGGCAGGCAGTAGCTATCCAGTGAGGCTAAAAAGCCCCTCCTACCGTCATGAGTGGTCCCTGGCGTTCCAGCTTACGCCAATCAGCTAGGAACTTATCACCGGTAACTACCACTCTCCGTGTTTTTTCAAAGACATTACTGTCAGAGATGGAGTGACCTCTCCATTGTTGGGGGAAAGCCTTGGGCGGTAAATTTGCGAGTGCTGGGCTGCTCACAGACTGTAAGCACAAAGAAATGTTATTTGTTGGATATAATTGATATTTGGGAACTCATATTACTTAAACAAGCATAAAATATATTAAACTGAAAGCATAACCATACATGGGTTCAATGCATTGAAACTGAGACTTGAAGATTCATTCTCGCACGAAATCATTGATAGGATTTAATAGACTGAAATTGAACCCTGTTTACAAGCCAAATTTATAAAAAACATTAAACCAGTAGCTAAGGTCAAGCTATACGTACAGTTAGAATGTATAAGCCAGTTAGTATGTAAAAAAAAGTAAAGTTAAGTTCCCCTTTCAGACCTTGTGGTCTATAGGGTAGATGATGTAAAGGTCATGTGTTTCTGTGGCCTACGGTTAAAAAGGGTGTCATGTGACCAGCACAACGGCCAGCCGCCTTTACTTTTCCCTAACTAATGTCAGGTACCCATTTGAGCTGGGTGAACTCAGAGGCGTCCGAAGATCCCGAAATTTAAATTCCCAGTATTCACCAGGATTAGAACCCCGGTCCTCGGTTCGGAAGCCAAGCGCTTTACCGCTCAGCCAACGCGCCTCCCAGTTAGTATGTATGACACTGCTATTGTAAGGTACGTTCGTTGGACTTCATATTGAACGTTTTTTAAATTTCTAGGAGCTACACCATGAAAATCATAGCTAAGACTGTGCCAAATAGATTTTACTACATTTCGATTTCTTTAACAAAAATTCAAAAAAATACAAGGGTATGCAAGAAATGAATTTGAAGAATAAAAATTATGCTAGATATATTATATATATATATATCATGGGCGTAGCCGGGGGGGGGGGTTGGGGAGAGAAAAAAGTCCCCACCAACCCCCCCAGAAAAAAAATCTTGGCTATGTCCATGATATATATATATATATATATATATATATATATATATATATATATATATATATATAAATATATATATATATATATATGTATATATATATATATATAATGGGTACCTTACATTAGTTGGGCAAAAGGAAAGGTGGCTGGTCGCTGTGCTGGCCACATGACACCCGTCTAAATCGTAGGCCACATTTAAACATATACATGTATTGCAGGAATCTTGAGAGCGAGACAGCTGGAGGTCACTTACGGAGACGAAAACCAAAATCTAAATTGACCACCGGTGGACAATGGTTATGCCTGCGCTAGATGTGGCCAAATTAGTAGGAAATACTGCATTCCTCATTAATCTTCGCACTCGAAGACAAGCCGTATTATATAGCCTATATTTAAAATTCTAAATTTCAGTTAATTCAGTATATCATATTTAGTACTCACATATACTATATGGACATATAGAGGACCCAGTAAGCTATCTAAAATAATTGTAAATTCGGCCCTAATTTTATATTTATTGCACACTAACGTGTTCATTATACTGGTGCGCATCTCTCGAAAAAATCTAGAACTTTGTGAAGTTTAAAATGAATGCCATTTCATTGCACAAACCTCGATAAAATCAAAGACTGGTTAAACATATTAATAGTGCAGTTTCATATGTAAATAAAGTACTTTTTAATTCTTCATTGAAATGGATAACGTTAAATATAAACGTCTTTAACCAGACAGTTTCATGTCATAGGTAGGAATGAGATAGATCTAGATTTATAGAAATGGATCCAAACGCGAGGTTACCACTTACTTTACTTAGACATGTCATTTAGATCCAGACGCGAGGTTACCACTTACTTTACTTAGACATGTAACTTAGATCCAGACGCGAGGTTACCACTTACTTTATATAGACTTGTTACTTAGATCCAGACGCGAGGTTACCACTTACTTTACTTAGACGTCACTTAGATCCAGAGGCCAGGTTACCACTTACTTTACTTGGACATGTCACTTAGATCCAGAGGCCAGGTTACCACTTACTTTACTTAGACATGTCACTTAGATCCAGACGCGAGGTTACCACTTACTTTACTAAGACATGTCACTTAGACTTCAGAAACTACCTAGTTTCTCCCGCGCTCTTCTGGATACCATAGAAATCGGTCACCAGCAATGTCTGCAGCTCAGAGGCGTAGTGAGGGTTGGGCAACGGGGCACGATGCCCCATGCGCCTCTCTCGGGGGGCACCACACGCAGCATATATCTATGTATGATGAAAGAGGGGGAGGGGTGTCGCCAATAAAGTTCATTGTCTTCGGAGCACGTTTTGTTCTGGACGCCTCTGCTGCAGCCTCTTCCCAACTGGTATCCACTGCACTAAGATCCTCCTTGAAAGTGCGGCGTGAGGTTACACTAGGACGTATCTTTTTTCTTTTCCTTCTATCGGCCTCTAAAAAAACATTTAGATATTTTAGTAATGCAAATCTAGATCTAGATTAATTGTCTAGTGTTCTAGATCTAATTGAATTTATAGTTTACAAATGTCACTTCCCGATAAAATAAGAATGTATTACTTTCGACGCGCATACAAAAGTGTTTGCTTTGATAATCAGAAGCTTAAAGCTCTCTCTCGATTCTTTAATTTCCCAGCTTGATTTAAGCAAATCATTCCAATAGTAAAGAAACAGCAGTTTTATGAATTTGTCATAGACTATAAAATAAGAAATAAGTCGTATAGACCTACAGAATAATGCTACTATTATTCAGGACAACTCTATATAGATCCAAAGTTTTAAACACGCGCCTGATTGGACTTAGACGGACTACAGGTTTCAGTACTTTCAAGACCAATATTAGTACCTACCTGTACAATGCATATCAGATTCTATTTTTTAAATTTAGCCTCATTTAATGAGCTTTAAGTCTACATTATGTTTCCGAATATCGATATATGCATTAAAAAAGTTAAAAGTATCTCTTTAAATTAGTTGATTTTCTTGCTAAAGGATGACACTGCACCCACCTAAACGGAGAATAGAGTGCAATAGTAAAGCCTGAAAATTTTCCAATAAAAGCATTGTATTACATTTTACTTTGCAATTATATATAAACAATTCTCAACAGTGACCGCCTTTTAGATGACCGTGAGTGAAATTTAAAGCAAACTCTTATTGCCACAAGTAAACTATGCTAGGATCAAGTAAGGTAATAATTAAATATTTCTTTATAATTAATACTTATATGTGAACTCGTTCATAACATTATGTTCACTGTTGACTTATGACATATGTTCAATGTGTTAGATGTTGTTATGTCTTTGGCTGGTTTTGTAGCGACTCTCTTTCAAAAGACTTCCTAAAGACGTAGGCATTGCACAAAATTCATGCAGGACGGCAAAGAATGGAATAGGACAGCGCTTGAACACGTGGCCATTGTAACGGCAGTTCGAAAAGCATACCAAACGATCAGTCCACCATCTTGGCCAGATTTAAATGAGTGAAGGCCCCATGGCAGACTTTTTGTGGAAGCCCATCCACGTGATCGAAAATTGTAATAAAAATCCACGTATCAATAACAATCATAATATGTAACAGCTTGCCATATTTTAAAAGATTGAAAGAACTTGTTAATCTAGTGTAATGCTCCTTTAAAAAAATATTATTCAATAGGCACATTTAAGTAAAATAACTTTATTTTTGACTTTGTGGAGGTTAAGGCCCTGGGTTAACCTACTTCTGTTAATCCTGAACTTATTAATATAATATGAGCACAATACAAGCAAACACAGCTTAACCATAACAGAGATGCTAACCTCGAAAGACAATGAATGCACGCCATAAGCCGAGACAAAATCCCTAGTTTTAGTTTTTCTTGAGACAACGAAGAATATGATGTGACTAAACATGCCGAATCTGAAGCGGCAATGTTTGCCTCAGTTTGTGGATGCTCCTGCTTTAAGCTTTTTAATAGCTTTCTTTCTCATTCTCTTTGTATGACTGGGTCATTCATTTTGCTTCCGGCGAGGTTCGTACAGGCAGTCAGAATCAGTGTCCATGTTGTCCGAAGTTACATGATTTCCTACAACCTGCTTTCTTTTGGTGCTTGGTAGTTCTCAGACCTCGCTAGCAGACATAGTAAGTAAAGAAGTTAATTAAAGGAAAAAAAAGTTTCCCTGTTGTGCTTAATAACAACAATACCATGTTACATTCAGAGCTTTATTTCACTGAATGCTTAACAACTACACACATAGTAGAAATCACAATACTAAGTGCGGTCAGTACACAGGCTAACAAATGTAAACAAACACTAAGGGCTGACAATCCAAAGAAGCAAATTTACGACATTCACCCCACGTTTGAATTTTATACATATAACATAACCACAGGTAGTCAAAGCAAATACAAAGATCAATAAAACATAAACATCTAAACACATCTGCAATACTGGTTAATAGCAAACTGTTTATCAAACACATTAGTCTGTTATACAGCAACTGCTTATCAAACAAATTAGCCTGTTATACAGCAACTGCTTATCAAACACATTAGTCTGTTAAACCCTCTATTTGGGTTTTGATTTTCTGTCTCTTACGTTGTATCGGCAGTTAGAATTGGCACTATCAGTACTATCAGTATCAGTATTATCAGTATCAGTACTATCAGTATCAGTACTATCAGTATCAGTACTATCAGTATCAGTACTATCAGTATCAGTACTATCAGTATCAGTACTATCAGTATCAGTACTATCAGTATCAGTACTAAAAACGTTACTTGGTGACTCGATGGTCGGAACTTTGCGCTCTATGGGGCAGATGATGTTAAGGTCATTTTTTTCTGTTTCTGTAGGTTAGTCTTGAGAATATCTTAGGTCTGACTCCCTCAGGAAGCTCAGCATTGAGGGTGTAGCATCTGATATTGCGGCTTTCTTTCTAAATCTCTTGTCTATGGCCGCTCTATTCCTTTTGCTCTCGCTTCAGTACTCACAGTCTCCAATCCGTCCGATCTTTCGCGGTATCCTCCAGCATATATATCTGTAGGTTAGTCTTGTGCGTCCCTTGGGTCTGACGCCGCAAGCTCAGCATATTCCTTAGGAATTATTCTCTCTGGCATGCGTATGACAGGTCCGAACCAACGTAGTTTTTCTGTGTGAAAAGAACATAGATTCTGTACGTATTGGCCAGTTTCAAAACTTCCTGACTGGCAATACGATCCCTCAAGGAGGCTAGTAGCCTACTTGCCAGCTTGCCAGCGCTTCTAAATCTCTGGAAATCTGAAATCTAATGCAGGAATCTATCTCCCTGGGATCAACTCTGGCCAGCAATTTAGACATTGAGACGACAAAAAGAATTGAACAATCTTCTGCAGCTAAGGTTACGAATCGTAAAATTTAAATTGTTGTCGGTTAAAAGGCTGTAGAAAAATTCGAAAAAAAAGTTATTTAACCGTCAAAACGTTTAGACTTTCTAAATGACGTATGTGGAGGTCCCTGGACAGTAGCTCCACCTGCCTTGTCCTATATCATGCCCTCTCTTGTCTTATATCTTGCCCTCTCTTGTCCTATATCCTGCCCTCTCTTGTCTTATATCCTGCCCTCTCTTGTCTTATATCCTGCCCTCTCTTGTCTTATATCCTGCCCTCTCTTGTCCTATATCCTGCCCTCTCTTGTCCTATATCCTGCCCTCTCTTGTCTTATATCCTGCCCTCTCTTGTCTTATATCCTGCCCTCTCTTGTCCTATATCCTGCCCTCTCTTGTCTTATAGACTAATGTTAAAGTTACAATTGATGAAATAGATCAACATTTTAAGTCTCCATATCTAATGGCTACCTGACATTTAATGAGGAAACAATAAGGCAGATGGTCGTTTTGCTTCCTGACACACCTTGTTAGCTTTAGGCAACATAAATAGATGACCTTTACATCATCAGCCCCATAGGTCGCAAGATCTGAAAGGGGAACTTTACTTTTTATATTTTATGTGATCATATTTATGTTATTCTTGTATTTGTCCCTACAGTCCCAGCAATCTCTTAGTCCGTTCAACGCACAACTTAACAGATTGGGAAGGGAGAACAAGGTGTTGAAAGGTATCACCTTGTTCCTGTTGGTAGTGATGTTGGTTTTACTAGCTGTGTCCTCCTTCTCGTCTTCCTGGACTATCACCTCAGCGGTTAGTGTTTATTACTTTAGTTTATTCCAACTAATTTCCTGAGATAAGCTTTGATGATATGTTCACACACACACTTTCACACATGACAGCGCCTTTCATCTTTACTTTCACCTATCGCTAAGTCTGTTGGACCGTTGGGGCACCACACAAGATCTCTTGACTGTCTTGTACCATTTCTTTCATTCAATCTTTTTTTGTTGTTTTCCCATCGCTTTGTATGTCTGCCTTGCCTTCTTTTTTTTTGTGTCTGTTATTTCTCCTTGAAATAAGGTATATGCTAGCCCAGAGGACCCTAAGATATGCCCATAGTTTTAGTTTGAGGTTATTTTTTTCAATATTTATCAGGTCATTGGCCCACCGTTGTAACAATTCTGTCTCTATTCTCTTCGTTTGTAGTGCTGTCTTTGCATGTGATACCTATTATCTTTGTGTTGCATTTCAAATCCTTTGCTAATAGCCTTCTGTTTAGTTCTGCAGTGAGCAAGAATGTCATAACCAAGGAACGCCCTTAAACAATTTATATCCAGTATCCTGAAGATAATGAGTCGCGGTGGCTGAGCGGTAACGCGCTTGGCTTCCGTACGGGGAGCCGGGTTTCGAATCTTGGTGAAGACAGGGATTTTTAATTTCGGGATCTTCGTGCGCCTCTGAATCCACTCAGATCTAATGAAAAGCTGACATTAGTTGAGGAAATGTAAAGGCGATTGGTCTTTGTGCTGGCCACATGACACCTTCACAAAAATATATTTCCTTTACATCACGTGCACAAAGTCTGAAAGGGTAACTGTACTTTTTCTTATCCTAAAATTTATTTTACAGAAGTAGCAGAAATGTTTAAACAAAAATTAGCAGTAATGAATTTGGTTACAGAAAAATAATTTTTGAATGCCCCAACTTTCTTACGGAAAAAAATGTGTTCGAGTGATTTTGTTATGAACAAAAAAAGGTTTAAAGATATATAGAAAATTAAATTATGTTTCTGCATTCCAATCTACAGGGTGGAGCCATCTACAAAACAGATGGCATGTATTGGAGTTGTACCTTAAAATCGTGCGCTTATCACAGTAGGCCGTCTGGTATTGCTCCCTATGTTTATTTACACTATATATATATATATATATAATTATGTATGAATGACACATATGTATATATCTATAAATTTAAAACATACAACCTTAGCACACCGATTCTTGTAAGTGCTAAAAGCCATAGTCGTTTTAAAAGATCACGTGCGAAAAACGATTTCTAAAAGTCTCCACAATTATAATCACTAATAGCTATATTAACTCTTTCTCTTCGTAATTATTTACCACATTGTGGTGATATCGTCAGTTAGGAGAGAAACAGTTAAATAACTCAAGCCATTATGAATCTCAATAACAATAGCAAGAAAATTGTTCCACAAACAGGGTTAATATAAAAATGTAACCTACTGACCAAATATGAAAACATGAGGCAGCCATGAGCAAGTGTTACATCCCTAAGTGGTGAATGGGCCTTACGTATCGCAGGGCCCAATTTAATGTATGCTTGTGAGGCCTACTCTTCTAATTTCTTATAAATATATTACTTTACAATAACAACTATTACTATTGATTAGATTATTATACCAACATTTGTTATACAACAAGCATAGGAATCAGCTCAAACGCAATAGATGCCTGTGAATTAAAAAACGTTACGTCAATCGTACGATAGGAGTACACTAAACTTGTTGACCCTTTAAGTCCTACACCTTAAAAGCCTTTGACAAGAGCCATGCCTGATAGTGATAAGCATAGTGTAAATTGTGGAGTCCCTGTCAGGCGCGGGGCTCCATTGGAGCAATCGGTCAAATCAGCCTAAATCCAACCCTTCCAGTATAATCCAAATATTGCCCAGCTCTTCCCTAAAATTCAGACCAAAAAAATGCTTATTAAAAGCTTTTCATCACATTTCATTTCAGATATAGGGCTTCTGGTAGTGGCGTAGCTAGGGATTTGGGGTCCCCGGGGGAGCTTGACATGTTTAGGGGGCCTCTGCATTTTGACATACGACACCATGACATGAGATAAGGGCGAAATGTTTAATGTAAAAACAAATTTCGGACACTCATTTGGGAGACCCCTCAAGTGGGGTCCTGGGGGGGGGATTTTCTATTTTGGACCAATCTCCCCCCACCCTAGCTACTCCACTGGATTCAGGTCTCAATCCTCCCATTTTTATAATGAGAACGTCGAAGAAGAAAAGAAAGAGCAGAGAATGACAACCAAAAGCATTCAATAATCTATATTTATTAATTGATATTCATTCATTCATCAAGTTAAGTATAAAGAATGTTGCTTGAACGGTGCTAGTAAGTCAACGACCTTTCCGTTGAGCTATAAGAAACAAGTAATCTAAAAATAATGCTGTTTTATTTAATAATGCCTCTATTCAAGCCACATCTTCAGGTAACCTGAAACCTCTCCGCTGATCTAAAAAAAAAACGCCTCTAACGATTTTCCTAGAAATTAAAAAGTTGATGTGTGTGCTGAGACAAGAATGACCAGCTCGTTGACCACACGGGGAAAACTCTAGCTTGACCGTTATCATTGTTCAAAGTAAAAAAATAAATAAGTGTAAATTTAGCTGAAGACTTAGTTTCTATAGTAGAAAAAGTGCTAATCCAAGCCATTTTCAGACAAATGGCAGCGTTTCGCTGTTATTTCCCTTAGATAAGCTTTTTTAAAAAAAAAAAAGAAATCTTTTTTCTTTTGCTTGTTCCTAAGGCTGGCATGAAACTGTCCGTTATTTAGTCTACCTGATGTGGATGCTTTTGTTGGGGACACTGACCCTTAGCATGTGTTCTTTATTTATCATCATCTTTCGAGTGTCCACGATGTTCGCATTTCTCTATATGATTACAGGTAACAAGAAAACAGAAATAGCTACTATTAACAAGCAAAATATAAAAAATCCTTTTTTTAAAATTAAAATTAAATTAAAAGGTTATAAAAGGGAAAGAAGTCCGCACTTACTATATCTCTCAATAATGTAGACGTTATTTCCCTTTTTCGATATCAAAGCGAATAATTAATTGACAATAATAATTAACAAAAGAACAAAAAGAGTTATTGTGCTTCCATTTTGTATATTTTACAAAGCTTATATCAACTCACTCTGTCTGTCTGGTAAAAAGTTTGTACATGTTTTTTTATCCCAATCTCTAATCAAGCTGAAATTCCGCACAATTATTTCATTTACCGCAGAACGTAGAAATCCATTTAAGAAATTAACCGATTAGTTAATCAACTATTGTTAATAAATTTTTATTTGGTATCTAAAAATAGGAAATAAATTGTTCTTAACTGAAGTGGTGGTATACGCTGAATTAGTCCAAAAGACTAAATCAAAACCCAAAAGAAAAATCTTATTCCGGAATATATGCAACCTAACACAACAACCAAGCTTCATTAAACTTTCTTATCAGAAAAAGACTTTAACCAACCAGTGGATGACCTCCGGAATTACATATAAACTATCTTTAAAACATTATAGAAAATCATATACTAACTAAATACACACTAAACAAAATAAATAAATGCTGGTATTATGTCGTAACTGATGTGCTCTGTAAACAGAAGGAAAACCTATGTAGAAAATTTATAAGTCATGGATTTCCCATATTGATGAAACTATCAATAAATCAAACAAAGCATTGGGATTTATTAGAAGAAATTTCTATTAATCACATAAGAACATAAAACTAAAATGTTATATGACCTTGGTTAGGCCAATTTATAGAATAAGCATCCTCTGTTTGGACCCCTCAAAGCAAATAAACATTAAGAAACTGGAACAGACACAAAATAGAACAGTGAGATTCATGACAAACAAATATTCACATTTGACTAGAGTAACACCTTTAGTAAATACAAAAACAAAATTTAATAAAATACCCAGAAAGACACAAAAGATAAAGGCACATTCCTCTTTCCATATACTAGGACAAATTTGTACAAATGCTCCTTCTTTCCTAGCGCTATTAGAGCATGGAATCGGTTGCCTGAGCTAGCCAGAAAAACCAGTGACTTGACAGAATTTAGGTCATAGGTTAATATGCATGACTAAATGCATGACGCGTAGGATGTAATCATCTTCATTTTTGAAGTAACGTCTGTATTATATAAGATAAGAACATAACTTTCCTTTATAGGTTGAAACAAACAATATATAACTATACAATCGTCTCTAGTCAAAGGTACTTCACTATCAGTGTTAGGGTTAGCTCTTCGGCCTGAGGAGGCTTGAGCCACGACTTCGAATTCTGGTCTTTCCCCTTTTTAAAAAAATAATTAAAAAAAAAAAACTAATTACACTGAAATCCACCCAGATATCCCTTTAATTTTTTTCACCCCATTTTACGCCGTTTTCCCAACTTGTCCAAACAAGTGAGAGGATCATAGGGTATTGAGAAAGCTAAAAAGATTCGTTTGTCTTGGTCTAGATGTATTACAGATTTTATTACATGACTGATACAAACTAATTGATAGAATTACACTTCATATAATCTATGTTTAAAAGTTTGGACCACCTCTTCCCCACCCTACCTACGCCACTGTTCAGTTCTTGTATTCTATGTCATTCATTAATAAGCAAAAAACATTTTTATAATCTCAATCTTATTTTGAACTCTGACTTTCCATTGACAAATCTGAAAAGTTTTGACAGAAAAAAGGAGGCTGAGTGGTAAAGCGCTTGGCTTCCAAAACGAGAGATCCAGGGTTCAAACCCTGATGAAGACTGGAATATTTAAATACGGGATCTTTAAGGCACCTATGAGTGTACCCATCTCTAATGGATACCTGGCATTAGTTGGTGAATAAATAAAGACGGTTGTCGATGTGATGGCCAAATGAAACCCTCGTCAACAATGGGACATAGACGCAAAATCTGAAAAGGGTTCTTTTTTTTTTTTTCAACTGAAAAATAAATCATTTTTTTGCTGTACATGTTCTACTAATACTATAGGTCCACGTCATCACATTAAGTAAAGACGTATACTTCTTGTTGACTTGAAAAAAAACAACAACAACAACAAAAAAGCAAAAAAAAAACAACAAAAAAACTAAATTTTGTGAATATTTGCAGCGATTTTGGGCTTTTTGGTCCTCATTATCTACCCTGTCGGAGTGAGTCCTATCGGTCAAGTTAATGTAACTGAAACTTGGTAAGTTGTTTTTTTTTTAGTACAATTAATATTTATAGATTTAACACCATTTTTTTAAAATCTGAAATGTATTGATATTTTACTAAAACTAATCTAATGTACCCAGAAGCATAATGGGCGGAACGTGCGCCCGAGGCAAGGTACATTATTCCTCCCCACCCCCTTTATTTTCCATGAACACATAGAAATATAGACTGCGTGTGTCTGACATTGTGACTTTTTCTTAATTTTACTTATAAGTACATTACATTTAGTAAAGTAACATATTTTTGTTGTTTTTATAAATATAATAAATATTGCATATATTACAGTTTTTAACAAATATAAAATGTCATTTCAGATCAAGAATGTAAGTTAATGTCCGAGAATTTACATTCTCATACGGTACTCAATAGGCTATCGTCTTATCATATCTTATCAGATATCTTTCTTTCTGTCTTTCTGATATTAGGTTTTGATTTGAATTTGAAGATTATTGTTCAGTGTTTTTATGTCTGATTGCTACTTTAGTTTTAGGTCTTCTATCCTGAAGGGTCTCTCAATGTAATGATTTTAACTAACATCCCCTGACTTGACCACAGGCTTGGATACGGTTACTACACCTTTCTGGCAAGCATCGTTGTCATGATCATCCAGTCGCTCATGTGTTTTGAGATGATCCCAGACACGTATCCTGGATTTTAAAAAGTAGGTCAGACGAAAGAGCCTAACGAGATTCGAACCTGTGTAATGTCCATCCCTGAAATGAATTTTTTTTTTTCGAGGGGAAAACTTGTATCCATGTTGGCTGTTCGTTCAGGCTAGAAACCAATCCTAGCAGCACCCAAAACGGGGCAAAGCTTTAATATCAATGTTGTTTGTCAGTCTGTCATGTTTACATTTGAACAGGAAGAAAACGTTGAAAAAACTTCTATTTCCCCAGGTTTGTACTTTGCCAAATTTAGTCATCTAGAATTAAACCTTTTTTTTTAATATTATGCAAGCCATATTTAAAGCAACGCTTATAAAGTAAATATAATATACAATGGAGGACGCATGGTGCATTGCTATAAAAAATAGAATATAATAATATTTATAGCATTCACATTTTATTAATTAAAATAGTCTTATAAAATACACATACTACTTTGTATGTGCTTTCTGTTGTATCAGACATCAACAGTTATCTGAAAACGTAGGGGGGTTTTTTTGTTGTTTTTTTCTTGTGAAAAAAACTAGGATGGCATAGTAAAAGTGCATTTTTATATTAATTAGTTTCTTGAAACAAAACTGAATTGGCAGTGGGTCATGTTATTTATTAATCATACCATTTCTTGAGTACGAGATTCCAGGAAAGTCCAGCAAAACGTTTAGGCTAGACCAAGGACTACTCTGCTTCTTGGTGGTACTCGGGCTGAAACTATCACTAGAGGAAGTAATTAGGTGAAATGAGTAGCAACACAAGACTCTTGTGAAATGTTTAAGCTTTCTCATTGCATAGTGCGGAGTTATAAAAGAGCTTCCACGACCCTGTCAATAATCCAGCGCTTTTCCTCAAGAGACCGTCAAAGTAATGGCGAGTCCTACATGGTTAGCTTGGTAAAACATAGGAAAATGGCGGGGATTCCCGGTGTGCGCGGCCTTTAGACATGTATCATAGTCCATGCGCCAGGAGTGCCAGACACATTGGAAATAGCAGTGTGTTATATAGTCCTTGACTTGGACTTCTTCTAGACAGAACAGTTTGTTCAATCAGGCTTTCAAGCCTAGAGTTCTAAGAGCCTTCTGCTCTTTTGACAATCTCACGTTTAGGCAAATCGCATGCCAGTGTTGGCATGTCTTAATTACTTATAGCTTACTTGTTTTTTATCCTTATCTTTCTAAATTACGAAACGATTATCATATGTACTTTACTTAGATTTGTGATCCTTAGAAAGGGTTAGGGCTAATTGAATAATTTCTACCCTTCCTTCTTTTTGTGTACCTCATACTCACCCTCTATCAATTACACTTCACACACTCTCTATCTCTCTCTCTCTCTCACACACTCTCTTTTTCACTATCTCTCACACACTCAATCCCTTTCAATCTTTTTTCTCTCTCTCTCTCTCACTCTTTCACTACCTTTACTATTTTAACTGTGAATAGACCTAGTTTTTTAATAACTTAACTAAATAAAATTTAGCACTTGCGGTATGAAGGGAGAGTGACCTTTTATGGACTAAAGGGCTCTAACGCCCTCTAAAGGGCTCTAACGCTCTAACGCGATCACTGAAAGGCAAGCTGCTTTAAAATCCAATTGTGAAGGTAGAGTAGATTATGAGACGAAATGTAAAAATTAAAGAATATAAGAGTATTAACTCTTTCTAGGATAATTGACGACACCATCCTTGATTGGACCTCATTAAAATTAAATTAATGTTTAATTTTATAAACTTTATTTTGTGTTTTATAAAAAGAGCAAGCGTTCCCCTTTTATTCCAAACAAAACAAAACAAAACAAAACATTTTCTGATTTAAAAAAAAACATATTGAATCTTAATCATAACTTGGTAGTGAAATAGTAATTAACAAAATAAAGAATTCCGTCGAGACGTGGAAAAATAATTACGGAGAGAAAGAGTTAACTATCTTGAAATGTAGCTATAATCGTCTGTCATTAAGGCAGTCCAACGTTGTAAGATATTGGCCCTATCCATTTCAAAACATCTTTAATTTGAAAATCTTCAATGAACATGAATTATCCTTTTTTTTCTTCAACAGATTGTCTAGTATACTTTATTTGTTATAGCTTGCGTTGTGAGCTGTTTGTCAACCGAAATAAAACTACATGACGCTCGAATTTGAAAGAGAATCGTCCAAGAAACTGATGATTGTATAGACTTATAAGACGCTTGTATTTTACGTCTGAAAACTATATTGTAACGTCTTTTTTTCGAGACGTGTTTTGTTATGGCTACAATCATTAAAACTAAAGTCATAGGTGTAAGAAATATAATGTTAAAATCACGAGAATGAAAAGAAATTCTCTGAAGAATGAGATAATGTTGATTCCAATTCATAAAAATGATTTATTAAAATTTAGATAAAAACACATTCTCTTTAGTTTTATCATTGAAAGTTATTTGAGAAAAGATTCACATTATTATAAGCTGACAAGGGTAATGCTGTTTGTCTAATTAGAAGAGTAGACAATTGGAAAATGCCAGTGTGTACTTAGTGTAGGTGAGTATGCACCTATCTAAATCATAACTGATGGTGTAGTTATGTCTCAGTTATATTCATGACCCAAAAATGTTTCCATTTTAATCAGATGTTGTTTATCTTAGAATTAGGGTTAATGTTTATTATGACCTTTAAGGAATCGAGTGATTTTTTTCTGAGACCCTTTGTATGTAAGTGGATTTTTTTTTACAGTACAATAGTCTTTTTTTTATTTCTTAATTTTTTGACGGTCTAGATGAAAAACAAATGTTTGTAACTTGACCAACAGTATGGCTACTGGTTGTGTGGTAGGCCCTATGCTCAGTCTGGGCAATCGTTCGCTGGTCTTGATGGTTTCGGGTTAGAACGCTGACGGTTGCCATCCCCCGTCATTCTACGGGAGGTTTTGGGCTAGGATGTAATTATCTTCAGAAACTGAAGGAACATCCGAAACATGTAAAACTATTTACAAAACAGTAAAATTAAAAGATTTTAAAGATGCTTCTGACTGACCACTCAGATCCTCTCAGCAGTGTCTGAAATACTGCATTATCTGATTGTCATTATTGTATTAGAGGAACTACAGCCCAACATAACCAACACTCTGTACGGCAGTGCTGAACAACTGAAGAAAACAGCACACTATTTTTCCTTGGCACAGTCTGCAAAAGAGCTGACAGCTCAGCAGTAATAAAGCTGGCTAGAAGAAGAAGAAGAAAATCAGTGGAAAGTGTTTGATTGGTTGTTTGCTTTATCTTAAGCACACGTGTTACTGGCCAGAACAACCTTCACAAGTCTTGCCAACTTAGTCCCGCTTGACAATCGGTACAAATATTGTTCATATATAATTAATTAATGACAATGTCTTAGAGTCGGAAGATTAAGTATAAGTGCAGTATTTAACACATATATTCACATGAGCAGCAATATTAGTACTTTGACTAGACTTGTAAAACCTCTTTCTGAAAGACAGCAGTGATGGGGTTAGGTTTCAACACAGGGCAATTGAGACAACAGTTAGGAATTCATACCACAAGACCACAAATATAAACACAACAAATTGACCACTAGTTATTGGAACAAAAAAATTACTTCTAGCATAGCAATTCTGTTAGATTTAACTGTGCACATAATTCTTTTCAATGACATCTCAGTTTTGTTGCTTACACAAATGTTCACAGTTTAAAACTTTTTTACATTAAAAAATTGATTTTTTTATCGTACATATATATTCGTCATTAGGTGGTAAAAAAAACATGTAAAATATAAATATACATACTTTAAAGAAAAAACATCATTCTTCTTTTGTGAAGCTGATGGCTGTTTCGTAAGACCGATTATTTTACTGTGAATAAACTAATGAAAGATAGATTTAAACCAAAAATGGGGAAAAAATCACGAGTTGCAAATGTTCTCAGAGTTTATAAAGTTCTAATGATTGATATGCCTATAAAATACAGACTTACAAGACGGTGAGAAAAGATACATAATACTATCATCAGTGCAAAGCGACAAACCAGGAAAGTTCTGTTACTGAATCCGACTGTGACAGTCTAAGCAACTATTTGGTTATTGCAGGTGTTCTGGTTATCCTCTGTAATTAACACTTTCCGGCCCCAGAGTGCCTAGCAGAAATTATTATTATCCAGTGTGTTGATTTTTCATTCAAAATGTTTCTGAATCACTAGTTACTGTAACAACCTTATTAGATTATTAGATGTTACTTTAGATTCTTTATGCGCGTGGCTTGTGTCTTACTTAGGACGAAAAACATTAGTATTCAACAATCAACACTCTTGTCAGCAGACAATATATTTATTAATATATAATAAAACATATAGGCAATCCAGCCATAGAGGCGCAACGAATGAATAAACAGTATTCCAAGAATAAGTTAAAATCCATAACTCATAAGTATAAGTATAACCGCATTTCACAAAGCATTAGAAGTAAGAATCTGAATACAATGCCATATGTCCTTCCTCTCTGAGGACCAAGTAACAACCAACTCTATGACCGCGTGATCAGTCTCAGATGCGAACCCCTTCTCCGTGCGAATGGCACGCTAATTCTGTGTGACTACCATTCACCTCATGTCACGGTGATTCTCAAACAATGCTGTGACAGTTACGTTAATCTTAAAAGGCGAAATATTTCATGCGGAATAATTACAATACAGTATGTAATTAGGGAAAGGCCAGTAGTATGGTACCTACGTAATGCACGTAGTAGCAAAAAAAAAGCATACAGCGTTAGAGGTGGATGAGCCTGTTAGTATGATGTGGGGCGGTATATATAGACTCCGGACTATTTATTTGACACTCGCCTAGGCCACACGCTCTGCTAAGGCCGCTCTTGTATCCAGGTATAGAGATGAAAAGAGAGATGTGGACATGGGGGCTTCCGCTGCAAGGGATTTAATTTATAAACGAAAGACCTTATATTGACGTGTATCATACCCTACCGATTTTGGGTTCAAGTCGCCATCCGGAGAATGGGGAAATTTTCCTCGTAAATCTTTAGCGCTCGCCCAAGTTAACCGTCACTGTTATTTAAAAGAGTCAGGAGATGAGTGTAGATTTGTTTATCCAGTTCTTTCTCTCCCTATCAACTCGCTAGCCAAAGGCTCATGAAACCTCGTTTGAATAATGCTTGAAACAGAAGGTCTACGCAATTTATAGGTCTTTAAAAACCTTGTATGTATTTTAGCTCAGGCACTTATCTTGCACGATTCCTTATCAGCAATAATTCAATTAATTAACCGATCAATCAGTAAAGAATTTTCCATGTTCTGTTAAAACACTTATATATTTAAGTTAGATTAGCCTGCCGTAGTAGCACTGTGGTAAGTGAGCCCGCGCCTCAAACTTGATAAGCTATCAAATAAATGTTCATCTGTCTGGCACACATTTTGAACACGTTACTTCTCCTACACAAATTCTCGATCAAGTGGAAGCAACACAATTATTCATTGGCAAAGACCATACATGAATCAATAAAACAGAATAACAAATTAGTCAATTAATTACTGGTAATTAATCATTTTGTTAGATACCAACAGAAGAAATTAATTTTCCATTTATTCATGCATTTATTTCTCCCACTTCCCATTCTCCGCATCAAGTTGAAACTTCGCAAAATTATTCATAATCCAGGACAATACATGAATCAATTTAAAAAAAAAAATTAAATATTTAACTATTTTGTATTATTTGATTTATGTGTTAGAAATGGAGCTAAACATAGTAATTTTCAGATAAATAAGTAATTAGCGGTTCTTTCCCTTAGATAAGTTTTTTTTTTTGAAGTATTCTTTTTTTTTTTTTTTTTTTTTTATTGTTTGTTTTCTACAGTGGCTGAAAGTCGAAAGCTCATAGAAGCTTTGTAAACAAAAAGGTCGTCAGCTGAACAAGAAACATTTGTTTGGATGTGTTTTACTTTCGTTTCTTCTTACAACCGGAAACCCAGGAACTCCATAACATCACACACATGGTCCCTCACACATGCCTTCAGTCTTGTATCCTCATTCATAACATCACACACATGGTCCCTCACACATGCCTTCAGTCTTGTACCCTCATTCATAACATCACACACATGGTCCCTCACACATGCCTTCAGTCTTGTACCCTCATTCATAACATCACACACACATGGTCCCTCACACATGCCTTCAATCTTGTATCCTCATTCATAACATCACACACATGGTCCCTCACACATGCCTTCAATCTTGTATCCTCATTCATAACATCACACACATGGTCCCTCACACATGCCTTCAATCTTGTATCCTCATTCATAACATCACACACATGGTCCCTCACACATGCCTTCAGTCTTGTACCCTCATTCATAACATCACACACACATGGTCCCTCACACATGCCTTCAATCTTGTATCCTCATTCATAACATCACACACATGGTCCCTCACACATGCCTTCAGTCTTGTACCCTCATTCATAACATCACACACATGGTCCCTCACACATGCCTTCAGTCTTGTACCCTCATTCATAACATCACACACACATGGTCCCTCACACATGCCTTCAATCTTGTATCCTCATTCATAACATCACACACATGGTCCCTCACACATGCCTTCAATCTTGTATCCTCATTCATAACATCACACACATGGTCCCTCACACATGCCTTCAATCTTGTATCCTCATTCATAACATCACACACATGGTCCCTCACACATGCCTTCAGTCTTGTACCCTCATTCATAACATCCCACACATGGTCCCTCACACATGCCTTCAATCTTGTATCCTCATTCATAACATCACACACATGGTCCCTCACACATGCCTTCAATCTTGTATCCTCATTCATAACATCACACACATGGTCCCTCACACATGCCTTCAATCTTGTATCCTCATTCATAACCTCACACACATGGTCCCTCACACATGCCTTCAGTCTTGTATCCTCATTCATAACATCACACACATGGTCCCTCACACATGCCTTCAGTCTTGTACCCTCATTTATACCATCACACACATCGTCCCTCACACATGCCATCGGTCTTGTACCCTCATTCATAACATCACACACATCGTCCCTCACACACGCCTTCAGTCTTGTTCCCTCATAACATCACACACATGCCTAGAGTCTTATATCCTCATTCATAACATCACACACATGGTCCCGCACACATGCATTCAGTCTTGTACCCTCATTCATAACATCACACTCACGGTCCATCACACACGCCTTCAGTCTTGTACCCTCATTTATACCATCACACACATCGTCCCTCACACATGCCATCGGTCTTGTATCCTCATTCATAACCTCACACACATGGTCCCTCGAACATGGTCCTTCACACACTACGTCAGACAAATTTTTTCACACATCCCCAAACATACATCCTCACACACACTCCCTCACACATATTTCCACACATAAACTTCCTCACACTTACTTCCTCAAAAAAACTTTCTCACACTCCCATACATCCCAAAAAGCATGTATACACACATCCACAGACTTTCATGCAAATTCCTTTAGAGGATGTAAGGTCAGAAACAGAATTATCGCAGCTAAGTGTCTTTAAAATCACACCTGTGATTCCAGTTCATGCCTATACCTTTATTGTTAATGTCCATGAACGACTCTCGAATCTGTAGGTACTCTTTATCATCCATCACAACTTACCTTAAAATTTCAGTTTCATCTCGCCTTGAGATGGCTCGTGTATTGTGTGTGGAAGATAATTAAATGTTTGGCTTATTTTTCTTGCTGTATAACTTACCATCCAATGTAACCCATTCACTCAATAGCAGTGCGGGATTTACCTATAGGCAAAATAAATAAAACTTAGAGCCCCCGCTTGCCTTGGGACCTCCAAAGAATAGTTACATGGATATTTTCAATCATTTTAAGAAAAGAGCAAAAGGAAAATTGCCCTACATGTGAACCCCATATCTCTATTAGCTAAGGGCCTTATCAAATCTAAACCCTACCCTGATTAATAGTATGATAAATTCGTTATGTATCTGTGAAGACATGTACATATCATCGGCATGGTACTAACTTTGGTAGTTTTTACGGGCAGACCGATATATCAGGATCTCAGTTTCAAAAGGTTAATATATATATATATATATATATATATACATATATATATATACATATATATATATATATATATATATATATATATATATATATATATATATATATATATATATCAGTGGCGTAGCATTCATGGCTCGAAGGGGTTCAATGAACCCGGGCCCATGACCCTTAGGGGCCCACATCCTGTGGCGTAGCAGCAGTGGTGCTGTGGTACTGTGGGAAGTTTTCATTCTTCTTACCCGGCTCGCATCACCTTCTCATAGCCACGCTTCTGTTTTTAGGTTACACAACAATTGGTCAATGTCTCAACTAGTGAGTAGGCCTGCATATTTTTCTAGTTATATTATTAACCGGTTTGCTGAACTGAATATTAATTTCAGAAACACGTGTATCTACAAATTGCATATTATGCCGAAGTGTAATTATAGGTTACTGCTATTTCACACACTTAATGTATGCTGATGGTTCCGTGATGTTATTACTGTTGGAACTGTAAATGGAAATATACACTTCACTACCTAAAAATGTTTCCGCTGGTCCCAAACTGTTTCTGCATTTTGACGTTAATCCTTTATATGCAGGATGGCTGCCTGGTCGTGCGGTTTGCTCGCTGGACTGTCGTTTGGATTTATCGATGGTCCCGGGTTCAAACCCTGCCCGCTTCCATTCCCTGCCGTTCTACAGGAGGTTTAGACTAGGAAGTAAACTATCTTCAACTCTGTAAAACAACAAACAACAACATACGCACATCAGCTGTGTGAAGAGGGGGAATAGCTGTGTAGGAGACATCGTTCCGACTATAGATAATGCACAGGCATTCATTTCATTTGTATGAGAAGATCTTTTATTGTTGAAATGCTGATGTATTTAAGTATTTTAAAAAAAAAATTCGTTTATTTTTAGCATTTTAAAATATTATTTGTACCATAAGTTAAGAAATCATTATTTTGTTCTAAAATGTGTATCCCGCGGCCTTTGTGAGTGACCTCCAGCTGTCTCGATCTGAGGCCGCATGCAACCAGGTGCTCTCTTCTATGTCAGCGATCTCTGGCTCGCCAAGTGTACGTACCTCACTGAGGGCAGCTATGTCTGCATCTAGCCGAGCCAAAGCTAATGCCACCAGTGCAGACCTTCGTTGAGGCCTGAGGGCATTCAAACGTGTTGCTGTCCTGCAGTGTGCGGATTCGACATTCCAGCAGGCGACTTTGAGACGTATACTTTTATCGACTCGTTTGTGAGTAGTCATTAGTGGGCTAATTACTTTAAGTGATAATTGGGTCGCGCAGACCAATACCACTCTTTAAACAAAATGCTGTTCACAGTAGCACAGAAGTTGGAGACTGCTGTGAATAACAGATAGCCGTAGGTGTTAAATCGGAGTTTCCGTCTCCTAGACTGGCTGCCGACCAAAGCTATAGAGCCCAGTCTGCCCAATGGCCGAATTAATTAAAACATCATCGTCATATCAATATGGACAATATGGTCTAATTTGAAAACGGACATGTTTCCAGTGACATAAAAGCTATGTCATCCTTGTGTATGTAGATCTAGATCTATATGTCAGTGCTTGTAAATTTAAAAATAAAATCGGAAATTTCCTAGAGTCTAGATTAACTAAAATCATGACTAATTAAATATTCTCTGAGAATTTCCCTTAACTAAAACTAAAGTTTACTAATTGTTTAAAGGAACTAAAATATTTCTGGAGGGTTTTGACGTCATCTTTGATCTTATCTTACAGAATCTAGATCCATATATTATCTTATAGATTTAGATTACAGTGAGTGATCATTAGACATTAGACGTAAGTTCTAGATCTAGACTACTTTACTACTCATTAAGAGTCATTATGATTATCAATAATCATAATGATAATTATTGATAATAATTAATATAATATTCAATTAAATAAATATTATTCTAGATTAGTAGATACATCTATATTCTATTGTCTAAATTCTAATAAATTATTATACCTAGTATTACTACTAGTTATAGATTAGTTAGTCTCTGACTCTATTTATATAACCACACTACACTACACTCAACACTCTTGAGTAAATTTGCAATATCACTTTATAAGACTATCTATAGCAGGCATGTCCAACTCGTTAAGTTAAGCCATGAGTAAAAAATGTGTATCTGTATGGGCCGCCTAAAAAACTTTCTAGATCCTAAGGCTAAGGGGCTGTAGCCAAAAATCAGTTGCAAAACAGCTTACTAGTTTTATGTAAATAGGAAACAGTACAATAGAATACAATTATTAATGGCATACTATACATGTCCCTTAGTTAGCTAAATTTGCAGTACAATTTCATAATTGAAAATTACTAAGATTGCGCATTTTTTCTTTGTCCTGATGCTGGACATATTTCTGGGATACAAGTTTATTAATATAGGATGGAAGTTTGTTTGTCACTGACACTATCATCACTGACGACAAATTTTGATAAGATTATCTCGAACGGTGAGGTGATTTGTAGCTTTCATTATAAATAGAAAAGAACTGCTCACAGAGATCAGTGCTTGCGAAAATAGCTAGAATTCTGGCTGCAAATTTCCGCAATTGAATGTACCGTTTAGGTAAATAACTAAATTTTGGCGCAGCCACTTCTTTATTCTTCGCTTTCAACAAAGAATCTAACTGCTACTCTATCAGCTCTAGTTGGACATTACCAGCAGCTTATTCAGAAGCAAATGGAAAATGGAGATAAAAACAACGGAAATTCTTGCTTGTATCAAACGAAGTCATGAAAATGGCCATGTGTTCAATGTCATTCAGAAATAATGAAGATTGGCGATGATTTAAGCCACGGGCACGAATAAAATTGATAGTGACTGAAACCAGTCTTATGACATGTTGGAATTGTAATGTTTTGTGTGATATGTTTCTTGGTGAATGATGCACTGAAAATGAGCAAATTTAAAATTAGCATTAGTCTCTCTTATTTTTGCAAGTAGCTTTGCATCAAAACCATTTCATAATGGTTAGTGCGCCATCCATTGTTAGACTAGCTAGCTTTACCAAAGGATAATTGTACTGCAATATCACCTGTTATTTCTCAAAAACATCCTCGCTTGTTTTGGTGTTATGTATAGAACAAAGCTCAAGTAGCTCCTCGTATATCTCAAATTTCTGTCACATGTCCTTATGAGTATAGCCAACTGTGTTACAACAGTTACATCACAGAGAGCCAATGAGAATATTTCAAAATCTATTTTGTTCTTTAATTGTTCATACAACTGACTGACATGTCATTTATTCTATCTGCCACAGTGTTACTAGATAATGTTATTTCTTTCAATGCTTTCATATTTTCTGGATTTAGGCAGCTTTAACGACACACTCCTTCATAAAATCCCTTTCACTAAATGATTTGCCATGGCTTGCAATTAAGTTTGAAGAAAATGTAGCTGGCTTTCACTACAGACTCAATCTCGTTGCTCAGTATATCAAATACAATTTTTCAATTCAAGTAGCTTGTCATCTTTTATTTTCCAGCGTAATAGTTTAACATTATTTTTATAATTTTTGAGGTGGCCAAGCGGGCCGCATGCAAGGTGGTCGCGGGCCGCATGAACGCCATGTTTGACATGCCTGATCTAAAGTGTGTAGTCTATTTAGTCTATACTATACATATAACTATATTCTATAGTCAGTATAAATACTTTACTACCTATAGTCATCATAGTCTTTCACTATAGAGTAGGTATAGACTATAGAGTTTACCATATACTGACTGTATAAAGTAAGTATTATATAGATCTATATCAAGATTCTAATCTAGTATTTTTAATTATTTACCAAATTGCATTAGGTCAGGAACAAAAGTCAGATTATTTGCAGAGGATTGCATAATATAGGCCTATAGAACAATAAAAACCACACAAGATTCAGACATTTTACAAAGAGAATTAGATGAATTTTACAGAAATGTGAATCAAATTGGAGCATGTCTTTCGAACCCAGAAAAAAGTCAGTTATTAAGAGTAACAAAAAAACTAAAACAAATTAATTCCACTTATCTTATTCATGGTTAACAAATAACACAGACTAAAAACACAAAATACCTAGGTGTTATAATAAATGAAAAACTGTCATGGAATGCCAATATTGATGAAACTATCAAAAAATCAAACTTGACAAAGCATTAGGGTTTATTAAAAGAAATTTCTAATAATCAAATAAGAACATAAAACTAAAATGTTATTTAACCTTGGTTAGGCCAATAATAGAATATATGCATCCTCTGTTTGGGAACCCTCAATTCATGGAATGGGTTGCCTGAGCTAGCCAGGAAAACCAGTGACTTGGCAGAATTTAGGTCATTGGTTAATATGCATGACTAAAGGCATGACGTGTAGGACATAATCATCTTCTTTTCTGAAGTAACGTCTGTATTATATAAGATAAGATAAGATCTAGTGACTATACAGGTACATATTAGTATAATATTAAATATACACATAGATCTAGATCTATATTCTATATATACATCTAGGGCCAAGTCTATATAATAGTATATATTTCATATAGGCTATTAATTATAGATCTAGTCTATATCTCTTAATCTTATACTTTTAAATCATGTAAATAATCATATTATAGATAGATTTTTTAATCTAGATCTAGGAGGCTTACACTTAATCACAAGTTAGTATAACTTATGAAAGTTAGTAAATTTTACTATTTTTTAGTATAAAATATAAACTAAATGCTTCCTTTCACTCATTAAAAAATCTTTTTATTATTTTCAGATTGTCTTCAGTTTTAATACATGATGAAAAAAGGTACTATGGCTGTAAATTAGCATAACTAAAAAAATATTTGGAGGTCTAAAATGCATTTGAATTACATCAAATCTGTTTTTTTACAATGATCATAATTTTATTTCCCTTTAACTTAATAAGCTTTTGTTTTTAATTTCTTTTGAAAAGTTTCTATAAATTATTTTATGTAGACTATTAACTTTTCAGAAGCTAGTTTTGCTAACTTTCAATCTGATGTCCAGTTCCTAGACAATGATCCAAAGAAAGTATTATTTGACCGCCATATACTGGAAATGAAAATATATCAAGTAATTTTTGTATTTCACTCCTTGTTTTTCTTGTGTTAAATGAAATGCTTTAGGATTCAATTAAAAAAAAAATATATATATACTAGTATAAACTAATTTAATAGTCACACTTTATAAAAATAGTAACCTTTAGTACTGTTACTTATATTTATAGCTTTTATATAGCACTACTTTCATGCTTATTGCATGCTCAGAGCGCTTTGGTCCAATCTCATATGTGGACCAGTGGGGGGGAGGGGGTATCTAGAAGTTGGTTTTCCATGCTGCCTTTAGGCGCTCAGTAAACACAACTCTGCCTGAGTCGGGTGTAGAACCTCGAGCCCCCTTCTAGGTAGCCAAGCCAAGATCAAGCGCACTTAGCCTCTCGACCACGCTTCCCGCTTAGAAACACTCTAAGACAAAAGACACATAAAATGCTAAACTAAAGCTTACATAAGCTTGTATTTTGGCATGGGGGTTGTTTGGCACAAAATGTTTTCGCCACCTTTTATTTTTTTCATTTTCTTGATTATTTAAAAAAAAAGGATACACATCAATGTTTGTGTGTGTGTGTTTATTGTCTAACATAGTTTTAATGGGAGGAACAATAGTTATTTTCATTTATTGAATCTAGGGTTTAAGTTTGTTGTGCAATTATTGTTTTGTCAACATGTAGATGATAGTCTTGAGAACTTAGTAGACGACTAGACAGCCATCTATAATTAGGGTTACCAGACACCTACATGCCCAAAGGAAGACAAAAAAGAGGAAAAAATCTAACAGAGGAGGACAAAACAAAGATAAACTAAACTGGACATAATTATTTGATTAAACATCAATCGTGAGCTGTAATGCAACTTATAACATCATATTTATCAGAAGAAAGTACTTTTAGCAGTAGTTAATTGTTTGCGCCAACATTCATGTGGAACTCTATGCAGGACATTTTTTTTCAATATCAACAAATTGATAGAAGCCTTTCAGAGACTCTGTACCTACAGTGTAAATAGAAAAATCGTTTAGTGCTTTAGCGCAATAGTTTTAGCATCTACTAGCAGCAAATCTGCACCATGTTATATACAGTTTTGAAGAATGTGAGCAGGATGTCAACAGTGAAAACACATTCTTTTACTTGTGTACTGTTAATGTCTCCAAAGATCACTTTGACATTGTTTACTCATTTTCCTGTGAGCACAACACATTTGGATAACAAACTGTATTTCTAAATAGTTTCTTTAAAGTATGTTGATAATGTTTCAGAAGTTCATTTTCTGTGTAATCCTGTTTGGGTTCCACCATCTTTACCATCAGAGTGCTGAGCTGGGAAAAGTTTCTCTGCATCTTGTAGTTACTTGCATCTGTATTGACTCTAAAACATTTGATGTCAGTTAACTCCTGTAGTACCTCTGTTTTTGTTCTGGCACATTGAATGTGTTTTATCAGTTTCTAAATATTGAAACATCTTTGGTATAACACTAGCAGTACAGTTCATTGACTTATAAGACTTATGATGTGTGACAGTATGATAAGCTAAGGCCTTCATGGATTTCAATGTGGGTTTCATTTGAAAGAAATGGTGACTTTGGCAGAAGAATCTTCTTATCATGTTTCAATGTTTTTTGCAACTAATACTTATGAATCACAAATGACACTCATAGTTTCATTTTCTGTGCACCGATCTCTAAAATACAAATACTTGTCTTAATTTGATCTGAGAATTTACATCCCTCTTAATTATTAACTTTAGTCAATATTTCGAAAATAAATTCTGATTTGTTAATAATAATAATAATAATAATCTTTATTATCCGTATGGAAATTTGTCTTACAATTTGTGCATTACACCAAACAAAAAACATTATAACTATAAGAAACCAAAGTGTACATTCACACCAGACTCACTCATAATTTACATGTGACAAAGTTTATACCAGATTGTTCTTATTTAATGATTTGATTGCCAGGGGAACAAAAGAGTGTTTGTGTCTGTTTGTCTTTGCTATCTGTGTCTTGTATCTCTTTTGTGATGGTAAAATCCTGACACAAAGGGTGATTCTTTATTTCAAGGATCTTGTTAGCTTTTTTATAGATGTTTGTCTCAAACAACTGCCCTAATGGGGTTAGTTTTTTGCCAATGATTTTACCAGCAGCATTTAGGATTCTATAAAGTTTATTTTTATTTTTAATGCTCAGATTGCCATACCAGGCAGTGATATTGAAACTTAAAAAATTGCTGATGTGAGCGTGATAAAACATAGCCAAGGCCTTTTCGCTAACATTAAATGAGGACAGTTTTCTTAGTAATCGTAATCTTTGCTGCCCTTTTTGCTGATGTAATCAGTATTTGCAGTAAAACAACAGCAGGTATCCAAATGTGTAATACTTGTGTATTATTGGTCATAATCAAAAGCATTTATTATGCCACTCATTACACAGAAGTTATAAACACAAATCAACACAGTGAATGTGCTTCCTGGGGAGAAGCTTAACATCTTTGTATGTTAATGTAGTCTTTATATTTTTTAGACCAGAAAATATTAAGTATTAAATTCAATTGCTAGGTTGTATGTCATTAGACAGCAGTGAAAAAAAGGACATTTTGACACTTTAGGCTTATGCCGACGGAAGACCCGACCCCAAAAAGGAGAACGTGGCCTCCTATCCATAATTTCCATTCGTGAAACAGTCAAAATTTTTTTACCTTTTTTTTTTCAGGGTGAGAATGGGAGAATGTATACTATATACAATAGAATATAGCATATTGAAAACAAAATGTTTATTACAAAAAGTTTTGTGTTTTATTAATTACTTCAGAGATGTTTTGCTTTAAAATGGCTGCGTGAAGATGTCATGCACCCGCTTACTGGTATCAAAACATAACCAAATCGATAATAAAACAGAAAGTATCAAGGACTAAATACATTTCCTGTTTGTACGAAAATCAAGAACAAACTTGCAATGTCTAAAAAGGGTATTTCACTTTATATGGAATAAGAAGCGCCTTTTTTTTTTTCTGAGCATATAATTTTTTTTTTTTATTAGATATGGTTTTAATGTTTTATGTTTTATATACCATTGATACTTTAATTTCATTAATCATTAATTCTGGAGAGTCTTATTAAAGTTGTCACTATAGTAAAATGTGTATGCAATAGCTGCAATTTAAAAATATTTCCTATCTCAATAGCTTTTCTGGCTTAATTTTATTTTAATAAAATTTATCCATATCTAAATCCAGTTATGCAGCAAGCAGTAAAGAACTAATACAATTTTTTTTAGACAATGCCAACTAGTGTAATGCTTTCAGTTTAAATAATTTGCTTTTAATAAGCCCCTACTACTTGTACAGATAGCAGACATATACTTAACTACTTCCTTGAAATTCAATATAACAATATGGTATTATTGGGGTAGCAACAATGGTGCAAAGTAGTTCAGTGCAACCAAGACTATGACCATTTGGGACCTACAGAAGCCCTTCATAGACTATGACCATTTGGGACCTACAGATGCCCTTCATAGAAAAAAAAAAGGTTGACAGTCATTTGGATATTGATTATGTGTAATTACTCTACTACTTGCACAAGGTAGCACTTGCACTGAACCTTTTTGTAAGGGTAGCACACCTTTGTATTCTTGAATCACAAGTACCTTGATATGCTACTGCATAGTAGATATATGATTTATTGTACTGGCCACAAAGTTATAATGTAATGTTGATCCTTTCAGATGAAACCATTTTTGTTGAGCTCTTTACAAATTGATACAACACAGATTCATCCAGCTTTTCTAGATGTTGTCTTAGTGATTAGCCTTGAGGATGAGGATAACCATGAGATAGTGCTTCAAGACAATGACAGGCTTAAAAGTTATTTTGATCAGCTTAGTCAATGTCACTTAATTAAAGTGGTTAAGAGAAGGTAAGATTCCTATACTTTTAGTCCATTTCATTGCAAAAAAATTTGTAAACAACTAAGTATAATGAAATTTTTCTGAACTTCGATTCACTTAAGTTTCAACTGAAAATGAACAATAATAATAATAATCATCTTTATTATCCTTGAGGAAATTTGTTTTACAATTGTGCATTACAAAAAACAATACATGATTAGAGCAAATACTTGTACAATGGCACACAATATATATGTTTATACTCCAGTTTCTCTTTAACATTACATGCTAAATTCACAACAGTAAGTTCAATGATTTAATTGCCAAAGGAACAAAAGAATTTTTATATCTATTTGTTTTTGTGATTGGTGTCTTATATCTTCTTTGTGATGGTCAAATGTTAAATACAATACAATAATATCTGACATTTTTTACTTCATTATTCCTGGTACTTTTATTAAACCTAGATAAGAGTTTGTCAATAAGCAAACACAAAAGATGTGCTGGTGTAATAATTAAGAGTTTTATACCATTCCTTGTAATCTTGCCTTAGTTGCATTTGTACAAAATCATAATAAAAATTATTTTTTTTTAATGGTTACAATAAAATATCATTAGATAATCAGTATATCATTATCTTAATGGGCTCATTAATTTTACAAATTGAGTACAATTTGTTACTCCTTTTTTTGGAGGAATATTTTTGTTGCTTCAATTTTACTGAATTTCAACTTTGATTGATTGGGTTCACAACTAGAGACTATAAGCACTCATTCAACCTTATAATCCCATAGTTTTGAAAGTGAAAACAGAAACTTAATTAGGATTTAGTTTCATTATCTTTTGTCTGCACTATGTAAGACTTGTACCTTTACCTATCTCTTAGTCTGTTGGACCGTTTGGGCAAAATCTGTTGACCGTCTATCTTCATTCCTTTCTGTTTCTTACCTTAGACAGAACCTGTTTCAATGGCAGGCCCAACCATTCTTTCATGTTGTCTTACCATTGCTTTCTCTGTCTGCCTCTTCTTCTTTTTCCTGGTACTGTTCCCTGAAGGAAGGTCTCTGCGAGCCCCAAAGACCTTGAAATATAGCCATAGATTTTTAGCTTGCATTTCTTTTACAATAGTTAGAAGGTCCTCGTGGGATCCAATCGCTGTAGTAACCCTGTCTCTAATCTCTTGGTTTGTGAAGTGGTCTTTACATGTGATGCCTAGGATCCATCTGTAACATCCTAGCAATGGAATTGAGATGCTACAGAAATGCTGCAGAAGGAAGCTACATTTAAGACTTAATGGTTGATAAATCTTGTTAAAAAGAATTTACTAGTTTTTGGATCCAAAACCAGCAATCTTTTTTTTACAAAGCTCATATCAACTCACTCTGTCTGCCTGTTAAAACATTTGTACACATTATTTCTCCCTAACCCTATCTCGGATCAAGCTGAGATTTTTCACATCATTTCTTTTACCCAACAACACAGAATCAAGTAACTGATTAGTTTATTAACTATAGGTAATTAATTATTTTGTTTGGTGGTATAAGCTGAATTAGTCTCTTTATAGGTCATTGTCTGAGTCTTAGTGAACACAACATGAAAAATAGGACAAGACCATAGAAACAATAGATAACTATGCAATCTTCCATGTTCATAGGCTTTCCAATAGTAGAGTGGTTACCATGTTGGCTTTAGAAGGCTTGAGCCAAGAGTTCAAATTCATGTCATTCCCCCTTTTTTTTATATTTTTATAAATGATTTTTTATTGTTAGTCTAGATCTATTACAAATTTAATTACATGACTGATTGAAACTAATAAATACAGCTATGCATAGTGTAAGCTTTGTTTTTAAAAATGTATTTTTTTTTATTTTCTTGTCTTAATTCATACAAGCACCTGTGTAGTCCAGGAGAACGCTTTCAATTAGCAAATTAAAACCATAGAACCCAGGCTTAAATTTATCTATGTTCATCTTCAGTTGTTTTTAAATTCTTTATTCTCTCTCTATTCAATAGAAAATCATTGAAAACTGTGACCAGATTCTGGATGTGTACTGTTCAAGATGTTGTGCCTTGCAAGTGGATACTGGGTTTTTTGTTTCTGGCTTTAGCTATCATCATCATGGCCTGCCTGCATTTCTTTTGAGATTGTACAAAAAGATCTTAGATACTGCTCTGTATGATACTATTTGTGTAAGCAATTGTTACTTATAAAATAGTATATTATGTACTGAAGTTGATTGATAAAAAATAAGAAGTTTTTATGAAAATAATTTTTAAAGTAGTTTAGGTTATTAGAGAATGTTAGCTCTACCTTTAAGTTAAACAAGAAAAAAACAACTATTATTATGTAACACACTCTATATTGTTTGCTCTGTAATTATTTTAGTCTTGTTATTATATTAATTGTTATTATTTAAGATACATAAATAATACATAAATAATAAGGAAAAAAACTATAAAAAAAAGCATCTAAATTAGTAGGTAAACTAATCAGATGAATGAAAACCAGACATACACATATAAAGATAATAAGTGTATTAGATGTAGATAAATAACAACTGTATTTGTAATTAAAGTTCTTCCATACAATGTAAGATATCAAGTCAACTGACTGCTTAGTGATGTGGTCTATTTACGTTGAGCTGTGATGCTAATGAGAGGTTACTGTTATGTCTATTCCTGCTTTATAACATTCTTACTAAATACCCATCATTTCTAAATGGGTTGTAGGCTACCAATCCACCAATCTACAGATGGCCTCTTCTCTATTTTTACACCAGGTTCTTTTTTCTTTGATCGTCAGCAGGTATTTCTTACAGTCTTTTCTGCATTTATGTCTTAGATTCCAATTCAGCCTCACTACCTAGCTCAGTGATGCCCAAAATACGGCCTGTGGGCTAGATCTGACCAGCAACATGATTTTATCCGGCATGAATGATGGCACAAAGTGTAGAAATTCCCCCCTCCTCCCCCCAAAAAAAATGGTTGGAAAATGTAAAACTTTACCTACGTTAGGGTCCTGACTTTTTCTCTGATGAATAGGTATCATGCCATTTAAAATTTGTAAGTTTATGAAATGGGAGAGCCGAGCAATCTACCATGAAAACTGAAAGGATCTTTAATTTTGTGGAACATGATAAGTATTGTTGAACTGCACCTAGAGATTGGAGGATCAATAGTTAACAAAAAGAGACCCAAAAAATGAGTTGTTGCCCTCACATTTTGAAAGAGAAATAAATCCAGTTTCTGTTACGTAAAAAAAGATGAACTTCCAGTAGCCCATTTTAAGTACTAGATCCACAAGCTTATGATAAAATTGTTTCAGGTCAATTTCATTTCATTCTTTTACATTGGAGTGTGTCATTCTTCTGAAGCACCTAATAATGTACTCCTGCATTTTCTATAGAGTTCCTTTTGGTCTTGGATTACCACTGTGAAAATATACAATAAAAAATACAAGTCTTGGTTTAGAGAAAAATGTGTTCATTTCTTGATTTACTTGATAAGAGTGGCTCTTGTTTTGTTGAACTGTGCCTTGGTGTTGTTTTATTTCCCCTTTCTGGTCAAATCATATCAAGTTTATTTATCATGAAGGAAATTGCTTTAACATGCCACCTACATAACAGCATTACTCAATAACATAACATTTTGAATATACACTGATGTGATATTTTACATTTGTTTAACCACACTATTTCAAATTTAGATATACAGATTTCCATAAATTAAAAATATAATATATACTTTTTTGGATTAGTTAGTCATTTTAGCTCTCATGTTTATGTTTGTTTTGTTATCACAGCGATTTGAGCCTACATTTTGTTTTTTAACAGTATTATTTAAAAGTATTATTATTATTATCACCACTTAGTAAGTGTAGAATATTTGTGTTATACACAATAACAAACAAGTGTTGAAGAAGGAAGACATATATTAGGAACTGCATTTATTACGTAAACACAATGTTGCACTGACCCCGCTATAATACCAATATGTTACAGTAATCACCTAGTGACTTCCTTCAATGGCTTCAGTATTGGCAGCAAGTACTGTGATTTTTACTGATTTATTGCATGTTCATATCATTTATATAGAGATCTGAAAATTATGTTATAGTTGGACCATGAAGTAAAAGAGAGACTCAAATCATGAACACACATATAGGTTTGTGTTATTCTTGTTTTTGATGATTGTTACTTTATTTAATAAGAAATGTTTTTACTTTATTTTCATGTGCTATATATTTTAAGATATTTTGCTTTGATTAATATTTTTATTGTTTATTCAAATTTCATTTACTTGAATTGCTGTAATAAGTAGATTTGTAAATATTTTTGTTTACTTCATTTACATTTAATATGAATGTGACGTTATTGTTAAGTAGATTTTTTTTTTACAAAAAAAGATAATGGCTTTTTTACATTTGGCATTATACCTCATTACTAGAAGATTGTTGATCACAAACACTGAAGTAAATGATCTGATAGAAATAATAAATAATTTAAGTTTTCATTATAGACTATATATCTCTTGGCACTACCAGCCCTTTGTACCAAGCCTCTTAATTTCCTTTTAGCCAATCACCATTCAATTAGCATCCCTATAGTTCCCCTTTCAGACCTTGTGGTCTATAGGGCAGATGATGTAGAAGTCATCTGTTTCTATGGCCTACGGTTGCGAGGGTGTCATGTGGCCAGCACAACGACCAACCGTATTTACTTTTCTCCAATTATGGGTACCCATTAGAGCTGGGTGGTCTCAGAGGTGCCCAAAGATACCAAAATTAAAATCCCAGTCTTCATCAGGATTCGAACCCGGAACCTCCGGTTTGGAAGCCAAGCGCCTTACCGCACAGCCACTGCGCCTCCATCCATCCATCCCAGTGGCGCTACAGCCCATGGAGGGCTCTGGCCTGCTTTAACACATCCTTCCATTCAGATCTCTCCTGGGCCTTTCGTCCCCACGCTCTAACCCCAAGCTGCTTCAAATCTGCTTCCACATCATCTATCCATCGCATTCGGGGTCTGCCAGTTCTCCTAATAAAATGCACATACCCGTATTCATAAAAACCGATTCAAGTAAAAAACAATTCTCCGTCGAAAAATCAGCTATCATAACTCTAGTTACTTCACACATCAACACACTCGCTTAGGTCAGTTTCGCCAACAAGCATAAACAAAATTCAAAAAAGTTCTCACGTGGAAAAAATGGTCAGTCGGGGGGAACAAGCTTACAACACTGCCCCCTTCCTAGGTCTGTGCCTCCCGAACAGACTCTCCATCATCTCCACAATAACGGTGCAACCGATCTAGGTGCACTACTTTGCATTTGGTTCGAGGGCCCTTCTGGATCCGGTACACAACGTCATTGATCCTTTTCACAATCCAATATGGGCCTTCCCAGTCTTTCTGTAATTCGGCGATCTTCCCTTCTTTCTCATTGGGTTGTATAGCCAGACAAGATCATGCTCTACAAACCCCGTAGAATTGGCCCTTCTATCGTATCTGGTTTTCATAAGGTTGCTACTGTCTTTTATCCTACTCCTTGCAACTGCATGAACCTCTTCTAGCCTCCTTCGAAGTCCTGTTACATATTCGCTTGCCGTTGTTGGTTGATCTCCTTGTTGTCCAAATAAGAGGTCTACTGGCATCCTAAGTCCTCGACCAAACAATAATTTGGCTGGCGTGTAACCTGTAGTTGCATGAACTGCTCCTCTATAAGACAGGAGGAATAGGGAAATGCAGTCATCCCAATCATTTGTCTGTTCTGCTGACATTTTAGCCAATCTCCTGAAACATATTAGATTCAAAATGGGACACCAAACCGACTAATCCAATGTCCTACCAAAATATCGACTATTGTTGTGGTTTCCTGGTTGGGCATCGCAAAATCTTCAGGCCATTTACTAAAATAGTCCATTATCACTATAATGTATTTGTTTCCTTTGTTAGTCTCAGGAAAAGGTCCAGCTACGTCCAGTGCGATCCTCTCAAATGGGACACCTACGTTGTACTGTTGTAAGGGTCCTCTACTTCGACGTTGCGGGCCTTTAGTTGCCGCACACAACGGTCACATGTCTGGCACCAATCTTCTACGTCTTCCTTGTAACGACACCAATAAAACTTTTGTCTGACTTTTTCTAACGTTTCGTTAACGCCTAAGTGACCACCTGTGGAGCCGTTGTGCATTTCATGTAGCACTCCTGGGATTCTAAACTTTGGTAAGACTAGTTGTATTCGTGTCGAGGTCCCATCGGTGGATTCCCAAATCCGTTTTAGGACGCCGTTTACTATCACCAGAGAGTCCCATAGGGAGAGTGCCCTTGGTAATCTCTCCCGTACTAGAAATTGGATGCCAATCAGGGCGTTGTCCAAATTCCTTCCATTGCAAAATTGGGGCTATATCTTTGTCGTCCTTTTGTTCTCTGCTTATCGTCTCCTCAGACCAAGACGCTGATGCACTTAGCTCCAGCCGCCTACAATCCAGGGCTCTTGTTTTCCCTTCTACTTTTGTGCAATGCTTACAATCCTGCTTACAAGGTCGTCATGACAAAATGTCGGCATTCGAATGGGCTTGTTCCTTCCTGTGTTGTGTTTCGAAATCATAAGTCTGTAACCTTTCTAACCATCTAGCTACTTGACCTTCCGGATTCTTGAAGGAAAGTAGCCATTGGAGGGCCGCATGGTCTGTTCTCAAATTAAATCTTTGTCCATCGAGATACTTGTGAAAATGTTTAATGGAGTCCACCACAGCTAGCAGCTTACGTCTAGTCACACAATAATTTCGTTCAGCTTTTGACAAACTTCTGCTAAAGTAGGCTACCACTCTCTCGCTACCATTCACTTCCTGTGATAAAACAGCACCGATCCCTGTATTGCTAGCATCCGTGACAAGTTGAAACACAATACCTGGTAGAGGATAATATGGGTGATGAGACGAGAGCCTCTTTCAATCTTTCAAAAGCTTCTTGGCAATCTCCATTGAAATTGCTTATTCCTCTCTGTCAATCGGTGAAGGGCTCTAGCGATATTGAAAAAAACTGGGTACAAAGCGTCTGTAGAAGTTGCAAAGACCCAAGAAGCTCCTGAGCTCATGAAGATTAGTAATTATAGGCCAGTACTTGACGTCTCCCCTTTTTTCTGGATCCGTGCTTACCCCGTCTTTGTATACAATGTGTCCCAGATATTTAACTTCCCTCTTAAAAAATGAGCACTTCTTCGGATTTAGTTTCATTCCCTCACTTCTAATATATGCTGCATCACTTCCCTTTGATTTATGTATGTGTTCATCAAATGTCTTTCCTAAGACTATAATGTCATCCCTTTCAGACCTTGTAGTCTATAGGGCAGATGATGTAAAGGTCATCTGTTTCTGTGGTCTATGGTTAACAAAGGTGTCATATGGACAGCACAATGACTAACCACCTTTACCTATCATCAACTAATATCAAGTACCCATTTGCAATTAAAAATCTCAATCTTCATAATGCCTGTATGTAAGCTTGTATTGTGAATGTTAGTGAGAATGTTATACATGCTGATTTATTCAGAAAGTTATTATCTTTTTTTATCAATAAATATTATAAATAACTTAAGTCTGTTGCAAGGATAAATTTCAAATGCATAGACTATGCAATTCCTTAAAAGTCATTGTCTTCCAGTCGAAAGTTGAAAGTGCAGAATTGCTCATAACTAGGCAGACCTGCATATTTAGCAACACTTACAATGAAAACAACAACACCAACACAGTGTTTACTGAATATGTATTAAAATTCTGATATTGGCATCTGTGTGTCCTCATTTAGAGCTATCTTTGGGTCTTGAATGTGTGCCCCATCACTCCCATGACTTTTGTGAGACCTCTGTGTTTCTTTCTGATGCCATGAATTGTCAGTTGTTTTACATTTTGTCAGTGAGAGTAAACTGACACCTTAGTGGAATGTATAGCTCTTTAATCTCGCCAAAAAAAGATTACTTTTGGCAATTCATCATTCCCACAGCATAGCTATCAAATAGTAAGTAATGCTTGCACAAGGGTCCAGCAGAAAATAGTTGCTGGTAAGATAGTTTTGCCATCAAAAGCCCATATTGAAGACACCTTTGATGTATTGTACTAATTGGTTAATTTATTATAAGCAATCATTTTAAAAAATTAGTTTTCCCTTTCAGACCTTAAGATCTATAGGGAAGATGATGTAAAATCATCTGTTTCTGTGGTCCATGGTTAACAAGGGTGTCGTGTGACCAGCACAATGACCAACTCCATTTACTTTTCCCAAATCAATGTCAGTTACCCAGTAGAGCTGGTAAGATTCAGAGGCGCCATAAAGATTCCAAAATTTTAAATCCCAGTCCTAAGTAATTATTTACCTAAGATTATTTTGGTATGTAGTTAGTCATTCTGTCAATTTGTTGTAACTCAGAAAAGCTTAGCATAACAGCCTAAGTTAGTGTTACAAAATGTAAAACTTTGTAAATCAGTTTTGATCAGCATTGTCTGGGAAATGTTTAGATTGTTTCTCTCAACTATAGTACTCTTTAAAAACCATCCCCTTTTGTATTATGTTTTGTAAAACTGGTATAGCTATTTCAATCTAATTTTGTATATATATAAGGGATTTCTTTTTTTGAAAAGAAAATAGATGCCAATATTGTTTACATTGGTTGTACTGAAACATTTCCTAACATTGATTCTTAGAATTATAATTAGAGACCATTAGTCAGGTTTTTGAATTTTATCAAAAGAGAAAGATTAATCATTACAGAATGGCATATGCATACTATGAACTTGTCCCTCAGATCTTTTTACAGTTTTTACTCCACCCTTTTTAAAAATTTAAAATTCAACCAGAATTGACATTTGAATAGTTCTTCTGACTTATTATCAGTACTTAAGTTTAGAGAGATGTGTGCTAGAACCTTGTTTAAAAAAAAACAATACAATCTCTATCTTTAATCCTTTCTCATGATTTTTTTTTATATTATTATTAAAACAAAATTTACTGTTCACTTTTTTTCAATATCCTGGTGATCATTGATCAATCATATCTGTTGAAATTTTTTTTTTCAAAATTCAATTTATACTATGACTGGACCATCAATTCTATAGTCTGCAGAAAATAACTAGATATATTTTATGTACATCTGTTTGTTTCATTTTGAATGTAACTTTTTAAAAATGTTATTTTATTATTTGCAGACTTGCTGTTGTCTTATTATGTTTTTGATAATAATTTTAAAAAAATACAATTGAAAAAAAAACTACATTTTCGAAATCATTGGATTTGTTTTGTTAATTGTGTAAGTAGTTGTTTTTAAGACAAATGTATTGATATATGTATTACTAGATCTATGCGTCTATGCTCCTTAATAATATTCAATAGCATGGAATATTGAAAACTTGAACCATTGTCTAACTTTAAAATCATTTCTCAATAAATTACAAGTAGGGGACAGTGTTTTTTTTCTTGTAATTGTTTCATTTGTTTAAATTAGAACGGCTAATATTTTAAGAACAAACGTCATTAGGGTTGCAACATTTCATTCTTTATGAGATAATTTTATATGCTTTTAAAAATGACAAACATTTTGGATTTTCATTTACACACACACAATTCAAGAAGCTGGAAACCAATGTGGTGACAAAAATTTACATAATAGCATTTACATAAATTGTGCATTGTAGCAAGAATATTGAAATTTGTTTGTCAACTAATATGAGGCAAATTATGTAAGCAAAAGAGACAACTGATTTTTATATTTAGTAATCTATATTTACAAATTCGATTTGCTACCTAATGCTTCGTTTATCTTCATCATAAACAAACAAAATTGTGCATGCTCGTATTTACACAAATCTTGTGAACATAGTCATTTGACTTAAATATAAGCACTCATCAACATTGAAAGTGTCTTTCTTTACATCACTGTTTTAACTTTCTAGCACAGAAGAGCTTCACATCTGCGTCCCTTTTGATTTACTGTAGGCTTTTAGTTTCAGACTTGAGTTAACGTACAAGGTAGACAACTTTACTTTCAAACCTGGAGATAGAACAAGAACAAAATATTTAAAATAGGTGCTTTGTCTCTGTAGTTTTAATTAGTACCCCTTTCAGACGTTGCCATCTATAGGGAAGATTATGCAGGTAATGTAATGGTCATCTGTTTCTGAGGTCCACGGTTAACGAGGGTGTCGTGTGGCCAGTACAACGACCAACTGCCTTTACTTTTTTACCAACTAATGTCAAGTACCCAATAGAGTTATATGGGCACAGAGGCACACTAAAGATCCCAAAATAAAAAAAATCCCAGTCTTCACCAGGATTTAAACCCAGGACCCCTGGGTTAGGAAGCCAAGCGCTTTACCACTCAGCCACCGCGTAGTTGTAATTGTGGAATAGGGCCTATATATTTTATTACAAAACACCGGAAGTGTGGCCAGATCACGAATTGGCCATGCATTTCGCAAAACAGCATAAGCATGTGGTAATATATATATATATATATATATATATACACACACGACCTGTTTAAGCGGGAATAGACATCAAGAAAATACACCACCACTGTTTCACCTCTCTTTCATTGTATGGAGTCAACTCTTTCATATGACAGGGATTTTTAGGTTGCCCACATGTAATGGGTGCCTGACGTGGCAATAGATGGGGAAAGCACAGGCGACAGGTCCTTGTACTGGCCACATTGACATCCTCGTGAACCTTACGGCATCTATCCTTATTGATACAATTTCTAAAATGGGAACCTTTTACCTAACCCTTTCTCTTTGCTACAATGAAACAATGCTCCATAATTAAAACTCGCTTGAAGATTACGTTTCAACACATAGTTTAAAACGTGTTGCTAACCTTGCAGGCAAATATGTATTTACCTTTTTTTTTCTTAAAATAAAACTCCTTAATACTCTTTATCTATCTTATAAAAAGTGATGTGAGACTATCACGATTGCCTCCCTTAGATTGCTACCATTACTTATGTCTCAACTTTCTTCTGTGACCAATGTATCTTTTGGCTGATTTATTTTACTTGGCGCTAGTTTCATTATCTCATTCATAGATCTAAACTGTCTGTGTCCAGACACTCAATGGTTTTTTATTTCTCCTTGAAAAGTCGATTACAATCATGATATAGATGTATGAAATTTATAATTTGGCTTGTTTCTTTTAATTCCATTGTCAGATAATGCATTATTCATAGATCCCTTTCTCATTGACTTTGTTATTGCATCATTCATAAAACATTTTTTTCATTGACTATGTTCACACACAAAAAAAGGACTTCTCCCATTCTCATTGGTAAGTCGGTTACATTCATATGGATATAAGTAGGTGTTGTCTGAAGTAGCCTGGGTTTGCATTAGATCTAGCTTTCCTTATCTATCTCATTGCCTCTATAGTCTTTTATTGTCGTCACGAATAGGCATACTAGGCAGTCGCCTTCTCGGGGGCATCGCACTTTTTTTTTTAAGAAAAGAAATAGCGAACCTGGACATGTGATCTCAAAAACGACTCTAATGATTTTCCTAAAAAAATTAACAGTTGGTGTTGGCCACACAGGGAAAACTCTAGTTTGATCGTTATCATTTTTCAAGAAAAAAATAATTAATTTAAATTTGACTATAGCTCTATATCTAGGATTCTAGGCCAAGATCCAACACTGGTTTTGAATGGAATTTCCGAATGTAAAACTTTATTGATTCAAGAGTTTAATAAATTAATTTTGCGCATTGTCTTCTGAGTCTAGATCTAGGCCTAAATGCTTATCATTGGAATATTGAAAGGTGTACATTCACTTAACCAGGATTTTTTTACTCGAAGAGGTGAAAGGGGGCGGGGTAAAAAAAAATCTCATTAATTTTAAAGAGACAAACAGTCGCTCCATGAATTGAGGTATTGTCTTCTTGGTCTTTCTATTTTATCTGGTCCACCCAATTTACTTCGCCTAGGGGTAGGATTTCCAGTTACGTGGCACCCAGCTCAAACCCAGCACGCTGCCATCCCGAGCCGTCCTGCACGAGGAATGGGATAGAACATTAGGCCTACTGTAGGACTGTCTGCAAATTGTGCATTAACTTTCCAGCATTTGTGTATATTTTAGTCTATGCAGCTCTACACAAAATGTTTCATATTCGTTTTAGCAGAAAATAATAGGACTACTAGAAATATAAACGAAAATTCATCTTTAAGAACGCGGCACTAAAATTGTAGTTGAGAAGCTGAGACATCCATGCGTAGGCCCTATACAATAACTGTGTGTGGCAAGAAATGAAGGAGTTACATCATAATCAGCCAGGGTTAAGCAGTAAAAAAAAGTAAAAAGGACAATCTATAGGGCAGTTGATGTAAAGTTCATCTGTTTCTGTGGCTCACGGTTAACAAGGGCATCATTTGGCCAGCATAACGACTACCCGCTTTTACTTAATCCCAATTAATGTCAGGTACCTATTAGAGCTTGATGGGCTTCGAGGCAACCTAATAAACCCGAAATAAAAAATCCCAGTCTTCACAAGGATTCGAACCCGGGACCCCCTGGTTTGGAAGCCAAGTGCCTTACCATTCAGGGTTTAGCAGATGGTAAGGAAGCTTACCTTCCTTACCTCCCAAAGATCAAAGAGCTTAATGTATGACTGACCTTTCAAGCTCCAGGGTAATATTCTGGAGTTAGCTGGTAACACTGTAATGACACCGTAAAGGTCAAGAAAACTCCAGCCACAAATATGTAAAAACCTGCGCTGAACCTAAGTGATGTAATGTGAATTAGTGAATGAGCTAAAAACAAGCTTATTGCATTAATAGTCAATACTAACAGATGAGCCTGAGTGATGGCAAGTGACTCAGTTTTGTTGAAGGTCGTTGACTTATACGCCTACAGCTGTTTAGTTGTAATTTGAGATGAAATGATATAAACTGATATTCAAACAAATCTAACTTAGCATAAAACTACGTCTTTACACTCTAGCAATCCTTGCATAGCACAGCTTACGACAGCATCGCTTATCTTGCATCCTTCTACAAGACTAACATTTCTGTTCAAGTCTTAACTATCTAGACGGGTCGGAGGACGGACAGACCACTTAAAACTCTCGGTGGGTCGATAATATCTGTTGTCTGTACTAGTCGAAATTGTTATGTTCTCTAAACACCACTCTTTTGATGTAAAAAAAATGTCTGATTTCTTCCATAGTTTTAATTTCTTTAAAATTATTGGGCGAAAGTGACACGAAAATATTTTTGTCATCATCATCATCAAACTCTATTTGAGTGAGGGCTTGAGAGGCTCAAATCCTCTCTTGCAAAAGCCCTGGAAAGAAACCCTGCTGTCTTGCGTAGCGCATAAATGTCGCCATACAAGTCGAGAATTTTGGGTTTCCCAGACCTGTCGAGACGGAGATCAGCAAGTCTGAGGCAGTCCAACAGAATATGAGGCATGGTTTCCTCTTCCTCCCCGCAGCGGGGGCACCGTGAATCGAGATTTGGCCATAGCCTTGAGAAATATAAGCCAACAGGACAATGGCCTGTCATGCACTGTGCTATAATACCTTGCTTAGGCCTGGACAGCCTCCACCACGGGGAAGTGCGGTCAGGGCGCCTCATGCGCTCCCAGACTCCACGGGCTTTTTGGGAATTGTCCCAGCACTCAAACGACTTTTCAATTTCTGTTTTTTGAATTGTAGCCAGAGCATGATATTTTTTATCAAAGGCTTCTGAAATCTTGCCCACCAGAGTCAGTGGACTTTTTCATTCTATATGGCCTAGGTGAAGGCTTAACTTAGTATTCTTATTTTTAGGATGTTTAGATGTTATACACCCTATGATATTTTTAGGATGTTTAGATGTTACACACCCTATGAAATTTTTAGGATGTTTACATGCTACACAAACTTTGAAATTCTTAGAATGTTTAGATGTTATTAATCATAGGAAAATTTTAGGATGTTTAGATGCTACACGTCCTTGGAAAGTTTTAGGATATTTAGATGTTTCACATCCTAGGAAATTTTTAGGAAGTTTAAATGTTACGCATCCTAGGAACTTCAAAATCTAAATGATTAGCAAAAGAAACTTACGTTGAGCTGCTTTCATGGCCTTATTGGCCCCAGAAGGAAACATTAACAATGGGAAATAGGCATACAGGTAAACTTACCAGGTTTCAGAAAGACCGTCTTTACCGATTGGGCTCACAGCGATTGGAAATATAATGGTTATAAGAATTCCAATCACAGCTAAAATGAAAATAAATTTGTGAAAATATTTATCTTTCGTATTAATTTTTTTTATAGTTGCCATAACGTAATATAAGAAAATTTACTCAAATAGATATAGCTCAAAATTTCAGCTCTTTTATAATCACTTTAGGGTTAACCTACTGCATATCCAATATTCATAGCGTAGAAATATGAAAAGTAATATTGTCACTAAATTTAAACAGTACTCTACATGTAAGGGCCGAAGGAGTGACGATCATGGTTGACAAGCCAAGAAATAAATCTAGATGCTAACTAAATGTTACAGCAAGAGTGCAAGGTTGCTCATGCTTTCAATTGGCACTTAGAACCATTCGTCTTCTGTCAGGGCACTGATTAAGAAAACATATGTCAATAAAGAACTTTAAACAAAAGTATTTTGCACCCAAAATCGTCCCCGGACTCTTGACAGAAAAGGATGAGAGAGAGAGAAAGAGAGAGAGTGTAAATCCTCTTCATTTTAGTCGAAATTCCAGCGCACTATAGTAGAGCTTAGACCAGAGTGGAATGAGCATGCTATAGAACAGGGGTTCTCAACCTGTGGGTCGCGACCCCCTTGGGGGTCGACTGATGATTTGCCAGGGGTCGCCAAAGACCATCGAAAAAATGGATTGTTTTTGTCTATTCTTCTATAGGTGTGTGCGGGGTGTGGTGGGGGGTCGCGGCAGAGTGGGAAATTGTAAAAAGGGGTCACCGAGCATAAAAGGTTAAGAACAGCTGCTATAGAAGCATGAATGGCGTACTAAACTAAAACAATCATTAAACTAAATATCCCGTGAGGTACGCGTCAAGGTTGCAATAGACGTGTAGAAAGGAAGTTGCTTACACTATAGTATCATCGTGTTTCTACGAAGAAGAGTAAATTATATATGGGGAGTTAATACATTTCCGGTAGAAGAATAGTCTTAAATTTTTGGTTTGAAAATCAATATGCAGTGGAGATAATGTAATTTCAGGACCACAAGTCTATTTAATAAGTTTTTAAGTTTCAAGCTTCGCGTTAAGTCTACGTTTGTGAATTTATTATTGTGTATTATCTATTAATATATAGTGTTTGTTCTTTATTTTAATGATTTCTAATTAAAATGATACGACACTGTACAACTACGGAGAGGAATGCAATTATTTCTTCGCATAAGCGGAGGATGTCCAGCACTGCAGTGGCGTAGCTAGGAATATTTTGTTCTCGGGGGGTAGGGGCTTAACCTTTTTAGGGGGCCCTGAATTTCGACATATGACATCATGACATGAGAAAATGTACTTAAGTCTACATTCCAATTGTTACAGTACCTAAGTAAACAAAAATTATCACCAAGACTCTTTTATTGAAAAATACCTTTTTTTAATGTCCAGATATGGCACAAGTGCGGGGGCTCCCTCAACCCGGGAAGGGTTTTCGAATTTGGACAACCCTTTCTCCACCCTAACACCTCCACTGCAGCATTGGGTCATCATAAATAACGTCTGAACGTATTGACCACTTACTATTATGTTAACAAATAATATTAAAAATAGTTTCATATAAGCTTCCGTTACCTGCCGAAAAATAGAGTAAAGCGAAGATTCTAGGCGTCCGAGCAGCCAGGATCCATAGAGATAGGAAGTTGATAAGTACCGTCACCAATATAATGGTCCACATCACATAAAATAAGTAACGCGCTGAGTCGTGCCATGCTGGGTTACAAGAAAGGTTTTCAAGACATTGTTTCAACATAGAGGACAGCGAACAATCAAAATAGACTGATGACATTTACAGCCCCCCCCCCCGCCCTAACGCTTTGAATGTGGTTTAAGGCGACCCAATTTGTTAAGCAGAAATCATAACAAATGAATATCTCTCTAATATAAGCTACCTATTGATATTTGAACTTATTTGTATATTATATCGTAACACACTTTAATCTCAAATCAAATCATTTGTAAATATAAAATGAAAGAGGGTGGTCGGTACCAAGTGGGGCCGTGGGAGGGTCAAATACAATAATTAGCAATAATTATAAAATGGAGAGATTAATCTTACACGATTCATCGTTTTCACTCTAGCGCCCCCTCCCCCTTTTTCAACGAAAACATGACTGTTAGAATACAAAAGTGAAATATGGCCACAAAGTCTTTGCCATTGCGCATGTCTGAAACGCTTTATATTCTCCGGCATGAATTAGTTATAACTATTTAAAGAAAGACTGTTTTTGGATAATGTAGAATCCATGAGAAACTTTGAAGGAATATAGTGACAGTGGAGATGAGTTTTGAATTCAAATATTTTTTTTCTAGTCGCCTTTTTCCAACCTTTACTTAATCTGAGATTTTTCTAGTCGGACTCAAAATGTATATTTAGAGTAGAATCTAGTTGTCTACTAAATGTCTTCTCCCTCTACTGAAATGCATTTGTTCAGAGGTTTGCATTATAATTCTGTAACAAAACGAAGTTACAAACAGACGTATTAAACAAGAACTAATCACTTATTAATGAACGTCTTTTTCAAGTACTATTTTTCTTTGATATTTTTCTTTCTTTCAGGTAAAAACATTATTCAAAAGGTTAATTAAAAAAAACGGTCAAACATCCTTACAGCGTTCAACCAACGTTCTGTTGGCGTCTTATGTTGACCGCAAGAGGTCTCGCTTTTAATGAAGATACTATTATGAAAAATACGCCCAATTAAGACATACTTATACTATTTATGCCTTTATTGTCAGTCACACTTCAGTATTGGCCCATGTACCCACGTTAAAATATTTTACCTGCCTTTTTAAATAGGATGATTAATAATCTGTAGACGTCATGAGAATACGTTACTGCAGGTAAGAATGCTAGAAAACGCTTGTCGTCGTTGGCCGATTCGGTATATATATATAAATATATATATAGTGAGTGTGCATTTAAACATAAGGTTAGGGTTTACTGGGCGTTAGGGTTTGGGAAAAAATTACCCCCCTCTCAAAACATCTGAATCCGTCTCTGAGATATTTTGGAACGTGTCAATTCTCTACCAATACATCTGGCACAAGTTCTCTTGCTCCAACGAAAATATTATCGAAATGTTAGGTCTATAAAATAATGTTTATCTTTTTAATTGCTGGAGGTGCGAGGGTTAAGAGCTAAAGTGCTTAGCGTCTTGGTGAAGAATTGGATGTTTAATTTCCGGATCTTTGGGCGCCTCTGATTCCACCCAGCTCTAATGGATACCTGACATTAGTTTGGGAAGTAAAAGCGGCTGGTCGTTGTGCTGGCCACATGACAACCTCGTTAACCATGGGTCATAGAAACAGATGCCATATGGATTACAAGGTCTGAAATGGGAACATTACCTAAATTTACTTTTTCATTGCTGATAAAATATTTTTTTTTGTCCGCTGTAACGTTTTGCTCACGATGCTGATTCGATCTACTATAGTATGCCTAACAAAAACAGAAAATTAATGTACAATTCTTGAGTTAAGTACTGAGAGCGTTCGCCAAGGACATTGATATTTTATTAAACTAACATTTCTTTTAAAAGGGAACCTATTATTCATGTTTCGACAGTAAACTAAAGTTCCCCTTTTAGACTTTGCATCTATAGGGCAGATGATGTAAAGGTTCTATGGCCCACAGTTAACAAAGATGTCATATGACCAGCACAACGACCAACTGCACAATTTTCCTGAACATTAGCTTATTAAATTTTTGAATCAATAAAACCTTACATTCGGAAATTCTCGAACGCGAAAGTCCTTTCAAAATCAATGTAGGATCTAGACTTAAATTTAATCTCTAGCCAAATTTACATGTAATTATTTTTGCTTCAAAAAATGATAACGGTCAAACTAGAGGTTTCCCCTTGTTGCCAACGAGCTAGTAATTCTTTTCTCAGTGATATACTTCAACTGTTAAATGCCTAGGAAAATCGTTAGAGCTGTTATTGAGATCATCTGTCCGCTATGAAGGTTCCTCCACGAAGGAGTGATTTGAATAGAGGTATTGTAAAAATAAAAAAGATTGACCGACCTGAAACTGTATTTGACCTGTAAGTGCAACTATTGAAGGTACAGTCAACATAAATACCTCTGGACTTATAGATGACACCGCCCTGTAGGTTGATAAGGCTTACATTAAAAAGGGAGAGCATAAGTATTGAGTATATTGAGAAAGCTAAAAGCATGAAATAGCGCTAAACAAAAACAATTGGTAAGAATATTATTAATTGTATAGATCTTCTTATCTTATCTTATATAATAAGACGTTACTTCAAAAAAGAAGATGATTACGTCCTACGCGTCATGCATTTAGTCATGCATATTAACCAATGACTTAAATTCTGCCAAGTCACTGGTTTTCCTGGCTAGCTCAGGCAACCCATTCCATGCTCTAATAGCACTAGGGAAGAAGAAGTATTTGTACCAATTTGTCATAGCATATGGGATGAGGAATGTGCCTTTATCTTTGAGTCTGAGTATTTTATTAGATTTTGTTTTTTTATTTGAAGATTATAAATCAGTGTTTTATGTATCATTGCTGAAGGCTTTCTAGATTTAGTGATTTTACTAAAAGTGTTACTCTAGTCAAATGTGAATATTCGTTTGTTATGAATCCTACTGCTCTATTTTGTGTCTGTTCCAGTTTCTTAATGTTTTCTTGAGTTGAGGGGTTCTTAACAGGGGATGCATATTCTATTATTGGCCTAACCAAGGTTAAAAAACATATTGGTTTTATGTTCTTATTTGATTTATAGAAATTTCTTTTAATAAACCCTAATACTTTGTTTGATTTATTGATAGTTTCATCAATATGGGGATTTCATTATAGTTTTTCATTTAGATTTATTGTTGTTGTTCTATATATATAATCTCTATATCTATTACAAACTAGCAGGACACACCCTATTCATTCAAGAGTTTATTAAATTAATGTTCAGCAACATTTGGCACACCATCAAAGTCTAGATCTGAATTGTTATTAGAATATTATAAAGTCTAGTACATTCATAGGCCCTACATTTATCTAGCCCGGATTTTTCTCGGTTGGGGTGGGGATAGGGCGGGGTAATTTTTTTTTAAATTTTTTGAATTTTACATTCATTAATTATTAAGAAAAATCGATCTATAAGTTGTAAAAAGGATGCATTGTCTTTTTTTAAAAATATAGTTATAACCCTACTCGCGACGCAAAGTAATCTGCATTTTTAGTGCTAAAATAGTGTACAGAAATTATATATTGTTATAACCCTATTCGCGACGCAAAAGGGTTAACTGTGTGTGATCAGCTGACATTGGTGACACAGGCCAGCAATACAGTTTAGCGTGCTATATTGAAAGGCAAGGGACAGTACTGGCATGAACTAAGCACGTGGATAGCAACCGTGTTATGGTCATCTGATCATAAGCCTGCGCAGACCAGAGACACAGTGTGTAGGAAAGCAGCAGTTCAAGACCGGAGAGCGTTGAGACCGTGACTGTTAGTCAGCCATGAAGTCGGTCCTGGTGCAGTCCTCCAGTGAAACGTACGAGTCCAGGAAGAGATAGAGACAGTAGAGTTTTGTACGTGATGTACAATGTAACATTTTAGTTGTTGATGTGTTTGTTGCCAATTGTCTAGTATTGGCTGTTATCTACTTGACCATTATTAAAGTACCAGATTATTTGGAGCCTTGTTGCCAAGTTGTTGATGTGTTGTGTTATGTTTAGTTGTATTTACAGAAGGCTGGAGTAGGAGAGAATCGTAACAATATATATTTTTTTTTATTTTTCTTGTTTTTACAATACCTTTATTATGTTCGTACTACGTGGGAATAAAAACCTTCTGGATGGTTTGGCTCAAAGACATGGGTGAGTGGCTCGAAGACCTGGGTGGATGGCTCAGACACCTGGGTGGTTTGGCTCAAAGATCTGGGTGGGTTCGCTCAAAGACCTGGGTGGTTGGGCTCAAACACCTGGGTGGTTTGGCTCAAAAACCTGGGTGGGTGGCTCAAACACCTGGGTGGTTTGGCTCAAAGACCTGGGTGGTTTGGCTCAAAGACCTGGGTGAGTTGGCTCAAAGACCTTGGTAGACATGGAAGTCGAAAAGGCTGTATCGAATTTCCTAGAAATTTGCCAGTTGATGTATTTCGTTGGGAAAAGAATTACTAGCTCGCTGGTCACACTGGAAAAAACATTCTATTTTGACCGTTATAATTTTTCAGAGTATAAAGGAAAAAAATAAAAATAATAAGATATATACATTCGCTAAACCAGGATTTTCGCTCCGGTGGGGGATAAGGAGGTATACAAGTTGTCCTTTTTTTTTACATTCATCCGTTATGTCGAACCAAACAATCGCTCTATAAGTTGTATAATGGAGTTATTGTCTTTTCAAAAAATGTGTTAGTCTATGTTTTTATTCTCTCATCTAGTAAGCTGTGCACATCTTCACGTATGTAACAGTTTTATCACGTGATTTTCAGCTAGGTGAATCCCCCCCCCTTTTTTTTTGGAGGGAGGGGGGGCAATGTAGCGTATTTATTTTATATTGAACTTATTATAGGAATGTCTGTTGACTAACCTTAGTAGTCACAGTCCAATTTCCCGAAAACGAGGCCATAAGATGTAAAAGAAACATGGATGCAACCAAGATGATGTTAATGGTTTTGATAACCAAGTTTTCACTCATCTTTGTGGCGCAGGGCTTAAAGTCTGTAGAGGAAATAATATACAACTAAACACCAATAACTTTCTAAATTTAACCTAAAACACGTATTTAAAAAGGCTTATAAAAGTATAACTGGGGTCATTGTGACCAAGTGGTAAAGCTTTCCATCCCTGGTATCTTACGTTCGAGTTAGGTTTTGAGCCAGAGAAGTCCACTAAACTCTAAAGGATACTTGACATACATTATGGAAGGCGATATAGCGTTGTGCTGTCCACCGTCATCAAAAGACACAGAACAGCTTTACATCCATTCCCCCCATAGAAAGATAGGTAGATAAACCCAAATATTTAATGCAATTTAAAAATCATTCATTCCTAATGATAAAGACCTTTCTTATTTAGATACTTTCATAAGTATGACTTTAAATGTTTTACAGTAGATTGTGCATTGTCTTATATCAAAAGGAATCGAGTGTAAAGGCACATTCCTCGTTCCTTATGCTACGACAAATTTGTACAAATGCTCCTTTTTCCCTAGCGCTATTAGTGCAAGGAATGGGTTGCCTGAGCATGCATGACTAAGATGCATAACGCGTAGGACGTAATCATCTTCTTTTTTGAAGTGACGTCTGTATTATATATATGCATTCATAGATGTGACCAAAGCACGTGACTACGTCAGCCGTGAGGGCCTTTGTCAAATCATGTCCAAATTTGGTTGCCCAGATGAATTCATAAAAATAGTGCGCCAATCTCAACGGAGAATACTTTAATTTTTGTACTGTCTCAAATGGAGGGCAGCATGGCTGTGTGCTGAATCCAAACTTATTTAGCTTAATGTCTACCGCCATGCTGAAAGATGCCCTACGCGTGGAAAGCATTGGATGACATACGATATCGCACTGATGCAAGTCTATTCAATATTTTAATAAATAGAATTGGCCTACGTATGACTTTAATCTCATTTCCCGTGTTTCTTAAATTTAGTTTTTCATATTTTGTTAAAAATTAAAAATTATTGAAAGGTGGAACTCCGTTAAGTTTGTGGCTCCGGCACTGACGTAATCCTTTTTCTGACTTGAGCCTATCTTATCCGATTGTCTAAATAGCTTATTATGTTGAGCTAGACAGAAGAATTAAAAAGTAAAGTAGCTATAATACATAAAACATTAAACCATTATTATACTAAAACACGTATTTAAAAAGGCTTATAAAAGTATAACTGGGGTCATTGTGACCAAGTAGAAAAACAAAACTTTATGAAATATTCAGAAAGGCAGACAGATAGAGGCACATTTCTTATTCCATAAGCTATAACAAATTCGTACAAATGCTCCTTCTTCACTAGTGCCATTAGAGAATGGAATGGGTTTCCTGAATCAGCCAGGAAAACCAACGACTTAACAGAGTTGAAGTCATTGATTAACATGCATGATTATATTGACACATGAAATGAGTAGGACGTAATTATCTTCTTTTTTGAACTAACGTCAGTAATATATAAGATAGAATAAGATATAGCTGTATAGCCGGCCCTACACATAGCCTAATTTTAAGTTCTAACATATTTTCCTATATATATGTTTATATTTTAACAAAACTTATGTCGAAACCTATTAGTCAATGTATGGCCAAAAGTTTGTACACGTCATTACTCCAACACCCTATTTCGTATCGAACTGAAATTTTAAACATATATATATTTTTTATCTGACAACACAAAAATAAATAAATGACTAATTAGTTGATAAACTATTGGTAATAAATTATTTTGTTTGGTATCTCAAACAAGGGAAAGAAATAGTCTTTAACTGAAAGTGGCGGTATAAGCTGAATAAGCCCCCTTTATATTAGGTACCGGTATTCGTCTGAAGCTTAGTGAAAAAAAAAACATGAAATAGAAACAATAGATAACTATACAATCTTCCATGTTCATAGACTCTTTGCTAGTATAGTGGTTACCGCATTGGCTTGAAAAGCCTGAGAAGGCTTTAGCCCACAAGTTCGAATTCAGGTCGATTCCTCAAAAAAAAAAAAAAAAATGCATTGTAAAAGCGATCATCCAGTTATCCCCCCCCCCTTTTTTTTTTCTCCCCGTATTTCTTTCCAAGTCGTCCAGACACAAGCGATTAGCGTATTTAGAACGCTAAAACACACAAAAAAAGCATGAAATTGCTCTAAAAAAAACAATTGATTTAAAAAATTTCTAATCGCACAGATTTATTATTGTTATTTTAGAGTCTAGAGTTTAGATCTATTACAAATGTAATTACATGAATGATCCAAACTAATTAATGCATATAATATAAGCGTTGTTTGTATTTTGCTTGTCATTAATTATTTTTTTGTGTAAATTTAGTACGTTTTTTCTTTCTTTTTCAGTTGTATTGTTTATACTGCTAGATATAGTTACTATAATAGTAGGTCTAGGCAGACTGCATTAGTGTACAACCGTACCAGTACCAGTGTTACTTTTGAACAGGTTGCGATAAAACTTAGCCACAGCTATGCAATGCCGATAGCCATATTTTTGAATGTATTCTCATGGAAATAGTTTACTGTTACCGCAAGATGAAAGACAATAGATCTAGATGCAGCGTGACGATAGAGACAGGATGATAAGATTTCGCTATGGTTCTTTCTCTATAGCATCCGTTTCGAAGGTGAAAAAAGTGCACGAAAAGAGACGTGAAGTTTGCACGCCGTCAAAAAATGCACACCATGGAATCACAAGGATATCCAGTACTTTTTTAAACCGTAACCCTAGGAAGGAATATATATATATATATATATATATATATATATATATATATATATATATATATATATATATATATATATATATATATATATATATATATATATATAGAGAGAGAGAGAGAGAGAGAGAGAGAGAGAGAGAGAGAGAGAGAGAGAGAGAGAGGTGAATGGACCTCATTCACCAATCGTAAACAAACAACATTTAGCCACGTTATTCTCTATCTCTTCTATACAAATTACATTATCCATATACGCTGTTACATGATATATGTTTTTCATTGTTTTATCAATATGATCACGTGGCTAAATGTTGTTTGTTTACGATTGGTGAATGAGGTCCATTGGCAGCTCTTGAAGCTACTTTCTGAATAAAAAAAAATAGCTACTTTCTGAATACAAGGATTGCTGGTAGCTCTTGAAGCTACTTTCTGAATAGAAACGCCTTTCTACTTTCCTACCAATGCTTGAGCAACATTTGTACAGATATTAATACACATCTCCCAACAAGGTTGTCATTGTCGTCGCAAGTGGTAATGGACGTAAGAACTCCACTACCCATAAAATGCTTTCTAATGGCAAGCGTCTCAAATAGCCTTGGACAACCAGTCCAACTCCTGGCCTTCACATGTGGTTCAGATATTGAGTCCAGTGGAACCGTTCTCACTAACAGGAGTAGGGCCAAAGGCGAGCAACTGGCGCCTTATCCAGTAAGCTTCGGGCAGGAGGGCTCATTAGCCATGGTCATGGCTGGCTACCCACCTAGGAGAAGGAAAACTCTTAGTTTAAACCTCTGTTGCCTTGCAGCTATACCCAATCATGGGAAAGGCTTCGGGAGTCAAGCCTGAGGAAAAATCAGGAGCCGGCGACCTTAAGGCAGTTTGCAGTACCCAGTGCTACACCCTGGCAGAACCTGCGACGCTGCTGACCCCAAACTCTATCGGTACTGCATTCCTTTGAATAAATCAGCTGCGTGGAGAGGGGGGGGGGGGAAACTGATGTGTGGGCGACATAGTTCGACTCCGAAGGAGGCCGTAATACACATCTCCCAACATATCCATCGATTTATTACCTAACCTTTAACACAGTTTAATAAATCCACTTGAGTAGACTACGTCCATAGAACTCCAGAATGAAAGGAGGTTCCTCGTCATGGAATCGAAACAGATTCATAATGGCATCTGAGTCCCACGAAGGGCTGCTGCCGCAAACTTATACTGTTTGGACATAGCACGGCTCCTCGGAGCTTGCAAATATCTGCCTGCAGGAAATAGTATCAGAAAAAGAAGAAGAGGCAGACAGGGAAAGCAATGGAAAGACAACATCCAATAATAGTTGAGCTTACCTTTTCATGGAAAGAGATTCTAGCCAACGCAAAAGACAGAAAGAAATGGAGAAAGACATCGATTGACAGATGACCTGTGGTGCATCAAAAGTCCAACAGATTAAGAGATACATGAGAGGGAATGTCCTTATAAATTTGCATATTTACTATAAATTCCAAGCCGGTGATAATTTATTTATCTATGCTATAAGAATGTTAAACACTATGAAATGGAGCGTAGAACAAAAAGAAAACAATGTATGAATACAATTTGTCGTAAATTGTTATTGCTTCCTAAAATTGGTCGTGTGGTAGGCCTGTGTCTGTCTGTCCACTTCAAACCCCGCCTGCTACCATTCCCGTCCATCCTGCATTATGTTTCGATTTCTAATAGAAAAATCGAAAAAAAAACAAAAAAAAACAAGAATACAAATAGAGTTTGTGTTATAACACAAATTCAGAGGTGGTATCCAACTGGGTCTGCCAATGGGCATGGAGTATTCAAGCCATGATTTTGATTTGAATGTCTAAAGTTATAAAATTTCAAAGTATTTTTTCGTTGCTTCTAGATCTTTTAGCAAGAAAACTAATTGTACTATGTCAGAAAAGCGATACTAGAGAATCTTCTAGCATTGTTTTAATTGAAATAAACAGCATCAACTGAACAACCTATTATCGATTTTAAGATTTTTGCTTAAAGTTCATTTATTACTTTATTAAACAGATAAATCAGCTTTTTTATACCTTTTAATTGGTGATATATTGAAAGACAAAGACAAAAGCAAGTTTTAAAAAATACGATCAAAACTGCACGCGTCCAGCAATTAACTAGTTTCCTTCCTAAGCAAATACGACTCCGAAGCAACTTCTCAGAACTTAAACAATGCTGGTGTTAATGTTGGTTTGGACTACGCAGGGGATGAAAAATGGGAAGAAAAAACACTTCACGGAAAATTACCAGCTTTAAAAGATGATGACAACATTGACATGGCTCAAAGCAGGTCATCTCTACCCTAAAACAGAAGGCTTTGTTACAACAATACAGGACAGAGTAATTACGACAAAAAATTACGAGAAGCATATCCTAAAACTCAATAGTGTTGACAAATGCCAAAAATGTGGAAATGTGGGTGAGTCAATTGAACACATATTGGCAGGATGTTCAGCCTATCAGAATCTGTCTACCTAGGTCGCCATAACCAAGTTGCAAAGTATAATACACCAGCATTGACAAATCTACATTATTTGACACGTAATTTGATCGGTAAGGATACTCCTCCTTATTGCAAATACTCACCACAAGAGGTTCTCGAGTCTACTGATCATCTGCTGTACCTGGATAGACCTATTTTGACCGACAAAATGGTAGATTTTAATCGCCCTTATCTGCTGCTCATTGATAAAAAAGAAAAAGCCGCTACCATTATTTACATCGCCGTACCACTATCTCATAATTTAAGAAAAACCGAGTAGGAAAAACAACAAAAATATGCGAGAGGCTTGGAGATTAAGCGTTTTTGGAAGTTATCTAAAATAACAATATACCCCATTGTTATATCAACATAGGGGATAAAAACAACTGACCTCACAGATACCTTCAAGGCCTTTGTCATTCATAGGAACATTCTAGTTGCCTGTCAGAGGGCGGTACTGCTGCAGACCTGCCACATCACCAGAAAATTCTTCAGTTGAAACTGTTAAAGGGACTTAAATTAATTTAGTTTCCCTTAAACGAAACTCGACCCTAGCAGTGCCATAGAATGAATACTCATTCGTTTCTAACATAATAATAATAATTGTAATAATGTCTTACGATTTGTGCATGACACACACACAAAACTAGTTCATTTTTAATACATTATTTTTTAGACGATGAAGAACAAATGAGCTTATAGTGAAGATTTAAACAAAAATGTATAGATTACTGATTAATCAAATCTACGAGAATAAATCGAAAAAGGGGGGGGGGGGGAATTGGGGGCGGTACCTTTTAGCGTAATGTTGCAAGAAAAAAAAAAGGATGGGGGAGACCCTATAACCCTTGCTCCCTTACAAAAAAAAATAGTTTTACTTTAAAGTGTATAGGTTTATCGCTAAATAAAATTAAGATGAACGAATATTATTATGGTCCAATTGTATTGCTACGTTAAAAAATACTCTAATGCACTTATTCTTATAAAATTACCTTTTTAAATTTTATTTCCGATAGGGGCAGATCTTCCTGTAAATATGTGTTATAAATTTTTATTATATGCATTAGAATACAAGTTCCCTAATTCAGTGTTGAGTAAAAAAAAAAAAACAAAAAAAAAAAAAAACAAGGTTACAAAGACAGTTTGTGTGGAAACACAAACTGAAAATCGGTCCCCTAAGTGGTCCACCCAGGCAGGTAAAAAGGCAGGTTTCAATATTATCAGAATGAAATTATATCAAAGACAAATGACAGAGAAGAAAGGAGAAAAAACGTTAACAAATCTTGTGTGGTGCCCCAGCGGTCCATTAGACCAAAGGCTAGGTGAAAGAGAATGTGAAGTTAGATGTGAACCTGGCCTAACTGATGTCTTATAATGAATATCTAATTGAATTGATCTAATTGTTTTGTAAAGGATCAACCTCTTATTCCTCAAGAAAAAAAACATTTTTGTTAAAAAAAAATTAAAGAATTCAAAAAACATTTTTTTTCCCCTGTGGTTGGGTATTTGGTATATGGAGTTAAGCAGTACAAGTTCACGCGATTATATGAAGATTACTTATTAATTGCTGTTTTAAATTATGTCCATCTTATATGTAAACTAAAAATATTTTTTCTTTAAAAAACTAGTAAACATATTTTTTTTTGTGTGTACTAGTACTTATTGTAACATGTAGAATAACTCAGCAATACAAATGTAAAAAAAAATATAAAAATTGTCAAAAAGTCTACAACCGTTTCCATAAATGTGTAAAAAATTTGGTAGATAGTCGTCTCCGCTAATAAAGCGCCTCCCGTGTTTGTTACTATTAATAGTGAATAGTTGTAAAAAGTGATGTATTTGTATGAAAAAAAAAAAAAAAAGATTTTTCGCTTTCAGAAAAGAAAGAAAAGTAGCCGTTGCATCAGAACATTGAATGATCTAAAATATCAGGATGTCCAATTTTTACTATCTTTTCTAGATTACGAGATCTAAACGGGACGGACGGACCGACAGGCATTCCACACAAAACTATCTTATCTTATCTTATATAATACAGACGTTACTTCAAAAAAGAAGATGATTACGTCCTACGCGTCATGCATTTAGTCATGCATATTAACCAATTACTTAAATTCTGCCAAGCCACTGGTTTTCCTGGCTAGCTCAGGCAACCCATTCCATGCTATAATAGCACTAGGGAAGAAGGAGTATTTGTACAAATTTGTCCTAGCATATGGGACGAGGAATGTGCCTTTATCTTTGTGTCTTTCAAAGTATTTTATTAAATTTTGTTTTTGTATTTGAAGATTATGGTTCAGTGTTTTATGTATAATTGCTACTTTACTTTTGAGTCTTCTGTCCTGAAGGCTTTCTAAATTTAGTGATTTTACTATAGGTGTCACTCTAGTCAAATGTGAATATTCATTTGTTATGAATCTCACTGCTCTATTTTGTGTCTGTTCCAGTTTCTTAATGTTTTCTTGAGTTGAGGGGTCCCAAATGGAGGATGCATATTCTATTATTGGCCTAACCAAGGTTAAATAACATTTTAGTTTTATGTTCTTATTTGATTTATAGAAATTTCTTTTAATAAATCCTAATGCTTTGTTTGATTTTTTTTTATAGTTTCATCAATATGTGGATTCCATGACAGTTTTTCATTTATTAACACCTAGGTATTTTGCGTTTTTAGTCTGTGTTACTGGTTTGCCATGAATAAGATAAGTGGAATTAATTTGTTTTAGTTTTTTTGTCACTATTAACAACTGACATTTTTCTGGGTGGAAAGACATGCTCCAATTTGATTCCCATTTCTGTAATTCATCTAATTCTCTTTGTAAAATATCTGTGTCTTGTTTTTATTGTTCTATATATTATGCAATCGTCTGCAAATAATCTGACTTTTGTTCTTGAAGTAATGCAATTTGGTAAATCATTTATGTAAATTAAAACTATTAGCGTCTTTTCCCTAAAAAGATTTAGACCTAAATCTGGTGAAAAATAACAAGCAGCAAAGGTGAAAACGAAACTCGAAATACGATTAGTTGGTATTTATAAGTGGCGAAAAGTCCACTCATTTAGTCCTATTTCCTAGAATTTATACTGTAGAGCCAGCTAGTATGTCAGCTGAAAATCGCTATCTGAAGTCCTCCTTATAAATGTTTTTTTTAAAGAAAACAAATATTTATTTTCAAGCGTGTAAGTAGCTCTACATTCTGTATGCAGAAGTTATTTAAAAGAATATAACATGGACCTAGATAGATCTATATATTCTAGATCTATAAGATGAAATTACGACTGAAAAATTTTATTCTCTAGATTTCGATATTTAGATTACGTTAGACTCTCTATATATAGTTCAAAAATCGGAAAATTTCGATATCTATTTTCATGTTTTGTCTATAAATAATGTAGCGTTTTCTAGATATAACAATTTGCACAGTGACACTTACTAATAGTCTTATTTAATCATCTGGCCTGGCCCATAAATAAATGCGCACTCGCACTCCCACCCTCTGTGCCCACAAATGATTGAATCTATATGAATTTATAATAACAGAATGATTGTATGCTATAATATTTTAATCCTTTCTAGTTTCTTCAGCTAAAGCCACTAAAGGATACCTATGATTATACTATACTCACTCTATACTATGTCTATAGGCAGTATAGGCCCACTTATAGATTTCACTAGATACATGAGATCTATTGAGACTATTGACCTATTTAGCCTATTATTATAATTATAGATTGATGATTATACCGATAATTAAATACAATCTTTATTCATAGATCTGGAGTATAGTATAAACGGAAAAAAAAAGTCCAGATGATACATATAGTGGTGTATAGTGTAGCTATTTCTTAAATTATTTATAATTAGTCATAATATATTATATATATATATATCAATATATACATATATAGACTATAAAAAAAAAAGACTATAGTCATACATGATCTAGAACAGCGAATCTCAATCTTTTATGCTCAGCGACCCCTTTTTACAATACCCCACTCTGCCGCGACCCCCCCCCCCCAGACATACAGCAATAGAATTAGAAGAGTAGACAATTTTCGATGGTTTCAGGCAACACCTGGCAAATCGTCATTCGACCCCCAGGGGGGTCGCGACCCACAGGTTGAGAACCCCTGATCTAGATAGATCTAGATGAAATAATTATTTTATCTTATAAAATACAGAAGTTAGTTACTTTGAAAAAAAAAAGATTATATTTATTACGTCCAACGCTTTTTCGTAGCTCAATCTAGTCATGCTGCATGTGAATCAATAACTTAAATTTTGCCAAGTCATTAGTTTTTCCTGGCTGACTCAATCAGACAACCCATTCCATATTAATGCTTGTAGAGCAATAGGGATGAAATAAGGATCATGTATGTAAATCAGTCCTAGATCTAGCATATAATAAGGAACGCCTTTATATTTGTGTCATTCTGAGTATTTGAATAGGTTTTGTTTTTCTACTTGAAGATTATAATATGGTTCAACATTTTATGTAGCCTATAGATCTAATTTAATTACTATTTTACTTATAATTAGTTCTCACTGGTTTTATTGATATTCTCTTACCAGCACAGCATATAATGGTAATACTAATAGTATAGTAACTAGATTTTACTAGATCTAGATCTATCCCCAAGGCTTGATTATTTTTTATTTTATTTTTTTTTTTTTAAATATTTAACCTTTTCAGTTTAAGATTATTTATTTTTATTCATTTAACCTTTTCAAATTAAGATTGTTTAGTTTTTTTTTTTTCAAATCTACAGGTTCTAGATCTAGTCTAGTTCTACTTTTCTAAAACTATCATAATGCTGAAAGAAGATTATGGATTTGGAAATTGCAAAAAATATCCTGGCCATGGAGATTATTTTCAAGTCACGAAATTTAAAATCACAGATCTTCCTCCACCATTTAGAAATCAAGCAACGTATGACTTAACTATGGGACTGGCATCATTGACAGTGAAGATATTTATCAAGCAATTAAAAACAACTGTAGTAGGAAGTGGATTTATTAAGTTTGTAGATATCCACCCTGTTCTGAAAACATGCCCTTGCCAGATTTGCAAAGATTCTTTAACTCCTGTAAAAGTGTATTGGAAAGTTATCATCAGCACAGCAGATCATTTGTTTAGTGATGAAAAGCACATCAAGATGACACAGGCTGTTGTAAATTATGATGATATATTTTTAAAAGATAGTGTCTATCATTTACACGGACTTAGTGTCAGGGATCGTTGGCCTGAGAGAGATGTATGTTTATTAGAGTTTATTTCCCACGATGAAGACCTTGTTAAACATTTTGAAAATGATATTTCAAATCTTCAAACATTACAAGAAAAATTAACTGAACAATATAATAAAATAAAAAATAAGGAAGATTTAGTAATTGTTGTTTCTCACCCTCATGGGGGACCGAAACAAATCAGTTTAGGATCAAGAGTATCATCAAAGCAATTAGAGAGTCAACAACGGTTGAAACATACAAATGTTGAGAAAGAGGCTCAGCTAATTAATGTTGAGGTGGAAGTGCAGTATCCTGATGGAGAAATCTCTAAAAAATTTATCTGGCAATTGGATGATGTTGTAAAAGAGGTATGATTTGAAACGAATAGTCTCATATTAATCACATTGTTTTTTACATATGGGTTTGCTCATCCAAATAAATTATGACATTCTAAAGTTTATTTTATAGTTCCAAATTTAATAAGGAAATCATCACTAAATTTTTAAACTTTTTATTTGTATTCAATAAATTTCTATGATTGCTACAGGAAAGATTCTTAGTTTTAGCACAGACATTCTTAATGAGTGTGGTTTTCTATCTAGCTATTATCTATCTATTGCCTCACTTTTTACATATCCTTGTTAATTTAACTAATTTTCTCATGGATTATCTATTAAAAATCCTAAACCAGACATAAATATCTGAAATTATTAAGTTAGTAATTGTTATCTTCTTTAAATGACATATTGCTCATTAATATAGCAGATCAATATAGAATTTCAAAACTATTATAACAAAATAAAATCAGCTTCTATTTCTAAGCATTATTAGCCTACACTACCTTTTTCAATTCATTTTATTATTTTTCTCCAGACTAAAGCATGGCTACTTCACGAAGGTGGCTTTCATGAAGGTGTTAAGAATTGGCAACTGTATCTAAAGTGCGGTGCTGGACAATTAAAAATGATGGAGGATAATGTGGTGATTCGACATTATCTGTCAGACCTTATCCAGTGTGATTACATCATTATTAAATAATTGAAATTAGATTACTTTTATTATCTAATTAAAACCCGTAAGAAATACTTTGATATAGCATTTTGTCTTCCTACTTTTAAACCATGTACATTGACAATCACACTTATTTCTCCTACATTACTAAAAAAAAGTCTAAATTTTGCATCTTTAGGAAGGTGACTGGGGTATAGGGGAAAGGTAATGTTGCTCTTTACTTTTGTATTGTACACGAGGCTAAAAGATACATAAATGTAAGTTAATTATGTGCCAAACAGAATCATATATAAAGTATATAATAATGACTTTAATCTTGATACAACAAGTAATAATATGTCAAATAGATCTTTGTTTACATTACTCCATTTCTAAAATCCTCTCTTTTTCTTTCAACACGCATTCGCACCATAGTGTGAATGTGGAATGGTACGAATGCGTGTTGAAAGAGTGAGAGAGAGGATTTTAGAAATGGAGTAATGTAAACAAAGATCTATTTGACATATTATTACATGTTGTATCAAGATTAAAGTCCTCATTATATACTATATATACGAGTCTGTTTGAAATTCAATTTTCACAGAAATTTGAGCCTGAGACTCCCCCCCAGTTTGGAAGCTAAGTATGCCACCAATGCCCCGAACCCATGTAGTAAAATAATAAATATGGTCTGAATACTTTTAAATTTTGCTTTTTTGTTTTTAATTGAATGTAATAATGTGCATTTTATTTAATGTTTCTTTTCCCAATGTAAGTTTTCTATTTCAAAGCTGTGATACTGTATGCATTTATCATTGAAACAGTTTGAAGATACATAAATATTAAACCAACTAACAACCATTATTAGGTAACTTGAAATAACATTATGATAACTGGTCTTGTTTAAATATGTTTAGAGTCTATGGTTTCTTTTTGTTGCAAAATGACTACAGATCATCTAATAGAATGAAAGCCTAGGTATTAGCTATGGTTGGAACACTTTTGACCTCACAGCAGTTACAGTTTGGGATCTGCAGCATTGCAGGCTCTCCCTGGGTGTGTGCTGCAAGCTGCCTAAGGGTCACCAGCTCCTGAATTTTCCTCAGGGGTTGACTCCTGAAGCCTTTTCCATCTTTGGGTATAGCCAGAGGTTTGGATTCAGAGTTTCTCTTCTCCTAGATGGGTATCAAGTCAAGGCCAACCAGCTCCTCCTGCCTGAAAATTAGATTACATCATCTGTAACGAATATATTGGAATAGTAGTGAATTTAGCTCTCTACTACCTTTAACATGTTCCCAAAGGTATAACATCTGACATTCAGTTCAATCCTGGCTCAAGCACTCAGTGACAAGAAAAGGTGTAAAGGAAAGTAACTGGTTCCTAAATTTGGAAAATGCTTTGAAAGTCAACCCTGAGGATAGATCAGGAGCTGGTGACCATAAGACAGCTTGCAGCACAAAGTTCTACATGCTAATAATTATGTTTAAATCAACTATTATTATTATTATTGTAATTATAAATTATTATTCATGATGTGTTCTTACTCTTGATTTAAGGAAATGTTAACTTCTGATGGTTAATATTTTTGTATGGTATTAAAAAATAGATCTTAGAAAAAATGAAACAAATTAATAAAAGTATTCTGAATATAATATTTAAGTTTGAATTTTTTCAGTTTTGTGTCATTGTTTTAATAAATAACTAAAATTACTTCATGGCAACTTTATTATATTTATTTATTTTTTAAGAAAGCAATTAAGGCATAATTATTTTTCTTATTATTCTATATATCTATTTATATGTTTTAGAAATGAATGGGCCTAGTAATACTAATAAAATAAAAAAAAAACAATAACAAAAGTCATGCATTGTAATAATAATAATAAATTTATAAAATAAACGTTGCTAAATCAGAAGAATATAAAATTGAAGCTAATGGTACAAATTAAATATTAGCAAATAACATTATGCAAATAAAAGAAGATTTATACATAAGTCCACAAAATACCCCCCCCCCCCCCCCCCAATGTAAACAGTAGGGCACCGCCCATTTCTTCCTCTAGCCAGCTTTATTGCTGCTGAGCTGTGAGCTCTTTTGCAGACTTTGCCAAGGAAAAAAGTGTGCTGTTTTCTTCAGTTGTTCAGCACTGCCGTACAGGTGTTGGTTATGTTGGGCTGTAGTGGATGTAGGGTCTGCCTAAGGTGGATTAGGGAGGGGCATTCAAAGAGGATATGGTTTAAGGTTTCATAATGGTGGGCGCAGTGTCTGCAAGGGGGAAGTTGTGTGGAGTTTATTTTGGCTCTGCCTGTGTTTCCTGATGCCCATTGGTTGAGCCACTCCTCTTTGTTGACTAACATTGACTTTAGGGTGAGGTAGCTTACAGGTCTGTCTGGTTGTTCCATAGATGAACCTGCCTTTTCATTTCCCATGATGCCAATTTGTCCAGGGATCTACTGTAGTGTGATATTGATATTTAATTTTGATTAGGGCAACATAAATGCATAGCATAGTAATAAAAAAATGATTACAAATACATTTCTCTACTAGAATTTGGTCTGCTACATTTCAAGCCCAAAATCAACATAAAGCAATTACGTAATAAGAAAAAAAAAATGTAATACTATTCTTAAAATATATTTTTTAAATGAAAATGACTACAACTTGTACCGGTACTTGCGGTTTGCAATAAGAAATTATTTAGTCGATTTGTACATTTGATTTTTTGACATCCATAAGTAATGACTTTTATTTTGTTTCAATAGTCAAAGATAAGTATTTTCTCTTTAAGGAATTTGGACTTACATTGATGATGACATTCTGTTTAGAACTTAGAAAACAGCTATACAGCATGTAATAGTGATCCCAACACTGGGCCTGAACATGATGTACCTTACACCATGCACACACACTAATGCAATGCTAGGAAATAGACTGAAAGATTGAATGCTGTCTTGTAATGGGTGGTAGCAAATCACAGAATTTAAATGCTTTGTTTTATCAGAACTGGGCATAACTGACTTCACAACTAAACCACTTTTTATTCAAAAAGAACAAAGAGTTTGAAAAAAATGAATTTGAATTAAGAAGAGTTTCAAATTTTATGGATTCCACTGAATTTATTACAAGAGTCTAGATAAGGTTTACAGATAATTTAAACTGATTTCTAAATTGCTTTTTATTTTACATGTTAACTTAAAATGATATGTAGGCTACATTGTTTTGATAAAACAATCATTGTGCAAGATATATTCAAACACAAAAACTCTAATTCTCATTTTTAAACACAACAATACTGCACTGGTATTGAGCTTTAAATATTGATAATAAAAATAATACAAAAAGAGATGAAAAATGGTTGTCAAATTATGGGGAGTATATTGCTAAATGTCATGTGTTTGATATGTCTTGAAATTTTAACAATATTTTGATAAATTGGGATGGAAATACAACTTACATGTACTCAAAGAAATCCAATGGATAAAAGGTAGTAATAAATACAATAAGAACAACATTTCTGAATTCTTAGAGTTATAGAAAAATGAACATTACAATAGTAAGGCTTGTCTTCAAGTCCAAAGATTAATGAGGAATGCAGTATTTCCTGTGGCTATGCAGTCACAGCTGATTCCTTAAACATTGAGTCAAGACAATAATGGGAGGCATTGAGATTGGCTACTATTATTACCGGTCGTTGACTTGTAGCATCAAACTGCTGGTAGACAACTAAACCGTTGTAGACGTAATGTATCTTAACAAATAAAACTTCAAATAACTTCTTTTTGTGAACAAACTTAAATAACACATTATTTATAATATAGACAAAATCAACTTGTGATAAATGAAATACATGTAGTAGACCTTGGGAAAAATATCAACAAAATCTAACTCACTACAATAACACAACCTTTCAGTCTTTCATTCTGGAGTTGTGTGTCCTAAGACCAAACAATGACATTCCAATGGCTAACATCTTAGCACCATCACCATATAAACACACACACAGCTAGCTAAAGGGCTTAAGTTTAAATCCTGACTTGGGCTGCGTTGTGTTTGCTGAGCGTTGTTGTGACACGGTTACTGTGTGAGGTCAACGGTGACACACGGTCAAGTGTTGGGTATCGAGAGTTAGGGGACTTGTGGGAAGTGATGAGTGTGTAAACAAGAAGAGAGGAAGTCAGCTAGTAAAGTTGGGTATCTGTATATAACGTTGCCATGTATATGTTATGTTGAAATGTTTCACAATTGAAAGGCACTTTAAACGTAAAAGGACTTGTTTCTTTACAAGCGTCTTAAGGCAGCATAGAAAACTCCAGAAAAGAGATTGGACCAGAGTGCACTGAGCATGACATAGCATGATAGATACGCCATACAAAAGTAATTAACATAAAATTAACAACATGAAGTAAAATTGAGCATGAATTGAAAAGTGTAATTCCCTGAAAGACACTTCAAAATCTATGTCTACTAAAAGTATACAACACTCATTTCCAATATAATTTATTTTAAAAAAATTAAGCACTTCATACAAAAACATGGAAATTAAGAGTTCATATAAATTTTTATCAGTGGTTTTAAAACTATTACATCCAAATAATTTACATTAAACTTATTGCTATTTGAAAGTGTATTTATAATTAAAAAAACAAAAAGGATATGATACAGATTTAAACCAGCTAATCTGAGAATCAGGAATACCAGACAAACCAGTATTCATCACAACAAATTGTTTACATATTATTATTATTATTAACATATAAAAGAGATCTGAAATATACATGAATTAAGTTAGGTTCCCTATTTGAAAGTCATTCTTTCTTTGCTGCCAGCTTCATTTGAACACTTACACAAAAATACTAAAACAGTCTTAAAAGAATTGGAGTTCTAGAAAAGGTTTTTAATGTCTACAAATAAAAGCGCACTTAAGAAAAAGAAAAATGATTAAAAATGCTTTTATTAAAAGCACTGATGTACATGTAACACAGTTTTTTAATATAAATACAGGAAATTTTTATTATTTTGATAATTTGTATTTTTTCTCATATTTTACTACTCTGTAAATGTGGCTTGCTACTACTGATGATAAGTGGACAAAAATACCTTGTGTTTGTAAGAAAGAAAAGAGCTTCTAGACTTCAAGCTAAAAGAGAATGTTTGCTTAACACTTCCAAGAATCTGAAAAGCAAAATGCATCTTGCAAAATGGATGACTTTAAATAAGGCAGTGTATAAGGCTAGATAAAAACATCTGAACTCAACAAAGTTGACTTGATGGGATAAGGAGTGCTTCAAATTTGTCATGCACTCATGAACAACAAAAAGATTTAAAAGGACTTTAATTACATCGCAGGTCAGTGTTCAGTCCATCTATAATGATTGGTTTCAATCTATGGCCCATGCGAAGATCTCAACAATAGCTCACAATATATGATTAAAGGAAGATGTTCCCAAAAAATCCAAAAGACAGATAAAAAAACACAAATAAGTAAACATGGATTTCTATTGTAAAAAAAAAAAGACAAAATTGAGAGATAGTGAATACACAGCAAATATCACACAATCCAACAAAAATACTTGGCAAGAAATGAAGACAACAGATGGATTGTCCCATATAACTCACTTCTACATAAAATGTTTTGTGCTAACACCAATGCAGAATATTTTATAAATCAATTATATATTGCAATATGTCTATATGAGAAAGTGGCTAAACCAAGTTTGAAAGCTTAAAGGAGAATCAATCAGACAGAAAGATGCATCAGCACCAATGAAGCCTTTACGGCATAAACTTAGGTTCTCAAAGAACTTACTTTCATGCAGCAAACTTAAAAGCTACAGGCTTGATTAAACTCATTTCTTGAGATGTAAGAGAGTAATCTTTAGCATAAGCATTGTTTTATATGATATACATAAACATTGTGTTAGGATATCAATAATACTATTTATCAGACAAAAAAACAAAGTATTAATGTAAAAGATCGCCAAGCAGGGTAAACAAAAAAGGCAATATGAAAAGTCTACATGTCCCTCCAACGAATGCAGAATGCTTTTATCTGTAAGTGTTCCTTTTGGCTGTAAGAGGACCAATATCATTTGCTTATTCTTAAAAGGTTGAGAACCAATGGGAAGCTAGATGCTAATCAATAATAAGAACCAATAAAAGCATCTTTTTACTGTTTTGTTGGAAAACTATGTATTGTTTAATAACAAAGTCCTTATTTTTATATATATATTTTTAAAATTCTTTTTAATGAAATGAGAACATAATTATATTAGCTTTAACCACACAGACACACAAAAAAAACTTGCTGTTTTTTTTTTTTTGGGGGGGGGGGCCAAAACTAGAATACCAACAATAACCTACAAATGAATTTATTTTATAAAGTTTTGCCTGGATGCCCTTTACAGCTTTTAATCTTCCATCTGTGTGCATTAATTATAAATGAAAATCAATTTGTGAAAAGAGTTGTTTTTTCTAAAGCAATAAAAAAATTGGATTAACTCAATCATTAAATTTATAATAATAAAAAATGATCATTCTTATAGTAAGAGAGTTGTATTTAGGTTGTATTTAAAATCTTGAAAAAAAGATATATGAGGGAAAAAAGAATACACCGTAAGTATACACACACCTGGTAATAAAAACAACATCTGTCCTCTCATGAAACCTTGAGGTAATCAACTAGATGTACCACTGTTAATAGTTTGCGATCTGATCTCCACATTAACAGACTCTTGTAAAGTTTCATGATAAAGTGACAAGAGACTTTCACCATTCATTACTAGCTCAGTGTTATCCTCTAGAGTTTAAAAAAAAAAAGAGAAAGTTAATACAGAATCATGTTTTGGGTAAAGATGTTAAATAAAATGATATATATTTAATCATATTAACTAAGTAACTAAGCTGTTACTTGAGATTACATTTCATGCATTTGAGCATTAATTAGGTTATTATATTTTCTAAACAGGTTATCATATTATAATGATTTTTTAAATAATAAGGTAGCTTGGTTTAACATAGATAATTTTGTTAAACATAGAGCAATGAAAAAAAAAGGAATACACTTAAGCTGCATGGAAAGAGGTGTTGACAGTCAGTGACTTGTAGCACAAAAATTGCAGGTAGACAGCTAAACTGCAGTAGACAATATTATATCTTAACTAATAAACTTGAAATGAATTAACTTCTTTGTGAAAAAGAATAAAGATATCCATGACATGACAAGTCTATTTAAAATAATCTAGCCTGAGTGGCTTTTGAGCATAGTGTTTCATATTTTCCATAACAGCAGAAATTTTTCATTCAGTATTTAGGGGAATGTTTAAGTTCATCTATCTTAATAAAAATAAAGATAGTTGGTCATTTGGTTAGTCACAGACACATTGAGCTCAAAAAAATATCTGATAAATTTGGTATCTTTACTTACTGTTGATTATTTCCATGCAAGGACAAGTATATGTGTGGCAGTTTCAATATATTTATTGTACAAAACTTTATACAACTACTAGCTGAACTACAAGCTCTCACTTTTCACTACATGTTTTAACTAAAATTTCTCTCTATAACTCCAAGTTCTGACTGTACTAGTATAAGTTCTTAATTTACTAGCTCAAGTTCTATCTAATTAACATTACAAAAATCAGGCCTTATATACCTTTTTCTCTCCACCCTTACTTTTCTTGTGTACCTGTACAAACGCACCATGTAGACACTTGCGACTTACAGTCCCCCACCCGTATCATATGAACAAACATCTTTCTTTCATCAGACATTGACACATGCCCCCTCTTGTGTCTCCAGTCATACTAAACACAGTTTAACACATTTTTTGTACAACATTCTTTCATTAACATGTAACTTTAATTTATAAAGCGCTGGTAATGAGTGTGTATGTGTTTTCGTGTGTGGATGTTGTTTCTATTTGCATCTACATTGTTATTGTACAGTAGTTACGCTGAGGTTGTCAATTGTAGTCAAACTAAATTTCCATTTGATTGGATTAATAAAAATTATCTTATCTAACTAGAAGACATGCACAGAATAAAATACCTTTTTTAATAACCAAAATATGGTTCAACTGTGATTCCTCTAATTCACTAAGAATCTTTGATATGAGCTTTAACAAAATTAAAGTAGAAATATATAAATAGATTTATATAAATATAAATAAATAAATAAATACATTGTAAATACATTGTGGAGTGATAATTAATATTAAATAGAAAGTTATTTCAAGTTTAAAACATAGGTAACATGTTATGTCCAACAACTTACATCTTTAACTTTAAAAGTAGAAGAACTGAAGTGTGACTCTTGAAGAAGATATTCATAATCCTCTCCATTATATCTCAATAAAATATGCATTCCATTGCGATCAGTTTCTGTGAAGCAAAAAAAAAAAAAATAATATATCACTGAGTTAAAATGTTATTATTAGCTTATCATCAAAATTGTTATAGAAAATGAAAAATTGTGCATAAATGTCATGTACAGAAAAATACAATTGTATAATGATCAAAGGTAGTTCAGAAAAAGGTTTATTATTATTGTTGCTTATTTTTTGGTAATTCTTTGTTATGATTTTCACAGTTCTTTTATAGACTTTCTATTTTCACTATTTTAATTAATTCCTTTAACAAAACAAAACGGTAGTGAAAATGTTGTATGTAGAGCCATACATGAATATTCTTTGCAATTATTAGTAATTACTTTGAATATCTTGCAAATGGTCACCAGAAGAACTTTTAGTAGAGATTATGGAGATGGCTCTCTGTCCTTAACTCCCTCATTTTTAATTATTATTTTTTTTTGCTGCTGTGTATTAACTAAACTAACACAGGTAAATAATTAAGTGACTCAGGTATAGCAGATCCACTTTGAACTTTTCATATAGCCAGTTGTCTTCTACTGCTTCTTTTTCATATTTTTCTTTTAAAAAATCTTCCAGCGACCCCCTCTAAGAATTGTGTGAAGGCAAATTTGAATAAAATGTTTAGTTTGTTAATTTATATGCTGTCAGTCACAGATCATTAATTTTATAACTATTATAAAAAAAATAATGTCAAAGAATTAGCAGTGATTACACACAAAAATTAATCTCATTGTCATGACTTTCTTTCAAATAGTCCCTTTTTAATTTAAGTTATTGTGAATATTAGGGCCTACTATTGTTAAGTTTAATTGTAAATTTAGTTTTATTTTTAATATAAATATTATTATTGCTGAGTTTACTAAAAAATGAAATTAAGCTGATAGGAACCTTGTGCCTCTTGCAATCTGACAATATAATAAATGTTAAGCTTTAAATCAGCCAATGCAAGTGGAAGGTCTCCTCTAGTGGCTACATCCAGTCTATTTCTTTGCTTATTCATTAAGTTTGTTACGCACTAAATCTAAATCTAGTTTAACCATGTATGTTGATGGAAAAACATTGAAGTGCAGCCACATATCTTTTGTGCTTACTATGTTAATATTGTTTTTACTGAAGACATAATTTTGTAAAAATCTATTTTTTCCTACAACTCTATTTGAACATCAGTAACAGATGTCTTTTATATTTAATTTTTTTTATTTATTACATCGTAGAAGCTAATCATCATTTCTTTATAGAGCATTGTTAATTGTACTGCACAGACATTGATGTCCTTAGGCAGTAACTCATTTGTCAACAAAAAAGATTGTAAAACTCTTTAAGATAGATTTAATATCTCGATAAAAGAGAAAATGTTTTATTCAATTGAAGTCAATTTCTTTCCTTGCAGTCGGAGATTGGTTTCATTCATATGTCAACCAATGAATCTTCCTGTTTCTCAAACATCATAATATAAGACATAAGTTTTTTGTTTTGTTTTTTTTACCGAAAAAAAAGCTATGCAATTTTCTAAGAGGTCACTAAAACAGCGTTGACATAAAATTTGCTTTTAATCTTGTTTGAATTGTAGAAAGTTTTTAAATTATTCATAAATATTATTAATATACTTTTAGGATATGTGTTTGAGAAGCAGACTTGGTTTCATAACCACATTTGAAAATGTTCTCATTCAAAGTAGATTATTGGAATACTTTTTAAAGTTTTATCTGATATGGTAATTCAATAAAACTTTAGAAGAGATTGATACTTGTCAGGTTCTTGTGTTTTATTGTATCTATCATAGTTTTAATTCAATGTGTGTTATTGTTATTCTTTTCTGAACTTATAATATTTTGGTCCAAGTTCAGCCTGACAAGCACACCACACACATATAGTTGTACTAAATTAATAAACTCAGTGTGTAATGTTAAATAACAATAAATATTTATTAAAGTGATATATTTACAAATGAACTGATGTATGATGAATGATAACAGCAATATCAATATCCATAAATATATGTATAATATCTCTACTCCAATATGATATAGTTATTTTCTTTGTGATATATCAATGATCAATTATTTGAATAATATCATTACCTCAACATATTCATCATAAGTTGTTCAAACATTCCTTCAACGCAACAACTGGGAATTCACATAGATATAGTCTGTAATCCAATATTGTTCACTGACGATAATTCCAAAGAGTTCACAATTCACACTGCAACATCAGGTCTGACCAAGGCAACCCGCAATCTGGAATCTTGAACCTCAGACTCATGAAAAAGTCAACTTGAACACCAAACGACTAATTGACATTAGTGAGGTGAAGACCTCAGTCCTGTAGACTGTAGACCTAGAGTTGTACTCTCAATAAAGAGAAATGAGACTGGATAAACAAGTCTTGACACCAAGACTTGACACTGAGTCTTACACATAGACTTGACACCAAGCTAAGATCACTACTTAGACTTGACGCCAAAAACTTGAAATAGAGTCTTGACTGAGACTACGATCAAAACTTAAACTTGTCGCTAAAACCCTATAGAAGATAAAAGAAAAGGATTCTCCTAATCATCTAGATCTAGTCTAAATATAGACTTACAAATACGAACGGATTCAAATAGAAAAACTATACCATAAAAATAAAACTCACCCTAAACAGGGGTCAAGATAATCCAACAAGAAAATGTCCAAGGCAAACGTTAAGGCTATCCAGTAACAATAACCAAGGAGAAATTCAAGAGCTCTCAAAACATGTCTTGCCTCTATACAGCACAAGATGGAGAGACTGAACTTGACGATAAATGACGCAAATCACACACACACACTAACTTTACGTCACTAGAAGTTGTGACAAGCAATAAAATTTCCTTCTCCTAGTCTACACAAGAAATAGTGTAATGACGTCATCAATATAGTGAACAACGCCGCACTATCAAATAGAGAAATAATTCTACTATACAGTTACATAGATAACTGCGACATTCCCCCTCCTCAACGAACTGGCAATTTTGAAAAAAAAATTCCAGTTATCATAAAAAACTGCAAGAAAATTCTCCAGAAAATCAACTTCACCAAGATCGATATAACAAAGATCAAAACTGCAAATATGCTTCCAAGAATTAAAAGAAGAGACTTCAAGATCTCACTGAGAAAAACAACTGAGAAATCCTCAACAACCAATAATCATCAATGATTACCTCAATAATAAAAAATCTTCATTATACACTTCAATAGACAAAATAATGTTTGTCTCAAAAATTTACAGTTAAAGTTACAACTGTTTGCATGTTACATAGTTACATTATCAAAATTGATCAATATCAAAATTAATACAACTTAAGTACATGATTGCTCAAATGAACCAAAAAAAATTATATAAGTCTTGAACAAACATCAGCAAAAACATTTAATTCTCCCTTCAAATGGACAGAATCAAAAACATAATCCTGCAGCGCCAAACACCATCTAGTTATTCTTTTGTTACTATAACTACTATTAGTTATGAATGACAAGGCTTTGTTATCGGTCTGGAGATGAAACTTCACTCCTGCCAAATAACGATCTAGCTTTTTGATCGACCATACAATGGCCAGTCCTTCCCGCTCAAGGATAGAGTATTTCTGTTCACGTGGCAACAACTTGCGACTGACAAACTTCACTGGATGTAACACACCATCTCTCATCTGACTAAGTATACCTGAAATGCCTTTATCTGATGCATCTGTCTGTAAAAAGAATGAAAGAGAAGGATCAGGCAATCTCAGAATAGGATAATCACACAAATAAGTTTGTATTCTTTTCAGTGCCACAACACACCCGCTACTCCAATCAATTCTCACAGATTTCCCTTTCTTCAATAACTCTGTGAATGGAAATACCAAGTCTGAATAACAAGGTATAAATTTAGAGTAATAGTTAACCAACCCAATTAATGATCGTACTTCCTTCTTAGTACTGGGTGGTTTAAACTCCAGAATCTTCTGAACATTTCTACTGTCTGGTTTCACTTCTCCCCGACCTACATTATGTCCCAGAAATTTAATGTTAGTAAAGCCAACCTCTAATTTAGATGGTTTTACAGTAAATCCATGACTTTTCAATACACCGAAAACATTGTGTACATCTCTAACATGAGTCTCCCAACTTTCGCTAAATATACAGATGTCATCAAAATAAAACAATACATTCTCAATATCTCTTAAAATACTCTTTAAAACTCTATTGAAATGGTTAGGAGCACCACTTAAACCAAATGGTAAGAAATGAAACATGTAGTGTTCCATATAATTATGTTATGCATAATATCATCATATTATGTCAATGTACTCAGACGATGAGGAACAACCACTATATTCCTGCGCCCAAATGTTGAATTGTCCAAACATTTTACTGCCCTTGCTACATCTGCCAAATTACCAAACTTCACATAACCAACACCTAGTGATCTCCCTTTAACCTTCAACACTTCAGCATATCTCACCAGACCTACCTCCCTAAATCTATCTTTTAATTCCTGCCATCTTACATTAAATGGTAAATTTTTCACAGTTACCGTATAACGATCTGGAACTAATTCATAGCCAGAACGTTTCTTTAAATCATAAAACTGACCTTTTAGTCATCTTTGTTTAGAGACAAGTTCAGTACCACCTCTTTGACTGTCTCTTTTACAGCTTTTATCACTTTTTACTCTGACACATTTGTTTCGACTTGATGCAATCTCATCATCATCAGACCTTCCATCCGTTTCACTACCACTGCTGCTTCCATGTTCACTCGTACGCCTCCCTTGCCTCTTGAACCGTTGTTGGTTATCATGAGAAACATTTCTCCAGTCTCCATCCTTACCTGACTTAACATAATTTTTTTGATTTCCTGATTTACACTCCATTAACATATGCCCTCTACCACCACACTTAAAACAAGTTATGACTTTCCTGTCACTAACATAGTTCTGACTTGTAGCTTCAGCAGCTCCCATCACATACACATTTTCCTCCTTACATAATGATTTGGTTGAACTTGCAGTCTTAAAACTTTCAATTACTTTTAGCATGTCTTCTACATTATCACTTTTATTTAAGATAAGTTGACGATATACTTCACCTGAAACACTCTCTAACAATCTGTCTGTCACAATCATATTCTTCATGCCTTCTATGGTCTCCTTTACTTCTGCCATCTTCATCCAATTGTCTAGTGCCCTTCTCAATTCTGCTACATATCCCCTGAAATCATTTTCTTTAGGTCTGATTTGGTGAAATTTCTTCCTACACGATTCTCCATTTATATCAGCCTGCCTCATTAACAAAACCTTCACTTCATCATAATTTTCCCTTTTAAACAGATCATCTTGTAGTATGAAATTCTTGAGTTTTGAAGTCAATTTGTAAGATAACAACATAGCCCAACTTTTCTTATCAATACAACATCTTGTTGCTACCGCCTCAAATAAAGTCAAAAAGCCAATCAAATCCTCATCTTCCTTCATATTCTGAAAACTCTTGTCCAACTTATCAATTATATGCCTATGTTTATCCTGGATCATAGCTTCTCCTTCTTTGTTTTCAGATTTGACACCAATTTTCTCCTGAAGTCTAGCCAATTCCAATTCATCCTGCCTCTTATTAGCTTCCACTGCTTCTCTTTCTTTCCATCGTTCATGCTTAAGCTGTTCCTCCTCCTTCTTAAGCCGTTCCTCCCTATCCAATCTTGCCCGTTCTGCCTTGACATATTCCTCTTTCTGTTCCTTCACATAATTCTGTAAGTCAACTCCTGAAAAACCCAACGCCTTCCCATCTGCTATAAATTGTGAATTTATAGAAAACCTAGTCTCCATCCTCAGAATTTCCAAACAATATAAGTTCCAAAGGTCAAATCAGAAAAATCAACTAGAGCACAAGATATATTATTAGCAACCAAAAAAAAATACACTTAGCTGTGCTTTCTCCTGCGAAGATAGAATCTGCCTCAGCACCAGGAAGATAGAGTAGTGATGACAAGGTACAGCCAGGTACACCAGGACAACTTGAGAATCCCAACAAACAGATCACAGCTCCAATTTAAGTCCGACACCAATCAGTTTGGCATGTAACAAAATTATATCTTATTAGTATAAATTTAAAAAATATTATATATAAGATACAATGTTAGCAATGGCGATATAATGGCATCATTAAAGTCTCACACAAAAAAATTAATACAGTGCTTTTCTTGAGTAATAAGGTACAATCACATGGTACTGTGACACAAACAGGTGTCTAGAATCTGAAAATATACTTTTACAAGTACACAAATCTAAACAATAAACTTAGCAAATAATTTACAAATTATGACTAAGATTAACTTTTTAGACGAGCCCCCAAAATACTTGTCAGGTTCTTGTGTTTTATTGTATCTATCATAGTTTTAATTCAATGTGTGTTATTGTTATTCTTTTCTGAACTTATAATATTTTGGTCCAAGTTCAGCCTGACAAGCACACCACACACATATAGTTGTACTAAATTAATAAACTCAGTGTGTAATGTTAAATAACAATAAATATTTATTAAAGTGATATATTTACAAATGAACTGATGTATGATGAATGATAACAGCAATATCAATATCCATAAATATATGTATAATATCTCTACTCCAATATGATATAGTTATTTTCTTTGTGATATATCAATGATCAATTATTTGAATAATATCATTACCTCAACATATTCATCATAAGTTGTTCAAACATTCCTTCAACGCAACAACTGGGAATTCACATAGATATAGTCTGTAATCCAATATTGTTCACTGACGATAATTCCAAAGAGTTCACAATTCACACTGCAACATCAGGTCTGACCAAGGCAACCCGCAATCTGGAATCTTGAACCTCAGACTCATGAAAAAGTCAACTTGAACACCAAACGACTAATTGACATTAGTGAGGTGAAGACCTCAGTCCTGTAGACTGTAGACCTAGAGTTGTACTCTCAATAAAGAGAAATGAGACTGGATAAACAAGTCTTGACACCAAGACTTGACACTGAGTCTTACACATAGACTTGACACCAAGCTAAGATCACTACTTAGACTTGACGCCAAAAACTTGAAATAGAGTCTTGACTGAGACTACGATCAAAACTTAAACTTGTCGCTAAAACCCTATAGAAGATAAAAGAAAAGGATTCTCCTAATCATCTAGATCTAGTCTAAATATAGACTTACAAATACGAACGGATTCAAATAGAAAAACTATACCATAAAAATAAAACTCACCCTAAACAGGGGTCAAGATAATCCAACAAGAAAATGTCCAAGGCAAACGTTAAGGCTATCCAGTAACAATAACCAAGGAGAAATTCAAGAGCTCTCAAAACATGTCTTGCCTCTATACAGCACAAGATGGAGAGACTGAACTTGACGATAAATGACGCAAATCACACACACACACTAACTTTACGTCACTAGAAGTTGTGACAAGCAATAAAATTTCCTTCTCCTAGTCTACACAAGAAATAGTGTAATGACGTCATCAATATAGTGAACAACGCCGCACTATCAAATAGAGAAATAATTCTACTATACAGTTACATAGATAACTGCGACAATACTAACAATAGATGCCCTCCGATAACAGCAAATGAGTAAGAATTTATGCATAGAAAAAGGGATCCCTGAACTCCATTTGAATGAATTTCTAACAATGTTTCTGTTCTTAAATTAGAAGCAAACTAACTATAACTTGTCTATAAATATAACCAGTTTGCCAGGGTTAATTTTGAAGAAATGTGTTCATATTTATTTTGTTTCAGTGCATCTCTATTATCTAGATCTAATCTAGACTCTAGTTTCTTCTTTTATCTATACAACAAACTTTTATGCCCAGTGCCCCCTTACCGCCCTCCATTATGCCCAGAGCCCACATACGGCGATACACCCTTTTGGCTCCCAGCTCCCCCAAATTTCAAGAAATCGCACCCCGGAAAAGCTAGATAATATTAATAGAGAGTAGAGTAGTAGCACCCCCATTGAAAACGAGCCACTGACTGACTGTTCCACTGACGGTGACTGTTGTTAGTGTTCACATTGTGATTGTGAGATTCAGATTGTGATACTCATACTGATAGTGACCATAGTCACTGGCAGTGACTGAGTGAATGGGTGATCTCATGATAATCTCATCTAGATTCTACTTTAGAATTAGATCTATCCTCCTATAAGATCTAGATTCTAGAATGAGTCTTAGTTTACAAAACTGAAATAGTCAAATTTCAAAACAAGTGTAAACTAACACAAACACACAACCTGCCACTCGAGACATTTCTAGATCTATCTGAATCTGATCTTGTTGATGTCTAAAGAGCTGAGCCGAAGGCTTTTCGAGCTCTAAGTTTGAAAAAAAAACCTGTTTGGTCGTCCAGCCAAAACAGTAAAAAAAAAAAAAACCTGTGTGAACACACAGTTCTGTCTGAGAGAGACCCGAGTCAATGCCTATGTAAAGCATTGTTGTTTTCAATGCCTTTGGTCCCGACGCATGCTTGGCTGCACATGGCCGAGGAAAATATTTTGAGATCTGCTGCTTATTGTCTCTTAATTTTTAGATGAGATTTTTTTACACATTCTTGCAATTGACATGCAAGAAAGGATGATGGCTTCAACTGCATTATCTTTTCATGATTTGCTATAATATCAAGCAGGATAATATATGCATTTGTCGTTGGAAATTTTGTCATTTCTTTGCTTAAAATTTGCAAAACTCTGTTTTTTGCCTTTACCGCTAATTTTCTTCTTAGTAAATATGCCCGCCAAGCCGCAGATCTTTAGAGTATTCACAAAGTGAGCTTCTATTTGTATTTTCTTTGGCTCTTCAATTTCATTTAATGTACAAATGTTATGGTTATTATCATTCGCGTAGATATCAAAAGAACATGACCAGAAATGCAGAAATGATGTCCTGTGTCACATACACATTGATTTCAAAGACAAAGCCAGCTCAAGACAGCAGCAGAAATTTCCATATTGTAAAAATAACTGTCAATATATGTTGCCTAAAACACAAACATCAGGCCTATTTCTTTAATAATATAAATATCAAAATATTGAAATCATCTAAGAAAGATTGAGAGTTCCAACAAAAGAAAATATAGATTTTTTTAACACTTTGATGGGATGTTTTATACGCTTTGTGTGGACGTCTTGACGTGCCGGATATAGCAACGCACCGCAAACCTTGTTGGCTTTGATGTAGGTTGATGCTTACCATTTTGTGTATCATTGATCTGAAGTCATATATATGGCCTACACTCTAGATGAGGGGTGGGCGAATTACGTCACAAAGCTGCTTAAAATATCTATCTATTATGGGTTATCGACCTGAATTTCATTGCAATAAAAGTTATCAGATCTAGTGGTCTTAATCACAGGCAGTTCCGAAAAGTACTTGAAGATCTAGAAACAAAATATTCTGATGTATCCGCTAGCTTAGCATGGGCAAGGTAATGAGAAGAATGAAAAATCTCAAGCAAGAAGTGGTTATGCTCCTTGAAAGACATTGGACTGACTTTGTTACTAATATTTCTAATGAAGAGTGAAAGACAGATTTCATGTTTTTCATGGCAACTATTGCAATGTGTTGTTTTCACAAGAAATGTAAGTGCATGTTAAATCTTTTTAAACAAGGCTTTCCAATTTCTCCAGGCCAGCAAGAGTAACATGTTTGTAACTTTCCTTTGCTGAAAAGAAAAACTATTTCTAGAAAAATGATTAAAGTACAAGACTTATTAGATTCCTTAATTGTGGAATTTATAAAAAAAAATTTAAAGACGTCAAGAAGAAGTTTTGAATACCATCAACTCACCATTTAGGGCAGAAGCTGATTTAGCTCCAAAGGACGTAACTCCAAGCAAATTATGACCTGAAAGAGAATTTAAGTTCCAGTCAGTACTTACGCGCGGTAGTTTTATATGGGTGCCAGAAGCTGTATTTACACACTTACCAAAAAAAAAATTTGCTGCTAAACTTTCACATAATTTGGATACACATACATGTACATCTGTGAACAAGCATTGTGTGTGTGTAAACTAAACAAGTGTAAACAAAGGTCGAGGCTGACTGACTGTAATTTGACAGCAGCCACAAGAACAACTATAGTAAGCTAGTTTCACAGTTCTGGAACATTTTTTTTTAAAATCGTAAAATTAGTTTCAGAAATGGCTAACTCTTGTAATTCCTCAATTGGGGATGTAAAAAAAAAGTGTATAATAGAGTATAAATAGGAATTAAAAAACATTATACACAGTTAGCTAGCGTAATTTTGTAAGTTGTAAGTACATATATAAATATAGCCGTTGAGTCTGGGAGCGCATGAGGCGCCCTGACCGCACTTCCCCGTGGTGGAGGCTGTCCAGGCCTGAGCAAGCTATAGCACCGTGCAGGACAGGCCATTGTCCGTTTGGCTCATATTTCTCACGGCTATGGCCAAATTTCGATTCACGGTGCCCCCGCTGCGGGGAGGAAGAGGAAACCGTGCCTCATATTCTGTTTGACTGCCCCAGACTTGCTGATCTCCGTCTCGACAGGTCTGGGAAACCAAAAATTCTCGACCTGTATGGCGACATTAATGCACTACGCAAGACAGCTGGGTTTCTGTCCAGGGCTTTTGCAAGAGAGGATTTGAACCTCTCAAGCCCTCACTCAAATGGAGTTTGATGATGATGATGATCTGTGACCTACATTTTTTGCCACATTCAGGGCAAGCATAACCATTGTCCACAGGTTATCGATTTAGATTTTCTTTTCACCTTCTGCGTTTGTCCTCGGCAGCAGATTTTCTTTTGGTCTCAAATGTGTATCCCGCGGCCTTCTTGAGTGATCTCCAGCTGTCTCGTTCTGAGGCCGCATCCAACTAGGTGCTCTATTCTATGTCAGCAAAGGAAAGTTGACGCCTAAGCTGGACTTTGAAGCGTTTCCGTGGGGCGCCTCTGTTACGTCGACCACCTTTTAGCTCACCAAAAAAAAGACTGCCTTTGGCATACATTCGTCTCCCATACGGGATACGTGCCCTACCCAGCGTAACTGTCAGACCAAATTGTTTTTGTTTAGTGCGATTTCGAGCTTTAAGCGCTATATATCACTTGTTTCTATCAGTTACAAAAGAACGGGGGTGGGATGGGCAAAAAGTAAGGGGCTTATTTTTAAGTTAATGTTACTGTGATCGCTTTTAAAATGCTTGTAAAATGCATTTTAAATTATAAAAGAAAAAGTTGTACTACTTCCACTCCGAACTCGTGGGCTGAAGCCAATACACTAATCGCTGTACCAGCAAAGACGGCAAAGTGCTTATGAAAATATTTTATTTTAAGCGACGACCTTATTAATTCTCTACACAAAGCTTTCAACTGATACCACCACATCTGTGAAGTACATTTTTTCCCCCTTGTTCGATACCAAACTAAAAAAATTATAAAAATTACCAATACATTTAACTTTTAAAAAAAAATTGATTTTTGTTTTGTCAGGTACAAGAAATAGTTGTGCGAAGTTTCAACTTTATCCGAGATTGGGATGTGGAAAAAAAAAATATAAACATTTTACCAGAGTATGTACGTCTGGGGATTTTAATAAATGCAATCTTGGGATTCTTTTGCAATGTCAACAAATAATCGCCAAAATGTCATCTACTAGGAATTTAGATCCTAGCCTATGTAAGTATCATAAGTATGTAACACAATTATAATTTAATTTTTAGATCTAGGACCGTAAGGAGGTATAAATCATCTTCTTTTTTGAAGTAACGTCTACCTATATTGTTGTATTATATAAGATAAGATTTTAAGACTCTAGACGAGTCTAGGTCTAGACATGGATCTAGATTAAATCTACTATGTAACTATCTAGGACTAGAATATATATAAACGAAGTGCCTATTCCCAACCAACTGGGAATAGGCTTTAGCCCTATTCCCACTCGTCTGTCTAGAGGTGATTTTGATATTATTGCCAAGGCCGCCAAGGGTGTAGACTAAAATACTAAAATAGTAGACCAGTAGTAGTGATGAGTACTGTAATGACCATGTTCTGTGTAGTGGCTCTATGGCTGTGCACCAGCCCATTATAAAGAGACTGAAATGAATGGAAGAGGGGAGGAGGAAGTGGAATGTTTTGATGGTTGTTGATCTCCGTCTTGCTGAGCCTTATCTAACTTGAACCTTCAGTTCTGCTAGATGTCTTTTTCTACTATTATGTCAACTCTCTGGTTCATCTTGACCTCCATTGCGGTTATTTTCTGGTTGATACCAATTCAGTCCTGATCCCTGTCTCTAGTGTGTCTATTTTGTCCTGCATTGTTCTAATCCCTATATCAAGTGTGTCAATCTTTTCAATATTGACCTGCATTGTATTTAATTTCTCTTGGAAAATTCAATCCTCATTGCGCCCATGTTTTCCTGCATCTTACCTAAGAGCTCAGTTCTATTTGCCTCTACTTCGAATTTATAACTGTCCGGGTCTTCTTCTTCAATCAGGGCCTGCTGGAGACGACCTGTAAGCGTCTCCTTACTACCACCAATCTTCAGACCTCGGTATCGAAGCTCTTGTTTTAACTCTTTAATCAAGAGTTGGTCTAATTGTTTCAGAAACATTAGAAGCCATTACTAACCTACCTCTCATCCATTGAGTCACCTATGATCCTACTTTTGACACCAATGTTATGACATTTACAGGAAGCAACTTAACAGCAAGGAAACAAAGACAACACAAGTTTAATTAAATAAATCACAAAGCAAGGCGGTATCAACAACCATCAAAACATTCCACTTCCTCCTCCTCTCTTCCATTCATTTCGTCTCTTTATAGTGCGCTGGTGCGCAGCCATAGTGCCGCTACAGAACATGGTTATTACAGTACTATTTTGTAGTAACTATAATTTAAATAAAAAAAATATAATAAATAGACTTAATTAATTTAATAGAATAGACTTGAATAGAGGAATAGAGAAATCTAGCTAGACTATATTATATTAGTTATTAGATTTATATTATAGATCTATGATATAAAATTATTATAATAATTAGACTGACGTGCTCCCTGGTCAAGGCCACATAATGGACAATTGAATTCTCATTGAATCACAAGAATCACAATGATAAGTTTTCCTGACATGATCATGATCAACATCTAATCTTTAGCATCAGAACCAGACACAACAGTGACAACAGGACACTCTGTATGCACAAATTGAAAGTAGCGAAATCTGCCCTTATAGAATGTCTCTAGAGAATGCTGACCATGTCCTTCAAAACTGCATTCTTTATCAAGAGACCCAAACAAGACTCTGGCCCCAAAACACCCCAATAGAAAGAAAACTATAATCTATATGGAGAGATGCCTGAATTGGAAACCACTGCCAGTACTATAATCTATGTGGAGAGATGCCTGAATTGGAAACCACTTTGCAGTTCATCTCATATATTGGTCTAGTTATCTGAATGCTCAAACATAACAATGAGAATGAGGAAGGAGAACTTTGTCCATCAGCAATATCTGGCATTTTAGAAAGATGTGGTCTTCGTCTTCCATTTTTATTTCCCCGCACAACTTGCATGCTGTTTGTGTGCTTTTTGTCACTATAGTAGGGTTCATGCTAAAGATCAATCTGTAGGTGACCTCCCTAGACTTTGGTGAGATGTGTTTGCTGTGCAGGTCCTTATGTAGCTGGTTTTTATGTCTTTTTCAGAATGTTGCGATTTGCTCCCCAGTCTGTAACAGCTAATTTTTCTTAAGGAATATTCTTTGGAGGGCCATAGTCTTTGGATGCTTTACTCTGTGCTTTTTACTTTTTTAAATTTCAAAGCTTATCTACTTGATTGCTAATCTGGGTTAAAGATTTTAGCTGTTTTTTTTTTAATGCTTGAGAACCAAAAGTGAAGAGTCATGTCATTTTTTTCTAGACCTGGTGCTTGTTGTAGTTTGAGAACCTGTTTTGTTTTGTTTTTACATGTTTCGGATGTTCCTTCAGAGTTGAAGATAATTACTTCCTAGTCCAAACCTCTCGAAGGCGACGGGGGATGGGAGCGGGCAGGGTTTGAACCCTCGACCATTGATAAGTCTGAACGACAGTCCAGCGCGCAAACCGCATGACCAGGCAGCCATCCTTTAGGACCTCATCTAATTCCTTCATTTTTAGATTTGTTATCATTCAGTAAAAGTAAGCTGGTTTGTCTTCTTGATTTTTATTTTGGATTTCTGCATTTATATCTTTAATTCTGCCCTCATTGATTTGTAGAGACCTACACTTTTTGATATGGTTTACTGCTTCTTGGCATTTCATGAGTGTGTTGTCATTTCCCATAATTTTGTTCTGTTCTCTTCCTGGTTTAGGCATTTCACAAACAATATCCAGAATAATTTAAAAGTCTGATCGTAGTCCACATAAGGATTAAGGCTTCCAACTATGGACCATCATGATGCCAATCCAAAGCCTATACCACAATACCAAGCAGGAATTAGGTGATAGCCAAATAATTCAGAAGTTGAGATTTCTAGATGTTTATTGTTTTAATTTTTTTTTTTTGTATTGTATACAATAAAAATAAACTGTTTTGTATTGTTGGTACTCATAGCTATGAAATAGCAATTTGAATAGTTGAAATTATTTTAAATACTAGTTTTAAAAAGGTGGAGTATATTTTCAAAAACATTTCTAAGAAACTATATACACTACTTATATATTATATCTTTTTTATTTATTCTCACTAGTTTAAGAACTCAAAAAAGAGTAACCTATTTTTGTTACTCAATCTGTGGCTGTAATTAACTTATTTAATTAACTCAATCAATAATCTTTCTTTTCTCTTTTTTTTTTTTAGTGATAAAAAAGTGTTATTTATACATTTTGATATATAAATGTTATATGTATTTATTTATACTTCAAGAAGTCTCTTATATATTGCAATCATTTATTTGTACTTAAAGCAGTCTTAACATTTTTTTTAATTAAAGGATTTTCAATGGACAAAAAAGTTGTCAATTCAGAAAGGACCAGCTCTGATGAAATAATTGAAAAATCTCAAAGTATGTTTTTTTTCTTGTTTTTTTTTTAGGCAAAGAATATTTAAAACATTACAAATATATTTCATGTTGTTGTTTTTTTTTTGGCATTATTGACAATGCTGTGTAATAATGTAACTTAAAAATAGAAAAAAATTGGATTGGATTGGTAGTTTTTTGAGAAAGATACTATTGTTTTTAAAAAATTAGTTTGTATATATTTAATGTTAATTTTATACCTCAAAAATAAAAAACAAAATTAAGCCAGTATGTTTACTTGCAACTTGAGCTGATATAATTGATAAAAAAGTAAGTTTTTGCTACTGATAAACTGAGTATTAAGGCTATAGTTATATTAAAATACAATTATTACTGTCAAACATTGTTATACTGAACTAATTTTTAAAAGTTTTATCTTTCATTTAACCTGTAGTCTGGCTTTGTAATTGCCATAACTAAGGATGAGTTGTTTTATTTTGTTTTTCTTAAAGAACTTTTCAGACATTCTGTTATGTTTAAAACATTTACCACAGCCCAACTGGTGTTGAATCGAAAGGCACTGATGTCCTAATTGGTCTCAGTTGTAATGCAAATCACACATTTGAATCACCTGTGTATTTCTAATGTCATAAAATATGTTAATGAAAGAAGAGTTTAAATGTATTTGACAGTGACTTCTAGTAGTTAATAAATGCATTTAAACAAAAAGTGAATGACCTGAATTCAAAACCACTGGCTTAAGCCTCCTCAACCTCCTAAAGCTAATACATTAACCACTATGCCAGGGAAATGCTTATGAAAAAAAAGAATTTCATGCATAGTTACCTATATTTAGTTTCAAACTTTTCTCTATTAGATACAAAGTATAAAGGGGTCAAAAGGGGACCAATAGAACTTGCCAGTTTTTCAACCCATTACAATTTCTTTCTTTTGTTTGAGATACCAAACAAAATAATTACCAATAGTTAATTGGTGTGGAATTTGGTGTGGGAGAAATAATGTTTACAAACTCTTTACCAGATAGAGTTTATATAAGCTTTGTAAAAGAGCTTAAATTACACTTCAACAAGGGAAATAACTAAATAATATGGCTAGTCTGCAATGTTTTGAAGTTCTCAAACATTTTGGTGTTTCATACTTTATTGTTTATTGATTTTTTTTTTTGTTTATTTGCAAAGGATTTAAAAATTTGATGTCAAAATTTGAATTAGAACTTAGAAAATAACTTTTAAGCAAAAGATACTGACTGCACCAACATAAAGTAAACAAAAAATGTGTTCAGTGGTCTGACATTTAGCTCAGTACCTTCTATGAAGCAGAAAGTCAAAGTGGGGTAATCCAAATATTTACTAACCCATACAGTAGAGCATGCTGTCTGGTATGTGCAGTTTGTGCAGTACTGAGAGGGGGAGGTGTTTGTCATGCTAGGTCATAGATTATACATAATGTAATATACATTTGATGCAAAGTTACATCAACGGTAGCGTTTTGATGGATGGAGGAATGCCAAAAGTGATATCTGGTTTATTTTGGTTAGATGAAAAAGGTGTAATTTTTTAAGTTTATTTATGTTATCTGAAATAGTCAATGTCTAATAAACAGAATTTTTTTTTCAAAAGGAACAATAAGGAAAAATACCCAACAAATGAAGTGAATTAAAATAAAACAATTTTAATTTATGCAAGTTAGAATTAACTGAATTCCACTGTTTGATTTTTATCATAATAAACTTTTTATTTTAAACATACAGACATCCTTTAATTTACTTAAGTAATCAAATCAAGTTTTATTGTTTAGCTTGTCGCCACATGAAATGTGTATATCATTAGTATGATTTCTATGTAAAGTTTTTAGTTATTATAGAATGCCATTCCATACAGACAAACGCCAGCATTTACATTAAAAAAAATCTTTTTACTTAAACTAATACAATTGAAAAAGCATTCAATTTGGTTTTCTTATTCAGTTTAATTTTCAGAGTAGCCCTCAATAATTTGTCAAAATGTGTATTTATTGGTTATAGGCAGTTGAAGTGTTGCATTTCCAATATTTGTGATCATTACATACATAGTATTCTTTGAAACAAGAGGAATTTAGAACCAATCGAAATGGTCCTGGAAAGTTTGGTATGAATTTTGAATGTAGATATTACATTTGAACAATAACTTATTTCTCATTTTAATTAGTAATTTTTTTATAGCTCATTGCATAATTTGAACATTTGTTTGAAATGTATTCCAGAAGCTGTAGTATTTCCAATAAGTAAAATACATTGGAATGCTTGCACCCGTAATCCTGGACATAAGGATTTTATACCTTTGAAAACTTTTAACATTGAGCATCTTCCAGAAAAATACAGGAATAAAGATATTTTGAACTACATTATATCGCTAGCAGCTTTGACTGTTCGAATAGTAGTTACTCTAAGAAGCCCTGAAAGGCCAGCAGATTATTTGTATTTTTGTGGAAATGGCACATTGTGGACTGGCACTGGAACAGTGACAAATATAAAATATAAAAATCTTAAACCTTTGAAACATGTGTGTATTACTGAGAGCACCCCTGCAGTCATCAGCATTAAAACAGCATGCCATGTTGTTTATGATAGCCTTGAGGCCTCTAATTGTCACGTGGATTTCTTTTTCGATGATGAAAAGAACGTGGATGGTGTGAAACAAGTCAGTGGTAAGAGTGTGAGTAATAAAAATGAAGAGGAAGACTGGAGTATTTTTGAATGTCACACCACTGATGTTTCTTTGATAAAGACTATAATTTCAAACTTAAAACTGATTTCAAAGTCAAGATATGTACAACCTTTATCTGAAAGAATGGCAGTGATCGCATCTCATCCTCATGGAATGTCTAAACACATTAGTGTTGGAAGGTGGACTTATGGCTCCAGAAATCCTTGCATGGAGCAGAGACACAATTCTTTTCCTAATCTAAGTATTCATATACTAAATGACAGTATTAAATATACATTATTTCCATGGCAGCCAATAGATGTTGTTGTCAATAGTTCAAGAGGTAAGCTTATTATATGAATCTTTAAAAGAACACCAAAACAAAAATGTTATTATATAAATGCCACAGATTTTCACATCAGAAGAAAAAAAATAATTAAATAACAAATGAAAAAGATTGCAAATTGTTGCCTTTATTAAAGTATAAATGGTAAAATAATATAAGATGAAATATTAATTTTAAAGTTTCTTATATAATCTAAAAGTAATTATAATTTTCTTCAGAATCCATTAAGTTACATTTACCAAATTTTTTTTTGTATGTTGTAGTTAAATAACAATTGGAACTAATATATAATATTTAAATTATCAGGTTGAACATATTCTAAGTACCAATTACCTGTGAAATGAGTGAAATATTATTCCATTTTTATTTGTACTCATTTTCATACCCTAGTGCGAAAATTTAAGAATCATTAATTGAAAAAAAGCTCATGTCTAATTATAATTCAAAATTAAAAAATACTTTTTTTAAAAAATAATTTTATATACAAACTGTAATTGTTTCAATTAATTTGGATCAGTCATGTAATTCAATTTGTAATAGATCCAGACCAACAACAATAAATCTGTGAGATTAATAATATTTGTACACATTCTTTTGTTTAGCGCTATTTCATGCTTTTAGCTTTCTCGATATGTTATGATCCTAACACTTATCTGGACCAGTTGGAAAAATTACAAAAAAAAAAGGAGGGGGGGGGGGGGAAAGAAAGATATATCTAGGTGGATTTTACCATACACCCATAAACTTTTTATGAAGAACATCTCCTAATTAGGTAAGTGAGGTGAAATGCACCTTGGTGCTAAAACTGGCTTTCAATATTATAAAAATTATTTTGCTTAGCAATATTGTATAGATACTGTATAGATAGACTTTGCCCAGTTCATCATCATCATCTGTCCCTTGACTTTCGTCATAGGGGTGCTGAGACAGTTTGCAATAATAACCAAATCCCTCCATTTTTCCCAGTCAGCAGCTGTTTTTAGTAGGATATCAAGAGAGAGGGAGTCCATTCTTTTGTTGTCCAGCCAGCTTTTCTTTGGATGACCCTTTCCTCATGCTCCAACCACAGTACCATGAATTTGACTTTTGATAGTGACTTATGTCTTACAATCATCCCTTCACAGTATTGAGGAGTTCTTCATTTTTGACTTGTAAAGGACAAACTCCTTTGTCTGCTTTTCCTGGTATCTGATACCCAGTATTTTTCTGTAGCATTTACTCTTAAAACTTTGATACTTCTTTCAGCCTCAGCATTCAGTGTCCAACTTTCAAAGCCATATAAAAGTACAGAGACCACTGGCGAAGAATACAGTTTTAATTGTACTGATAATCTAATGTTATTCTTCCAGATTTTTCGTAATTTAGCCATGGCAGCAGACCTGTAGCTTAAAGTTTTTTTTTTATATCTTATTAATCCTACATCTTTTTTTATGTTTGACCCTAGGTATTTAAATGAGGCAAATTCTTCTAATGTTTTGCCGTTCAACTTAATGCAACATCTCGTACTGTCTTCACCGCAAACTATTATTTTGCCCTTTTCAGTACTGATTTCCATGCCAACTGCTCTGTTGCAGCACTCAGTTTTGAAGTAAGATCTTGTACCTGGTCTGCATTTTCTCCAATGAGGTCTATATCATCTTCAAACCTGAGATTAGAAATAGGCCACCCATTTATGGAGGTCCTAAAATTTCTCCAATTTGGTTGTTTAGAAGTACTGAGCTTTTTGGATTTTGATATAGGGCTTAGATAAGATCAGTAATGTTTTTTTTATCTATGTTATACAAACAGCACACTCTTTTTCCTTGGCACAGTCTGCAAAAGAGCTCACAGCTCAGCAGCAATAAAGCTGGCTAGAAGAAGAATCTATGTTATACTCCCTCATCACTTGTCACATGCCTTCATACCCTACCTGCATAAATATTATTAAGTGAAATCTACACCATTTTTTTAAATTTCTTGATACGTAGAACTACTTATAAAGTAGTGAATGATTTTTATTTTAAAATGCATACTTTTTTTCTTATTTACATTACCAGTATAAAAAAAAAGTAATATATATATATATATTTTTTATTTTCATTTGCCTTTCTTATGGTAACCAGTAACAGACAAGCCGATTCAACTTTGTAAGTACATTCATTCATTTTTATTAAGGAACTTAGTCTTGACTTGATACTTTAGTTATTTTTTTTTACATTTCTATTTTATATATACATATGCCTATTTTTAATTAAAGAAAAACAAAATATACAATTTTAATTTACTGATATAAAAAATGAGATGTAGAGCAGAGAGCTGCAACTAGTTGTCTTTGTCAGTTCAAAAACCAACCAAAAAAAAGATAATGAAAATACAAAAAAACTTTCAGAATTAAAACCACCAAACGAACAAAATTTCCTTAGAAATTATGAAATTTTTTATTTAGAAATTCTCCAACTTGATTCAAACAACTTTTGAATACAAATGCAAATATTTGAAATATAAGAATGTTTTTTTTTAATTTTTGGTGTACCGGTATTTAATAGTGTAATAATATCAGAACTTTTAATAGAAAAATGAAAACATTAAAAATGAACTTTGAGAAAAAAAAATTATATTTGATTCTAAATTATTTTGACTTATGATACACAATAACATTTAGTTAATGACCTGTTCATCTGTCTAGTCCCTTTAAAACACAGCTTTGCCCCTTAGTGGAAATATTAAGTGAAAGAGTTCTTTTTATCATGATTATGTTCCTATGTGAAAGAAATGTTGTTAAGTCATCTATCATTCTAACTTGTTTGACATGTCTTTGGTGTGTTGAAGAATGAAGCAACTAGTGCAACATTAAAAGCTAGAATTTCTATTTATTATATTATATTATGCTATTATATTATTATTCAAATTGTAAAGTAGACTATCAACAGGTAATAGAAATTGAGGAAAATACTTAAAACTTCAGACAGTGAGGGATAGTTTGAGATATCTAAGTGAAAAAGCATTGTAAAAATCTTTAAAAGCTTACAATTAATTTTTTTTGTGGCACTGTTATGAAACAAGTCTTTATTAATATTCTTAGGGATATTTTGTATAATATTTGAATGCATTTGGCGCCCATTGAATTAGAAGAAGTTCTAAAATGTTTTAGAATAGGCTTACATGGGTATTGAAATTAATTTTGTGAAATAAAGATTTAAAATGCAGTATTAAGAGTTTGATCATTCTAGTTTCAGAGCTTGTTGGAATAGAGTGTGATGTACATTTCCCTGATGGAACTACCAGCAAGTGTCATGTTTGGCAAGTGGATCGTACAGTTAAATATGTATATATATTTTTTAATGGTTGAAAATTTATGTTCACCCTAAATAAAATTATTTGGCTGTCTTTTATTTGTTTATTATATTCTTAACAGTTTATGCTATTGGAAAACACATATGCTTTTGGTTACATTAGAATAGGGTTGAGGACATGTGTACTGCTGACATTATATTTCGTAGCAATTTAAATTCAATGGATATCCAGAACATGTGGACATTATTGCTATAGTTTTCATAGAGTTTTCAACAGTCTTTTTTTTTAAAAATGATAACCCAAAATATATATGAATTTTACTTTTAATTAGTAAAAGTTCTCACAAATTTAGTCAATGGATCTCTAAAGATGCTCTTGTATAAGGCGTTTGATATTTCCAGAAGTGCTGAAAGAAAACTGATTTTGAAATAAATACTATTGACTTTAAACAGCCATACACCTAATGAGGAATACATTTATTTTCATTGTACATACAAGCCAGTCTTGACCTTTTTATTTAGTTTTGATAAATTTAGATGTATGTTATTGTTATGATATTTTGGTAGAAAATAGAATTTTAAACATTCTAAGTTCTCCTGTATTCTTATTATCATGTAGGAGGGTTCAAATAGCTATAGCCCTATATCTAAGATGAACTGCATAATAATTTCAAGAGTAGGCAGCTCTTATTAAGAGTTTTTCTTATAAAAGGGTGCTCTGGGACTGGCATCTTGTTTTGTCCTCTGAATAACACAAAATATGTTTACAAAAATTATTATTCTTTAAATTTATTTTGTCAAAATATTTCTTTTTCAGACCAAAATGTCTCTTATAAATGAATGTGGAATAGGAATTAATGTTCCTTCAGAGCAGCTGTACCTTGAACTGCAACTAAGTAATGGAGATACACAAGTTATGAAAGATGATAAACTGCTTGAATACTATTGGAATGACTTGACAGCTTCCTCTAAAATATTCCTGAAAATATCCCAATATGAATTATAATATACTAAAATATCTATCATCTTGCTTCACAAGAATTAATTTTAAGAACTAAATGTTCATGTCATTAAAGCTAGTCCTCCTGACATATATTTCAATTTCTCCCGGGTAATTAAAGGTTGCTTGGAAACCTTGGGATAATCAAACCAATGTGAAACCTATCTGTAATCATTATTTTTTTAGTAAATAATTGCATCATATAAACTTGATGTGGGCTGCAGGAAAAATTACCCAACTAATAACCCCCATGCACCTGCAATCCAGGGTTCCAACACATGCATTCTGTGATTATTTACCAGAAACAAAAATTATGTCTTTATACTTGTGTAATGGAACCACTATTACAAAGAATTCCAAATTGAAAACAAATAAAACATTGTTGGTAAAATAATACTTTGAACAATAACCATGGTCATGTATCTAAGTTTTTATTTGTAATCAAAAGTGAGCATCATTCCATTTTCTGCATATCATATGGCTACTGAATTTGAAGGACATTACATTTGAAGTCTGGCTTTTTTATTATTCTTTATTACAAAGTAAAAAATTCCATTTGTCACATTTTTCATATAGGATTGATCTTAAGCTTTTTTACCCCCATGTAGGGGTGTCAATTTCTCATAATTTAAAAAGCTTTGAGAATATCTAAACTCCTATTTTGAATTGCATCCCTTATGATCTAAAGGGCAGACGATGTAAAGATCATCTGTTTCTGTGGCCCACGGTTAACGACAGTGTCATGTGGCCAGCACAACGACCAATCACCTTTACTTTTCCCCAACTAATGTCAGGTACCCATTAGAGCTTGGTGGACTCAGAGGTGCTTAAAGATCCTGAAATTTGAAATCCCAGTCTTCACCAGGATTCAAACAGGGAACCTCTGGTTTGGAAGTCAAGCGCTTTACCACTCAACCACTATGCCTCCCAGTTTCTCATTTAATATGTGATTAAAAAGGGAACTATCATCCAAAAGGGATCGATCAAACTTTGTTGGGACTAAGATTAATGGAGCTCACACTTAAGAAGTTTTCAAAAATGCTTTTTTTTCCCCCCTAAAGATGCTATTCCAACATAAAAAACTGCATTGTTGTATTTCTTGAGCTTTTAATAGCACATAAATCTTGCACAGATATCACTACACCATGAATGTCTATAAATGAGATTCGACTGGAGCACACTAAGCTTAACATGCTAAACAGATATCAAATGATGATGACACAAAATAGAGCAGTGAGATTCATGGTAAACGAATATTCACATTTGACTAGAGAAACACCTTTAGTAAAATCACTAAATTTAGAAAGCCTTCAGGACAGAAGACTCAAAAGTAAAGTAGCAATTATACATAAAACACTGAACCATAATCTTGAAATACAAAAACAAAATTTAATAAAATACTCTGAAAGACACAAAGATAAAGGTACATTCCTCGTTCCATACGCTGGGACAAATTTGTACAAATGCTCCTCCTTCCATAGTGCTATTAGAGCATGGAATGGGCTGCCTGAGCTGGCCACGAAAAACAGTGACTTGGCAGAATTTAGGTCATTGGTAAATATGCATGTAGTATGTTATCATCTTTTTTTGAAGTAACGTCTGTATTATATGAGATAGGATATGCATTTATCATTGCTTAAAATTTGATATGTGATAAGACTAAATCAGTATTTCACAAACTGTAGTGTTACCCACTGCCTGATAGGTAGTTAAATAGTGGCCCACGCATGAACTAATTCCAATGGTAAATGCAAAAAATAAATATTGATTTCATTTTAGTAGCCTACGGTAACAATAACAGAAAAAAAATCACTTTGAACTAATGTAGATTTTGAATCTAATTTGAACTAAAGATAAAATATTTAATGATTTCTGGTTTGTCTGAAGAACACCATAATATTATTTTATTTCAGTTTCCTTTAAAAATTTGTGTGCGACGCAGGATTTTCTGTTACATTTCAACAAAATCGTAATATAGAATCAATCTTGAGCCTACAGCTTATCAATACAATGACAGATATTTACTTCACCATCAAATTCATTCAGCCTTATTTCTTCTTATGTTTCTCTTTATTTTATTATTGTTCTATAATTTATAATAAATAACAATGTTGGTTTATTTTCATTATTTTTCTAACACATAGGAAATGATCCAACCTAAAAAAAAAAAATAAGCAAAATGTTCCGTTGAATTCTTACAATTGTGAAAAAGTTTGGGAAAAAAGTGGACTTGTTTATAAAACATGTTGCCAATAAAAAGAAATGAAACAATAAAAGTACATACATTTGTCTTCTCTTTTTAATTTTGTTTGGTTGTGATGTCAAGTCTGTGATTGTGCAATGTAAATAATGCAAAATAAATTATGAAGCCATTCAAGTATATTTCTGGTCAGATATTAAGATAAATCAACATATTTCCTGCTAACTGATTTTTACTAATACATCCTTTATTAAACCAAACTTCATATTCATATAAATATCGCGAATAAAATTGTACCTATTTATTCGATCTTATTATTTGTGTTCAAACTGATTGTGCAATAGATATTTGATCAAAACTAAGTATCACCACTTTCATTATAGAACTATTTTTTTTTAACCTGAACTTTTAAATTTCATTTCTGAATTGTACTTTGGTACCTTCAAATATGAAATTGATGTCTTTGTGTTTATGTAGCCTGTCAATCTCTTAAAATATAAAATTGATATCTTTGTGTTTATGTAGCCTATCTTGTAAATAAATAGTGTTAAGTGATTAAGGCTTAATTCTACTTTTCTTAAGCTAATAATAATTTGTGGAAAAAATGGCTGCCTGGGAGTGCGGTATAAGCGCGCTGGACTGTCATTCGGACTTGACGATGGTTCATACCCTGCCCTCTGTCATCTTCCGTCGTCCTTCAGGAGGTTTGGGCAAGAATGAAGCTTTATCTTCAACTCTCTAGGAACATACGAAAGATGCCAAGCATTTTACAAACAAACAAACGTTTTATAATAGTTTGATCAAGCTCATTTTACATACCTAACAAACTGGACAGTATTAACTTCCTCCCCCGCAAAGAGCAATCTATAATCTTCCAACTAAGGAGAGGACACACACCTCTGTTAAATTACCATCTCAATAAAATAAATCCCACACTTAAGACCGGACACAACAGAATGCGACAGCACATGTACCGGAAGCTCAAAATTGGAACCAGTGAGAATACCGACCACGTCCTCCAAAACTGCTATCTTCACCAAGAGGCCCGTACAAGACACTGGCTCCAAAACACCCCAAAAGAAAGAAAACTATATGGAGAGCTCCCTGATTTCGAAACCACTGCGCAGTTCATCTCATGTATAGGTCTAGTCAACTGAACACTCCAACATAAAAAATGAGAACGAAGAAGAAAGAAGAAGATTATCGTGTGAAAGGCAGGTATCTATTGCAGAAATAGTACACTTCACTTTTTTTTTTAACGTAAATGTTGTTTTTTTCTTGAGGATTAGAATAAGAGATTGACCCTTTAAAAAACAATTAGATTTGCATAATAAGACATCAGTTAGGCCAGGTTCAAATCTAACGTCACATTCACTTTCACCTAACCTTTAGTCTGCTGTACCGATGGGGCACCACACAAGATCTGTTATCCTTCTTTTTTTTCCTTTTTTTCTCTGTCATTTGTCTTTGATAGAATTTCATTCTGATGTTCTCTCTGCCTTTTTACCTGCCTGGGTGGACCACTTCGGGGGTCGATTTTGAGTCTGTTTCCACACAAACTGTTTTTATAAATTTTTTCTTTGTAGTTTTGTGTTGATTTAATAAAGTTTTAACGTCACATATTATCGCCAAATCAAACCCCACAAACTTGGGGATCCTTCATTTGAGACTCTTGCTATGATTTCTTCTCGCCAAATTAAAAAGATAACGTTAAAACAGACACAGCTTTCTACAGATTAACATTTGAACAAAACTGACAGTTTTGACTGCATTCATCTTTTCAGGAAACCCCCCCCCCACCCCGGTCTCAATCACTGCTAGCAAGCACTTGATTACGCGTTCGCTGTCGAAAAATGACTTCATTTCTTTGCTTAAAATGTGAGCAACCTTCCGACTCCTGTCTCTTCTTTGTAAATATTTTCCCCAATCTTTCAATCTCCAGAAGTACCTTTTCGATCTTTTCTTCGTGGATAAAACTATTTTGTTTGCTTGTAAGACATAATGCTGTTTAAATGTTGTGCTCCATAATGAGAGCCATACTATCTTTTCAGACCAAATACGTTCGTTTGTCTTCCACAAGACGTCTGTCCACTTTAAAAAAAAAAAGTTTCTTCATTCAGTCTTCATGTTGGTATGGAGTAAGACTTTATGTTTGTCTAAGTGGTTTATGATGTTGCTACATATTATGTGTTCTAGGATTTTACATGCGATGCTGGTAAGTGATACTGGTCTGTAGTTTCCTGAGTCAGATTTTTCTCTTTTTTAAAATGGGGGGGGGGGGGTGACATTAGCTTCTTTCCAGTCCCTTGGTACTCTGCCCTGGTTAAGAGATGCCTCAAAAAGTATTTTGATCACTGGTGCTAGCTCATTGCTTAGTTCTTAATCTAGCTGGAATACCATCAGGTCCAGACGCTTTATTTGGTTTGATGTTGGCTAATAGTTTTTGGATTCCCTTGTTACAGAACAAGTATAAATTCCTCTAAAATTTCGATACGCATTTGGTAAACAAGGGAATAGTGTTGTGACATGGACCAAAAAAAAAAGAAAAAAAAAAAGGTTAAAGTCGCAAAACAAATGGGGAATTTCCGTAATGATTTTAAATTCTAATGGTAGCCATAAAATTATTTCTTAAGATCAAGGCTTGGCATGATCAATAGAAAGAATTTCGGTAAGATATAGATGTTTTAGCCTAATTACATTTTCATAATAAAATACACATTATATATACATATATATATATATATATATATATATATATATATATATATATATATATATATATATATATATATATATATATATATATATATGTGTGTGTGTGTGTTGAATATATATTTTAGTTTGAGCTCATTTCTACTTATTTATTATTAAAGTGCTCTAAATATTATGAAAGCTTGCTTATCTATTTACATCGATTACAGTATGATTTATGACTAAGAACTATACTAAACAGTATTCTACTTAGATTACTTTGTAAATATTGGTCAAATACATTCATTAAATGGGTAACCTATAACATTTCCAGAATTATAAATATTATGTGTATATATATATATATATATATATATATATATATATATATATATATATATATATATATATATATATATATATATATATATATATATATTAAAGTCATATAAGGTCAAGAAAGTTAAAAAAATATTTTTATTTCTGAAAATACACTTTAAATTAAGGTCATTTTCAGAAAAATGATTTTTAACTTCCTTGACCTTATATGACTTTAATTTTTAGAAAACTCTTTCCCTGTTAATCACAATTATTTATTTTTTTAGGTAATGATTGACCTACATAAAAAACTGAAGTGTGCAATGAAATACAAAAATCCTTGGCCCAAATCATGTGCAGGCAGACATAAACACAAAAAGTTTATACCTATTAAACAGTTCAGCGTGAAGAATCTACCAAAAAGGAATAGAGATGAAAGACTTGTGGAAATAATTAAACTACTATCGATTTGTACTGTTCGAATTACTGTAAAGAAAATAGGTCTAGAAACTAAACTGACAAACCAAGTACAAACCGGCACAGGCACAGTCATAGATATCTTCAACAGTGAAAGCGGCTCGGCGAGAATACAAATTAAAACAGCTTTTCATGTTGTTTCCAGTGACTTAGAGGCTCGGAATACAACGGTAGATTTCTTTTACGATGAAGAGAAATCAGACAAGATACGGACTTTGCAAGGCGCCTGCTTGGGGGATTCTGATTCAAATGAAGATTGGAGTATTTTTGAATGTTATACCGAGGACAAAAAATTGGCTGCTTTTTTAAAATCAAGCCTTGATCATTATTATAACAAATCATCATTGTACATGGAAGCAAGTAATCTCGCTATCATCGTATCCCATCCTCATGGATTCTCAAAACATGTGAGCGTCGGAGAATGGAGACCGTCTGATAAAAAAGTTGTTGGAAGGAAAATAAAACCAATGAAAAGAATAAGACACAACCCAGAATGGAACACGTCCAAGAAAAGAAATGCCGTTTACCAGTTTCAATTCCTCACACTTCCCTGCATATCTTTTTTACCTCTACAAATGAGTAGTTCTATGGCTGTAATAGTGTTAGCATTATTTCAACCAGGCTATGCTTTCTACGACACTTCTTTGTATCTATATGACACGTATCAACGTTTATTCCCAACTATGGTCAATAAAAATGGACGTAAGTATTCTTGTCATAGTCCTGGCATGGAGACTTAAAGCACAGATCAGAATAAAGAGGTGCAGCTAAAGTAGGCCCAGGCCCACCTTCATGGGCTGTAGCGCCACTGGGATGGATGATGGATTCTTGTCATAGGCTATAATTTAAACTAAACAGACAATAAACTGCATTGCAGTAGCGTACCTTTAGACTTTGCTGCCTAGTGCGAAACTTAATTTGATTATCAATAATGTTAGGCTGAAAAGATAAATCGCATCGCATTATCAATATTATATTTATATTTATAGCTTTTATATAGCGCTACTTTCATGCTCATTGCATGCTAAGAGCGCTTTGGTCCAATCTTATTTGCGGACCAGTGAGGGGGGGGGGTATCTAGGAGTTGGTTTTCCGTGCTGCCTTTAGGCGCTCAGTAAACACAACTCTGCCCGAGTCGGGTGTCGAACTTCGAGCCCACTTCTAGATAGCCAAGCCAAGCCAAGTTCAAGCGCATTAAGCCTATCGACCACGCTTCCCACTATATTATGTAAAGAGAAGGCGAATAAATTATTTGCAATTTTTTTTTCATATATATATATATTAAAGATTAAGCCATGCTTTAAAAGCAATTAGGTACTATTTTATAAAATTACAATCTTCTTAGTCTTCAACTTTAGCAGCCTCTCTAGATATATTAATTACTTAGCACGGTAATTTTACTGTGGAGGAAAGAAATTCACAATCTCTAAAATAATTAAATGTTATTAAATTATCATTTTGTATTGGCTATTTTAAACAGAGTCTGAAGCTGTAGCTATTGAGTGTAATGTTCAGTTTCCAGATGATACTCAATCCAAGTGCCAGATCTGGAGATTTAATAAACCTGTCAAAGAGGTAAGTATTAAGATATATAGTGAGCAAACATAGCGTGTGTTTTATACGCTTTATCATCATCATCATCTGTCCGTTGATTTGCATCACTCTTCGCATAACCAAATCCCTGCAACTTTCCAGGTCAGCAGCTATTTTTAGCAGAATATTAACTCTTTCTCTCCTAAGTGACGATATCATCCTTGATTTGACCTCATTAAATTAAATTTATGTTTAATTTTATAAACTTTACTTTGTGTTATATAAAAATAAATCAAGCATTTCCCTTTAATTCTAGACCAAAAAAAAATAATTTCTGATAACAAACGAAAATGTTATTCAAGCTTAATCATAGCAGGGTAGATAATTAACAAATGAGCAAATTGAAGAATGCTGAAGGAACATGGAAAATAATTACGTAGAGAAAGAGTTAAGGAAGATGCCGGTCCATTCTTTCATTTTCTTAGCCAGTTTTTTTTTTTTGGACTACCTTTTCTTCGGTGCTTGCTACTCTATTCCTTGAACAAATGACTGTTGAAAGTGAGTCGTGTCTTACAATATGAGAAACCAGCTCAGTTTTCGTCTCTTCACAGTATTGAGGAGTTCCTTCTGTGGTATATATTTATGGTTCATATGGGATTTACATTTAGTGACCTTCTGTGGTATATATTTATGGTTCATATGGGATTTACATTTAGTGACCTTCTGAGATATATATTTATTGTTTATATGGGATTTACATTTAGTGACCTTCTGTGGTATATATTTATGGTTCATATGGGATTTACATTTAGTGACCTTCTGTGGTATATATTTACGGCCCCTCTGTTGCATATGTTCAGGGTCTTCCTGTGGTATATATCTAGGACCCTTCTGTGGCATTTTTTTTAGGGCCATTCTGTGGTATACAGTAAGAACCATTCTGTTCTATATAGGCATATTTATCCATCTAATTATTCTTACTTATCTCCATCTTTTTTATTTTGTCTTTACAAAGCTATTATCTCTGTTTAGCACCTTGTATTTTTACTATCGTAAGCAAAACTGTTTGTGCGTATCATAGATTGAAACAGATATTCACATCCCAATACATCACATAGAGTCAAAGACAAATATGAATGTGTTTAATAATTAATGGGGTCGCTTACCCCTTGCGGTAATGCGACAGGCTGGGATTTTCAATCTCGGGACTCTACCTAGCTCTAGAGGTACATTACTTTATAAAAATTATTATGTCACAATGTCTAGACCTTTTTTTTTAAATACTTTTTACAATAGACCAAATCGCTTCTTATGACGGAAGGCGGTATAAGCGGGACAGTGGACGATATCTACTTGGAGCTTGAATTCCCTGAAGGTTCAAAACAAATCATGAGAGATGATAAAGACATGGATTATTACTGGGATGCATTAACATGTGCTGTGAAAATATGGATGAAGCGAAAATAATACAGACACTATTTTTAAGGAATATCTGTGTATAATCATTAGATAAATTTACACTCGGTATTCCACTATACTAATGTTTTACTTCTTTTATCTAGACTAAATAATCTTCTTATATTAACTCCCTATATAAACAGATGAATTCTAAGAAATAATGTATTCTTAACCGGGGTTTTAGCCAGTGGCGTAGCTAGGATTTTGGCCATCATTTGAGGGTCGGGATGCTTGACACTTTTGGGGGCCCTTGCATTTTGCGTAATATTTAATATTAAATGTAAAAACACTCATTTGGGAACCCGGGGGGGATTTTCAAATTCTCCCCCTCCCTCCTTCACAGTAGCTACGCCTCTAGTTTCAGTTCGATCAAGACACCTGCCCAAAGCCCTTCCTATTGAGCAAAGACTATGTAGAGAGCTGTCAGACCTGGAAACTACTGCGCAATTTATCACAGATATAGGACTACTTATATGAGCCCTCCCCCATGTAAAAAAGAACGAAGAAGAAGACCCGGGAGCTGTCCCACGTGTCAATAAACTATCAAAGAATAGAAATAAACTAAACACTACGACAATCTGCAAATACTTCTTCCTGCTAATCTACCAAGGGAACTCTCAAACATACCAAGTGTCCCATAGTGCGAGCGCAACAACAGTACAAATATCTTAATAGAAAACAAGAAAAACATTAACTCTTTCTCTCCGTAATTATCTACCACATTCTGGGGGAATCAACGCTGGTATCGTCAGTTTGGAGAGAACTGTATAATACTGTAAAAAGACAATACTTCCTTTATACAACTTATAGCGCGATTGTTGTTCTCTTAAAAACTAATGAATGTGAGATTAAAAAAAACAAAAGAAATTTATATATATATATATATATATATAAATATATATGTATATATATAGGTCTGTGAGTTAATCAATGGCGGATAATTATTTTTTTTCCGTTTTCCTGTCTAGATATAATATATTTAGGTCTGTGACTTTGATGTTCAATTTTTTTTATATTTGTAAGGTTCGCTGCGCAATTTTCAAACAAATCAGGTATTTTAAAATTCACGTTTTTTAAATTGTATATTTAACTTTACTTATAATAGACATTGTAAAATTTAAATTGTTCCTTAGTGATTTAGTAGTTTTACATTGATGTATTATTTTATTCTGAACATTTTTATGGAAGTAATTGAAATCTTACTTTAAATTATAAAAATATTCTTTACTTTAAATTCCCACTCCTAAACAATATATGTATAAAAGTATACAGTATCTTTCCAAATTATTTTTTAAACTAAAATAATGGAAAAGAAAAAAACAACAACAAAACAAACAAAAAAGCAAAAAAAACAAAAAAACAAAAACAGGTGAAAAACAATTAAAAAGGATCATACATTTTTTTTTATCAAACCATTTAATTAATTTTTTTGGTGGACCTTCACAGTTTAAACCTGTCTGTCAGTCAGTCTGACACGCTTAGATCTTAAAAACTAAATGAGTTATTGAAAATCTAATTTCATCATTTTTATTTTTCGGCTGGCAAGGCTTAGCTTCATTGGCTAATATTTTTCTTCTGAAAGTGGACCGTTTTTTAAATTAATTATGCAAGTCGTTTTTTTTTTTTTTGTTATGCCAGTGTTTTTTTGGTTAAAATATGTAAGGGATATTTTATTAACGAAAAAGATTTTTTTTATTATGTTCACACATTTATACATTCAATTTTGTCTAATGCCATAAATAATGTAATAAAATTTGTTTATACTTATTTGTCTGTTTTATTATTTATGATCTACCGACGATTAACAAAAACCGTTAATCTGTATCTTAGAAACTGAGAACACACTTTTGTAGACTAGTTTGGGGGAGGTGTAATTTGAGAGAAGGTTTCAATGCTACCTTTTCAAAAGTAATAAAAATAAAATGCTGGAGCCTCTGTGATGGAACTCTGACGTGTTTGCCAATGAGCTATTCAAGTACTTATATAAATAGAAGGTTTAATATGCTATTGTTAGTTAAAAATGTTTGTGTAAATGACCTGATTCTCTACATAAGGTTTATCTCCCCTAAGTTTAGTATATTTTCTATATAAAACAATATTAATTAATTACGACCAGTTGTGTTTTTGTTCATGAGTCACGTGCTGGTATTGACATTGAATAATTGTACATAGTTTCAATTTTATCAGAGAATGAAAAGTAGGAAGAATAATGTGTAAAAAATTTGACACCGACAGACAGACAGTGTGTTAATATAATCTTTGTAAAAAGAGACGGCTACACGGCATGGGGGAGATCGTGTGTACAATGTGAATAAACCCTAAAATTTGAAATATGTGAAACTATTTTGGTAAAAAACTTAGGCGTATGTTTATGAGCATGAATGTGGAAGAAGACCATCTATACATATTACAAAATAATAATAATAATAATAATAATATCCTTGAGAAATATTTTTAAATCAGCATATCAATGATTCGAGCACCCTTAGTCCTAAAGTGGCGCCTAGGTGGAAACATCAAGTAATGGAATCAGGCCTCCGTTAGGTTATCATGGGTGAACTTTTTATTTATATATATCTGACTAAAGGAACATGAACCTGGCAACCCTGTCTAACAAGTCCGCCACGCAGCTCAATAAGTTTCCATCATAGTAGAACAATAGAAGTAGCGAATTCTGCATGGTATTGTGGTGGTTACATAATAGAATTATGAAGAAATCCTCCGTGGGTTAGCAAGCGGACCCAGGACCGGAGTCTGCGATTGTGAAAAGCTCCCGGTTCACACCAGTCTTTTGGATATAATCCTTTTCAGCGGTAATCAGGTTGTTGTTTTTTTTTTTGAGCGCACATTCCCTACTGTAATTCATTGACAGTAGGCATATCGCATCAGCGATTAGGCTGTTTTCGGAATGAATTTAAAGTACCGGTAAGCATATTCTAGTCTGGCTCTAAATTAGACGAGCAACAATGTAAAGATATTTTCAAAGCAGACGTCAATAAATATATATTTATATATATATACTTTTTATGCTCGACAAAGTAAAAGCTATCTACATATTAATTTCTGGACCACATTGCTCTTAAGTATTTATCAGTGTATATATAACAATGAGATGCCATTTTACCTTAGCGAACTGATTACTCCATATGTCCCCCAGAGAGCCCTGCGTTCAATGGACTCTACACTTTTAGTGGTTCCACGTTTCTCCCACAAAAGCTACGGTCTGCGGGCTTTTTCAGTGCACGGACCAAAGGTTTGGAACTCACTTCCCCTTGATCTCAGACAGACAACATGCTACACCACTTTGAAGAAGAACATTAAGACTTATCTGTTTAAAACTTTTTTAGATTAGTTTTCTATTTCTACTGTCGTGTTTGTGTTTGTAATGTTATTACAGCGCCTTGAGCCTACATTTTATTTGTTAACAGCGCTTTATAAATAAAATTATTATTATTTTCTTTTTTAACATTATATTTCTTTGTAATATATATTGATAATGCAACTTATAATATTGCTAATTTTGAAACCAAAAAAAAAGTAACAGAAAATAAAAAAAAACAACAACAATATCTCCGTTGTGAAAGCTATGGGTTGTCTTTAATTTCTTTTTCTATTAATTTTTTAATTCTTCCTTATTTCAAGCACTTCCAAGGAGTGTTGTGAGCAATACAGAATCAAACACTTCCATTAACAATCCAGCTATCACTCATTTCAAGTATACTGCAAAAACGATGCTTTATCTGTTATTCAATGGATACCAGCACATAGAGAACTAGAAGGAAATGAGAAGGCCGACACACTCGCCAAGAATGGGAAACAAACACACAATTAAACTTTGCACTCTATCCAAAGGAAATTAAGAAACTAATAGTAAATAAAATAAATGAGAAATGGAAAGACTCTCATCCAAATCACAAGAAAGATGATGACTATTATAAGCCTTCCCGACAAGATCAAGGTCTAATCTTTCGACTCAGGACCGGACACAACAACATATGTACCGGAAGCTCAAAATTGGAACCTGTGAAATATGCCCATTTGGAGTGTCACCTGAGAATGCTGACCATGTCCTACAAAACTGCTCTCTTTATCAAGACACTGGCCCCAAAATACAGCAATAGAAAGAAAACTATGGAGCTCCCTGATTTGGAAACCACTACGCAGTTCATCTCATGTATTGGTCTAGTCATCTGAACACTCCAACAAAACAATGAAAACGAAGAAGAAAGAAAAAGATGCCTCATCCTTGAGTGTTTATCATAAAACATCATAATTCTGTGTACCATGTTGGGTCAAACTAAAGTGCTCAACACTACATTTAAATTATTCTATTCTCTAATCCTAAACATCATATTTGTCTATCGGATGATTTCATTTTACTTCAGATTTATAAATTGCCCATTATTTTTTTAAAAGATCTGGATCTACTCATAGCATTGATAAATAAAAAAAAAAACACCCTCGCTCGCATGCAGTCACAAACATAAGGACACATTTATTATGAAATAGTTTCATGACAGTCTGCTCGTTAACCGTTGGCCATATAAACAGATTCCTCTTCTTCTTAAACTGTCAGGTAGAGTTGAGCCTTCGTCTCTTGGAACTCTAGGCTAGCAAAAGTGAACAAGAGCTCCCTCTCACCGGCCTGTATGAAAACAATGTACACTGTTTTGTTTGGCGGGTGGGTTAGACTCGCGTCAAGAGGCCGCGTATAGATCTACTAAGACCCCCGCCATTTCTCTTTTCTATACCAGGCTAACCGTGCGGGACACACCATTTATTATGTAACGGCTTCTTGAGAAACAGCGCCGGACTGTGACAAGGTTGTGGGAGCTTTTTTACAACTCCGCGCAGTGCAATGAGGATGCTCTCGCATCCCCTTAGGCACCCTCATGACAGATAATCTTAACACCATCTGTCACAAAAGATCGCAATGTCTGAAAAGGGAACTTAACTCTTTTACTAGTTTCTTCAACGCTTTTAATATGCAAACTGGAATTTCCCATAGGCCCACTTCAACTATTTTATGGCCTATAGCTATTCTATTTTAATATTTTTTCAGGTTTTTCCCAATATTTGTTGGCAAAATAAATAGTTTTTTTGTTAAATTAACCATACATGCGAAATAACGTTTATTCCTATATTGTATTCATGTTGCTATTTTTACAATATAATTGTAATATATTATATTATTATTTTTTTCTCTAATTATAATAGAGAATGTCGCTGGGCAGAGGAACATCGGGTAAGGGCTTTTTTACACCTATGTCTAATAATAAGTTATTATAATTTAAACTTAAACAAAAAAAATATACCTGATTTCACATAGGAAAGACAAATATTCGAGCCAAATTTACCAATAAAATTTTTGGTAAATTAAATTTCAAATATGAGTTAATCAAACAGCGAGAGTTTTTGGCCCAATGAGATTTTGACTATAGAGAAAGATTTCAGTTCATAATCCCTAAGATTAAAAAAATGTAACAAATATATTACGTAATATATTATGATTATTGTTTTTCAACCCAACGTTCAAAGCATAGACTTGTTAGCCAAATCATATCAACAACCCGTTCCATTCAAAACAAGAAACAATCAAATGTAAGTTAATTACTTGAGATAGATCTAGTGGGTTGATGTTTTTGATTGTTTTTTATATAGAAAACAAAATCTAATCTTAAAGCGAGACAATGTTTAGATCACAGACCTACTATATGTATATATATATAGGTCTGTGGTTTAGATATATTCTATCATACAAACATAGTTTATTTTTCGCTGATTGTTTCGAGTTTCAAATAAACGTATCTCAGTCTAGAGTCAACAGAAGTAAGGTAAATGGATGTTTATTTTTAAAACCTTGTTTTAAATGAAGTTAATGCAGTGTGTATCGCTTTATTGAAGAAGTCTGTTATGCATAGCATCCTCTATGTTTCCTCAGAGGCGTGTCCAGTGAATTTCGACTCTATTCCAGTAGTGCTCTGTAATGGCGATCCATTCAAAGTGAACATAGTACTTCAAAACGTTCATGGAACAGACTACACAGTTCAACATGTAGGCCAGTTTCTTCAATTATTGTTATCTTTATTTTCGTTATTATCTTAATTATAACTTTTAAAGTATATATGAAACACTGGAAATAGTTTAAATGGTAGCTCGCTGTCTGTGAGGTTAAGAGCCTGGCTTCCGAACCTGGGGTACTGGGTTTAAACCTCGGTATTTCTGAGGGGTACCTGACCTTAGTTGGGAACGTAAAGGCGGTTGGTCGTTGTGTTGGGGAAATTACTTAACTATAAATAGTAAAAGTAATTAAATATAAAGAAAATAAGACAAGTTTCATGAAATATCACAAATATGTATTATTGAGATATTAAACTATTATATAATAGCCCTGGATGTGGGTAGCCACGGGAAATACTGCAATACTCACTCATTTCGGACTCAAAGACAAGCCTTATTATTATTATTATTATTATATTATAGTCCGAGGAAAAGTCCCAATTTACTAAATACGCAGGAAATTCTTCTCAAAGTGAATAAATAATATAAATTCTCTTTATAAAACGAAAAAGTTTCATTTCTCAAGGAGAAATCATGGAAAGATTAAATGCACTTTATAAACACACAATTTATCTTAATTTTAATAATAGATTTACAAAAGTAGACCAATTAGGACACTTGAAACCTGTTGACCGATACATACTCTTTATACTAACTAGGATATCAGGCTCTTTCTAGAAATAAAGCTCTGGGAAGCCCATTATCTCCTCTCAAATGCTTAATTTTATTTTTACTTCGAAATATTCTAGGCTCTTCCTGTTTACACTTCTGATGAGACCCTAGAAGCGTACAAATTCTGACAATATCCTACACCCAATAATATTGTCAGCTCTGCAAGCGCCTCGTGCTCGAAGGCCATTCCTGCGGTAACCCTCGTGATCTTTTCAAGGCTGATGAGCCTTTTCGTGGGTTAAAGCTTTTGATGCATTTAGAGGCTTATATTTTCTTTCCTTTTGTTGCGATTCTTCCACTAGAGAATAGATCCTACATGCGATATACAAATATTACTCCAAACTTTTCTTTATTAATTTATATATTCTATTGAAATTCCATTCCATTTATATTATCTTGTAAATTGCAGACGCCCTTTTAAAGAGAAGATAGTTAAGACGTATCCAGGACTTAAACTCTGCTCAGTCATTGGTTTTCCTGTCTAATTCAGGCAACCCATTCCATGCTGTAATGGCACTAGGAAAAAAGGAGCACTTGTATGAATTAGTCCTTGAGTATGGAATAAGAAATATTCTTTTTGTCGATCTTAGAAATTTATAAGTTTATTTTTGTATTTGTAATTTATGAGTCAGTGTTTTTATGTTTTATTGCTGCTATACTTTACAGACTTCGCATATTTAATAACTTCTAGTTTCTGTTCTTATTCATACTTATAATAAATTCAAATAAAATACATATTGCATTTATAGAGCGATATTAAGTAAACGTATGGATGTATTGGCGCCATGAGACTAAAGAGAGAAAAATACGATTGAGAAATAAACTTAATACATGGATATCTATAGTACATATACCTTTTCATATTTTCACCCTCAAAAATATGAAATTAAAAAACAAATTAACTTATTTCTTTTTTTTTTTTTAGATCAAACAAAATATTCTTGCTGAAAAGAATATAACAAATGATGAAGCCTACGCCATGTTTATAGTAAATCAATCCTGCAAAATTGAACTTCCAGGTCAAGAGAAAATGATTAACTATCGTAAAGATATCGTTGGTTGTAGCTACATAGAACTAGTCTTAAAGTAGGTGCAATCAGTAATTAATGAACAATGCAATTATTAAATAAAAAATGAAAATACTTTATGCTCGACTGCAACACTAAGGTGAGGAGGGGTGGCCGATTGTTATATCGCTAGGCTTACGAACTGAGGGCTCACGAGTTTAAATCTCTGAAAAAGTTTGGGAGTTTTGAGTCCATTGATTTGGTCGTTGTGCTGGTCACACAAGAAATTCGTTAACCATGGGCTATAGAGAAAATAGATGACTTTTAAATCATATTCCCCTATATATCGCAATCTGGTATCTTTGGTTTTAACGGGGCATAGTAATTAGAAGGTAAGGAAAGCAAAACAAAAAATAGGTGTTTTGAATTTAGGTAGATAGTGGCTGAAAAGTTGTGAGGTGGTAAATGTTTATAAATGGTAATGTAACAGTAAATATGAAAACCCTATCTCGGAGATTAAGCGACTGTGGAAACAAAAAAACAACTAACATTAAAATATTTTCAATCATGATATCAGCCGAATGTGTAGTGACAATGGATCTAGCAGACCTTTTGGTGACCATGAACATTCATTGGAAGACTCTCGTTATCTGTCAGAGGGAGATGTCTTTGAAATAGTAAAAATCCTGACCCTGAGAGTTTTTTTGTTTGTTTGTACAAATCTTATATCAACTCACTCTGCCTGTCTGTCTGTATGGTAAAACAATGTATAGGTTATTTCTCCCACACCCAATCTCGGATTAAGCTGAAATGTTCACACTTATTTCTTTTATTTCACAACACAAAAATAAAAAAAATGTTAAACAATTAGCTTATTATTGGTTATTATTTTGTCTTTGGTAAATTGAACAAGGGAAAGATCGTACTTTACAGATGTGATAATATAAGTTGAGTTAGTCCTCTTGAGAACTCTTGACCCCATAGTAAACATTTTCGTATTTAAAGAACGATCAAGTAAATATTCACCAAGATAACCCCCCCCCCCCCTTTCTTCCCCTCCCCTTTCACAACTGGACCAGACATTTGATACGGTCATAGCTCATTGAGTAAGCAAAAAGCTTAAATAATTGGTAAAATATTTATATAGCACAGATTAGAAATCTAGGTCAATGTATCATATACATCTTCCTTAACGGAACACTTTGCTTATTTTTTTAGAGAGGTCAATTCACGTGGCGTTCTGCTAGTTAATTATTTCCGTTGTTCTTGGAACACCTATTCGGGTCACGCGGAAACCTAGGGGTTCGCGGATCACATTTTGGGAAACACTGGTCTAGGCTGTTTTTTTAATAAAGTATTTTTTATGCTTTTCTTGTGTTTGGTTTGAAAAGACAATACGCATTTTATTTTTCTTGCTAATGGTCTTACCACCAGCATGTAGGATAAAAGTGACAAGTAAAACTGTAGATTATCACCAAACGAGAAGATGCTATTTGACTCCTTGATACAAATGTTTGTTTAAATCTTTTCTTGGTATTTACAGAAATGACAACGAAAACAATGAGAAGAAAACAACAGATTAAAGATGAGATTAATGTTATAGGTTTTGACATTCCCTAGAAGACATACTATACCTCAAATTAAGTGAATAATTCATGAATCTAAGTTTTACATGTACTACTTTTACTGTTATATTCACAGCGTGTTTTTTTTTTTTTGAATAGGGTGTTTACATATTTTACAAATTTTTTCTAAACCATGTGCCTTGAGATATGTATTGTTGAGTATAATCTCATTTTGTTGATCAGGTTAGACCTAGATGTCTTCAGCTATGGGAACTTTAAACCACAGAAACATTATTAAATGCTATTTTAATATTACATTCTTATCTCCACATTTTAATGCTGTCATGGTATATTAACTTTTTTTTTACTGTTCGATATTATTTTATTTTTAAAGTTCATTAGATTGTAGTTGGTGGCATTGTTGTTGACTCTTTTACAACTTCAAGTCATGTCTCTATTATGCTGCTCATTAGGAGCCCGGCTAGTCTTTTTTTTCTATTGACGCCCTTCATCTAATTCAGTGTTTCTCAAACTTTATCCTTAACGAAACACTTCGCACATTCTGAATATTTATTTGAACACTGTTTATTTTTTTTAGAGCGATAAGTTCACTGCTAGCCTCAAGGAACATTGAGCCTCGACAAAAAAAAACCACTCTCCACGGTCTCTTGCTAGATTTTTATGGTTTCCCAGCTCTTCCCGGTCCTCTCGGCTTCTTCAAGTACACTGCGTCGCCATGTTCTTTTTGGTCTTCCTCTGCGTCTTGTTCCCTGGGGGTTCCACTCTAAGGCCTGTCTAGCTCTGTTGCTGTTATCTTTTCTAAGGGTGTGACCAATCCATCTCCACTTCAACTACTACTAGTTAATTATTCAAGTAGTTTGTGAAACACCTATTCAGGCCTGGCGGAACAATAATTTTCCGTGGAACACAGTTTGGGAAACACTGTTCTATCTTATCATTTTCGCCTCGCTTTCATTGAAATGTTTCTTCTTGGATGCACTTAGTATCATTTGACCTTCTTTGATTTGACAGTCTTGGCAAATTATTAAATATTCTATACACATTCTTGAGTCTCAATACCATTGGAGCTATTTTGATTTAACAAGCTGGGCAAATTATTAAATATAGTATACAAAAGCTTGAGTCATTAATTTTAAGGATCAAAACAAGAATTGACTTATTAGAAGAAATGGAATACGTAGTTGAAGCATCGTTTTTCAATCATGTAGGATTTACTCTTCATATTCATTATGGTAGCTTAATGTGAATCATTCACTCAATCATTCATTCATTCATACCTAGTGGAACACAGAATTTAGAGTTTGTTTCCTAAATTTGGTTATCTTCTATAGATACTGTTCACTAAATCATATTTAGCTTCTTTAAAAAATAGTTGTTTAAAAAGGTATGAAATCCTCATTTGGTGAATTAATTCAACCAGCTTTGGGTGATTAGAGAAGTGGAGGTATTGCTGGGAAAAGTGCGTAGATCTAAAAGGTTATTACGTAGAGGAATTAGTCTTAATGCTTGATTATTAGGCCTGAATTATGGCAGACCATAGATGTATTTTAGATAATATCTACACAGATATTTGAACTTAAAGAAGACTGGGAAAAGATAGTGTGAACATTGAGCTTACAGAAAGTGCAATAAGTTACAGATACATTGACTTCTAGCCTAGACAAAAAAAAGTTTTACTGTGCTAAATTATGTATCATATTTGTGAACTTGTACTTTGTAAATATTTTCATTTGTTATTTTTTACTGACAATTCATTTTTGTTCTACTGTGCAATTAAAAGTTTGATAATTGATGAAAGAAAATAGCCTATATGCTTATGCCTTTTTCATTATTGTTTTGTCATTTATTATTTAAATACATTATTGTCACTGATTTACTGTAAATATATTAAAGTATTATAAATATTGTTTCTTTTATATAGCTCCAAGGGAAGGCACTCGTCCTATTTCTTTTATGGACATGTAGGGGAGGGGGGAATGTGGGAGATCATTTGTCATATTGCCTTCTTTGTTTAGTGATCAACAAACACAACTTAGCTCAGTAGAATAGCTAGGGGGCGGAGTAGGGGAGGGGGGCAAATTTCGAAGTCCCCCCGGGCTCCTACTTGAGGGGGGGGACCCTCCAAATGAGTGTACCACATTTTTATTTTCAAAGAAATATTATAATGATGCCACTGTCATAAAATCTTGCTCTTCACGTTGTTATATAAACTAGTAAGCCTATCCATGGGCGCCCGCAGAATGTTTACCTGGGGGGAGGTGTGCAACCAATGGCTCAAAGTCGTAGCTTTAACGGTTTTTTGTTTTATTACAGAGAATATTAAGGAAAAGAATTTGTGCCCCCCACTCGCTCCTCAGACCTATGTGATATTAAGTCCACTGTAAATACTTTTGTCTTGAAATTGCAAGGTTACAAAGATAGTTTGTGTGGAAACACAAACTCAAAATCGGCCCCCGAAGTGATCGACCCAGGCAGGTAATAAGGTAGGTTTCACTATCTTTAGAAAGAATATCAGAATGAAATTCTATCAAAGGCAAATGGCAGATAAGAATGGAGAAAGAAGGTTGACAGAGCTTGTGTGGCGCCCCAACGGTCCAGCAGACCAAAGGATAGATGAAAGTGAAGGTGAAGTTAGACGTGAACCGGACTTATTTGATTTCATATAATGATTATTTTATTGATCTAATTGTGTTTTTGTTATTGGGGTCAATGTATTATTTAAAGACTCATTAAAAAAAAATTCGTAAAAAAAAAAATTAAAAAAAAAAGGTCCTTAAGGTTAGTGTCTTTCTTATGGTGGTACTAACACTTTGCAGTTCAGGCGATAATATGAAAAACTACTTAATAATTTTTGTTTTAAATTATGTTCCACTTATATGAATATTAAATTAATTTTTCCTCTTTGAAAAAAATAGTTTTTTGTTTTTTTTGTGTCAAATTAATAGTTAGTATGACAGAACTTACATAACTTAGCAATACATTTGTAAAAAAAAACGTTTGCATAAATGTGTTCAAAATATGGTAAATTCACATCTCACTTACTAAATAGCCTCCTGTGTTTGTTACTATTGATAGTGAATAGTTCTAAAAATTGTGTATTTTTATGAAAAACTGCTTGCATAGTTGATTTTAAAAACATTAAAATTTTTACTTTCAGAAAAGAAAAAAAGTAGTCGTTCCATCAGAAATTTCAATAGTCTAAAATATCATGATGTCGGATTTTCCATATGTTTTCTAGTTTACGAAATCTAAACTGGACGGACAGACATTCCACACAAACCCATAGCGTCTTTTCCCTCTTTCGGAGAGCGCTAAAAACAAACAAACAAAAAAAAAACCAACTGTTTATACGTGCAGCCCGTGCATCCTTACGGTCGATCAAACAAAAAAGAAGGCAAATTCTGAATAAATCTACTACTGAATTGCTTCTAATCGCGATAGACAATCCGGCTGGCAGTTCTGATATTATTCTGTACGTTGCAATTCTTGAATCGTTTTAGTATGGTGACAAAACAGGTTGAACTGAGCATTTAGTATTGATTGAAAAGCGAGACGTTAATGAAGAAACTAACACATCAAGAATCCAAGATACGAAATGTCAAGTCGAGTTCTGTAATAATCTCAAAATGCAAACATGTGGTTTTTGCTCGTTGTATCAGTTGTCTGCAAAGTCTCGGCAGCACCAACTCATTACCAAGTTTGTCTGCCAGCAGTGTCACCTTACTCAGGATGCCATCTCTGAAGAGTTCCTCAGCATGGTAAAATTGGTTTTTGATTATGTCATTAGTGTGACTGCCGATGTGCTGTTGAGCGGCCGCTTGCGCCAAGATGGACAGACTGCAACATCACGATAACTGGTTCAAGAACGGGTGAATAGTTGACGACAATTAACATTCCAGAAACACACGAGAAGCAGTCACGTGATTACACATCTGCAGATTGTCTGGTTTCACTTACAATCGTTATTTTAAAACAGTCAAAGATCTTCTCAAAGTTGTGACTTAAAGCGCGAACTAATTCGTGTTTCTCTGTCCATCGTGTCTCACACAAAGAGGTAAATTTAGCACCAACCCTCTTGTTTGGGACTGTTACGGAAGAAATAGATAATATTCTTGATAATCTTCTTGATGACACTAACATCATTAAGTGTATCTGAAACGTCATTCAGGTCAATGATAACAAGTTTAAATCTGTGGGACGCGCAACAGACAAGGTCTGCTTTTTGGATATTTTTTAAGAATACTAGCCTGAAAACAGTTCTGAATGGACCCATCACGGGAGTAGTTTGTCGATGTCTAGACTGTACATAATGTATTCGCTTACAATGATGTTAGATATAGGCACTACGGCTCTCTTAAATACAGGGATAAAAGCTATGAATTCTTCTCGAGTACAATTCATCTCAAATCCAACACTCAAATACCCAGAAAACGCAGTTAATTCATGCTGCTGCCAGTGCTCTGTCGATACAAATCAACGTTTTGACTCAGCATGGGGAAGCACTTTCTTATATCTCTTCTATCGTAAACTGATGGACGTGTTCAATCTGCTTTTTAAAGTGCTATCTATGACCACAACTCCACAAGACGTAAATACATATACCAAGAGGACTGCACTCTTCAATCTTGTTCTAAGAAACATTCCTATATAGAAAGGTAGCTGGCAAGGATTCGTCATACAAGACAAAAAAAAAATTATTCTAGGCCTTTACCAAATATAATGATAACTCTAATAGTGAAAACAAATCGTCACGGCTAACATGCTATAGAATATATTGAATTACAAGACTATAATAAAGCGCTCATGGTCGGACATGAACTACAGATTAGCCTATTCTAGTTTATTACAATAATAGCTTATCCTTGTTAACTTTATTTCAGTGGAAGCACTACACGTGAGGTTGCTTCCAAGCACAAGTTAATTGATTTGAAGGTGTAAAAAAAAAGTTAAAAAGTTAGTTACTCAGAATTCAGAGGGGTGCACGTAAAGGGTCAGCCATCAATTCATGATAAGCCTAGCCCTAGGCTAGTCTACTACAACTGTACTTTAGTCACAAGTGGAAGCACTTCTTGTTCAGTTGTTAATTAGATTTTGATTTATCTGATAGTGCAAAAAAATGGCTTGAATTTGGCTGCCCAGAATCCAGGGGGGGGGGAGGGTGCAAGTTAACCCCCTTTCACCCCTTTGCGGGCGCCCATGACCCTATTGCACGTATTCCACACATTAGACTAACATAGGCCTATATATTTATTAATAATATTATCGCATGTCATAGTGGGCCAAATATACACATGCAGGAGCTAAAAAAAGTCCCCGATTTTGGTTTAAAAACAAAACAAAACAAAACAAACAAACAAACAAACAAACAAAGAATACAATCTAAGAATGTATTTACATAACGAGATTTAATATGCACTGTTTGGCATTGTTTATTGGCGATTACATATCTCGGCTCCCGTTCATTTCAAAATAATTTTTTTCTGTTTACAACTAGTCTATTAGTGGCTAATGTAGGAAGACATAAAAAAGTTTTATATATATATATAATTTAAAACATTATTTTAACAAATGACAACTACTTGATGTAGCCTACAAAGGCTAGAGATGTTAAATTGAATCAAAATAATTGTTTTCTTTTCCTATTCTTACATCCCTTACTTGTATTTACTGTTTTGAAGGTGCTGTATTTGTTTGAGGAAAAAAAACAGATTGCAGAATTAATTAAAAAAAAAAAAAAGCAGGTTTGATTTAAAAAGATAAAATGTAGATGTACTTAAAATTTGCTCGCTGCAATATATGGTGATTGGATTTTCAAGTGGAATTTCTACTTTTTGAAATCAAATTGTCACAAACGGACAGATTGATAAAACAAAACTAATAAAGGTTTTTTCCAGCAAAAAGAAGCTGATAAATGACCACAATGTTATGTTTTTAAGGCTCAAACTTGCATATAATGTAATAATACTCTATCCTTTGGTAATTTAACACCCGTATTTTTAAATGATTATTAGATGTTACTTTAGATTCTGATGCGCGTGACTTGTGTGCAACTTAGAACGACAAACACTAGTAATCAACAATCAACACTTGTCAGCAGACAATATATTTATTAATATATAATAATAATAAGGGGTCTCTTCAATCCAGCCATAAAGAGGCAACGAATGAATAAACAGTATCCCAAGAATAAGTTACAATCCATAACTCATAAGTACAAGTATAACTGCATTTCACAAAACATACAGGAACAGAATCTTAACACAATATCATATGTTCTTCCTCTCCGAGGACCAGGTAACAACTAACTGTATGACCACATGGTCAGATTGAGACCGAGACCCTTCATGTGAGATTAACACGCATGCTTTATGTGACTTCATTTCATCTCATGCCATAGTGATTCTCAAAAAATGCTGTGACAGGTAAGGGTGTTTTTTTTTTAAATTAACATAGCAATCGGAAATTCCCTCTCTAGTTTATGGGGAAATTACGCAACTATTTATGTCTCCGGTATGACTTTTCCAACTATTCACTTACAATGGAGCTTGGTAAGTAGTGGAGACTACAATTGGAAACAAACATCAACAAAATGCTTCAACTAATCTCTTTCATTTCTTAGTCACATCACTTATTTATTTAAATCAAGAAAGAGTTGTTTTTACTTAAAAGGTTACTGTTAGTTTTATCCTTTGAAACACGCGGAGTTATTAATAGCATGTACATAGTTAAAGTAAATATAACTCTAGGCTTCATTAGCTAAATTACACAATGATTAAATATCATAATGCAAGAGTGCTTGCCATTTACCTAAGCATACAATGGTGTAGAAATCTTCCTTTTTTTCGCTGGAATTTTCGTGATTTAGAAGGTAGAATCACGTTTAGAGTTAGAAAAATATTTAGCTGTCATACAAACGAACGAAAGAGAGAGATATATAAACACAGAAACACAGATAGATAGATTGATAGTTCGATAAACAAATAGATAGATAGATAGATAAATAGACGGATTGATAGATCGAGAGAACAAGTAATGATACATCAAATATAGTGACAGTTTATAAACTGGAAATATTCTGGCGGCTTCTACGAATTTCATTGTCAATATAGACACATTTTTTTTTTTTAAAGCAGGGCACCTCAATCGTTATATGAATGAATCTATGATGCATTAACTAAAAAAAAAGGTTGATCTGACTTTTGTTCATTCATATTTCACTTGAACAGAAGCGGCACACGGATTTAGTCACGAGGTTCATGTTCTTCTGCCTGATCAAAATGTCAAACTAAAGACTCTAGATTCTTGTGATGCTAATGGAGTAGACTTCACCGTGGAACAAGTAAGTGTATGCGACACACTTAGGCATATACACATAGACAATTTACAAAGAAAAAATATTTATATGTATAAAAGAAGCTGAATATATATTTGAAAAAAACGAAACATACATATATATAGAAGGGGAAGAACTCCGAATTTTGAACTATACCTGTTAATAATGTTGAATTTTTTTTCACTTTTTAAAATCAAACCTTATAATTAATAACCAATTTGTTTGTTTTTTTTCAATTAATTTATATTTATTTAGTCACAATAAATAATGTTATCAAGTTTCCACTTGATCCGAGAATGGGTGTAGGAGAAACCACGTGAACAATTATCTAAGGGTACAAACCACCACATATTTAGCCATATCTTTTACTAATGAAGGATTAATTTCCCTTTCTGGTATCTAACAAAATAATCATTTAATAGTAATTAATTGACTGATAATTTAAATCTTTTTATTGATTCATGTTTTGTAGGGTAAAATAAATAGTTGTGGAGAAATAAGGTGATCAAAATGTATCTTATCTTATATAATACAGACGTTACTTCAAAAAAGAAGATGATTACGTCCTACACGTCATGCATTTAGTCATGCATATTAACCAATGACTTAAACTCTGCCAAGTCACTGGTTTTCCTGGCTAGCTCAGGCAACCTATTCCATGCTCTAATAGCACTAGGGAAGAAGGAGTATTTGTACAAATTTGTCCTAGCTTATGGGACGAGGAATGTGCCTTTATCTTTGTGTCTTTCAGAGTATTTTATTAGATTTTGTTTTTGTATTTGAAGATTATGGTTCAATGTTTTATGTATAATTGCTACTTTACTTCTGAGTCTTCTGTCCTGAAGGCTTTCTAAATTTAGTGATTTTACTAAAGGTGTTACTCTAGTCAAATGTGAATATTCGTTTGTTATGAATCTCACTGCTCTATTTTGTGTCTGTTCCAGTTTCTTAATGTTTTCTTGAGGGGTCCCAAACGGAGGATGCATATTCTATTATTGGCCTAACGAAGGTTAAATAACATTTTAGTTTTATGTTCTTATTTGATTTATAGAAATTTCTTTTAATGAATCCTAATGCTCTGTTGGATTTTTTTTATAGTTTCATCAATATGTGGATTCCATGACAGTTTTTCATTTATTAAAACACCTAGATATTTTGCGTTTTTAGTCTGTGTTACTGGTTTGCCATGAATAAGATAAGTGGAATTAATTTGTTTTAGTTTTTTTTTTTGTTACTCTTAAAAACTGACATTTTTCTGGGTGGAAAGACATGCTCCAATCTGATTCCCATTTCTGTAATTCATCTAATTCTCTTTGTAAAATATCTGTATCTTGTTTTTTTTTATTGTTCTATATATTATGCAATCGTCTGCAAATAATCTGAGTTTTGTTCCTGAAGTAATGCAATTTGGTAAATCATTTATGTAAATTAAAAATAGTAGTGGACCCAAGACTGTTCCTTGAAGTACACCTGAGTTTACTGTTATCGGTGTTGATTTAGAGCCATTTATTATTACAGTTTGTTCTCTCCCTATCAGAAAATCTTTAATCCACTGATTCCATGGACCATTAATGCCGAAATATTTTAATTTTTTAAGCAAGCTATGGTGGTGAACTTTGTTTAAAAGCCTTAGAAAAATCTAGTAAGATAGCATCTATTTGTTAACTACCAGAAAGACAGACTGAATGAGTTCATATTAGCTTGTACAAATACAAGAAAAAGAATGTCATAAAAGGCAAAATAGAACTTTATATAACATTACTATACAGTGGCGTCACTAGGGGGTGCGGTCCGCACCGGGCGACACCCGTTAGGGGGTGACACCCAAGTAAAAAATGCACTTTTGGAACAAATGACAAGTTAAACAATTTTGTCAGTGGCTAAATATTGGAACTTGTTATCACATTTGATAAATAGATCTATATACATTTGTACAACTATTTCGGTTAAGCATATTGTAATTTTTTAATGAAATTGTACATAATGTCCAAAACGTTACATCATACTTTATATCAAAAGCAGATGTGAAACCTTACTTTCAGCTGTATAGTAGCCGCATGTATATAAACACTGATTTTATTTTTAATCATGTTTTATTGAATCTATTGAAATAGTAGTTAGCATCATAATATCAGGATGAGAACCTTTAGTCATTGTTGAACAAATGACGACATTCTTCAGACATAAAATATTATTGAAATATCACATTGGAAAGTATATGAGTGGCAACTGAGATTTCTGAAGATGATTATGTAATTGATGTTGAATGTAAAAGAAGCTCTAGCCAAAATGAAAAAATGTTACAATTAATCAGTTGAATGATATTGACTTAAATATTTTGCCAATTTCACATTAATCGCGTAGAAAATCTATCCCGAGCAAAAGGAAAAGTACGCCACTTTTTAAAAGAATGGTTCTGATGCTTCCTATTCGGGAATCATTTAATCTCTTCATAGCAAGAATTTGTATGTTTTTTGTTGTCAACAATTATCAACTAATTCAATAGAAATGAAACAGAAATTAGAAACTCAATAAGTGATGGAAATAAAGTCCCGAAATTGGAACATCAAAAGATGTATGAAGAATAGTGTCATGATTAAAATCTGGAAAACAACGGCATCCGGCTACTAATACAATTGACAACACAGAACTCGTTGCAAGGATTGATGTAAAGAAGAAAAGATATATACTTTTTATAGGTTGTTTCTATAAAATCAGAATATTCGACATTTCGTTACCATATAAACGACGAGTCTTTATTGAATAAAAAGATTCCATAAGATGATGGAAAAATTACAACACTGAGACCCATAACTGAAAGTGTATCTATAATGTGGAAAAGTTTATCAATTTTTTAGAAAACCACGTAAAACACATACTTATAAGAGTCAGAATGACTGCAAGCACCTTTGTATTTTATTTGACAGTACACCTGACATAGCACACACTGATCAGATTCATAAGTTATACGATTTTAAGGGAGAAAAAAGCTGATGAGATCTACTTAATAACTTAAAATGTCTAGAAAGAGGGCTAGGCTCGTGTTAGCTTGAATTTATGATATGTCGAGCTCAGGAATATAAACAATGCAGAGTTCGGTGTATGGAGCCATGGAGGTGTACAGGACATTTTAAGAACCAACAGAAAAGCTGTTTAATAGATGTGTGTAACATTCACTTACTCTTTGTGATCAACATTCTTTTTTAGAAAATGCTTCTTGCCTAATTTTTTTTTTGTTACAATGGAGATAATTTTCTCGTTCTAAAGACTAAGACTAGAACTATACTGCTTTATTGATCCTTACGGAAATTTGTTGTGATTACAAGGACTCTTTTCTCTTAAAAAGACAACACAACATAAAAATACACATAAATACAACAGACATAACATAAAGAGTTACACAACATAAATCCTTTAGAGGTGCAGATGTCTTTTATTTTTTTATCTATGCTTTATTTTTTTTGGCGAGAAAGAGGTATTAGAAGGCCAAATTTACATAAGAGTAGGCCTACCTTTAAAGTTCTGACAAAATGTTGGCTAATCCAACTTTTTCTTTACCAAAAGCATAACACGTTCGACAAGGGAACAGACGACACTTTCACAACGGACATATTTATTAACAATGAAATCCTTAAAGACATTAATTTTAACTGATTGAGACGTTTTCAAGTTTGAAATCCAGAACAATGTATTTACTTAAGTTGCATCGTTGCAAAAAGGAACTATAGATAAATTATAACAACCAAATTTCAAAATTTAATTGGCAATCATTGTATAGTTGTTTAACAATCAATCAATGTAGCTAATTATAAAATATGTGCATTATAGCTCAACAAACAAACAAAAAACCAGAATTCTTTTTAAAAGGTCGGGGGAGGGTGACACCCTGAGTTGACCGCACCCGGTGACACCCACCCTAGTGACGCCACTTTTACCATGTATGAATATTGAATTTGAGTTTTAATTATGAGTTCATATAGAATGAAAGTTAAAATTTGTTAATTTTCTGGATTTGCTTGAAGTAATCCTAATAATAGTAATACTAAAAAAATTAGATAAATATGCTGTGGTGGGGGGGGGGAGGGCGGGAGTTTGTGGTGTGTACTAAACTATCTCTGTAAAGTTAGAACATTGTTAAATTATAAAAAATTTTGTTTTTCAGTCCAAGAAAATACTCCTCGGTGACATTGATATTAAAAGATTCTGTACAAATGTTGACGATTTCAAATTAGTCTTAAAAAAAGGAACAGATTCTATTGAAATGGAGGACCACAAAAAGACTCTAGATTATCTATACAACATTACAGATCATTACATTCTAGAGATACAATTAATATAAGGAAAATATATTAAAGTAAGTCAATGAGCTACTGGCAGAAGCGTAGCTAGGAATTCGCCATTATTTGGGGGCTCGATGGGACTTGACCTTCTTAGGGCTCCGGCATTTTGCGTAATATGTAATATTTAATGTAAAAACACTCATTTGGATTTTCAAATTCTGCCACTTCCTCCACCAATCCTAGCTACGCCTCTGGCTACTGGACATAATGCTCGATAGTAAAACAATTGATTGCTTGGCTGTTGACTTTATGTCATATTAATACGAATACCTTTAATATAAAAAGTATCTCTGTTCATTTTATTTATATCATACAATACCAAAGCCAGTATCCTGGTTATTCATTTAGTGTATAAGTGGGTGTTTATAAAAAATATTTTATTTCTGCCTAATGAGAGCAGACTATCCTACCCCTCTCTTATACCTCTTATGCGTGTCAGGGTTTATTTCTTGCTTGTCTTTGTCTTGACTCATTAGGCTCCTTAGGGGGTTACTTGATTACTCAATTACACTTAATTCATACTTGCTTGGCTCATTAGGCTCCTTAGGGGGTTACTTGATTACGCAATTACACTTAATTCATACTTTCTTGGCTCATTAATGTTCACACGAATAAGAACAGTTACTACTATTACTACTAGATTACTACTAGATACACTTTCATTCATACTATAGATATCCATTGAAATAGAAATAATACTTTAATATTCATAAGAACATAATGAAATAAACTCTCTATAATTATTAATCCACCTTCACCAGTCCATCAACTTTCAATAAATATACATATATAAACACCAATCCAGGAAGCAACTATCCAACTTTCCTGGACCGGGAACAAGACCTCACTAACTTAACACGCTCTCTCGCACATTCAACAAAGACTTAACCATTCAGTTCATAACACTTGCAAGACTATTCACATAACAAAGGGATATAACTAACATATCAAAATATCAAAGTAACATTCATTCTTGCCATACCTACCCTGATTATTCGTCATACCATCCCCCGGACAAGCTTACCCGAACCCCACACTTTCCTGCTTGTTTCACTTTCAGATTTGTTTTTCAGTCTTTTCTATATGTTCATGAATTTTCCTGAATACCTTCTATATTTCCTTGAATCCATTTCCTTTCCTGTTCTTTCAACTTTAAACACACATTCATTCCTCCTGCCCTGTCCTCTAATTTTCTCATCACTTTTTTTAATTTTTATTTTTTTTTCATTATTATTTCCACAGACATTACAGTTGTGTGAATCAGTACAAGTCTTATTGTATTTTATCTCTCATAATGAATAAATATTTGATTTTGCTGTATTTTGCTGTTAATGTACCATATAGAATGTATGAAATAATTTAAATATGGTATTTGATTTTTACCTCTGTTCTATACATACATTTCAAACGTTGAATTCCGTATATTTCTGTTTTTTTTTTTCAACAAAGCTATTGTAGTGATACGAATTCATGCTAGGGTAACAAAAACCTGTATAAGTAGTTATTTGTTTCACAATAATACTTTGTTATGTTATTAGTTAATATATATATATATATATATATATATATTTAAACAGGAAATGTTACAAAAATATGATATTTTTAATACTAGTGCTAAAAATATTTCTATTTTATTCAATATGCATAACTTTGATATAAAGACATACATTTTATTACTAGTTAGTAAATAAAGTTCCCTTTTCAGACCTTGTGATCGATAGGGCAAATGCTGAAAAGTTCATTTGTTTCACGGTTTTATGTGTCATGTGACCAAAACAACGACCAACAGTCTTTACTTTTCCCCAACTAATGTCAGGTGATTCGAACCCAGCAACTCGGTTTAGAAGCCAAAGGTTTACCGCTCAACCACCGCGCCTTTATGTGTGTCCTATATGTAACACTATATTGTTGTAAGATCACGAGCAAAGAGTATAGAGTTTGGTGTCTATATTGTTTTACCTAAATTGGCGGTGTATATTTTATGTTTTAAAATTTTATTTTATAATAAGTAACATTTTTAGAATTTAATTAGTATCTGTAAGAAAACTAGAATTGAACAGATTTTTTACTGTTACTTTTCTTTTAGATAAAAACAACGGCGGTAAATGATATTATAAGCATCAATAAAATATAATAACAAATTCATATGCTTGTTGCAGATTTATTATATTTTAAGTGAAGTACGTATACAATTGTAATCTTGCCTTTGTCAACACCGGTAAATTAAAAAAAAATAAAATTAAACACCATATTTTCGTTAATATCAACTGGACTGTAGCTCTCATGTTCTAAAAGGGGAGTTTTACTTTGTTTTTGGTTTATTTTTGTAAAAATAATGTTTAAAAGTGAAGTAAAAAAAGTTCCCCTTGTGGTCTATAGGGAAGATGATGTAAATGTCATCTGAGTCTGTGGCCTACGGTTAACGAAGGTGTCATAAGGCCAGCACAACGACCAACCGCCTTTACTTTTCCCCAACTAATGCCAGGTACCCATTAGAGATGGGTAGACTCAGAGGCGCCCAATGATCCCGAATTTAAAAATCCCAGTCTTCACCAGGATTTAAACCCGGGAACCCCGGTTCAGAAGCCAAGCTCAGCAACCGCGCCTACGAAAATAATTTCTAAAAGTTAAAATTTAATCATTAGGGAGTGGCAGATAATGTATTATGCTAATATTACCATAGCCAACGGTTAACGTCTGAATTATATGGACAGCGATATAAGGTAAATCTAAAGGAAAAACACAGGAAAACGATAATAAGAAAATATGGAAAGATTTAAAAAAAAAAATACAACACACATTAAACAATCTAAGGAAAGCTACTTTGAAACATCTTTCCTTTGCGTTTCTTATGGAATGTATAACCTCAGTAACAGGCGACATATGGATGTTCTGCAAGAGCTTCCCAGCTCTTTCCTGTCCTCTCAGCTTCACCTAAAACACTGCGTCGCCACATTCTTTTTTGGTCTTCCTCTGCGTCTTGTGCCCTGGGGCTCCACTCTAAGACCTGTCTAGCTCTGTTGTTGGTCTCTTTTCTAAGGGTGTGACCAATCCATCTCCACTTCCTCTCTAAGATCTGCACCTCTATATTTCTCTGTTCCCCCATGTCCAACAGTATGGTGTTTTCTATTTTATCCTTCCAGTGGATTTTCAAACTGCTTTTCTTGTTTTAGTGAAATGTCGAAACGATATTGTCCGATGATGTCCGATGATCATAAATCGTCCATAAAGCACATTTATGCTCTCGGTGTTATATGATTAACTTATTTGCTGATTTAGATAATAGATACAGGAAAGTTTTCAATTCATAGCGTATTTTTGGTCTTAATTTTTGTGTTCTACTATTTCATTTGAGGCCACCTTATTCACTTCGCCTAGGACCTCCAGTTACCAAAGGTTGGCCTTTTTGTAGGCTAATATTAATATTAATGAAAATAAATGTGCCCACATTTGCTATTATTATCATGATAGCTTTCCAAAAGAGAAATTAAGAAGAAATTCATTCAATGACGTAGTTAGTTATTTCGGGGCCCCGGGAGACTTGACCTTTTTAAGGGTCCCTGCATTTTGGCATTCGTCATCATGCCATAAGATATTGCAATTGATTATATATTTATAAGTCCCAAATGGTATAGTATATAAGTAAGCAGTGGCGTAACTAGGGGGAGGTCGAAAAAATGCACTTTTTCAAAACGAAACTTTTAAAAATAAAAATGACTACCTCGAATGTCTCTCACAGTTTAGTATCAACATGTCTCAGACCTTCATAATTTAATTGTATTTGACTTGTAATCTTCCTATTATGAGAGAAATAATGCGTTGTAGACGCCAAGAGAAAGATATTCTCAAGCTCAGAAATGTAGAAAAATGCTTATCCAGGACTTTTCTGAGTAAGCTTAAAGCGCTGCCCCAAAACATAGAAAAACTTAAGCCCTGTGCGCGCCATCCGACGCATAGGGCTGCAATTTCTCTCCACAGAAAGCAGTCTAAGGCAACTTTCACAGCCACTTCAGGACTTCTAAAACGATGTGACGCCATGTTAGACGTAGACGGCCTTGTTTTTGCGTTCTTGTTTTTGACTTTCATGTTAAGGCTGAATTTGTTAAACGTGTTTCGTCTTGTCTAATGATATGTCTCTTAAATGTCAATCGATGATCAGTCACCACTTTCTTTAGACAGAATGCCTGTGTGGGAAAAGATTTCTCTATTGGTAACATTACCTTGCTGTGTTAATTGTTGGATCCTTTTCAGCCATCACTGCTCAGACTCTCTTCAATCTTCCTCGTCTAGGAGCGTGAGTGGCCGTTGGGACAATGATTGTATTGAGTAGGTGGATTTTAATCTCCAGGCTAATTGTTTTGTTTGTAAAGATAGGCTTAATTTTTTTGAAAGACGGCTCGAGGTTTCCAATCCGACATGCAACACCATGACATGCATCTGCATCGCTTGAGATAGCATTGCCTATAAAGGTGAAATTTTCTATTTGTACAAGGTATTTATGACCAATTTTGATAGGGTACTGAGTAACGACACCCAATATGCATAAGTTTGAGAGCGTCTTTATCCTTCATTTCCTGTATACATTTAATTGTATTTCAAAGTAATGCTATGTCGTCTGCTAAATCCTAATCTGTTTGCTTTACGCCATCGGAACCCGATTGCAACCTGTTTAATGCATTTTTATGACGCGAACTTGTTTGCAAATGTTGGCAAGAAGGTGCTGTGCCACAAGACCTGCGGGATGCTAAAATCGTTACACTGTATAAGAACAAAGGTGACAGAAGCGACTGCAACAATTATAGGGGAATCTCCTTCCTAAGTATTGTTGGCAAAGTCTTTGCTCGAGTGATACTTTCCAGGATAAAAAAACTCTCTGATCGGGTCTATCCATTATCACAATGCTCAGGGAGATCCACGATTGACATGATTTTCTCCATCCACCAACTCCAGTAAAAGTGCAGAGAACAAAGGATGCCTTTGTATATTGCGTTCATTGACTTGACAAAGGCCTTCGATCAAAGTCAGCAGAGATGCCTTATTGTCTTGCTATTTTCCAAAGTAATTTCGATGGACGCTATCAACTTTTTTTGAAATCCACAAAACTGATCAACAGCCTCAGTAAGTATTCCAGGCTTTGCTCGACGATGTTTCGCAGGACGTAAACCTGTTCAGTGCTTGATTTGCCTTTTCGGTAGCAGCTAGGAAACACTAGTATAATTTTAAACTTTTTCCATAAGATCTCTTAAATAATCTCTAATAAAAATAGGTTAATTGTATAATAATTTTTTATTTTTAATTTATATACTAATTTTTGATAAATGTAAAAAACAACGACATTTAAAAATAGAATCGAAAAACTTTTCGTGTGTAACCAATCAATGAATTAGCTTACAGTTTTATTGTTCAACAAAAAGAAACACAATGATCAATTATTGGTTGTTTTTTTATACGGGAGGTTATTTTTTTCCGGAGGGTAGATGACACTCCGAACTTACCGCACCGGGTGACACCAACCCTAGTGACACCACTGTAAGATTAACAAAAATAATCATCAAGACTCTCTTAATGAATAATACCGTTGTAAATTGGCGAGACAATGCACAAGTGACAAATTCATATCTCCTCACGACGAGCTTTCTGTGCCATAAAGGCAACTATGACATAATCAAGGATAGATCAATGGTGTGTAGTATTTTTGACTCCACGAGAATAGCAACATTACATTGCAGTGGCATAATATTTAATATTTAATGTTAAAAAAAAATTAGAACATTCATATGGAGGACGCCTCAAGTGGGGGCCCGTGGAACTTTCAAATTTATACCCCCACCCCACACCCTAGCTACGCCACTGAATACATTTTATCTGCAATACCAAAGTTATATAAAGTTCTAAGAATATAGATCTAAGCTTACAATTTTTTTAGTTCGAGGATAATTTTTCCCCTCAAGTTCCGAAAGAACACTTTTCACAAGCAATGATTAAATATGTGTCAGTGGTGAAATTTAAATTAAACATTTTCTATTAATATATTACCGGTAATTTCCGTTATGTTTTTAAATCTTTAACAATCTCAACTACCATTGAAAGTATATCTACTGAGTTTACAAGGGCTAGACTACATATCAACAACTGATAAGATAATTTTTTTTAAATTTTACATTTCAGCTCTAGGTGAGCAGTTTTCGTAAGAAGTCAGCTTTAAATTAAATATAAAACGATAAAATGATATCCTGATGCTTGAAAGGAATTGTGCCGATGCAGTCAAGTGTGTTATGTTGTATTTCTCCCCAGATTACTTATCAGTGCCTAGATTATTATGAATCCTAACCCATAAGGACAACATCAATTCCACAATTAAACATTTCGGTGTTATTTAGTGAACATATAACTGTCTAATGGCTGGAACTTATGGTAATTATAATTAGAATTTTTTAATGTTAAGTCTGAGAGATAAAAATAAATAAAATAAGAATGACTTTGTAACTAGAATTTTTTAATTTTATATTTTCAAATTTTTTAAAGCAGTTTAGTCTATCATAATAAGTAGTCATATGATAATGACACTTTTAAAGACTCTACTTATAACTTACAAAAGAATAACACTGCAGATTGGAAAATTCTGCCATTGTTAAATGAAACCTTAAAATGAATGATAACCAGTGGCGGACTGGTTATATGGACATTAGGGCAAATGCCCAGTGTCAAAATGGGCCAGTTGTACCACCGAAAGGGCCACATGGATTCCACTATGTATTAAATAGTTAAAGGTTTGATGTTATTCTCCTAAATTGAGACCCTCTGAGAGACGTGCTTAAAAAATCTTGTACTTTACAGGGTAATACTACTTTTATCTAACTCATTTTACGAAATAATTTGAAAGCAACATGATGCCTTATGTCAGTTATAAAGATATAGAATTTAATCTACACGTGCACACAGTTATCGATACATTATCAATCTTAACATAATAATTTTGAGGACAGGTCGGCCTAGAGTTAAATGACTATCATATGATATACAATGTCCGGGCCATTTATGACACTAATTCCGCCCCTGATGATAACTATAAAAAGAGGCAGTGCATCTATTTCATTGATATCATCATCAGTCTCCTGACTTAAATTGTAAAGGCGCTGTGACGGCTCGCGAAACCAAATCCCTCAACACTTCCCGGTCAGTAGCTGCCCCTGTTCATTATTTTACGTTGTAAGCCATCTTTTCTTTGTAAAGTAAAGTTCCCTTTTCAGACCTTGCGTTCCACAGGGGCAGATGATGTTACGGGCATCTGTTTCTTTGGCCAACGTTTAACGAGCAGGGTGTCATGTGACCAGCACAACGACCAAGCTCCTTTACTTTCCCCAACTTAAGTCAGGTACCCATTAGAGTTGGGTGGACTCAGTGGCGCCCTAAAAATCCCGAAATTAAATTCAAAATCTAAGTCTTCACCGAGATTCGAACCCAAGAACCAAGGCTCGGAAGCCAAGCGCTTAACCACACAGCCACCTGCTTTATCTTTTCTTTTGACATGCCTTTATTCTTGCTCCCTCCACCGTACCTTGAAGGAGGATCTATGACAGTGAGTTGTATCTAATTAAAATTCTAAATATAATTGTGTATCTTTTACAGAAGTGACCCACGGTCACAGCCATGACGTGTTCATTGTTCTACCAAATGGTGGGGAGAGACTTCGTAAACTAATATACTCAGTGGACTTACATGGCAGTGACTACACGGTTAGGGATGTAAGTAGACTAGAGCTTTTCGCACTCTCAATTACGCATGTTCCCTGGGACACGCTGTACATTGTTTCATATATGTGTATGTGTCTATTGAGAGCTGACAATAAAACGTCCTGATGGTAGATAATGGTAAATATACACTGGAGATAATAATAATAACAATAACAGTAATAATAATAATTATCTTTATTGTAAAAAAGTTCGCTTTTTAGACCTTGTGGTCTAAAGAGCAGATGATGTAAAGTTCATCTGATTTTGTGGCCTACGGTTAACGAGGGTGTCATGTGGCCAGCACAACGACCAACCGCCTTTACTTTTCCCCAACTAACGTCAGGTACCCATTAGAGCTGGGTTGACTCAGAGGCGCCTGAAGATCCTAAATCCTGACAATCTTTATTGTCCGTATTGATATTTGTCTTACAATTTGTGCATTACACCAAAGAAAACATTGTAATTATGAAAAAAACAAAATGTTCATTCACACCTGAAACTTTCATAATTAATACAGAAATATTTAAGAATGAAATCGTTTGTATCGAAACGATGGCCAATCACGTAATTTACAAAACGTAGAGAAACTCTTCAAAATGTTCTTTTATTTTTTTACAAGCGAAAATACAAATATAACACGTGAAGGTTTTTATAACTTTGTCCAATGATAATTTTCTAGTCGTTACATTTAGTGAAGTCTATTTCATGGGTTGGAAATATCAAAGTGTGTACATGTTAAACTCAGCATGGCAACATTTATGGCATGCAAGCGATAGTGGTGCATATTTCAAATACTATGCAAAGGAAGTATTATGTTTCTAATATTAGTGGAAATACATTTATAAGTCAATTTTGCGTTAATAACTTATATACTTTTTAAAGTTAAAAAAAAATACTTTTTACAAGCCTAATATTTTAGGCCTATTTAACTGGTAAGTGTCATATATAATTGAAAAAGAAACAAATTCCTAAATAAGATATAAAGATTTGTGTTGTTTTCATTTCAGTCCAAGATCATTCTCTTTCAAGAGTTATCCATCTTAGATTTTGATAGTTATGACCTGGTTATCGTCAGGAGTGATAACACAACAACTCTCATGAATGACGCTGAGCCAACAATAGACTATCTCTATGACTTGGCATCCGATGCATACATTAAAATTCAGCTCAAATCTGCTCAGGTGTCAAGCTAGTAAACCAGCTGATGACAAATACTCCTAAAGACTAATCTGTTTTACTTATTCTATTTTTTTTTTTTACAGCGATCTCTTTTTTTTTCATTCCATAATAATAAAATATGTCTGTTTACATTTACAAAATAGTGTATCGGACAGGTATTCACCATTAAAATATTATCGAAAGCGAATTATGTTGAATTAATCTTTTTTTCACATTGATACTTTTTGAATAATTATTATTTACATTAAATTTTCTTTTATTAAAAAGAGGCCTACATACTCGGCCGTGTTACATTTCCCAAGGTATTGTTTGTAAAACAAAAAAAATATTTTTGTGTCCAATTCAAATCAAGAAAAAAAACTATAATAAACATTCTTAAGTAACAATCACTATTAGGATCACGCTGATAATTGATAGAATGTCACCACAATGTCTAAAACCACAAATTTTATAGGTTCAATTATTTTTAAGGCTTCCAAGGCTTGCGTTTTTAAATGTCTCTGACAGTCAAATCCAGCTTCTGACCTTCTCGTGTGTATTTCTAGAAGTTCCGGCGGAACCTGTTCTTACAAACTGACAAGAGAAGGGATGAAAGGAAGACCAGTTGTGTATCAAGACCAGATTTACTTCTTTTTGATGGCCTTTAAATTTGCCCTAATAATTAACTCACCCTTCACTATGGTGTAAGATGTCTATTACGAACTATTATATGAAAATGTCATTGTTCACACAGCTTCACAAAACACTGCACAACATAACATTATAGTACCGGTAGTTAAGAGCGCAGTATCAGTATGATATAATTCAGTTGTGTAAATCATTTGATATACGTAAGAAATTTAATATTCGATTTCTTGATCACCTATTGTTCTGCAGAAACATACGAGCTGAAAAGAATATCCTCTAATTTTCTACAGTTCTTCTTCAATGCGTGCAAATATTTTTGTTTAAGTTGGCTAATGGAGGTATTGTCTTTAAATTGTCTTCCGCTGCGGGAAGAAGAGGAAACTGTGCCTCATATTCTGTTTGACAGCCCCAGACTTGCTGATCTCCGTCTCGACAAGTCTATATGGTGACATGTATGCTCTACGCAAAACAGCAGGGTTTCTGTCCAGGGCTTTTGAGCCTCTCAAGCCCTTACTCAAATGGAGTTTGATGATGATGATGATTGTCTTAAAAAAATTTTTAAAAATGTTTTTCTTGTTTTATAATTGAGTTATAATAACTTTCTTTATAAGATTGGAAATAATCTAATTTTTATTTTAGATACCAATAGACACACAATTTGGATTTGGTACTATTGCCTTTGATTAATGGAACAGATTGAGAACCCTGTAATTATTTTAAAATAAGATTTTTGTTCTCCAATAAAACAAAAATGGCGGATCTCACATTAAGAAAATTGAGGCTACATATAGCATTATAAATATTCCCTTGCTTTCTGGGTATATAGCCAATTTAGTCCTTAAAATAAATTGAGCTATTTTTAGTAGCACCTGGGGGAAAGACCAGAAATATCTAGCATATACCATATGCGTGCTAAATAGGCATAAACAGCATAATAATTATGACTGTAAACATATTTTAACTTTTAACTCACATTTTCTTATAGATTTACACATTGTTTAGCTTTTCGTAAGGATTATAGGCATCTTGGTAGACTTAAATCTTCTTCGTCTCTTATCACAGCTACCAATGAAAACAAATATGTCTGCTTAATAGAGGCAACACACGACATGCCCCATTTACCAGGACGCTCCCTTTTTCTTGTAATAGTTCTTGTCTGGATAATGGATATGGTATGAACTCATGTTGCGAGAAGTGGGCCAAAATTTGTTAAGTGATTTTAAAATAAGTTATGCTGATTCTCTTCGTGTTCATACCTATTTAGTTACAATAAATTTTATAATATAATTATAATTGAAACTAAAGGTAACATTGACGACCCAATAGCATGTATTGCATTTCTTAGTGGTCAACTAATAAAAGATAGCTTATAGAATAATTTTGTTGAATTTCCGTTAAAGACAAAATGTATGGGATTTCCTGAATTCCAGCAATTGAAGCAGTTAAAGTCTTTTAAGTGATTGGAAATGGTAAAAAGATATGTTTCGGCGTTAATATACAGGTTCCTACTGATATTTTCACTCTATGCTTTAATTGTATTTCAAGTTAATGAAGGTAAGATTACTTCAAATAATAGGAAAAGGTCTATAATACTCTATACTTCAACAAATAATATTACGTCATCCATTGCATAGTTCTATTTGTTGTAGAAAACATGCTTACAATCTTTCAGCTTTCAGAATACCATAACCTATTAAACTAAAAAAAAATAAAAAATATTTATAAATATTCCATACTATGTGTTTATAGCCATAAGTTTAGTTGAAAAGCAAAGTAAATAGTAAAACAATATCCTAGAAAGTCATTATGTTTATCCCAGAAAAGGTTGTGCTTTGTGCTTGTGATGTTGGGAAGATCAAAGGTTAGCCTGACATTTCCTCTATGCATTTTAAAAAGATCAACTAATAAAGTCTCAATTCCTGAAACTTTGGAATCTTTCAAAGTATGGGGAGCAATAAGGTTTACTTACGTTTTACCAGACATGCAGAGTCTAGTTGATATAAGGTTTACTTACGTTTTACCAGACATGCAGAGTCTAGTTGATATAAGGTTTACTTACGTTTTACCAGACATGCAGTCTAGTTGATATAAGGTTTACTTACGTTTTACCAGACATGCAGAGTCTAGTTGTTATAAGGTTTACTTACGTTTTACCAGACATGCAGAGTCTAGTTGATATAAGGTTTACTTACGTTTTACCAGACATGCAGAGTCTAGTTGATATAAGGTTTACTTACGTTTTACCAGACATGCAGAGTCTAGTTGATATAAGGTTTACTTACGTTTTACCAGACATGCAGAGTCTAGTTGATATAAGGTTTACTTACGTTTTACCAGACATGCAGAGTCTAGTTGATATAAGGTTTATTTACGTTTTACCAGACATGCAGAGTCTAGTTGATATAAGGTTTACTTACGTTTTACCAGACATGCAGAGTCTAGTTGATATAAGGTTTACTTACGTTTTACCAGACATGCAGAGTCTAGTTGATATAAGGTTTACTTACGTTTTACCAGACATGCAGAGTCTAGTTGATATAAGGTTTACTTACGTTTTACCCGACATGCAGAGTCTAGTTGATATAAGGTTTACTTACGTTTTACCAGACATGCAGAGTCTAGTTGATATAAGGTTTACTTACGTTTTACCAGACATGCAGAGTCTAGTTGATATAAGGTTTACTTACGTTTTACCAGAAATGCAGAGTCTAGATATAAGATTTATAACTATGTTCTAATTATAGTTATTTTGATGTTGTGACAGCATCAGAAATTGCGGAAGTGAAGGAAACAGACACCGTTACATTTGTGTGCCCAAGACAGCCCCAAAGGATTACAAAATTGTATGTGAACTTCACTAATGGACACAAGGAATGGTACGCTGACTTTTACCCAGACTCTACTTGCGCCATGTTCAATCATATGAAGTGTTCAACAGATGGTCAGAGTAACCTACTGACTCTTCCGGTTTCCAACACTTCAAGATCGATTGCTTCATACTCATGTGGAGACAGTTTGATCTACACGGTTAGTTTTTATGGTAAGTCAACATTATATGATATAATTGTCAAATCTCTATTAAGGTGACAAATCATATTTTAACAGCAATGCAAACAATATCGTATTTAAAAGTTCATAAGTGTTTTTATGAAGATGAGTTTATGATATATCTTTTAAAACTATTTCTATTTACTTTTTCAGGTTTACTAGCCAGTATCCGTAGGAAACTTACTTATATTAATATAATCATAGTTAGGTTATCATTAATTGACACGGTAAAAAATACTTCTTTAGAAAAAGTATAAAAAAAATCCTATCATTTCCAACACCATCTTGACCTCAGCTATCAGAAAGCTTTTGTTCAAAGCTATTTTAATTTTCTTAATCTTTGTACTAGCTCTATTCACCGGCTTTGCTTGACATGCAATCCCGACTTCTGCATTTATTACTAGAAAAACGACACAAATATTTGATAACGAGTAAGTTGAAAAGCAAGATTGGAATAGCAAGATGAAGTTGAAGGGTGGAGGGTTTGAGAAGAAATCTTTACTGTGTTTAATGCTTAGCTTTTTTTTGCGCTCTTCCCAAACCCACCAACACAAAATATTCTGTTTATATGATTTCTAGCTGTTTATTCACCTTATTCTGTATAGCAAGTTTTAAAATTAATTATCTTAAGAATAGTTTAATTAATAGAACTTTGACTTACCATTTAGCTTATTTATATACCAAAGACTAAAAAGAAGAAGCCTTTACGTTTACAGAGTTGTAGTGTGGTAGTTTTACCTAATGGAAAAGCCAAATATATCTAATTGTTTTTAAAGTAAATAGATTCCAGCTACAACCTGTACTGAATATCAAATTGCAAATATTACTCACCTGTGACCTGTAAAGCCCGTTAATTTGCTCTCAGGATATATATCATATATCTATATCTATATCTATCTATATCTATCTATATCTATATCTATATAGATATTAAGAGATCTGACATCTCAACATTTCTTTTTATTAATCTTTAGTGACATAGTCGAACTTAAACTATCAAAAAAAATTATTTTAAAATAACATGATTTTTTTTAAAATTTTGACATCTTTTGGAATTTCCCTAATACTAAAAATAATTTTTAAAAAAATGACCTTATTTTTAGCCCGCTATTCAGGTTGACAATTTTGTTGAATGACAAAAAAAAAATACCGGAATCTATTATTAGAACATTATCTTGATATAATAACCTACGTCATTATCTCTCAAATGATCACCTATTATCTGAATTTGAAATAGATGATGCAAATACTTTAACTTTAACTAGAATTGACTTTAGATTACTTATAACCAAATTAAAAATACGATTTTTGTATTGCAATAATACTATTTTATACCCTATTTTTGCACGGCCAACGTTTAAAGAGAGTTCACTGATAAATTAATAGTAGATAGAAAAGAATAAGTAAAATATATAAGATACTTAAAAATAAATGTTATATTGAACGAACATTCATCAATATAAAACCAATCGTGTTATTCAAATAGATAAAGAAACTAGCAATACTACATTTGGAAATACCATTGTGACATATTTTGTTTTGCTCTCAATTTTAAAATTATAACATGCTTTGTGCGCTTAAGTCAAATCACTTTGTAGACCAGTCGCGGGGTGTGGAAAAGAAGTAAGATTCTTCCGTTCTGTCTTTCAAAAAGCAATTTAAATGTTTTTCTAGTCTGAATTCGAACTTTAATTCTTGAGCCTCCATGATGGAAGGCTGACTGAGCAAACTGAAGTACTTATAAAAATTAAAAATGTATACACTATTGTTCGTTATTGTTAGTTAATCAATTTTTTTTTTAGCGAACGACCTAATTCATTTAGCTTAATATATTTTCTATATAAAACACAGTTTATTGATTATGACTAATTGGATAATTGTTTAAATTGATTAAATATTTAAAAATTAGATATGTTGTCATCGACAATGAATAATTGTGCAAAGTTTAAACTCGATTCGTGAATGGGAAATGGGAGAAATAACGTGTAAAAGATTCCACCCAGACAGACAGACGATGTGAGTAAATGTAAGCGTTGTAAGCGTTGTAAAAAGCTGATTGTTAAAAAAAAAGCGAGAGACATTTCCTTACAAAGTGCAATATAAATATGACAATTTTCGCTAATGATGTGCTTGTGTCAAGCGTAACTTCATCAATGAAATCTGATTTTACTAAACATCTAGTTTTACAGCCCATAATATATTGACAAGTTTCATTAAAGACATTGCAAAACAGAAGGTTCCCCTCTCAGAACTTACAATCTATAGGTCAGATGATGTAAATGTCATCTGTTCCTGTGATTTCCACCGTTAACGAGGGTGTCATGTGGCCAGCACAACGGCCAACCGCCTTTACGTGTCCCCAACTCATGTTATATTGTTTTTGCTTTCTCTGTAAAGTTTCATACATTTTGACCTCTGCATTGCATGCGGGCGTCTGCTTTCTTAGAATAGAGTAGTTTAAAAAAATTCATCAGAAACTCCATCTCTACAGACTACAGTTATTGCAGGCAAAGTTTAAGTCATTGATTAACATTCATTACTAGATTGATCTACGGAAACACATAGAACCTAATCATCATCTTTTTTGAAGTAACGTCTGTATTTTATTATATGATAAGTTGGGGCCTTAAGCCTGACTTAATTTTTTTGTTCATCTTTCAATATTGTGTTTCAGGAAAAAAAAATCTATAATTATTATATCTCTGTGACATTTTACGTCTCGAGAGACGATCTTTTCCCTTTGCAACTTCTTGTGTGACTAAAGAGGCCAATCCTTGATACACAGCTGCGATCGCAAGTTGGGCATAGATAATCACCAGGCGCTGTTGCATTTTCACCCTTCTTTCTGCTTCCGTTGTGTATGCCATCTGCAATCTGTGACCCTTCCTTTATGCTCTCTCTCCATGTGGATCTGTCCAGTGCCACCTCTTCCCAGTTGCCAGTGTCGATTTTGAAGAGCTTCATGTCGCGTTTGCATACATCCATATAACGTAAAAGTGGGCGACCAGCGGCTCTTCTGCCTTCTTTTAGATCGCCATACAGGATGTCCTGTGGAAGTCGACCTACTGGCATTCTACGAACGTGGCTAAGCCAGCCAAGGCGTCTGCTGCTGATAACAGAGCGGATGTCCTGGTACCCTGCTCTTTCTAGCACTTCCTCATTGGTTATCTTATCATGCTACCTTATTTTAAAGATCCGCCTTAGGCAATGGAGGTGGAAGACATGCAGCTTTTTTTCCAGCCATGAGTTGGTTGACCATGTTTCACTTCCGTACAGCAAGGCGCTCAACACACAGGTGCGGTAGACTAGGGCTTTAGAACTGCTAGTCAGCAATATGTTGTCCCAGACTCTTTCTGCAACCGTGACATGGTGGCCATTGCCTTAGCTATCCTGTTGTTTATGTCTTTATCCAGTATAGTGTTTTTTGATATGATAGAGCCAAGGTAACAAAAAGTGATCAACAATTTCTAGTGGTTGGCCATTAATGCTTACTTGAGGTGCAGTGTTTGTGTTTTGGACAAGTATCTTAGTCTTGCTTTGACTGATGTTTAAGCCGAACTTCTGGCAAGCAGAACTTAGTTTGTCAACCAGGGACTGTAGCTGAATATCAGAATCAGCCACAATAGCTGCAACATCAGCATACATGAGTTCCCTAACAAGTAGCTTCCTAACCTTGGTTTTTGCCCGCAGCCTTGATACATCAAATAGTTTTCCAGAGGATCTTGTATGGAGAAACACACCTTCGTTTATGTCGTTGTACGCATAATGCAGTAGAAAGGGGAAAAGAATATGCCAAACAGAGTAGGTGCGAGCACACATCCCTGCTTGACACTACTGCAAACTTCAAAAGGTGCTGATTAGGCTCCATTGCATTTGACATACATTTAGTTTCCTCGTGAAAACACTCAATGAACTTCAGTAGTTTGGGAGTGCAACCTATTTTCCTCAGGAGTTTGAAAAGGCCACTTCTGCTGACCATGTCAAAAGCTTTAGTCAGATCAACAAAAACAATGTAAATATGTCTGTCTGTCTCTCTCTCTCTCTGAATTTCTCCTGCAGTAGTCTTAGAGATAATATCATGTCTATAGTGGATCTACCACTCCTGAATCCACACTGAGACTCTGGGTAGACTCTAGAAGCTATCACTTTCAGCCTGGATAGTGCCACTCTAGCAAAGATCTTGCCCACTATACTGAGGAGAGACATACCCCTGTAATTGTTGTAGTCACTCTGATCTCCTTTGTTCTTGTATATTGTAACTATAGTTGCGTCACGCATATCCTGTGGGACATGACCTGTTTCCCAACAGCGGCAGAGGAGAATTAAGAGTTCAGGGAGCAGGAGTGATTCGTTGACTTTCACTACTTCCACTGGGATACCATCACTCCCAGGAGATTTTCTATTTTTTATGCAGTTAATTGCTTTTTTGAGGTCACTAAGGCTCGGAAGCTCATTTAGGCATTCCAGGCTTAGACACTGTTGGACCCAGGGCCGCTTTAATGCCATCAAATAGAGTTTGCTATTTCCTGCGTGGAGACTGTCTTGGATTCTGTTGAAGGTATCCCTCCAAAAGTTGTTAGCGCATTTTCTAGCCATTTGTTTCGCCTCTTTATTACCACTATTGAAGGCATCCAAAGATTTTGGCCTAGACTTTGTCTTGTGAGAGAGGTGTGCAGATCGCTTTTTCTTGATGCAAGGTTCTATTTGTGCTAGATTCGCCTCAAACCAGTCTACATTTTTGTGTTTTTAAAGCCCAAAGGCGGTGATTGCCGAACTGTAGATTACATCTCTTAATTTCTCCCATCTGATAGAGATGTCTTCTTCATCACTTAACGAGGGGATTGAACTGTTCAGGAGCTCGCCAAAGAGTGCACACTTCTCTGGGTCACCTACATGGTTGACGTTAATTCGCCTAGTTCTGGGTTGAGTGGAAGTATAAGCCTTCTTGAGAAGTAGTTTGATTTTGCTTAGCACTAGTGAATGGTCTGAGTTGCAGTCCGCACTATGGTGTGAACGGGTGTGGATGACACTTTTCAGATCCATCCTTCGGGTGATGCAGAGGTCAAGCTGGTGCCACCTTTTTGAGCGTGGGTGCTGCCAAGAAACTTTATGGCGTTCCTTGCCAGAGAAGAATGTATTTGTTACACACAGTTCATGAGAGCTACAGAACTCGAGTAGCCTTTGGCCATTGTCATTGATATTGCCAACACCATGAGGTCCCAAGCATTGTGGCCATGCATCATTTTCATCACCAAGACGGGCATTAAAGTCTCCATTTATATAGAGGTGCCCGGACATTGGAATACTTTTAATTACGTCCTCTAGAGCTTGAAAGTATCTGTCTTTGTCCTCTTCCGGTGCAGCAAGGGTTGGTGAGTAAGCACCGATTATATTAACTTCGACTTGCGGTGATGCAAATTTCATGTGTGCAACTCTTTCTATGCCAATGGGAAACATCGCAATGCAGGGGACGAGACTGTTTCTTATTGCAAAGCCTACGCCATGTATTCTAGGGCTTTGTTCTGGTTTTCCTTGCCAGTAGAATGTATAGTTGCTTTTTGTAAGAGATCCACTGTCTGCCAGTCTTCAATGTTTAGTCTGCTGAGTTCTCTGTCGATGATAGCTGTTTGACGTATGTCGGTGACGAGTTCAGGGTCAGTATTGAAGCCAGGACACATTGTCCGTATGTTCCAACTCGCTAAACGCATTAATGTTGAGTTTTCTTTTGATTGTATTTGCAGGTGCGGGTGAGCAGCTTGCTTTTTGATTTTGTCTTAGCACCAAGCATCCAATGGTGGGGCAAGCTGTGGCAGGATAGCGCTTTATTGTCCGAGGGCTGCTCGGCTTAAGGCAGGCAGTAGCTATCCAGTGAGGCTTAAAAGCCCCTCCTACCGTCAAGAGTGGTCCCTGGCGTTCCAGCTTACGCCAATCTGCTAGAAACTTAAATATTTTATGGAAAACTTAGTATTTTACAGTATACAATAAGTTATTTTGTATTGCTTTGATTTTTTATTTAGAGGAATTTTCTTTTATAATAACTCTTTAGTCTCTTTAATCTTGATTATACTTAATTCTTTTAGGTTAGCTTTTGTATGAATCTTATATAATTCGTATCATCGTAAATAGTTTCTGAAATTAAAAAAAAATTTTAGCTCTTTAATTTATTGTTATGTGCAAAAATCAACTGTAAAATAAATGCATTCATATCTAATTATTACTATAATTATAATAATAATAATAATAATTATTATTATTATATACATTAAAAATAATAAGTTAACATTATTTTGTTTCGATTATTATCGAAAGAAAATGTTTAAAAAAAAGGGTTAAATTAAGTATAAGATAATATTAAAGTGTCTTAAGCCACTATCAATTTATGTAAAGAGTAAACGATAACAAACTTTTCTACATACACATCTATTAAAATAGAAATGTAATATACATTATTTAAACTATTATTTTCTATTACATCTATTTACATTTCTTTAACAATTTAGCTTTCATTATCCAACGTTAGAATGCAATTCGTTTATATAAATATGAACATAAGCAAACTATCAGTTCAACTAAATGCCTTTTTTTCCCCCCAGCCGAACCAAGTAACATAATATGTGGAAAACCATTACTGGATCCTTCTGGTGCTTTCATAATAGTTACTTGCAATACCAGCAAAGTATTTCCTGAGCTCAAGTGTGAATTTAAAGATGTGTTGAATGTAAGATTTATATAGGAAATACGCGTACGCTAAAACTTAGAGATAAGATAGCATTTAAAGATTAGTTAACATAAGATATATATGTTTGTTAACAGAAGCAATAAAAATGTTTATAATAATCTTTTGAAATTTTCTTGACGTGAAAAGAAGTACTTAATCTATTTAACATTCGATGATGTCGTTATTGAAGTTTTTGTTATTATGATTACATAAGATTGCAGATGGCCAAAAGATGTCCTTAAAGTAGAATTAAAGTACTATTATTTGAAAGAGATAAATTTCCTATTCACTATATCAGGACAGTTTCGTAAATGATCTTTCTTTCTAAGTTAAATTATAGCATAGAACGGGTTGCCTAAATCAGCAATGAGCACCAATGACTATTTATGTATATTTAAAAAAAAAACTGGTACTTTTCATGGAAACAAAAGACTTACAAATGTTGTGCTACAAACAAGTCCTCTTTCTTTCAGAAAACAAAAGTAGACTTTGGAAAATGCAAAATATCTTGATTAGTACTTTTTTTCTTAAATAATTTTAAAGATCTAAATGTGACGCTTGGACAGACAGACATTTCACATAAAAAGGACATTACAAAGATTAGAATGCACTCCCTGCCTGTAGGTCAACCACTTATACGATAATCATTAAACTACATTTTTAAGGCCAGGCTAACATTGAACCATATTTTCATAACAATCAGTTCATTGAATAATTATGAATATTAACAATTTTATATCAAATATGAATTTCAACCGATCAAATAGTACAATTATATAAAAGATACGTCCGTCCCGTTTAGATCTCGCGAACTAGAAAAGATAGTGAAAATCCGACATAATATTTTAATGCATTCAAAGTTCTGATGCAACGGCTACTTTTTTTTTTCTAAAAGCGAAAATCTAATTTTTTAAATCACGTATGCAAGCAGTTTTTTCATAAAAATACACCACTTTTACAACTATTCACTATTAATAGTAGTACAGGAGTACAGGAGATTACCTTATACATTAATATAACACATATATGCAAATGGTTTTTATACTAGAATTAGCGCGGGTCCTTTGAAAGTGCGGGGCCCACTGTGGTCGCATAGGTTGCATTGGAGTAAGGCCGGCCCTGCAAAATAACTGCTTATGCTACTCCGTGGTCGACTAGTTTATTATAAGACATCAACTAGGCCAGGTTCGCTTTTAACTTCACATTCACTTTCACCTATCCTTTGGCCTGCTTGACCACTGCGGCACCACACAAGATCTGTCAACCTTCTTTCTCCATTCTTCTCTGTCATTTGTCTTTGATATGATTTCATTCCGATATTTTTTCTGAAAAAATTGATATCTGCCTTTTACCTGCCTGGGTGGATCACTTCGGGGGCCGATTTTGAGTTTGTATTTCCACACAAACTGTCTTTGTAACCTTGTTTTTTATAGATAAAGTGGTAGTTGATAGTGGGTTCTGGACTGTGGTTGTTGATAGTTTGTACTTCATAGATTCTCATATTCGTTACGGAAATAATGAAACCGGCTTTTTTACTTTGATAGCTTACCAAACAAGTCTTTTGTTTTTTCGGGGGGGGGGGGGAGGGGGCACACATAATTTTTGTGAAACTTTGTCTAGTTTTCAATTAATAGGATCCATTTCTTGACATATTTGTTGTTGTACTAGTTGAAGCTTAATCAACTAATATACTAAAATTTTTCTTCAAACTAGAAATCTACCACTACCATTCTGAATGATGAAGTAAGTTATACAATACTTCAATCCTCCGGAGTTCCAGAGTATTACAAGGCGCAATGCACGTTGACACTAGATGTGACAAAACTTCCTCTCGGCGAGCACCAACTTCAGGTTACTGTACAGCCAAGGAACATTAACAAAGTAAAGATTGAGAACACCATTAAACCCAGCGTTTTACTTTGTAAGTATTACAGTAATCCCTCGCTTCTTTAAGGTGAATCATTGTCGGATTAATCAATTGCGCTGTTTTTTTTTCCAAGGGGGCTTATCGCTATATCACTGATTTTGAAGGAAATCTAAGGAAGTCGTAAAAATAGAATAGCCCAAATATTTTATAAAATTCATACAAATTACATAAAATTGGTCTATATTTTTTAAATTCCTTTATTCAGATTGCAAATTCATGCAGACATGAAAAAACCTGGACATTGATCTCGAAAACGGCTCTAACGATTTCCTAAAAATTTGACAGTTGATGTTCAACTATAAAAAATAATTAATTAGCCAAATTTGGAAAAATTTAGTTAGACCACCCAGCTCTAATGGGTACCTGATATTAGTTTGGGAAAAGAAAAGGCGGTTAGTCGTTGTTCTGGCCACATGACACCCTCATTGACCAAAGGCCACAGAATAAGATGACCTTTACATCATCTGACTTATAGACCACACGATCTGACAGGGGAACTGTTTTTTTTTTAATACAATAGAGTGTTGTAGGATGCTCTTTAATTGGGGCAAAGGAAGAGTGCATGTATTGTGCCTGTCCACTTTCAAGTAAAATTTACTTGAGCTAAATCAAAGGTATTACTCTGTTAAAGAAACTGGTATGAATACACATGCAGTTCCATCTGAAAGGCATTATAGAATGACTGTTTAATGGAAAGGACGTAGTGCTAATGGTATAGGTCTAAATATTCGTTAAATATAGAAAAAATATGTTTCATAATTAAAAAGTCAATTTATTTTACTGGTAATTAATTATTTTGATTGATACCAACTAGGTTACCTATTCCTTCCGTATTCATAGATATGGCTTAATTTGTTGGGTTTAGTCCCCTTAAATAATTGTTAAAGCTATTTCTCCTTCACACATTCTCCGATCAAGTTGATACTTTAAATAATTATTTATTGGACATAACAAATACGAATCGATGAACGAAAATACACAATTAGTCATTTTATTATTGCTAATTAATTATTTTATTTCATTTCTAATAAGGGAAATAGCTTGTACATTATTGCTAGATAGAATTTTAGGGACAGACTTCTTCCTCTTTAAATACGTTTTGTATTTTAAACAAGATTTTTTTTTACTTCTTGGTTGTTTAGTCCTTTGTATAATTAAAATAAAGTAATACAAATGTTTAGATTAAACGTTTGATGAAATATATTGACAAACATTACATTCAGTTCTATTTCAATGCCTTTAAATTAATGTGTATCTTTCTAGCGTATATGGCGAATATACATTAACTATGGTATAAATAAGGTCTGATATATGTTAGTAGCATGTTTACAAAGCACACTTGTTTTTTTTTCACCTGACAACACAAATATCAAATTAAAAAAATATCCGATTAGTTAATTAATTATTGGTAATAAATTACTTTGTTTGGTATCTCAAACAAGGTAAAGCAATAGTACTTGACTGAAGTGGTGGTATAAGCTAATTAGTCCTTTTATATTAGACTGCCGTAAAATGCAGTGGTTACCGCGTTGGCTTGAGAAGCATAAAAAGGATTTAGCCCACAATATCGAAGTCATTTCGTTCCTTTTTTTAAAATACATTTAAAAACTGATCACCCAGATACCCCGTTCTTTCTCCCCCTTTCAAAACTAATTGCTAAAAAGATATTTCTAATCGTAGGGATTTATTATTTAGATATAATAATAATAATAATAATAATAATAATAATAATAATAATAATAATAATAATAATAATAATAATAATAATAATAATAATAAAGCTTGTCTTCGAGTCCGAAGATTTGTGAGGAATGCAGTATTTCCCATGGCTGCGCAGCCCCATCTGTGACCTACATATTTTGCCGCACACAACATCCACAAGCATAACCATTGTCCGCATGTGGTCGATTTAGATATCTAGATATAGATTACACACACACACATGCACACACACATACACACACACACACACACACACACACACATATATATATATATATATATATATATATATATATATATATATATATATATATTACAAATTTAATAACATGACTGATCACAACTAATTGATACATAATTATATAAGCTCTGATTTTTTATGAGTATTTAAAAATACTTTTTGATATCATCAAAATGCATTTAAATAGTATTCTATTGTAAAAAATAAATATTGTTTCAGTTATAATTTTAATACATTTTTGGATTTCAATTGTAGATCCTTTGAAAACAAGATTAGACTGTTCTTGTCCTAAGGGGCCAAGCGTTGTGAACGGTTACATTGAAGCAGGAAAAGGCGCTGAATGTACATGCTCTAAATCAAGTGGATTCGGATATGTCTTTTGGACAGATGGAATTACACAACTAGACTTGGGAAACACTAATGCGACAATAATCGTTGATTATCCTAGAGGTTAGGCAGAACCTTTTGACCTAGCTAGTCAATATAAACCTACATTAACCTTTTTTTATATTACAAAGCTTTTTTATGAACTTTGTCTGTCTGGTAAAAAGGTTGCATACGTTAATATCTCCGACATTCAATCTGGGATAAAATTAAAATTTTGTACAATTATTTCCACTACCTGACAATACAAGGGCAATAAAAAAAAAGCAATTAGCTAGTTAACTATTGGTAATTAATTATTTGGTTTGGTATTGAAAAGGGAAAAAAACGTACTTGACAGATGATAAGTTAAATTAGTGCCCCTGAGAAGGCTTGAGCCTCAAAATCCAAATTCAAGTCATTTTTCTCTGCATTAAAAAATATTACGGTAAGATTCACCCAGATAACCCCTTCTTCCCACTTCCCAACTAGTCCAGAAAAGTGAAGGACCATATTTCTATTGTGAAACTAAAACTAAAAGTAAATTACAAGCATAAAATTGCGTTAAAGAAAAACAATTGGTAAAAACAAATTAGTAAAAACAAATTGGTAAAATCAAATTTAATTAGATGACTGATCTAAACTAATTGATACAGTTACAATTACTATCAGATTCATTTTTTAAGTATTTTTAGCGGCCCCTGAAAGGGGAAAAGACGCTATTAGTTTTGTGTGAATGTCTGTCCGTCTGTCCCGTTTAGATCTCGTAAACTAGAAAAGATAGCGAAAATCCGACATCACAATATTTTAAACTATTCAAAGTTTTGATGCAACGGCTACTTTTTTTTTTCTGAAAGGGAAAAATCTAATTTTTAAAATCACTTATGCAAGCAGTTTTTTAAAGAGAAAAAGCTATTTAGTATGTGTAGTGGGGAGGACCTAATATACGGGTCGCTCAACTTGACCAAGCACCGCTCAGCAAAGGATCAAGTTGACCTCTGCCCCGGTAGCGGGGATTGGAACTCCTTTTCCTGCTGGCGTCCTGCATTGAAACTCACTGGGCCGCAAAAACTTCAATACCACCTTGTTTGATACTGCTGTGCTCTTCCTAAGTTCATTGTTTTGGTCAAGGCTGCAGGTAAACACATTTTTACTGTTTCTTGTATATCATATATTCTTGTTTATTTTTTATATGCTATGCTACCCAGGTTTTGTCCTCATTGTCGGACTACCTTTGTTATGTATTCTATAATTCTTGACAACCAGTTGTAGATACTGGTTTTTAGGAAACCGTGTATAGATTTGTTCTATTTAATTGTTATAGTGTTTGTAAGAAACAGTGTCTAGATTTGTTCTTTTTAATTGTTATAGTGTTTGTAAGAAAAGGAAAGAGGGAATCTCTTCAATGTATGTTAGTTTTATATAGAACTAGTTGATTTATTTTTAGAAAATTACTTTGTTATTTATTTGTATAATGTTTGTTGGTGTTCCATATCTCTCTTGTGTTTGTCAATGAGATGATTATCTTATCTTATATAATACAGACTTTACTTCAAAAAAGAAGATGATTACGTCCTACGCGTCATGCATTTAGTCATGCATATTAACCAATGACTTAAATTCTGTCAAGTCACTGTTTTTTCTGGCTAGCTCAGGCAACCCATTCCATGCTCTAATAGCACTCGAGATGAAGGAGTATTTGTACAAATTTGTCCTAGCATATGGGACGAGGAATGTGCCTTTATTTTTTTGTCTTTCAGAGTATTTTATTAAATTTTGTTTTTGTATTTGAGGATTATGGTTCAGTGTTTTATGTATAATTGCTACTTTACTTTTGAGTCTTCTGTCCTGAAGGCTTTCTAAATTTAGTGATTTTACTAATGGTGTTATTCTAGTCAAATGTGAATATTCGTTTGTTATGAATCTCACTGCTCTATTTTGTGTTTGTTCCAGTTTCTTAATGTTTTCTTGAGTTGAGGGGTCCCACACGGTGGATGCATATTCTATTATTGGCCTAACCAAGGTTAAATAACATTTTAGTTTTATGTTATTATTTGATTTATAGAAATTTCTTTTAATAAACCCTAATGCTTTGTTGGATTTTTTTTTAAAATTTTTTTAAATATTTTTTTATATTTTAATTTTTTTTTTATATAGTTTTACACTATAAGATGTTCTTTTTGTTTTTCGTTAGGTTTAGTATTTATACCTGATGTTGTGTTTACAAATTGGTCTGTTCATTTAGGCCGTATAATTATGTTTATTTTATGTTGTATGCTTGCCTTTAGCAGGTTTTTTGTGTATATTAGACTTGAAATAAGCCTCTTAACTCGCCTCGTCATTTGGTAATTACATTCTGTGCCGAACCCACCACATATGCATTATAAATAAGACATAATTTTAAACTAATAATAATCTTATAAACAACATTTTCTTGAACATATTTCATTACAGCGGATCAGTTTATTTTTTCCTTATTTGAGGATTTGAATAAGAGAATGAGCCTTTATAAAACAACTACATTAATTATAAGACTTCAGTTAGGCCAGGGCAGGGGTCGGCAACCTGCGCCTTGCGAGCCACATGCGGCTCTTTAGTTCAATACACAAACATTAATATTTTATCGAAATACAATAATTTGAAAATCGTTCGGCTTCGATTTATACTCGTTTTTCACCCCCATACTTCCCCTTGTCTTGAAATGTAACCTACTTGCAGGTGGAAGATCTTTAACTTTCTTCTGCCTTATCTCTTTATATAGATGAGTCTTGGGACATAAAAGACACGTCACAGTTATGTTTTACCAAGATCCAAAAGAAGAAATTCTAGGATTGATACCGCTCTCGTGACAAACTGGAGGAGAGGATAGAGCTAATGCCGTGTAAAAATACCTTGAAGATAATGTAATCAATGTAAATAAAATCAATAGCAACTGATGGAGTCAGAAGTATGACAGGAAACAAATAAAGGGGCCAACTACAATTCTTTGGCGCATAATACACAAAGAAGAGCTTGTGTCCATACAGTCCCAGCCGAAATAGTTGACGTCATGAGTCGGGTAATCAAGATTTTAAAAAGCATCTTGTTAAAAGCATTCTACCGATGTCAGTTTAAAGAATTCTTAACGAAATGGAGATTCCGACCTCCTTATTTACAATAAGGTGCGATAGCTTTCCATATGTAAAGTGTTGAAAGTTTAGCTTTGTGCTTAAATGAAACAAATACATTTTTAAATGATAAAGTCATTCATCACCCTGAATTGGAGATCGACAAATGGTTTGCAAGCATGTTACTTTATGGTGGATATAACAATGAAATTAAATTAGCTAAATCTAAAACTGCAAGGAAAGTAAAACCCAGCCAATGTTTTGGTCGAAGAATTGTTTTGTTTTTGAATAAAAATTAATTCTTTTTGCAGAAGATATTCAGAGCGGCCAATAAATTTTCAATTTGTAAAGCAATATTGTCCAGTAGATCAAATGATATGTGCAAGTGAATGCAAAGTTAGATGTGAACCTGGCCTAACTAGTTTCCCTTTCAGACCTTGTGGTCTATAGGGCAGATGATGTAAAGTTAATCTGTTTTTGTGGCCTACGGTTAACGAGGATGTCATGGAGCCAGCACAACGACCAACCGCCTTTACTTTTCCCCAACTAATGTCAGGTACCCATTAGAGCTGGGTGGGTTCAGAGGCGCCCAAAGTTTCCTAAGTTGAAAATCCCAGTCTTTACCAGGATTCAAGCGATTTACCGCTCAGCTACCGCGCCTCCCCTGGCCTAACTGAAGTCTTATAATTGTTTTGAAAAGGTTTTATCTCTTATTTAGATTATGATCATTGTGATTGGTGTGTATATTTCAAGAAAATGCAGTTTAGAAGATTACTATTCGTTTTAAATTAGGTCTAACTTATAATGCATACTAAATAGCTTTTTCTCTTTAAAAAACTGCTTGCATAAGTGATTTTAAAAATTAGATTTTTCCCTTTCAGAAAAAAAAAAGTAGCTGTTTTAAATGGTTTGAAATATTGTGATGTCGGATTTTCGCTATCTTTTCTAGTTTACGAGATCTAAGCGGGACAAATGTCTGTGTCTTTCCTCTGCAGCGGATTTTGTTTTGGTCTCAAATGTGTATCCCACGGCCTTTGTAAGTGACCTCCAGTGGTCTCGTTATTAGACATGAGACATGTGCTCTCTTCTATGTCATTTAAACACGTTGGCACCTAATCTGGTCTCTAAAGCGTTTCCATGGGCACCTTGTCACAGCCTGGTTTTGTTATAGGCGTGATAACGCGAATGTCGTGTTATGTAGATCTTGCATATGATATAATAATCCTTTGTATTGTTATTTAAATACTTTCACTCGCGCACTAGATTTGCTAGTGCGTGAGAACACTAACATGCTGAACTCTTTGACCACAATATTTATAATAATTAATAGACTCACTTGTATCAGACATGGTTTTTATTACATGTAAAATAATTCACAAACGATATTGGCAACTTCAGCCATCACAAAATACATCCAAGAAAATAAGTCCTGAATACAAATCAATTCTAATAACTTCAATACTTGTACGCTACACTACTTGTCAATAATATATGTCACACTCATCTCTCTACAAGAGTCTAAAATCAACTGAGGTGTCCACCTCGTGGTCAGCTTCCGACCAAAAAAACAAAATCTCGTGCGATAGCACGGAATGGTTCAGTGATTCCTAGTCACCAATTATTACAGGGGTTCTAAAACTATGACACACGCCCCTTCTACTAGAACCGTATTTGTTTAACCTAATTCGTAATGTCATTGACTAATGCGGACTTGCAGCTACTTCTTGTATACCTGGTCAATGCTTATTTCTCCACTATTGTCGACATCTTGAGATTCAGCACGGCGTGACAGCACCATCTGCAGAAACCGAAGACAGCTGATACACTTGTGTGAGTGAAAAATTCAAGGCGTCGCTTGAAGACAGTTGATACATCGTTTCTACGTGAGCGCTCGTCACCGACTCTTGACACGCTCCTGCATTGTCGAGGTTTCACCTTACATTGCTATACAGAAGGTCCTTCATTTAGACCTCTGTTCACTTATGGTCATTCTATTTTTTTCAGCGACTTTACATATTTGGATTATCTAAGCTGAAGTCTTCTACTTAAGTACTGTTGGATTATTTGTATGAATGTGCAAGTACTTTTGGATTATTTAACTTTGACGTTGAAATTGGACTAACTTGTACCTATTGGCGCTCTCCTAGCCATTGTTGTACGCCGAAGGAATAACACGTGCCTGTATTACTACACTTACCTTTTGGATTATCTTATTGGATTATTTGGATTATACTTATTGGATAAGTCACCTATTGGATTATCTACACTACTACGCTACGTTGGAAAGAGGATTTAAGTTAACTATTTAAGATTAAAATTTTATATTGAGTATTGATATTGACATTGAATTTTCTTATTTCTATATATTTGTTACTTTCAAGGGTGGCTGGAGAGGAACTATTTCATGATCTATCATAATAATAGGATATATTAGGGAATATCCTATCTGTTCTTTTACCTTCAATAAGACCCAACGCGTTTGAGGTCATCCTTGTTGGTAGGGAGGTACTAGATCATATTGGGAATTATTTATTAGCTGTTTTAGTCTTATTTGTGTATTTCGTCAAAGTATTCAGTTTGTATTAATATTGTTGTTGGTCTTAAGTCTTGAATCTACATATCTGTAATTCTCCTGTCTCATTTCTTCTTTTTATTGATTTCTTTTTATAGCAGACTGTGTCGTCATTCATATTGTTTCTGTGTTTGTCATTTTATACATTGTACATTTATTTTTGCTTCTTTTTAATTTAATTTATTTTTCTATTATAACTGGCATAAACAATGGCCATAGATACTTAACATTGAAACATATTTGAGCTATAGCATTTGTGAATATAATTGATTTGATACATATAATTATTTGAATATATGACTATTAAGAAAGTTCATTGAACTTGGATTTATTTTGTAAAAATACACTGTAGATAATTCACACACATTCTTCCAGTGTAACATATCTGTAACATATCTCATTTTTGCAACTTTATATTTTGATTAATTTACTTCCTAAACTACTCATTTGACATAAATTGACAATAACCATGGCATCATATGAACTTGTGGAAGTGATGGAGCTAACGGGAGATAAAAAGAGAGAATTCATAGAAAGGGAATGAGCAAAGGCAGAACAGGAAAGAAAGGGAGGAAAGGGAAAAGGCAGAAAAAGATAAAGATAGGGAAGAAAGAGCTGCGGAAAGAGCTCATCAAAAAGAACTAAAAGAACTAGAGACTAAACAAAAAGAATTAGAGGCAAAACAAAAAGAAAGTCAGGACAAAGTAGAGTTAGCTAAATTAGAAGCAGCAAAAATTAACCCCAACATTATTACCCAGCAAACTAGTAGCAAACCATTTATCTCTAAATTTCATAAATTTAACATTAAGGAGGAAACATTAGAAAATTCCCTAGTTCAGTTTGAACATATTTCCTCCACTTACAACTTAAATAATGAGGATATGGCAAAACATCTTTTAGTCAATTTATCAGGAGAACCCCTAAACATAATAAGCATACTTACAACTGATCAAAAAAAAAAGACTACATAGCTGTTAAAACTAGACTTTTGGAACATTTTGGAAAAAGTGAAGACTATTACAGAAAACTCTTTAAAAAAATTAAACTAAACAAAGATGGAGACTTCAATAGAATTATCTTTGACATGAAGACAAATATGCTTAAGTGCTTAGAACTAGCTAAATGTGACATTAAAGATCCAATTCAAATTTTAGACATGATCCTAATTGACAATGTACTGTCCAATGTAACAGATTTAGTGTTCACTTTTCTTAAAGAAAAGAAAGTAAAAACAGAAACTGATCTCATTACTAATTTAAACCTGTTTAAAGATAGCCATCCTGGTCATACCATGGATAAAAGAGACCTACATCAATTAGCCGCAACAGTCAGTACATCAAACAGTAATACTAATGATAGATATGATAGATTTAAATTTTCTAACTCAAAAACTTGCTTTAATTGTGGCAAGAAAGGCCATGTTAAAAGCCAATGCAGACAAACAAATACTAGCAACTTTAGATATAGAAGTTACACTAATTACCACAACCCTAGCAACTACAATCAAAATAATTACAACAATCCTAGTAACAATAACAAGCAATATAAAAACTACAGATTAAACCAGAGTGCAAGCCTTAGAGAAAGAAGGAGCCTTCCAATACAATAACCATAATACTAATAGACAATCAAGGAGAGACACATATAACCATCAGTCTAATTACCATCACAACAGAAATAGGAATGATAGAGGGAACAACAGTCCAAATAATAACTATAGCAATAACAATAGTAATAGTCATGGCAATAGGGAAGAATTATCAGCCTACATGCAGTACAATAAGCAAAGTTAAACCTATACCCCTCATATGTAAATGGAATTAAAATAGAAGCCATCAGAGATACAGGAAGCAGTGCCATTTTAATACATTCAAAACTAGTAAAACCAAATCAAAAACTGCCAGAAAAGATCAAACTGATATATGCCAATCAAAAGAAATTTGATATTTGTGATACAGCCAGAGTACACTTAGATACCCCATGGATAACTGGAGAACTAGATGTTATTATTTAGATACACCAGCCCAAGATTTAATAATTGGTAATGTTAATGGTATAAATGATATCAGTAAAGAAGAAATTATGGAATGGGCAGCAAAGAAGGGTGAAATTTGTGAACTATCTGTCGCACAAGATACAAGTCCCACTACAAACCTCTTAACTAATGCTAACAACATAATTAGAGTAGAAAATTTATCAGGATACACTAGATGGCAAACCATCATGGGAGAATTTAGCAATGTTACACATGTTAAATGGGTAGATATAAGAACTCAGGATAGATCAAATAAAATTGCATTTGTACACTTAGACACAGTAGAAGATTGTTATAGAATTATTAGAGCATTCAATAACACGTTATTTAGAGGAAGATATATTACTGTAAAGTATGAAAATGTTTAACTTTACAATACAATTAGAAACAACTTGACATTTTTCAATCAGGTCAAGCTGACATTTTTTCTAGTTATCATGTAACTAGGTCATGACATATTTTTGTTAGACTTGTATCATTTTATTGGGTCATGATACCATTTTTTTTTCTTTCATTGATGCTATTGTACTATCATTTTTAAATTAATTGTACATTACATATTTACTTATCACAATTTGTCAATAACATAGAATATCACAATAACTAGATGTGCTAATAATTTATATAATTAGTAAACACAGTAGTGTAAACAACAGTAAACTACTTGAACTGTTGACCTGAAATCTTTTTGAAAAACAACTCACAAATGTAAATATTGTTGATTTTTTTCCAAGTGGTACACACTTGAATGTTATCATTTTTTTTATGCTATTCTACTTTAAATACCAAATGTCACGGTAACCTTGTATAATGGTAACAGAACTTAAAGTAATACTGAACACAAATATACTTGTATAGATATATGTAAATTTTGGGGAACTTCTTCAATAACTTCACTTAGTGTGTCCAATGATACACATTGGTTGTGTTATATCATAGAAATAATTTGATGTAAAATGACTTTAAATTTTTTTTTCTCTCCTCTTATTATTGAGATGTCAATGTATGTTAACAGAATGAGCACTTAGCAATTTAACATGCTCATGTAAAATATTTCACTATACTTGTAAATAGATATATTATTATTTAACTAGATTTCATGAGACTAAAGCCTCAAATTGTATTGATATTTTTTCAATAACATACTTGTACAGTAGATGTAATCATACTAATGTATATTTTTCTAAGCAAACATTTTGAAAGTTGAACAATGCATTTGTTCATTAGTATATGGAACCATTCATAGTTAAAATGAATGACATGACATTAATATTTATGTATAACTGAGCAAGCAGTATTGAAATGATTTAGTACATCAGCTTGACATGAGTGATTAAGCTACTAGATCTATATATAGAACATTACTATCATATGCACTTTTGTAAAAGATTTTCAAAAATCTTTTCCAGGGGAAGGGGCGTATGTCATAGTTTTAGAACCCCTGTAATATTTGGTGACTAGGAATCACTGAACCATTCCGTGCTATCGCACGAGATTTTGTTTTTTTGGTCGGAAATCTAGTGCGCAAGTGAAAGTATTTAAATAACAATACAAAGGGTTATTATATCATCTACAAGATCTACATAACACGACATTCGCGTCATCACGCCTATAACAAAAACCAGGCTGTGACACACCTCTGTTACGTTGACCACCTTTCAGCTCACTCAAAAAAAAAAAAGACTGCTTTTGGCATGCTTTTGTCTCCCATACGGGATACGTGCCTTGCCCAGTCAGACCATAAGAAGTCTAACTATACTGTCCATACTGGCGTTTACAAGGACATCACGGGTTGTAGTGCTGTCCTTCCACTGTCCATGATGGAGCGATAATATCTTTGCTTTAAGCGTTCAAGAAATCTCAGATCAATATAGAAAGGTTCAGATTACCACTGCTTGGTACACATCGTTTTATTCCGCCAAAGTCTCGCATGGAGGCGTCCAAAAGCACTAATGGCCATGCCATTCCGTTGAAAGCGATGCGTCATTTGATTTCTATACTTCCAAGATATGTGAAATGATCTACTACGTGAAGGGGCTGTTCATCTTCGGTAATCCTTGGGGCTTATTTGGAAACGTAAGAATTATTTAAATTGTTAGAAAAAAATATTTCCGTCTCATTTGTAAGTATTGGGATCAGAATATCATCGAGTTGAAACTATTATGATTATGTTAGGAAAGAACGAGTATTCATTCTCCTGCGCTGCCAGGGTCAAGTTTCGTTAAAGGGAAACAAAATTTATCGTAGTCCCTTTCCTGGCATTCTGGTTTATTCCAAGATATTTATAAAGGGAGGCAGAGTTCAGTTCTTCGATGCCCTCAAATGCAATGTTGTTGTTGGCTGTCTTGCCGTTTTTAATGCGTATGATACCACACTTATCCAAGCCAAAATACATTATTATTATATAGTACGGTGTGAATGAAAGTATCTTTAGTTCAATGCTTTTTTTAATGCCTAAAAATGTTTATGTTCTTTTTTTTTTCAGACTACAACAAGACATTTTATTGTAGAACAAAGCCAAACACAACTGATTCCATTGCAACTCGTTTCACACCAAAATTTGCCTGTAAAAACAAATCTTAATTTTGTTCTATATAGTTTTAACGCAAATTTTCTTTAAACTTTTATAATAACTTTTTTTTTTCAATATCTATATTCAAGTCAATTCTTCGTGGACCTAGGTGGGTGGACAGGTGATCCCAAAAAACAGTTGCTATACTTTGCTTAGAAAAGAATTACTAGTTCGTTGGCCAATTTGGGAAAACTCTAGTTTGACCGTTACAAAGTAAATAAGTTTAAAACAAAAATTAATTTTGGCTGGAGACTATATCTAGGTCTTAATTAAGAAAACATGGTGTAGTCAGCCATAACTTACTAAATTGAAAGTTGCTTGTATTTAAACTTACATGTTTTGTTTATACTTTTACGTAAATCTAATATAGATAGCATCTATAGTTTAGATTCTAGATCTACAAGACTAGAGCTTAAGAGTTCTAAATCAGAGCTTTAGTTCTTGTGTTAGATCTAAATGTTCATAAAATGAAAATACCAATAAATAAGCGCAGAAACTTACCTTCCTCTTGGCTGACTCAGGAAATGCATATTTTCTAGTTGTAGATGGTGTCGTGGGTTCGATACCCAAATTGAACCACACAATTATATATTTTTTTAATAATGGGGTTATTGTCTTTTTTTTTAAAGTATATTTTTTTCTTATTCATTTTATCTAGATGGCCCAGACGAATTGTTTCTGTCCAAAACTAACATTCGAATGGATTTGTGTACAATGACTACAGTCACATGCAATGCAGCTAGCAGTTACGTCAATCCAAGTGTTAAATTTCAATGGATTGCTGATGACGCCATTTCAATTATTCCAGTGATGACAACATCCAATTTTTCCTCAACAGCTCAGCTTTCAGCGTTAAGTCCTGGGAAACATATTGTAACTTGCAAGGGATGCAATTCTATTTTCCCTAAAAAATGTTCTGAAATGGAATTAGTTGTCGTTATTAAAGGTCAATATTTTATTACTAAATATTTTTTTCTTTAATGCATAATTGTTGAAGGTTTTTTTAGGGCCACTTTCAGCAGCATCTCAATTCCATTGCTAGGATCCTCCAAATTCTGCAGTCAGAGTCCAAGACTCACAAGCATATAAAAATGTGGCCATGACCAGGGAGCGTATAAGTCTGATTTTGGTGCCTATGACTAAGCATATGTCTTTCCATATTATTTTAAGTTTTGAAAGGGGTATTGTGGACCTTTATGAATGGGTAAATGAAAACTATTGTTCAAAAGTATTATTACAACATCTTTTATTGGTTACTCATTTCACTTTGATTCATTCTTAAGTAAGAAGGTGTATCTGGAAAAAGGTGTAAGTGCTGCCTATATGTGTCCATCTAGCGCCACTCAATAGAGGTTGATTTTGTGATTCGTACTCTAGCCCCCTAAGTTTGGTATACAAGCCGTTTAAGCCTTTATTTTGATTTAGCTCATGCCCGCCTTATGCAGCAAGTATTTTTTTTTTATTTCTTTCAATTGTAGATAACAGTTCTGTACAGCCAAAGATAACAATAAACACGAAACAACGATTGAACAGTACGTCTGAATTATCGGAAATTGTGAATGTTACTTGTTCGACGGCTATAGAAAGTAATCTAACTCTCACATGCCTGAACAAAACACTCAGAAACATAACATCGGTAATAACTATGATTCACACAGTCAAGAAAAAAGACAATGGCACTATATGTAGCTGCACATCCAATTATCTCTGTTACAAGAGCCAAACAGAAAAGGCAAAAATATTTGTAGCTTGTAAGTTATAATTTTTATACACTTTAAATTACAGCTCAGCATCAGACCAATAACGGAAACAAATTCTTATCCGATATTGATCACATCACTGACCTATAGATATATATATATGTATATAACTCATTTTCACCACAAATCTTATCTCTCTTTAAAAAAATAATGATTTTTAGTTTCCAAAGTTTAGAAATAATGCAATACCACTTTGCGGTTTAATATTAATCACAGAACTACATATTTAAGCAAATCTATGGAGTAAAGCTAATTTCTATTCGTTTTTAATTTTTCGAAAAAATCCTAGATTTAAATAATTGAATTTTAGATTTGATTTTTGATTGCACATTGAAACAGACTAATTACAAGAACTTTCTAGATCAAGATCATGTATCTCAAAATTGCGAAATAATAATTATGAGACGAAAGTGCACCTATTTTCGAGGTGAAGTTACTCGGATTAATGGATCTAAATATTACATTATATGTTACATAGGTTAGGGTTGAAAAAACAACTTTACTTTTTATAACAACTTTACAAAACAACGCCTTCTTTCAATGTTTTGGATTTTTTCACGAAATTTTGTGTAGTGTTAGAGATCACTATACCCAGTCTAGTTAATTTATACATTTATAGGTTTTTGAGATCAACATATTACACTACATACTGTATCTAACACTGTTGGGGGACGAATAATGCATAAATGAACCTGTTTATCTTAAAACTTAAACTTTTTTACTGTTTATAGATATATTATATATATATAATATATACTTAGATCGTATTTATCGCTTACTATATAAATATGGATCTTTACATTAAAAGGTAATAATGTCATGCAATGAAAATTGAATATCAAGGATAATAACTAGCTAACATAATAACGTTTTTCTTATTAAAATTATTAATAGTAATTTTATTTATATAATGTTAATAATAATTAGGGTTATCTTTGAGTCGGAAGATTAATGTTATTCAGAAATGCAGTATTTTTAAGTGGAAACGCAGTCCCAGCTGCGACCTACATATTGTGTCACGTCCACGGCAGACAAAAATGTTGTCCGCCAGTTATCCATTTATGCTCTCTCTTTTAATGTCTACGTCTGTCGTTTGCAGTTGATTCTCACTTCTCGAATGTGCAAATATCCCGCGGCCTTTGTAAGAAATCTCCAGCTGTCTCGTTCGGAACCCGCCTTCTGTAAACAAATATAGTGTAGTCTCAAGGTATTTTGTAAACAAATGAGGCATTAAAAAAATTTAAATGCCAACATGATTTGACATACGCATTGAACAGGTAAATAGTGAAGCAGTTTGTCTGAGCTCAATGGGGAACAAATACTAAACCTTTGGTCCGTGCACTGCACACCTTCGGGCTGGAAGTACGTCATTACTTAAAGCGTCCATGGAGTATAGAGTGGTGAATCTAAAAGGAATGTTACCATTTTAATTTTAAAAGATGCACTGATGACAAAGTCTGGACATTTTGTATTCGATACTTGCCCTCATATGGAGCCAATGGTGTAAAGAGAAATAACAGAATTACATCATGCTTTGCGTGCAACTATCCGAAAAATAGAATATGCATCTTCTGTTTGGGATCGCTCAACTCAAGAAAACATTAAGAAACTGGAACAGACACAAAATAGAGCAGTAAGATTCATGACAAACGAATATTCACATTTGACTAGAGTAACAACTTTAGTAAAATCACTAAATTTAGAAAGCCTTCAGGACAGTGAACCATACTCTTCAAATACAAAAACAAAATTTAATAAAATACTCTGAAAGACACAAAAATAAAGGCACATTCCTCGTCCCATATGCTAGGACAAATTTGTACAAATACTCCTTCTTCCCTAGTGCTATTGGAGCATGGAATGGGTTGCCTGAGCTAGCCAGGAAACCAGAGACTTTGCAGAATTTAAGTCATTGGTTAATATGCATGACTAAATGCATGACGCGTAGGACGTAATCATCTTCTTTTTTGAAGTAACGTCTGTATTATATAAGATAAGATAATAAGAGTTGAATCTTAGCAAATTGTCATTACAACATTACAGTTACTAAGGCGAGAAAGAATGACGGGCACAGAAAGCTCCATGTGGACTCTTTTATCAAACAATGTTGAATTTGGTCTACTCTTCACTTTTACCTTCAACAGTGGATGTCTCTATCCCTTTCTCTGTTTGCCTTTTCTTCTTTTCCCTGGTACTCTTACCTGAAGAAAGGTCTTTTCGAGCCCCGAGGACCTCGTAATATGGCCATATAGTTTACGTTTTCTTTACAAGGATGTCATCGTTGAGCCTCAGCTACACTGATACAGTCGAAAATCTTTCAGAGATAGACAATGTGTGCTTCAAAATAGAACTGAATCAAAGAAAATTCTAAAATTGCAACAATTGTGGGAATATCAGAAACCTGGCTGGTTCTTATTATAGCTTAATCTGTTCTCTCCGCTTTCATAGTAATGTTGACAATTATAATGATTTCAGTTCTACTATTTACTGTCATTCAGGTGCTGACCATTGCTTGATACCACTGATTTTGGCTGCAAGACGCGATACCTCACCTAGAATTGTCGAAACAAACTGCTGTGAATTATCGTCATAGAAGATATATGAAAAGTCGGTTGGCTGAATATATTACAGTTGTGTTAATATGTTGATACATATTGAATTAAGCCTAATGAGACTCTCCCGTATTCCACGACTCTGGGTCGATTCCTGAGAAAACAATCAATTGGTGTAGAAACTGACCACAATAGCCCAAAAAACGCTGAAGGTGAAAAGAAAATTACGTTCATGCCGAATTAGAAAAAGGTTAAGTCAGCGCTACATTCGATACAAGATAGAGATTACGTTTTAAGCAAATATCATTACAAGAACAAAACAAAAAAAAACCAAAAAACAAACAAACAAACAATCAAATAAAATAATAGTTGTAACTCTTAAAAAAAAAGAGCTCATTTTGAGAATGGGGCAAATGTATCCGAGGCAGATGAAAGCAACTATATACAAATACACAGGTAATGAAAAACTATATATTTAAAAAAAACATATTGTTACGATCTCTCCTCCTAATCAGGCCTTCTGTAAACACTTCTAAACACAACACAACACATCAACACATCAAGCACTTGACAACAAGGCTCCAAACAATCTGGTACTTTAATAATGGTCAAGTAGATAACAGCCAATGCTAGACAATTGGCAACAAACACAACAACAACTAAAATGTTACATTGTACATCACCGTACAAAACTCTACTGTCTCTATCTCTTCCTGGACTCGTACGTTTCACTGGAGGACTGCACCAGGACCGACTTCATGGCTGACTAACAGTCCCGGTCTCAACGCTCTCCGGTCTTGAACTGCTGCTTTCCTACACACTGTGTCTCTGGTCTGCGCAGGCTTATGATCAGATGACCATAACACGGGCGCTATTCATGTGCAAAGGTCATGCCAGTACTGTCCCTTGCCTTTCAATATAGCACGCTAAACTGTATTACTGGCCTGTGTCACATATGTCAGCTGAACACCCACAGTTAACCCTTTTGCGTCGCGAATAGGGTTATAACAATATATAATTTCTGTACACTATTTTAGCACTAAAAATGCAGATTACTTTGAATAACCTGTTATATAAACATATCTCAAAGCGGCGGATAATAAAAAAAAATAATTTTGTTTTTCTATTTTGACTTCAGATGGACCTGCCCAGTTAATTTTATCTTCAAGAGAAATAAAGCTCTCAATGTGTGAAGACGCTAACATTTTAGCGAATGTTTCAAATGAAGACGTCTACCCGAATGTCATATTTATCATTTCGGTAGATGTTTCTGATTCTCTGAAATGGGATGTCAAATCTGGATATAATAGTGCCTCAATTAAAGTATTCGCTCTAAAGACTGGCAAATTTCAATTGACAGTCACCGCCTACAATTCCTACAATGCAAGTTTTAAAGCTATTTCTCTTGTTAACGTATTTGTTATCGGTAAGATTTTTTATTTATTTTCAAGTTTTTACTTGTCGTCACCAAATACAACTCTTCTTCTTCTTCTAGCCAGCTTTTTGCTGCTAAGCTGTCAGCTCTTTTGCAGACTGTGCAAAGGAAAAATAGTGCGCTGTTTTCTTCAGTTGCTCAGCACTGCCGTACAGGGTGTTGGTTATGTTGGGCTGTAGTGGAAGTAGGATCTGCCTAAGATGGATTAGGAAGGGGCATTCAAAGAGGATATGGTTTTCGGTTTTATAAGGGTAAGCGCAGTGTCTACAAAGGGGGAGTTTTGTCTGATTTATTTTATGGAGGTGTGTAACAGAGGTGTGTGTCCTGTCCTTAGTTCAGAAGATTGTAGATTGCTCTTTACAGGGGAGGAAGTTAATACAAAATGACAGGAAAAGGGATGAAAGGCGGAACACTGGCGCCTAAAAACCAGTTTAGCTTCGTGTTGATGGGGCACGTCAGCCTAAATAATGCAACCCATCTAGGAGAAGGAAGACTCCAAACCTCCACTCTGTGGCGATACTCCCCCGTGTGGGTATCGGGGCTTGGAAATGACCAAGAGTAATAATAACCCACTGCCTTTTCACCAAGGCGAATAAAAGTGGAGCTTCCTTTTTCTAAGTGCTTTTTCACTGAGGTCTGGATTGCACTACTCCAGACAGTGGTCTATGTCTCATTACGCTCTACTACTGGATATAAACCCATCGCGAAGTTTTTTTTCTGGAACTGGTGAATGTGATAGCGTGAAGGGGCCTGGATCGAGGATGTGACGATTCCATAGGGCATACTCAGGGCACAGTCTACCTTAAGCTATTCTATTGCAAAATAGTTTTTTTTTTTGGAGAGCTCTGTGGATTGCAGAAAATGGACCAAATTGTCCCATGGACATTCCAGTTTAAGTTTCAGACCCAGATGTTCTTTTAATTCTGCATTGGAGCAAATTGCCAAGACGGAAAATTCCTTAAAATGCGGAGATTATATATATATATATATATATATATATATATATATATTGTTGTTACGTTCTCTCCTACTCAGGCCTTCTGTAAACACTGCTCAACAACACTACACATCTAACTCAAGAACTTGACAACAAGAGCTTCAATAAACAATGGGCGGTTTATTTACATTTACATCAACAACAGCCAATAAACTAACTTCAAATGCTTTGCTACACAACAGAACTGCCTAACTAATCACTACAACTCTCTCTAGCTCGTACAGCTACTTTTCGAGGACTCACTTCGTAGCACACAGTCCTTACTGCTTGCTGTCCTGGACTCTACTGACTTCTTTCTAACACGCTCTGTCTCTGGTCCGTGAACACCCAAAATGGCCATAAGTTGAAACGGCAACAGACATGACAAAATGCTAAAAGGTAGAAGTGACATATAGAGTTACAATAAAAAGTTGTTCTATCTATTTTTCTCAGTTTACTCCATAAGAATTAGTCCTATTACTAGTTGTAATAAACTACAAACAATACATTTCTTCTATTTCTTCCCATATTTTACAGATGCTAAATTCCCCAAGCCTAGTCTGATAATAGACAATGGTCGAATCATAAAAGAAGGAGAGTCAGATAACGTAGAAATCGCTTGCCGATTTCCTTCCCTCATCGTAACTCGAGGGACACTCGTCTGTTTGGGGAAGACTGTAACATCCAATGGGACTAACATTATAGTCCACACAAATGTAACAAGGTTACAAAATGGTGCTACCTGCCATTGCTACGCTCAGTATAGCGAGGACTGTAATTTTCAGGGAACAGCTACAGCTGTATTAAATGTTACATGTAAGTATTATTTCCATTTCTTTGTCATAAGACATATACAATTGTAAACAACCAGTAAAAATGTTTTCATGTTTTTAATTGCTTTTAGGTTTTATACACTACTAAACTAAATGAGTACTGTATAGTGGGCTATTTTGTAATATTTATCATCACAAAGCTTATGTCAACCCACTCTCTCTCTGTCTAGTGTCTGGTAAAAAGTTTGTACACGCTATTTCTCCCACACTCATTCTCGGATAAATTTAAAATATAAATAATTATTCATTGTACCTAACAAAAATAACAACATAAATCAATAAAAAAATTAACCAAGTAGTCAATTATTGGTAATTAATCTTCTGATTGAAATGGTAAAAGGAAATAACTTCTACTCTACTGAAATATATAGCTGTAAGTGCGTTCTTTTTTATTAAGTATTTTTATATTTTTTCTAAGAGCTTTGCTTTTTTAAATTAGACCTATGGGTGCATCCTTTTGTAGCAGCATCTTGTGAAGAGATCCCAGTCCATGCCTCTTCGCTGGATAAAAGCATTTTAAGCAATTAATTGGGATAAAGGGACTTCGTCGCCGATTCCCTACAGTACTTTATCAAAGTTAGTCGTCTCTGAGTTTATGCAAAAAACATTAACTTTCTTTTTATCTTTTTTTTTTGGCTTCTTTAGACCAGGCTAACATTTCTACGTTCACGGTGAATGATAACAAATCAAGTCTCGAAGTTGCTGAGGGAGAAGATGTGAGATTTCAAATTATTGCAACGGGCAACCCAAAGCCAACTATGCTTATAGAAACAGAAGAGATTAAAGATTATTTCAACAAGCGTGTTTACACAAATACGATTTCAGAAATACGTCCGAATGTTTGGCAGCTCCAGTTGGAAATCAAAAATATAAGCTGTGAACAGTCTTCCAATTATACAAGTACCGTGACCAACATGCTTTTTTACAAAATTGCAAGGCGCACTGTTCCCGTTATAGTAATATGTAACTATATATTTTTAAAAATCTAAAACAAACAATATAAGATACAAGATAATATAAAAAAAAGAAATGTAATTTACATGTACATTAAAACATTTTAATGTTTTTGAATTAAAATATATATGTATATTTGTATTCATCTGTGTATATGTGTATATATATGAATCATTTATAATGTGGATATAATTATCCTTTTTTATCTCTTTTGCAGGCAATTTACAATGGAGGGACCAAAAACTCAACTTGAATAAAGTATCAGTGCCTCCAAGAAATTTAGCTGCATTCTCTTTAAACATTTTAGGTTACCCAAAGCCAAAAACATTTATGCTTCGTTATGGTGTGAATAAACAGCTAGCTGACGTTAATTCCTACACAGTTGTGCACGAAGAAATAACTCCGTTTTTCAGAAAATCGCTGCTTCTCATAGACGACGTTAAAGAAGACAACTTCACTGTGTACACTGTTAATATCAGCAACGGAATCGAGCCTGTCCTTCTAGCCGATTTCGTTTTAATGAATGGTAATGCATTGTACAAATCAAATCTGGTGTATTGAAACTGAAACAGAGATACAAATATGATATTTTGGTATTTGTGCTTCTGTTTAAATGCGCTAGTTTAATTAAAAGTATTAAGTCGTGATAAAAAAGATCGTTGCGTAGTCGTGCGGTATGTGTTGGGGTGTTTTCGATGGTTCCGAGTTCATACCCTGCCACCTGCAATCCTCCGTCGTCCTGCGGGAGGTTTGGGGCTATGATAAAATTAACTTCAAATCAAAAGAAATAAATATTTTACAAGCATATTATTAGCGTCATGAAGATTTGCTCTAAAAAATGAACTGTCAATTTTTGTGTGAAATCATTAAACTGTTTTAGAGATCCTTGTGTAGGTTCCATTTGTTTCCAGGTTCCGTTTGTTTCCCGGTTCAATTTGCTTCCATTTAATTCTATGAATGTGCAGCTGCATATAGTAAGGACGTAATTTGTTTACGTAAGACACATCGGACTGTTTCCCTTTAAAGTAATTAAAATATTCAATGTTTGACGCCTTTCTCAAGTATGTTCGTTGTTCTTGCCCTGGATGTGGCAAAATATGTCAGTCACCGCTGGGGCAGCGCTTCCACAGGAAATACTGCAGTCCACATAAATCTTCGGACTCAAAGACAAGGCTTATTATTTTTAAAGTCTACATTAAATAATTATACGAAATCCAACACGAATAAAGCTCACAGAAACCTGCAAAAAAAAACCCGCATAGAAAACATTAATCATTGTCGAATTGTCCTTATGAATAAAATGACATGTAGTAAACAAAAAAGTAGTAAATTTCCACTTTAAGACCTTCTGATCTATTGGGCAGATGATGTAAATGTCATCTGATTCTGTGGCCCACAGCTAATGAGGGTGTCATGTGGTCAGCACAACGACCAACCGCCTTTACTTTTCCTCAACTAATGTCAGGAGCTGGGTAGACAAAAAAGCGCTTAAAGATCGCGAGATTAAAAATCCAAGTCTTCACCAGGATTCGAACCCAATTATATGTAGTACAGAATAAAAATATACTTAGTAATGCAAGTAATTCATCAAAAATCGTGAAAATTTAGAAACATAAAAAAAAGGAAAAGATAAAAGATCACATAAGGCGTATTGAGACCATCAATAGTTTGTAGACGACGTTATTAAACTTGGAATAAAATAATTTGACCAATAAGAAGATTCATACCAAAGATCGTCTTCTTTTTCTCCAACTTTATTTTTTTTCATTTGATAAACTTAAGTTCTAGATCTAGGCTTAGTCAATGTAGTTTACTCTATTTCATAGTTCACATATTAAAAACTCAAATTCCATGGTAGGTGTACAATCATGTGCACAAAATGTTACTTCCAGGAAAGAGTGGACAGGGCCGTTATCATAAAATGTACGGTCTTGATCAGTCGACTTGCTTTTTTTTATAATTCTTGTTCCAATAATTGACCACATGTGTATACCAGCTAATCGAATGACACTTTATCAGTCACATCCTGCTCTTAACCCAACAATGCCGCATCCATTATTTCAATCTTGTCAATTATTGGACGGACACATTTTCCGACTTACTTGTCATATATTTATTTTATGAAAGTCTAATGCTTCCTTCATTTTTCTTTCTTTTTTTTGTCCTCAAGTTAGAAAAATTTAATATAAAAGTGTTCAAAAATTATTGTATAGCTTAAAAAAACAACAACTTAGCCTATAAACACGTTCTTTATTTTGTACACCAGATACACCTAAAAGGCTGCTCTACACTGCACGCATGAAAATCTCTAATAGAGCTCCTTCATACAGGGTTGGAGCGATCGGCTGGTTTTGATATACATGTAGTTGTTATATTAATTATTACATTTCTCATTACTTTAATCTTAGAACATGAAATATAATTCGTGTTCATTTTTTTTAATGCATCGTTTTTTTTTTCTTTGTTTAAAACAGCTGATGAAGATGACACCCCAATTATGGACATTATTTACCCGATTATTGTTAGTGTACTAGCCTTTGGAGTACTTGTTATATTTATAATCTTTTTATGCTGCGGCAAAAGCAGACGAGGTAATTAGCACTTTAAAAAAACTGTTAGTTGATGAAATGTATACAAATGTTTGTTTAAAAAGCTTTGCTAGAAAAACACAATTAAGATTTTTTTCCAAAATATTATTAATATATATATTTATATATTTTTATATTATATATATATATATATATATATATATATATATTTATATATATACTATAAAGTAGAATGTAAGGCGTATGTATTTATGTATGTATGTATGTATGTAAGTATGTATGTATGTACGTATGTATGTCTGAATGTATGTATGTGACGAAAAAAAATCAAAACCGTTTGACCAATCTTGATAAATCTTGGCATAAATGTTCCATGGGTACTAACTGGGACCGTAGTGTATGTATTGAAGCCCTAAAACAAACTTAAGACCCTCAAAAAAAGTTCACCGACTCTATGAATGTATAGTATCTTATAAATCTTGGCCATGTTTACCATGTTTACATAAGAATGTAAAAAGATCGAAAGGATTTAGATTTTAAGAACTACACTTTGAGCAGATAGTTTTTTACTTTGACATATATATATATATATATATATATATATATATACATATATATATATATATATATATATATATCATAGGCGTAGCTAGGATTTTTTCGGAGCCCGCCCCCCCCCCCCCCGCGAAAATTTTTTTTTTATGTATGTATGTGTGTATGTGTATATAATCTTATTTACATTCTGACCCATCATTCTTTTGGAAGACGCTTATTGAATAGGTTCATCCTGGAGTTAGTGGAAAAATTGTAGACCTCCGCCATTGCTAGCAAGGGGGTCTGGGGGAGCGCTAGGAGCTCCCCCAGCGCGGGGCGGAGCCCCGCCTCCAAGCACTATTTCTAATATTGAAATCCAACAAAATGCATATTCTGAGGAATCTACAGTGCATTTTCCTGCTATTAAAAAGGGCTATTCTTACTGATTTACACCCTCCCGCACCTTTCGGCGCATTTGCCGTCAAGCTGTTTCCACAAAAATCTGTCACTGGTATGGTCTGAGGCCCTCCATGAATGTGTGGCAACTAATTGTACTAGGATGTTATTGCAACTCTTCTTATGCCTTATTCATTTTGACGGAGAACATGTCCCGCAAACCTCATGCGACGCTCTGTCACAATCTTACTAAAGGGTCGACTCCCAGTTTGGCATAGGATTTCATTGATTTAAACCCGATCTCCATAACTGACTCCTAAAATCTGTCTTAGCCATCTTTGTTGAGTCTCATTTAGTGTTTTTCAATTTCGGCAGATGACTATTCACTGCACATTTATTAATTGAGCCCCGCCACTGGTAGAAATGCGTAACCTCTCTTGAATACGCTCTTGGAATTAATTGACTGTAGTTTGTTTTAGATTTTATATTGAAAAAGGAAGTTTTATCGTCAAAATCATCTGTTGGGGGTTTTAAACTAAAAAATCTCTGGAGTTATGTTTGTTTTAAAATTCAAAACCTCATTTAGCTACGGTCATAGAGTTTAGTAAGTGTAGTTTGCTTTAGAATAATATTGAAGATAGAGGTTTTCCACCTCAAAACGCTCTGTAGAGGGATTTTTAACTCAAAACCATCTGGAGGGGTTTTAAACTTAATTTAAACTTAAAAAATAAGCCATCTGTTGGAAAGGGATTTAAACTCAAAACCCCCAATTGGCTTGGCTCCGCTCAAATAATTTTAGTGTGTTATTTTTCTATTTTTTCTTTATATTGAAGAAGTATTATTTAGCATCAAACCACTCTAAAGGGGGGTTTAAACTCAAAATCCCTTTTGCTACGCTCATAGATTTCTGAGTGTGTTATTTCCTTTTTTTTATATTGAAGAAGAATTTTTTAGCTTCAAACTCCTCTGGAGGGGAATTTAAACTCAAAACCCTTTTGAATACACTAATAACATGTTAAGTGTATAATTTGCTTTGTTTTTAATATTAAAGAGGTATTTTTAGCTTCAAACGCCGCTGAACGGGGGTTTAAATTCAAAATTGAGTCAAAACCCATTTAGCCATGCTCGTAACATTTTGAGTGCGTAATTTGCGTTTTGAAGAGGTATTTTTTACCTTCAAACCCTACTGAAGAGGGAGTGGGGGTTAACTCAAAGCCCCTCTCATCGCCTCTCTCCAACTAGTGCAGAGTCTATAAGGGCTCTCTACTGATGTCACAAAAAATAGTAATACTTAAGTTGTATTTAACTAAAGAAAGTCACTTCGTAACTCCCTAACTTTGTGGCAAAATATTTAAGGCACTTTAAGACTAACGATTGCAGTGAAAAAAAAGTTTATTTGTTTTGTTTTAGTAATATTAAGTGTAATTTTTTTTGTAGTGATAAGTGTATTAAAATTGTTATACATGCAAACATTTTTTTCCAGATATAAAAAGACTGATAAATATCAAGACCATAGAAGAGACATCAGATAATAAAGCAGAAAGTTACGAACTTACGGAACAAGGTACTGTTAACGTTTTAAATAAGTACATAGTCATAACAATAAAATAATTATAACAACCAAAATGTATAATAATTTTTTTATTTATAGTATAAACAAATCAATATGGACTAAATAATTAAATATCCCTTCTAAAAATATGACACATATACATTAAAGTTATTTACTATAAATATCAAAGATAAAATGTTCTCTGCATATAACATACATTTTTTAAAATAACATGTAACAATTCAAATTGAAAATAACTCTTTTGTCATTATAACATTTTTTTTTTAAATTTTTGCGACCAATGAAGGACAGTACCTAAACAATGAAATCACTCTTAGCGGTAAGTTTAATATAAACTCAAAACATATCATTTAAGCTTACAATAGTATCCTGGATGAGCATTTTGTGCACTCGGTACTGAAACAGTTTAAAAAAATTATGAATGCAATGAAAAAAAAATCTTGTGCTTTAAAAACCAACGCCAGTATGTGTTCAAATTGGCGATGAGAAAGCCTTCTGAACAACTGTACTGACTTGTGACAGTAGACTAACTCTTTGTAGTTTAGTACTATATAGCTAAATTATATTATTTAAATAAAAAAAAGTGAAGTGAAGCTTACAATTAAAAATAATTGAAGAAAAAAACTTCTCTTCAGTATATTATACGATTACCGTAGAAGCGGGTTGCTATGTAGACCATCATTTATATAAAATAATAGATACGCATAGTTGATTACGTTTTGTTTGTTTGTTTATTTATTGATTTTATGCAATTTTGCAAAAGAAATTTTATCAAGAATTTTGAACAAAGTTTACAAAGTATTAGACGTGTGGGCTAAACAGTGCCCGTAGATTAGAAGCTGCTTAGATGAAGAAAAAACGTGTATGTCAAGTAGATTTTAAAATGTTTTCTTTATGTGATTGACATTCATAAAAACACATCTGCAATCATGGATGGAATGTTTCTTATATATATATATATGCTTGCTTTTGTCTTCAGATCGGGGCCCTGGTAATGAATCTAGAGAATATAATTCACATGAATTAGACCCATTATTAGAAGGTAAAATAATCAATTTCATTTTTAAAAAACTTTAATACTTTTTTTTTTTAAGGAGGGGGGCGGGGAGGCTAAAAAGCATTTGTTACGGAACGGTAAGGTTAATTCAAATTGAAATAAACTCTTTTGTCATTATAACATTATTTTTTTTAATTGTTGCGACCAAAGAAGGGCAGTACCTTAACAATGAAATCAATCTTAGCGGTAAGTTTAATATAAACTCAAAACATATCATTTAAGCTTACAATAGTATCCTGGATGAGCATTTTGTGCACTCGGAACTGAAACAGTTTAAAAAAATTATGAATGCAATGAAAACAAAATCTTGTACTTTAAAAACCAACGCCAGTATTTGTTCAAATTATCGATGACAAAGCCTTCTGAACAACTGTACTCACTTGTGACAGTAGACTAACTCTTTGTAGTTTAGTACTATATGGCTAAATAATATTATTTAAATAAAAAAAAGTGAAGTGAAGCTAACAATTAAAAATAATTGAAAAAAAATCACTTCTCTTCAGTATATTGTACGATTACCGTAGAAGCGGGTTGCTATGTAGACCATCATTTATATAAAATAATAGATACGCATAGTTGATTACGTTTTGTTTGTTTGTTTATTTATTGATTTTATGCAATTTTGCAAAAGAAATTTTATCAAGAATTTTGAACAAAGTTTACAAAGTATTAGACGTGTGGGCTAAACAGTGCCCGTAGATTAGAAGCTGCTTAGATGAAGAAAAAACGTGTATGTCAATTAGATTTGAAAATGTTTTCTTTATGTGATTGACATTCATAAAAACACATCTGCAATCATGGATGGAATGTTTCTTATATATATATATATGCTTGCTTTTGTCTTCAGATCGGGGCCCTGGTAATGAATCTAGAGAATATAATTCACATGAATTAGACCCATTATTAGAAGGTAAAATAATCAATTTCATTTTTAAAAAACTTTAATACTTTTTTTTTTTTAAAGGAGGGGGGCGGGGAGGCTAAAAAGCATTTGTTACGGAACGGTAAGGTTAATTCAAATTGAAATAAACTCTTTTGTCATTATAACATTATTTTTTTTAATTGTTGCGACCAAAGAAGGGCAGTACCTTAACAATGAAATCAATCTTAGCGGTAAGTTTAATATAAACTCAAAACATATCATTTAAGCTTACAATAGTATCCTGGATGAGCATTTTGTGCACTCAGAACTGAAACAGTTTAAAAAAATTATGAATGCAATGAAAACAAAATCTTGTACTTTAAAAACCAACGCCAGTATTTGTTCAAATTATCGATGACAAAGCCTTCTGAACAACTGTACTGACTTGTGACAGTAGACTAACTCTTTGTAGTTTAGTACTATATGGCTAAATAATATTATTTAAATAAAAAAAAGTGAAGTGAAGCTAACAATTAAAAATAATTGAAAAAAAATCACTTCTCTTCAGTATATTGTACGATTACCGCAGAAGCGGGTTGCTATGTAGACCATCATTTATATAAAATAATAGATACGCATAGTTGATTAAGTTTTGTTTGTTTGTTTATTTATTGATTTTATGCAATTTTGCAAAAGAAATTTTATCAAGAATTTTGAACAAAGTTTACAAAGTATTACAAGTGTGGGCTAAACAGTGCCGGTAGATTAGAAGCTGCTTAGATAAAGAAAAAAAAGTGTATGTCAATTAGATTTTAAAATGTTTTCTTTATGTGATTGACATTCATAAAAACACATCTGCAATCATGGATGGAATGTTTCTTATATATATATACGCTTGCTTTTGTCTTCAGATCGGGGCCCTGGTAATGAATCTAGAGAATATAATTCATATGAATTAAACCCATCATTAGAAGGTAAAATAATCAATTTCATTTTTAAATAATTTTAATACTTTTTTTTAAGAAAGGGGTGGGGAGGCTAAAAAGCATTTGTTACGGAACGGTAATGTTTTTACAAATTAAAAATAACTCTTTTGTCATTATAACATTATTTTTTTAATTGTTGCAACCAAAGACGGACAGTACCTAAACAATGAAATCAATCTTAGCGGTAAGTTTAATATAAACTCAAAACATATCATTTAAGCTTACAATAGTATCGTGGATGAGCATTTTGTGCATTCGGTATTGAAACAGTTTTAAAAAATTATGAATGCAATGAAAAAAAAATCTTCTACTTTAAAAACCAACGCTAGTATTTGTTCAAATTGGCGATGACAAAGCCTTCTAAAACAACTGTACTGACTTGTGACAGTAGACTAACTCTTTGTAGTTTAGTACTATATAGCTAAATTATATTATTTAAATAAAAAAAAAGTGAAGTGAAGCTTACAATTAAAAATAATTGAAAAAAAAATTACTTCTCTTCAGTATATTGTACGATTACCGTAGAAGCGGGTTGCTATGTCGACCATCATTTATATAAAATAATAGATACGCTTAGTTGATTAAGTTTTGTTTGTTTGTTTATTTATTGATTTTATGCAATTTTGCAAAAGAAATTTTATCAAGAATTTTGAACAAAGTTTACAAAGTATTAGACGTGTGGGCTAAACAGTGCCGGTAGAATAGAAGCTGCTTAGATAAAGAAAAAAAAAGTGTATGTCAATTAGATTTTAAAATGTTTTCTTTATGTGATTGACATTCATAAAAACACATCTGCAATCATGGATGGAATGTTTCTTATATATATATATACGCTTGCTTTTGTCTTCAGATCGGGACCCTGGTAATGAAGCTAGAGAATATAATTCACATGAATTATACCCATTATTAGAAGGTAAAATAATCAATTTCATTTTTAAAAAACTTTAATACTTTTTTTTTTTAAGGAGGGGGGCGGGGAGGCTAAAAAGCATTTGTTACGGAACGGTAAGGTTATTACAAATTAAAAATAACTCTTTTGTCATTATAACATTATTTTTTTAAATTGTTGCAACCAAAGACGGACAGTACCTAAACAATGAAATCAATCTTAGCGGTAAGTTTAATATAAACTCAAAACATATCATTTAAGCTTACAATAGTATCGTGGATGAGCATTTTGTGCACTCGGTACTGAAACAGTTTTAAAAAAATTATGAATGCAATGAAAACAAAATCTTGTACTTTAAAAACCAACGCCAGTATTTGTTCAAATTGGCGATGACAAAGCCTTCTGAACAACTGTACTGACTTGTGACAGTAGACTAACTCTTTGTAGTTTAGTACTATATAGCTAAATTATATTATTTAAATAAAAAAAAAGTGAAGTGAAGCTTACAATTAAAAATAATTGAAGAAAAAAACTTCTCTTCAGTATATTATACGATTACCGTAGAAGCGGGTTGCTATGTAGACCATCATTTATATAAAATAATAGATACGCATAGTTGATTAAGTTTTGTTTGTTTGTTTATTTATTGATTTTATGCAATTTTGCAAAAGAAATTTTATCAAGAATTTTGAACAAAGTTTACAAAGTATTACAAGTGTGGGCTAAACAGTGCCGGTAGATTAGAAGCTGCTTAGATAAAGAAAAAAAAGTGTATGTCAATTAGATTTGAAAATGTTTTCTTTATGTGATTGACATTCATAAAAACACATCTGCAATCATGGATGGAATTTTTCTTATATATATATATGCTTGCTTTTGTCTTCAGATCGGGACCCTGGTAATGAATCTAGAGAATATAATTCATATGAATTAAACCCATCATTAGAAGGTAAAATAATCAATTTCATTTTTAAATAATTTTAATACTTTTTTTTTAAGAAAGGGGTGGGGAGGCTAAAAAGCATTTGTTACGGAACGGTAATGTTTTTACAAATTAAAAATAACTCTTTTGTCATTATAACATTATTTTTTTAATTGTTGCAACCAAGACGGACAGTACCTAAACAATGAAATCAATCTTAGCGGTAAGTTTAATATAAACTCAAAACATATCATTTAAGCTTACAATAGTATCGTGGATGAGCATTTTGTGCATTCGGTATTGAAACAGTTTTAAAAAATTATGAATGCAATGAAAAAAAAATCTTCTACTTTAAAACCAACGCCAGTATTTGTTCAAATTGGCGATGACAAAGCCTTCTAAAACAACTGTACTGACTTGTGACAGTAGACTAACTCTTTGTAGTTTAGTACTATATAGCTAAATTATATTATTTAAATAAAAAAAAAGTGAAGTGAAGCTTACAATTAAAAATAATTGAAAAAAAAATTACTTCTCTTCAGTATATTGTACGATTACCGTAGAAGCGGGTTGCTATGTCGACCATCATTTATATAAAATAATAGATACGCTTAGTTGATTAAGTTTTGTTTGTTTGTTTATTTATTGATTTTATGCAATTTTGCAAAAGAAATTTTATCAAGAATTTTGAACAAAGTTTACAAAGTATTAGACGTGTGGGCTAAACAGTGCCGGTAGAATAGAAGCTGCTTAGATAAAGAAAAAAAAAGTGTATGTCAATTAGATTTTAAAATGTTTTCTTTATGTGATTGACATTCATAAAAACACATCTGCAATCATGGATGGAATGTTTCTTATATATATATATACGCTTGCTTTTGTCTTCAGATCGGGGCCCTGGTAATGAAGCTAGAGAATATAATTCACATGAATTATACCCATTATTAGAAGGTAAAATAATCAATTTCATTTTTAAAAAACTTTAATACTTTTTTTTTTTAAGGAGGGGGGCGGGGAGGCTAAAAAGCATTTGTTACGGAACGGTAAGGTTATTACAAATTAAAAATAACTCTTTTGTCATTATTACATTATTTTTTTTAATTGTTGCAACCAAAGACGGACAGTACCTAAACAATGAAATCAATCTTAGCGGTAAGTTTAATATAAACTCAAAACATATCATTTAAGCATACAATAGTATCGTGGATGAGCATTTTGTGCACTCGGTACTGAAACAGTTTTAAAAAAATTATGAATGCAATGAAAACAAAATCTTGTACTTTAAAAACCAACGCCAGTATTTGTTCAAATTGGCGATGACAAAGCCTTCTGAACAACTGTACTGACTTGTGACAGTAGACTAACTCTTTGTAGTTTAGTACTATATAGCTAAATTATATTATTTAAATAAAAAAAAGTGAAGTGAAGCTTACAATTAAAAATAATTTAAGAAAAAAACTTCTCTTCAGTATATTATACGATTACCGTAGAAGCGGGTTGCTATGTAGACCATCATTTATATAAAATAATAGATACGCATAGTTGATTAAGTTTTGTTTGTTTGTTTATTTATTGATTTTATGCAATTTTGCAAAAGAAATTTTATCAAGAATTTTGAACAAAGTTTACAAAGTATTAGACGTGTGGGCTAAACAGTGCCGTAGATTAGAAGCTGCTTAGATGAAGAAAAAACGTGTATGTCAAGTAGATTTTAAAATGTTTTCTTTATGTGATTGACATTCATAAAAACACATCTGCAATCATGGATGGAATGTTTCTTATATATATATATATGCTTGCTTTTGTCTTCAGATCGGGCCCTGGTAATGAATCTAGAGAATATAATTCACATGAATTAGACCCATTATTAGAAGGTAAAATAATCAATTTCATTTTTAAAAAACTTTAATACTTTTTTTTTTTAAGGAGGGGGGCGGGGAGGCTAAAAACCATTTGTTACGGAACGGTAAGGTTAATTCAAATTGAAATAAACTCTTTTGTCATTATAACATTATTTTTTTTAATTGTTGCGACCAAAGAAGGGCAGTACCTTAACAATGAAATCAATCTTAGCGGTAAGTTTAATATAAACTCAAAACATATCATTTAAGCTTACAATAGTATCGTGGATGAGCATTTTGTGCACTCGGAACTGAAACAGTTAAAAAAAATTATGAATGCAATGAAAACAAAATCTTGTACTTTAAAAACCAACGCCAGTATTTGTTCAAATTATCGATGACAAAGCCTTCTGAACAACTGTACTGACTTGTGACAGTAGACTAACTCTTTGTAGTTTAGTACTATATAGCTAAATTATATTATTTAAATAAAAAAAGTGAAGTGAAGCTAACAATTAAAAATAATTGAAAAAAAATCACTTCTCTTCAGTATATTGTACGATTACCGTAGAAGCGGGTTGCTATGTAGACCATCATTTATATAAAATAATAGATACGCATAGTTGATTAAGTTTTGTTTGTTTGTTTATTTATTGATTTTATGCAATTTTGCAAAAGAAATTTTATCAAGAATTTTGAACAAAGTTTACAAAGTATTACAAGTGTGGGCTAAACAGTGCCGGTAGATTAGAAGCTGCTTAGATAAAGAAAAAAAAGTGTATGTCAATTAGATTTTAAATGTTTTCTTTATGTGATTGACATTCATAAAAACACATCTGCAATCATGGATGGAATGTTTCTTATATATATATATGCTTGCTTTTGTCTTCAGATCGGGGCCCTGGTAATGAATCTAGAGAATATAATTCATATGAATTAAACCCATCATTAGAAGGTAAAATAATCAATTTCATTTTTAAATAATTTTAATACTTTTTTTTAAGAAAGGGGTGGGGAGGCTAAAAAGCATTTGTTACGGAACGGTAATGTTTTTACAAATTAAAAATAACTCTTTTGTCATTATAACATTATTTTTTTAATTGTTGCAACCAAAGACGGACAGTACCTAAACAATGAAATCAATCTTAGCGGTAAGTTTAATATAAACTTAAAACATATCATTTAAGCTTACAATAGTATCGTGGATGAGCATTTTGTGCACTCGGTATTGAAACAGTTTTAAAAAATTATGAATGCAATGAAAAAAAAATCTTCTACTTTAAAAACCAACGCTAGTATTTGTTCAAATTGGCGATGACAAAGCCTTCTAAAACAACTGTACTGACTTGTGACAGTAGACTAACTCTTTGTAGTTTAGTACTATATAGCTAAATTATATTATTTAAATAAAAAAAAAGTGAAGTGAAGCTTACAATTAAAAATAATTGAAAAAAAAAATACTTCTCTTCAGTATATTGTACGATTACCGTAGAAGCGGGTTGCTATGTCGACCATCATTTTTATAAAATAATAGATACGCTTAGTTGATTAAGTTTTGTTTGTTTGTTTATTTATTGATTTTATGCAATTTTGCAAAAGAAATTTTATCAAGAATTTTGAACAAAGTTTACAAAGTATTAGACGTGTGGGCTAAACAGTGCCGGTAGAATAGAAGCTGCTTAGATAAACAAAAAAAAAGTGTATGTCAATTAGATTTTAAAATGTTTTCTTTATGTGATTGACATTCATAAAAACACATCTGCAATCATGGATGGAATGTTTCTTATATATATATATACGCTTGCTTTTGTCTTCAGATCGGGGCCCTGGTAATGAAGCTAGAGAATATAATTCACATGAATTATACCCATTATTAGAAGGTAAAATAATCAATTTCATTTTTAAAAAACTTTAATACTTTTTTTTTTTAAGGAGGGGGCGGGGAGGCTAAAAAGCATTTGTTACGGAACGGTAAGGTTATTACAAATTAAAAATAACTCTTTTGTCATTATTACATTATTTTTTTTAATTGTTGCAACCAAAGACGGACAGTACCTAAACAATGAAATCAATCTTAGCGGTAAGTTTAATATAAACTCAAAACATATCATTTAAGCATACAATAGTATCGTGGATGAGCATTTTGTGCACTCGGTACTGAAACAGTTTTAAAAAAATTATGAATGCAATGAAAACAAAATCTTGTACTTTAAAAACCAACGCCAGTATTTGTTCAAATTGGCGATGACAAAGCCTTCTGAACAACTGTACTGACTTGTGACAGTAGACTAACTCTTTGTAGTTTAGTACTATATAGCTAAATTATATTATTTAAATAAAAAAAAGTGAAGTGAAGCTTACAATTAAAAATAATTTAAGAAAAAAACTTCTCTTCAGTATATTATACGATTACCGTAGAAGCGGGTTGCTATGTAGACCATCATTTATATAAAATAATAGATACGCATAGTTGATTAAGTTTTGTTTGTTTGTTTATTTATTGATTTTATGCAATTTTGCAAAAGAAATTTTATCAAGAATTTTGAACAAAGTTTACAAAGTATTAGACGTGTGGGCTAAACAGTGCCCGTAGATTAGAAGCTGCTTAGATGAAGAAAAAACGTGTATGTCAAGTAGATTTTAAAATGTTTTCTTTATGTGATTGACATTCATAAAAACACATCTGCAATCATGGATGGAATGTTTCTTATATATATATATATGCTTGCTTTTGTCTTCAGATCGGGGCCCTGGTAATGAATCTAGAGAATATAATTCACATGAATTAGACCCATTATTAGAAGGTAAAATAATCAATTTCATTTTTAAAAAACTTTAATACTTTTTTTTTTTAAGGAGGGGGGCGGGGAGGCTAAAAACCATTTGTTACGGAACGGTAAGGTTAATTCAAATTGAAATAAACTCTTTTGTCATTATAACATTATTTTTTTTAATTGTTGCGACCAAAGAAGGGCAGTACCTTAACAATGAAATCAATCTTAGCGGTAAGTTTAATATAAACTCAAAACATATCATTTAAGCTTACAATAGTATCGTGGATGAGCATTTTGTGCACTCGGAACTGAAACAGTTAAAAAAAATTATGAATGCAATGAAAACAAAATCTTGTACTTTAAAAACCAACGCCAGTATTTGTTCAAATTATCGATGACAAAGCCTTCTGAACAACTGTACTGACTTGTGACAGTAGACTAACTCTTTGTAGTTTAGTACTATATAGCTAAATTATATTATTTAAATAAAAAAAAGTGAAGTGAAGCTAACAATTAAAAATAATTGAAAAAAAATCACTTCTCTTCAGTATATTGTACGATTACCGTAGAAGCGGGTTGCTATGTAGACCATCATTTATATAAAATAATAGATACGCATAGTTGATTAAGTTTTGTTTGTTTGTTTATTTATTGATTTTATGCAATTTTGCAAAAGAAATTTTATCAAGAATTTTGAACAAAGTTTACAAAGTATTACAAGTGTGGGCTAAACAGTGCCGGTAGATTAGAAGCTGCTTAGATAAAGAAAAAAAAGTGTATGTCAATTAGATTTTAAAATGTTTTCTTTATGTGATTGACATTCATAAAAACACATCTGCAATCATGGATGGAATGTTTCTTATATATATATATGCTTGCTTTTGTCTTCAGATCGGGGCCCTGGTAATGAATCTAGAGAATATAATTCATATGAATTAAACCCATCATTAGAAGGTAAAATAATCAATTTCATTTTTAAATAATTTTAATACTTTTTTTTAAGAAAGGGGTGGGGAGGCTAAAAAGCATTTGTTACGGAACGGTAATGTTTTTACAAATTAAAAATAACTCTTTTGTCATTATAACATTATTTTTTTAATTGTTGCAACCAAAGACGGACAGTACCTAAACAATGAAATCAATCTTAGCGGTAAGTTTAATATAAACTCAAAACATATCATTTAAGCTTACAATAGTATCGTGGATGAGCATTTTGTGCACTCGGTATTGAAACAGTTTTAAAAAATTATGAATGCAATGAAAAAAAAATCTTCTACTTTAAAAACCAACGCTAGTATTTGTTCAAATTGGCGATGACAAAGCCTTCTAAAACAACTGTACTGACTTGTGACAGTAGACTAACTCTTTGTAGTTTAGTACTATATAGCTAAATTATATTATTTAAATAAAAAAAAAGTGAAGTGAAGCTTACAATTAAAAATAATTGAAAAAAAAAATACTTCTCTTCAGTATATTGTACGATTACCGTAGAAGCGGGTTGCTATGTCGACCATCATTTTTATAAAATAATAGATACGCTTAGTTGATTAAGTTTTGTTTGTTTGTTTATTTATTGATTTTATGCAATTTTGCAAAAGAAATTTTATCAAGAATTTTGAACAAAGTTTACAAAGTATTAGACGTGTGGGCTAAACAGTGCCGGTAGAATAGAAGCTGCTTAGATAAACAAAAAAAAAGTGTATGTCAATTAGATTTTAAAATGTTTTCTTTATGTGATTGACATTCATAAAAACACATCTGCAATCATGGATGGAATGTTTCTTATATATATATATACGCTTGCTTTTGTCTTCAGATCGGGGCCCTGGTAATGAAGCTAGAGAATATAATTCACATGAATTATACCCATTATTAGAAGGTAAAATAATCAATTTCATTTTTAAAAAACTTTAATACTTTTTTTTTTTTAAGGAGGGGGGCGGGGAGGCTAAAAAGCATTTGTTACGGAACGGTAAGGTTATTACAAATTAAAAATAACTCTTTTGTCATTATAACATTATTTTTTTTAATTGTTGCAACCAAAGACGGACAGTACCTAAACAATGAAATCAATCTTAGCGGTAAGTTTAATATAAACTCAAAACATATCATTTAAGCTTACAATAGTATCGTGGATGAGCATTTTGTGCACTCGGTACTGAAACAGTTTTAAAAAATTATGAATGCAATGAAAACAAAATCTTGTACTTTAAAAACCAACGCCAGTATTTGTTCAAATTGGCGATGACAAAGCCTTCTGAACAACTGTACTGACTTGTGACAGTAGACTAACTCTTTGTAGTTTAGTACTATATAGCTAAATTATATTATTTAAATAAAAAAAAGTGAAGTGAAGCTTACAATTAAAAATAATTGAAGAAAAAAACTTCTCATCAGTATATTATACGATTACCGTAGAAGCGGGTTGCTATGTAGACCATCATTTATATAAAATAATAGATACGCATAGTTGATTAAGTTTTGTTTGTTTGTTTATTTATTTATTTTATGCAATTTTGCAAAAGCAATTTTATCAAGAATTTTGAACAAAGTTTACAAAGTATTAGACGTGTGGGCTAAACAGTGCCAGTAGATTAGAAGCTGCTTAGATGAAGAAAAAAAGTGTATGTCAATTAGATTTTAAAATGTTTTCTTTATGTGATTGACATTCATAAAAACACATCTGCAATCATGGATGGAATGTTTCTTGTATATATATGCTTGCTTTTGTCTTCAGATCGGGGCCCTGGTAATGAAGCTAGAGAATATAATTCACATGAATTAGACCCATTATTAGAAGGTAAAATAATCAATTTCATTTTTAAATAATTTTAATACTTTTTTAAGGAGGGGGGGGAGGCTAAAAAGTATTTGTTACGGAACGATAAGTTAAAACTATTTGACATTGAACATTTTGTGAAAGAAATATGAAGGATACTTTTATGTAAGACACTGGCGTATCCTTGGGACAGGTTTTTGAGGAGCGCATTTCCACTCAACCACCCCATTTACCATCTCAACCGTAAAAAAAGGAGTATCGGACCCACATTATTAAAAAAAAAATGCACAAAGTGTGTGTCATTGATTATTCACTAAAATCAAAATTATGTTTTTCATTCTATTTTTTAGACTTCTTTTCTGTTTGCCACTGCCTATTTTTTTTAAGTGCATGGTTAGACTTACAATATCAATCATAAAAGAAGGAGCTTAAATTGTTCCTAAGATCTCAACTTCTTAAAAGGGCACCCTTTTTACAAAGCTTTTATCAAGTCGCTCTTTCTGTCTGTTCGTCTTGAAACAAAAACGTTTAAAAACGTCCCAAATCCTTTCTCGGATGAAGTTGAAACTTAGCATACTTATTCATTGGCGAAGAAACTTCATGAAACAATAATAAAATTTATGAATTAGTCAAATAAGTATTGGTAAGTAATTAATTTGTTTGATATTAACTAAATTAATTCTTCAGCTTTCACATATATGGCTAATTATGTTTTTTTTTCACCTTAGATAATTGTACACTTTATTTCTACCACACCCAAACTCGGATCAAGTTGAAACTTCAAATAAATATCTATTGTACTTAACAAAAAAATAATTATTGGTAATAATATCAGGACGAAATTGTAAACGTGTTCAATTACATTTCAAATTGTCATACTAGTAAAGAGCAGGAATTCACACATTTGGGAACAACAATAACCATCAACCGAGATTTAGACACTGAGCTGACAAAAATAATAGGAAAGGCTTGTGCAGTAATGGCAAAACTCTCCAAGCGCCTGTATGACAATACAAATTGACCACAGCAACAAAAATCCTGGTCTACAATGCCTGCGTTCTGAGCACATTTTTTTATGGCAGTGAGAGCTGGGCAACATACATGCGTGAAGAACACAGATTAAATAGCTTCCACCTACGCTGCCTGCAACGCATAGTGTGCATCTCCTGGAGGGACCATGTCAGAAAACATGGAAGTATTGAAACGGGTCAATACGCACAGCTCTATGCTCTCCTTCAACAGAGAAGACTACGCTGGCTCGGTCATGTCACTTGCATGTCAGATGGAAGAATCCTTAAAGACCTCCTACACTTTAAGCTTGCAGATGGAGCCAGAACCAAGGGCCACCCAAGACTAACTTACAGAGATGTCTGCAAGTGGGACATGAGAGCCATGGGTATCGACCAAGTTATGTGGGAGGAGATAGCCCAGTACCTGACAGCTTGGAGACAGAGTGTACGTGCAGGTACGAACTTCGCCGAGTGCAAAAGAAACGAAGCTGCGTCAGCCAAGAGAAAGACAAAGAAAGCTGCCCTGTCAGCTAGCCCTAGGACAGATGCCTATGACTAATTGTGTATTTATGTTGATTCTTGTTTTGCTAAGTACAATAAATGATTGTTTAAAGTATCAACTTGATCGGAGAATGCTTGAGGTAGATATAGCGTTAACAATTTTTAAGAAGACTTAACACAATAAATTTTCGAAATGTCTGAAAATACTGGAGGAATAGTTTACCTTGTTGGTATCAAACACAATAATTTATAACCAGTAAATAAATTGACTGTTTGGTTAATTTTTATTTATTAATCGATGTCTTGTCTAAGGCCAATGAATATATGTGAAGTTTCAACTTGATCCGACAATGGGTGTGGGATAAATAATGTGTACACACTTTTAACAGGACGGACAGACTGACAGAAATAGTGAGTTGACATAACCATTGTAAATAAAAAATTCTAAAGTAAACAAAGCAATACAAAATATTAAAAAGTCTTACTTAATTTTTTACCTTAATTGAAATATTCACATTTGTTATATTTACATGCTCATTTTCTATATTAAATTGTAATAGGAAACACTCCATTGGTCCGAAGGAATCTAATTCTTCCTCGTCTTATTGCTACGCTGTAACTTCGGATGTCTAAACCAGCGTTTCCAAAACTTTTCCCATAACGGAACACATTCTATGTATTTAGCGGAACGCTTTGCTTATTTTTTTGGTAGAGAGATTAATTCTAGTGTCTGTCTACTAATTAATTCTTCCAGTACTGAATTATTCCAAAGGTTTTTGAAACAACCAGTCAGTCCTCGTGTTTCGTGAAAAATTGTGTGTGTGTTTCAGAAATCTTAATAGAGGGCGGATATCAAATATTAGTTACAAGACTACAATGGTCAATCATTTTATCTTATCTTATATGTTACAGACGTTACTTCAATAAAAGAAGGTGATTACGTTCTACGCGTCAGGCATTTAGTCATGCATATTAACCAATAACCTAAACTCCGCCAAGTCACTGGTTTTCATGGCTAGCTCGAGCAACCCATTCCATGCTCTAATAGCGCTAGGGAAGAAGGAGTATTTTTACAAATTTGTCCTAGTATGTGGAACGAGAAATGTGCCTTTATCTTTGTTACAAACTTACTTTTTTTTAGCTTTGCAAAGTGATGGACCACAGCAAGGCAGCAATAGAAGAGAGTCACAAATAGAATATCTTTCGATACAAGGTACGTTTAAGGTTTTGTGACTAAGTAAATAAGATACATTGACAGAGTGATAGAAAAGCAAATTTGAAGACGAATGAACGAATAGATTTATCTGTGCCTCCTATTGCTATTTATTTGTCTACACTATTCTTTTTAAAGGTCCTATGCAGAACTACCTAAATGTTATAAATCCTTCGATCGGACTCTCTATAGACGGTAAGAATTTTGAACATTGAAAAAAATTATATTAGTTACGGTAAATTTTTCAGTAGACAATAGCTTAAGCTCATAAAATATTTGGAAAGTCTAAGCTAAAATAAAAATTCCCATTTTTTCATTGAATACATCCTGACTGTACTTTAAAAGTGCGACTAGTTTGTAATAATACTAAATGACATTTGAAAATGTTTTTTTAAAAATAAATAGGATTTTTAAGTAGGATTCCAAGTAAAGTTTGGATTAATATCTTTAAACCATTTGTATGTAAACCGTTTCCTTTTCTTTTTTAGCGGCCCCGAAAGTGAAATAGACGCTATTAGTTTTGTGTGGTCTATCTGTCTAATTTAATCTGTCTATTTAACTTAGCAATACAATGGTAACAAAATATTTTTGACGGACGGACGGACAGACAGACAGACCCCTGTAGGCGCTATATAGATCAACTCATTGGAAAGAGGAAAGTAGCTGGCAGCAGATGGCCCATGAAAGAGACAGATGGAGAGTACATAAGTATAGAGTTAAAATATTTTTTATAAAAATCAGGAATTATTTTCGTACATGCGAAGATTATTTGTTTTATTAATTAGAAGAGGAATTTTAAGCAGTTATTTGGCGTTATTAAAATTTTAAATAAAATTCTTAAAATTTGTGGCGACAATTAGTAAGAAAATTTAACCGATGTAGGTCAATTTCTTTTCAAAACAAAATCCGGAACATTCTTTTTCGATTAAAAAAACTTTGTTATGTTTCAGCAAGAAAATTAAATGTGAAATAAGTCTAAAAAGTGATTTTCAATTCTCGTTTCTATTTAATTACTCTCTTTTTTTAAAGCCCTGAACAGCCTATTTTTGATATTTTGAAAAGTTGTTTAAAGATTAAAATACGAACAATTTGATATCGATCAATAAATTATAGTGACGCTTAGTCAAAGAATAAAAGTGTAATATTAGTCAAGTATGCGATTTCAAACAATCATTCGACATAATTCATTTTTTATACAACAATACTATAGGTTAGAAGAGCAAACAAACATTCGTTGGCGTTGATTAGTTTTGCACAAAAACATCCGGAACAATCAATTATAGATACTTAAAACTATTGAGATGTTACGGGAGAAACATTAAAGGGTAAATCATATTTTCAATAGCTTTTAGTGTTATTTTTTTCAATCTAAAAATGACGGACAGACCAACCGACATACAAAACGCACAAAAAAGCCTTTTTTATTCTGATGGGGCCGCTAAAGAAAAAATAAATACAATATTGAAGGAACTAATAGCACCAAGTCTTGCAGATACTTGTCACGCTACTGCAAAAAAATCGCCGCATAAAAAGTCCATTTTAAAAAATATTTACATACAATTTTTAGCCTTTATAAAAAAAACAGAAATGTTTTCTTTTATATTAAGCAGCTAGTTCACCAGAAAAAAAACACCTTTAACTAATATTCTAATATTCATACTTGTTGTGAACATTCCTTGTACATTTTTTACGTAAATCTAATATAGATTACATGTATATTCTAGAGGTAGAAGTATATCTAGATATAAACTAGATTTTAAGACATCTAAATCAGAAGTCTGTCTAATATTAAATCTAGATCTATTATTGAATCTATAATAACACGCATCTGACGGTGTCAAAATGATAAGTTCGAAACACGTTTTTAAGCAAATATTTTTGTTTACAACTTGTATAATGGAGATATATTCTTTTATAAAAATGTGGTTTTATTTTTGTTATACTCTGTTGAAGATACACGAGAACGTCCTGTTGGTGAAAGCTTTCCAAACAACCAAAATCCAGTTGCTCAAGGTAAACTAATTTGCAGAATAAAAAAATATAAAATACTTTTACTATTATTTTGTAACTAGTCTTTATTAATTACAAGGCTTATATCGACTCAATCTGTCAGTCTGTTTGTCTATCTGTATGTCTGTCTGTCTCTATGCTATAAAATTGTACACGTTATTTCTTCCACGACCAATCTAGGGACAGATTAAAAGTTTGTACAATGATTTCTTGTACCTGACAAATCAAGAAATCGCAAATAAAATAACTAATGAATAAATTAACTGGTGTTAATCGCATACGTTAAATAAGTCCCAATTATACATTGTGTAGATAATTAACTACTTGTCACCTAAATGTTTTAAAATATATTAATATATAAATATAAACCCTTAAGACTTCTGTTTTCATAAGCCATTCCTGGCACAGTGGTTAGTGCCTGAACCTGGGCTTGAAATCAAGTCGTAAAATATATTTTTAATATAATTCATTTACAAACAATCACGGTAACATTCACAGATGCCTCCTTTCTATTTCGATCCCCCTGCTTTCCCAATTGGTCCATAGGAGTGCTATGATCATTGCGCATTATGAAACTCACAATTCTAAAATTATAGTTAATAAGAAAAATATATTAAAACAAATAGAAAAGAAAAAAAAACTTCCATTATAACAACTGAGAATAAAATAAAATAAATAAATTTGCTCAAGTCTAGTATCGAATTCGTGGTGGGTAAATGTGATTCTCAAACGATTTTTCTCGAGAAATGACAGTTTGTTTATATCATCGGAAAATAAAAATGCTAGCTCATTAGCCGGTTGTGACATAATGGAGAGTTTACTATCTTTTTTATAACAATTTTGATTATAGGAGCAATTCCCCTTAAGAAGCCTATTAAATGCCTTGCGAAGTGTGTTTAGTTGCTACTTGCTCCTGAGTTACCAGCTTGACCACTGGGTTTTATGTCTAGGATTCGTTTGAGATTCACTGTGAAATGAAGTGATTTTGTAATCACTTGATCATCTCGTGCCTTTTGAAACTTATATATCTATCACTTCTAGTAAGCTAAACCTGTTTTTAGACGAATTGTTTTTATACCTTTCGTGAGTGATTGTTTACATACCAGCACTTAGTCCCTGAAGATAAAATGTATTATAGCCCCGAACTTTTGTAAGATCTTTCTTGCTGTCTCTTCCAGAAAATATCCACTGCCAGATTTCTTTCTCTATGCCAGTGATACACATGGTTTAGTTTAAAATTGTTTTTTTTTTTATTTTGTTTTTTTCTTTAAATCTTCTAACATTCTTTTTTTTTCTTTCTTACAGTACCATATACTGAGGGGACTATTCCCAAACAAATTTATGAATCTTCAATTACTAGATCTCAAAGTAAGAATACTTAATTAGAATACAGAATCATTTTAGGCCTATATTTCTAGAAATCAAATCATTCTAAAGTAAATCATTTTATAAAACATTTAAAAGTCGCAAGCCAAAAATGTTGTATTAAATCGTTATTTTCTTCTTATATTATACAGTAAATATCTTAAATAATTAAATGTTTAAATGACATACATTTTCGTAATAGTGACTAATTCTATTTAGGGATAAGATCTCATTAACATTGAGCCAAAAGAAAAAAAAACAACAGCTGATACTTACAACACGGTTACCAAGAAATTTTGTGTGGAAACTGTCACGCGCCGCTGGGCAAGGCCACCATTGTGATGGGGCTCTGGGAGATGTGTTTAAATAAAACAGTAAATTATAGAAAATAATTTTTGTTTTGGAGACGTTAGGTCTAGGGGTTTCTAACGCCACCATAGACCAGCGGGTGTTACAGATCGGAAACAGAACACACAGGTAGCATACAATTGATAAAAGAATCCCTTTTTGTCATCAAGATAAAATAGTTTAATGTAATCAGAATTAAAGTAGGCGCGGCGTCTAAGTGATAAAGCGCTTGGCTTCTGAACCGGAGGCCAATCCTGGCGAAGACTGGGATTTTTAATTTTGGGATCTTCGGGCACCTCTGAGTCCACCCAGCTCTAATGGGTACCTGATTAGTTGAGGAAAGTAAAGGCGGTTGGTTGTTGTTCTGGCCACATGACTCCCTAGTTGACCGTTGACCACAGAAACAGATGATCTTTACATCATCTGCCCTGTACACCATAACGCATAAGGTCTGAAAGGGGAAATTTACTTTTTTTTACTTAGAATGAAAGATGGTATTACAATAGGTGAGGAGTATAATGATACATCTTAAAATAATATACAAAGCAGGTATAGATAAATGGAATGGTTAACTCGTCATAATGACCGCTGATTGCATAAATGTGTGAGTGCCCTATTGTTCGTATGACTTAGCTCTTAGGATCCTAGGCTCGGTCGATGTCTCAGAAGCTTATCTCTCTGCCTTGGTGCTGCAGATTGTTTTAGTCTGCTAGCGTGTACAGCAGCTTGGGAGGTGTCAACTTTAGCTGAGCTACTGCAGTTGGATTGAGAGTAGCCCGGACGGGTTTTATGTCTAGGATTCGTTTGAGATTCACTGTGAAATGAAGTGATTTTGTAATCACTTGATCATCTCGTGCCTTTTGAACGCAAAAGTTCTCGGTCTGAAACTGACCAAGATATGAAAACCTCAGTTATTACTTGGTACTTTGTAGACTGTGGACGTGGATATATTTTTCAGAGGGAGTATGTATATTGTGAAGTTTATTCTGAACATGGAGCTGTGACTATATTTTCATTGGCCACCTTCAGTCGTAGGACGACTATGGTTCATCTCAGAGCACTTCCTCATGTGGCTGTGGAGCCCTATTTTGGAGAGACACTCCCGTCCACAGATAGCGCAGGTTAAGGTGGCTTTATCTTCGGTGGTAGAGAAGCTGGCCGTTTTTCGGTTTGTGCGTTTTTCTTCCTGGGCTGAGACCCATGTACTTTTACTGTCCATAGCTTTCTTGGTCACTGTCTCTCTCCATCTGTTGCGGTCTAGAGCTATGTTTTCCCAATTGTCAGTATTGATGTTCACTGATTTGAGGTCACGTTTTATTACATGCATGTAACGGAGGTGGGGGCGACCAGTTTCTCTTGTGCCAGTCGCGAGTTGACCATATAGGATGACTTTCGGGATGCGCTTGTCCTCCATCCGGCGAACATGTCCAAGCCAGTGCAATCGGCGTTGTCTGAGGGCTGTTAAGATGCTGGGAATACCTGATCGCGCAAGGATCTCAGTATTGCACACTTTTTCTTTCCATGTGATATTTAAGATCCTACGAAGACATCTCAAATGGAATGAGTTTAGTTTTCTCTCTTGCTTTGCGTAGGTGGTCCATGATTCGCTGCCATACAGCAGTGTACTCATAACGCATGCCTTGTAGACTTCTATTATGGTCACCGTAGTTAGCTTATGGTTTTCCCAAACTCTTGGTCTGAGTCTAGCGAATGTCGAGGCAGCCTTCCCTATGCGTTTTTTCATCTCCTCTTCTAGGGACAGGTCATCTGTAATTGTGGATCCCAGATAGCAGAATTTGTTTACGGCGTCCAGCTTGTTATCGTCAATGAGGATGGAGGGTGGTGCTGTAGTAGGTGGTCCCATAACATTAGTTTTCTTCGTGCTAATAGTCAAGCCATATTCTTTACAGGCCTGAGAGAAGCGGGACATTAGTGACTGAAGTTCCTCTTGTGTGTGTGCCACTACCGCTGCGTCATCCGCGAATAGCATATCTCTTACGAGGGTGGCTCTGATTTTAGTTTTGGCCCTCAGTCTGGCAATATTTAGGAGTTTGCCATCAAATCTGGAATGGAGATAGATGCCTTCAGTGGATTTGTCAAACGCGTTGTGGATTAGCAGTGAAAATAGTATTCCAAAAAGGGTTGGGGCCAGGCCACATACTTGTTTAACTCCGCTGTTTATACTGAAACTTTTAGAGCTGGCACCGTTGAATTGCACTGTACCCATCATATTTTGGTGGAAAGATATGATTACATTTAGTAGCTTGGGTGGACAGCCTATTAACTGTAAAATTTTAAAGAGGCCATCTCTGCTAACTAGATCGAAGGCCTTTGTCAGGTCAATAAACGTAATGCACAAAGGCATCCTTTGTTCTCTGCACTTTTCCTGGAGTTGGCGGATGGAGAAAATCATGTCAATGGTGGATCTCCCTGAGCGAAAGCCACATTGTGATTCTGGATAGACCCGATCAGCGAGTTTTTGTAGCCTGGGAAGTATCACTCGAGCAAAGACTTTGCCTACAATACTTAAGAGGGAGATTCCTCTGTAATTGTTGCAGTCACTTCTGTCACATTTGTTATTATACAGTGTAATGATTTTAGCATCCCGCAGGTCTTGTGGCACAGCACCTTCTTGCCAACATTTGCAAAGCAGTTCGTGTAGAGGTTGGATTAGAGTAGTTTAGCATTGTTTTAGAAGATCTGGGGTGGATACCATCGCATCCGGGTGCTTTGCGGGCAGCAATGTTGTCTATGGCTTTGTTGAGCTCTGAAAGGGTAGGTGTTTCATCTAGCTCGTTCATTGTGGGTAATTGTATGATGGCCTTAAGGGCTGAGTCAGAGACTGAGCTTGTTGTGGCGTAGAGCTCAGAGTAATGTTCAACCCATCTGTGCATTTGTTGGCACTTGTCTGTGATAATTTCCCCAGTGGTTGATTTCAGAGGTGCTGTCTTGTTTTGGGAGGGTCCGAGAGCCTTGTTGATTCCTTCGTACATCCCTCTTATGTTGCCCACTTGGGCTGCGAGCTGAATACTCTTACTGAGCTCTACCCAGTATTCATTTGCACAGATCCTTGCTGTCCTCTGTGCATTGGCTCTAGCTTCTTTCAGGTTTAGCAGGTTGCGTTGGGTAGGTTTTGCCTTGTAAGTGGCGAGTGCATCTCTCTTTGCTCTGATGACAGGTGCTAAAATAACAGCTTTAGAGTCGAACCAATCATTTTGTTTTGTAATTTTTCTTCCAAAGATTTCCAGGGAAGTCTTTTGTATGGTGGACTTGAGGTGTTGCCATTTTCCAGTTGCTGTATTTTCAGAGATATTTTTATACTCGCGTTCAGAAGATTCAGCAAACTGTATCTGGAGATCAGGGTAACACATCTTGCTTACATCCGATTGGGGTCTTCCAATCTGCTTGGTACGGTGGATTTTTTTGGGGAGAAGATTGATCTTACAACATACCAAGGAGTGATCTGTGTCGCAGTCTGCACTGTGGTAGGACCTGGTAAGCTTGACAAATTTTAAGCACTTTTGTCTTACCATGATTAGGTCTAGTTGGTGCCAGTGTTTGGAGCGAGGGTGCCGCCAAGATACTCTGTGCTGCGGTTTAGTCTTGAAATAGGTATTAGTGACGCAGCGGGAGTGTAGTGAGCAAACCTCGAGGAGCCTTTTTCCATTTTCATTTACTTTTCCGACACCAAAACGCCCAATACAGCTGTCCCATGCAGAGTTGTCAGATCGAACGCGTGCATTGAGGTCGCCGAGGATGATAACCTGTTCCGTAGTTGGGATCTCGCTAAGAGCAGACGAAAGGTTGTCATAAAACATATATTTGGCCTCTGGTGTGGAACTCAGAGTAGGAGCGTAGGCATATATCAAAGTCACATGTCCAATAGATGTGTTAAGGCGTAGTGATAGGAGTCTTTCTGAACCGTTGCACTTCAGGTCTACTGTGTTCAGCAGTGTGTTCTTAACTGCAAAACCAACACCATGTTCCCTTACTTCACTTTCGGCTTTGCCTTGCCAGAAGAAGGAGTAGTCTTTTTCTTTGATTGACCAGAGTCAGCTAAACGAGTTTCCTGAAGGGCGGCAATGTCTACTTTGAGCCTGGACAGTTCATCGTTTATTATTGCAGATTTTCTGACATCTTCTATGTCTGGTAGGTTTTCATTAAGTCCAGTTTGTAGAGTACGCACATTCCACGTGCCCAGTTTAAGAGTGGAGCTCCTCTTTTTTTTCTTCATGTCGACTGGTACATTGGCTTTGTGCCTGCTTTTCAGATTTTGTCCTATCCTCGTGTACCCAAACGAGGAATACAGGCATGACGGGACAGCACCTTATTGGCTGGGGGCTGCCCAGCTTGAGGCGGGCGGTAGCTGTCCATTGGAATCCTAGGATCCCTCCCACCGACGAAAGTGGCCCCTGGCGCCCTGCTCTACGTCAATTGAGCATTTGAGCTTATAACTGGTGACTGCCACTTCCTGTGTTTGGCCGACGCCAAAGGCGAAGCTGGAGTGTCCTCTCCAGTTTTTTTGGGGTTAGGGCTTAGAATAAGTGAGATGAAAGCCTGGGCATTGTTTATGGTCGGAACGATGTCGCCCACACAGCAGTTCCCCCCTCTCCGCGCAGCTGATGTGACCAAATGAACGGAGTATCCAATACAGTTTGGGATCAATAGCGCCGCAGGATCTGCCAGGCTGTGGAACGGTGTGCCACAGTCTGCCTAAGGGTCACCAGCTCCTCATTTTTCCTCAGGGTTGTCTCCCGAAGCCTTTCCCGTGTTTGGGTATAGCCGCAGGGCAGCAGAGGTTTAGATTCAGAGTTTTCCTTCTCCTAGATGGGTAGCCAACCAAGGCTAACGAGCCCCTTCTGCCCGAAGCTTACTGGTTTAGGCGCCAGTTGCTCGCTTTTGCCCCTTCTCCTGTCTGTGGTAACGGTTCCGCCAGGCTCAGTAACTGAGCCACGCGTGAAGGCCAGGAGTTGGACTGGTTGTCAGAGGCTATTTGAGACGCATGCCATTGGAAGCACTTTGTAGGTAATGATGGGCTTAAGACCATTACCACTTCCGGCGTTAACAACCTTGCGTAACCAACTATATTTTATTATGTTAATATTTGAGTGTATGTTCTGCCTATGGTGCTGCATAAGCCAAATTATACGTATTCAATAAACTTATTGTCTGCTACCAAGTATCAGTACATTGTGTTCGTTGTGTGAGTAATAAACTGTAAGAGACATTCATGTTAACAAGAAGCAAAGAAACGCCAAGAAAGATGTGGACATATCTACTAACTACTAATACAATACAACTATACACTCATAAAACCTACTAGTTGTGTTACATCTGTATTGTGAACTTTATACATTTATCTATCTATCTATCTATCTATCTATCTATCTATCTATCTATCTATCTATCTATCTATCTATCTATCTATCTGTCTGTCTATCCATCTAGCTATATATATATCTATCTATCTATCTATCTATCATGTATCTATCTATCTATCTATCTATCTGTCTGTCTGTCTATCTATCTATCTATCTATCTATCTATCTATCATTTATCTATCTATCTATCTATCTATCTATCTCTGTTTGTCTGTCTGTCTGTCTGTCCGTGGTTCACTCTGTCTGTCCGTCTATCTGTCTGTCTGTCTGTCTGTCTATCTATCTATCTATCTATCATCTATCTATCTATCTATGTATCTATCTGTCTCTGTCTGTCTGTCTGTCTGTCTGTCCGTCGTTCTGTCTGTCTGTCCGTCTATCTGTCTGTCTGTCTATCTATGTATCTATCTATCTATCTATCTATCTATCTATCTATCTATCTATCTATCTATCTATATGCTGGTCCTGTTCGCAAGGAATTCTGACTTTTAATTATTTATTTATTGTTTTTTTTTCTTGCTCTTATTTTGTTGCATCACATCTTTATATTATCTTCTCTTATATAATACAGACGTTACTTCCAAAAAGAACATTATTGAAAAAGCTTATGATTCATCAAAAGCAACATCTCAAGGTAAAATCACCTTAATTAGAATTTCGATTATATATATGTGTGTGCATGTGTGTATGTTTATATTTATGTTTGCATGTGTCTCTATTATAACAATGCATCTATTCAAGTCAGAACTTCGTGGATACTGGATCAATTAACATTCTATTAAGCGGCTTAAACGATTTTCCAATAATTTAAAAGTTAAAACAGAGTAAAGAATCACTAGCTCATTGGCCATATGAGGAAAATTCTAGTTTGACCGTTACTGTTTTTTTAATTGAAAAAATACAATAAATATATATTTGATTTGACTAGACTTAAAAAAAAAACAGACATGGCTTAGTCAGTCATAGTGTTCGATTATATACGATAATAGGGTATTCTTAAAGCTGATTCAATTTTATTAAAAGAATATCTAATCTTTACTAATATTTTTTACGTAAATCTAATATAGATTACATGTATATTCTAGAGGTAGAAGTAGATCTAGATATAAACTAGATTTTAAGACATCTAAATCAGAAGTCTGTCTAATATTAAATCTAGATCTATTATTGAATCTATAATAACACGCATCTGACGGTGTCAAAATGATAAGTTCGAAACACGTTTTTAAGCAAATATTTTTGTTTACAACTTGTATAATGGAGATATATTCTTTTATAAAAATATGGTTTTGTTTCTGTTATACTCTGTTGAAGATACACGAAAACGTCCTGTTGGTGAAAGCTTTCCAAACAACCAAAATCCAGTTGCTCAAGGTAAACTAATTTGCAGAATAAAAAAATATAAAATACTTTTACTATTATTTTGTAACTAGTCTTTATTAATTACAAGGCTTATATCGACTCAATCTGTCAGTCTGTTTGTCTATCTGTATGTCTGTCTGTCTCTATGCTATAAAATTGTACACGTTATTTCTTCCACGACCAATCTAGGGACAGATTAAAAGTTTGTACAATGATTTCTTGTACCTGACAAATCAAGAAATCGCAAATAAAATAACTAATGAATAAATTAACTGGTGTTAATCGCATACGTTAAATAAGTCCCAATTATACATTGTGTAGATAATTAACTACTTGTCACCTAAATGTTTTAAAATATATTAATATATAAATATAAACCCTTAAGACTTCTGTTTTCATAAGCCATTCCTGGCACAGTGGTTAGTGCCTGAACCTGGGCTTGAAATCAAGTCGTAAAATATATTTTTAATATAATTCATTTACAAACAATCACGGTAACATTCACAGATGCCTCCTTTCTATTTCGATCCCCCTGCTTTCCCAATTGGTCCATAGGAGTGCTATGATCATTGCGCATTATAAAACTCACAATTCTAAAATTATAGTTAATAAGAAAAATATATTAAAACAAATAGAAAAGAAAAAAAAACTTCCATTATAACAACTGAGAATAAAATAAAATAAATAAATTTGCTCAAGCCTGGTATCGAATTCGTGGTGGGTAAATGTGATTCTCAAACGATTTTTCTCGAGAATTGACAGTTTGTTTATATCATCGGAAAAAGAAATGCTAGCTCATTAGCCGGTTGTGACATAATGGAGAGTTTACTATCTTTTTTATAACAATTTTGATTATAGGAGCAATTCCCCTTAAGAAGCCTATAAAATGCTTTACGAAGTGTGTTTAGTTGCTACTTGCTCCTGAGTTACCAGCTTGACCACTGGGTTTTATGTCTAGGATTCGTTTGAGATTCACTGTGAAATGAAGTGATTTTGTAATCACTTGATCATCTCGTGCCTTTTGAAACTTATATATCTATCACTTCTAGTAAGCTAAACCTGTTTTTAGACGAATTGTTTTTATACCTTTCGTGAGTGATTGTTTACATACCAGCACTTACTCCCTGAAGATAAAATGTATTATAGCCCCGAACTTTTGTAAGATCTTTCTTGCTGTCTCTTCCAGAAAATATCCACTGCCAGATTTCTTTCTCTATGCCAGTGATACACATGGTTTAGTTTGAAATTGTTTTTTTTTTTTTTTTTTTTTTCTTTAAATCTTCTAACATTCTTTTTTTTTCTTTCTTACAGTACCATATACTGAGGGGAACTTTGCCAAAGAAATTTATGATTTTATGAAAAGTAAGAATACTTAATTAAAATACAGAATCATTTTAGGCCTATATTTCTAGAAATCAAATCATTCTAAAGTAAATCATTTTATAAAACATTTAAAAGTCGCAAGCCAAAAATGTTGTATTAAATCGTTATTTTCTTCTTATATTATACAGTAAATATCTTAAATAATTAAACTCTTAAGAAATGTTTAAATGACATACATTTTCGTAATAGTGACTAATTCTATTTAGGGATAAGATCTCATTAACATTGAGCCAAAAGAAAAAAAAACAACAGCTGATACTTACAACACGGTTACCAAGAAATTTTGTGTGGAAACTGTCACGCGCCGCTGGGCAAGGCCACCATTGTGATGGGGCTCTGGGAGATGTGTTTAAATAAAACAGTAAATTATAGAAAATAATTTTTGTTTTGGAGACGTTAGGTCTAGGGGTTTCTAACGCCACCATAGACCAGCGGGTGTTACAGATCGGAAACAGAACACACAGGTAGCATACAATTGATAAAAGAATCCCTTTTTGTCATCAAGATAAAATAGTTTAATGTAATCAGAATTAAAGTAGGCGCGGCGTCTAAGTGATAAAGCGCTTGGCTTCTGAACCGGAGGCCAATCCTGGCGAAGACTGGGATTTTTAATTTTGGGATCTTCGGGCACCTCTGAGTCCACCCAGCTCTAATGGGTACCTGATTAGTTGAGGAAAGTAAAGGCGGTTGGTTGTTGTTCTGGCCACATGACTCCCTAGTTGACCGTTGACCACAGAAACAGATGATCTTTACATCATCTGCCCTGTACACCATAACGCATAAGGTCTGAAAGGGGAAATTTACTTTTTTTTACTTAGAATGAAAGATGGTATTACAATAGGTGAGGAGTATAATGATACATCTTAAAATAATATACAAAGCAGGTATAGATAAATGGAATGGTTAACTCGTCATAATGACCGCTGATTGCATAAATGTGTGAGTGCCCTATTGTTCGTATGACTTAGCTCTTAGGATCCTAGGCTCGGTCGATGTCTCAGAAGCTTATCTCTCTGCCTTGGTGCTGCAGATTGTTTTAGTCTGCTAGCGTGTACAGCAGCTTGGGAGGTGTCAACTTTAGCTGAGCTACTGCAGTTGGATTGAGAGTAGCCCGGACGGGTTTTATGTCTAGGATTCGTTTGAGATTCACTGTGAAATGAAGTGATTTTGTAATCACTTGATCATCTCGTGCCTTTTGAACGCAAAAGTTCTCGGTCTGAAACTGACCAAGATATGAAAACCTCAGTTATTACTTGGTACTTTGTAGACTGTGGACGTGGATATATTTTTCAGAGGGAGTATGTATATTGTGAAGTTTATTCTGAACATGGAGCTGTGACTATATTTTCATTGGCCACCTTCAGTCGTAGGACGACTATGGTTCATCTCAGAGCACTTCCTCATGTGGCTGTGGAGCCCTATTTTGGAGAGACACTCCCGTCCACAGATAGCGCAGGTTAAGGTGGCTTTATCTTCGGTGGTAGAGAAGCTGGCCGTTTTTCGGTTTGTGCGTTTTTCTTCCTGGGCTGAGACCCATGTACTTTTACTGTCCATAGCTTTCTTGGTCACTGTCTCTCTCCATCTGTTGCGGTCTAGAGCTATGTTTTCCCAATTGTCAGTATTGATGTTCACTGATTTGAGGTCACGTTTTATTACATGCATGTAACGGAGGTGGGGGCGACCAGTTTCTCTTGTGCCAGTCGCGAGTTGACCATATAGGATGACTTTCGGGATGCGCTTGTCCTCCATCCGGCGAACATGTCCAAGCCAGTGCAATCGGCGTTGTCTGAGGGCTGTTAAGATGCTGGGAATACCTGATCGCGCAAGGATCTCAGTATTGCACACTTTTTCTTTCCATGTGATATTTAAGATCCTACGAAGACATCTCAAATGGAATGAGTTTAGTTTTCTCTCTTGCTTTGCGTAGGTGGTCCATGATTCGCTGCCATACAGCAGTGTACTCATAACGCATGCCTTGTAGACTTCTATTATGGTCACCGTAGTTAGCTTATGGTTTTCCCAAACTCTTGGTCTGAGTCTAGCGAATGTCGAGGCAGCCTTCCCTATGCGTTTTTTCATCTCCTCTTCTAGGGACAGGTCATCTGTAATTGTGGATCCCAGATAGCTTGTTATCGTCAATGAGGATGGAGGGTGGTGCTGTAGTAGGTGGTCCCATAACATTAGTTTTCTTCGTGCTAATAGTCAAGCCATATTCTTTACAGGCCTGAGAGAAGCGGGACATTAGTGACTGAAGTTCCTCTTGTGTGTGTGCCACTACCGCTGCGTCATCCGCGAATAGCATATCTCTTACGAGGGTGGCTCTGATTTTAGTTTTGGCCCTCAGTCTGGCAATATTTAGGAGTTTGCCATCAAATCTGGAATGGAGATAGATGCCTTCAGTGGATTTGTCAAACGCGTTGTGGATTAGCAGTGAAAATAGTATTCCAAAAAGGGTTGGGGCCAGGCCACACACTTGTTTAACTCCGCTGTTTATACTGAAACTTTTAGAGCTGGCACCGTTGAATTGCACTGTACCCATCATATTTTGGTGGAAAGATATGATTACATTTAGTAGCTTGGGTGGACAGCCTATTAACTGTAAAATTTTAAAGAGGCCATCTCTGCTAACTAGATCGAAGGCCTTTGTCAGGTCAATAAACGTAATGCACAAAGGCATCCTTTGTTCTCTGCACTTTTCCTGGAGTTGGCGGATGGAGAAAATCATGTCAATGGTGGATCTCCCTGAGCGAAAGCCACATTGTGATTCTGGATAGACCCGATCAGCGAGTTTTTGTAGCCTGGGAAGTATCACTCGAGCAAAGACTTTGCCTACAATACTTAAGAGGGAGATTCCTCTGTAATTGTTGCAGTCACTTCTGTCACATTTGTTATTATACAGTGTAATGATTTTAGCATCCCGCAGGTCTTGTGGCACAGCACCTTCTTGCCAACATTTGCAAAGCAGTTCGTGTAGAGGTTGGATTAGAGTAGTTTAGCATTGTTTTAGAAGATCTGGGGTGGATACCATCGCATCCGGGTGCTTTGCGGGCAGCAATGTTGTCTATGGCTTTGTTGAGCTCTGAAAGGGTAGGTGTTTCATCTAGCTCGTTCATTGTGGGTAATTGTATGATGGCCTTAAGGGCTGAGTCAGAGACTGAGCTTGTTGTGGCGTAGAGCTCAGAGTAATGTTCAACCCATCTGTGCATTTGTTGGCACTTGTCTGTGATAATTTCCCCAGTGGTTGATTTCAGAGGTGCTGTCTTGTTTTGGGAGGGTCCGAGAGCCTTGTTGATTCCTTCGTACATCCCTCTTATGTTGCCCACTTGGGCTGCGAGCTGAATACTCTTACTGAGCTCTACCCAGTATTCATTTGCACAGATCCTTGCTGTCCTCTGTGCATTGGCTCTAGCTTCTTTCAGGTTTAGCAGGTTGCGTTGGGTAGGTTTTGCCTTGTAAGTGGCGAGTGCATCTCTCTTTGCTCTGATGACAGGTGCTAAAATAACAGCTTTAGAGTCGAACCAATCATTTTGTTTTGTAATTTTTCTTCCAAAGATTTCCAGGGAAGTCTTTTGTATGGTGGACTTGAGGTGTTCCCATTTTTCAGTTGCTGTATTTTCAGAGATATTTTTATACTCGCGTTCAGAAGATTCAGCAAACTGTATCTGGAGATCAGGGTGACACATCTTGCTTACATCCGATTGGGGTCTTCCAATCTGCTTGGTATGGTGGATTTTTTTTGGGGAGAAGATTGATCTTACAACATACCAAGGAGTGATCTGTGTCGCAGTCTGCACTGTGGTAGGACCTGGTAAGCTTGACAAATTTTAAGCACTTTTGTCTTACCATGATTAGGTCTAGTTGGTGCCAGTGTTTGGAGCGAGGGTGCCGCCAAGATACTCTGTGCTGCGGTTTAGTCTTGAAATAGGTATTAGTGACGCAGCGGGAGTGTAGTGAGCAAACCTCGAGGAGCCTTTTTCCATTTTCATTTACTTTTCCGACACCAAAACGCCCAATACCGCTTGTTCATGCAGAGTTGTCAGATCGAACGCGTGCATTGAGGTCGCCGAGGATGATAACCTGTTCCGTAGTTGGGATCTCGCTAAGAGCAGACGAAAGGTTGTCATAAAACATATATTTGGCCTCTGGTGTGGAACTCAGAGTAGGAGCGTAGGCATATATCAAAGACACATGTCCAATAGATGTGTTAAGGCGTAGTGATAGGAGTCTTTCTGAACCGTTGCACTTCAGGTCTACTGTGTTCAGCAGTGTGTTCTTAACTGCAAAACCAACACCATGTTCCCTTACTTAACTTTCGGCTTTGCCTTGCCAGAAGAAGGAGTAGTCTTTTTCTTTGATTGACCAGAGTCAGCTAAACGAGTTTCCTGAAGGGCGGCAATGTCTACTTTGAGCCTGGACAGTTCATCGTTTATTATTGCAGATTTTCTGACATCTTCTATGTCTGGTAGGTTTTCATTAAGTCCAGTTTGTAGAGTACGCACATTCCACGTGCCCAGTTTAAGAGTGGAGCTCCTCTTTTTTTTCGTCATGTCGACTGGTACATTGGCTTTGTGCCTGCTTTTCAGATTTTGTCCTATCCTCGTGTACCCAAACGAGGAATACAGGCATGACAGGACAGCACCTTATTGGCTGGGGGCTGCCCAGCTTGAGGCGGGCGGTAGCTGTCCATTGGAATCCTAGGATCCCTCCCACCGACGAAAGTGGCCCCTGGCGCCCTGCTCTACGTCAATTGAGCATTTGAGCTTATAACCGGTGACTGCCACTTCCCGTGTTTGGCCGACGCCAAAGGCAAAGCTGGAGTGTCCTCTCCAGTTTTTTTGGGGTTAGGGCTTAGAATAAGTGAGATGAAAGCCTGGGCATTGTTTATGGTCGGAACGATGTCGCCCACACAGCAGTTCCCCCCTCTCCGCGCAGCTGATGTGACCAAATGAACGGAGTATCCAATACAGTTTGGGATCAATAGCGCCGCAGGATCTGCCAGGCTGTGGAACGGTGTGCCACAGTCTCCCTAAGGGTCACCAGCTCCTCATTTTTCCTCAGGGTTGTCTCACGAAGCCTTTCCCGTGTTTGGGTATAGCCGCAGGGCAGCGGAGGTTTAGATTCAGAGTTTTCCTTCTCCTAGATGGGTAGCCAACCAAGGCTAACGAGCCCCTTCTGCCCGAAGCTTACTGGTTTAGGCGCCAGTTGCTCGCCTTTGCCCCTTCTCCTGTCTGTGGTAACGGTTCCGCCAGGCTCAGTAACTGAGCCACGCGTGAAGGCCAGGAGTTGGACTGGTTGTCAGAGGCTATTTGAGACGCATGCCATTGGAAGCACTTTGTAGGTAATGATGGGCTTAAGACCATTACTACTTCCGGCGTTAACAACCTTGCGGAACCAACTATATTTTATTATGTTAATATTTGAGTGTATGTTCTGCCTATGGGGCTGCATAAGCCAAATTATACGTATTCAATAAACTTATTGTCTGCTACCAAGTATCAGTACATTGTGTTCGTTGTGTGAGTAATAAACTGTAAGAGACATTCATGTTAACAAGAAGCAAAGAAACGCCAAGAAAGATGTGGACATATCTACTAACTACTAATACAATACAACTATACACTCATAAAACCCACTAGTTGTGTTACATCTTTATTGTGAACTTTATACATTTATCTATCTATCTATCTATCTATCTATCTATCTATCTATCTATCTATCTATCTATCTATCTATATATCTATCTATCTATCTATCTATCTCTGTCTGTCTGTCTACCTATCTATTTATCTATCTATCTATCTATCTATCTATCTGTCTGTCTGTCTGTCTATTCATCTATCTATCTATCTATCTATCTATCTATCTATCTATCTATCTATCTATCTATCTATCTATCTATCTCTGTTTGTCTGTCTGTCTGTCTGTCCGTCTATCTGTCTGTCTGTCTATTTATCTATCTATCTATCATCTATCTATCTATCTATCTATGTATCTATCTATCTTTATCTGTCTGTCTGTCTGTCTGTCCGTCGTTCTGTCTGTCTGTCCGTCTATCTGTCTGTCTGTCTGTCTATCTATCTATCTATCTATCTATCTATCTATCTATCTATCTATCTATCTATCTGACTTTTAAGTATTTATTTATTGTTTTTTTTTCTTGCTCTTATTTTGTTGCATCACATCTTTATATTATCTTATCTTATATAATACAGTCGTTACTTCCAAAAAGAACATAAATGAAAAAGCTTATGATTCATCAAAAACAACATCTCAAGGTAAAATCACCTTAATTAGAATTTCGATTATATATATGTGTGCGCATGTGTGTATGTTTATATTTATGTTTGCATATGTCTCTATTATAACAATGCATCTATTCAAGTCAGAACTTCGTGGATACTGGATCAATTAACATTCTATTAAGCGGCTTAAACGATTTACTTGGTACTTTGTAGAGTGTGGACGTGGATATATTTTTCAGAGGGAGTATGTATATTGTGAAGTTTATTCTGAACATGGAGCTGTAACTATATTTTATGATGTTAATATTTGAGTGTATGTTCTGCCTATGGAACTGCATCAGCCAAATTATACGTATTCAATAAACTTATTGTCTGCTACCAAGAATCAGTACATTGTGTTCATTGTGTGAGTAATAAACTCTAAGAGACATTCGTGTTAACAAGAAGCAAAGAAACGCCAAGAAAGGTATGGACATATCTACTAACTACTAATACAATATTACTATACACTCATAAAACCCACTAGTTGTATTACATCTGTATTGTGAATTTTATACATTTTTTTCTGTTAGTTATTGGTCGTGTGTCTTAGTATACTCGGGAGAAGTGTACCCTGCTCTCAAACGTAGCCTTTCTAGTACAACTGCACAGTGTTTAGAGCATGCTGCCGCACCCCCTTATGCACCTCCAAAGGAGTCTATTTTTGTTCTTCTTTAGCTTAATAGTTTCCCGGAAACTTGCATATCTATCACTTCTAGTAAGCTAAACCTGTTTTTAGACGAATTGTTTTTATACTTATAACCTTTCGTGAGTGATTGTCTACGTACCAACCAGGATTCCATGAAGATCAAATGTATTATATCCCCGAACTTTTGTGAGATCTTTCTTGCTGTCTCTTCCAGAAAATATTCACTGCCAGATTTCTTTCTCTATGCCAGTGATACACATGGTTTAGTTTGAAATTGTTTTTTTTTTGTTTTTTGTTTTTTTTTCTTAAATCTTATAACTTTCTTTTTTTTTCTTTCTTACAGTACCATCGACTGAGGAGACTATTCCCAAACAAATTTATGAATCTTCAATTACTAGATCTCAAAGTAAGAATACTTAATTAGAATACAGAAACATATTTAGGCCTATATTTCTAGAAATCAAATCATTCTAAAGTAAATCCTTTTATAATTTTCTTATAGTTAATAAGAAAAATATATTTAAAAAAATAGAAAAGAAAAAAAAACTTCCATTATAACAACTGAGAATAAAATAAAATAAATAAATTTGCTCAAGCCTGGTATCGAATTCGTGGTGGGTAAATGTGATTCTCAAACGATTTTTCTCGAGAATTGACAGTTTGTTTATATCATCGGAAAAAGAAATGCTAGCTCATTAGCCGGTTGTGACATAATGGAGAGTTTGCTATCTTTTTTATAACAATTTTGATTATAGGAGCAATTCCCCTTAAGAAGCCTATAAAATGCTTTGCGAAGTGTGTTTAGTTGCTACTTGCTCCTGAGTTACCAGCTTGACCACTGGGTTTTATGTCTAGGATTCGTTTGAGATTCACTGTGAAATAAAGTGATTTTGTAATCACTTTATCATCTCGTGCCTTTTGAACGAGAAAGTTCTCGGTCTGAAACTGACCACGAATTGAAAACCTCAGTTATTACTTGGTACTTTGTAGAGTGTGGACGTGGATATATTTTTCAGAGGGAGTATGTATATTGTGAAGTTTATTCTGAACATGGAGCTGTAACTATATTTTATGATGTTAATATTTGAGTGTATGTTCTGCCTATGGAACTGCATCAGCCAAATTATACGTATTCAATAAACTTATTGTCTGCTACCAAGAATCAGTACATTGTGTTCGTTGTGTTAGTAATAAACTCTAAGAGACATTCGTGTTAACAAGAAGCAAAGAAACGCCAAGAAAGGTATGGACATATCTACTAACTACTAATACAATATTACTATACACTCATAAAACCCACTAGTTGTATTACATCTGTATTGTGAATTTTATACATTTTTTTCTGTTAGTTATTGGTCGTGTGTCTTAGTATACTCGGGAGAAGTGTACCCTGCTCTCAAACGTAGCCTTTCTAGTACAACTGCACAGTGTTTAGAGCATGCTGCCGCACCCCCTTATGCACCTCCAAAGGAGTCTATTTTTGTTATTCTTTAGCTTAATAGTTTCCCGGAAACTTGCATATCTATCACTTCTAGTAAGCTAAACCTGTTTTTAGACGAATTGTTTTTATACTTATAACCTTTCGTGAGTGATTGTCTACGTACCAACCAGGATTCCATGAAGATCAAATGTATTATATCCCCGAACTTTTGTGAGATCTTTCTTGCTGTCTCTTCCAGAAAATATTCACTGCCAGATTTCTTTCTCTATGCCAGTGATACACATGGTTTAGTTTGAAATTGTTTTTTTTTTGTTTTTTGTTTTTTTTTTCTTAAATCTTATAACTTTCTTTTTTTTTCTTTCTTACAGTACCATCGACTGAGGAGACTATTCCCAAACAAATTTATGAATCTTCAATTACTAGATCTCAAAGTAAGAATACTTAATTAGAATACAGAAACATATTTAGGCCTATATTTCTAGAAATCAAATCATTCTAAAGTAAATCCTTTTATAATTTTCTTATAGTTAATAAGAAAAATATATTTAAAAAAATAGAAAAGAAAAAAAAACTTCCATTATAACAACTGAGAATAAAATAAAATAAATAAATTTGCTCAAGCCTGGTATCGAATTCGTGGTGGGTAAATGTGATTCTCAAACGATTTTTCTCGAGAATTGACAGTTTGTTTATATCATCGGAAAAAGAAATGCTAGCTCATTAGCCGGTTGTGACATAATGGAGAGTTTGCTATCTTTTTTATAACAATTTTGATTATAGGAGCAATTCCCCTTAAGAAGCCTATAAAATGCTTTGCGAAGTGTGTTTAGTTGCTACTTGCTCCTGAGTTACCAGCTTGACCACTGGGTTTTATGTCTAGGATTCGTTTGAGATTCACTGTGAAATAAAGTGATTTTGTAATCACTTTATCATCTCGTGTCTTTTGAACGAGAAAGTTCTCGGTCTGAAACTGACCACGAATTGAAAACCTCAGTTATTACTTGGTACTTTGTAGAGTGTGGACGTTGTTACGTATCTAGGCATTGTTGTTTTTTCTTTCTTTGACCTGTTGCGGTCGAGAGACGGGGAGGTTGTCTGCCCCTTGTGTAATAAGTTTTTTTTTTTATTCGTCAAGCCACACAGACAGTGACCGGTCCTTGACCTGTGTGTGTACCTCTGGTTGAAAGGAGGGTGTTTTTTTTTTTTCTGTCTCTTTGAAGAGCGTTCTAGATCTGGGTGTTGACGACTTTCTGTTCTAGAATATACTGGATATCGACGCGCGGTAGATTATATAAGACCGCTCGCGTAACGTTGACAGACAGACATACGGAGACAGCCGTGAGACAGAATAGCGGAGACATTGCGTGACCCGTGCGTGGTTAACCACTTGATCGTGTAAGTTTTTTTTTCTTTTGTTCAAGGCCTTGCTTGCTTGTATTTGTAATTACATTTTCAAACTCTTGTATTGTAATATTTTTACATGCCATTTTTGTAAAAGGGTTTTGGTCAACACATCAATTCTGTATTGAGTAAATGTTTATTTTTTCTTTCTTGTAACTTTATATTTGATTAAACATTAAGTTGATATTTTACCTTCCGATTTCTTGTGTCATTTTTTTTTGTTATTCATTGTAAGTCTTTGATTAAATTCAGACTTATTATAAGTGACACAACTGCTATTCTATTGTCACGTTCCCCTAGGCAAGCCATTTAAAAGTAGAATTCAATTCGTAATACGTGACAAAAGAAGTTTGGGGGCTCGTCCGGGATATTTTTCTGAACCTATTTTCGTCTTACTTGAGTAATTTTGTAAAGGCGAAGTTGACTTTAACAAAATTTTTTTTTGGTTCAAAGAGTCGGAAGTAAAGTATCAATAGTATTGACCAAACTCTCTTAAGGTTTTTTTGTTGTACTGATTTTGTACTGTATATTTACATTGTATACATATTTTTGCTTGATCGTTTGCTAGTTAGTCATGGATATTCAGGTTTTTCTTGCAAATCCCTCTGTGGAAGAGCTTGATGCTTTTACTAGGAAGGAACTGGTCCTTATTTCTAAACATTTAGGGTTAAAAATAAAATCAAATGCCCTTAAACAAGAAATCAGAGATAACATTGTAGTCCATTATGTAGACGAGGAAGTGTTTTCTGAAGACCTTTTAGAAACCCTTAGACCCGATGAGGGTAAATCAGATTTAGAACTTCAGATAAAATTAAAACAAATGGAAATAGAAGCCCAGAAGGAAATTAAACAAAAAGAATTAGAGCTTGCAGCGGCTAGAGAGCAGAGAGAGCAGAAAGAAATAGAAATGAAATTACAAATAGAGTTAAAAAAATTAGAGTTAGCTGCTAATGTAAGACCAGATTCTTCCCCTGCCAGTCATACTGCTGAAGCAACAAAATTTTTGAAAATAATTCCACGCTTTAATGAAGCCACAATTGACAATTATTTTCCACAATTTGAACTTTGTGTGAAAAATTTTAATGTACCTGAAACTTTGTGGCCCACTTTGCTGCTAACAGTTTTGACTGGTAGAGCTGCAGAGGTATTTTGTTCTTTGACCATTGAACAACAAAAAGATTATAATGTTGTTAAGGCCTTAATTCTTAAGGCATATGAACTTGTTCCGGAAGCTTACCGAAAGCAGTTCAGGGATTGTCGCAAATCGGATGGCCAAACCCATGTAGAATTCCTGCGGGAAAAGGAGCGACGCTTTGAAAAATGGCTCACTTCCAAGGAAATCGGCACCGACTTTGCCAAATTCAAGAACCTAATGCTGATGGAAGAGTTCAAGAGTTGTGTGCGGCTGGACGTCCGTACGCATATAGCTGATCGTGGCGAGGAAGATGTGCACAAGGCTGCAGTGTTGGCAGACGATTATATAATATCACATCAATTTGCCAAGTATACGACGGATGTCAAGCCAAAACAAGTCAAACAGCCTGAGTCCACTGCTAGCAACTCCATCAAGAAAAGCAGTACAAACGACAGAAAACCTACTACAAGTAAAGCTACTTGTTCCTACTGCAAACGAGAAGGCCATAAAATTGACGATTGCTGGAAACTGAAGAAGAGAAACGAAAAAGCTCCTTCAAAAGTCAGCGCTTGCACAGTACAGTGGTCGTCGAGGTTTACTCCCTCATCCTCAAGTCATATCAAGAATACCTCGACACCACCTGTTTCAAATGTATTGACTGTACAAGACTCTCCGAAAATGTCTCCACGGTGTTCAAATGACTCAACAGCGAGTTCTTCAAATTCATCTTTACGATGTTCCAATGACTCAACCAAGAGTTTTTCAAATACATCAAGCCGATGTTCCAATGACTCAACCAAGAGTTTTTCAAATACATCAAGCCGATGTTCCAATGACTCAAACAAGAGTTTTTCAAATACATCAAGCCGATGTTCCAATGACTCAAACAAGAGTTTTTCAAATACATCAAGCCGATGTTCCAATGACTCTATCCAGAGTTCCCATAATACATCATCCCGATGTTCCCATGACTCTATCCAGAGTTCCCATAATACATCATCCCGATGTTCCAATGACTCTATCCAGAGTTCCCATAATACATCATCCCGATTTTCCCATGACTCTATCCAGAGTTCCCATAAGACATCACCCCGATGTTCCAATGACTCCATCAAGAGTTCTCCAAATACATCCACAAGATGTTCTACTGACTCAAGAAAGAGTTTCTCCACTGCGTCTCCTAGAGATGTCAATGACTCCAGCGAGAGTTCGACCCAAGTCCAGTCTGCATCAACCAAAATTGATGTTTTATTAGAGGATTTTAAGCCTTTCATTTCGGAAGGATTTGTATCACTACCCGGTGATTCTACAAGTCTACGACCTATCACCATTTTGAGAGACACAGGTGCCTCACAATCGTTACTTTTAGAGGGTATCTTGCCCTTGTCAAAATCATCATCGACTGGGAAGAGCATCCTGTTACGAGGCGTAGAGCTTGGATGTATAGATGTGCCTCTACATCTAATCGACATAAAGTCAAATCTCATTACTGGACCGGTTGTTGTAGGTGTCCGACCAACATTACCATTGGAAGGCATCTCGTTGCTGTTAGGCAATGACTTAGCAGGTGGAAAGGTGATAGCCGAACCCATCGTCACTCAAACACCCGACTTATCTGCCACACCCGAGGAAGACCTAGAGTTATATCCAGCGTGTGCAGTAACAAGGGCAATGAGGTTGAAAGCATCTCAAGAAGAGAACGTCATCAAAGCCAACAGTAACCACGATGATGTGGACTTGAGCACCACATTCTTTGCTTCTCTTGAAGAAGAACAAACGCCAAATTCTGAAAAGCCGGCATCAACTCGAAAACAGTTGATTGAGGACCAAAAGAAGGATCCAGAGCTCGCCAAACTCCGAGAAACCGCAATGACATCACAAGAGGCAGAGCTAGCATCAACGTGCTACTACATCCAAGATGATATGCTCTTCAGGAAATGGAAACCTCCAGACGCATCCAACGAAGAAGAATGGAGAATATGCCATCAAATCGTGTTACCAGAAAGATACCGAGCGTACATCATGAATCTGGCTCATGACACACCAATGTCAGGTCATCTCGGCATCCACAAGACATACCACAAGATTATGTCACACTTCTTCTGGCCACGTTTGAAGAAAGATGTCATCCAGTACTGCCGATCCTGTCATGCCTGTCAGATGGTTGGCAAGCCAAATCAAAAGATCCCTGTTGCTCCTCTGAAGCCGATTCCAGCCTTTGAAGAACCTTTCAGCAGAGTACTTATTGACTGTGTTGGTCCTCTCCCAAGGACAAAAGCTGGCAACCAATACCTGTTGACCATTATGTGTGCTTCAACTCGTTTTCCTGAGGCTATTCCTCTAAGGAACATAAAAGCATCAAACATTGTGAAGGCCTTAATCAAGTTCTTTACTCTATTTGGTCTACCAAAGTCCATCCAATCGGACCAAGGAACGAATTTCACGGCCAATCTTTTCAAGCAAGTCATGACTCAGTTGGGCATCAAACACTGCATGTCGAGTGCGTATCATGCCGAGTCGCAAGGCGCTCTTGAGCGATTCCATCAGACTCTCAAGAACATGATCCGAACCTATTGCTTTGAGCACGAAAAAGACTGGGACGAAGGAATCCACATGCTGCTGTTTGCAACCCGTGAATCCGTCCAGGAATCGTTGGGATTCAGCCCTTTTGACTTAGTCTTTGGCCATTCGGTGCGCGGTCCCTTGAAATGTATAAAAGAGACTTTGTTGTCACCAACAGCCACTGAAGGACTTTTAGACTATGTAAGTAAGTTTAAAACTAGACTTTATGATGCTTGTGTTCTGGCCAAAAATAACTTACAAAACACCCAATCCAGCATGAAACGCTGGTATGATAGAAAGGCCCGTGTTAGAGAATTTTCTCCCGGGGATAAGGTGCTTGTATTTTTGCCCATACCAGGTCAACCCTTGCAAGCCAGATATTTTGGTCCCTATGAAATTGAGACCAAAATTAGTGACTACAATTACACAATCAAAACTCCTGACCGTAGGAAAAAGACTCAGCTATGTCACATAAACATGCTGAAGCCTTATGTATCTAGGCCAGATCACTCAGAGAAGAGTAATTGTGTTTTAAATACAGTCAAAAGTTGTTCAAATAGCCATGTTTCTCCTATTGATGATGATATTGTAAAGGAGAAATTTGGACAATACAAAATACCTAATTCTTTTGTATTACAGAATTTGGATGTAAAACTGTCTCATCTGTCTTCGACAGAAAGGCCAGTTATCATGAAACTCATTAATGAATTTAATGACATTTTTTCTGATGTACCAAAACAGACTAATGTTATAATGCATGATGTAGATGTTGGCGAGGCTACTCCAGTCAAGCAGCATCCTTACAGTGTCAACCCTGAAAAACTTGCCATACTTAGGTCAGAAATCAAGTATATGCTTGAAAATGACCTCATTGAACCAAGTTCCAGTAGCTGGAGCTCCCCATGTGTCTTGATACCTAAACAGGACAAGACTTATCGTTTTTGTACAGACTACCGTAAGGTAAATGCTGTAACAAAGACCGATTCGTTTCCTATCCCTAGGATAGACGATCTCATAGATCGTATTGGTGACGCTAAGTACATCACCAAAATAGACCTACTTTCATGTTATTGGCAGGTTCCCCTGACTGATAGGGCAAAGGAAATCTCCGCCTTTGTCACCCCTGATGGTCTGTACCAATACAAAGTGATGCCATTTGGCATGAAGAATGCTCCTGCCACTTTCCAGAGAATGATAAATGCCCTGCTTGCTGACATGGAGAATTGCCACGCATACATAGACGATGTAGTAATTTTTAGCCAAGATTTTTCTAGCCATTGTAAACAACTGCATTGTCTTTTTACTAAACTGTTACATGCAAAAATTACTGTAAACCTGAGTAAGAGTGATTTTTGCCAGGCTTCCATCCAATACTTAGGCCATATTGTAGGACAAGGCCAGGTGAAACCTGTAATGGCCAAAGTAGAAGCTATCCAAGCTTTCCCTATCCCTGCTGATCGGAAACAACTCCGAAGATTTTTGGGAATGTCTGGATATTATAGAAAATTTTGCGAAAATTTTTCTGTCATTGCCAGTCCTTTAACAAACCTCCTGAGAAAGAACGTCCGATTTACTTGGACGGATGAATGTCAGAAAGCCTTTAACCAGATCAAGCAGATATTATCTAGCTCTCCCATTTTGATGGCTCCTGACTTCGGAAAACCTTTTAGGTTAGCTATTGACGCCAGTGACACAGGTGTTGGGTCAGTCCTTTACCAAGAAGATAATTTCCAAGTAGAGCATCCTATTTGTTTCTTTTCCAAGAAATTTAATAGACATCAAAGAAATTATTCTACTGTGGAAAAAGAATGTCTTGGGTTGATTCTTTCTATACAACACTTTGATTTTTATATCAGTGGGTCCAGATGGCCACTGGTTGTATTTACTGACCACAATCCCCTTACATTTATCCACAAAATGTCTGGCAAGAACCAACGACTTCTCAGGTGGAGTTTATTTTTACAAGAGTACAACCTAGATCTTAAACACATAAAAGGCAGCGAAAATGTTATCGCCGATGCCTTATCTAGATTGTAAAAAGTATTTTGATGTATATTTTTTTATATATATATCATGATAAATACATTCTGTAATGTAAATATTTTTTGTAATTCTAAAAAGATTTCCATTTTGTGGAAATGTAAACTTTTTATTTTTAGGAGGGAGGTGTTACGTATCTAGGCATTGTTGTTTTTTCTTTCTTTGACCTGTTGCGGTCGAGAGACGGGGAGGTTGTCTGCCCCTTGTGTAATAAGTTTTTTTTTTTATTCGTCAAGCCACACAGACAGTGACCGGTCCTTGACCTGTGTGTGTACCTCTGGTTGAAAGGAGGGTGTTTTTTTTTTTTTCTGTCTCTTTGAAGAGCGTTCTAGATCTGGGTGTTGACGACTTTCTGTTCTAGAATATACTGGATATCGACGCGCGGTAGATTATATAAGACCGCTCGCGTAACGTTGACAGACAGACATACGGAGACAGCCGTGAGACAGAATAGCGGAGACATTGCGTGACCCGTGCGTGGTTAACCACTTGATCGTGTAAGTTTTTTTTTCTTTTGTTCAAGGCCTTGCTTGCTTGTATTTGTAATTACATTTTCAAACTCTTGTATTGTAATATTTTTACATGCCATTTTTGTAAAAGGGTTTTGGTCAACACATCAATTCTGTATTGAGTAAATGTTTATTTTTTCTTTCTTGTAACTTTATATTTGATTAAACATTAAGTTGATATTTTACCTTCCGATTTCTTGTGTCATTTTTTTTTGTTATTCATTGTAAGTCTTTGATTAAATTCAGACTTATTATAAGTGACACAACTGCTATTCTATTGTCACGTTCCCCTAGGCAAGCCATTTAAAAGTAGAATTCAATTCGTAATACGTGACAACGTGGATATATTTTTCAGAGGGAGTATGTATATTGTGAAGTTTATTCTGAACATGGAGCTGTAACTATATTTTATGATGTTAATATTTGAGTGTATGTTCTGCCTATGGAACTGCATCAGCCAAATTATACGTATTCAATAAACTTATTGTCTGCTACCAAGAATCAGTACATTGTGTTCGTTGTGTTAGTAATAAACTCTAAGAGACATTCGTGTTAACAAGAAGCAAAGAAACGCCAAGAAAGGTATGGACATATCTACTAACTACTAATACAATATTACTATACACTCATAAAACCCACTAGTTGTATTACATCTGTATTGTGAATTTTATACATTTTTTTCTGTTAGTTATTGGTCGTGTGTCTTAGTATACTCGGGAGAAGTGTACCCTGCTCTCAAACGTAGCCTTTCTAGTACAACTGCACAGTGTTTAGAGCATGCTGCCGCACCCCCTTATGCACCTCCAAAGGAGTCTATTTTTGTTCTTCTTTAGCTTAATAGTTTCCCGGAAACTTGCATATCTATCACTTCTAGTAAGCTAAACCTGTTTTTAGACGAATTGTTTTTATACTTATAACCTTTCGTGAGTGATTGTCTACGTACCAACCAGGATTCCATGAAGATCAAATGTATTATATCCCCGAACTTTTGTGAGATCTTTCTTGCTGTCTCTTCCAGAAAATATTCACTGCCAGATTTCTTTCTCTATGCCAGTGATACACATGGTTTAGTTTGAAATTGTTTTTTTTTTGTTTTTTGTTTTTTTTTTCTTAAATCTTATAACTTTCTTTTTTTTTCTTTCTTACAGTACCATCGACTGAGGAGACTAATCCCAAACAAATTTATGAATCTTCAATTACTAGATCTCAAAGTAAGAATACTTAATTAGAATACAGAAACATATTTAGGCCTATATTTCTAGAAATCAAATCATTCTAAAGTAAATCCTTTTATAAAACATTTAAAAGTCTCAAGCCAAAAATGTTGTATTAAATCGTTATTTTCTTCTTATATTATACAGTAAATTTTTTAAATAATTAGACTCTTAAGAAATGTTTTAATTACATACATTTTCGTAATAGTGACTGATTCTATTTAGGGATAAGATCTCATGAACATTAAGCCAAAAGAAAAAAAAAACAACAGCTGATACTTACAACACGATTACCAAGAAATTTTGTGTGGAAACTGTCACGCGCCGCTGAGCAAGGCCACCATTGTGATGGGGCTCTTGGAGATGTGTTTAAATAAAACAGTAAATTATAGAAAATAATTTTTGTTTTGGAGACGTTAGGTCTAGGGGTTTCTAACGCCACCATAGACCAGCGGGTGTTACAGATCGGAAACAGAACACACAGGTAGCATACAATTGATAAAAGAATCCCTTTTTGTCATCAAGATAAAATAGTTTAATGTAATCAGAATTAAAGGAGGCGCGGCGTCTAAGTGATAAAGCGCTTGGCTTCCGAACCGGAGGCCAATCCTGGCGAAGACTGGGATTTTTAATTTTGGGATCTTCGGGCACCTCTGAGTCCACCCAGCTCTAATGGGTACCTGATTAGTTCAGGAAAGTAAATGCGGTTGGTTGTTGTGCTGGCCACATGACTCTCTAGTTGACCGTTGACCACAGAAACAGATGATCTTTACATCATCTGCCCTGTACACCATAACGCATAAGGTCTGAAAGGGGAAATTTACTTTTTTTTACTTAGAATGAAAGATGGTATTACAATAGGTGAGGAGTAGACGCATAAGGTCTGAAAGGGGAACTTTACTTTTTTTTACTTAGAATGAAAGAGAGGGGGTATTACAATAGGTAAGGGGTATAATGATACATCTTAAAATAATATACAAAGCAGGTATAGATAAATGGAATGGTTAAGTTGTTATAATGACCGCTGATTGCATAAATGTGTGAGTGCCCTATTGTTCGTATGACTTAGCTCTTAGGATACTGGGCTCGGTCGATGTCTCAGAAGCTTATCTCTCTGCCTTGGTGCTGCAGATTGTTTTAGTCTGCTAGCGTGTACAGCAGCTTGGGAGGTGTCAACTTTAGCTGAGCTACTGCAGTTGGATTGAGAGTAGCCCGACCGCTGTTCGGTGTCCTCAAAGTGGGAGTGACACGGCGGGGTGGGGCAAAATCAATGATGATCAGGCAGGCTGCTGGTGCTTAGGATTGACTTCAGAGATGTGTTCGGTGTCCTCAAAGTGGGAGTGACACGGCGTTGTGGGGCAAAATCAATGATGATCAGGCAGGCTGCTGGTGCTGAGGATTGACTTCAGAGATGTGGAGCTTAGTAACTAGTGTTCGCCGATGTTACGGTTCCTTCATACATCTAAGGGTGGGTTCAACAGGAACAGGAGTTCTGGAAGATAAAGGATTCTGATCAAATAGCAGACTGTAATTCCACGTAACAGGAAGTGTGTGGATTCTGCGACAGGCAGGAATTCCACTAAGCAGGAACCAGTCGGTGTCTACAGTCGCAATCTGGCTGAAATAAAACACCGAGTCAAATATATTCAGAATTTAAGGGGCATCGTGTTCTTCTCGGGCAATCGGAAATTCACTTTCTAAATAAAATGTCTCGAGTGGAGCAGTTTGGGCCTTATATGCTGCTTGCCCGGAAAAAAGGAATTTTGAAAGATCACGCGATCCAGATAGACAGTCTAACATAAGGTCAAAATTAGCTTTTTCCACTCATTTGCCAATGAGAACACCTAGCTAGAGGTCAAGCATGACGTGATCTCAGTATCTAGACATAGCTCGTCCTTCGTGGTCGAAGATGAGCACATTTCTCATATCCAATGGACTCGAAGATGGTTTTAAAGTTTATACCTTTCTTTAAAAAGCCGGCCGCATATGTGGCATGGATTGGTCAGCCTGCTTCTTCTCTCAGCTTTTGGTAGTTCGGCGCTATTTTGCCCTGGCCACTCTTCTTGCTTCAAATCTTGAGACTCCGAAGCTCACAGCTTCACGCCATGAGGAGCTATCGAGAGCTAGCCCTTTCCAGCCATGAATGTCAATATCGCATTCTTTGAAGGAGCTCTTAGGAGTGTCTTTATAGCGCTTGTATTGGCCTCCTTAGGAGCGCCTTCCTGCACACAACTTCAAGTACAGAAATAGTTTTGGAAGGTGATTTTCTGGCATGCGGACTACATGTCCCAACCATCGAAGTTGGGAACTTTTTACTGTTTCATTGATACTGTGTATGTTGGACAGATTTAAGATTACTGTGTCTGGTATGTGGTCGAACCAACGCACCCTATGGATACTCATTAGACGGTGTAGATGGAATGATTTTAGTTTTTTGGTGTCGCTGGAGTATAGGGTCCATAACTCTGATGCATATAGGAGTATCTGGAGAACTACAGCACTGTAGACTTTCAGTTTTGTGGATAGCCTGAGTCCTCTTCGTTGTCACACTTGTTCTGGAAGTCTGACAAAAGCAGCACTGGCAGGAGCAATATTGAAGTCAACCTCATCATCTCATCATCTAGGTTGGCGTTTGCTGATATCTTGCTTCCCAAATAGACAAACTTTTTGACATTTGCTAATTTCTTGCCATCTATGAGAATGTGTGGTTCTGTGACTGCTTTCTTTGGAGGAGGTAGGTACAACACTTCTGTCTTTTTACATTAATGGTGAGGTCAAGATCTTTGCAGGCATTGGCGAAGAGGGACAGGCTCTTTTGAAGGTCTTCTTCGTTTGCGGCTTTTAGGGCTCAGTCATCTGCAAATAGCAGGCCTCTGATGCAGTCGTAGTTTAACTTGGTCCTTGCCTTGAGTCTCTGAGCATTAAAATAAATAAACTTGCATCGGTGCGATATTGTATGCCAACTCCAATGCTTTCTGTGCGAAAGGCATCTTTCAGCATGGCGGTGAACATTAAAAGCCATAAACAGGTTTGATTAAATTGAAGAACATTTTTGCATTTTTACTGTCAGCTTAGGCCTGGATTTCTTCTGCTTTTTTGTTATACCATGACTCCTGCATGAGTCTCAGATTTCGCTGGACCTCTCCTTTGGCAATAATGTAGCGTTCTCAAATTTGGGGACAAGCTGGATTAAACTGAGAGGCCTTCAAGCAATGTTGCTTGTGTGTTAAAAGCTGTTCAATTTGCACATTTTTTCGTCAAACCAATTTTTGTGTTTGCGTTTTGGCTGCCTAAAGACGCTGCTAGCCAGAGAGTACACAAAATCCCTTAATTTATTCCAGCTGTTTTCCACATCCTTATTCATGTGCAGTGTTTTAATTTCACTGTCTAGTTTGTTGATGAGCTCTTGTTTGATATCTGGGTCAGTGAGCTTTGAATGCTTGCATTCTTGGGGCCGTCTAGGTGGTTTGATGTATATGTTTAGCTTAGATAAGATTAGGCGATGATTGGTCCAACAGTCCGCTCCGCATAATGATTTGGTGACTTTGACGTCTTGTCTATCAGACTGTCTGACTATGATGAAGTCTATTTGATGCTAGTGCTTGGACCAGGGATGCATCCATGATGTCTTTTTTCTGTGAGGTAGCTGTAAAAGAGTATTTGCTATTGTCAGTTTGTGGGCTGTGCACAATTCTAGTAATAATGCATCATTGCTGTTGCAGTGACCAATCCCGTGTCTGCCCAGAACATTACTCCAGGTTTTTCAGTCAGAGCCTACTCTGACATTGAAGTCGCCCAGTATTATAAGTTTGTCTTTTGGGGCGTTTTGATTATTGCAGAGTTTAGATCCGAGTAGAGTTTGTCCTTCACGTTGTCTTGGTTAGACATAATTAGGGCATAGGCACTTATTCGAGTTGCGTGTCGCCTTGATTCGCGGGTAGGCGTAATGTCATTAGACGATTATTTATACCTTTTGGTAATCTTGCTTACTTGTTGACTAATTTGGATTTCATTGCGAAGCAAACACCAGCTTTACGTCTTCCCTCGATATTTTTGCCGATCCAGAAGAAACTGTACAACTTTTTTTTACTGTCCTTCTTTTGCAAGTCGCGTTTCTCTCAGGGCAGCAATATCTACATTGTAAATCTAAATTATTTGGGAGACTTGCCCGGATGGGCAAACTGGTGAGTAGCAAATGTGGTTTGACGTTCGTACTAAGAGAAGGGGAGATAAGCCAAAGAACATGACAACTTGGTCGCCGATGTGGTAGACTCAGTCTATCGAGAAGAGAAAAAGGTGGGGTTTGGAGGTGAAATCGGGCCTAATAATAAGAAATAATTGAGATAAAGTAAATAAATAATAATTAATGCTTTGATAAAATTGAGTGACTGTCAGCAAGCTTTTGACCTGTGACATAAACATACACCAAAAATCTGCTATTGTATTGTTAGGCTCACTGACGGCATCATACCCCAGGAATGCCAGGATACAAATATTTATTTAAGTTATCGTCTTATCTTTACTAATAATCTAGTTATTGGTTTTGTGAAGCCTCTATTAAAATGCCTATTCTTTTATTCAAGGAACAACCTTTTACCTGTTGGTTGAATGTCTACTGAAGTATATTCCTCTTTACCATTGTATTTCATTTGTATAATATGAAATACTGTTAATTATTGTTGTTTTAAGATATTTTCGATTGAAATAAAAATTTTATCTGCTGTCAATTAAAACAAGAACAGGGCGGTACAAAACTCGTTCGTACCTTACTCGGTCAAACTTTATCAACGCCACCCTTCGATCAGGAAACATAGAAATGACCAAGATGCCCGTGTTTAGTTGCAGAATGAACTCTTTATGTTGTGTCTCTTCTATTTGTGTGTATGTTTCTGTTGTGTTGCCTTTATATGAGAAAAGAGTCATTGTGATCACAACAGATTTCTATAAGGATCAATAAAGAAGTCTTATTCTTAGTCTTAAAGACTTTATTTCAAATTTTAGTAGCTTGTATAATAGAAACAATAAAGGAAGAAATACAAATATTGTTATAAACATTATCTTAGAAAATAAAACAAAAAGAAACTTTGAATTAATAAATAAAAAAAAAAAAAACTTCCTATATATAGTCTACTGTGTTTGTTTTTAAACTAATAATAATGAATATTTGTCAAATGAAGTATTTTATGAGAAAACTGCTTTCATTGTTAAGTTTTTAAATTAAATTTAAAAAATAGTCAATGAATCAATATTTTGAAAGATTTAAATATCATGATGTCAAATTTTAATATATTTTTCAGTTTTTGTGTTCTAAACAAAGCGGACGGCGTACGGTCAGACCACACAAAACTAAAAGCAGCTATTCCCCTTTCGTGGAATCAACTCACTCTGTCCGTCTGTCTGATACACATTTTGATCACGTTATTCTCCCATACCCGTTTTAGAACTATATCAAGACTTTGTACAATTATTAATTATATTTTAACAAAGCATGAATCAATTTGAAAAAAACAACTAAACCTATTTGTTAATTAATTATTTTGTTTGATATCAAAAAGTGAAGTTACGCATTCAGTATTAATAGACTAATAATAGGCTAAATAAGTTGGGCTTTGTTTTCCCTAAAAAGTGTATATGCTATTTAACCTTCGACCATTCTCGGATCATGGTGAAACTTGAAAAATTACTTCTTGTACCTAGCAAAAAGATTAAAATAAGAATAAAGATTAGTCAATTAATTATTAGTAATTAATTATTTTGTTAAATATCGAAAAGGGAAAAAAATATACATTATTAAGATTTATAGTATTAAATGTGGAGTTTTTCTTCAAAGAAATGTTTTAAGTATTTATTTTGACCATATTTGTGTTTGATGATACATTTTTTATCAATAAAATTTACTTGTTTAAATACTTATAATATTTTTAAATGCATGTTCATTGTACATATGTATGTACATTTTTATTTTCTTAATACACGCTTTTTTTTAGATTTCTAACCGCCTCAGATTAGGATAAAAGTAGTTTATTTTTTATTTTAAGTATTCTTTATTTAATTTTATGAACTGAATGAAATTGTTCTAAAAACCCAGATTTCGAAGAACCTTCTTCTACAACAGAAAATGTTCCTAACAGAAGTATTGAAAGTAAGTTTTCTTTATCTTTGATAGTATATGATATCTATTTCTAAACTTAACTTAAACTTAACTGCAACTAAGACTTTTAACAAAGCATTTATGAACTCACTCTGTCTGCCTGTTTATCCGTCTATTTGTAAGTCAGTTAAAAAGTTGGTACACGTTATTTGTCCCACGCCCAATCCCGCATGATACATAAATAAATATAAAAAAAAGTATGCAACTAGTCAATTACTTAATTGTAATACATTATTTCTTTTATACCAACAAGGGGAAGCGGAGAGGTTAAGAACTAATGGTTCCGGTTCCTCCACGGTACGCAAAGGTACAATATAAAAATATGAAGTTTGTCCCCTCGTTGGCCCGGACTCCTGTCTCGCTTAGCATGGGGGGGGGGGGGGGAGTAACATTGCATTGTCTCATGTGACCGTGAACCACAAACAAACGGGTGTGATTAAATGACCATCCAGTTGATGGGGGCCTTTAGGCAGAAGGTGCGGTGAAAGCAAATCTTTTATCCTGGCCACGGGATAAAATCTTTCTTTTTGGTACATTTGGTACCTGTATTGTTTTTAGGTCCACTGCTTGTCTCTTGCACTGGCGTTTCCATTTATATCTACATATTAAAAGTACCCACTATTTTTTCCTCTGTAAAAATAGTACAATTTGTATTATATTTGCACATAATATTTGGCTCTTCATTCATAGAAACGTTTACCATATCCTCCCGGACAGTCTCCCGTATGCCGTTGTACGGACTTGCACTGTTAATGAAAGCCAATAATTCGAATATTAACATGATTATCATGGCCTCTAACAAGATAAGGAAACGCTACACAGCTGTGGCGATGCTGCAGTGCTTAGAGAGTTTGTAAATTTGTTTAGTAATATCATTAGTCTTAATGAGTTGCCATGGAACATTTGATTTCAAAAAGGTGTTAAAAATGTATCAATTAATTCACTACATCTACTTGATCCCCTTGTTAAGACTACTACTTTAAAAAAAATTAAAAAGCCTTGGTGGAATTTTTCTTTTAATTATTATTTGCTCTATTTTTATTATCTTATTTGATATTTGTAAAATGTTTTAAACTGCTACATATGTGGCTATTTCAGATCTTTCTACGATCAGGACTGATGATCTCTATGAAGACTTTTAAGGATTTTAAGCAATGTTGTCGCATTGTGATGATACATTTGAATATATTTCAACATTTTAAACGTTTGTACTATGCTATCCAAAGTATATTACAAAAATTCACAAAATATAAATGGCATGAGTATATTATTAGATTTAAAAATGTAAGAAGCTCTATCATGGGCGTAGCCAGAATTTTTTTTCGGGGTGGGGGGAATTTTTTTCTCTCCCCCCCCCCCGAAAAAATATACATGTATATGTATATATATATTTATATGTTTGTATTTAGGGATGTTTGTGTGTGTACATAATAAATTTCTATTACATTCTGACCTTTCATTCTTTCGGAAGACATTTATATTGCCCTAGAATAGTTTCTTCCTGGAGTTAGTGGAAAAATTAAAGACTTCCCGCCATTGCTAGCAAAGGGGTCTGGGAGAGCTCTGTTAGCTCCCCCGGCGCGGGGCAGAGCTTCGCCGCCAAGCACTATTTCTGGTATTGAAAGCCAACTAAATGCTTTTTCTGAGGTACCTACAGTGTATTATTTTACTATTAAAAATTTTATTTCAAAAACCTAATGTGCTTTTCTTACTGACTTAAACCCTCCCGCGCCGTTCGGCGCATTTGCTGGCAAGCTAATTCCACAAAAATCTGTCACTGGTAATGTCTGAAGCCTCTTCTCACCTGCTCTGAGAACCTCCATGAAAGTGTGGCGCCAAGTTGTACTAGGATGTCATCGCAACTCTTTTTATGCGTAATTCATTTTGTCGGAGATCATGTCCCACAAACCTCATGCGACGCTCTGTCACAACTTTACTAAGGGGTCTACTCCTACTTCGGCAGAGGATTTCCTTGATGTAGACCCGATCTCAATAACTGACTCCTAAAATCTCTTAGCCATCTCTGTTGAGCCACATTTAGTGTTTTTCAATTTCGGCAGATGACTCTTCACTGCACTCTATTAATGGAGTCCCGCCACTGGTAGAAATGTGTAACCTTTCTTGAATACGCTCTTGGAATTAGGTGACTGTAGTTTGCTTTAGATGTTATATCGAAAAAGGAAGTTTTATCGTCAAAATCATCTGTTGGGGTTTTAAATTAAAATATATCTGGAGTTTTTTTTATTCAAAACCACATTTAGCTACGGTCATAGAATTTGGTGACTGTAGTTGACTTTAGAAATAATATTGAAGAGAGAGGCTTTCAAACTTAAAACGCTATGTAGGGGGATTTTAAACTCAAAACCATCTTTGGGTTTTAAACTTTTAAGTAGAGGGGTTGAAACTTAAAACCCCTGGTAGGGGTTTTCAAACTGAAAACCTTCTGGTAGGGGGTTTTAAACTCGAAACCCCTGGTAGGGGGTTTTAAAGTCAAAACCCCCTTGGCTGTGCTAGGGCAAGTGATGGTTTAGTATTAAAATTTCACCTAAAATAAACAAAATAAAAGCAAAAGATCAGTCACTAAACACCGACACCCTCCCCCTGTGGGGGAGATTTCATTTGGGGGGGGGAGGTTGAACCCCAAACCCTCCCCTAGTTACGCCCATGATATATATATATATATATATATATATATATATATATATATATATATATATATATATTACATTAGTTTCCAAGAAACATTTATGTTTTTGACAAATGTGGGTAAATGTATTAAAATTGGTATAGGTTAGTCAGAATGAGAGAATTACTGCAAATTGGTAGGAGTTACTGTGATGTGGTTAATATTTATGTGGTAAGAAAATAAAGTTTTATATATATTTTTAATGACAGTCTTCTGTGTGTTCTTTTTTTTTATTATAGAAATGTGACAGTAGGATAAGATAACTATAACAGATGAATTAACGTATATTTAAAAACTGTCACACAGATCAGAGCTTAAAAGATTTTGGATAACGAGCGTGTATTTAAATAAATAAGAAAAGATAACTTTTATTGATCCAATCAAATGGAAATTCAGTTTTACTACAATTGACAACCTCAGCGTAACTAAGTACAATAACAATATAGATGCACGTACGAACAAAATTCACACACGAACAAAAACATACACACTTATAAATATATGTTATAATAATCATATGTATAATATTTATATATGTCTATGTGTTATAATTTGAATATTACATTTGTATGTAAATATCATGCAGTGATTCGATGTGTTTCTGTTGTGTAAGACTATGTAATTTTATTGTAAGACTATGGACTCTGTTAATAGGTTTAGCCTGACATATACAATTCCATATACAAAAAGTACATACCTATGTGGCGGGGATAGTGATTACTACTTTCACTTAATAATTATAATACTAATTGATAAATTTTCTGTCTCCCATTGGTCTCTTGACTTTGATCGTAGGATTGCAGTGAAAGCTCCCGTAGACTAATTCCTCCACTCTTTATGGTCAGGACAATATCTAGATAGAAGTCTGTCCATAGTGTCCAGCCAGCTTCTCTCTCTCGAGGTCCTTTCTTTGTGCTCCTTTCACTGATCCCTGAAGGATGCCTTCCTGGTCTTCCCTAAAAATAAACACTTTGAAATAAGTGCACCATGGGGCGATTACTGCTCAAACTTTCAAGCCGAAATTGAGTTAATTACCATAGCACTACAGACAGTGGAAAGCAAATTATATGAAGGAGTGCAATCCCCATCAGATATTGTTGTCTTTACAGACTCCCAATCCACTTTGCAAGCACTTAGCAGCAACACCTCGAACAGCCCAATAGAGTTGACAAAACTAATTGAGATAATCCACCAGATTATATCAAAATTAAATATCAATATCACACTACAGTGGATCCTTGGACATATTGGCATCATTGGAAATGATAAGGCAGATAAGCTATCAAAGGAGGTTTATCTACGGAACAACCAGACAGACCTGTAAGCTAAGGTCAATGTTACTCAACAATCACAAAGCGGAGTGGCTCAACCAATGGGCATCAGGAAACACAGGCACAGCCATGTACAAAGAAATGACTATGCCTAGCAAACTGGACAGTATTAAATTCCTCCCCCGCAAAGAACAATCTGTAATTTTCCAACTAAGAACAGGACACACACCAATATTAAATTACCATCTGAGCAAAATAAACTCCACACAACTCCCCCTTTGCAGACTCTGCGCCCACCCTTATGAAACCTTAAACCATATCCTTTTTAAATGCCCCTCCCTAATCCACCTTAGGCAGACCCTACTTTCACTACAGCCCAACATAACCAACACCTTGTACGGCAGTGCTGAACAACTCTAGAACACAGCACCCTTTTTTTCCTTGGCACAGTCTGCAAAAGAGCTCACAGTTCAGCAGCAATAAAGCTGGCTAGAAGAAGAAGAAGAAGAATTCCTGAAGGATGAATTTTGAAAGTGATTTATCTCTTCAATATGACCGAACCAGCTCTGCTTTAGTCTCTTCACTGTATTGAAGAGTTTCTCCTATTTGCCAGCATGAATGTTGACCTGTAAACAGTAAACATACAAACTCCTGTCTTCCTTTCCTGGTTTCCAATACCCAACAATTTTTTTGTAGCAATTACTTTCAAAGGCTTGTATTCTTCTTCAGACCATAAGTTCAGCGCCCAACTTAAAAAATCCATACAACAGTATATAGAACACTAGCGAATAATACAATTTTAGTTTTAGTTTCGAAGCTGATTTATTACAGTATACGGATGCCAATCTTAAAAGGGTTTTAAAAAATGTCTTTTAGTGATCCTTCATTTTTCGCTTATAATTAACTGTAGCTATGAGAATATGTACAGCATGATAATGAAATAGATCAATTATACAATGAAAACTTATATGTATATTCATAGCCCATGTGTATTACAATTATAAGATAATAGCTGTATCTACATTTCGAAGTCATGACTACAACATTCACCTTTTTGGCAGACAGACAGTACTCTTTCTAGTATACTAATTTGGTTTAATAAATTATCAACTTAATTTAAATATGCATAGAAGGTAGAGTCTCGATTTGCAAAGAACACTTCAATTGCTAAGCTAACATTGTTATAAAACTTATTTGACTTCTTTTCCTTGTGTGAAACCCCCAGCAATTTTCTGTAGCATTTAATCTTAAGGCTTGATTCTTCGTTCAGCATTCAGCATTCGGTGTCTAACTTTCAAAACCACATTGACAACATCTTACCACTATAAAAGAGTGCAATTTTAATTATAATTAAAAGTGAATGTTACTCAACTAGATTTTCCACAGTTACTGTTGCATCATCTCTTTTTTTTTAATCCTCCATTTTTTATATTTAACACTAGTTATTTCAAATGAATTAATATTTTTGTAATGTTAGGTCATTCAACATCATGCACCATCTCATACTATCTGCACCACAAACTAATATTTTCCTTTTTTTCGTAGTGATAGTCACTCCAGCTGCTCTAGCTGTAGAATCCAGTTTTGAAGTAAGATCGTGTAACTGGTCAGCCTTTTCTCCAATATCAATATCATATGGAAATAGGCCGCACATTTATGGTAAAGCTACAAGTAAATCCTTCTAGAGTTTTCATCATAATATATTCCAGAAATATGTACAAAAGAGCTGGAGAGAGAATGCATCCTTTCCGCACTCCTATAGATATCCTGAGCTGTTCGCAATTCGGTATAATGTTTTTATAAGTGACAATGACGTAAGACCTATTTAAAATAAGTAGACTTTAGGAAAAGGAACAAGAAATGTTTGTGTTTTAAAGATGTGATTCTGCATCTAGGAGATAAAAGGAACCTGTCTACGAAATTTCATGCGGATACCTGCGACAGTAGATCTCGTTCTCGTAATCAGTGAGTGGTATCCTATACTCTTAAGCGAGCAATTCTTGTATGTATGTATGTATACATTAAAAAAAAAACAGAGTAGCATATAACATTTGATAGATAGATAGATAGATAAATAGATAGATAGATTCAAAAACACATACATAGTATACATATATATTCATACATACATACAAAAAATACAAACACAAACACATACACAAATACATACGTACATACTTACATACATACAAAAAATACAAACACAAACACATACACAAATACATACGTACATACTTACATACATACATACTAAAAACAAACAAACATACATACATTCACACATACATACATACATACGTACATACATACATACATACATACATACATACATACATACATACATACATACATACATACATACATACATATGCATAAATAAACGTACACACATTCTATCACAGACGTGGCCAACCTTTTGCTACCGTGCGTCAATTTTTACAATTTTTAGTCTTTAAAGTATGTTAATTTGTACATATTTGGTTTGATGTCCACATTTGTGTTTAGTAGAGGCGAGGATTTAAGAAATATTAAAATAAACTTTGACAAGTCTGTCTTTGTTCACATTTTTAGTTTTCATTTATAATTTTTATTTATTATTTCTGTATGACCTATAGACGAATCATAATTTATTAACAATTTTTTCTTAATTATATTATATTATATTATAACATGTCCTAACTAGTATCCATAAGTTCAGAAGTGTTCCCCGCTAACCTCTAAGTGTAAAATGCAATGATATTTCAGAATATAACAATTTCCAATTCTTTGAATCAAGATTACAGTTTCAGTAACTGTACCAGAAAATTCTGTTTAGTTTATTTTATTTTATTTAATGGAGGAATTCCTAGACACGACTTTGCTTCCTAAAATAGAGTAACATTTAATAACTAAAAGCATGAATAGGTAACATAAAAATGTTTTTACTAAAAGAATAGAAATATTATTGTCAGCACAGAATGAAAGTAGCATAATCTGTTTTTTTGGTCTGATAAGTTTAATAAACATTTCGGTCAGTTAGGGCATCCTAACGGCCAGTTAATGAAATTCCCGTAGAACATTTTTTTCTAGAAATAAGTTATTATTTTTTTTTTTTTTTTTGCGAATATGCATGCTTTTTTTCTCGGGACGAAATGCGTCACTCGTAATATTGCCGAAGCAGGACGTTTTGGCGCCGCCGTTTTTGCCCCGCCGTTTTAAGCGCGAAGGTCTTTTTGCCGCGAGCCGTTTTTGCGCAAGCAGTTTTGGCGCGAAATACATTATGTACGTTTATTGTATTATTTCTTTTAAAAGAATTATTCCTATCTATGTTTTGCATGAGTGTTTGTGTTAAGACATATTTTTCACGTACTAAATGTAAATATGTGTTTGTGTTTCACATCATTTTCTTTAATAAACATTTTGGCTTGTGTATGTGTGTTTATTAAGAGGCACACTTTTATTTTCAATAAATTTTTTTACAATATTTCTTTCAAATTAGTTAATCAACCAGTGGCAATTAATTAATTTTGTCTGATATAAAAAAGGTAATAAAATTTAATGGTATCATGGCTGCAAATAAGTTTTCCTTTATATAAGATTTGTTTCTAGTATTTTGAAAGTATTTTTTGTGTAGTTTGAATTTTTATCTTTTTTTTTTTACTGAACCTAGATTACTTGACTATTAGACTACTTAAAAACAGTTTACCGAGTTGTCGTCCTAAAACATTAGGTGTGTTTGATATCAAGGCTAATGTCAGGAAAATAAATTGTAGAATCAGTTCCATGTTTTAACAATTCTGTTTAAGTAAAAAAAAAAGTTAGAATTTACAAAACATGTATATATAATATATATATATATATACAGACAGATAAAAAGAAAGACACAGATGAAAAAAGAGAGACAGATGAAAAAAGAATGAGACAGATGAAAAAAGAAAGACACAGATGAAAAAAGAAAGAGACAGATGGAAAAAGAAAGACACAGATGAAAAAAGAAAGAGACAGATGAAAAAAGAAAGACACAGATGAAAAAAGAAAGAGACAGATGAAAAAAGAAAGAGACAGATGAAAAAAGAAAGAGACAGATGAAAAAAGAAAGAGACAGATGAAAAAAGAAAGAGAAGAGTTATTTTATGTGTCTGAAGCTTTTGTTCGTGATGTCCTGCTACGAGTTTTTTAATAAGCCTGACAGATCAAGACAACATTGGTTCTGCGTCCACGCCTGTTTCTTGGACCTTAAAAACCTATGTCTGTAAGATATTACCTTAGAGATAAACTCAAATTATGATAACAAGAACTATACGTGTCTAGCCTTTAGCTAGCAACGTGGACGAAGAGAGGATTATTTTTACAAGGGGGGATATACTTTTTCTACCTTCATATCTATGTACATATATGTGTGTGTGTGTGCGCGCGCGCTCGTACTATGTATGTTTGTGTGTATACGTAATTAATTTTTATTACATTCCTTTCCTTCATTCTTTCAGATGTTTTTGTACTCTAGAGTAGGTTTGGCCTGGAGTCAAGGAAAAAACAGTACACACCCCTCTCGCCCTTACCAGTTGTGATCTTCTATCAGGAACTGTTTCCATTATTTAAAACAAAAATAAATTGCATATTCTGAAGTATCTGGTGTTTGTTTTTAATTGGATGTTCGGGGGGTTAACCTCAAGACCCCTTTGGGTACGCTCATGAAACTTGGTGACTAGTTTGCTTTTTGCTTCAGATTTTTTTTCAAAAAACTTTCTGTTCTTCTTCGTTCTCATTTTACATGTTGGAGGGTTCAGATCAGTAATCGTATATCTAAGATAAACCGTGGAGTGGTTTCCAGGGCTGGCAGTTCAATGTATAGTTTTTGCTCTATAGGAGGGTTTTGGGGCCTCCTAATAGAGTATGCAGCTTTGAAAGAAAATGGTCAGCATTCTCTGGTTGTGCTCCACAAGGGCAAGTTTTGCTTGTCCCGACTTTAAGCTTCCGGAACATACGTTGTCTCATTTTGTTGTGTCCGTCTATTGAAGTTCCTTTAGAATTTGGTGAGTGTAGGTAGTACATTGCTTTAATTATAAGAGGGGGCTTTAAACCTCAAACTCTCCGTAGGGGAGTTTTCAATTCAAAACCCTCTTGGGGGAGGGGTAAAATTCAAAATCCCCATTTGCGAAGCTTGTGAAATTTTATTACTGACGTTTGCTTTATTTTTGTTTTGTTTTATAGAAAGGGGGGAGGCTTAACCTCAAAACCTCCTTGATGGGATTTTAAAGCCAATTTCCATTTATCTGCGCTGCGGTAAATGATAGTTTATTATTTACATTTTATTTCGGGCTGTGTTATGGGGTTCGGGGTTCAAACTTATGGCTGGCCATCCCACCTTTTTTAAAAGACAATGTTGTTGTCAGTGAGAAGCCGGACTTGTCTGATTTTTACGTGTATTAATGTCACTGCCAACATTTTGTATTTATTATATTGCATATATTAAACAAACAATGTTGGACAGGTGGATTAAGCTAATATAGAAGGAAATACATGCTGTTAATGTCAAGGCTACTTCAAACAGAAAGTTTTATTTATGATAAATAAAAAGGTAGTAGTTGGTTATGGTACTTCCGCTGTGGAATTATAGATCATAGAGAGCTTATTAGAGGCTTCTCATTGAAATATGAACATGGTATATGTATGTTTATTAATACAAAGTTTATATCCACTCTGTCTGTCTGTCTGATAAAATGTTATTTCTCCCACACCAAATCTGGGATCACGTTGAACTTTTGCACAAATTATTTCTTTTACCTGACAACACTTGAACCAAGGGGAGAAAATATGAACTATTGCTAGTTAATTACTTTTCTTAATATCGAACACGGGAAAATGTACTTGATAAATGTGGTGGTATACGTTGAATTAGTCCCCTTGAGGAGGTATGAACCCTTTACATGAACAGTTTTTTTTATGAAATAAAAAACAAATTAATTACAGAAACATTTACACATATACCCCCCCCCTTTCTTTCTCTCCCTCATTTTCCCAACAGGTCCAGCCAAGGGTTAGGAGAAAGCTAATAGCAAGAACAAGTGCTAAACAAAAAACAAATGGTAAAAAACAAATATGTCTTCTGAGATTTATTTGTGTTAGTGTAGCTCTTTCTCTTGGTAATGATTGTCCTCGTTTCGAAAGTATTATTCGTTTCGCTCATTTGTATTTCACTCTCCTGTTAGGATTAAACTTCTCTTAATTTGTTTGTTTGTCATCAGAAAATGTTATACTTGGTATCTGAGATGTACTCCAATTGGTAGCAAGTCTGGAAGGGCTAGTCCTCACGTAGAACCTCTGCTGTTCGGCGTTGTGCCTTCAAGCTCCCAAGTGACTCTGCAGATACACGTTCCCGCAGCTCTCGGAGCTGCGGAATACTTTTTTAAGATATGCGACACTGTTTCCACCGACTTTCCCCAGTGTCGGCATCGGGCATCAAAATTTGGCAGGAAACGGGCCTAATAATAATAAGCATCAGCAGTGCAGTGCCCCGTCTAACACTGCTTGGTATCAGAATGTGTGAGAAGGCATGCTCTTTTTACACATGAAAAATTTAAAGTTTATATAAATCCAAAAATCAATTCAGTTTTAATGGAGTCAAATCAACGTTGGCCTCGTCAATTAGGAGAGAAAGAGCTAGATCTATTACACATGTCATCACAGAACTGATCCAAACCTATTTGAATCAATTACATTGTTGTTGTTGTTATTGTTGTTTTACTTAAAGTATGTTGTGTGTTTTTCGCGTTTACGTTTGCATTGCAATATATATTTTAATCAAGACCCTATTATTGTGTTGTTCGACATCTGACTGCCCAGTCGCATTAAATACAACAGTTGAATTCTTCAAATACCTATGCTCTGAGACTCATTTTTTTTTTCAAATTGGTAACATCTCTTCATTAAAAAAAAAAGAAGCTTATATTCTTTTAGTGGTCATCTCAGTGATTCTTATTTTTATGAGCACCGAAAACAAATCGATGAATGCATCTGGAGTTTATTCCCTATTTCTGTAGTCGGCGCGACACCCTCCAAGAAACGTTTATCAAGGAAAGTAATAGGCAAATGATAATTATAGCTTTTATATAGCGCTACTTTCATGCTTGGGGCATGCTCAGAAAGCTATGGTCGAATCTCATTTGTGGACAGGTGGACGCTCAGTAAACACAACTCCGCTCAGGTTGGGTATCGAACCTCCAGCAGCCATTATAGGTAGCCAAGACAAGCCAAGTTCAAGCGTACTTAACTCTCAATCGACCAAGCTTCCCAGTTAAAAGTAACCATAACCTCTAGTACACTCAGAAAACTACCAAATACTATGCACATGACAGGGAAGAATTAAGGCTCGCTAAACTTTAATTCATCCTTCACGCCATTGGTCACACTAAGTGGTATAGGCGTTTCCAGGCTTACTGGCTTCCTGGTCTATTGGTATGCGTTCTTGACTATCGTCTCAATGGTTCTGGGTTTGAAACCTGCCTGCTATTATTTCCCGCCGTCCTCAGGAAGCTATGGGCTAGAATGTAATTATCTTCAATTCTGATGGAACATCCGATACATTTAAAATAAAATAGAATGAAAGCGATAAGTGCTCCTTTATGAGACTCGGCCTCTTTCCTGGTCACGGGAAGAAAAGAATAACAGCTCAATGAGTCTTGACATCGAAAAATGGATGTAATTCAATTATTGTCTTCATTGGAAACTTTTGGCCATAAGGCTTTTAACAACAACAAACATGAAATAAAATATTTAAAAAAATGAAATAACTAGTAATTAACACACCAGAAAAAAAAACATACTAGATTATTATAAATTATTTATATACGTATATTAATGTACAATGTTTGTTTTGTAGCATTATTTTGGCAAAATAACAACTAAACATCTACTAGTATAACTATTTTTTTGTATGTGAATCATGCAGATTTCTAAGTATTAGTCCTACCGGAACTAAGCTATTTCCAGTCGTCGGGCCTACTTGCTTGTGTCTTAGTCATTGACTGCTTAGACCGTTTACCGACTTCTCTTATCTTATAAAGTACGGATGTTCTTTTTAAAGAGAAGATAATTACGTCCTACACGTATCTGTGACTTAGTATTAGGATAGGTCATAAGACCAGTGACCTGTACTGTACTGGCAAGTTAGTCCAGTGGTACTTTGTGGTCCCATTTATAGTATCTAGGCTAATAACTATAGCCTCTAGATGTACAAAACTACTGAGACAGACAAGTAATTCTGAGATTTCAGTTGCAACAAAAAAAAAAGAAGTTTATTTACAAACCAAAGAAAAAGATAATGGAAAATATAAATGGCAATAAAGGTTCACCAAAAAAAAAAATGACATAATGAAACAAAGCAAAGTAGCAAGACAGTTTCCGGTCAATATAATTAAAGAACCATCATCATAGAGACACAATAATGTCTTATGCCAAAAAAACAAAAAGATGGTTTACAATAATATCATACATGCATTAACAATGAAATGACGTCATTCATGAGACACACTACTGTCTCGTATCTAAACAAAAGATGTCTTTAAAAAAACATACAGGAGAGGATAAGAGACTAAGTAGACCTATGCCATTTACATAAACCAACTTAGTACTAACAAATAAATAAAGTCTACTTATCTCATTATTGAAATACTCTTCCCACAACAGTGGCACACTCCTCTTGAGTAACACAGCAATAGTACAACAACACAAGTATTAGTTAAACATTACATAGATTTAGTTCAAACTACACTGGTCAGTTGAAAGACTCAAGAGAGAGTGGCAATTGTAAACAGTTGACAGGGAGTTAAATCAAGTAAAAAAGGGGACTAACTCTAATAAAAAAAATAAAGGTAGCCACCCTAATTGTCCCTCTTGTCACATGTGTCAATCTTTTTGTGCATATTAATCCGAGAATTAAACGATGTTCAGATATTGTGATTTTAGGCTGATTCAGGCAACTCTTTCTATGCTCTAATAGCACTATAGTAGGAGGAGCACTTGAAATAATTTCTCCGAGCATATGAAACAAGAAATGTTATTGTTGTGTCTTTCTGAGTACTTCAAAAGATCTTTGTATGAATTTAAATTTGTATTTTTAATTAATGGTTCTGTACTTTTATATTGGGTTGTATTGAGTATCTAGTAGTGGTAGTACCTCTAGTGGACAGGCAGTCGTACCCTCTATAGAGAGTAGCTTGTCTCATTTTTGGTCACCATTCGGTACCCAGCTCTCACCAGTGGCTCTCAGTAGCTGTAGCATGCGCAGCGGCCAAACCCCGGAAACGACTCGCCGGCTAAACCAGATAGAGGATATCCTACGTTCCATGCCAATCAGTACACTGAGGAGTTGTCAATCCTAGCATATGAAGTCTGGACCTGGAGGCCTGTGCAAAACGTCACAACACTAGACAAATCGGACAGAAAGGCAACTACCAGCACAGTGCAGTGGAGCACTCTAGAGCAGGACAACTAAGTATCTTAGTGTCTTTAATTTGTTTATTTCGATTGTTTGTTTACCTTTGTGGATTCATGTTAGAGTTTGTACTGACCACATTCCGTGTCTTCATCTTTACTATGTGTGAAGTTATTGTCGTCATTCAGCGTAATAGAGCTTGAGATGTCAACATGGTTTTTGTTATATTACAGTATGGCACTTAGCTAGTTCGTATATTACACTAATGTCAAATAAAAAAAAAATGTCATCCAGTGCGATTAGCAAAATTCCCATATAAATAAAGGGGATGGGATGGCATGTCATTACCATTCAGGAATCTGACTAATAATAGGCCTATATCCATGAAATAAGCAAAACCTTTATATTTAGAAAAAACAATTCGCTGAACGGTGTTAGAATTCACACTATACATACAATATTATGGTAAAGTGAAATAAACATTGTTATAAAAGTTACGTGCTTATTAAATTATCGTCAAATTATATCTCGCGCCAAAGCGTCCCTTGCGCCAAAACGGCGGCGCAAAAACGTCACCTACCTTAAGTAAATTGCGAGTATTCAGTAAAACAAAATATACTTGGATACCATAAAATAAGTAGATAATTAAAATAATTTGAAACAATAGTAAACGTAAATGTAGTTTCCCTTTCAATACTTTAAATAGTAAAGTAGTTAAATTGTCACAACCCTCAGTCTGCTTGCATGAGTTTGTGTGGCATAATAGCAGTACAGACTCCGCCCAATCTTACTTACAGCCCTGAATGTAAATCTCACTTGACCCCCCATGCCTACTTTCCGCTAATTTTTTTTTTCGCTAAAATTAGTTTTCATAAATTTGTTTAAATCCCCTAAGTTCAAAGTTTCAATTATTTTAATGAGAAAATTTCCGTTATAAGTTTATAAAGAAAGGCCAAAAAAAAATGGAAATAGACGAAAGCTAAAATAAAATCGGGAAATTAATGTTCTAAAAACTCTCTATTTATTGAGCTGCCGTATGTGTCTCAAATGCGCAATGTGATGTATTTAAAGGAGAGTAAACGTTGAATCTGAAGTGTTCACACTTTTCTTAAGTGGGAATCGACACAACAATGTCACTAGTCTTACACATTCCCAACTGCAAAAATGCCAGTTGTGAGACGTCTATTAACCAGCTATGCCTAATCTTTTCAAATTTGGGATGTACTACAGAAAATGACCTAAATTTGAGTAAGCATTTTTTTTTTTATATTTAATGCGCATGGTAAAATAGGTAGCGGATTACATTAAGTAAAGTTCCACTTTCAGACCTTGCGATCCATAGGGCAGATGATGTAAAAGTCATCTGCTTCTGTGGTCCCCGGTTAACGAGGGTGCTTTGTGGCCAGCACAACGACCAGCCGCCTTTACTTAACCCCGACTATTTTCATGTGAGCTCCGAGGCGCCCAAAGATCCAGAAATTCGAACCCTGGACCTCCAGTTCGGAACCCAAGCGCTTTACCGCTCAGCCACTGCACCTCCTAGTGGATTACATACTGAAGTAACAAGACAAGATTCATTAAATCTTCAGTTAAAGTTTTTAGCACAATGCGTAATAGAGATTCAGCACGATACGACTTGCTTCAGTAGGATAGCTTGCACAGCACCAAAAGAGTACACTTTTAGCAGGGTACTTTCTACAATGTCAATTTGACTAAGATTACAATTTCAGTCAGATAATTGTAACAATATTTCTATTCAGGTCGTTAATTTGAAATAGACAAAACCTGGGCAAAACCTTCTGAGTAAACACGGATCTTAAAAACGGCTCTAACAATTTTCCTGGAAATTAGAGCTCGTTAGTCATACTGGGAAAATTCTAGTTTGATCTTTATAATTTTTCAAAGTATCAAAAACAAATTACTTTAAATTTGGCTAGATCAGTGGTTCTCAAGCTTTGTTAACCATGGGATTCCTTTGTACAGTCCAAATTTCATACAGACCCTTAAGTAAAAAAGCTACATACATGCATACTAAATAAGTTGCAAATGTAAAAAAAAAACGAATATTTGTTTTTGAAGGAGTGGTTATTGAAATGACAACTTTTGTTTAAAACAAAAGTTACATAAAAATATGACCAATTTTAATAAGATTTTGAGTCTGTTTAATTTATTTGTTTCGTTTGAGATTATGTTTGTATGTAGCACCCGCTAATCTCCACGATCATACATTTTTAATCGGTTTCTTAATGTGTGATGAGTCTCATAACGATTGATCCACATTCTACCTAATTGGAAGGCGTGAAAGCAGCCGACAACGTATGTACAATAACCCATAATGCAGGACATAACATTAGAATAAATTTTTGTCACAAGGTATTATGGTCTCCTTGTTCAAACACTGGTTTGCAAAAAGCAGACTTGGCACTAATATGGATTCATCTTTGATTGGGGTCTGACATTGTCCTCGCTCGAAAGGGCTCAATACCAAGGCGGGAATATCCCAATGAAGCAGGGCCGGCCTTAGCCCACTGCAACCCATGTGGCCTCAGTGGGCTCCGCACTAAATTATTTAATTAGATAGACCATTATTGCATAAATGATAACAGGATTTCCGCGGCCTCCTGATTTTCCAGGGCCTCCTGGAAATTTCCTGGAATTGCAAAATATATGAAAAAGTCCAAATGATAACTGGTCGTTGTAAAAGCTGCGAAACGTTTTTTCTAACCTCATTTAAAGGATTATTAAGAGATAGCTAATGGAGATGTAAACTAGCAACTAAAAATTGCAAAATTTCACTTCAATTTTGAATAGTGCAAGACAAATGAAAAACAAGAAAATATAAACAAATCCTTTTTTTTAAAATTCCAAACATGTATTAATTGTAATAAGTATCAATTAGTTTTGATCCGTCAAGTAATTTGATTTTGTAATAGATCTAGACTAACAATAATAAAACTGCAACTAAAAAAATATTTTTATTATATTTTTAAGCGCAAGTTCATGCTCTAGCTTTCTCACTGCGCTATGGATGCTTTGTCTGGACAGGTGGAGAAAAAGTGGAGGGGATGAAGGTGATCTCTGAATGAATGTTTCCGTGATTGCTTTGAAATGTAGTATATATATACTCGAAGCCATTATGGTAACAACAGTGCCGTCGAAATGCATACGAAAAAAGAAAGTTTTATAGTTATCTAATTGTTAGCTTCAAACGTTTATTGTTTTGTCAAGTGCAAGAAATAATTGTGACAGCTTGATCTGCGATAGGTATAGCGAGAAGTAACGTGTACAAACTTTTACCAGACAGACATACTGACTTGATATAAACTTTGTAAATAAATGGTCTCCAACATGGCGCTTATAATGCTAAAAAGATTTTCATTTAAATTGAAAAAAACAAAAACTCTTGATTACATTGTTTTTTTTTTAGATTTTCCCAATAGGCAGAAAGCCTATAAACTATAAATAGCTAGCATTACCCACCGGCAACGCCCGTTGATTTGGTCCCAGGCTGTTTGTTGTCCCCCCCCCCCATTTTTTTTTCTTGTCTAACACTTGGAATTGATTCCCCTTTCAGACCTTGTGGTCTATAGGGCAGATGATGTAAGTGTCATATTTTTCTGTGGCCTACGGTTAACGAGGGTGTCATGTGGCCAGCACAACGACCAACCGCCTTTACTTTTCCCCAGCTAATGCCAGGTACACATTACAGCTGGGTGGACTCAGAGGCGCCAAAGGATCCCGAAATTAAAAATTCAAGTCTTCACCAGGATTCACAGCCACAGCACCTCATTTAACACTTGGACCTGTCCGTAAATATGAGTATCACTTAATAGTCTTATTTACGTCATCTGTCCATTCTTATGTTTTGCAGTTAGTTCAAAATTATTGATAGGATCTGGGAGATGTTTTGGGCTGGGCCTTTTTTTGTGTGTGGAAAATCCAATGCTGAAAACATTGGATAAACCTAAAAGCTAGCTATTTATAGTTTGTATTACATAGAATAGACGTAGATAATAATTTCTATTAATCAAATCCTTTTATATTCACATACAATTATTCTATTTTAAGTCTAATTAATTTTTTTTTCAACTTTTTTTAAGTACATTGTGGTATTGAAATACTTTTCAAAATAGTTGTAAGTACTTTGTTTACAACAAGTAAGAACACTAAACAGAGGATGATACAACTGCTTACGAAACAAGTCAATTCTAAGAAAGAAGAATTGTTCTTGAATTTCTAAAATTACCGAAAACAAATTGCCAATACTTTTTTTTAAAAATGTTTAAACGTGAATGCTTTGCACCTAAAATGTAATTAAGAACATCCTGCCATTAGTGCGAATCATCAAGAGCTTACTTCTAATTTTAATATAGTGAAGTGAGCGTAACTAAAAACGAATGACACTTGAAGATGCAAAATGTGTAAACCCTTTACATATTTATAACTACACTTCATGGGACTAGCCAGGATTTATATTTATGTATGTGTACGTGCATGTGTGTTTGTGTACACATATTACATTCTGATTTCATTTAGGGGAGGGATTGTACCTCCAAAACCCCACATCGGCTAACCCAACTCCATGCTACACTTGCAGCATATGTTGAGGATATAAATATATATATATATGGTATTGAAATCACTTTCAGATGGAAGATTCAGTCGACAGTTCAAAGAAAATCTGGCCAAATGCCCTTATACTATACTGCACTACTGTCACCCACTATGGCTAAAAGTAAGTTGCAGCTACCCTTATCAACATCTAGGTATTAGAAACTATTGACTATAATCTCTATTTTTAATCATAACTGCTTTGTAAAAATAAATTGAGGATGAAACACGCTGTCAGTAGTCCGCCATTGTAGTTTAAGAGCATTATAGAACAGTGTTTCCCAAAGTGGGGTACGCGTACTTTCGGGGGCACGGAAAGTCCTTGAAAGGGGTACTACGCGTTGCACCTCATTTAATATGCTGATTTTTTAAATACGCATTTTTTCTGCTCTGTAAATCTATTAAAGTATCTTGGGGAGATTGGGGGGGGGGGGTAGAGAAGTACTCAGCATAAAAAAAAAATAAAAAAGGTTACACATTAGTCGAAAGTTTTGGGAAACACAGGATATATATATATATAGTAATATGGCTGGGTAGCTAAATAACAATTAATTTTATGTTTTAATGATCACTAAAAAACAATAATCTTACTTTTTAATTTTAACTTATTTCGGAATTGATTGTTTTGTTTACATTTGTATTCCTTGCAATCAATGTGTCTAGATAAAAGATCAAGAAGACATTGTGAAGCAGTCACAAGACAACGACACGAAGTTCATGTGCGTGAATTTCAAAAAATCAATCAGAACTTCAGGGGCCACAAAAGAGTTCGATCTCTTTTTTCAAGACCTGAACGTTCAAACTCTAGCCAGGGACCAGGATTTCCGATTGTTTGCAGACGACGTCATCAGAGAATGGGCGAGAAGAAGGGACAAGGACACGTCACGATGCCACGCCCCCGATGATTTAGTTCGTGAGGATGACGTCATAGCAAGGCCTCCGCGAGCGCACATGTCGAGAATATCCGGAACGGGTTATCTTGATAGTTACATTAGTGCCTCGACCAGGCGTGAATTTCTTTTTGAAAGGATTGAACATATATATGATGTCGCTATTCGAAAGGTTACGAGCTTTTCCGGAGAGTTTGTAAGATATCCGGAAGCTACAGGTCACGTGTATTTACCCGAGGTGTTTGTAAAAATAGACACTGAAGAGCTCAACAGTTACTTGAATATTGACTGTAAGTAATCATGTTAGTTTTAGATTTCGTATCTTTAAATTTACATACGTGACATGTACCATCCAAAAACATTTTTATTTTAATTATCGGCCTATAAGCGGAGGATGCGCTCTAGTGGAAGCGCTAAAACTATTACTGACTTTCTAACAGCTTTTAGAAACTATTCAAGATTGATTTCTTTACAGTGAGTTTGTGTTATTAAACAAACTCAGAGGCGTCACCCTTGACATTCATCGATAGACAAAGAAAATTTTGATTGTCTAAAGTCAACAAATTTCAATTGAAACACCTGAACAAGTTGATATAATCAATAATGAGACTTCTTGAGCTAAAAAAAAGGTGATATATATATATATATATCAGAAGAAAGGTTTCAGATAATCTTAGACCTTTGGGGGACTAGCATAGCCCCCTTTGCCCATAGAAGACACGTCACTGTTTAATACATTTTGAACCTTTAAAAAAATAATATTTGCTTTTCTTACAGATGTGGTCCTACAAGAGGTTAATTTAGTGCTTTTGGAGTGGATCGTGAATATTCAATTACTTATCTATAGCGCTACTTTCATTCTTAAAGCAATGTTAGTGCGCTAAGGTTCAATCTCTCTCTCTCTCTCTCTCTCTCTCTCTCTTTTGAGAGGGGAAGAAGAAAAAAAGGGGGGGGGGTATCTGGAAGATTTACGTGTTGTTTTTACAAAAGTAATTAAAAGAAAAACCAATTTATTTGTTCAAACAGTAAAGGCCATTAATTCAGCTAATACCATCTTATCAGCCAAGTCCAATGTATTTCACTAGTTCCAGATACCAAAGAAAACAACACAAGCTATTTACTAATGGTTCATTCAATAATTGGTAAAACGTTTTTATTCTTGTGTTGTCAGGTCAAAGAAATAATTGTGCAGAATTTCAGCTTGATCCGAGATTGGGTGTCGGAGAAATAACGTGTACAGATCTTTTACTTAGCTGAGTGAAGTGATATAAGCTTTGTTATAAACAATTGGGATAGATGCAAAGACAAATGGACCACACATAACTAAAATCAGCTTTTCTCTTTCAAGGGTCGCTTATCGGGCTGGACCACAAAAAACTTATATCAGCTTGTTTTTTTTCTTTCGTGGGGCGCTAAAATCTGCTTTGATTGTATTTTTTTCTCGTTTTTGTCTTTTGCATCTGGGTGTGTTGTAGATATTGAAAAGTTACATATTTAGTTAATTAATACGCAAATTGTGTATTCTATGGAAAATAAATCCACCAATCTCTATATGCCTATCTATCTATATCTATCTATCTATATCTATCTATCTATCTATCTAGCTATTTGTATATCATTCTATCTATGTATCTATTTTTATATACAAAAAACAACAACATGTAATTTCGATGTACAGTTTTAAAGTTAAAAGCTGATGTGACCTGTGAACTTCAAGATTTAACGAACATGTTTCTGAGTCATCCATTTACAACAGCTCTTTTCCTACATAAAGTAAGTCATTTTAATTCTTCCATTCAGACCGCTTTTGTTAATATACTTAAAATACTTAAACTCTGCTAGGTCGTTGGTTTTTCTGGCTGATTCAGGCAACCTTTTCCATTCTCTAATGGCACAAAGGAAGAATGTGTATTTTTATGAATTAGTCCTAGCACATGGAATAATATATAATAATATAATTCTCTTCTTCGCTCAAGAGTTTGGACGAAATTGTGATAGTTAAACATGAAAACCTGTCTTTCTGTTTCATCAAAATATTTCATGGTTTAATGTTGACTTCATTTGAATTCATCTCTATCACAAAGGTTATCCCTGAGCTATACAACAGAAGATGTGTTATCGAACTAGCAACGGTTGCCTTTACCTCCCCGAGCATTCTTACCGAACAGTCAATCTCTGTGATGGAACTGATGGTTTTCAAGGGACAGTTAAGCGATGTCCTCATCACAGTGGAAAACTTGGTTTGTGTATTTTAATTTGAATACACCAAATTTGTATTAGGGTGTGTCTAAAGGACGTATTTTGCAGAATTGTAAGTTGGAGTCTAAAAGTACATATGGCTATTTCTATTTCGGAAGACAATGGATGAGCTGTGATCAATAACTGGCTTTGATTTCGTTTTGAGATGGGGCATAATCTAGACTGACTCATCAAGCCTATTCTGGAGAGGCAGACGTTGCCACAGTTCGTGGATGTACATATGTCTGTCCTAGGGTTGGCTGACAGGGTCTCTTTCATTTTCGTTCTCTTGGCTGATGCAGCATCGTTTCTTTTACTGTAACGGTTATAGCCCGTGTTGTTTTAGCCGCTTGTAGCAGCACTAGTTTCCTCTCCGGGGCGCATTCCTTGGAATTAAGGGGGTTATGGGTGGCCCATACGTCATGGTCCATGTCTCGAGCTTGCTAATGTTTTCCGTAAGAATACTTTGAGTTACAGATGGCAGCAACTCAGCTTCAGAAGCTGCCGGATGAGATTTCATAATTGATATTCACAACGCCTAAGGGGCTTCACTACTGAATTTTTCTTGAGGTTGTCTCCTGAAGCTTTATTACCGCATTACATACATACATACATAGATGCATACATACATAGATGCATACATACATACATACATACATACATACAGACAGACAGACAGACAGACATAAATACATACATACATACATACATACATACATACATACATAAACACACATACATACATACATACATACATACATATATGCATACATATATTCATACATACAAACATACATACATACTTTAGATTTAATATATATATATATATATATATATATATATATATATATATATATATATATATATATATATATATATATTCGCTAATTCTTTTGTCTATTATTAAATTGAGATAAATTTCAGTAGTCAATAAGACGGTGTCACTTACTTAACGTTATAAATGGTTTCTTATTCTATTTTTTTTTAAATAATTAGTTAGCAATTCAAAAGTTACTGACAAATGCAGTTTTACAGTACAGGTATATACTTTTTTTATTTGGCTTGCATGAGCCATGATTTATTTTGAAATCCTATACAGTAGGTGTGTATATGTGCTATATTGTTAAAAAAAACACATGCGTTTTTATTTATGAATGTTACACAATAAATACAGTTTACCCCTCTATGAATATTATCTACTTAATTTAAGTATTTGTTTAGCAATAACAATGTTTTCTCAAACACAAAACTACACCGCTATTTTGATGAGATAAGCAGCATGTTGAAAGTAAATAAAATAATGATACTGCCTATAAATAGTCACACATTCTATTTTCTGAGCTTTTAATTTTTTTTCTTGACCTTATTATCTTAAAGAATGGATACCTTTTAAAATTAATATAACGCAGACAACACATACATTTTAAGAAGCGCGATTTAACAGTATTACAGCAGGGAAACGATTCAGAGCAGAGAGGTGTCAACTTTATTTTTCTTGTTTTGAGGAAAACACCTGAAAGCAAAATTAAATTTAATTAAAAAAAAAAAAAAACTGATCCCCCCAAAAATACGACAATAAAAAAATAAATAAAAAAAAATTCAACTTGATTATGTGTGTGCGTAGGAGTTGACAAAATTTGCATGGATTTTGCATAGCCATCTCAAATAAATGAATCTCCTCTTTAATATTTGTACTTTTAGAATGAGTAGTTTGTTGAAGTTAGTTATACATTTTATTTTATCCTCCCTCATTACTACTACTCCCCCCTCCCTCCCTCCTGCCTCCAGTCGCATAGGTACGAAATGGAAGAGGGTTTTCAAATGTGTACCTACTGTGGTGACCTAGTTAAGTTTATAGATTACTTTTGTGTTGTAAATAAGTATTTTGTGCATTGTTTTTAGCGACGGTAAAAGTCGTAGTCAGACATACGAATGACGTTGCAGAATAGTGTGTACTTGGAGATCAAGATGGCTAGGGCTCAGAGGGAGAAGGATATTAACTCTTTCTCTCCGTAATTATTTACCACATTCTGGTGGAATCAACGCTGGTATCGTCAGTTAGGAGAGAAAGAGTTAATACAGGCTGCTAAGTAATCGACGGATAGTGAGACAAGACGAGCAGCCCCATCTGTACATAGATACATTTTGATATCTTCATCCTTCTTGATTAAGCATATCATTTTTCGTTGTAATGTCCCTTGGCTAGTTTAGACAAGTTAAGTGAAGGATTGTTAGATTTTACACAACACACAAGATCCTAGCAAGGACACTACCAGCATCGTGTCTCACACTATAACTGACCAGCATTATTTTTGGTTTCTAGACCACTGGTGTACTGCAGTAGTTTGCGTCTTAAAATAAATATATATACAGTTGTATGACACTATGCGTGACTTTAGATAGGACACATATAAACATATGTAATGCTGCATGTGTCTCGCATGTTACACATTAAAACTGCTTTAATACTTTATAATAAAATTAGGATGAAGAAAGAAATGTAAATAAGGATAATGTATACACATTTTTAATGGCAGAAGTAATTAGAAGTGAAACAGACTGCGAAATTAAAAGAAGAAGAGAGAGGGAGAAAGAAAGAAAGAGAAAGAGGAAACGTGATTGAGAGAGAAAGAGAGGTAGAGAGTAAGAGAGTTAGAATAATTGAGAAACAGAAAAAGGGATGCGGTGAAAAAAAGAGAGAAAGAGGAATAGAGAAAAAGAGAGCGAGAGACTGAGAGGAATAGAAAAAGAAAGAAAAATAGGGAGAGAGATAGACAGAGAGGGAGGGAGAGAAAGTGCGAACGAGAAAAAAAGAGAGTCAGAGCGAGAAATAAAGGGGGAGAAAGAGATAATGAAGAAAGAAAGAAAGAAAAAAAGGAGATATACATAAAGAGAAAGAGAGAACGGGAAAGAGAAAGAGAGTGATAGTAAATAGAAAAAAAAAGAAAAGAGAAAGATATATTTTTTTTATTATTTCTTGAATAGAGATGTATAATAACCTGCAGTTTCTCTCACGTTGTAGATTTAATAAATATTTGTAGTGTCTCTTTTTAGGATAATGAATTGTGTCTTTTAGTGTCAATTTGTAAAGATTTTAGTTTCTTTATAATGCATTTTTAAAAATATATCAGCACTAAGATTAGCGTATGAAAAAATCGATACACAATAAAAAAATTGTAAAATAAAACTTTTTGAATATGTTTTATATGTTTTTTATATACTATTTTCATTATATATATATATATATATATATATATTTATATATATATTATAGCCAAAACCGAGACGGGAGGCGTGCGTCATTGAAGACTCAGATAAACAATAGGGGCAACTATCTAGTGAGGCGATTATGTTATCTTATCTTGATGTTGAATGTGGAAATATTGCAGAAATTCTCAAATGATAACGATTGGCTTTACTGTGATAATTTTAATCGAGAATTAAGGTTAGACTTTTTTTTTAAAGACTTTAACATATATTATATATATATCAGTAACGAGCAAAATATGTACAGATATATTTGTTTTATATCTAAGTTGATTTATATATAAAAAAACTTGTTTTTGTCCAATAAATCTTACAACTAGAGTTAACTAAAATTCTAAATGGGATACAACAATACAAATATGTCATTCATTATCTTTTTTCGTGTTACATATTAATGGTTGTCGTTTGGTTTATTGTACATTAAAATAAGATCAAGTAAGAATTTAGTTGTATTTTTTAAAAACAATTTGTTCTTCAAGTATCTGATGACTTACATGCAAAAACAGTCGGTAAAATGTTTTTTTCTAATTATATACACCAACTGACACATTTCTAGGAAGTTTCTAAATCCGTGTCCACCCAACTTTCATTTTTTAAAAATGTTTTTGCTAGAAAATGTGCAACCTGAATAGAGCAGGTGATAGAGAATAAAGGGAAAAGAAGGGAGATAAATAAAATGACTAGAGAAACCCTTCATTTAACTCATTCTCACCTTACTCACGATACCAACGTTGATATTTGACCCTATTAATTTAAATTAATTTTTTGTTTTATAATTTTGTATTCGTGTTATACTAAAAGAGCATGCATTCTTCTATAAATATCTACCTAATATAACATTTTCTGATTACATACAAAAAGTTATGGAAGTTTAATCATAACAGGGTAGTGAAACTCAAATGAGCAAAATGAATGATTACATGGAACGTGCACATTAATTGCGGGTAGAAAGAGTTAAATATAATGAAACACTCTTTTTTATTAAATACGTATAATAATACAAATCGTTAACTGCATACTAACCCCCGTGCACGATTCAAAGATATATATTTCGACAACGGAAACAAAAAAAATTGAAAATAATTACACAAAAGTCAAACTAACTAACAATTCGTAACAAATAAAACAATTTGATTGCAATACCGGCATTTAAACCACTGCATCTGTATATCTATTGCTCTTAGAGAAAAATTAGAGAAATGCAAATTTAGTGACAACATGAAACCGTTTATGAAGTGCCTTGTCGAGACGCTCCGAAAATCTACAAAGAAATTAAGTAAAAAACTGCCAGATTTGAGCCATGTGGACAATGCAAGTCTGTTGGCGAAAGGTTGCTTTGGAAAGAATCAACTATCATCAATGATCTACGTCTCTCAGTGTATAAAAAAGGTATTTTTGGAATGGTTTTGTGTGTGTACCGAAGATCTATGTTTAAAAAAATAACTCATAGCAACATCTTCATGAAACATAAAAAAATACTTTACAAACAAACACTAAGCTTATATTAAATGTAATTGTTTGTATCAATTAATTTGGTGTAATTAAATGTGTAATGAGTTTAATGTCTAGACCATTAGCAATAAACCTTTATGATTAATCATATTTTTACAAAGTGTTTACGTTTAGCGCTACTTCATGCTTTTAACTCTTTCAATACGCTCTCACTGATCTGGACCTTCAACGAAGTCCAGTATGGAATCGGCGCCAAAGGCGTCATTATCCCGTTGATTGTTAGAAAGGCTTTTATCCAACAACCAAGCTTGGACATGGTGTTTCTTCACCCCTGTCCTGTCTGAGGTCTTCCAGCGGTGACGGCCATTATAACTGGATTAGAGTTGGCCGTACCAGGTACACAGCACACAGTCCCCGTTCCTGGGCCCCACTCGCTATAAGTGACCGAAAACAGCGCTGACCATGGGAAGATTGTCTCATATTCCTATACTGTAACCGCCAGTTCCGTGTAGGGACCGCCCCTCCAGCTTAACGGCTAACTGATGGCGGTCCCCTGCCTGGAACGGTGTGGCGGACATGTTGGACTAATACTATTTGTTCCATCCCTAACCCGAGTGAGATAAAATTAAAAAAAAAAAAGCTCAAACAAGGGATCCCGCAAGGGCCTGGTTCCCTTCTTGTACATAGCCTATCTAGTTCAACTAATAGGCGTTTCAATGGAGGCGCCAAGGTAAGGCGACGAGTAGCTGGAATCCTCCGCTTATCTGGACCAGTATGGAGCATTTTTAAGAAAAGGGGAAACGGCCTGAATTCGAACTCCTGGCTCACGCCTCCTTCAGCCGACGTGCTAACCTCTTTTTCTAGAGAGGTACTTATGACTAGAGAAGATTGTTTGTTTCATTTTAGAGTGGCAACCTATAAAAAAGGGAACTAACACCATTATAGTCAATTCAATTAATTTCACTTGTTTGAGATACCAAACATATTATTTAATTCCCAATAGTTAATTAACTAATGGATTGTTGCTGTGCATTTTATTCCTGTATTGTCTGATAAAATAAGCGTGTGAAATTTCAGCTTTATTATCTTCTAATTGTTGTCTTTTTTTGGCTTTTTTATTAGCTCATCATTTAAAAATTTATTTCATTTCCACAGCTTTTCACAACCATGAACATCGACATTGTGAGATTTTTAGAACAAAATTTGGTGAAGATAAAATCTACTTTTCCTTTTGGACTATCAAAGATAAACCCAATGCTTCTAGAGATTCTGTTTCATGGATTAACACATTTTGTAACATACTGTCTAAGTGAGTGACTTTAGAATCATATTTTTTGGACTATTATGAGCGTTTAGTAGTAATTGCCTGCTCACCAGACAAATAGCCAATAGTGGTTTGTTTTATTACCGTGAAAAAAAAAAACAACGAACTCTTTTGACAGTTTTAATCAAACAAAAAAAAGTATACATATTTTACTATATGTTCAGTTGTAAAATTGTCACAAACTGCCAAAATATATACAGGTAGCCCAGGCTGGAAAACGAGATTTAAACCCTAGTCCGGTGCATTGACGAAAGGACATCTTAACATGTAATAATAGGGCATGAACATAATCTCCAAATATACAGAACTGTTTAGTTCAGTGATTCCCAAAGTGGTCTATATAGACCCCCGGGGGTCTACGAAGACTTCCAAGGGGTCTATGAAAGGGAAAAAGTAAATTGGGGGTCTTTGAAATGTTCATGGGGGTCTATGACTTTAATTTTCACACCCTATTAATGTAACAATTTCAAACATTTATAAATGATTTGTACCTTAGTTATAATATGGATTTCAATTTTCAAACGTAAATTAGTTGTATTTAATTGCAATACTAATCTAAATAGTTAATTTTGTCTACATGTAACTAATATTTAACAAAAAGAAATCTTAATTTTAAAGCGTTGATTATTTATTTCGTTGTTAAATAAGTGGTTGTCTATAATGAGAGCATTTTTCTAACCATATGACATCAATTAAACTGGAGCATTATTTGAGACGATGCCACCCTGATAAAAAGATAAAAGTGAGAAAAAAATGTCAGAATAGACTCACAAAATCTTTCTTCAACATCATATAGAAAAGATGGTGCTTTGTGAGCGTCTTACAAGATCTCTATACCAATAGCCAAATACGAAAAACACTATAGATATAACATTTGTCCGAAGATTACTGGTTTAGGCGCCAGTAACTCAGCTTTGCCTCTTCTCCTGTTAGTGAAAACAGCTCCGCAAGACCAATATTTGATCCAAATGTGAAAGCTCAAGAAATACACGAGAAACTGATCTTTGCGAAAACTAGTACAATAATACATGAGGCAAATTTAAAAATTTACACACAGCTGTTAGAAACTAGTTTTTAAAAATTAGTTTATGAATGTGCAAAAATGGAAATTTATAAGTTAAGCAGGGGGTCTACCGAAAATCAGAGAATATGGAAAGGGGTCTACGAGACAAAAAAAATTGGGAACCACTGGTTTAGTTAATGAAGCATTTTATTAACTATTCAACTTATTTACCAGTAGTACTATGCAGATCATCCGATCAATTCGAAGAATAGAAAAAAATTCTAACAACTACAACTTTTCCTAGACTTACAACTCTCGAAGAAATCTAACTATAGTCTCCGACTCTTAAAATATCCGCACTCTCACTCTCCCACTGTCCAGCCACCAATATGCCCTCTCAAGGCCTGCCCAATCCACCAACTATCTTCAAAATTACATCTCATCTACCCCAAATCCATTCACGTGGACCTGTTGACCAGTCGCACCATCTCATGCAAGTTATGGTGAAGTAAAACTATAATTTTAGCCTTAAGATTACAATAACAAACATGGTTTGTAACAAAATTAATACAAATATATTCATGGAGTGTTGTAACATACTTTGAACATTGTTATTAATATATGAACTACATATCTATAATATAAAGCAGACGGGACGTAATGCGTATTTATGTGTGTGTGTATGTATGTATGTATGCATTTATGTATATTTATATATATGTATGTATATCTATATGTGGCAGATTTTTATGGAAACAGCTTGACGTCAAATGCTCCAGACGGTGCGGGAGGGTCTAAGTCAGTAAGAATAGCACATTAGGTTTTTGAAATAAAACTTTTTAATAGCAGGAAAATGAACTGTAGATACCTCAGAATAAGCATTTTGTTGGCTTTCAATATCAAAAATAGTGCTTGGCGGCGGGGCTTCGCCCCGCGCTGGGGGAGCTCCTGGCGCTCCCCAAGACTCCCTTGCTAGTATTGGCTGGGAATCTACAATTTTTCCACTAACTCATGGAAGATCCTATTCTAGGGCACAATAAACGTCTTCCGAAAGAATGAAGGGTCAGAATGTAATAAAGATTATGTACACACACACACACATAAATACATATTTTAAAAAATTTCGCGGGGGGGGGGGGAGAAAAAAAATCACCCTCCCAAAACCTCCCCCGAAAAAAAATCCTGGCTACGCCCATGGTATGTATGTATGTATGAATGTATATTTATATGTATGTATGTATGTATGTATGTATGTATGTATGTATGTATGTATGTATGTATGTATGTAAGTATGTATGTATGTATGCATGTATGTATGTATGTATGTATGTATGTATGTATGTATGTATGTATGAATGTATGTATATTTATAATATATGTATGTATGTATGTATGTATGTATGTATGTATGTATGTATGTATGTATGTATGTATGTATGTATGTATATTTATAATATATGTATGTATGTATGTATGTATGTATGTATGTATGTATGTATGTATGTATGTATGTGTGTATGTATTTATGTATGTATTTATGTATGTATGCATGTATGTCCCGAAAAGAAATCAAAACCGTTTGACTAATCTGGATAAAACTTGTGATAGATATCCTTGGATACTAACTGGAAAATTAACTTAATTAATATAAAGTAGCCCAACTCTACTATTTTATGGATCTAGGTCATATAGCTATGTTTACATGAGAGAAGACCGAAAGTTCACGTATACGCAAAACAGAAACTCTCTCGATGCCTAGATTGATGCCACAGGTTATTGTTTAAAATGTTATTTGGCCATCTAATATTAATTATGAGGCGCAGACATTTGTTAGTGAATGCCTAGAGCTTGTCCCTGTGGGGGTATTTCATTTTGGGAGTGGGTGTTGATCTCCCCCTGGCTACGCCCATGCCCTGGTATATTACTTCTTTACCTAACGAGCTCCTAATACCTATCACGCTTGAACCAGAGTCACTCAAAACTGGAACACATTTACTGTTTACTCTTCCCTTCCAGATTCCCTTGCTGGCAATGGCGGGGAGTATAAAATAATTTCCCACTAACTCAGGAGGAACCAATTCGAGGGTACAATAAACGTCTTCCGAAAGAATGAAGGGTCAAAATGTAATAAAGATTAATTATGTATACACACGCACACACATAAATTTTTTCGGGGGGGGGGGGCGCCCATGCACCAGGGAGATATAGATTAAAACTGGTTGATGAGACGGTTTGGGATTTTTATAATTCTTGCACCAAATTTTTTTTGGTCGCTAAATCTTAGAAACGTTGGCGTATTGCTATTGTTTATGGAAGCTACTTCTTGCTATGGTACTGTGGCCATGTTTATAGGGAACTGGAGTATGTTATATGTTGTATGTATGTTGAAAGCATGTGTTGGGCCAGTGTTGTGGATGACAGTAGGTACTGGAGTTAACAATGTTCGCAGTATGATTGGCTGGTGAAACCGTCTTTAATTTCTTGTGTATTTGTCGACGAGTACATGGAGGGCAAATTCCACCAACTGAACAGGCTGTAAGCTTTTATCAAGCCCTGGCTATAATACAAAAAAAACAGAAATGGAAAAGTGGTTTGAGTGCTGGGACAAGTCCCAAAAAGCCCGTGGAGTCTGGGAACGCATGAGGCGCCCTGACCGCACTTCCCCGTGGTGGAGGCTGTCCAGGCCTGAGCAAGCTATTATAGCACAGTGCAGGACAGTCCACTGTCCTGTTGGCTCATATTTCTCGCGGCTATGGCCAAATTTCGATTCACGGTGCCCCCGCTGCGGGGAAGAAGAGGAAACCGTGCCTCATATTCTGTTTGACTGCCCCAGACTTGCTGCTCTCCGTCTTGACAGGTCTGGGAAACCCAAAAATTCTCGACCTGTATGGTGACGTCTATGTACTACGCAAGACAGCATGGTTTCTGTCCAGGGCTTTTGCAAGAGAGGATTTGAGCCTCTCAAGCCCTCACTCTAATAAAGCTTGATGATGACGATGAGGAGTTTTTCTTTCTTGTTCTTTTGCTTGACTTCTAAACATATCTCATAATTGAGATAAACTATTTATAGCATTTATCAATTATAGCCACATATTTATTTATTTGTAGGGGAAGGATCCCATATAATGTTTGTTGAAGTGTGTGAAAAGATCCTGATGCTCATTGGTTCTGTTTCGAAACAACCACTTAGCGAGGTATGAATCTTCTTTTTCTGTTTACATATTTAAGCCTAACTTTTTTAATATTTATTTTTTAGTTGTTAAGCGGTTGGCCTCTGAACCTTCGTTCCCGGGTTCGAGTGTAGTTAAAGCGCTAGATTTTGAATTTCGAGATTTTTAGGGCGCTCCTGAGTCCATCAAACATTAATGGTTACCTGATTTTAGTGGGGTGCAAATTAAAGGCGGTTGGTTGCTGTGCTGGCCACGTGACACCCTGCTCGTTAACCCTTGGCCAAAGAAACATATGACCTTGACATCAAGTGCCTTACAGATCGCAAACTCTAAAAAGCAACTATCTTTACAACCTAATCTTGAAACTTGTTTTTTTTCATTAACGTCACAGTGAATAACATTGAAACTAAAAAACAACGTATCTTATCTTCTTATCTTATATAATACAGACGTTACTTCAAAAAAGAAGATGATTACGTCCTACGCGTCATGCATTTAGTCATGCATATTAACCATTGACTAAATTCTGCCAAGTCATTTGTTATCCTGGCTAGCTCAGGCAACTCATTCCATGCTCTAATAGCACTAGGAAAGAAGGAGCATTTGTACAAATTTGTCCTAGCATATGGGATGAAAAAATGTACATTTATCTTTGTGTCTTTCTGAGTATTTTATTAAATTTTGTTTTTGTATTTGAAGATTATGGTTCAGTGTTTCATGCATAATTGCTACTGAAAGTCATATGGTATTGATAACGTATTTGATAACATCTTTCGAATTCTTAATTTATGAAAGCAATACATTTATTGTGTAGTACTACATCTTGAAAAACTAAACATGATGTAATCTCAGGTTCCCTTGTTGCAACAAGTTCTTCTTTTCGACCCACCACCTAAAATTCACAAAGCCATGGAGGAGTTACTGAAGAAGGAAAACTCTTTTTTTACAAACCCCAAATGTTCGAAATCATTCCTTGTAACAGAGATAGAGAGATTTTTGTGTCCGTACCTGAGTGTAGAGCTTGAACATATGACTACCAACGTAAGTTTTCATTTATAAAAAGCTAATGTCTATATATCCTTCTTTTTGCTGCAAAAGTAAGTTACACTAAGTTACAATTTGCTACTTACAAAGCAACAAATATCTTTTTTTTTGTTACTTAAAAACCAATAAGAAAAAAATTAAAATATATATTAAAAACAAATTATAGAAATAAAAATGTAAAATATTACCTATGATTTTGACACCGTCAGCTTCGTGAACGTATGTCTTTAACAAATCGGCCAGCGGAAGGTTAAGGATAGGATGTAGATTTTATTCAACTCTGAAGGAACATTCGAAAAATTGAAGATAAAATCTTGAGCAAACAAAACAAAAGTTTGAACTTTGTATTACATTGCACAATCTACACAGATTGACCGGTCAAACGGTTTTTATTTCTATGCGATACATACATACATATATACGCCTTCTATTCTGCTTTATATATTAAATTTGTATTTAATTGATTAGTGCCAAGAGTCTAAAGAAATGCGGTTGATAGGAACGTTTCAGCAGAGAGACGCAATAGTCAATGTTCTGAAAGACACTTTACCAGGTCAGGCGGGGTCTTCCTCCCACGCTTCCCAATCACAGTTTGCCAATATGATACGTCTGCACGGGCAACTCACACACGAGAACATCTTGAAACTATTTGCTTACCGTATCAATGGCACCCTTCAATTCTATATTACAGAGCATTACAAGACTTCACTACAGGTAAGTGGTTGTTTTAAATAGAAGAAGAAATGATTTATTTACAGAATACTTATTGTACACTTTTAGAATGCAACATTCATTTTTGTTTTGTGTGGGGGGGGGGAGGATATGAACGCAAACATTATAATTTTATAATTTCTTACTGCGTGACAGTCTTCGTTTCAAATTTTCTTTCTTTTATTACTGCGAGTAAGTTGTACATTATAGTCATAGATTGAAAAATTAATGCTTCTTCAGGGCCGGCATAAGGCATACACAGAATAGGCTAAATATGTTTCTTCAGGGCCGGCATACGTCATACACAGAATAGGCTAAATATGTTTCTTCAGGGCGGCATACGTCATACACAGAATAGGCTAAATATGTTTCTTCAGGGCCGGCATACGTCATACACAGAATAGACTAAATATGTTTCTTCAGGGCCGGCGTACGTCATACACAGAATAGGCTAAATATGTTTCTTCAGGGCCGGCATAAGGCATACACAGAATAGGCTAAATATGTTTCTTCAGGGCCGATATACGTCATACACAGAATATGCTAAATATGTTTCTTCAGGGCCGGCGTACGTCATACACAGAATAGGCTAAATATGTTTCTTCAGGGCCGGCGTACGTCATACACAGAATAGGCTAAATATATATCTTCAGGGCCGGCATACGTCATACACAGAATAGGCTAAATATGTTTCTTCAGGGCCGGCGTACGTCATAAACAGAATAGGCTAAATATGTTTCTTCAGGTCCGGCATAAGGCATACACAGAATAGGCTAAATATGTCTCTTCAGGGCCGGCATAAGGCATACAAATAATAGGCTTAATATGTTTCTTCAGGCCGGCATAAGGCATACACAGAATAGGCTAAATATGTTTCTTCAGGGCCGGCATAAGGCATACACAGAATAGGCTAAATATGTTTCTTCAGGGCCGGCATACGTCATACACAGAATATGCTAAATATGTTTCTTCAAGGCCGGCATAAGGCATACACAGAATAGGCTAAATATGTTTCTTCAGGGCCGGCATAAGGCATACACAGAATAGGATAAATATGTTTCTTCAGGGCCGGCATAAGGCATACACAGAATAGGCTAAATATGTTTCTTCAGGGCCGGCATACGTCATACACAGAATATGCTAAATATGTTTCTTCAAGGCCGGCATAAGGCATACACAGAATAGGCTAAATATGTTTCTTCAGGGCCGGCATAAGGCATACACAGAATAGGATAAATATGTTTCTTTAGGGCCGGCATAAGGCATACACAGAATAGGCTAAATATGTTTCTTTAGGGCCGGCATACGTCATACACAGAATAGGCTAAATATGTTTCTTTAGGGCCGGCATACGTCATACACAGAATTGGCTAAATATGTTTCTTTAGGGCCGGCGTACGTCATACACAGAATAGGCTAAATATGTTTCTTCAGGGCCGGCATAAGGCATACACAGAATAGGCTAAATATGTCTCTTCAGGGCCGGCATAAGGCATACACAGAATAGGCTAAATATGTCTCTTCAGGGCCGGCATAATGCATACACAGAATAGGCTAAATATGTCTCTTCAGGGCCGGCATAAGGCATACACAGTATAGGCTAAATATGTCTCTTCAGGGCCGGCATAAGGCATACACAGAATAGGCTAAATATGTCTCTTCAGGGCCGGCATAAGGCATACACAGAATAGGCTAAATATGTTTCTTCAGGGCGGCATAAGGCATACACAGAATAGGCTAAATATATTTCTTCAGAACCGGCATAAGGCATACACAGAATAGGCTTAATATGTATCTTCAGGCCGGCATAAGGCATACACAGAATAGGCTAAATATGTTTCTTCAGGGCCGGCATAAGGCATACACAGAATAGGCTAAATATGTTTCTTCAGGGCCGGCATAAGGCATACACAGAATAGGCTAAATATGTTTCTTCAGGGCCGGCATAAGGCATACACAGAATAGGCTAAATATGTTTCTTCCCATTAGAGAATTGAACACGTTATTTTCCCCACTTCCATTTTCCTGTCAAGTTGAAGCTTGAAACAATTACTTATTTTACCTATAAAAAAAGATACATCAATTAAAAAATTTAACTATTAGTACATTTTTTATCGATAAATGATCACATTGTTTAAAATCGAATAAGAGAAATAACTTCTACATTATTGATAGATATAATTGTTAAATGCAAAGTTATTTCCCATAGATAAACTTTGTTTTTAAACTTTGTTATATATATATATATATATAATATATATATATATATATATATATATATATATATATATATATATATATATATATATATATATATATATATATATATATATATATATATATTATTTTATTTAGGGCCATCTAATTTACTACGCCAAGGGCTTCCAGTAATTGAAGGCCAGCCTTGGCTTTATTCATATTAAAGTATTTTGTGCTATGAATGTAAGAGCCTAAAAAACTATCATTCTGTAGTTCTAAAAATGTGGGTAAAGAAAAGAACATATTTTACTTTAAAAACATGAACACCTGCATTATTTTGTAAACCGAATACTCCAAATAAAAACTTTCTTTCCCTACATGAATACAGACGTTTAAAACTTATATTAAAAAAAAGAAAAAAAGAAAAAGAAAACTTTTTTTTAAAAAAAAAGGTCATCAAAAGGGGAAGAAATCCGTCCTTTATATTATAACTACCAATAGTGTATACGTTATTTCCCATTTTAGCAAGTAAATAAGCGCTTGGCACTGGTATGGGCATGTTTGTCTTGTGGATGATGCATAAAATCTAAAACACATGCTCTCCAATTAACGTCTCTTTTGCCAGTACACAGACTCTATACAGAAAGTCTCTTTGCCAGTACACAGACTCTATACAGAAAGTCTCTTTGCCAGTACACAGACTCTATACAGAAAGTCTCTTTGCCAGTACACAGACTCTATACAGAAAGTCTCTTTGCCAGTACACAGACTCTATACAGAAAGTCTCTTTGCCAGTACACAGACTCTATACAGAAAGTCTCTTTGCCAGTACAGATGTGACGCTTAATCATACACCAAACAGACTCGTATATATAGTATATATTCAGTACTTTAATCTTGATACAACAAATAATATGTGTAATAGATCTTCGTTTACATTACTCCATTTCTAAACCTCCTCTATTTCTTTCAACACGCATTCGAACCATTTCACATGCACACTATACATTAACATTAAGTCTCTTTTCCCAATACACATCCTCTACTCAGTAACTCTGTTCTGAGTGCATAGCCTTTCAACAGAATGGTAACTGAGCTTTTCATTTCAATACTTTAGAAAAAGGCAAAGCTTTCGACGCTACAGTAGGACTGATAACTTTGTTGGTCATAGCCACATTCTTGTTTGCAAGCGAATCTTGAACGCTTACTGTTGAAATAGGGAGGAGAATTCTATCAGTGGAATCGATTTGCTATCAACAGAAGGATACTACCTATAATCTACGTCAAAAATGAGGAGATTCAAAAAATGATCACAATGGCAAAGTGCCCCGATTGACCACTTTCAAGAAACGCAAACTACAATGTATGGCCGTATCACACATTTCTAAAGGCTCGCAAAGAACTTTCTTCGGTCTCAAGAAAAAAAAAAATGGGAAGACAGCATTCAAATGTGGACATGCGCCTGTCATTGAATTAGACTTTTTAAAGGCAAAAGACATGAAAATGGTGAAAGACGTTCAAATGATTATGTGTGGTGCCCCAACAGTCCGTCATTCTCAGGGATAGGTGAAGGGAATATATTTTAAACTTTCCCATTCACAATTAGGTTCAGATCGAATGTTGTAGCCTCATTACCTTTATTTACACACACACACATTACATATAAACGCAAGCGCTTCATGGCGACAAGGAGAAAGTGTGATTAGCCATTAATTCTAAATAGAATGACGTCTGGTAGTATCTTTATAACTCGCAAATAAAAATAAATATTAAGATATGATCTTTTTATCTGTGCAGGAATTCTTGGTCAACAAAAGCCTGAACAGAAAACTCTATCACGAGAAGACTTTACTGCTGTACCTACTTCAAGTGGCCTCAGCACTGGAATACTGTCACAAGGAAAATATAGTGCATTGTGATTTGACAGCTGCAAATATTTATGTCGACATTGAGGATAGAGTTAAACTTAGCAATTTTCATCTCGCATTGAAAATGACCAAGTATGCTGAAGCAAGATTAGGTATTAATTTTAATTGCAGTTTTAATACCTCATTCTTTTATTTTATAGTAAAAGATTTATTTCAATTCCCTCCCCCCCCCCACACACACACATTCGGTTACTTTCTCCTAGCTCCTTGTAAAAGTTTGGGCCATTTCTACTGAAGAATCTTAAATATATGGGCGCTATAAAACTTTTACATTGTTTATTTCGTATCAATTTGTATACTAATTAGCTATCTAAATATGTGTCATTATTACTAATACGATTTAAAAAACAAAATGCTTGGTTAGAAAAGGAAAACAATAATCATTTATTGAACCATTTTTAAAAAACGCAAATACCAACCGAAACTTGCAAAGTTGAAGAAGGCTAAAAGAACAACTTCATGAGAACTAGATGATATTCTTTATGTGATTTGTTACGATATATTTATCGATGAAAATCAAGCAAATCCTTATTTAAATAAACCACACAGACTATTAAGATAGACTGCTACAGCACCACCCTCCATCTTCATTGACGATAACAAGCGGGATGTCGTAAATGAATTCTGCTATCTTTGATCTACAATTCAAGACGATCTGTCTCGAGAGGAAGAGATCAAAAAATGGCATAGGGTAGGCTGCATCGTCCTTTTTAGACTCAGTAAAAACCAGAAGCTGACTACAGATACCAAAATGGAGGTCTACAAGACATGCGTTCTTAGCAAGCTAGTGTACGGCAGTGAGTCGTGGGTTACCTACTCAATTCAATTGCACTGCCTCCAAAGGATTGTCTTTATAGTCCCCAGATAACGCCGTAGATTGGCTTACGAAAAGTCAATCTTTACGGGCAACTCGCTTCTTGCTGAAGAATAACTGGTTGACCCTACCTCCGTTACGTGGATGTAATGAAACTAGACCTCAAAACAGTGAACATTGCTACTGACCATTGGGAAGACATAACGCTACACCGCACTACGTGGAGAGAAAGATGGTGAAAGCTGTATACAGGGAAAAAACATGGGCCTCAGCTCTGGAAGAAAAGCGTGCCATACGAGAAATGGCCGGCTCCTCTACCAATAAAGCGAAAGCCACTTTGACCTGCAACATATGCGGACGGGAGGGTCTCTCAAAAATAGTTAATGATTTAACTGTATAGAATTTAGCCCTTGTTATGTAGAGAGAGAGTATTCCTTAAGGGCATGCAGGCACGACATGGCCTAAATTGTGCCGATGTGCCTAAAATCAAAATCGAATCAAATCAAATAAAATAAAAAATAGGGCTCCAAAGCTGTGTCACCTGGTGCGGTTAGCTCAGGTTGTCACCCCCCCCCCCCATCACCCTTTCCAAATATGTTCCAATAAACACAATTGTTGGTTAGTTCTTTTTATAGAACTAATACAGTGAGCTGATTACCCACTTTATTGATTGTTACTCAAATGTAAAATGAGTGTCAATTCTATTATAAAATCGTACTGTTTATGATATTTATTCAATATTTATGGTACATTTTGTATTGAACTTCAATTATAAATTAGAAATAGATTTAACATCACATGAACAGGTGTATGCAATTTTTCAATTTTTGGTGTACCCACAAAATGATGTCAACCGGTGCTGACCTCTCCCCTCGCACCCCCTAGTGACGCCACTGCTCCACAGTCACGGGATGAATCATAGTCGTCCTATAAATACGAATAACTTAGAGTAAAGCTAGAAGCCATTTTAAAATTCAAGGACATCTACTATCAGTAACAAGTATTTCTAACAATTTGAAACACTAAAAATTAAAAAAGCAATGCAATCGTAGAACAATATAAAATGTTTTTTTTTCTTGAGCTTCTATTAATGCAGTCCTTCTTAAATTTACTAGTACAGTAGAAAGTAATGACAAATAGTAAAAATAGTTTACAGTTTTAAATTGAAATTAAGTATATATTTGTTCTCTTTATATTAACAAAACTGTAATAGCAATTGTAAATTAGGTTATCCTTTATAATTTACTCAACATATCGCTTTTTTATTCTAGATATACAAACAACAGAAAAATGTAGTATTCATTTTCAAATCGGTTTTCAGTTTTAAATTGCTCGACATTTCGCTGTTTTATTTCCAGATGTTACAAAAGAACTAGCAGTACACTGGAGCTCTCCTGAGACACTCAAGGACGGAAGTGTGTCAAAGAAATCAGATGTGTCGATGTTTGGTTGCTTGATGTATGAGGTTCTCTCTCATGGCGTGATGCCATACTCTCGTGAGAATCTTTCAGTCCAAGAGTATATTCAGTTGGTGAGTACGCTTTTCTTAAAATACATTACCGGTGCTATTTTACTATTGTGTCCTATGCCTACTTTGACCACACATTTTAACTAATACTGATAAATTTATGAAAAATGAGACATACTAGCTAAAGTGAGAAAAAATGAACAAACAAATGAAAAACCCTCTCTACTCAGAAGAAATGATGAAAATAATAAAGTGTAGAAAAAATCAGAATTGGATCAGCTCACGTCCCCATTATAAGAAAAAGGACGCCTATTATAATAAGCTATCTCGACTTACCCTTGTGGAGCATCACCAGAGAATGCTGGCCATGTCCTTCAAAGCCTGATCAAGTCTGAGGTCCCAAAACCATCCTATAGAAGAAAAACTATATGGAGAACTGCCTGATCTGGAAACCGCTGCGCGATTCATCTCAGATATAGGATTATTGATCTGAACCCACCGACATGCAAAATGAGAACGAAGAAGAAGAAAGAAGAAGGTTAAAGTAGTTGTATGGTATGGACATGTATAGAGACAAAGTTACAAATAAACTATTTCAAGGACAGAGAGAGGAAACAGATGGAGAAAGCAAGTGTGGCTATGATAGTGAGTTGATAGAGTTTTAGGGCACGATTAGAAATGAGTGATTCGTTTCACAGAAAAGGAAAATTTCGACTTATAGACAATGTCGCGACTAGAGAAACAAAACTAGGATTTTAGAAAGAATAGCGAAACGCAAACAGACTACATTTGAAGGCTTTAGAGAGAGGCAAGTTACATGGACGTTGAGATTTAACTTGATGACATTCGACGGTTCCGTTCGTTATTACTAAACTTCGTGTTCGACATCCGCTATCAGCGTTGACTAACTTATATTGTTAGCCTTTTGCCTGTGTTATTTAATTTCGTTATTTGAGTTTCCTACGTTTGACTTATCTGTATAAGAAAGCACTAAAGCGCATACTAAAAGAGAGACAGAGAAAATTATGTACAAAAGCGCAGAGAGCTGCTAGGAGACAGAGACGGAAGAAGAAAGCGAATGGAGAAAATGTTGGTAGTAGTTACCTACAGTTCTAAATGAGATTTTAATGGTCACTTCATTACAATTAAAATGGAAGGTTATTTGGGTGAACTATACATTTAACAGTTAATGAATATCGCTGAGAAAAAAATTTCTAGCTCGTTGGCCACATTGGGAAAACTCTAGTCTGACCGCTATGAGTACAAAATAAATAAATGTAAATTTGGCTAGAGACTAAATCTAGATCTAGATCCAACATTGGTTTTGAAAGGACTATCACGTTTTTGAAAAGAATAACGAGTTCGGGAATTTCCGAATGTAACGCTTTATTGATTTAGAAGTTTGGTAAATTAATGTTCATAACAATGTTGCGTATCATCTTGATTTAAAGGCCTATCAATGGAATTATTAAGTCACTAAATTTAAAACCTTGGAGACGCACCCACTAAAAGCTTAAATCCACAAAACTGGCAATAAAAACCATCTCAAGAGGACTAATTTCATACATGAGTCTCTGGACCTAAAACAGAGACACCAACATGAAAAAATAACCCTGGAATCCACGACGCATCATAAAAAATCATCTCCACCTTGGGACGAAAGCTATCTTCCTACTACAAGAGACCATATTAAAAAATATAACCAAAAAATCTGTCTGCATTCCAACAGAGCTCAAGGAAATAATGAACTCATTTCTACAAACGCATTATCCTAGCATTCTGTTGATTAGAGTTTAAACGAATGGCTCATCTCATAAAGCCACCACAAATAGAGGAGCTGGAATAGTCATCGAATGGCCCGATGGAGGAAAACTAGAAACAATCATTGCAACTGGAGAGCCCTCTGACAGCCACAGAGCAGAAAGGGAAGCACTACAACTAGCTGCTACCACACTAGCAAATCATCCAAGTACCCCACAGTCACATTGTCTTTCTAACCGATGCGAAAACAATCACCCAAAAGCTTGGTAAACTCTGATTTTTCCAATACAAAACGACTTAGGACAGCACTTACTAAAGCTCCACAACAACAGCAAAACCAAAAAAAAAAAAAAAACTGTCATTCAAAGGATACCAGCACATACAGAACTAGACGGAAATTAGAAGGAGGACACACTCGCCAAGAGTGGGAGAACAAACTAACAATTAAACATAGCACTCTATCCAGAAGAAATAAAGAAACTAATCGTAAATAAAATAAATGAGAAATGGACAAGCTCTCATCCGAATCATAAGAAAGATGATGCCAATTATAAGCTATCCCGACAAGATCAACGTCTAATCTTTGGACTCAGGACCGGGCACAACCGAATGAGACAACATATGTTCAAAATTTAACCAGTGAAATCTGTCCATGTGGAGCGTCACCAGAGAATGCTGACCATGTCCTTCAAAACTTTTCTCTTTACTATGAGGCCCGTAAAAGACACTGGCCCCAAATCACACCAAAGAAAACTATATGGAGAGCTCCCTGATTTGGAAATAACTGCGCTGTTCATCTTATTTATATATTGGTCTAGTCCTCTGAACGCTCCAACAGTGAAATGAGATCGAGGAAGAAGAACAAGTGGAATTATTTAAATTTTTGCGTACATCTAATATAGATTACATCTAGATTCTAGATAAAGAAGTAGATGTAGACTAGATCTTACGAGTTGTAAATAAGAAATTCAGGTCTAATGTTAGATCTAGATGTCCATAAATTGAACATACCAATATAATAATCGCACAAGTAAACCTTGCCCTCTGGCCGAATCAGAAAACGTACGTTCAAGAAGCTGACGCTATTACGGGTTTGATACACGAATTAAATCAAATATTTTTTACTTAAATAAAAAAAAAAAGTGTTATTTAATCATATGGACTAGTAGCGCATTATAAGGTGACATATGGGTTTTCTGTATTTCAGGCTGTGTATTACTTGGTGAATCTTCACAGAGAATCTTGCTTCAAAGAAGATTATTACAATCTAATGTTATCCTGTACACATTATTGCCCGAAACAAAGACCGCGCATGACAGCAGTGAGGTCTCAGCTTCAACTCTTTCTTGATAGTATGTTGTTTATAATTTGTTAGCATTTATTTACAGACGTAAACCTACAAAATGAAACTAAGCTACACATATATGATGTCTTAGATAACAGTGGTCCTATATTCGACCTAGACCGAAACAGATCAGACTAGTAGGGAATGATAGTAAGCTCAGACTCAGTACCTTTGTAACGAAAGTCTGAAAGGCTTAACATATTGTTATAACCCTGCCATGCACACCGCCATCCAAGCTAGTGCAGAAGGTGCCCACGGCCAGAAACCAGACTGAGAAGGATGTTGACACGAGAAGGAGAAGAACGATTGCCGCCCAAGTCTAGAGCCAATAAAAATACTGTGTTCAAGGCAGACATTGTCTTATGTATATATGTAGTGTCGTGTAAAGAAACATCCATGCCTCGTTGAGTTGCCTCCCTTCAATTATTACAATATGCTCAGACAGCAATGCATAGTTTTGATCTCATAGCATTTTAATGGGACTTGAATTTGACAATAGAAATTATATTGATCACTACTCTCTTAGCACAAGGATTTTTTCTTCGGTTCAAAGCTCGACTATATGACATCCCGGTTCTATTTCCTTTTTCAATCTAACATTTGAGTACGGGTTACATTAGGAACAACTTTGCATTCTTATCGTTTATGTTCAAGTGCTTGGCATAATTAGATAATTTGTAGAGCACCTCATCAACACTTAGAATTCATAGAACAGACGATTTGATTACTATATGCTGGTTGATTGATAAGTTCTTGGCTTTTGAGGAGGAGGGTGTCGTTGAATCCCAGTAAAAGATGGGAGTTCCTATTTCGGGCTATCTAGAACACCCCAAAGATTCAACCCAAATTTAATGAGTACTATACATTAGCCGTGAAACAAAAGTATATTCTTCGTTGTGCTGGTCCGATAGAAACCCTTGTTAACCACCTGCAATAGGAATACTGTTTATTTTTCCCAGATTACTCGTGTCGTGACTTTACTAATCATAACTATCCAGATCTTCAGAAAAGTTGTCTGAAATCATCAATCGAATTAGTTAAAGTAAGTAGTTCCATTTTAATCTTATCTTATCTTATATAATACAGACGTTACTTCAAAAAAGAAGATGATTACGTCCTACGCGTCATGCATTTAGTCATGCATATTAACCAATGACCTAAACTCTGCCAAGTTTATTGTTAATTCTTTGCTATCTTTATATCTCAAGTAAATGTTTGCTTGTTTTTCAGGCAGCTCCACGACTTGAAAGTAAGTGTTATCTATTCAAATATGGTTCACCATTCATTATGCGCTCAGAATTATGTGTGAATGTATGTAAATATGAATAAAAGCGTCTTCAAAAAGAAATATACATATTCTCTATTTTCCAAACCGTAGGTCTCAGGTTCCAACCTTGGTGAATACTAGGATTTTTAATTTCGGGATTTTAAAGAGCCCCTGATTTAACTCATCTCTTAATGTGTACTTGACATTAGTTCGGGTATAGTAAAGGCGATTGTGCTGGCCTCGTGACACCCTCGTTACTGTCGCCCATATAAACAGATGACCTAGACATCATTTGCCCTATATATTGCTAGGTCTGAAAAGTAGTTCCTCTTAGTTTACTAAATATCCATAGGTTAGTTTCATAAACTCTACTGTTTGCACATGTAACAAGAAGTATGTCTTTGTCATCTTCATGGCAATTAGACTGCTATTTTATTTAATGTTATCAATTATCTCAAAGCCTTATTTGTATTCATTTTTAGCGCCCTCGTAAGGAGGAAAGCCGCTTTTAGGTTGGTACAAAATGTCCGTCTGTCCGTCTGTCACACTTAGATCTCAAAAGCTAGCAGATAAGTGAAAAATAGTATTTCACCTTGCGCTGCGGCTTGCACAGTTTAGCGCAACGGCTACTTTTTGTTTTCTAAAAGCAAACCGTTTAGTTTATAAAATTAATTACAAGCGATTTCTTTCATTAAAATACACCAATTCTAAAGAAATACGTAAATGTAAGAGAGATAATGTTAAAAATATTTAAACAAATACTGTTACATCAGCATTTACAAACACTAAACGTAACATTCTCCGTGTAGTGAGGGCGTCAAAAAGGGGTTTTCTTCTTCATTGAATGTCGTAGGTTCAATTCCAAGATTTTGTCGTTTTAAGTGTTAAGCAAGAAAATTTCTGGGAACAGGATAATTTTAAAATTATCAAAGTAAAAACTTTAAAGTTAGCCTGTTTCATATTGAACATTTAAACAGTAATCAATGCTTTCCATTTCTAATAATATAAAATAGTTCATTTATTTTGCTACATACTTTTTCTGTTCGCATTAATAAAAAATGTTCTAATCCTTTATTCTAGAAAACAAAATTCCCGTTCTGCCTAGAAAGAAGAGCTGTATAGATGAATATAAATTGGTAATATTTGTTTGATTCTAGAAAATTCTTGTTCAATTTTAAAATGAGATTTTCTTGTAAGTAATTCAATTATCCCCCAAAACTAGTGTGGTCATTATTTTTGTGATTTTCTTTAACATAAATTATCATCAAATCTTCTTTGATAAGTAGTCATATTTTCTAATTAATTATGAAAATAATCTCTTTGTTTAACTAAGTGCTCTATAAATGTCAAACACTATATTTCCATGTTTAAATAACTGATACTCAGATAAACTAGAAGTTCGCTAAATCTTTTAATTAATTTTCACATTGCAATGTTTGAAATTTACTAGTTCTAAGTTTGTAAATATCCTTCTAACTTTTGTAATAGAATTTGTATTTTATATACATTGACAAAACTGTGCACGAAATTCTACAATCCTGAAGAGCTACTGTTTTACTCATGTCCTATTGTAAACATGAGTATATTTAAATTTAAATTTCAATCTACATCTAAACTTCTCTCGTTCTGTGAGACCCAGTGATATTCATCACTTTATTACCTCCTGTGGCTTGATATATTCCCCAAGCCCACTCGTGAGGGCTGAAAAGCAGCTATGAAACTTTCTGTAAAATCCCCCTGCCTTGACATGCCTACTAAAGAGATTGGACACACAAAGCCTAAACATATATATATATATTTTTTAACTCTTTGTGTTCTAATGGAGGTGCGGTGGCTGAGCGGTAAAACGCTTGACTTCTAAACCGGGGGTCCCGGGTTCGAATCCTAGTGAAGACTGGGATTTTTATTTCAGGAACCTTGGGCGCCTTTGAATCCACCCAGCTCTAATGGGTACCTTACATTGGTTGGTCGTTGTGCTGGCCACATGACACCCTTGTTAACCGTAGGCTACAGAATCAGATGCCCTACAAGGTCTAAGAGGAGAATTTTATTTTTACTTTTTTTTTACTCTTCTAATGGACAATGCCAGCGTTGAAACTAACATTATTTGTTGCTTACAAAGAGCATGCATTCTCCTAGAAATCAATACCTTTTATAACATTTTCTGATTTCGAATAAAAAAAGTTATTGAAGTTTATTTATTAAAGGGAAGTGAAATATAAATGAGCAAGACGAATAATACTATAGGAACGAGAAAAATAATTACGGAGAGAGAGAGTTAATACAAAACAAAAGCAGAAGTCTTTCTAAAACATTTTATATAATAAAAGTAGCAGAGAATTTCTTTATTTTGTGTTTTGTTTAGTTAAGCAGTTATACCTTTAAACCATCTACATATTGTATTGGCTCTAAGGGCCAGTATTTGCTGTTCAAGGAGAAACACGACAATGTAGTCTCTAAGACGTTAATCAGAAAGTTACAAAATGGAGCATTGGATCGTGTCGTATCCAAAGTGAATGTTATCAGTGTTGGGAATACTCAGAGGACCGAGTTTGTAATAGTAAGTTATCTTTTGGCAAATTTGTAATTGTTATATATACGAAGGTAATTGTTCGGGCCTCAATGTGAAAGTGTTGGTTACCAGAGCCAGATAGAGTAATAGTAAAAGTAAGATATCCTTCAGTTGGGTTTTACAACACATTCAGACTGGAGAGGATGAAAACAAGGCTCAGCTTCAGAGTCAAATCCGCCACACATCAAGGGGGTGGCCCTCTCAATTTTAGTGGTGGTACATTGTCGGAATAAGGAGTAATCTTTAGCGAGCTTGGTATATTGTTTTTTTCCTTTAAGGGCCAGTATTTTTTGTTTAAAGGAACATTTCAATTTGCAAACTAAAAAGAAATTAAGCAGTATGTTACAAACGTGTGACCTTCATGGTGTCATAGTCAATACTCTGTTGCATGATATATATATATATATATAGTGCTTTTATTTGTAAAAAACATAGGTGGTGAATTGCCTAACTTTTAACTACTAATGAAATAATAATAGACGTTTAAATACAAGATAAGTAAGATTTTTTCCCCACATTAAAAAGGTGCCGGTACGCCATATCGTGTGTACCGTCACAAAACAGCAGTTTATATATATATATATATATATATATATATATATATATATATATATATATATATATATATATATATATATATATATATATATATATGTTAGTGTGTGGTGTGTGTGTGGTTCTGTTTGTGTGTATGTGTGTATGTTGGTGAGTGTGTTTAAAAATAAGGTTTTAACAAAAAATTCTTAATAAAAAATATGTCATTATTTAATTCAGGATGTTTTGATACCTTCTTCTTGTACTGGGAGCTTGATGTCACTGATAGTGAGCAGAAAGATAGAACAGACCACAGAGGTCTGCATTGCACTGACTCTTGCAGTAGCAGAAATGCTTGGAAAAATCCATGACTCTGAATTTGTTTACGGAGAATTGAAGCTATCACAACTGTTTCTGGACCAAACCAATGGAATAACAAAGGTTAATCTTAGCTAGTAATAAAAACATTAAAACTGTTAGAAGGGATCTGCTTGAACTTAATTTTCAACTTATGTTATACATGTAACTTATAATTAATTTTCTACATTGTATCAAAATTAATAAGTAATTAGCTATAATTTATTTTAATCTCTAAATATTTTTGTTTTGCTATAATTTATCGTAACTAGAAAGTTATTTGATGTATTATATTTTAATTTATTTCTTAATTTATTTATAAAAGTAATTAGTTATCTAATCTTAATTTACAAATATTTTGCTATGGAATACCATAATTTATAAATTATTATCTATATTTTATCAATATTTCTAACCAATCAATCACTTTGAATGTTTTTCTCCTCTTTGACTTAGAAATTGCTTTTTAAAACAAATACGCTTGCCATAGGAAAAAAAAATACTTTTCCAAAAATTATTCAGAATAATCCTAGTGTTGTGAAAAGTGTATATAAAACAAAATATTGTTACGAGACATCGATGTTCATTATCTGGATAACACAGAAACATCTTCATAAGAGACGTCTTCATTACTGGATTGGCTTCCAACAACATGAGGATACTTCTAGACAGTTCTACTTTAATTTTACAATACGCTTATAAAGTGGCCAGGCAATTTAAGTACGTCCATTACCATGCCATAGCGTATAAAATGTGCACTAAAACTCCATGCAGAGCAAGTGCTGATAGGCGCAGGCTTTCTCCAACGCTAAAATTGGATCTAGTCAAAGAACACGAGGTGAGTGCGTTGACTGGTAGAAGATGGTTCTTTTGTGGAAAAACTCAAAACAAACTGTAATATAATAGCCGTGAACACTGAAATCTATCCAATGCGCTCCTTAGCCATTGCACCATTCTTGCATGCTTGCTAATTAACTTCAGAACTATACAGGAGGATTTTAGCAATGAAATTGAAATGTAACAGAAAGATCCGAGGTATCACCCATAAAGGAGATTAGAAACACGATTACATTGGCATAGTTGGGCATTTGATGAACTGCTGAACACTCAAAAACGCAAACGAAAACTCAGGGCTTACAAAACATTTCCTACAAGGAACAGTACCAGGAAAAAAATATGGTAGTCAGAGAACGCGATGGGAAGACAACTTCAAAGAATGTATGGGCCTATCATAGAAAAATATTCTATCCAAGTTAAAAGACAGATAGAAATGGAGAAAGACAGTCGATAGGTCGTGTGTTGGGCCCCAAAGGTTTAACAGACTTACGAATAGGTGCAGGTGAACACTTTATTGTATTAATATCTATACACATTACAAATGCAATTTTATATTCTGAAATTTACTTTATTTCTGTGATGGATCTTAAGGCATTGTAACCGTACGAACTGGACAGCATCATATGGCAACTGTATCTTAACTATATTACTTTCATAAGCTAAATTATAAAAAATAAATTCAATAATGCAATTCCAAAAAATTATCTGAATTTAAATAAAATGAATTTACATCCTTTTCAGGTTTACCCAATATCGCTAAAACATTTAGGCCTGGCAAACAGTGTGTCTAGCAGAGGGTAAGTTTTTTTTTTTTTTTTTTTTTTTGGGGGGGGGGGGGTTAATTAAATGAATATTAAAGTATAGTTTAGTTTTTTAAAACAATTTTAATCATATATGTGATGTTTGATGTAGGATTACATGAATAGTTGATATCATTATTACAGGCGAGACAAGAGCAAGGAAATAGTTGGCAGCAAAGAAAGAGACATTTTTTATCTTGGACTGTTTATGAAAGAACTTTTCTGTCAAATGAACTCTGAGGAGACAATAGAAACAATATATGAAACATTGCCCGGCGATATGATAACGGTAAGGATATTTCCACCCAAAAGAGTCAAGAAAAGCGTCAATGTTACAGAACGCTAAAAGTTTAATTGACTAGAACATACACTATATTGTACTTCTCGTCTAGGTGTTCTCGTGTTTATTAGTACATAGAGGAACACAATACCTTGGTCATGACAAACACATAGCTTTGTTATTTCTTATAGTATATCTCACATTGGACTCTCTCCTTGCCTAGAAGCCTACACCCGCGGATCCGTTCCAACTGACATATATAAGTTAAAAAAATATTATACACACATATAGACATGTATCTTTAACAATGTACATCAGATAACTTGTCGAAATGAGGTTTGATTAATTAATAAACAGCCAGCTTAATAGCTTAACATGTCAATTATTTAGTTTGCATGACATAGATAAAAATAACTATGGTCTCTCCCTTGTGTAACTTGATCCGAGAATGAGAAGTGGGAAAAATAACGATTACAACTACCAGACAGACAGACAGACACAGTGATTTTTTTAAAAACCTTGCAATAGCACGTAATACCCCGACATTCCCTTGAAAAGATCCCCTGTCGGTCAATTTACAACCTATAATCATTACCCGAACAGGTCACAGTGACAATATCAATAGGATATTTAAAATAAAAATAACATCACAAGCCAGATATTTCTATAACTTGTTATATAGCTGCCATTTTAAATCCAAATTGATATATCGCCATTCTTAAATTGCGTTGAAAAAT